>JAROYE020000003.1:54918912-57318912 GCA_029619315.2 Dynastes maya | reverse complement strand
ACACCCCAGTTAGCTATTTTTATACGAGGTGTTGATGAAGAATTTGTAGTGACAGAGGAATTACTGGCTTTACGGCCGCTACAAGGGACCACAACTGGAAAAGATATTTTTGCCGAGGTGCAAAGTACTTTTGAGCAATATGGTTTGCAGTGGTGTAAATTAGTTGGAGTGTACACAGATGGTGCGCCTTCAATGGTCGGTCCACGAAAATTTTTTATCGGAATTCTGAAGGAAAGAGCAACCGCTATGAATGTGATTTAATAATTCTGCATTGCATTATTCACCAACAAAACTTGTGCTCTAAGTCCATTCGACTGAAGAACGTTATGGATGTGGTAGTAAATACCATCAATTTTATTAGATCCCGCGGTTTTAACCATCGCCAGTTTAAAGCATTTTTGGATGAACTCTCTTCAGAGCACGATGATGTGACATACTACTGTGAAGTAAGGTGGCTAAGCAAAGGCGAAATGCTAAAAAGATTTTATGACCTTAGAAAAGAAATAGCTGATTTTATGGAAATGAAAGAGAAAACATTGCCGCAAATTTGTGATCCAACATGGCTTTGTGACATGGCATTTCTGGTAGACATCACAGGACACTTAAACGACCTGAACTTGAAGCTTTAAAAACAAGGGCAATTGGTAAACCAGCTGTACAGTCATCTTAAAGCTTTTCAAAACAAAATTCGCTTGTGGGAAACACAAATGAGAAGTAAAAACTGTTTTCATTTTGTAACATTATCCAGTCACGAAAACATTGATTACGGTCGCTATGCTGAAGAACTGAAACTACTGTCAGAGCAATTCACTGATCGGTTTTCCGATTTCAGGAATATGGATATCACTTTCAATATTTTTGCAAATCCGTGTAAGTGTAATGTGGAAGATGCTCCGCTTCACCTACAAATGGAGTTGATCGAGCTTCAAGAAGACTCATATTTGAAGTCTAAATTTAATGATGTGGAACTAAGCGAATTTTACAGAACATACCTTTCCGAAGAAAAGTATCCACAGCTGAGAGTTTTCGCAAGAAAAATAATTTGCACATTCGGAAGCACGTATAAATGTGAGCAGTTTTTTTCAATCATGAAAATTAATAAAAATAAGCATCATACTTGGCTTACAGATGTTAATTTAGAAAACACTTTGCGCCTATGTACTAGTGATATTGACCTCAATATTGATAATCTTGTTTCTCAGCTTCAAATTCAAGTCTCCCATTGATTTTCATTTGATTTTTCTATCTTTTTTTGTTAATTTGCTTTTTATTTGTTTGATTTAGCTATTATAATTCTAATAAATAAAAAAACGTGTGAATTTTTATCCCCTTTTTATTCACTATTACCTACTTATTTCTTACCTACGGCCCGCGACCTGATTAAGTCCCGAAATTACGCCCTCAGCTAAGCAAAGGTTGCCCATACCTGCTGTAAACGAACGGATTATTTACCAGCACGATGGGGCACCACCACATTGTACCCGGAAATTACAACTTTTTTGAATAATAAATTTCTAGATAGATGGATGGGTCGCCATGGGTCACTGATGTGGCCAACAAGAAGCCTTGATTTAACCCAGTTGGACTTTTTTGTTTGTTGTTACATTGCAAGAAGGGTTTTTGACAATATTTAGAGAAATAACAGTAAAAAATCTCCAGAACGTGAAATGTCACTTTCAAGAAAGATTAGGACACTGTTTAGCAGCGTTTGGTCAACAGTTTGAACACTTGCTTAGTTGACTTACTTCATGATACAATTTTTTTCATAATTTATTGTTTGTTACCTTTTTGTACTACGAGTGTATTTTTTGTTTGTTTTAGTTTAAGTGGATAATTAATTTTTGATAAAATTTTGTTCATAGTTGTTTATTTCCTTTATGTGTTACCAGTGTATTTTTTGTTTAAATAAATAGGAGCCATTCTGAATTACATGTCTGCTTGTAGTGAATTGCTTGAATAACATTAGCTGTAGCTTTGATTGATACAATACGGGGTGAGATTTGCAGTTACAAAATTGTGTCTCATTATCTCTGCTAAAAATTCCTAAAATTGTCGCTAAAGCTGCAATTTTTTTTTCATCATTTTGGACTTTACGCTTTTGTTCTAAGGCACAAAATATCTCAAATCCTCATAGAAATCGTTCCAACTGGGTATGGACAAAAAAGTAAGTCAAGCTCTCCCTCCCCGTAGGAAAACCATTAACATCACATAAAGGTTACACTATGTAAATACCTATGGCCGGTATTATCTGAAATGCACTGTATACTATTTCATTAATAACTGAGATAATATAATGAGATTAATACAAAAGCGAATAACATTTTCGGATCTCAATGTGATAATTAGGAGCTAATCGTAAATATTAGCCTTCATTTTACTAGCAGCTATACTTTAGGTAATTGATCTTCCTTACATCGAAATAAATACTTGGAAGCTATGATTTTAAATAATATGCTTCATTAGAAGATGTCATAGTAATATAATTCATAAAAACGTTGCAAATATTTTTACATGAACAATTTTGTAGGTTAAGTATTTTACACGTGCAACATAAAAAGTTTATTTCTAAAATATGCCTTTTAGTATTCTTATATCCATCGACTATTTTCTAACATTATAAAAGTAGACTTTAAAATGAAGTTGGGTGTATTTATTCTATACATAAATAAAGCGCTATAATTGTAACATTACACGGAATTTTCACATTACCGCATGACAGATGTGGTTACTGGTTTTTCTGTTATTGGGCCATTTTTCTTTGAATAGTAAAGCACTTTCGGCGAAGGATGAATGAATCCTTGTTATTGTATGTTGTCCATTCAATCTACATCGGTTTTACGTCGAATTAAATGTAAAGTTAAAATTTCTTTCGAGCGGTAATAGATATTGATTATTCCGGGAATAGAAACTCTAGCGATTTGTCTCTTCATTCACAACCATTGCACGCTTTAACGAAGCTTGCCTTTCTCATATTATCTTTAAATAAGTCGTTACAATTCTTTTGTTTCTATAAATGAGAACATTGTTTTTTTTATATATAATTGACTATATTTGGTGAACAGTGTAAGTGCAAAAATGCAGTTTTCAGAAAAATAAACTGTCTAACCCTTCAGGTATCAATTTTAGAGCTTTGAAAAGTATTGAAAAGTTGTTATATTATTTATACTTTTGATGTCTGTGAACTGAAAATTAGACTTCTACAATTTGCAAGAGATATATTCCAAAATAAACAATTGGACTTGGTTGGTGGACTTGGTATGTTTTTTTGGCTCAATGTAGCAATAATTTATTTTTACTTGTTTATTTTAAAAAGTAAGTTCTTGAAATATAAAGTGAAAACTTAAGCAACACTACTAAAGACAAAAATATCTTTCATAGCTGCTATTAGGAGTAAAGAAAATAAAACATTATTTATTTGGGAACGCAAAAATTAAAACAGTTATTCGTTATCGTTTTCTCTCCTATGGGTCCTTCAAGAAGTAACATGGTAGCAAAACCCAAGCTGTTCCCTAGATATGTACTGTGTGTGCGTTAGATACTCATAGGCTATAATGTATCCTGGAGTAATACTCTGATATGTTAGCTGTCTGTGATTGTTTACCATGAATTTGGCATTATTTGATCGTCTACACTATTACAAGTTGCTTTGTAAAAATAAGGCCATCAGGTCTTGAAGACAACGATATCATTATACAGAGTGAGTCGGGAGGAATGAACCAAATTCCAGGGGTGTATTGTACACGTAAAAATAATGTAAAGAACCTATTTTTTCTTATCCGTTTTTCATTTGTTTTCAAGTTAACTAGCGTAGTTGGTCCAAATTTTCGCTTGTTCTCGAATTAGTATGTCTTAAAGAAGATAAAAATATCCTTGCATTGACTAGCCATGTAGAACAAGAAGTCGGGTACGTTCCAGGGCCTTGGATTGGTCGCGGTGGTCCTATTAATTGGCCTTCAAGATCTCCAGACCTCACATCACTGGACTATTGTTTATGGGGCTAAGGTAAAAGTCGACATTCGGGATGCACTAATTCGACGTATTAGAAATACTGCAACCGATATTAAAGAAAGAGATGAAACAATAAGGGGCGCAACAGGCGCCCTTCGTAGACGAAGCATAAAATGTTAAGAGGTCAATGGCGGTATTTTTGAACATTTGCTAAAAGAACACTATGATAAAAAAATGTTAATGTGTGAAATTTTGTTTACTTGTAATTACGCTATAACTTGAAAACAACTGAAAATCGGATAAAATCATATGAGTTTTTTTACATTATTTTCAAGTGTACAATAAACTACACGAAGAACTACACAAGAAACGAACCAAACGGAGCTTTTTTTAAGATCACCCCCAATTACAATACACATTTTATGGTAGACAATATTTTAAACCGTTACAATTAAATTTTCAGTCAACTAAAATTTCTTTTCTTTTAAAAGACTATATTAGAGACTGTAATATGTTGCAGGACTCCGCAATCTAACACCTAACTATTTTGACGTTTGCGAGCACTGGAAACCTTCTTGGAAGACTTCTTACCTAATGATATTTAATTTACGAAAAGGTTGTAACGGCACGAACTTTAAGGACGTGAAGAAAATGAAGCAAAAGCGAGTTATTTACCCAGCCCTCAGGATTGTCGTTGGCTGGGGATAACTACATAACAATATATAAGCCTATAATACCTATCTTCAAAATCAAAATAACTTAGGTCAAATTAAATCTTAATGCTCTCAGAAAAAAATATTTCATATTTTGTTTTATACTCTGTCAATAATACGTAGTAGGCGCCATAAATTCTCGTCCTGACATAGAAAACTTGATAAAATATAACAATTTTTATTTTTTAATATAATTTTCCCTAACATCATTTCATTTATTACAACGATCAATTAATAATTCTATACCCTTGTAAAAATAATCTAAAGTTTTTCCCTAAAAATGATGTATTACAACTTTCTGGAACGAGATTCATCGGGGGTCGCCGCCATTCCATCGATTCCTTTTTGGATAGAGGATCATAGTACAGAACCATTGTTTCATTTCCTGTGACAATGGACTCCAAAATCGGTTAGGGGTCCTCTCCGCACTTGTTTAAAAACGAGCGCACACATTCGACCCGACGTTCACGTTGGAGAGCACGGTGAATACTTATTTTAGAAAGGTTAAACATCACTGTTAAATCCTTAACAATCAAACGGTGATATGCTAATACCATTCTTCAATAATTGGAATGTTTTGAGGCGTTATAAGCTCAATTGGCGTTTATCATCTTCAAGGGATTCTTGCCCCAAATCGAATCATTTTGCCCACTTTTTTACAGTGGAATATGAAGGAGATAAATCACCATAAAGGCCGTCTAAACGGTGCACGGCCCGGCCCGCCAGTGGCACGTTACAGAATGGAGTGTGCCCGCCCGGCTCGTTCGTTGCGTTCATTAGCTCGGTACAAGGCCCGCCTGTTAGGAAATTTAGGCCCGTTTAGCCGGTCTAAATTATTTTAGCCTGTCTAAGTAATTCTATCTTCACCGTCTATTTCTAAATATTTTTTAATTACGACATTATGTAGAGTACATATTTCTTATAAATAATAATAAATTATATTGTATACATTTCGTTACATATATAACCTGTAGCAGGAAGGTCATTAGTAAACATTATCTGGAAATAACATTGCATACATTAAAATTGTTAATACAAACGATAGCGTAAACATTAAGCAGCATTTACTGCATACGTTATATCCATTCGGTGTATTTAATAAAACATTCTCGGCCCGTTAGGCCCGTACAATTTTAGTCTCAGCCCGCAATGAAAAGAGACGAGACTCGCCCGGGCGGGTCGGGTTTTTCCTAGCCCGTGCAGTGCTCTAGGCGTATGACCGCGCGCTACTCAGTTTTCGTTACCTGATACGTTTTCATGCGCTAGTCACGTTTTCTGGCTGGCTACTAAAAATTACTACCCTTCGAGCCGTAATATATATAGTGTATGCCTCGCACATATGCAACTATGACGCAACGGAGTTTGAACACGCTAGAACCTGTATAAGCCTGTCAGGACGAGAATTTATGGCGCTTACCTCGTACATCTTGATTTCTTCCTGATTCCTTTCTAGGAAAGACTGATGCACTGACTTTTGGGGTTTATTACTATAACTTACTGGAACTTTACTGAGGTAGACGCATTAATAGCGTGTAAAGAGCTGATTGCAGTGTTGTTTAATTGTTTGGTCGTTGATGTATGGTATAATTAAAATTTTGCTTGAAAATCGCTTATTATCCAGAACATTGGGGGGGGGGGGGAGAGCCAAAGCATTTATCTACATCATCTATTCGTGAAACCTTACAACCACCTTGGTACATTTATCTTCCATCTGTATCTAATTATTAAATAACAATTACATTTTGAACAATCAGAACATTTGAATTTAACAATTTTCCAAGTGTTGCATATATTTTGACAGCTGCAATTCTATCATTACGCTCCACATTTTGATTTATTTATGCTATATCAACGTACGTATGACAGTACATATTGTGTTACAATGTTATTAATATAAACAATAATGTGTATACTTTACCATTTGTTTACTTCAGAATCTTTCATGAAGGTGTAATACGATATTCTTATCCTAGCTTATATCTGATTGTACGTAGAACCATATATGTATGAACATAAAATGAATGGAAATGACAAGCGAGTTAATATTTAATATTTCGTTAACATATCTGATAATCGTACGAAATTACAGTGTTATATGCTGGTAACACATCACAAGGTGAAGAATGTAGCCTGTTGTTCACGCCTAATTAGCATATTTTAAATTACCGGTCGAGTTTGTAATTTAGATACATTTCCAAAGAATAACGCATGTAGGTTCCTATTATATGTATGTAAGTGCGTATCTTCGATGAGCGTGTAGTTATACACCTCAGGCATAGCAGAACGTAAAGTAAGCGCCTCCAAATTGGCTGGTTAATAGGATGTTTTGGGTCTTGAAAATTTATAATCCAAAATAAGTCGTTGAAACATTGTTATATTAAACGATAATACGCTAACTAAACTAATATTTCTATAAAGATTATATTAGGATGTATCTAAAAGGTGCTGGTGTTTCATAATTTGAGGGTATATACTTCGTGCGCTGGTATTAGTATAGCCAATTACCTATTATCTATATTATAACAATACAATAAAAAAAGCCTGCTTGGCAACCGAAATCTTTATAAAAAATTAATGTAGTAGAAAGAAGATGATGTAAGTAACTTAATAAGTACAGCTGCAGAAACACTTGTAATTGAAACACTTCACTAAAACCCTTACCACAATACTTCACTCGTACTGGACGCACGTTTCGATAGCCAAGCTATCACCATCAGCAGCAAAACTGAACAGTTCAGTTTCACTCCTGATGATGATAGCTTGGCTAATGCAACGTATATCCAGTATGAGTGAAGTATTGTGGTAAGGGTTTTAGTGAGGTGTTTCAGTGTTCCCGTGCCACAGAGTACGTGCAATTGATTAACTTGTGGTTAAAACATAAGCTAAAGAGTACAGCTAAACTAAGCACAAGTAGTAGTAAGAGGAAAGAATTATCATGAATGGAGCCACGTGTTGAAAACGTCCCACAAACAAGACTCGTCTCACTCTCTTTTCAAAAATGTTTTGGAGTAGATAATTAATCCTTGAATACAGTGGAGACGTCATGGACATGGTTTCTAAAAATCATTTTTTAACCAATTTACCGAAATCAACTGCGTTCAAATTTTCTCCTTTTGCAAACCTTGAGCAAGAGTCTCGAACTGTTTGTATGCGACTTTATGTGAACTGGTCTAAAGCTGCATAATATTCAGAGATACAAAAGGATAGATTTGATAAAACAAAGATTCTCTTAAGTCTTTTTTTGTTACTTCGTTAAGAACATATCTATATGCCAATAAAGCCCTCTTGAAGATATAAGAGCTTTTAATATAATGAGAGATCTGATCACGACATATGTGAATGTTATCGATAACACTGTGCAAAATGCAACAAGCTGAGCACCCGGGGGGTAAGCTTAATTCGAGTACGCTGAATTCAATGGTGCCAACCGTTTTTAAAAGTTAGCTCGCGTTTTCGAGTAATTTTAATTTAAAGATTTTAAGCTCAAAGAACCTTCTGGAACATTTTGGAATTTTCTGGAAAATCTGATCAATGGCCGAAGAGCTTTCTGGAACCTTCGAGAACCTTCCATGGACCATTCGTGAACCTTCTAGAAAATTCTATCCCCGAAAATCATCGATTTAATGCAATATAATGACCAAAAGTGGAAAATTTGTGCCGACTTAAAAATAGTGACGTTTTTAAGAGGTATGCAAACGGGTTACACCAAAAATATGTGCTACATGTACATGTGGAATACCCGTTTTGCCGGCGACCAATATGACGAACGAAACTGGCCTTGTGTGAGTGAGGAATTTATTTGTGTCGATCGAATAGGTCTTCTTACCACCGCTCCACATCAAACTAGGAATTGTTAAAAATTTCATAAGAGCATTGAACCCAGAAGGAAATGCATTCAACGAATTGCATCGTATTTTTCTAGGGTTAAGTGGGATGAAAATAAAAGAAGGTAGATGTCTGAATCTGAATGTTGATCTATTGAAATTTCATTGGGTATTAGATTTATTTTACAGGAATATTTAATGGACCGGATATTCGTCGTTTGATGAGGGACAAGCGATTTTAAAATGCACTCATTAACATGGAGCTTCTGGCATGGGATTGTGTGAAAGCGGTTATTGACGATGTTGGAATTCATTGATCCGGAAATTGGCGCATAGCAATTGAAGACATGCTCACTGCTTTTCACCGTCTAAATGTTCGAATGTCATTAAAAATTAATGTTTTGCATTCCCATGTAGAAAAATTCGCCGAACAATCACCAAACGAATTCAATGAGCATGGCGAGTGTTTTTATCAAGTGACGGCGAGACTCGAACATTGGTACAGCGGCAAAACGCTACATGCTCTTTTGGGTGACATTTGTTGGAGTTTACAAGAAGAAGATGACGATACAGAAGAATCAGAACAATCAGAGAATGAAAAATGAAAAAAATCAAGAAATTTTTTTTTTGCCAAAAAAAATGACGAAAAATAATCTGAGTCGATTCAATTTTTTTCAAATAGTTTCTATTCGATGAGTATTCGTCGAGACGATGTCTATTTGATCGATTTCCATCGATTTAAATTCAATAAATGGTCAAAAAATGATAAAAATTACGTCTTTGGGCCTAAAGTTCTTATATTGAAATTGCTCGAAAACACGAGCTAACTTTTAAAGACTGTTAGCACCACTGGATTCCGCATACTCGAATTAGGTTCACTCTCCGGGCACCCCGCTTATTGCAAAAAAAGTCTCCAACTCGAGCACAGTGTAATCAGTCCAAGATGTTTCTTGTTCACTACAGGTAATTCAATATTTCGATAAACGGTTCTCGGACCGAATAACAATTTTGACTTGTCTAGGTAAGTTGATATTTTGTAACTGGCTCAAGCAAATATTGTAAGTCACAATTGCTCTTACTAGCCACCTGGCGGTAAGCAGAAAGTGGAAATGACAATTGCGTCGTGCGGACATGCATAATAAGAGCAGTAAATACATCGAAAGTATGTAGGTATAGTATATACACTTTAGGGTTATTTGTATTAAACTGCATAATAAATTGTAAGCTGCTTTCCATAATCACACTTTCTTTTCAGTGTAGTTGTGCTGTCACCAAAATGATATAAACGAAAAAACGGAAAGTACTTCAACAAATTCTTCTTAGGCCGTGCAGTGACGTCATTTAAGATTTATTCTGCTCTAGTTTATTTATAAAGACTATTTACATTGCAAAAACCTTTCAACTTATGTATATACATACATAGTTAAATACGTTTGCATCTGTAAGCATGCGAATTTTAGAAGCAGACGCGGTGCATTTTATCATTCCACAGGGAATATCTAAACATTAACCTACATAGTTTAAAATGTAGCAAAAGGTAATGGATTATTTTTTATTTATCTAAATCATTAGATTGCTTTTAAGATTACTAGACGATCTTTACTTGTTTTCTTTACAGCTATTTTGAAAGTGGGTGTGTAATTCCTAGTTAATATACAACGTGTATGCTTTAGGTAACTAAATATGTAATTAAGATTTCAAATTTTATTTAATAACATATTTTCAAAGCTTAAAAATGGAACTACTGTGTAATGAAATGATTTTTTCCATTTATTATTTTTAATTAAATCTAGGGCATGGGAATGGAAAGATTAGAACAGTGTGGATACTCGAAAATACTATAAAATACATGCATACATAGATTGTAGTTAATAATACCCGGTGTTCCCGACGTAAAGCATAACGTATAAAGTTCCTATTTCTTCTTATATCCCAATTTTCTGGAAGTGTAGAATTGTGCCCACTGTGTAAACACTAGAAGGTCAAAATTCTTAGATAATGTAATAAATATTATAAGCTATCCTTCAAAAATATTTCTGAATATACAGGATGACCGGTAAGTAGCGAACCAAGGACCTACTTTGTTATTGTAAATAAAGCACCTTATATTTTATTACATTTTAGATTTTTCCATTTAAAAATAAACCAACGTAATACGGGTTTCATATGTTTATTTTTAGCAGATTTCGAGATATTTACGATTTTGTTTTAATATATCTACTTCCTTCAAAAAATTCGGAATGCAAATATATTTTAGCATAATTTTTTACGAGATTAAATTACGTACTTGGCTGTATCTAGGCATGGTATTAAAACGCTTTCGAAATATATAACACCAGACTTTGCCAAATTCTAACCCCAGAAATGGCATCATATACTTTTTCAATATCTACCGCATAGGAAATTTATATCTGTATCATCTTTGTACAACGATACATATGTTTATTATTGAAAATGAAAGAATTATTTATATTTAAACGAAATTACAGCATTTGGGTATTACGTCCAAGTGGTTTCTGGTGTTAGTATTGTTTGGTTACTATGACAACCGTAAACAAAACATACTGACATTGGTGTTCTTAATTGTTCATACTGAGATTCCATTGTTGTGGAATGATTTGTACTAAGGTTACCTCCCTCTAAAATCAACTGGTTTTGAATTATTTTGATTTTTGTGTTTCTTTTTTCTTTTACAATGTACTCTAAAATTCCATATAATTATGTAGGGAGACATGGTACCTAGCCGACACCAAAACAACACTCTATCGTTTTCCCAGAAGGAAGGCCACTAGGGACTGTGATGTCAAAATAACCATATAGTTATGTATGAAAACATGGTACCCAGAAGTACACAGCCGAAACGACATTTTCCATCGTTTTCCCAGAAGGGAGGCTTCTAGGGATTCTGACATCAAAATAACCATATAAAAGGGTGTCACCTTATCTCAAACCTTCTTTCACTTTTCTACGTTGGTTCTTCTTGTTAGAGAACACCTAGTTTAAGTAAATTGTAAATAAAATTCAAGTGATGTTTGTAGCTACTTCTTAAATAAATCATTTTTAAAAAGTAACCTCTACAATTCACAAATTTAATTATATACAATTGAATGAATTTGTTATATTTATACTAAAGACAATGGAAACTCAACAATAACAATGCAATATTTAGTTTATCAGTCTGTTCAGAATGTAAGGACGTCGAAATCGAGGTTTCTTGTATAGTTTAGAAGTTATAATCAACTATTTGAGTCATTTAAAATTTTACAACAGTTAGCCATGGAAAAATAAATTTAACGCAGTTGTGAAGCTATAAATAATGTACATATTTAAATGCGCAAACCTTTTTAAGGAAAGAGCTGAACTGAAAATAGTTTAAACGATATGCATTGCAACATAACAAACAATATAAAATAAAAAACAGAATGAAAAGAACGTAATATGATAGGAAAGATGGTGTAATTAAAATTAAAAGTTACAAATGTTCGAAATGTTCTCCATTCAGTTCGAGATACTGCAAAATTCTTTTTTGTATTTCTTTTCTTGTAACTCTTCGAACTTCATCATGGTTTAAATTCCTAAAACTTTCATGTATTCTGTTTATGAGGTTTTCTCTATCCTTAACAGATGTATAAACTTGATCTTTTATATGCAATAAAAATGCAATAAAATGCAATAAAAATCAAGGTCTTAGGTGGACTTAGGTGACCAAAGCCAAGGTCCATTGGGGCCAATCCATCGATCTTCAAAGATATTTGTTATTTCCGGATATACGTCACGGGACAAGTGTACAAGAACCCCATTCATATTGTGTGGTAGATTGTTTATAAATATGGAAACCACTTGCCTTAATAGCAAGTATTGCGCTTCTTAGGTTTTCGTTGTAGATTTCATACCCAGCCGGATCGTCCATGATCAATGCAAATACATTGAAACTAAAAGTAACCTGAAAATTTCTTTATCGTATGACGAATATGAGTGCATTTTATGCTTTTCCATGTACCGACGTATGCCAAATTCCTAATTGCGACCATGAGGCGGGTATTCGACTGTCGGGATACGTATAAAAATAGCCCGATACATTTATTCATTACATTCTTCTCCTGTAACAGGTTTTAACGCTGTCTTCTTACAATTAAATCCAAAACGGATGAAATTTGATTCTATACGTCTGAATTTAGATGGTTTTGATGGTAAATGTGGATATATCTTGTTAAAAAGACGACTTTCTAATATCTGTTGACATTTACTGTGAATATAAAGTAAACTTAAAATATCTCTATACGAATAAATATCTAATTCTTCTGCCATACCTTCCACTATTTGTGAGAAGTTCACACAAAATAATCTTTCGGTAAATTTTGACACAACTAAACAATATTTATTATTTTTCCATGGCAAACTGTTGTAAAATTTTAATTGATACAAATAATTGCTTATAACTCCTAAACTATACGAGACAGGTACAGGGACACTTAATCTATATTCTCTATATCTATATCTATTTATTTAATCTATCTCTGAAGCCGGATACTTTTCCGAATCTTTAGAAAATTGCAAGGTTGGTAACAATGCATAAGAAAGGCAATAAGCAATTGATCGAAAACTATAGACCGGTTGCTATTGTAAATAGGTTTTTGAGAAATGTTTATATTTCCGCACTTATCCTCAGATTAGGCCGTTTATCTCCATATATCAGCACGGATTTTTCATTAGCCGTTTAACTGTAACAAATTTAGCAGTTATTAGCTAATTTATCTCTGATAATATGGATCAGAATAAACGGGTAGACGTCATCTATACAGATTTAAGTAAAGTATTTGATCGCATTGACCATTCTATACTACTTATGAAACTAGATGCAATTGGTTTTTCTACGTCTTTAATTCATTTCTCCTCGTCATACCTTACGCAAAGGAAACATTATGTAGTTCTCTCCGGACATGAATCTCAACATTTCTTCCCCACTTCTGGAGTGCCTCAAGTAACGAATCTGGGTCCTCGATTGTTTACGATATACATAAACGACGTATGTAACTTTCTTGACGGTCACAAGCTACTTTTCGCAGACGATTTAAAAATGTATAGCGTTATCAATACCACTGATGACTGCATTTACTTGCAAAATCAATTAAACAAACTCCTGAATTGGTGTGTCAATAATAGATTGAACATGGATATCGATAAATGTGTGATCGTGAGTTACACACGTAAGATTCAGCCAATCTTATCATGTCTGCTATATAGATAACAATAGGTTACAAAGGCAATTATCCTTTAAAGATCTCGGCGTTATTTTTGACTCGAAGCTATCCTTCGGTGATCATATTACTTCTATAACCAGCTCGGCACAAAGAACAATGGGATTTATAGTTCGCATTAGAAGACCCTTTACAATCATCAGACCTATATTGCTTCTCTACTTTGCTTTTGTTCGCTCCAAATTGGAATACGCCTCTGTGATTTGATCACCTTTTTACAAGCAACATATATATTCTTTAGAACAAGTTCAATGGAGACTTCTAAAATATTTACACTACAAAGTACATGGTCTATATCCTGTACAAAGGTATAGTCACAGAGTTGATCCACTAGATCTCCGTCGTAACAGAACTGATACGAAATTTTTTAACCTCCTTAACAATGAAATTGACGCTCCGGAGTTATTAAATTGGATTAATTTTCTTGTTCCTTAACCATCTGGTAGATATCATAATACATTTTACTATCCCCAGCCTAGAACTAACATACATAATGCTAAAATCTCCTCTAAGAAGGTTACGCAACTCTTACAATTTAATATATAATCATTTCACTGACATCCATTTCTCCCCGTTGCCTACATTATTGAACAAGTGCTCGTCCATAATACACCTTGTATAATTCCATATTAGGTTTTGTATTATGTAGGTTTAAGCTAGTTTTGTTTTGAATAAGTTTTAGTAAGTATTATAATTCCATGTTAAGTTTCGTATTGGATTTAAGTTTGTTTTGTTTTGAATAGTTTTAGTAAGAGTTTTTGGTTTTTTTTTACAATAGTTACTTTTATCATGTAGATTTAATTTTATATTGTCCTGTAATTGGATGTTATATCTGTTGGGCAATAAATTATCATTTCATTATCAACATTATATCGGTGGCGACCGTTTACTCACGGTAGTACACTCATATACAGTGCGTTTCATTAAGAAAGCATCGATTTCCTTGAATTGAATATTTATAAATTGGATCTCATGTTCTGAACACCTCGCATGTGGTAACTGTTGTATTACTACTGGAAAGTATTAAGTTCCCATTGTCTTCGGTATAAATATGACATAAATTCATTCAATTGTATTTCTGATATGTAATTTTTTTTTAAATAGATTTTATTTTTGAAATATATGTCTACATAATATACGTATTTTTACATATGTATGTAACTTTTTACATATAATATTGTTGTGCCCTCTGTCTTCGCCTCGAAAGTGGGTTGTTGTCCGTCTCGGGTTAATGGTATCGAGGGCGGTTCAGTTGGTTTTTCTATGTCGCTCTTCTTCTTGGATGTTTTTTTTTCTTCTTATCTTCGCGTTTGTATTTTATATTTAGATGTTGTTTTTTAAAATCCTTTGTTTTATGTTTTTTTTAAGCTGGTGTAGTTTTTGCTTTTTATCTCTGGTTCTATTTTGTTGTATTGTCTTATTGTTTCTGTTGTCAGGTTTTGTGTGTATTTCTTGTCTTGTTCTTTCTGTTCTTAGGTGCAAATGTTGTCTGGTGTTGTGTGTGTGGATTTGTTTGCTTGTTGAGAATTTGATATTGGTTTTTATTGGTTTGTTTATTATTTTGTATAATAAGAGTAAGTTATTTAGTGTTATCATTCGTTGTATGTTAGGTTCTTGTTGTATACTTTATTGGTTGGGTTTTTTTTTTTGTCTAATGAGTAGAGTATTTTTAGGATTTTGTTCTGCTGTC
Organism: Dynastes maya; assembly: GCA_029619315.2. Taxonomy (NCBI): domain Eukaryota; kingdom Metazoa; phylum Arthropoda; class Insecta; order Coleoptera; family Scarabaeidae; genus Dynastes; species Dynastes maya. Next base: position 57,303,479 of record JAROYE020000003.1, on the reverse strand, counting down.
GTTATATGGTAGTTATGTTTCTTTTAGTTGTGTTGCTCCATATGTTTATTAGATAGTTGTTTTTTGATGTGAATATTTCGTGGTATACTGGTTTTCTCATGTTTTTTGGGAGGATATTCCGTAGTTTATTTAGTGCCGCTATGGTTTTTGTGTTGGTCTTTACTAATTGGTTTATATGCTTGCCCCATTTTAGGTTGTTTTGTATTGTTATTCCCAGATATTTGATGTGTTGTACTTCTTCTATTTCTTGGTCTTTGATCTTTGTGTTGAATTTGTGTCTTTGTTTTGTTGGTGTGAAGATCATCTATTTAGTTTTGTCTTGGTTTATCATTAGTAGGTTGTTGTAGCACCAGTCTTCTATTTTCTTGACGTCTTCGTTTATGTTGTTTTGTAGGGTCTTTTGTTTTGTTCTTGTGTATATTAGGCATATGTCATCTGCATACGCGAAGATTTTTCCTTTGAGTGCTATTTCTAAAGGGTCGCTTGTGTATAGGATATATAATATTGGTGGTAGGTTTCCGCCTTGAGGTATTCCGTATTCAGTGGTGAGTGGGTTGTTTTTTTCGCCGTTTATTTGTGTTGTTTGGCTTTTATTTTTTATATAGGTTTCTATTAGTGTTAGTTCTTTATTTTGTATTCCTAGAGATGGCAGTTTTTGGATTAGTTTGGTTTTGGAGATTGTGTCGAAAGCTTTTTTCATGTCAATGTAGATTGCTATTACCGTTTCTTTTTTTTTTCTAAATTGGTTCTCACTTCATTGATCACATCTAAGGCTGCTGATGTTGTTCCGGAATTTTTTTGGAAGGAATATTGTTGTTCGTTAATTATTTGGTTTTGTGCAAGGTGTGCGGATATTCTAGTTTGTATACATTTTTCTAGGATTTTGTTTAAAGTTGATAGTAGTGCTATTGGCCTGTAATTTTCTGCATTTTCTTTGTCTCCGTTTTTGTGTATGGGTCTGATGATAGTTTGTTTGATGTACTTACTAAAATCGGGGTGAGTTTTTCTTTGTTTTCTTTTAAGATCTTATTGGTGATTGCGTCAAATCCTGGTGCTTTGTTGAGTTTTAATTTTTGTATAATTTGTCATATTTCTTCTTCCGTTGCTTTTTGGAAGTTTGTAGCTAGGTATTGGTTTTTTGTTATTGTGGTTTGTGGTGGAGTGGTGCCTTTTCGAATTTAATCTTCTGCTAATTGTTTCCCTATTGCAGTAAAGTATTTGTTGATTGCATCTGCTGCTTCTTTTTGTGTTTTGGTTTTCGTGCCATCCTCTTTCAAGATAGTTATTTTTTGGTGTATGAGTTTTGGTTTGCGTATTTGTTGGTTTATTATGTGCCATGTTTTGGTTGAGTCGTTTTTGTGTTTTCTGAATTTCTTTTGGTAATATTGTCTTTTGTGTCTTTGGTTAGTTTAGATATGTATGTTTTTTGTTGTTTGTATTTATCTCGTACTTTATCGTTTTGTGGGTGTCTTCTGTGCTTTTTGTAAAGTTTGTTTCTTTGTTTAATCTACTGAATTAGGTGTTCGTCTATCCATGTACAGTATTCTCTTCTTTTGATTTGAAGAGTGACTTGGTTTTCTGTTATGATGTTTCGAAGGTTTATTGAAAGTTCTTCTATGGTTGTTACTTTTTTCGTAATCTTGCTGGTTTATTCTTTCTTTAATCATCTGATTGTTTGTCTGCACGATTTGGATTGTTTTGTAATCTAGTTTACGTTTTTCTTTTTATTTTATTGTTGCAATTACTGTATTGTGATCTAATATGTCGGATTCTTTTATTTTTATTTTTTTGTATTCTGTTTGGTTCGTTTGTTTGTTTCCATTTGGATTTTTTCGTGTGTAATATTTTTTTAGCTGTTTTGTTCATTATCTTGTAGTTTTTTTCTTTTAGTAGGTTTATGTAGTTTTGCGTTGTCTGTTGTTTTTCGGTTATATTTATGTTGAAGTCTTCTATTATTATATGTTCTTTTTTTATGTGTATTACGTTGTTGGTTAGTGTGTTTTCTAGTATTGTGAAGTTTACTTCTGGTGGTTTGTACATCAGTGTCACTGCCGTATTTGGTGTTTCTAGTAGTACTGTAGTTATTTCAATTTTGTTAATAATTTTTTTCATGGGTAGTTTGTGTTTTATGTATATTATAAAAAAGAAAAACAAAAACCAAAATAACTAAAAACCAGTTGAAACAGTCCACTAAAACCCTTACCACAACACTTAATTCGTACTGGACGCACGTTTCGATAGCCAAGCTATAATCATCAGCAGCAAGACTGAACTGTCAGTCTTGCTGCTGATGATGATAGCTTGGCTATCGAAACGTGCGTCCAGTACGAATTAAGTGTTGCGGTAAGGGTTTTAGTGAACTGTTTCAGTGTTCCAATGCCACAGTTTTAGAGTACCCGTTTAAAAACCAGTTGATTGTAGAGACAGGGAATCTTAATACAATGCATTCCATAACAATGGAATCTAAACAAGCAATAAAAACGATGTCATTCGATTAAAAGTATCAAAGTTGGTTATGACTTCCGATATAACCTGAAGTAATACGAGTCTAAAAATAATTTCTTATAGTAGAGGGAATTCGTTTATTCTCTTTTATAAATTTTCACAGCTAGGCTAAGATGCTAACTGCGAAAACATTTAATGAACGGGTTGCATGAAAAATCCTGTGTAGAAAGCGCTATTGGGTCAATTACATATTTTGGTATTTGTGGTTAATATTGCTTCTGTTATTTAAAGATACATACTTTCTGTAACCCGTAACCCTAATTACTTTTTTTAGAACATTAAATATTTTTAAAATAATTCAAATTTGGTTATTGTTGCAACTACCCCTTCCATCCCTACTACTATTGTTATAATGTATTACAGTTAAACATCGAATTCTCTTTGCATTTTTGAACTTTTATGTTGGATATTCAAAAATTTCATCGGATTGCACAAAATGCTACTGTGAATTAGCTATCGCAATATTATAGAATCTTTAATTAATTAGCGCTACAAGATGTAAATACATACATATACGTATGTACTAAGTGTACGTTTTCTTAGAACTAAGAAGCAATGAAATGAAAGCCATCTTAATGAGGCGGTTAATCCATTGCACACGTATAGTACGGGAATAACTATATAGGCTTTCAGTGAGTAAATAGAAAGTCGATGTATCGGATAAACTTGTCTCTAATTCGCGTGATTTTACAATCTGTTAATAGCGATCGTGAAGCTACATCGAAAATTTTAGAGAAAAACTGTTTCAAGGACGTCGAAAACTAAAGCGCGTTCAATTAGAATATAATGTAGATAATATTTTATATTAATAAATTACGATGCTCTATACTCATAAAATACATTTAAGTTATCTATTAACGTAAGAATACACACCTTAGTTTATTCCTAAAAAATATTTTTACTACTTTTGTAGTGTACATAATCGTTGCCCTGTTCAAACACGAAAAATTATTTCGCGTCATTTGTTTTTACAAACTGTTTAAATAAATTTCCTTTGTCAATGTTCCATTAATTTGAAATAATGTGTCAATTTGACGATTTCCAAGGCAACCCCAAACCATTTTATTCAATATTTGGAACCATAGTTTTGATTCATCGGACCACAACACCATCGTCCGTTGACTCTATGTCCGATTTTCGTAGTATTTTTTTCATTTTATGGGCAGCCATCAAGTGGGGTCTTCGAACGGCTACAAACCAGCACCCACCAACTAACAATTCACTATAGATATGCTTATTGCGCGACGATGAAATTAATTGAACTCTATTGCGATTGCCAGGGCAGTAAGACGACGATTCGTAAGGGTGTTAATCTAAAGAACTGATCCTCGTCTTTTGTAGTAGGTCATCGACTACGATTTAGGTGTAATTGCGCTATTTCCTTCTCTCTAAAAAGACGGTTAATATATTTTAGAATCTTATTTTTAAAATGTTCAAATTAATCCCTTTCAGCAATAATACATTTTATCATTCTCTCCTACTTCTTCAAGGCCGTCAACCAATCTTCTTTTGGAATACAAAATACTGGTGATTGGCCGTATCAATTTCTACAAAAATCTCGTACTTCCCAAATGTTTAAGCCCATAAAACAGCCAAAAGTCACACATTGCCAAATTAGGTGAGTATGGTGGATGTTCTATTAGTTTTGTAGATTTTTCAGCCAAAAATTGGATCGTGAGAGCTGCGGTATGGGACAATGCGTTATCGTAATGCAACATAATGCCCTTCTCAGGAACTTTACTGAACACCTTAGGCAAACATTTTTCAGTGTACTATTTAGCTGCAACTGTGTTCTATTCATTCAATTTAATTGCACATACGAGGCCCACATACTTCTAAAGAACATGGCATACATAACTTTTTTCAGAGCTCGTTGCTCCTTTGTCATTGTTGGTCTTTCTTGGTCTTTATGGATCCACACACGACTTTCTTGACGGGTAGGTGCGTTAAAAAACAGAATATACGTTGCGTCACCTGTTATAATTTTGGAAAAAAATTGGTGTGCGCCATTTTTCCAAAGAGTTAAAACTTCATGGCATGCTTTGCTTTTTGAAAGTCAGAAAGCTGATGTGGCAAAAAACGACACAATTTTTTTCAAATGCAGGTGATCGGGTATGATTGTCTTAACATTATCTTCGGTAACGGCCGTAGGAGGACGTTCTGCTCCCTTCTGATGCTGAAAAGAACTTCTTTCGCGTTTAAATATATTACATCATCGATAAGCTGTAGCCAAAAGAGATGCTTTTTCATTAAAGCTTGAATCTAAACTTTCCCTACACTCATAAGCGCTTAAACCGTTTTTGAAATCATAATAAATCATGATTCGAAAATGCTCTCCAGTTAATTCCAGTTTTCTCACTTACCTTAGCACTTAAAAAAATTAAAGACTTCAGTTCCAACTAACGCAAATACAACTAAAAGTCAACTGACAAATGGAAAGTTGCCTTAAACAACAGTGTGTATTTTGTTTTTCATGGCCTACTGTATTTTTTTTATTTTCAATAATATCGGCTTGGCCCTTACACAATTTAATAATTTCACAATTAACAATTTGTTATTTTACACAATGCTGAGAAACAAGATATGAATAGCGGCTTTAAACACACATCCTTGGGCACATTTTCTCTCTCCTGTGTTTTAATAAAATTAAAATAATCTCGGATTTTCTAACTTATAATGTACACTTAACAAAAAAGTTCGCTTTTATACTATTAGCAGTAAACAGTTTGGGGATGAGACGTTTCGCCGCGCCGTTGCCGATTCGCTGTCGCCGTTTCGCCGTCGCCGTTTTGCCGTCACCGGTTCGCCGTAGGGACAGTTCGCCGTAGGCCCAGTTCGCCGTCGATCCGATTCAAAATTCTGATTTAACAGATATTACAGCAAAATTTATTACAACTTAAATGCTAATAATAAGTAGATTACAACTTAAAAATAAATATGTATTTATTTTGTACGTCTGAAATGATTAGCGATCAGCCCTAATAAACTCCTTAATCACTGTTAGCAATGGCAAAGCGTAAGTTGGGGACACTAAAATTACTAATCTAAGATAAAGCGTCTGGAACATTTTCTTTAAATGTGTAATCATTAGATATTTCGCTTAATAATTCATTCTTTAAGAATAATATTCCTAAATTCGATAATCAGTCATTTGTCATAGAATCCTCCATATCGTTTTTAATATGCTTTAACTGTAGTCTTACTCCCTCGATTACATACTGTTATAGGAGGTATTGTGAGCACTAATTGTAGAAGTTTTGTGGTTTCTTGGTAGATAAGATCTAATTTATTGTCTCTAATATACCTAAAAAGGCAGTGAGGTAATAAGTGTTTTTTTTTTCTGGATATGGAATATAGTAGCGATCCACAATTTGCTTTGAACGCCAAGGTGCTAATTTTCTTCGCGTTTGTGCCCATTGCAATTATGGACGAAGCTATTGATATTCTCACCAATGCTTTACCTGCAGAAATTTTGCCACTCCTCAATTGGTTTGAAATAATTATATAGGAGGTATGAACAGGTATACATAATTTTTTACAATTCCCATATGTATATTACATTTGTATAGCTTTTTCCTCATGAAATGTGGAACCTTTACCAAAGAACGTTGGATGGACAAGATTTAACAAATAACTGTTGTCCTAGATAATAAAACATATTTGCAATGGGCACATAGGTCAAAGAAGTTAGCATTCTGATATTGAAAGCAAATTGTGACAATTCTCGTTTTAATTATCCACAATAGAATTACTGTTTTAAATCAAAGGAAATATTTTCTTTCTGTTTTTTCTTCGCTTAAGAAAAGTGTATATTTGTAATGAAATAATTGTATTTCTTTGTTTAAAAAATTTGTTAACATCAAGAAAGTCTATGTTTTATTATGTTTTATTATTACGTTGGCTATTTCTCTTATTACAATAAAATACATCACGTTAGTATTTGTATAATGTAAGAATAATGTTGGTTTACATATACTTATTAGTTAATTTCAATTACACTCATAGTTACTCGTATAAGGATATAGCCTTTAACCTACAATGTTTCATAAGCATTTTCAAAAGATACCGGTTAATGTAATATCTTTTGTAGGTACCCACATTCTTATAAAAGTAATATTAAATGTATATCCACCAATTAATTTGTAAATTAAATGATTTTTGTTATTCGTAATACCTACTGAATATTTTTTTAACGTAACATTAAATGATTTACTTCGAAGAAACATGTTTCAGCTTGGATTTTGTGATTTTCTAACCCCAAGAAAATATTTCTATTTGATACAAATAAAATAATTTTCTTATATTAAACATCTTTTTAGACTTGAAGTAAAAATATTTTCTTGAATTTTTACAAGAAAATCTAGCTTTTTGAAGAAAGGAAATATTTCTATTAGTGTATATTCCATATACAGAAAAAAAAACACTTATTACCTCACTACCTTTTAACAATACCTGCTACAACTTTTAAGGTATCTTCTATAATTAGTGCTAACAATACCTGCTACAACTGTAAGTAATGGAAGGAGCATGGCTACACTTAGACATAATAAAAACTACGTTGAGAATCCTATAATAAATGACCGACTATGGAATTTAGGAATGTTATCCCTAGAGAATGAATTAGTAAATGTCGGTGTAAATTACGAAATGTCTAATAATTACGCATTAAAAGAAAATATAGATTTTTTATCTTGGATTGCTATTTTCAGTCTCCCCAGCATAAATTACACGCTGTGTCAGTGCTGACAGAGATCAAGACGTCTATTAAGACTGATCGCTAATTAGTTCAGACGTACATATTTATTATTTAAGTTGTAATTTATCTATTATTATTAGCATTTAAATTGTAATAAATTTTGCTGTAGTATCTGTTAAATCACAATTCTGAATCGTGTAGACGGCGAAATCGCGACAGCGAAGCGTCCTAGACCCAAACAGTTTCACTTGCGTATTAAAATAGCTTATTTCTTGGAAGTAGCCCCCACACATTGACATCTTTCATTATACCATAATATTTAATTTACCGCGGCCATTTTTTCTTCTGTTTTAATTTCATTAGACAAATTCATTGATAGAATAGTGAATATTTACGATATTTCATTCGGAAATTTTAGATTACTCCACTGATATAATTGTTTTACTTGCGAACTCGTTTTAAAAACTAATTCTAGAGAGGAAATAATAAATGTTGTTTGAGAGCGCAGCGGATGGAAAACAAAAAGCTTACACCAAATTTGTAAAATTGAAAGATTATGAAACAGGTATGCCGCTGAATTATTTTTGTCTCAAGAAGAGACGATAAACTGGAATTGCATGTACGCAGATATTGATGACATTAAGATAGATTCCACCTCTTTCGCAGTTTGTAGAATTCTTAGCTTTTATATCGAAGTCAACTACAAGCAGTGTATAATCTTAGAGTAATTTATATAATTATATCAAGCTCTAGGACGTAGCAATTATTTTATACCTTGCGTAAAAGTTGTTTTAGAGTTATCCGTTGCTACTATTTGTGGGTAGTCTTTAATAGGTTTTTTAACCTTTCCAAATAAAGACGAGTTAGAAAAGTGGAATTTGTTGTACGAAGATCTATGGTGACGTTCGACACGTTTACATTCAACAGTTTACTTAAAATATATTGTATTTCAAAAATGGTAATGTCGGCATTTTGCCTACAACAATAGTCAGAGATAAGCATTTTCATCTTTTTAAGCACACGCTCCTCCTAATACTTCCACATTCCACTGCAATACACTGCTACATATTTTTATTTTATTCTTATTGTTAGGAGAATTTTCTAAATGTTATGCTTAAGTACATAATCGAAAGGCGCATATGCGACCACGTAGCTTGCTAACATTTTTGAATACGTTCTTATTCACAGAAAAGAAAACGATTTACATTTCAAAGGTTTACATACAAATAAAATATTTTATATTTGATTTTGCAAGATTCTCACATCGCTTGTATTCAACGTCAATCACGCTGTCGTACATACAATAAATCTTGTTCGATGTTTTCTGCACTGTCGTGAAACTTTCCATTCGATCCGTTGGAATTATTTATTCATTCGAAGAACGGAACATTCATCAATAAAAGTAAGAAGAAATCTTGATCATTGAATATTACGAGTGATTATTACTTGACTCAATCTATACTCCTATATACGTTACACAAAAAGCTGTTATTGGGAGCTCGAAGAACAGAATTTTGTAGTAGTACGCACAAGAGATTGGCAATGTAAGTCCAATATTTTAATCTCTACAACCTTTTACATATTGTCTTACTATTGAAGTACTTACACATATAATTCATTCATTCTCAACTGAAACTGAAATGTCAAAGGTTTTCATGCAAATGTGTGACGTAATTTCTTAGATACAGATATTAATTATTTGTTTGTTTACCCGACTGTTTTTGCTTTAATGTATAAATATCGCATAACAAACATTGTTGTTATTGTTGTATTATTGGGCGAAGCGTCGGGTTACGGAATACACCTCGCACTTCTAGGTGTCAAACATCCTACACTGCCATGTTTTGTAGCAATTCGGTACGGTTTAACGTGCTCCAAACTTTTTGAAATTTGACTTACCAGTGTTTTATGATAAAACAAAGCAAATAAGAGGGTATGAGTCTAACAACTATGCACTTTGAAAAATAAGATACACCCTAATGTACATCCATAATAATCGAATTAATAAGTAGAGCAACGCAAACTGTGCTGAAAGCCAGTGGCTGACGCATAAAAGTTTACACAAAATAAATACGGCCGGGACAATTCGGTATAAGCGTCAGTATAACTGCGACTCGAAAGTCGATCTGTTGTGTATGCATCTACGCTGTCGTATACTATATCGTAGTTCTACGTTTGTTTTGAAAATGTTTCCTACGTCGCGAAAACGACCAAAGTTGGACACAATAAGAGAATTTATTGCAGAAATGCCTGATTTAAAGTGTGATGGCGCTAAAATTTAATGTGTAGTGTGTAAAACAGATTTAATGTGTTGGTCGAAAAGTGATTGTCTACGGCACGTAAATAGTGCAGGGCATGTTTCGAAAAAAAATTCCACACGAGATTATGACAAATTTAAATTTAATTTATGTTTATTGCACGTAATTTACCATTTCATTTACTAAGGAAGAAAGCATACATCTCGTTTTGGAATGAATATTCGGACTTTAAGTTACCAAGTGAGAGAACATTACAGAGAGTTGTGCCGTCTGCTCGTGAGCATGTCGAGAAAAGAATTAAATCGGAGTTGCAAGATAAAAAACTGTGGTTATGTGTGGACGAAACACCAAATCGTAAAAAACATTCTGTGGTTAATGTAATGGAACCACATCGACCGTTACCCTTAATTTTACTAGCTTCCAGACGAATACAACAATGCACTGCCGAAGTAATTTCAATGTTGGTGTTAAATACATTGGAAAAGTTTGAACTTTCAACAAATCAACTGTTGATGTTTATGAGTGATGGTGCCGCAAACATGCTTGCTGTAGGTCGATCTCTTAAAAAACATTGCGCTAACTTGTTGCATATTACATGTAAAATTCATACTCTCAGTCTCGTAGCAGATAGTATCAAAAAATGTTATCCCGAGGTAGACGCTCTAATAGCACATACAAAAGCTGTGTTCGTAAAATCCCCAAAACGTATTCGGGAATTTCATAGACTATGCCCCGGTATTCCTGAACCACCACAACCTATTCTTACTCGTTGGAGAACATGGTTAGAGACTGCATTTTATTATTTTCAATATTTTGAGAATATAAAGAACGTGATTTTAGAATTCGACCCAAAGGAAGCTGCGGCTGTCAAGGTAAGCCGCTTGAAATTTCAGGATAGTCAAGTTAAAACAGATTTGGAAATTATTCAGAACAATTACGTGGTACTAGCGGATGCGATAGAAAAAGTACAAAATTCTTCGGTGTCGTTAGTGGAATCTTTGCAAATAGTGCAACATGTTCACGCACAGCTACGCGCGATAGAAGACGCAAGGAATGTTAGTGTTTCAGAAAGGTTTGAAAGTGTCTTAGATAAAGGCTCCGATTTTGGCACATTAAGACAAATTTGTGAAGGTGTGTCAACAGAACCGTTAAGTTATTTGAAAGATTATTTTACTTGCGCAAATATAACGTCACTAGATGTAGAACGTTCGTTTTCGGCATACAAAAACACTTTTTCTTCGCGCCGCACTCACTTTGCTGTAACAACTTTGGAAACATATCTAATGTTACAAATATTAAATAGACATTATCCACTTTGCGATTTCACGGAGGACTCTTAAAACGGTAAGTGTTTGAGCACGTATCACATTTAATTTATTTTGAGTAAACTTTTATGCGTCCGCCGCTGGCTTTCAGCGCAGTTGCGTTGCTCTATTAATAAGTACTAACTAACTTGTTAATTTTTTCTATGTAGTAGATTAGAAATAGGTATATATGTGTAATAATAAAAAATAACTTGTACGTATAAATGTATGCCTTGAATGAATTTATGCGCCGAGTAAATGCAGGTATTATGATTTATTAGCTATATATCTAACAGAGGAAAGCATATTGTGATGAGGACGTAAGGTGGTGCCGCCTGTCACCTATAAAGTGTTCTCTTCTCTGTTAGAAAGGTATGTAGTAGCTATTAAACCAGGTTTGGTTGACAATCGGTTTGTGTTTCACAAATTTAGTAACAGCTTGCTGAACTTTATTTTTATTTTTCATGTGACTCTTTCAGGCACTGCGCAAATCAAAGCAGTTGAACAAATTTGTAGGTACACTCTTTTGTAAGATAAGTAGTTAGAGACACATAGAAGGTAACATAAAATGAAAACATTCGTGCTACTTTTTGGCTGTTATTTCCATTTTAAATAATAGATGTACCTATTATTATAAATTAGTTAATAAATAATCTGAAATTCCTGTGTAATAAATAAACAGTATTTATGGTATTATTTAAATATTACTTTATATAAGTATTCCACTTCATCACCTGTTCTAATTCAAGAATTTAATGTTCTGACAGATGCTCTTTTTATATGAGAATATTCTCGTTTTATATTCGTTTCATAAAAAACTTAATGACTCTCTACTTAAATCTACAAGCTCATATTAAAAATATCATGTGGCTTACTGAAAATAACACGGACCAATTATCTTTGAAACGAATAGATTACGAACAAAACATTTGAAGCAAATAAAATTTGTTTTTGATGGTTTATTTCTTATAAATTTAATTTCTTAACTTCAATCCATTGGTCATATGAAATAGGATAACAGCAGGATATCGCAAATATCAAAAATATCGGCACACTCCACACCACACAAAATTAAATTAGTATTTTCCTAAAATTTGATATTTGTTATTGTTGCAGTAATGACACCCGAGTAGTTTGTTTACAATGAGCGATTAAAGAAAGCAATTTTGTGAAAAAATGGCAATTTCACGTGAAGATTTTTGTTGAATAATTGTTTACGATCTTAGTAGAAGTCTAACACAACAGCAATGCCTCGAATCGCTTCGTTCAACATTTGCTAATGATGAATTTCGTGAAGGTCGACCAAAATCGGTTGTTGTTCCAAAAAACATAATGCTGTGCACAACATGATTGAAGAGGATGGGCATGTGAGATAGAGGCATCCTTAGGTATATCGAAGACTGCAGCACATTCGATTTTGCATAAACATTTTGGCGTGAAAAGGATCTGTTCTCGATGGATTTCGCATAATTTGATCCAAGCACAAAAAGGGCTCGTGTTAATTAGTGTAAGGAAATGCTCGAACTTCAACATCGTATCAGTTGACGAAACTAGGATATATTCGTGCGAGCCGGAAACTAGGCAACAATCAACTGCTTGGGTGTTACCGAATGAACCGAATCCAATAAAACTTATTCGTTCAGGAAACACTTCCAAGAAAATGTTTGTTTCTTTCATTGGACTGGACGTGCATTAAGCATTGTTTTTAAGGATCGAAGAACAGTTAATGCTGAATGATAAACAACAATTTATTTGGTAGAAGTCATCGACGAAATCAGGAAAAACAATCGACAACGTCGCATCATCCTTCATCATGACATTGGCAGCTCTCACACAGCACGTCAAACAAGTGACAGTAGACAGTGATTTTTATCACCTCAAGAAGCCGTTGAAGCCTTCAAAAACCATGAGAATTGGTTGGAACGTAAGACTGTATAAATCTTAACGGTGAATATTTTGAAAAACAATAAAACCATTTGCACCCAAATATTTTTCTTCTTTCATTGTTTTTGTAAAAACTTAAAAGTTTTATTTAGCAATTGATTCCCACTTAGGAAAAATATTCGAGCAGATGAAAGCTTGTACAATGTATTCGGATTGATAATTAAATTGGGAAGTTCTACAATGAACAAGTGCCTGTCCTCAAACTAAATATACATTAGTTTTGTCGGAATCCATCAATCTTAATGAACTGTTCTCTAACCTTAGTTAATTGTAACATGGAAACTATAGTCGTAATAGTTAAATATCATTCTCAATAGAAATAATTGAATAAAATCCGTTTTAAGCGAGATATCTTATGGCGACGTATTGGTAATTTTAACAGAAATAAGGAAATGTACAAAAAGAACTAGTATGACAATTATAGTTTTCCAGAATTCCTTCAAAGGGTGAAGGTAATGTTTCATCAAAACAAAATGTGTGAAAAATGTTGAATATTAAATAAAAAGACTATTAAAATGCTATTTCTTTCTTTTGCAGTGACAATCCAAAGCACACAATGAAAGTAGTACCAAATATGTAGTAACACAAAACAGCAAAATTAAATTATGTTTTGGGTATTAGTAAGTTACGTTAAGGTAAACGTAACAAGATTCACATTTAAAAACGTCATTATGCATATACATACACACATATATCTACTTTGTTTTTTACATGTATGTATGTATATTATTAAATTCTAAATTCCACGAATAATACATTGCAATTTAGAAGTATAAATCAAGAGGAACATCAACAGTATGTAGATTTTATACAATACAGGCAAATATAAATATAGTTGCTATTCTTATACATATTAGGTAGAAATGCCATGAAAAACAAGGTAATTATAGGAGGCGTTCAATGCCAATACAAGTTGTATCAATGATAAATAAAACATGTTTTCCACGGCATTCCTTCACTTCAATGATTTCATAATTTCACTTGTATTAAAAATAATTCAATAGTATTTTGCATTTAGTATAAATGCATTGCACGTTTTTTACGCAATAATTTAACTACATGCAAGATGCAAAAGTTTTATGTGCATCCTCTACTATTTAAATAATCAATGAAATACGAGAGAACGTATTGGAGGTGTAATATTTACGGCAATACGGTAACTTACAACAGTAATAACAGCGATAAGAACAATATGTTACTATAAAGATTACTATCTTTACGACAGATTTTGTAATACTATAAAAATTCCGTTATTATCTTTGATGCGAAACAGATACACTATGTATAAATTCTTTATGCACAAACACTGAAGGTTATGTTAACTTGTTTTGATGTAATAAAAAGGTAATCACTGACCTCTGATAGAAAAAGCCTCCGGAAAGCATCTCTTGCATATTTAACATCACTTTTAATGATAGCCGAACACGATCTAATTTGTAATAGATGTTCTTTTTCGAGCATACTCTCTTGTTCCATTGTTGACATCTTCTGTAGCGATTTTCTTCGATTCGCTAGCGTACCATTCTTAGCCTGATCAACGGCCGTTGCGTTTGGAGCCTGTTTCACAACTTCCGACTGCCTTGCCTGATTCTTCTCAAGAACATCACCGGTATCATTGACGGTAGTAGATAACTTAGAATCGCATTCGTCGGGAATACTCACGCTGTCTACTGCTGCAGAAGTATTGTTTTCGGATTTATTTTCGAACATCTGATTTACCGACGTACCCGGAGTAATGTTTTGCATTTTGAATAAATTTCGAGGATGTACATTTTTCAAATTTCCATTTATCGCATTTGTTTCAAACTCGGCTATCGCGCCCGACATTGTTAAAGTAGAAGAAACATTTATCGAAATATTAAGAAAAGTGTCTTAAAAACGTTGATTTTTAAATTAGAAAATATAAAATAAGTTTAAAAACACCAAAAACATAAAACTCCGATACTTATAACAATAGCAACACTTATGTACATAAATAAAACGAACTTGGATTTAAACTGTTTAAAATTCTTCTTCAACTTTTCTGATGTTTCTGTTTAGAAAAGATGAATTAATAAGTATTAACTCAATCAATCGATCGTGAGTATGCGTGGTAACTGTTAAAATAAACCCATTCAGATGACTGCTTCACACTTGTTCTTCACGGTAGACTGCTGAGGCAAGTAGAAGAGATATCTGCTGGTGGAAAGCTATCACCACTCACTTATTGCAATAGGGTGGGATGTGCTGTTCCACTAAATCTTATATATGTTTTTTGGTTATATATACACGATGAAAATGTGTAAATCTCCAATAAAATAAAAAAAAATACTTTTATATGGTTCGTCTTTATTATTTCGCATTACGTAGTCGTTTTCTGTATACGCAGAGAAGTACATTTTCAGATTAAACGCGTAGAGAAACGCATTTTCTTAGTATAAAAATTGTACTATTTTGTTGTAAGACGTTTTAGCTTACACAAAGAATATGAACATAATTGTACCAAGAAAATAAATTTCTTACACTAATTGTCTTAATACAAGAAAACCTTTCTTAGAACAAATATGTATCCATAAGTTCTAATTTATTGTACTTGTGCAATTATTGAAAGGAAGGGGTTCAATCGTTCGTGTTGATACATGCACAGGTACTAGCCGCTTGTATCTCGAATTTGTTGTTTAAAATTAGATCAAATAATAAACAAATCGACAAAGGTATGTGTTTATGTTATCAGTAAATGATTATTTTACCACAAACATGTACGAATCTTGTACAAAATAGGGCGGAAAGTAATAGATGCGCTTGTCAAGGAAGTGTTGACAGAGTGGGTGCTGTCAATGTTAGGACATTTCTGAATGAATTTGTGGTTAATACAGGCGTTAGAATGACCACATCCAGAAGATTCGCTCATACCTGGTAATAGATCGGTAAGTCTGCTTACAGACATGCTATTTAACCAGGGTCTTTAATTTTCTATTATGTGGTGTTTTACCTAATCTATCATTACTTTTTCCACAATAATTTTTAAGTAGGATATTTGTAAAACAAGTTACTATAATTGTTGCAATACATTCACTGCTGTGAATATGACATTTACATGTATCAGAATCCAAAATGGCTACGTTCGGTGATGTAATTAAAAATATATTGTATTAAAACAACGTTTATTACATTACATACATTTAAGAACTTCTCTTCGTGTTTAAAAATAATTTTGTTAAATATAACGTAAGAATATAAAATTATTTGAACAATAAAATCTTTACGTTTTTTGTCAAATGTTAGGGAATTGAGTTGGAATAGCATCTTTTTTAAGCCTAGGATTTTTTAATCTTACAGTTATAGTTTCACCGGTCCTTGAAATAATATCTTCTTTTACAAAGTGTAACTCACAAACAAAACAGCCGACGCCAATATAAATAGACCGCTAGAGTCACACTTTTAGGTTACCCTGTTTTTATCCCTTCAGAAAAGATTTTATCGCTCACACAACACTAGAAAAACATTACAAGTATCATCAACAAAGTACGGAAATATCACTACACAGTATTTTTTAAAATAAAACCAATATAATTTGTATAAACCAATTCAAAACGCAGAGATGATCTGAACGTGTAAACGCGTTTATGGCTGATCATTCACCTAAGACAATATACGTTATAGCCTGCTGATGTCAGAGCGCTAGGCTTTGGTATATATCGGAGGTAACGGCTAAATGCGATCACTGATAAATTCAGCTAGCAGAGTTACATAGTTACAGGAAAAGATTAGTATCTCAAATAAAGCATATCTGTGTTTAAGAATAAATTTTTTTATTTGATTTGGTTGTTTTATGTTCGTTATAGGTGACGGCGCATCTTCAGAGCTTAGATAAAGCATCAATAAGATAAATTAAGTCAATACCTACTATAACTTGAGATGAGCATTATTCTTTATATTAATTCTTAGTATCTACAATTATTACGAATTAGAATAAAGAATAAGGATACAGTGTTTAATGCTTACTAAAAGTAAGCAAACAAAATGTCTGCGGTAAGTAAAATTAAACACTTGGTTTAAGTAAATCAGTTAATTCAGTACAAATATATCATATTTGTAAATGCCGCTGCATTAATCACCTTTCATTAAAAAGGTTTTAGTGTTTTTGTTGGCAGCGCTCTAAAAAACAAACCAGCTCTATCCAAATTATAAATATATCTTGGGCTATAATCTTCTAATCTCGCAACCTATTTTTGCAATTAGCTACCATATTATTATTTACATTTGCGCTATCGTCACATATGTTCCTGAATTATTATGTCTCTTAAAAAATGTTCAAGCGAACCATTCGATGCTTCAAATTTCTTAATGTTTAATAGGTTGGCCGCCTCTAAAACCATTTCTTTTAGAATAGATCCACGTAATGGGATGCCTAAAGTTAGATAAATTAAAAAGTTAGAGATTTTTAAAAAACATCATCATTCTAGTTCCATGCCGTTCATAATATCGATATCTAATAGAAAATAGCTTTATTCTGGACTTTACAAAATTAGTAATAAACAACTTTATTAATTGCTTCGTTTCCAGTTTCTACATACACATATTTTATTCTTCATTTTAATATTGTCACCGATCTCTAATTCTTTTAACAAATCCTCCCTCTTTTTCAATAAATCTGCAATCTGGCATTTACCAACACTAAATTTACCAGCCAATAATCTGATGGAAAAGCTGGACTTTTCGGCGTATACTTTCTAATTTTTAATTTCTCTTCTAAAATTAAGCGTTTGCGTTTGCAAGACATTATTCTAGCTGCAGTCAAAACGGACAATACAAGATACATATTGAAATTAACTTTTATTGTACATAAAATATAAAACCAAAATTATTGTCGGTTCTAATTCAGTTTAACAAAAGCAATGCACGTATAACGTGTAAAAATCTTGTAGCGTTACAAAAGTAAATCGACTTTCAATACAATAAATGCATTTATACAGTGCATTTCAGATAATACTGGTCATAGGTATTTACATAGTAAAACCTTTATGTGATGTTAATGGTTTTCCTACGGGGAATGTTTGGTTTATTTTTGTCCATACCTAGTTGGAAGGATTTTTACGAGATTCTGGGACAATTTATGCATTGGAACAAAAAAAAAGGACGTTGAAAATAAAGAAAACGAGAAAACCTATATTTTTCTCTAGAAACCCATACTGAAACTCCTTAGAGGGCCAACGTGTGGGTCAGCATCTTAGGTAATCACATCGTTGGTCCGTTTTGTATCGACGGCTCACCGAATGCCCAAAAAAACCAACGTGGGGGCCGGGATTCTAGGTGCCTAGAATGCTCAAAAGTACTTGAAATTGCTGAGAGACACAATTTTTCCAACTATTGGCAATATTCCTGTAAACGGGAGGGTCATTTACCAATACGATGGGACACCACCACATAGCACCAAGAAAATTACAGAATTTTTGAATAATTAATTTCCAGATGGATGAATTGATCGTCATGGGCCGTTAAAGTAGCCGACAAGAAGTCCCGATTTAATCCCATTGGACCTTTTTGTTTGGGGTTACATTACAAAGAGGGTTTTTGACAATATGCGACATAGACCCTCTAACATCAACGAATTAATTGAGAAAATAGTGGAAGCATTTAAAGAAATAACAGTAAGAAATCTTCAGAATGTGAAACGTCTCTTTCAAGAAGGATTAAAACTATTTGAACACTTGCTTAGTTAACTTACTTCATGATACAATTTTTTTCATAATTTATTGTTTACCTTTTCGTACTAAGAGTGTATTTTTTGTTGTTTTAGTTTAGATAGCTAATTAATCTTTGATAAAATTTTGTTCATAGTTGTTTCCTTGTTTCCTTTGCGTATTAAAAGTGCATCTTTTTGTTTAAATAAATAACAGCCATTCTGAATTACATGTTTGCTTGTAGTGAATTGCTTGAGTCTAGCTGTGGCTTTGGTTGACACAACATGGGCTGAAGTTTCCAACTGCAAAATTGTCTCATTACCTCTGCTAAAAATTCCTTAAGTTACCGCGAAAGCTGCTACTTTATTTTCTTTAATTTCTGCTTTACTCTTTTGTTCTAAGGTATAACATGTCTCGAAACCTCATGCAAATCGTTCCAACTACGTGTAGACAAAAAATAAATAAAACACTCCCCGTAGAAAAACCATTAACATCACATAAAGCTTTTACCATGTAAATGCCTATGGCCAGTGTTATCTGAAATGCACTGTATATTTTTTTATTCTAACCACATTTGTAGGTACACGACTGCAGCAAAAAGAAACCTTTGAAAAATTCTTTTACGACTCGAAAATGTTTTATCATATGACGAATCTTTTAAAAACTGAAATAGAATTGTCCCTTTACGATGGGCCTCTACAAAAATTTCTTTTGCGTCGTAAAGAAAACTCTTGAAGATTTTTGAATGTAACTAGAGGTGAATTCTTATGTATTTTTACATTTCGTGACGAAATATGCAGTCCGTATCCGTTAGAGTGTCCACTGAATAGAAGTACGAATTAATATTAGATTCTTACAGATTCGGGGAACGCATAAGTATCCACTAAATGGAGGTGCCCGTTAGATGAGGTTACACTGTAGTGTTTTTTCAATGCCGAGTAAAGTAAGATGTCCGAAATGCTGTAAATAAAAAAAAGGAAAGCGTCTTAGAAACATATCACCAATTGTGCCGAATACGAGCCAAAGAAGTGCAACCGATCACTTACAGATTTTACTGCCATCCTTTAGGATCGAATAAAAAACCACAACTTCGGATTATTTCACCGAGAAATGCATCGATCGATATATGAAAGGGTTGGAAAATTCTGAAAACTTGGTTATATACTATAGCCTACATGTACTATTAAACTAGAATATTTGTAATAATCTGAAACTTCCGGTTATACCGGAAACAGCTGTCAACTTTGTTATTTTAAATAGAACACTCTATATATTATTACATTTTTGAATTTCTAATTCAATTTTATGGTTTGTTTGATACAACAACTATGTTGCTATTTCTAACCATATTTTAAATATTTGCATTTTTTGAGAAATTTTGACGAGTGCATGTGAACTATTATAACTGTGAAAGTGTTAAACTTAGAAAACTGAAATTCCGTAGAACTGTTGACCGTATAGAGTAGAATTAGAATTCGAAAACATTATACGTGTTCAGCGTGTTCAATAATTACGATTAAAATTTCAAATGGAAAAACTGTCAAAACTTATTATTTTTAACACAACTATTTTTATCTGCCTTATCATATTGTTCCTACAAAAATACAAGAAAAATGTCATATTCACTACGCATCTAAAATTGATACTTTTCAAGATATTTAGGGAAATGTGTATTGTAGCACAATTTCTTTATAAAAAAGTACCCGCCAATGTGTGTACGGTGTAAGAATGTAGCTAACTAGTTTTTTAAAATATTCGGTATATCTAGTTAGGAAACAATCCAGCATTGATGAAATGTCACTTAGTTTACAATTATAAACGATGCCGGCACTTTAAATTATACGAATGAAGATTATTTAAATGTGTTTATTATTTATGGAGAATGCAATAAAGTGATATCGGTATCCATAAAAACAAAAGCCGTCACGAAACGTAGTTGAACGAATAATACAGAATTTTAAAAACTTCGGATCCGACAAGGTAAAGAATTCAAAATCATAAACCTATTGTTGATGATGCCAACATGGAAATCGTAATTTTGTAATACATCACAGCATATCCAACAAGGCAAGCTGCGCTGAAATCAGGGTTAGCTGGAATACTACTTATCAAACAAACTTCAAAATTGAATTAGAAATTCAAAAATGTAATAATACGTAGGTGTTACATTTAAAATAACAAAGTTGACAACTATTTCCGGGATAACCAGAAGTGTCAGATTATTAAAAATATTTTAGTTTCATAGTACATGCAGGCTATAGTATATTACCATGTTTTCAGAATTTTCCAATGTATACTCTTTTATATATTGATCGAAGCAATTCCCGGTGAGATACCCTGTATACTGTATACAGAAAATATTGAAAGGCAAAAAATCAGTTACTGATTTCATTACCGGTTATTGTTCTCAAAAGCTCTACTACCCTTTGTAATTACAATAAGAAATAGGGAAATACTACATAAAAAATAATGTAGTCATTATTTTTCTGCATTAAATCTACGGCTATTATTATACGGCTGGTGCTTTAATTAAAAATTTAATTCCTAATACAGCAATGGTTGTTTTCGTGCATGCATCTTAAAATTTCATGATTGACAAATAGAAAATGATAACATATGAATACATAGAATAATTTTCTTCGAAAGATAGACAAATTTTCGAAATATTAATGAAAATAGTAAACAAATGCTCCGTTTTAATGTATATTGTAATGCTATAACAACGGTCGGTAAATCCGGTCTCCTAGACACTCTTTTGGCAATTTAAAGCGATTGTAAATTGAAAATAATAACACTTTGCAAAAACTAATTTGAAAGAATATAAACTAACCTGAAGTTTTGACATTTACCGCGCGTTCTCTGGTAACGCGTTACGTAGCGAAAAACGCCGAAACATTGTACATTAAGAAAAAGTATTGGTATAAGTGCAAAAAATTGTAATAAAAAGAAAAACTATTCATTTGAAAAAGGAACCCACAAAGGTATCTTTATATTGTAGGTTGGCATTGCGTGTCATGTGAGAGATTGGCGCTACAGTTAACAACAAGCAAGGACAATCAACTTTGTTGTTAAGAAGCTTCTGCAGGTACCGCGCGCTATGAAGCTCGCTGATGACTTACTGAGTCCATTTGATGCCTATAAAGTAGACCATGGTAAGATATACCCCAATCCGTATAAGTTCTGTCGACTTTCCATGACAAAAACTTCGAAAAACGTCGTTGAATCTGCTCAACTGGAAGCTGTTGTGATGTATACAAAGAAAACCAAAGTACGCATGCGTATTCTAATTTACTGACGACAAAAGCATGAAAAAGAGTTTTTAGTAGTCGGATACCATTAAAGTGTCGTGAAGTTCTTATGAAAAAGTTCACACATTCTTGAAGCAGACAAATAATTTCTGTATGGTTAGAGAAGTATAAAGTTGGATCAAAAGTTACGCCTAGATATTTGATTGCATTTATTTTAGACAGAGTTTGGTTTTTAATTGAGTAAGTAAATTGATACGGCTTAGTTTTCCTTGTAAAGGACATGTAATACCATTTGGCGATATTGAGTTATTACTCGCTGACTACCTAACCAGGAGGTCAATATTACGCTGCAGTTGATCAGCTTAGTCACTACCAGAACATAAAACAGCTTAACACCATCCGCACCCAAAACAGAACAAGTAAGTGACTGCAAGAGATGATTGATAAATTAGTTGAAAAGGAGACGACCTTGCGGAACACCACTTGTGTTATGAAATAAAATTTTATTTTTGCTATTATATTTATTATAAATTGTATTATAAAAAATATTATATACTAACGAGAACATAACCTGTCTCCATAGTATATTCTTTCGGTTTCTAATATCCAAATCTAAAATAATTCATTCATAAAATAATATTTTCCCATATTAAATGTGGCTATTTAACGAGTAATCAGGTTTGTTATAGGGAACGAGCACATTTCTGGTTGAAGATACACAGCCATGGCACTTTATTACGACACTAGATGGCAAACCCTAGCATAGTATCACGGTCTGGAAAGAAACTTGTAGTTTGAAGTCATTTATATCAATTAAGTTATATGTGATTTTATTTTAAGAATGATGACTGTTTTAAACAGAAACGTTGTATACGTTATGCTTGTGTTATATATGTGATTATAAAGCTCGGTAACAGGAAGCCGTGCCATAGCCATACCTGCCTAGTATACAAAAACAATAGTAAGAAAATAGAAAAACAATAACAGAACTAATACATAATCATAATATGTGAAAAGTAGTGAAACACTCACCCTTTTAAGCAGCCTTGGCTACGGAACAGTAAAACTAGAGGCACTATTATCAGTATTAACATCATATGGATAAGAGTAGCAAAAAGTTGACACCATTAGATGTGTTTCCACAGTTGTCTCGGTGAGCGATGTTCGCCGTTGTGAGAAAATGAGTTTATATTTTGAAAAAGAGTGTTCAACATCTACCGATGTTATACATGCATGATTAAAATACTCCTTCTACTCAGTCAGTGGATTATTCGATACACCATCACAAATTTGTTTTAGTGTGCTAAAATCGGGATCTTTCTGTAGCACACTCTCGAACTTTTCTAAAACGCGATTATATTTTGCGTCATGTATAGTCATAATTTGCAGAGACTCCAATAATGATAACGATCTATTTTGTAGTTGGTCTATTGCGTCAGCTAATCCTTTATAGTAGCTACGAATATTTTTTAAATCTGTTTCAACGGAAATATCTTGAAATTTCCGCTGGCTCTCCTTAATAGCTGCAGCTTCGGCAGGATTGAATTGTGCAACAACAGCTTTTACTATTTTGAAATGTTCATCATAATAAAAAGCTGCCTGCAACCATGTTCCCCAACGTGTAAGAATTGGCTCCGGTGGTTGACGAATATCAGGACACTCTGTGATCGTAGGCGTTAGGGAGATTTCAAAAATACTTTTTTTGTGCTTGTTATTAATGCATCTACCTCGGGAGAGCATTGTCGAATGGTTTCTTCCACAAGATGTAAAGCATGCACTTTACACGTAACATGTAAACACTTGCAACCATGTTCAAGAAGAGAACGGCCTACCGAACGCATTATCCTGAGCCATCGCTCATAAACATCAACACTTTATCTTTTGAAATTTGAAATTTTTCCAACGTACTAAGTACAACCTTCGTAATTGCTGCTGCAGTACACTCTTGTAGTCTTCGGCTAGCTAGTAACAGTGGTAATGTAGGTTTACTAGGGTCTAGTATGCGTGCCATAATATTTACAATTAAATTTTTTTTACAGTCAGATGTCTCGTCAACACATAACCACAGAAACTGTTTTTTCAATATGCGTTTCATTTTCTTTTCTACGTCATCGCGTACAAATGCAACATGCTTACGTGCCGTTTTCTCCGTTGGCAACCACAACTCGGGATTGTATTTGTCCCAAAAGTCCTTAAACGGTTGTTTATCGAGTAAGCCTAGTGGCAAATTACAGTTTATCAACATAAGAATTACATGACAAAAGCACTTCTCGGTGGCATGTCCAATTTTCGTTTTCTATGCTGTGCGGAATTTACGTGTCTTGTACAGTTCCACTTCTTATTTGACATCAAATGTATTTTGCACACCTTACAAACTATCTTACTCCCGTTGTAAAGCAAATCGGGAAAGTCAGAAATAAACTTATTTACTATGTCTTGAAAGGGTCGTTTTTTAGCCTTCGACATGTTCACTAAAAACTACAATTAATAACTACGTCTGTATCAATAAAATCAAAACGCACTACACTAATTAATAACTACAATTAATAACTACGTCTATATCAATAAAATCAACACGCCCTATCCGCTATCCAATGCTAAACTGAACTGAGTGATGATTTGTCGTATCATATCATAATCGGCCAGCCCTCCCCGCCTACCTAAATACAGTCACACCGCCGCTGCGATTGCTCTCCAGTTACCGGGCTCTAGTGATTATTGGTCGAAATCGAATAAATGCTATCGATAACAGATGGACGAAGGGACGCTAAGACAATTATGAGCTTTAGTGCTAGCTGTGGTAGAAAATGGACGTGTTTACAATCGAGTCATATTCAAAAATAGCTTAATTTATGAATATGGTTAAAAAAAATATTTCAAAGTACAATTTTCATTATACGGAATCAGTTGTATGAACGCGGGGGTTTCTGTACGTGGCACGTTTAAATAGAGAGGGCACGTTAACAGTCTAGTTCGTTTTCTCGAATTTGTTAATCATTTGCAACAGTTTGTTTTTGTTCGCATTTTAATTATTAAAATGCCCAGTATCAACTTGATACTCTCGAATTCCAAATATAATATTACAGTATATTTTAAAACTTGACGTGTTTATTTGAAAGTATTTGGCGTATGTGCATGTTGCATCAATTTATGTTGTGTTCTTATGGCAAAGAAATTATGACATAGAAAATTAGTCATGCCCTCAAAAAGAGACTTTAAAATAGTAACCGATGCATGTCAAACGCTGAAATTCATTTATCGGATAATTAATGGTTAATTCGGACTATACATATATCTCTCACAATAATGTTAAGTGCTTTATTGTAACTGTTAATCTTAATTTATGATTATCTTATACAATTTAAAGCTCGGATTGTGTATGCGTATTACGCAAAGGGGGCCATGAACAAGAACCAATTAGCATTTAAAGAAATTTAAACCAGTTTTAATGACATTGCATATTTGAAAATTTAGATCAACCAAATGTGTATATACGCAAGTACATAATAGTATAGAGTACTACAAATCTGCTTAACTGCATATAAGTGTAATGGTTGCTATTAATTATTCGCGATTACAAATTTATCACGTTAATGACGATATGTGACAATATTAAGTGTAGAGAGTAAATTCCACCTAACGGATTTAACGACAAATTACATATGGGCTCTAATTCAATGTAAATATAACGATCTCTATGCATGTGTATACACATGTACATATAAACAGGATGGCGAAAATTCGGGGTAAACAATAGGCAAATGTATTTTGTAATGAAAATACGCAAAAATGTTGGAAGCTCTTTTTCAAAATAAGTTCATCCGTGTAATTCAATTTTGCATTTATCGTTTTCGACATTTTCGCAAAAATTGATTTTTTCCAATTTCTATTATGCGGCTTATAGTTTAAAATTTCTAAAAAAAAGTTGTATACACTCCCAAGTTTTTGAGTAACGTTTTCGCCATTTTTTTTAATAGATCTTGACATACTTACAGTAATAAGTTTAATAAGCTTCCTAAATATATAATTTCATATATAAGTATTCAACTCAATATTGTTTTTAACTTTGATATAATACATTCATACCAACGCTAGAGGAAATAAAAGCTATAGTGAAAAGCGCAAAAAATGGCAAAAGCCCAGGAGAGAACGGAATTAATATCGAGCTAATTAAATATGGAAGAGATAAAATAATGGAAGAAATTCACAAATTGATTGAAAACATCTGGGCTGAAGAAGAAATGCCGAAGACGTGGGAAACCGCAATTTTAATCCGGAGAAGAATGCGCAAATTACAGAGGTATTGCTCTGCTAGATACAATGTATAAAATTTTCGCGAAATGTCTACAGAAGAGATTAAAAGAAGGTATGGAACAGCTAATCGGAGAGTATCAATGCGGACTTGCGGGGGAAAGGAGTTGTGAAATGGAGATTAAAAACCGGGAACCGAAAAATAATGGAAAGGAATAACTCAGCTATGGGCCTAAATGCTTAAGGCTAAGTGGGCCTGCGACAGCGTTTATATATATATATAATGTATTCTGATAATTTTCTCTTACCTAAGGACCCTTATCATCCTGATTTTGTCTATACCAGCTGTGTCATTCTTTACTAAATTAAATATTAAATATGAAGCTATGCAAATAAGTTTTTTATCTAAGAATATAGACACAACATTAGTACAAATCCAGCATCTCGAAGTAATCATAATTCTTCTGCATACTTACATTGTTTAGCAAGTTAACAAGCACATATAAATAACCAACAGCAAAAATAAGCACACACATGTTAGTTATAGGTCAGCATGAAATGAATAGATTTACTTAAACTATCGCACAGCGCACAGCTCTTTTGGCAATTTTATTGTCAATTTTGAATCTTAGAATAAACATTTTTAACTAACCTTGAATTCGAATGAAGCTCATGTTACATAAACGCTATGTTTATGATAACCTCTACAGGAAACTGTCTGTATTAGACTTTAACCTTTTCTTTCTGGAAATTACACTTTGATTTCACTATCGAACACTTTCAGTTGGGATCGTAGTCATGATACACATTAATTCAACGAAGGCTGAATCAAGATTGATGAAATTTTTGGCGTCGTTAATCTTTCTTTTATTTGTAATCGCGAAAGATTGGCGATTGTTTTATTCCACAGCAAATTTTTATAAATTAAATCAAAATATAAACTTTTATAACATCATTTCAATGAATTGATGTTATTTTTGCAAATAGTATACGAGAATGAATGCAGTGACGCAACAAGGTGGTTGTATTTAGAGGACTTTATGACTTAAATTTGACTGACAAGCTTGATGAAGTAATGTTTAAAATACCTTTAAGTTTACGCTGTTGCTTGTTTTAGATTAATTTTCCATTAATTTTGACAAATTAGAAATGGAGAAATCGACCAGAAGATGGAGTCCTTTCCACGTTCCCCTACGATCGTCGTTATCTGGACTTATATTTTTAATATAACGTCCTCGCCCCAAGGCCAGTTGGCTGGGGGGAAATGGTGACTGGGAAATTTCCATTTCTAACCGCAAGAAGGATATTTCATTACCAACGAGTGGCTAACCTGAACATCCTACTCGTTCAGAGGTTGACAGCCGATGGTGTCGTTGCCGTAATATTGAACATTACAATTACATATCTTTCCTTACCTACTGTGACTTTTTGGTAACGACTTTCCTAAAATTGCAGATTGTAAGAGCAAACATGTTTAGGAGGCCACAATTCCCCCAACATCCCCTAACGGTCTCGATTTAGTGTAACACTTATTAGAAGCATTTAAAAAATAATTAAATCTCCAATAATTTGTCGGAATAACCTATTTCCTTGTGTATTGTTTAGAAGAATGAGTAATTCAAAAAGATTCAGATTTTTGTTTTGTTGTGATTAAAGAACAGCAGCATGTGGATACATTGTTATACATTCCTAAAAAGAAAGAAATAGATTAGAACGAAAACACTGACATTTTATGCCTAGAGTTAGCGACTGTTGTTCACAGCATTCAAAGTAACTATTGCTAACATGAATTCCGACATTGAAAAAATAATAGTTGGCACCGTTTATAATCCTTACAATATCTCTTCGTTTGCTTTTTAGATTATCAAAATCGGATAACAAATAAGGGAATAATGGCTTACGACGATTTTAAGGAAACATTTGACATATTTATAAAGCTATACAAAAACATCAATATACCCCATACAAAACTAAATGAAAAAAAGCCAAAATCTAGTAAAGTAAGTAAGATTCCGATGGTTTCCCACAAGCTCTTGCATTAACTGATTTCTCCTAACTTAATATTTTTATACATCCAATTAATTGTTTTATCCGTAATAAGTGTTACGTCCAAAATATGTAATACTTATGCGATAATGTTCATTAGTGCAAAGTACTTGCCGAAATGTAAAGCAAAACGAATAAATTGGAGGTATGAGAACCATTACCTGTTTTTCACTGCAGACAGCTGAGATACTTTAATCAACGTCGAAAATACATGAAGCCGGTAAGGAATTTTAAGTTCGTTTAAGTGTGTATGCAACTTGCGTCCATACTCGAATATCAAGTGAAACTGTACGCTTACTTCTGGAACTCACAGGGGCTTGTACAATGCTTTCAATCCCTTTTTAGATCATTTTCTCAGATAAAACATTTTTATACATTTAAGCTACCAGTTTTTAATGATGATGAATCTTTTGTTAAGGTATCAATACATACTAAACGACTATCACCTTGATCTCAATCTAAATATTGAATAACGCGAGTTACAAACCAGATTGGGTGTATAATATATATATATATATATAGAGAATATTTCAGATACTTCAATATATATATATATTGAAATATCTTTATCAGGGTTTTTACTCTAATTTTGTTAAAATTTCTAATTTAACTCTATTAAACGATTTTTGTAGGTTCGGGGGTACCCTTGCGGCAATTTTGAATATTTGCAACTTAGTAAAAACAAATTAACGAATTTGTAAGATTTTAAAATTAACTAACCTTTAAACTTTCGAACAACGCCAATGTATATAAACACTCTGTTTAAATACACACCACAGGAACTGCCTATTCTGGATATTTAACCCTATTTACTTCTCTGATAATGACTTTGAATACACAACGAACACTTATCTTTGGATTGGATTCACGACAAACTTTGATTCAACAAAGGCCGAATAAAGATTGATGACGATTTAGGGCGTCGTTTCTCTTTCATTTATTTTAAATCGCGAAAGACCGGCGATTGTTTTCTTTCACAGCCAATTTTGATAATTTACCCAAATAGAAACTAACTTTTCGATGACTTTCAATAAAAATGATATTAGTATGCGAGAACGAATGCAGTGACTTAACCAGGAGGTTGTTTGTTGATGATTCTGTGGTACGAATTGTCACCAACAAGCTTTAAAAGAGAAAATCCACTACTAATTTATGGTAACCTTTCAGATAAAGATTTAATTGATGAAATATTATCTGTTGTGCTTTGCCATTTACGTTGTTGCTTATTCCAGGCGATTTTTACATTAATTTGGAAGAAATAATTGAATAGGAAAATTGATAAATGAGTAGAATTGTCCATGATACCCCACACTCGTCGTTATCTGAACTTATAATTAAATTCTACCTTCCTCGCCCCAAGGACGGTTGGCTGAGGGGGGATGGTACCGAAGAAATTTCCCATTATCCCCGCAAGAGGGATATTTGGTTGCCAACGAGTGGCCAGCCTGTCATTTACTTCAGTACCGAAGTGACAACCGAGAGAAGTTGTTGTCGTCGTAAATACAACGTTGAACGTAACATAACATATTTTGTTAAATCATTTAGTTATTGGGATTAACTGTGCAAATTGAATACTTACTAATTACCACTAACTTTAAATTTCACGGAAGGATTAATAATTAAGGTTTTTTTTTTTTTTTTTTGGCATTAAGTGATCAAAGCCCATCAGCCACATTACCATCGCAATGTATCAAATTATAAAAAACTTCACCTATTAAATTGTAATTCGACAATCAACGAGAAACTTAATAAGAACTCTGTAAATTTCAATGTTGTTAGGCCTTAGTAGTAGTATTATAGAAGTGGGTAAGGCTACTTTATGTGCTACTAAATTCTCAAACAGATTTCGTATTTGGTGCTCATAGACGCGGCATGCTAAAATAAGGTGATTTAAATCACCCACCTCATATCCACATGTGCAAGCTGGAGAATCCAAAATCTTTAATTTATGTAAATGTGAAGCGAAGCAACCATGTCCGAATTTCAATCTAGCAACAACAGAATATTCGTATCGTGACATTCTAGAGTTACTATGCCAATGTGTATGAAAGATCGAGAGGTGGATTATGGCATTCTGCGTGGGATGACATTCATATGAGGCTTGCCACCTACTTTCCCATTTTTCTTCTAGAAAGAATCTTTTGAGGTTACATAAAACTTCCGATTCGTAGATACTAAGATCTGCGACTTCGCCGTTAGCTGCTGACGACTTAGCTAAAAGGTCTACTACCTCGTTAGGGGAGATCCCCACATGACTTTTAACCCAAAAGATTCTTACGTTGGTATCTTGTAATTTAAGCTCAGCACATTTGGCAATTATATCAAGCACTAGGGGATGAATTTTAGCAAACCACTTTCTGCGTCTCAGTGCACTGAGTACACTTTGAGGGTCTGACATAACCACTGCTTTAGTAAAACCCATTTCCTCTATATATTTAAGTGCCTCTAAAATTGCTCTAGCCTCCTATTCAACAAGTTGTTTAATGCAAATGATCTACTGAATAATTAAGGTTTATACTAGAATTACATTAAATTTTATTTTCATACCATCTTTAAACTTATAAAATGTTGAATTCAAATATAGTACGACAGTATGAAAAAGTTTTCATATCTGTACACGAAGCGGTGATCTTGAGTTTTAATCACTAGGAATAAAAGTCTCTAAGTGACAATGTAGAAAAAGCAAGATAAAGTTTATCTATGTTTTCTAAAATGGCGTATTTGGACTATGGTTAGAAACCTAAAAGTATATTCTGTAACAATTGATACAATTTTAAAAGAGATTGAATATTTAACGTCAGTCAACAGCTGTTTATACGAGGGCGTATTGAAAACTAATGCCTCCATGGCTATAACTTTATTAGTAATAGATATGTATGTTGTTTACATATAAGTGTGAAATGATAGTATAAACTGTCCTCTACCCACTGATATAATCACTTTTCCACATAATCGCCATTGACAGCAATACATTTATGCCAACGTACTATGAGTTGCGCAAATCCGTCACGGAAAAAGTCTGAAGTTTTCGCACGGCACCATTTCCGCACCTCCGTTGTCACCTCTGCATTCAAAGAGAAAAACTTGTCCTTGACATGTTCCTTAAGCTTCGGAAAGAGGAAAAAGTCACAAGGCGCAAGATCTGGACTGTAAGGTGGATAAGGTAAAACGTCGTCAAACCCAAGCTTCTCCAATGCTATACGCGTTCTCTGACTTGTGTGAGGCCGAGCGTTGTCATGGTGTAGAATTGGCACTTTGTTTGGACGAACCCTACGCAGCCGTCGCTTTAGATTTGTTAGGGTGTTAACATATTCTTCGGAGTTGGCAGTACAGCCACGTTCCAAAAATTCAACATGAACGATGCCATCGCAATCCCAGAAAATGGTAATCATGACTTTCCCAACAGATGGAACTGTTTTGAATTTTTTCGGTTGTGGCGAACCCTTATGTCTGTACTCCATGGACCAGTTCATCCACGAGAGCCACCTGCCTTTCACCACACACAGACACTGGTCGGCCACTGCGTGCCTGATCTTGGAGATCCGTTTTAGCAGGATTTTTGTCTTTCACAGTCCTTACCCACCTCCTAACAGTACTCACATCAACACACGCATCACGGTACACGGCACTAAACCTTCGATGGATATCAATGGGCGCTACACCCTCCGCAGTAAGAAATTCGATGACAGCTCGTTGCTTTAACCGCACATCCATGCCGGTCGCCATTTTTAGAACTGTCGTGCGCAAACGCGATGTTGCTGAGAATCTCCACTGGGGAGACTTATGTACCAAGAGTTAAGGTAAATGGCAAATCACTTTTGACACTGTCTGGCCCATAATTATAAAAGTTATGGCCATGGAGGCATTAGTTATCAGTACGCCCTCGTACATTCGTATTTAGAGCTAATCGTTTACTGCAGCAAATTGTTCGTAGCTACGGTGATTTCATAGTCAAATGTATACAGTCTGTTTCAAAGTAAGTCGGCACTATTGTTATCTACCTTGTTTTTAGATCTACAGAGTCGGTTACATGAACAAAGTTGTATATTTTTTCCACTGATTGCAACAATTAAGAAAAACAATGGAATATCGAATTTTGAAGATACCAGGTGAAAATTACTTTTTCTAAGTAGTTCTCTTCTACTATATCATTAGCAATAACAAATTGCTATAGTGTTTTAAGATGTATGTCTCATTTTTGCTTTTTCGGATCAAATTCTAGTAATACGCCATGTGTACCCATTATCCTCGTCGCTAAATGGCACATAATTTTCGCGGAAGATAAATAACTTGTACACACTTTCATACTTTAACGCATTCTATATTCTTTTTTAAAGGAAGTGACAAAACCAGCGGAAATATTCATGCATAACTTGCAATAGCGCTTAATACATTACAATCGTTAATTTAAATGAAAGAATATCCAATTTAATTTAAAAAATATTATGCACACCCTACTCGAAAAACGTTAAATAACAGGGAACTTTTAGTTATAAGTATAATTAGGCAATATCTGCTTTATTCGTTAATTAAAGTAAAATACATATGAGAATAAATACAAATTATAAATAAATGACAAAATAAAATAATGAATAAATACGAAAACACATGAAAAAAGTGCCTAGTAATAATAATCAAAGTAATGCTAATGTAGCTCATGGTATTGGTGGAATCACTCCCGACAAAAACAATGTGAGAAGAGAAATGCATTAGCCAGTGGACATCTTTCTGCCTACCCGGCGTCATCAGCGTTGCTCTCAGCACATTCCCTTACTCACCATTGCTGTTCGCCTCTCAGCTTATGCCACTAATCTCCACAAATAGCATTAAAATATATTGTCGTTTAGAAAGTAGCGACAAAAATCGGAGTACAGATACCCAGCCACCTTTTGAGTCGTTCTTGGACTGCTTAACGCAAGATTGAAATTAGAAGCATATCCAAAGCAGTGAGAGCAATATTGAAAAAAGCGATGTAGAAAAATATAGGAGTGTTTTTGAACAATTATTTTAATAAAAAAAAAATTTACAATCAAAATTCGACGTTCAATTGTTTTTCTGTCTTAATTTTTACAATCAGTACCAAAAATACATAACGTTGGTAATTTAACCGAGCCTGTAGCTGCAAGAACAAGAAAGATAACAATAATACCGACGTACTCTATACGCACCCATAAAACAGCCTATTACCCCACGATATCTGTTTTAAAAAGAACCTAAGAAACGGTTTTTCAAATCTCCTTCTATTTGGTATCAAACATAAAATAGTGCCAGAACTACATTTCAGAGAGTATTTAAAATGGCACGATTGGAAAAGATATTGTGGTTCAAGTTACATCTTCCCATAGTCTGGTAGCATCCAAACGCTATTAGGCTAGTTTAAGTATGCAGTGTCAATCGAAAAACAAAGTCGACCCAAAATTAATCCTTGCGTTATACCAGTTGTTATGCAGAGACAAGGATGGAAAAAAAAATCATCGGTGAGTGTAGACCACTGAATCGAACGGCAATCACAACCGTAGTTCAAATTACAACAGTTTTCCAAACGGAAATAGTGGCAAGGCTTGGATGTTTTGAAGAAATAGTTGCAACTTATTCCGATAATCAAGTAATACTAAGAGACGAAGTTCCACACAGTAAAGTCGAATGTAGTGTGGGTTGTACGAGCACTCTGGATAGACTGCATAGTAGTGCAATGGGTCCCAGGTCTGGATGATGAGTAACGCTGGCCACGAGCGGTACCGCGCATCGGCGTAGAATCAGTTCGGACCGAGAGGAACGGTAGTATTACTTCGTCTGCGGAGCAGTACGGACATTTTCGCTGCCGGTCATTTGCGCAATTGTTTATGTGTCCTAGAAAAATTATGATTTCGTCAGCAAAACGACCGCGGTCGGACAAACTTCGAAAATTTATTGCAGAAATTCCAGACTTAATATATGAAGGTGCTAAAATTAAATGTGTAATCTGTAAAATCCCGTTAATGTGTTGGTCCAGACAACATTGTCTACGACACGTAAATAGTGAAAAGCATGTCTCAAAAAGAAATTGCGCGCGAACATATTGAACAAAAAATAAAATCGGAGTTGAAAGATCAAAAATTGTGGTATGTGTCGACGAAACAACAGATCGGAAGAAACATTCTGTTCTTAATGTAATGGCACGCAAATTGGAACCTCATCAATCGGCACCTTCAATTCTATTAGTCTCCAAACGAATACAACAGTGTACTGCCGAAGTAATTTCAAAGTTAGTGTTAAATACATTGGACAAGTTTGAACTTTCAACAAACCAACTCTTGATGTTAGTGAGTGATGGTGCTGCAAACGTGCTTTCTGTAGGCAGGTCTCTTAAAAAGCATTCTGCTGATTTGTTACACATTACGTGTAAAATTTATGCTCTCAATCTTGTGGCGGATAGTATCAGAAAATGTTATCCTGAGGTAGACGCTTTAATAGCGCATACCAAAGCAGTATTTGTCAAATCACTGAAACGTATTCGCGAATTTCACAGACTGTGCCCCCGTATACCAGAGCCACCAGAACCTATTCTAACTTGTTGGGGAACATGGTTGCAGGCCGCGTTTTATTATCATAAATATTTTGACAATATTAAGAACGTGGTTTTATAATTCGATACAAAGGAAGCTGCCGCTATCCAGAAAAGCCAGTCGAAATTTCAAGATAGGTTAAAATGGATTTAAAAATCATTCACGACAATTACTTCGGGCTAGCAGATGCAATAGAAAAATTACAAAATCCTGCGGTGCTGTTAGAAGAATCTCTACAAATAGTGCAACATGTTCACGCACAGCTATGCGCGATTGAAGACGCAAAAAATGTTTCTGTTTTAGAAAAATTTGAAAGTGTTTTTGAGAAAAATTCTGATTTTGGTACATTAAGACACATTTGTGAAGGTGCGTCAACAGAATCGTTAAGTTATTTGAAAGATTATTTTACTTACGCAAATATTACGTCACTAGATGTAGAACGTTCGTTCTCTGCATATAAACGCATTTTTTCCTCATGCCGTACTAGTTTTGCCGAAACAACAGTTGAAACATATCTAATGTTGCAGATATTTAACAGACATTATTCACTTTGTGATTTCACGGAGGACTCTTAAAATGGTAAGTGTTTGAGCACGTGTTATTTAATTTTTATTTAAAAGATGAGCGAAATTATTTGCGGCAGCAAACATCTTTATTAGCAGAATAACTCTAGTGGAACGCGAAGCCTGGTCGACTCTACACTACTGCGCGGTACCGCTCGTGGCCAGCTTTAATGATGAGACATGTGCGCCATCATGTGCGCAGACGAATTAGCCCAAGAAGGCCCGTCAATTACTGACAAAAGCTCGTAGTTTTCTGTAGGTATCACATACACTCTAATTAAAGCAGCTGCTAATCAATGAAAGAGGAAGTCTCAAGACTAGTTGAGAAACATTCCCAGGCAGAAATAAACCAAACAATCCCTCAAGAGGTACAAGCCTAAATTTACAGCCGACCTACTAAGCAGAAATAGTTCTTCGAAACAGTAGTGAGTTTGCTAACAGGACGCTGCATGCTTAGAATATATGAATAACTTGGGTTTGACAGAAGAAATAAGATGTATAGATTTTGTGATGCGGAAGAAGCTGTGGTATTACACAAGACTAGTAGGAATGCGGCTCTTGGGAATGGGTTTGGAGGATCCGCAAGTTACGCTTACAAGTCTGTCAGGTTTCATAAAAGAAGAAACACAGTAGAGCTGAAAACATATGGTCGTAATGGAGCAGGCATGGGATATGTCTAATTCAATCTCATCTAATGTTGCGCATATCTATGCATATAGGTTTTATATCTAATTTATTTACTACTGGAAATAAATGCTGCTGTTACAGTAAAAACGTACATGAGTATATTATTATTACCCCACACATTAAACATGATTCAGGTAATAAGATACTTCACATAAAATCTTATTTTTGTAACAGCGATAGGAAACTAATGAAGCCATCGTGCCATTTTACTTTCAAACACATAGTTCACGATACGATCCCAGCTCTTAACAAACAAAGAAAACAATTTCTTTCTACTGCAAGACTTAAAGGTGATATTCAAATTTACTTGTAAAATGCCAGAACTGACAATAAATGTTTATGAATTTCTTATGTGCAACCTAGTCTGAATTAAGATTGCTTCGCATTATACGACACGATTGTTACAAGATAAATAGCAAACGGATGTTAAAGAAAAGTCCAGCACTTATAAAAAACATCTACAGGAAACAATTTATTAATCAAAGTTACCATAATTATAAAAGCGATGTTCTAATCTAAGCACATCTGCCGAAGCCCAAAGGCGATATTTAGCTTGACGCTAGTAGCTTCGGGGACTTAGATTAGATTTTTCTGCCGTTACATTGTTCGTTTAACGTTAAATTTACAGCTGAGTCTGCCTTATATCTAGAATTATTAATTATGTCTACGAAAGGAATATCATGGTACTGAATATGGTCAATTAATTAACAACATTTCATACGAGTGATCTGTTCGAAAAGGATGACATTTTATTTTATACTCTTTTTATTGGGTATAACAGAAAGACAACTTGAATTCAACTTAAATACTATATTATAATTAGAATATAGATAATAATAACAATAATAATAATAATAATAATAATAGTTTATTATCCAACATTATAGGATAATCTACAATTTATTGAAAGTACAATTGTTACTTAAACCTACCGAGTATACATATGCATATCTATAAAGATAAACAATAATTATTAATTATACAATATTTAAAAAAAAATGAAAGAGAAAAAAGGCATATCCCTATGAATAAATGTGTACGTAAAAAGAAAAGAAAATGAAAAAAAACAGATATATAGACAAAAGGAAAAAGAATTGACTTAGGTCGCTGAAAATTTCTCCAGCAAGAGCGCCCTTAATGAACTTAAAGAAATAGTAAACATATCGATATCGTGACAATACTTATTTACGCTGGCGCAGATTGACAGTAAGATTTGCAAAATTCAAATACTCCTGTGTCTCTTCTGTGTAGCCTTGAATTCCAGATATAGATCGAACCTTTTCTAAATCCGGATTTTTATTTAAAACTGCACGAAATTTTTGCGCGACATCTAGTCCTATAGGATCTGTCAAGCGTTCTAGAGCGGCTGCTAAATTGTTGATGTTATTTAACGAGTCTTGTATAGATAAGTGAGTTTGTGTCACTACAGAATAGTTTATGGAAATATCATCTATTTCTTTTTGAACGTCCGAATCGCTCGCGAACCGCTTGAGAATTAGAAGAATTAAGTTTGAAAATGACATCTTTCACTTGGTAATAATATTTGCGATAGTAAGATACTGCCTGGAACCATGTTCCCCATCGCGTCAATACAGGCTGAGGTGGTAACAGAATTTGCGGATACAATTGCTTGAATACGCGGATATGTTTGGGAGATTTCACAAACACCTTTTTGGTAGATGATATTAAATCGTTCACTCTAGGATACTTGCTTCGAATTGTTTCTACTACGAGATGACATGCGTGTATGAGGCATGTTATGTGAAGAAGAGTAAGCAGCTAATTTACATGGAAAGAAGCCGTACTTAACTCCAACACGTCGAAAAAAACGTTTAGAATGGACCAAGAAGTACGCGGATTGGACAGAGGAAGAATGGCCTCGTAAAATTTTTTCTGATGAATCTAACATCGAAGTATGCTTCTTTATCTTCTTAAACCATTATTTATTACATCAATCGTAACTTGCATGACGTAATTTTATAAATATCTTTTTTAATTACGTTTGTTGTATTTTCTGCTTTTATTGCAGCTTTCGGACGACCAGGAGCACAATTTGTACGGCGAAGACCCCAAGAAGAATATCTCCCAGAATGCATCGTATCGACGGTAAAACACGGTGGCGGTAGCATCATGGTATGGGGATGCATGTCGGCATCAGGCGTTGGCGAAATCCTTCTGTGCGAAGGGCGCATGCGTAGCAACCGCAATACCGAGATGCTACAGGAGATGCTGGAGCCATCCACACTAAGGTTGTTTGAGTATGACAATGTTGAATACTTTTATCAACAAGATAACGCTCCTTGTCACCGCACGAGGGCACCAATGCGGTGATTCAGGGAAAATGGAGTGCGGCTGGTGTATATTTTAAAATGAAACATTGCAAAACGTCATTGTGAGCCAAAGGAGCAGCTTTGCCAACAAATCCTCAACGAATGGATCTCAATTTCCAGCGATTTATGCCAGAAATTAATTAGCATAATGCCGAAACGTATAAAATTTCTAATAATAGCTGTTGGATGAATAAAATATTGAAAACGCTAATAAAACATTCTGTATGGTATATCTACTTTGTATTCTAAATATTTTTACATAATTGAGGAAAGGTGCATAATACATATTCACATAGCTGCATGTACGATAATGGTTTAGAGATATGTATACTTTGCACTTGATTTTAAGATAGAATTCCAAATATCATTTTGATGTCATATTGATGTAATACGATGAATATTTTAAGACTTAATGCGCCGGATGAAGTTTTACATTGAAGAATTGCCAACGTAACAGCGCATTAACAGGCTAACCACGAAGTTACTTCTTTTCTGAATAGAAGGCGTACTCTGATTCTTATCCTCAATTAAAAGAGAATCGACTAGGCGTGAATGCGAACCTGCGACCTTCAAGTGGAATGCAAGCCTGTTTTCGACTTTGGCGGTCTACAGCAGGTAGGAATTTTGGGCAATTCTCCTAAGAGAAATAATACTGACTTCTTGTTTAATTCATACCTTGATGTTATCTCTTGTTAACAAATTTAAATGTCATTTGTAGCCAATATGTGCAGTATATTTTTTAAATTGCAACGATGCCAGATACTGCATCGCCCGTTTTAATAAAAAGTAGTGTTTATAAAAGCGTAAAGTAACGTTCAGTAGTGTTCACATAGGGTAGCGCGAAATTAAGGAAGGAATTAAGAAATTTCGTACAATGCAATTAATCTGGCTGTTCACACAGCGGTGTAAGGCAGAATTAATGGTTGGTGTAGGACAAAACAATACACGTTAAATTATAGCACTACCACGGCGTTGTATTAATGCAACCGACCAATCACAGTGCAGGTGGCAGTAAACGATTGCTAATTCATGTCAATTTCTATGCACACTTTTGAGATTATGATATTCTCTTGATTAATTTTAAATTTTTAATATTCCTGTAATAAAGCAGCACTTATATCAGATACGAGTGTATTCCGAAACTGGAATGGTCACAGAAGCTCACACAGATTTAAAAATATTTGATCTAATTATATATATTTATATAGCAATAATTCAGCTGCAAGTGAATGGGATTGTAAATCAATAAAACCTTGGACTCAAATTCACCTAGGAAATGTAAGCTCAAAACAGCTTTCAAAGCCGAAACTTCAGAAGACTTCAATAAGTGTTCCTGGTGATTTAAACATTTCACTCAATTATGACATTGTTATATCCTGAATTAGTGAATTAGCATTCATTGTGAAGTCTCACACAGAACACAAAGATGCAAAGTTACCCAAAGCAAAGTACTACACTTACCAAGTATTAAGGTGAATGATTGTTTCAGATAGCGTATAAAACTTTATATATTCATAAGAGGAAGCTCAAGCACGTATATTGTGTGTAGTTGAAGTGAGGCTAATTTGTTTTGCATCAGTAAAGATGGGATCGTAGTGTTTCATAAGATAGAACTATACAATATTAACCTTAAAAATTTGCTGTGGTGCTTTTCGTAAAAAGCATCCATATAAATTGGAAACAACCTGAATGGGGTACGTTTCGAAACAACGCTTGCTCTGGTAAAAGATTTAGAGGTGTTATACAACACAATTAATGCCTTGTATGGCATTAATCTACATGCTAAAGTTTTCGTGACTTTGTATCCCACCGTGTATAACTTGCTAGTGGAATATCTATTAAAATTCTTTATATGATTTAGAATTTTCTATCCATTAAAATTTACAAATAGGGAGTTAACATTCCAAAAGAGAAGGATGCAAGGATTGCTACTTTAAGACATTTGTAATTTTTGATTTGTTTCAAACATATACATCGTTTATAGAATTATTTTCTTTTTCCCAAACAAATATAATATATATTTGGTTATCTGATATAAAATAATTCCAACATAACAGCCTTAGTATCTAGGTACATACATACAGTACCGTTCATGAAAGTTCGGGCAAGCATTTTAAAATTATATAATATACATTTCTGTGAGGAATTATTAAAGCTAACCTCTTCTGGAAGCCTTTTACCAATTTCCAAGTAGTATTTGTCTATTATACGACCGTTATCATAAAATATATAATTATGTTGGGAATCCCCAATAATTACAGTGACAATAAAGCTTTATAATAATCCCTAGGAGGGTTAGCTGATTCACTCGTGTTACCTGGAAAGATTCGTATACCCTTTATAAAGTATTATAACATTTGTAAACGCTGTAGTTCTGAAGAGATTGTTATTGTGAAAGTATAGTTGTGCAAGTGAAAAATAATTTCAGTTTGACTACTTAAAATGCCCCGTGGAAAGCCTCTAGCTGTTTCAAAACGATCTGTTATTATTACCTAGCATCAGGAAGGGTACGCAGAAAGACGGATTGCGGATAAACTAAAAATAAAAAAATCTACTGTACATGATACTATAGTTCGATTTAAGACAACCGGTGACGTGCAAGATCATAATCAGCCAGGACCGTCAAGAAAAACGACTCCTGCGGAAGATTTACGAATAAAAATAATTAGTAAGCGCAATAGAAGACTAACAGCATCAGAAATTGCTGCAGAATTCAATAATGAGCGAGATTCCAAAGTTTCTGTGAGTACTGTGAAACGTCGGCTGAAAGAGGCTGGGTTGCATGGGCGAGTGGCTTGTCGAAAACCGTTACTCCGAAGAGGAAATAGGCTGAAACGACTGAAATGGGCACAAGCTCATAGAGATTGGACAGTGGACGATTTTAAAAACGTTTTGTAGACTGACGAATCCAAGTTTGAGGTTTTTAAAAATAGACGGAGAGTTTTCGTACGCAGATCAAGAGGGGAAAGAATGTTACGGGAGTGTATAGTTCCTACGGTGAAGCATGGAGGCGGATCTGTAATGGTTTGGGGTTGTTTTTCCTTAATCGGAACAGGGAACTTGCTCAAAATTGAGGGCATAATGAAAAAAGAAGAATATCGGAAAATCCTGGAAGAAAATGTCATGCCGTCAGGAGTCCGATTAATTGGTCGTGAATTTGAATTTATGCAGGACAATGACCCCAAACAAAAATCTAAATTGTGCACAGATTACCTGCAGCAAGAAGAAAATGAAAGTACCTAAAAATTATGGAATGGCCGCCACAGTCCCCCGATCTGAACCCGGTAGAGTTGTTATGGGAAGAATTAGACCGATGTGTTAGGAAAAAGTGTCCAAAATCGAAGGAACATTTGTGGATCATTCTCCAGGAGGTATGGACAAGCTTGCTCAATGAAGCATTAGCAAAATTAGTGAATCGGATGCCGAGAATAGTGGCAGCAGTCCTAAAGGCAAAAGGTGGATTTTTCGATGAAAATCGGATTTAAATTATTTGTATTACATTATCTTTTTCTTTCTAATAGATTTGTGTTTGAAAATATGTAAAATCATGTAAGTATTAAATACATGGCCATTTAATATTTCTCTTATTTTCTTTGACTTCCGTACATTTTTTTGCTTGCCCGAACTTCCATGAACGGTAGTGTACATTGTATTATGCATTTTACAAAGGAACTATCAAAGTATAGGGAGATATAAGAGGAAGAATTAAATTTATAGGCAAGATAATTAGTGTGAATTATAGAAACATTTGCTAACTATATCATTTATGAAAGAATAAGATGTAATTCTTTGATATCTTCTTGATTTCTGATTACGTACATATTTTTGATAAATATTAGTCGTTTCTGTTACAACTTTCATTTATACTTTTACGATGAAGGTAAGTCAAATAAAATTTTAATAAACGTTTTTTGCGTTTATGTGTTCATTGCTATTCTTTTCTATGATAATTTACCATATACAGGCTGTCCGTGGATGGGGTTACAAAGAGGAACAACTTTTTTAATATGCGTTTTACAGAAAAAAGTTATTCTTTATAAAAAATTCTGCTTTCCTCAAAACGTCCAAAAACATAATTTAGATTTGAGTACAGATATACACTTACTTATAAATTCAATATTATTGCAGCTAACACTTTTATTTTTCAATTAAACAACAATCACTCTTTGATATAAACAAGTAAGTACTATTGGCTATTTTGCGTTTATGTTTGTAATAATACTTAATTCATAAGTTTTAAACATCGGAACACAATTAGGTACACAGGTGCGTACTCGGTTTAAGATACTAACAACTTATTAAAATAAAGTGTAGTAAACTTTGCTTTGTACTGTCATTAAATTAGTTTTAGGCTGTGTCAAATAAGATTTAACTTCCAAAATGTTCATTAAAGAAGAACGTATCTATTTGGTTACATGGTATGGTATTGGACAAGTCTCACACAGATGTGCCATTTATTTACTTAATCAAAAATTTCCCAATACATCTGTAACACACGTAGCTTTACGTAAACTTTTAAATAAGTTTGATGAAACTAGATCAGTAATGGATTAGTGCGATATTATTAGTAATGAATTCAGTGGAGGAAAATCTGGGATTGTCTTTAAAGAAACGCTCGCGGGGGTTAAGCAATAACCCATATGATTGGAGGTGGAGATGATGCAAAAAGGTTAGACTTTTGTTCATGGGTTCGACAGAAATTCGCTGAATCCTTTCATAGAAAAACGTTCTTCACTGACGAAACAACATTTTCAACTAACGGTCACGTTTCTTCTCAGAACACAACCGCTGCGGTGAATTCACAATTTAAAAGTAGATCAAGAAGCCGACGTTATAAAAAAGTAAACGTATAGTGCAGTATTTTCTATGGTGGTATTATTGGCCTATAATTTTTCGAACAAAATTTAATTCAACACATTTACTTTGGTTTAATAGATACATTTGCATTACCTCAGTTGCACAACATTAACTCCAACATGCGAAGAAACATTTATTGGCAACAAAATGGATATCCGGTTCATTCAACTGTATTGATAAAAAATTGTTTAAATCGTCAATTTCTTGGGAAATGGATTGGCAGAAATAACCCAGTTGAATGGCCTGAGAGGTCAGCTGATATTACACCAGTCGTCTTTTTTTGTAGGGAGCGTTAAAAGGAAAAGTGTGTGCTCGTGATGTAGAACATAAGTCTGATCAATTAAAACAAACAATAAAGGTTGCGGTGGATTAACGAGATTAATGTGCCTGCTACGATACACAAAGTTTACAAAGAATCTATTAAGAGAGTTAAAAATGTGTACAAGTTGGAAGCAGCTAATAGTGATTGTTAGATCTGTTTTAAGTCAAATAATAATACTTATTTACTTGTTTATTTCAACGAGTTTGTTGTTTAATTGAAAAATAAAAGTATCAGCTGCAATAATATTGAATTTATAAGTAAGTGTATGTCTGTACTCAAATCTAAATATGTTTTTGGAAATTTCGAGGAAAGTAGAATTTTTTATAAAAAATAACTTTTTTCAGTAAAACGCATATTAAGAAAGTTTTTCCTCTTTGTAACCCCATCCATGGACACCGTGTATATATAAAACAAAAACCATATTTAAAATGCTTTCTTTATATCGTTGTCATTTATATAGTTTGGTTTCATTTTCTTTGATTTTTATTGTTATTCATTCCTCCATCACTTGAAGATTGATAGGCTCCTGCATCCACATACAGCAAATAAAATACTAAAAGTTTTCTTATAATTGTAATATAAAGAGCCAGAATTGTTAGGTTATTTTATATGAATATGTATGTAAACAGGCTGTAGTACAGTCCACAGCGCCTCAAATGTTTCTCAAAATATTTGACAGACCGGT
Source organism: Dynastes maya (assembly GCA_029619315.2). Lineage (NCBI taxonomy): Eukaryota > Metazoa > Arthropoda > Insecta > Coleoptera > Scarabaeidae > Dynastes > Dynastes maya. The sequence goes on along the minus strand of JAROYE020000003.1, from coordinate 57,259,575 downwards.
GATTTGCTTCTACTGTTTTCAATAAATTTTCAAACAAATCAACATTCATTCCTGCATACAAGAAAAAAGAATCAGGATGATGATTTAAAATTTCATGAATCAAAATTTAAATAGTCCCCTTGTTTTTTTTTTTGAGTGTTGATGGGACATACCCGCCAACGTCTTCTCTTTTTGTCATGATTATTGCAGAAGCTACTAATAAACACAGCATATAACATTTCTGTGTACTTCCATCCATTACAAACGAATTTATTAACAGATAAATTAATATTATTATACGACAAAGTAAACCGAGCAGAATATTGCAAATAATTTCGCGCTAATCTTAACGATAATTTCGCGCTACCCTATGTGAACGCGCCTTAAGAGATCATAAGATTGAGTACCTATACACAGGAACGAGTAATGTATAAGGTAGAGTGTGAAATGTGAAACCTGCGGAGACGAATATTACTCGAACAACTGCAATTTCGTTGCAAGATACGTGACATACACGATTTACCAATTAAATTTCAAGACAAGTGGCTTGGTGTGTCCACCGCGCTGAGCCTTATTCGGCAATCGAAACGAGCCTATCGCGCCAGTATAATTTTCACGCGTTTAATAAGTTTCAAGTAATGAGATCGTACAGCACTTTGACGGTCGTACATCTCGCACGATGAACGTGGGGAATATTGAAGAGACGGAACCTGTTATCATGAAATCCTGTTGTATTAATCTTTAGATAAAACAGGAAGATATCGGTACCGACAACATTAGTGGCCAACGGTCGGTATTCTCTTATGTTACGACAAGATTATGCATCACCGATTTAATCTGTCTGTTTCAGGCTTAATGATGTTGCGTGGTTGATATTCCACTAACAATGAGTATGTATATCAAAAATATGTTGCAATACCTATTATAATTCATATTGAAGTTGTACACACCATAAAATATGATATATATATAATGTACTTGTAGATAGATAAAACATCTACAAGCTTCTTTGAAGCTTCACATACGTAGAATATAAGTAATACTTTTAAAGTACATTACAATGAACTAAACTGAATTGAAGATATTAAATTAAACAAATATTAATAATATATTGTACACAAAAACCAGATACTAAACATCCACCAAATTTGCTTACAATACTGGTGTGCTAAGACAAGAATTCGAAACTGCAAAACATAAATTGAGATATATGTGAGGGGTTATAATAATATAGCATTTATTTAATAATAATGGGTGTTTTTTTAAGCCCGATAGAACTTATAAAAATTATAAAAAATGATGCGAAGAATTAAAATCAAATCAAATTTTTGGTATGCTTCGAAAGATTTATTCATGGCACACAACATTTGAAAATTATTTCGGGCATATGGCCACCGCGGCTGTTCTTGGCGGAGCGTATTCTGGACGTCCAACTTTGGGCCACCCTTTGGAGCACTGCTGGCCGTATGTCACAAATAACACGAATAATGTTGGCTTCCACGGCGACAATTCTTGCTAGTTTATTGGCATTAGTCAGTGATTTCACATAGCCCTACAGGAAAAAATCGAGAGGTGTCAAATCGCAAGACCAATTGACAGGTCCGCTCTTCGAAATTAATCGTCAAATTTTGATTTCAATAAGTTGATGGTTGCCGTCGCCGTATGGCGCGTAGCGCCATCCTGTTGAAACCGCATCTCGTCCTCCATATTTTCAAACAATAAATCATTAACCATGGTGCGGTAACGATTTCCATTGACGCGAGCTCCGACCTCATCTTTTAAGAACAAAAAGGGCCAATAATGCCACCGGCGTGCAAACATTTTTTTGGATGTAATGGAGTTTGTAGGGTTTCTTGTGGATTGATCGCACTCTATATGCAGCAATTATATTTATTCACAAACACGTTAAGCCAAAATTGAGCCTCATCGCTGAACAGAACTTTACGATAAAACAACGGGTCAGTTTCCAGCTGCTCTTGAGCCCAATCGACGAGAGAACGATGCAGATGCTAGTCTTGTGGCTTTAGTTCCTCCACCAGTTGCATCTTATACGGATGTAGACGAAGATCTTTACGCAAAATTTTCCATGTAGGTTAAACCGGAAATACAATTGAAGTGCTGATAACGGCAAAAGTTAGCTCACAACCAATAGAAATCGACCTAGCTGCTGTCGTTCAAAAGTTAGCATGCGGGGGGACATTTTAGAATCGCACTGTATAGTTTTTCCTGTCTTGTCTCTTTTCGGGTTATTAACATTTCTAGCAATTCCTTTGTAATGTATGTCGTTCGTTTTCATTGGTCAAAGTCGCAGAAGGAAATGTGGTAGGAAAAGGTCACGTAAATAGCGAAGATATGAGATGCTTTTTAGGCAGCATGATTATATCTCTGGACGCCAGGTGGCGGTAGGAGATATTTCAGTGCTGTTTTTGGAGATTAGTGGCATAAACGGAGAGGTAAACGCAATGTAAGCAGAGGAGAATAGCCCTCACAACTACGCTGATGACACCGGGTAGGCAGATCCTAGACCCATCAGCATCCTTCCGGCTTTATCCAAGATTGTTGAGAAGGTAGTAGATCTCCAAATAAGGGAGTTCTTAGAATTACATTCTGTTTTGCCGCCCCAGCAATCTGGATTCCGACCTGGTTTCAGCTGTGCGACTGCTTTGGTGTCTATTGTAGATGATATTCTTTCCAACATTGACGTGGGTAGGGTCACTGTATTGGTATGCCTCGACTATTCCAAGGCTTTTGACACAGTAGACCATGAATTGCTTCTAAGCATACTGAAATACATTTGCTTCGGTAATGAAGCTGTTGCATTCTTTAGAAACTATTTGACTGGCAGAACACAAAAAGTTAAAGTTCACGGCGCTACGGTCTCTAATAGCATTCCTTTGGCTAGAGGTGTTGCACAAGGCAGCGTAGTGGGCCTCTGTTGTACACCATCTACACCTCGTTCCTTCTCAGTAATTTAAGGTACTGCAAGCACCATATGTATGCCGACGACGTGCAAATTTATTATTCCTTTGCAGTATCTGATGTTGATTTGGCGGTGCAAAGAATTAATGAGGATCTGAAACTTGTTTCTGAAACCTCCCTAAAGCATGGATTAAATTTAAATCCTAAAAAGACAGCAGTACTGGTACTAGGGCGTCCAGCAGCTCGATTAGGCGTATCAAACAAGCTGAAACTTATATTGAACAATTGCCGGCTTCCGTTAATGCAGTCAGTGAAAACTTTGGGTGTTGAACTGGATGGTGATCTGAGATTTAAGAAACATGTTAGTTCGTTGCTCGGGCTGGCTTATGCAAAACTTAAGGTACTCTACGGTAGCAGGGAGTATCTGAGCCATAGGATGAAGAGAGTGCTGTGCGACGCATTGCTACTTTCTCATTTTAATTATTGTGATACTGTGTATGGCCCATGTTTAGACTCTATTGATACAAGACGAATACAGAAAGCGCAAAATGCTTGTCTTAGGTTCATACACGGAATAAGAAGACCTCATCCGATTTCACATACTCTAAAATATAATCAGTGGCTGAACATGGCGCATCGCAGATCGTTGCATTATGCAGTCCTTTCACATAAGATTATTCTCTCTCGATCACCGCAGTATTTGTATTCCAAAATACCTTATAGAACTGATATTCATAATCTTAACCTGAGGTTTAGAAATTTACTCTCTCCCCTCATACATCGGACGGCTTTGTTTACTAGGTCCTTTTCATATAATATTGTTAAGATTTATAACGCTTTACCCAACCGGTTCAAGCGGCTGCCTATTCGAATGTTCAAAATCAGGGTAAAAACTTACTACTATGGGGGCCAGTGACTGCATCTGCTTTTGACTTGATTCTCTGCATTGCAACAGTTATTTTATTTCATTTTTCTTACTTATATTCTATATACTCATTCTATGTGCGCAAACCTACTACCTATAGATAGTGTTTGTTACCTACGTGTGTGTGTGGTTCTCTGTATGCGGGTCTAGGGGAAGATCAGTAAACTTATTGCTGACCTAGATCCTTTTGCTCCAGTATTGCATTTGTCCTTATCTAACTGATACAATTAACACTATTATATATTAAGATACGAGTCCAATGTTTTTGTACAATTTGTATAATAACAGTTATTATAGCTCTCTCTTTGGCTATTTTAATTGACTTACTCAAAGCTTTTGGTATTATGAACCATGACATACTGTTTCATAAACTTTATGCATATAATATTAGGGGAGTAGCTTTGAAATGGTTCAAATCGTATCTAACTGAACGTAGCCAGAGGGTGGTTATTCAGGGTTGCGAATCTGGCCCTGAATATACCAACATGGGGGTGCCACAAAATTCCATACTTGGACCCACTCTCTTCCTGATTTTTATTAATGGCTTCTCTGTGTCTAGTAAAGATTTTGATGTATGCAGACGACATAAATATTGTTATTAACGCAACCTGTCCTCATGATTTGTGTCTTAAAGCTAATACTGTCTACAGCGAAATCAACACTTGCAATCGTTTAATAGTATATTCGTCAAAAACAAAATTAATTCTGTTCAATCATACCTCAGATTAAAATTTCAATTCCATCAGTACACAAAGCAAAAAGTTTATAACTTTTGATCGCTCAGCAAAAATCTTGGGTATTTTTATTGATGATGAACTAAAATGGAAGATTCATGTCGACGAACTCAGTAAAAAGTTAACGCAGAGCTGCTATGCAATGTATAATCTAAAGTCTTGCAGTTATCAGATTTCAAAGAAATTTTACTATTCGGATTTCTACTCTAGAATGATTTATGGAATAATGCACTGGGGTCTTAGCTCCACTTCTAACCGCATATTTACCTTGCAAAAAAGAATAATTCGCATAATGTGTGATCTCAATTGGCGTGAATCCTGTAGAGATACCTCTAAATCTAGAAAATGTTTGGCACTTTATGATGCCTACATACATATGTATACGAAGTTGTCTGTTTAGTCTATAAACATCGATCCGCGTTCTCTGTTAATGTCTCTCATAGTTATATGATTCATAATTTAGATTACCTATTACCACCTCAACATAGAACGACCTGTTTTCAAAAATAATTGTTGTTTATGGGTTTGAAACTCTTTAACAAATTGCCTGCAATAATTAAGAGTATTACCAATTACTGCTGATCTTGCTAAACAATGCTGGCTACTATACACAGGGATATGCTGATGACATTGTAATACTCACCAGTGGGAGAAACGCCAGCATAATCTCAGAACTAATGCAAAGAGCATTAAAAATGGTAGTAGTATGGTACAAGAAGGAGAACCTTAGAGTAAATCCTGGAAAAATTGCACTTGTACCCTTCACCAAGAGAAGGAAATTGGACGGTTTAAGACAGCCGATTCTTTGCAACGAAGTAGTACAGATCAGTCAGGAAGCTCTTAGGTGTAACCTTGGACTCTAAACTAAACTGGAACTCACATTTACAAAAAATGACAAATGTAAGAGGGTGTTAATGACAACCCGTAGAACAATCGAGAAAACATGGGAACTCAAACCATATATGACGTACTTGCTGCACACTACGGTGATAAGACCCATGATAACTTATGGCTACCTGGTTTGGTGGCCTAAGATCACACAAGCATGCGATAACTAATCTTCCGAAAATTCAGAGACTGGCATGTCTATGTATAACAGGAGCTACTAAAAGCACTCCAACAGCTGCTATGGAAACCATGCTAAACCTACCTCCTCTTGAGATCTATATCAAGGGAGAAGCCAGAATGGGTGCATACAGACTGAAAAATACTAGCAACTGGAGATCCCACAGTGGATCTGGGCACACCAGAATAGAAGCAGTAGTAATAAACCCTATCTATGATATGGGTAGTGATACAACAATCTCCAGGGTCTCCTATGACAAACCATTCAAAGTTTTCTTGAATTGAAAAGAATGGAGGGATAGAGAGGGGAGAAAACCGAAAACACTAGTCTGGTACACAGGTGGGTCCAAAACGGGCACTACTTCTGGCATTGGTGTATATCAGGAAAACCAGGGACACAAAGTATGTGTACCACTTAGGCGATACACCACGGTATTTCAAACAGAAACATATGCTATACAAACCTGCGTGTGGGAGAGTCTGCGTCGGCGACCGCAGGGTGAGACGATTTGCATTCTCTCTGACAGTCAGGCAGCCCTAAAGGCACTAGCATCTTATCGTATAACCTCCAAACTAGTATGGGGGTGCCTGCAAACCCTAATGGTTCTGTTTAAACACAACAAGGTCACACTGGTGTGGGTGCCAGAGCACAGGGGTATAGCGGGCAATGAAATTGCAGACCAGCTAGCGAGGGAAGGCTCAGAAATGAATTATATAGGCCCTGAACCGGGTCTAGGTATTACCAAGAGTGCTGTGCGTGGTGCAATTAATGAGTGGATCATAACATAACACCAATTAAATTGGAAACATGCAGCTGGACAAAAGCACAGCAAACGGATGATGTGAAGACCGTCGCAATCTGACTGCTGACCTGCTTAAATTAAGCAAGACAGAGCTTAGGGCAGCAACATGTCTATTAACAGGACATGGCTGTTTGAGAGGCCACTTGCATAAGATGGGGATCTACAAAGATGAACCCTTATGTAGACTTTGCAATGAGGAGGAGGAAACAGCCCCTCATATTATTTTTGAATGTGCAGCACCAGCTCAACGCAGATTCGCTATGTGAAGCACAATTGAACTACCAATGGAGAAAGATTTACTACATAGGCTCTTAAACCTGATTGCGGGAACTAACCTGTTCAAGTAAAACAAAACCGAAGCAGGAATAATACAATAGGCTATTAAGCTTCAGTGTTAGGGATGTAAAGACCAGCCCTGCTTTGGTAGGAAAATTAATCAAATCAATCAATCAATCAATTACTGAAAAATCCAAGTTCAGTGTCAAAGAATATTTGTTAAATATTAGCTGCTATTCCATTGAAAATTTTTTTATTTATTGTATTTTTGACGTATCTTCCATGCATCTACATTTTGTATATCCATGTGTATCCATTGTTATAAATGTACAAGTGTTTTTAATTTATAAAATGGTACATTTTCATGCTGTCATCTTATGTCACTTTTAAAGCAATTAATACACATTTTAATATGATTAACAACTCTATAAAAATTAATTCGCAGAATCTTTTACAAGAGTTCAAACGACGCTCACCAATAAATTTTCAGAATTGCTTTTATCATGTACTCACATATTGAGGATCCGTAAGTTATAGAACGTGCCCAGTATTACCCTGTATAAAGCAAAGACTGGAAACATGCTACGTAAGCATTCATATATGATGGGACTAATAAAGTACTTACTGCTTCTTTATTTAAAATATCCTACCGCTGTAAGCCCGTGTATATTAAATTATAAACTATTAGGTTGCAACGTCCAGTTTCGAAACTATTCGGTCCATCAAATATGAAGTTAAACGTTTATGACTAACGCAATAGACAGCTTAATGATGTTTGTTTTAAGATCTTAATGAGAAATAACAGTTTCATAGAACAAGTAGCAACCGGCTGAATACCAGACCAGTTTTGTTGAAAATTACGAAATTGTATCACGGATGCTTTTGTTCCTATTTCTCGCTAATTTATTTTCTTTCAGGCTTCACTACGTCAGCCAATGAACAAGTTCGTGTATTAAGAAACAGAAAACATAACCCATTTATAGTGGAATTGCCGCAACTTATATCATTACACGAATGATGAATGGTTTTCAGAAATTGATGTGTGTATAAATGCATATACAGTTCTTCATCAGAATTAATGTAGTTGTAAAACTTGAAAAACTCCAATTTAATTAAGGATAAGCAGACAGTTATAAATCGTAGGGTAAATGACCTTAAATACAGAGTTAACTTCATGTTGTTGAGTATTTCCGATTAATTATCATGTATTAAAAATATATAATATATTATTCCATTTTTTACTGATACATATTTTTGAGTTCTCAAATTGAGCGGGAGGTATTAGTTTATATATCGCGGTGGACTTTCTACTCTATAAGTATCATTAACCTGAATGTTATTGTTCTCGATATTTTACTATCTGTATTAATATAACTAATCGTTAGCTTACCTCCTAATAAAATTATAACACAGTTTTCTGGTAAATTCAGCAAATGATTGTTTCATATAGACGCTGTAATCATAAATTAAAATACTTGTTAGGCCGAAATAGTTGATTTCTATTACCCTGGTAAGTGGAATCAGATACTGTAAACTGTTTATTTTGTCAGTTTCTTTGACCGTACAAATTTCAACAATTTAACTTCCTCAGTGATTTATATTTAAATAGTTGTGTGTTATATCAAAGTTATACCTTCTTCTTCTTCAAGGTCTATAAGATTCTTGTGTTATTTGAATTTAGATAACCTACACATCAACATATTTTTTTCCATAAGTTCTTAGTTTTTATACATGTCATCCCTCTATATCGAATATAGTGGGAACGGTAGAAAATAAATAAAACAACATGATAACTAAAGAATTATATGTGGAAGGAATGAATAATTTTTTTAAATGAGTGACGATGTGTTAGAACAAAATTATTATTGACGGTACCAAATGGGTATGTAGTGTGAAAGTGGATGGAGTTTGATATCTGAGAGAATTAATATTCATGTTTCTGGTGATTTGAATTGTAAGGTGAGAAATGAAAAGGCAGATGAATGATTGGTCAACAGGAGGAGGAAAAGATAAATAGTAACTGTATAAAATTAATGGAATATTACCTTCTGAACAACCTAGTGATAAACACCTATTTCCATCATAAAGAAATCTATACGATTACTCGACAAACATCAATTACAGAAGAAGCATAGTAAGTCACAGTTTAATAAAAAAAAAGGCAAGTGTGTGACGTGAAGATTGAGAGAGGACCAAAGACATTTCCCAATCACTACATGCTCATGGCAAAAATTAAAAAGCGTAAAGATAAAGAGGAATCCAAAAGAGCGAGTGAAAGTGACATTAGTTCTGAAACGATAAGAACATATAGATTGAGGAAGGAGAAAAGAGTATATAGATTCATAGAAGTACCGGAAACCAACGCAGAAATGCTAGAAAAGGAAAATATAAGTATAGAGAATCTTTTGAAAGCTGCCAGAGAAACATGTGAGATCCTAAAAACAAATTCTATAAGCAACAAACATTATATTTAAAGCAAAATAAACAAATAAGATGGAAGCAATACTTGGGTGAAAGAATAATATCAAAATATGAAAGGAAATATAGAAGGATAAAAACGAAATTGAAAAATATGGTTAGAAAAATCAAGGAAGCAAGTTTGAAACGAAAGTAAAGAAAGGATAGTAGAAAAATGGGCCTAAAAACGCTGGAAAGCGGAAACAAGCCGGAATAATGTATACGAAGAGTAGGATAAGATAAATTATTACGAATGATGCGCAAACGCATGATGAAACAATGCAGAGCGGAAAACAATACCACAAAAATAACTACACTGCAAAAAACCAGACCAGAGTATGGGAGGTTTGTCAGGAAGTAAGGATAACAACATGAAAGAGGGGGAAGTAAAGAAGGCGGTGACTTAGCAAAATGGGAAAATATCAAGCTATAATAGAGTGACAGGATCTAAATTAACACGGAAAGGAGCCAATTGCCAAGGGTTAGGACGAGAGTCGAGCGGTCCTAAAAAGGGTTAGAATATTTGACGACACATTTGAACTTAGGGAAATGCAAAAGACCTTACTGAGCATATTTTGCCTTTATCAATTTGTGTCAGGTGTCCTGGAATGTGCCTGTTCAGATGTATATCATGATTATGACAGGAAGTCAAATTTTAATACATATGATAAGGTACCACATGAATGAGAGTTAATACCGAAAGATAAAGGTAACGTTAACCACTGAAAAAGGAAAATTCCAAAAATAGTTTGGGAATAGAACGTTGATAAGCAAGTAAAATTTTCCGCGACCACTAAAATGATACTTGTTTTGATACTATTTGTAGGGCAATACTAACTTATAGTAGCCACAGGGATACCAATAAAAAAACCATGAAGAGTAAACTAGAATCTTTGGAAACAACTCTTAGGAATTACAAGAAAAGACAAAAACGAAATAAAAGCATGTAGAAGGACTAGATATAAATTTAACATTAGCTAAATTGTTATGACGTATAACTTAATACCATACCATACATCAAACATGTACCATATATTGAGGTGATAAAATGAAATGTGCCCTTGCTCTTTTTGTATAGGTTCAGCTTTTTAATGAATGCAGTTTTTTTAATTTTTATTATTTATTTTCTGTCTTTTCCCTAAAAAAATATGGACTAAAAACGTAATATTAGTCAATTGCTCGTATTGACTTGTTTGTGTAAGAATGGAATATCAAAGTGGTTAGCGATGAATGCAATTTATTCTGTAATCACTAATTATAGATTGGTAGGATCATCTCTTACAAATAGACAAACAGAAAAAAAAATATGGGAGGCCAATGAAAACAAAAACAGGAAAATCCAGAAAAACATGGGAGAATGTTAACTATTACAAGACTATTCTGAATCGAGGAGTAACAGTGACGGAGACTAAATGTGCGACACGAAATAGTGATAAGAAACAATGTGTGCTGAGGGGTCTAATCATTCGTTTTGCACTGTGCAAAATTGTTTAACAAATGATAAATTCAAGGAAAAACAGCAGCCAAGAAAAATAACAGCTATTAAACATTTTCCCAAAAGCAAGGTAGTCTGTTAATAGCTACTGTATCACATTAGCTGGCGCAAAATTATTCAAAGGCATTATGTGAAAATGTACTGCGGGAAATTTGGGAAAAATCGACTTCATAAATTACAACTATCAAATCTGACATTTCCATGTCCTTTCTACAAATGATTTCGAATTGAAATTTTTAAAGTACTCCCGCTTTTTCCTCTTTTTTAGGTAACAAACTGTAACAGTAATTCACTATCTTAGTTCATTCCATATAGAAGCAAGGCCAATATGTATTTCTTTCTGGTTTTCCTTATTTCACTTTTCTATATCACATAACAACAATGATACATATAAATATTCAATAATAAACGCATTGCAAGTAAATCACATTTACAGCGCAAGTCAGTTGCGCATTCCACTTGCGGACGCTGCATAAGATAGATCGTAACGTAAAAGAAAAAAAGAAACACAGATTGGAGGTTTGGCAACGTTGCGGGGCTCCATAACGTACCTAAGATATAAAAATATACAGTCGGGTTCCAAATAATACCGTTGTTATATCTGGGTTCCATAAGGACATGTTCATACCTAACTTTTTAATTTATAGGAATTTTTTACCCCTTTCTTGGTGCGCTGGCTTATATCAAATAGAATTAAAGAGGGAGCTGAGGTATACTCTTCTATCTCATCGTTTAAGGCCGGGATCATCAGCGACCCGACAATATATCGGGCTCATTAACGTACTGTTTACAAGTATATATATATATATATATATATATATATATATATATATATATATATATATATTACATATCCAGAACAAAATTTTTTCACAGCTCCCAACATCAGCTATCACGCAAGTTCTTAATTTGATTTACAACTATACAAATGGAGGGCTTAAATGTGGAAGCATTTTTATGGACTTGGGCAAGGCATTTGATGTGGTAGATCACGATATTCTTCTGCAAAAGCTGAATCGCTGTGGTATTCGCGGAAAAGCTTTGATTGGGTTCGGTCATATATAACGAATCGTGTGCAGGTGGTGGATATCTATGGGCATAGGTCGTGCCATTTAAAGCTACAGCGGGGCGTAGACCAAGGATCTGTAATCGGGTCGCTCTTATTTATAATATTCATTAATGACCTGCCAACTGCATTCCCTAATCTCATACTCTACGCCGATGATAGTGCCTACATCAGTGTCAATATACAAAAATCCGAATTGATACGCGAATCCGAATTTTTGCACTTGGTTCGATGACAATAAATTATATTTAATCAAGAAAAAAACGTTATTTATATTATCCACACCGGGCACAAGTAAGCAGTATGAACGTTGTCTCTTAAAAATAAATGGTAAGACAGGAACTCGAAACCTATATTCTAAATTGCGTTTAAGGAAACGAGGCTTTTATGCACTGGAGCATTGTCCTGATGAAAGAAAATACTACGCGATAACTTTCCACTTCTTTTTTCCTTAATACAATTAAGAAGTTGATTAATTAATGTGGCGTAATATTGACCCGTAATTGTTTGGCCACGTTAATCAATTAATAAAATTTCCTCAGCACGCCAAAAAATGCCAGCCATAATTTTACTCGCTTAAGGTTTGGCCCTAAATTTGCGAGATGATAGGGATCCTCGATGTCGCCATTCCATTAATTAGACTCGGAATTGAAGTGATGACCCCACGTTTCGTCAACTCTAACAAAGAGATCCAGAAAAAAATTTCGAATCCGCTTCTGAAGTGGTGATTCTTGTTCGTTTTTGCTCGGACATCGATATCCGGGTTACCCATCTTGCAGACACCTTATATCCCAAATAGTCATTGATTATTTTACCAATTGCACCGTTTAAAATGTATGTTATTTCCGTTAAATGTCTAGTAGTTAATCGACGATCTTATTTAATCAAGCATGTTCAATATTTTCTTGAGTACATATATGTAGTTTGCGGTCGATTGGCACCTTTTACATTTTCGCAAGGGAACACCACCCCCAGGCATACTAACCGTATCTTCATGAATTTGTTGTAGCGTTAAACCCTTCTTCTGCAGATATTTAATAACAGCATGAAGCTTTGTTTTTCTCCATTTTTTAACATTTTTGGCCAGTTTCTATTTTAATTTAACACAATTTGTCAACAAATCCAGCTGCAAAAATCAATGTTGGCCCTTTGTTTGACAGATAAATAACAAATATATTGTGTTGTTATAGGAACTTTACTCCAACGCCTATTGTGTTAGAGACAATAAATATTGTACAACCTTCCTACGTGCGCACCTTAAAAAACGCAACTCTTATAGAAACCCCTTACATTGTTGTCAATCATGTTAAACATATCTCAACAATAAATTCTTAATTTAACAGATGGGTCAATGCTGAACGACATCTGTTAATTTTAATCTCGTTTGGATTGACTCCATTCTGTCTAATAAGTTTTATCAACGACTGTATAGAAACAATCAATAAAATCATAAGACCAAGTGTAAGCCTGCCCTCACAGGAGTACACGCGACATTTGAAACTTCAAAGTTATAAGTCATTCATGTTAGAGTAGACTAAGCCACCTCCCCGGCTCTACTATTGTAATTGTAATTATTCATATCAAGTAAAAGTTGCTGCAAGCATAGCAAACATCTTAGATCTTTCATCTCATAGGAAAATAGATCAATGCCTATATTCTCTGAATATAAAAAGAAAACGACACGTCATTACGCTCTTCGCTTTTAAAATGCGAACAGATTATATATACTTATTTAACAAGCCAATGTTATATTTTCAGTTTTATCCCCTAGTATCCATGCTGACAGAACCAAGTTGTTATATTCTTTATTGATCTACTACTAGTTCAACTCCAACGATTAATTCTTTCCACGTTTCTCATCATTATCTAAAACAGCATTTCAAATGTGGCATAAATAATTAATTTCTTAATATACATAAATTCTAGACTTATAATCTCTAATTGTAATTTGTAATTTGAACACGTTGTAAGTGCATCTAAACGCTTGAACGTTTTTAGCATCCGCGGGTTTCATGTTTGGAATTAATGCTTCAATTAACCAACATGTTACTGGAATAGAGAAACACTGAAATTCAAATGCATATACACGGCTGTGGTAACGAAACGCTAGGAGAACATATGTATTACACGGTTAGGATAAAGTATGGAACCAAGCAAATATTTCTAAAACGGAAACGATGATGATGAAACTTTGCATGCTCGATGTAGGATATGCATACAGGCAAACAGTGTCAAAACTCTATGAAATGCAATGTTAGTGTCAAATTGTCAATTAATGTTTGTTTAGTAGGAGAATTAGTTAATTTTCTTACGATGGCAACTACCCCAAGAAGAAAAAACATCAGATGATGATATAAAGCAGAAATCTTTTTAATAAATGTGCGATTTATTTAGTGTAAATTATCCAGATAGACCCACTTCTACGAAATTTACGGTTTTTAATGTAAAGAACCGAGTCTGTAGGTAATTAAAAAAAAACTTATCATAACGGAAAAATCTCACTTGCTACAACCTCTTTTGGTACGCGTTTGCAGTAAAGAATAATCCTAATTTATCGTCACGGGATATTTCGAATGAGATTGGTATATCATGTTCTTCTGTACAACGTGTTTCTGAAGGAATGCTGGCGCACTAGCTAGGATCTCTAAACACTAACAATTAATTTTTGATGGCGCATCCAGATGAATGGAATTTGACGAAAGCACGATGCAGAAAATTAGTAATGATTAGAATTTCACTAGAAATGTTTTATTTTCAGATGAATCTCCTTTTCCACTTGTTAAAGCTCATAATAAATCTAGTAATTCTAGTACACAACATCAACTCAAGTAAAATGTTTGAGCAGGTATATTAGACAACCATATTGTGGGTCCATTATTTATCGACAGCACTTTGAATAGTAATGAATACGACCTTCTCCAAAATCGAATGGTGACAACAATCCAACAATATGTAGATATTAATCTCGATAGCACATTTCTCCAGGAAGATGGCTGTCTGGCGCAAAACACTTTAGCCAAATCTTTGGATAGGGACTTATTCTCCAAATCTTTCCTGGTCTCCACGATCGCGCGACTTATCACCTTTGGGTTTCTTTGCTGGGGACATTTCAAAGAAACAATTTGTCATCATGCCAACGCAAGACCAAAAAACCTTGAAGAATTGTAAAATAGAATTATAAATGTCACACCACAAATGCTGCTAATGTATGAAGAATTTTTTATAATCGATTGGGATACTGTTTAGCCAAAGAAGGCGATGTTTTTGAAAAATCTATTAAATACATTTTCCAATAATAAATTTTAGAATGATTCATTTTTATTTTTTCAAGAAATTATTTTTACTTTAATTTTTAATTTATATTTCACTACATTTTCATTTTAATTTAACAAAATTAATGTTTAGTTAGCATGCGTTATAGTCTCCCAATGTTGTTAGTTATTACTAAAGCTGGCCACGAGCGGTACCGCGCAGTAGCGTAGAGTCAACCAGGCCTCGCGTTCCACTAGAGTTATTCTGCTAATAGAGATGTTTGCTGCCGCAAATAATTTCGCTCATCTTTTAAATAAAATTAAATAACACGTGCTCAAACACTTACCATTTTATGGGTCCTCCGTGAAATCACAAAGTGAATAATGTCTGTTAATATCTGCAACATTAGATATGTTTCAACTGTTGTTTCGGCAAAACTAGTACGGCATGAGGAAAAAATGCGTTTATATGCAGAGAACGAACGTTCTACATCTAGTGACGTAATATTTGCGTAAGTAAAATAATCTTTCAAATAACTTAACGATTCTGTTGACGCACCTTCACAAATGTGTCTTAATGTGCCAAAATCAGAATTTTTTCTCTCAAAAACACTTTCAAATTTGTCTAGAACAGAAACATTTTTTGCGTCTTCAATCGCGCATAGCTGTGCGTGAACATGTTGCACTATTTGTAGAGATTCTTCTAACGGCACCCCAGATTTGTAATTTTTCTATTGCATCTACTAGCCCGAAGTAACTGTCGTGAATGATTTTTAAATCCATTTTAACCTGACTATCTTGAAATTTCGACTGGCTTTTCTGGATAACGCCAGCTTCCTTTTTATCGAATTGTAAAACCACGTTCTTAATATTGTCAAAATATTTATGATAATAAAATGCGGCCTGCAACCATGTTCCCCAACGAGTTAGAATAGGTTCTGGTGGCTCTGGTATACGGGGGCACAGTCTGTGAAATTCGCGAATACGTTTCGGTGATTTGACAAATACTGCTTTGGTATGCGCTATTAAAGCGTCTACCTCAGGATAACATTTTCTGATACTATCCGCCACAAGATTGAGAGCATGAATTTTACACGTAATGTGTAACAAATTAGCAGAATGCTTTTTAAGAGACCGGCCCTACAGAAAGCATGTTTGCAGCACCATCACTCACTAACATCAAGAGTTGGTTTGTTGAAAGTTCGAACTTGTCCAATGTATTTAACACTAACCTTGAAATTATTTCGGCAGTACACAGTTGTATTCGTTAGGAGACTAATAGAATTGAAGGTGCCGATTGATGAGGTTCCAATTTGCGTGCCATTACATTAAGAACAGAATGTTTCTTCCGATCTATTGTTTCGTCAACACAACCACAATTTTTGATCTTTCAACTCCGATTTTATTTTTTGTTCAATATGTTCGCGCGCAGATGGCACAATTCTTCATAACGATGTTCGACTTGGTAATTTGCACTCCGAATAGTTATTCCCAAAGCAGATAAATGGTTCCTTGTCTAGTAAATTAAACGGTATATTACATGCGATAAACGTAACGCATAAATTAAATATAAATTTGTCATTGTGTCGTGCGCATTTCTTTTTGAGACATGCTTTTCACTATTTACGTTGTCAGTATGACAATGTTGTCCTGGACCAACACATTAACGGGATTTTACGTTTCAGTTTCCTCCGTGAAAGCATTAGCGGTAAATAAATAAAATTGGACCCGTTCATTAATGTTCCACAAAAAGCAAAAACAGAATTAATTGATATGCACTTTTTTCATTTTATCTTATAGCGTTTTTGCAATAATAAGTTTACAATTTCCTGTTTCAAGTTTCTGCATCTTTAAAAACAAATTTTGATCTATTTCTCATCAAACAAATCGATGATTGGATAACGAACGATTTGGATAACGAATACAGTTTTGAACAAATTATGTTTCACCTATTGTATAATTGCAATCAGCTTATTTCATTATTTAAAAAGCAAGTATTTGTATACCCAAAATAAAAAAAATTTTAATAACAAAAGAGTAAGTTGGTTTTAAAAAAACGTATAAACTAAATGTTTCTTATTGAAAATTTTACTTAAGGTACAAACGAAAATTCCGCATCTGAAAAAGCATATTAGTTATAGGTTATAGGCAAGCATATCAATTTTATATCATCCCTCTGCAAGTTTGTGATCATGACCATTGGAAATGCACATTTTTTTTGTCCGACCGCGGTCGTTTTTGCTGACGAAATCATAATTTTTCTAGGACAGATAAACAATTGCGCAAATGACCGCAGCGAAAATGTCCGTACTTCTCCGCAGACGAAGTAAATACTACCGTTTCTCTCGGTCCGAACTGATTCTACGCCGATGCGCCCGGGACCGCTCGTGGCCAGCGTTAGTTATTACTTAATATTACAAAATAAAATGTATTTTATTTGTATATGGCACCCACACACTAATACAATTATATCGATTCGAAAATAAAAACAACATCTTTAAGAAACAAATTACGTTAATTGAAAGATTATAAAATATTAGGCATACATGGGGCGTGCAAGAAGCGAACTATTGAATTTTTAAAAATAGATGATATCAGGATAAGGCTTCAATGGTAATTGTAAAAATTTAAGATTTAAAAATACTCTCCCTAAGCAACTTAAACCCGCACCCCCCACCAGCAACTTACTACAGTCAGTTTCCACAATTCTATAATTAAAGAATTTAAACTAAAACTTTAGAACTAATGATTTCTAAATTGATTTTTAAATTTTGTCTGCATCTTTACTGATAATTAGAGCAACGCAAACTGCCTGAAAGCCAGTGGCTGACGCATAAAAGTTTTTTCACAAAATAAACACGGCCGGGACAATTTTGGTATAAGCGTCAGTATAACTGGCGACTCAAAAGCCGATCTGTTGTGTATGCATCTACGCTGTTTGTATACTATATCGTAGTTCTACGTTTGTTTTGAAAATGTTTCCTACGTCGCGAAACGACCAAAGTTGGACACAATAAGAGAATTTTATTGCAGAAAATGCCGGATTTAAAATGTGATGGAAGCTAAAATTCAATGTGCAGTGTATAAAATAGATTTAATGTGTTGGTCGAAAAGTGATTGTCTACGGGACTAAATAGTGCAGGGCATGTTTCAAAAAAAAATTCCACACGAAGATTATGACCAAATTTAAATTTTAATTTGTTATTTTATTCCATGTAATTTACCATTTTAATTACTAAAGGGAAAAAAGCATACGTCTCGTTTTTTGGGAAAGAATATTCGGACTTTAAGTTACCAAGTGAGAGAACATTACAGAGAGTTGTGCCGTCTGCTCGTGAGCATGTCGAGAAAAGAATTAAATCGGAGTTGCAAGATGAAAAACTGTGGTTATGTGTGGACGAAACAAGAGATCGTAAAAAACATTCTGTGGTTAATGTAATGGTCGCACAATGAACCACATCGACCGTCACCCTCAATTTTACTAGCTTCCAGACTAATACTACAATGCACTGCCGAAGTAATTTCAATGTTGGTGTTAAATACATTGGAAATGTTTTGAACTTTCAACAAATCAACTGTTGATGTTTATGAGTGATGGTGCCGCAAACATGCTTGCTGTAGGTCGATCTTTTAAAAAACATTGTGCTAACTTGTTGCATATTACATGTGCGTTTCGTTTTCGGCATACAAAAACACTTTTCTTCACGCCGCACTCACTCTGCCGAAACAACTTTGGAAACATATCTAATGTTACAAATATTAAATAGACATTATCCACTTTGTGATTTCACGGAGGACTCTTAAAACGGTAAGTGTTTGAGCACATACCACATTTAATTTATTGGGGCGGGGGGGGGGGGGGGGGGGGGGATCCAGCCAAATTTTGTCAGCAGTTCCTGGGTTTGACGAGAGACGTGGGGACGAGCGTTGTCGTGAAGGAGCGTCACACCTGCAGTCAGTCTTCCTCTCCGGCGGTTCTGGATCGCCCGTCCGAGTTTGCTCAGTGTATCGCAATACCTGTTTGAGTTTATTGTCGCCCAGAAGGCAAAAAGTCGACCAGAAATAGCCCTTTCCTGTCCCAAAAGACGGTTGCCATGACTTTGCCAGCAGACTGCGTTTGTTTAAACTTCTTTGGCTTCGGTGAAGTTGAGTGGCGCCATTCGCATGATTGTCGCTTTGATTTCGGGAGTGAAATGACACCCACGTTTCGTCGCCCGTAACAATGGAGTCCAAAAGTTCCTCCTTGTTGTTTGAGATTGTTGAAGAAACGCCTGGGCACACTTGCAGCGTTTCTGCTTATGGTCTTTTCCGTGAGCATTCGCGGTACTCACCGCGCACACACCTTGCGGCAGCCCAGTTTTTCGGTCAAAATCTTTTCAATTGTGGTGTTGGAAATCTCCGATCTTCAAGCGGTATGCTCTCGACCTTTTCAACGATTTCCTCTGAAACTGATGGGCTTCCGCTCCGCTCCTTATCGTGAATTTCCTCCGACCTCCAGTGAATTCCCTACACCATTTGTGGACGTGTTGAACAGCTATACACTTTTCTCCATAAACTTCGGTTAATTGACGATGAATGTCTATAGGTGAAACCCCGTTCGCGTTTAAAAAACGTATCACAGCGCGAATTTCGCACCTGGCGGTAGCGGCGATCGGGAGTTCCATCTCGGAGGGCTGCTTAGCCAACACTGAGCGGCGTAGCGAGACGGGAGTGGTACATGTATAGAGTGGGAGAGCTGCTGCACACGCCAATGTTGTCAGATTTTTCCTAACACGTTTTATTGCTGCTGTAGGGCTTTGGGAACCTTATTTTACGATTATCCTCGTAGATACACCTTCCTTAGTGCATGCAGAGAAATGGTTTCTTGCACCAAGAAAATAGATTTTCTTGCAAAAATCAGTCTCTATTCAGGACAATATTTTTATTTCAAGACAATAAAAATGTATGATATAAGACAATAATTTTCTTGAAATTTTATTTAGGTTATATAAATATTTTCTTAGGGTTAGAAAATCCATGACAGGAAAATGTTTCTTACAAGTAAATCGTTTAGTTTTAAGTTAAGAGAATATTCATATTAAAGGTAGGAATGAAGAAATGGCCCAGATCTCACAAAGTTCTATTGAGAAGTTAGGTGATCAGTTTGATGAAATCATCAGGCCAGCTACAAGGATAAAAGAACAAAAACAAAAGAAAAATTACAATAATGAGAAAAGAAACCTAAAGTTAATAATTAAAAGTAGGAGCAACTGAATCAGCTGATGAAAAAGTTTTTTTTTATAGGTCACAATATAATAGTTTAATAATTACTAAGTTAATATTTAAGTTTATTTATCCCTTTTTTATTATTATTATTTATTATATATTTAAAAAAACTATAATTAAATTAGTACACGTGGTAAATAGTAATAAAAAGAAAAAAAATATTACATTAACCGGTATCCTTTGAAAATGTTTATGAAACGTCGTACGTTAGAGGTTACATCATTGCATTCTATATTTCGGTTTTATATTCGCTACTCTCTAGAACTGCATGACTATAATTACTGGAACTAGGTGGCGCCAGGAAATATTTCAGTTGCTATTTTTGAAGATTAGTGGTATAAACTAAGAGATGTAAGAGCAATGCGGCTAGGAGCAAGAAACTTTAATGCTTTTCTCTTCTCACATTGTATTTGCCGGTAGTGATTCCTCCAACACCAGGAGCTATTTATTAGCATTGTCTATCTTGGTAATTGTTTCTAGGTACTCCTTTCATGTGTGTGTCTGATCATTATTCTGTAGATAGCCTCTACTTTTAGCCTTCTTAAAATTACAACCAAAATGAATAATTTGCTGCTATGTACGGATATGTCGTACTGTTTTAAACAAGGCAAGCGCAATTGATAATGTGCATATAAATAATATGCATTTCAAGAATTCTAAATAAAAAATGCTTTATTTTAAGAAAATGAAACTATTAATTTATGAACAATACCTAAACGCTTTCTGGAATTAAGAAAACTGTTTACTATCCTTAAGAAAATATTGTTTTGTGTTATAATGGTCATTTACTTATACTAAGAATCGCTTTCTTCAAATTTTCTGCAAGATTTTCTTGGATCAAGTTAACAAATGTCTTAAACAAAGAAATACAATTATTTCATTAGAAGTGTATTTTCTTAAGCGGAGAAAGAAACGCTAAGAAAATATTTCTTTTGTTTTAAAACAGTTATTGTATTGCGGATGATTGAAACAGTAATTGCCTTGAATTAAGGCGGACAGCTTTGATACAAGTAAACGCTTCTCTGCGTGTAGATAGCTAATATTAACATTGTCCAATAATGAATATACGAGGGAAAGTCATTAAATAAGTCACAAACTGTTGTGGGAAAGCTGAAAATAGCAGAGAGCTATTTTCCGTATCTGTCATTGGGGGGCAGCACTATCCAGCTTTATGATAATCAAGTGACAGTTGACGTGCGCGTACGCAAGCAGTGTTAAAATGGCGACCGTGCTCGAAGAGTGTACTGTGGAGGAGCAGCGTGCTGTTATGCGTTTTTTCTGGGCAAAACGACTCCCTGCAAATGATATCTATAAGGAAATGTCTCCTGTTTACGGTGAAAAGTGTTTATCGCGTAAAGCCGTGTATAACTGGGTCGAGAAATTCTCACAAGGGCGCTCAAAAGTTGTTGACAGTCAGCGAAGTGGCCGCCCCGATCAGATTGCGACAGATGCAACACTTCGAAGGGTGGAAGTGATGATTCGAACTGTCAGGCGGGTAGCAATAGACAGCATAGCAACTGCAATAGGGTGTTCTCATGGTTTAGCCTACGAACTGATGCACGATCGTTTGAATTTCCGAAAAGTTTGCTCACGGTGGGTTCCTAGACAACTGACCGAGGAACATAGAAGGATTCGAATGGGCTCGTCCTTGCAACACCTCTCTAGGTACGCAGAGGAAGGGGAGGACATGCTTAACAGGATTGTTACTGGTGATGAATCATGGGTGCACCACTACCAACCCAAAACAAAGCGTGCTTCAATGCAATGGAAACGTCCTTCTTCACCGTCAACAAAGAAATTCAAGGTTGTGCCCTCAGCTGGTAAGGTTATGCTTACCGTGTTCTGAGATTCTCAAGTAGTGCTCCTAGCCCATTTCCAGAATAGAAATGAGAACATGACTGCTGAATCATACTGTAGAGTTTTGTTGTTGCTTCTGGATGCAATTCGACGAAAACGTCTAGGCCTATTGACGAGAGGAATATTGTTGCATCACGATAACGCCAGTCCGCATTCGGCCCAGTTGACCCAGGTGAGAATTGAAGAATTAGGGTGGGAACTTCATCAACATCCGGCTTACAGTCCCGACCTAGCTCCAAGCGACTATCATCTGTTTGATCCACTAAAAAAGCATCTTGGCGAAACACATTTCGAGAGTGATAATGATGTTCAACAAGAGGTACGCACGTGGTTCAGACGGCAGCCCAAACACTTTTATGCAGCAGACATTGGGGCATTAATAAAGCGATGGGATAAGCGTATCAATGTAGATGAAGACTATGTTGAAAAATAAACCTTGTTTTTGGCTAACTATTTCTCTTATTACTTTTATAATAGCTTTTTGTGACCTAGTTACTGACTTTCCCTCGTACTTTCAGAGTATACGAATCAACATTCTGAAGCTTTATGTAAATTCATAAACTACGACAACTATGTATCTCAGGTTTGTATTCAAATGTTTATTAACCAATCTCTTTTTGAATATGTTACCACAGTTGCTTTAATATGCATACAGTAACAATGTACATACATCGCAGCTACCTATATTTCAAAAATAATATACGCTGATCTGCAGACTCATTCCGATCATTATAATTATCGCTCAGCAAGATACCTACGTACATACATACATACATACATACATATGTATATACATATATAGGACAAGGTGTACAGGAGAGTAGTGAAAGAAAATCAGAGTGTTGTACGCACGTCACGTATGCGTTGTACCTACATTAAGTTCACTTGCTGCAGTACTAATTAACTAAGCTGCATTGATTGTCTAAATTAAGAGACGTCAAGTGTGGTACATTAAGTGTCGATTCTAATATAGGTGCTATCGCTAATCGCGATTTTGCATTTTGACAAGCACGAAAACAAAATCATTTATATAGAGACAGTATACGTTCATTTATATTTGTGACACAAAAGGATACGCTTATAATTTAGTCTGCGAAACAATACTTTCAAGCACATAGCAAAGCAACAGCAATCGAAATTCCGCGTATCGTGGAATAAACGAATTGTTCTTTTGACATTACGAAAGCAGGCGCTCGTTAGAAACTAAAATAGATCGTTAATCTCTTTTACGTCGACCATTAACATGAAAGCTTTGTTCTGAATCATCGCTCTAATTGCTTTCATTTCAAGCACTTGTATTTGTTTTCCATATATTCTCCTAAATCAAACGTAGTAGTTTTGAAGTAATTAAGAATTAATAGATGTATAAGTTGGTGCCCTAAAATAACAACGGTACTGTATTTAATTTTTCAGTGGCATATATTATAAGGAATTTTTAATTATTAAATTGCATATTTGAGACACATATTTCTTTTAATTATTATGAACTTCTGACAATTATCCGGTGAAAATAAAAGAAGAACAATTTACGATAATAAGATTTTGCAAATATACAGCGTGTCCACCTATTGGTGGAAGATATTTTCTTCCCTGAGTAATTTAGAGACAAATTTTCAAACAAAATATGTTCGGAGACAAGTTCGTAGCGCACGACACAAGTTTGGTTTTCTAAATGGAAGACTATATGTTATCACGTTTTCGGATGCCTCCCTTCAATTCATGCCAACTTTCTTTCATCTATGTTCCCTATATAGTGCATTTCGTTAGAGAAAAGTACATTACGTCATTGAAACATGACTATTCGAAAACGAATCAAATCAACAAACGCCGACACTAACTTTAACACCGCATACAGTTGCAATGGCGATGAAGCGATACGCCCGCCTTTGATGTTAGCGTATCTGCTGCTTAGCCACAGAAACTCTGAAACGCAAATTTCTCCTCGGCTCATATGAGGTAAATGTACTTTTCTCTAACGAAATGCACTGTACCTATATAAATATCTTACTTTTTTAGATCATTGATATAACTTGAGATTTTTGAGAAATGCCGCTGTTTCTTTAATGGCTAATACCTTAAATGCTTTTCACACTAGAACGCCGATTTAAATTTTTGTTTTTATATCAACTAGCGTCCACAAGATGGCAATCAAAATCGTTGCCATGTCTAATTTACGTTTCTTCAATTTTTTAAATGAAACACTTTGTATATTTTTACATGAATCTAAATAAACTGCCAGTTTCTTCTTTTCTAAAGTAAGAGGGTATAATAGTGTGATACATTTCACTATATGACAGCAATTTTGCAAAAATACGTATTAAAATAGACATACGGTAGACAATATGTCCGAAATTTATTTAATTGAAACAAATGTTAATATTAATGTTAAATGAATACATTTTGTGATTCCTGTTATTTCTCCAAAAAATTTGTGTAATGTAAAATGTATTAGATATCATAAAAATTGCATGTACTTTTAAATAAAATTTCTTCTTCAACGTCAGATGTCCCCTAAAAAAACGTAGCAAGTGAACTAACCATTATGAACTACCTACTTCTCTTGAAACTATCATTAAAAAATTGTTCGTCCAAATATTTTTGGCGATTCTATTTATGTATAATATTACTGACTTTCAAATAATTTCATAATTTTTTATCTTGTACGCATGAATTTTAAGTTTATTGTTAGTTTGTTTGTTAATAACCGGGATGGCCATTGGAAAAAACTATCGTTTGCCATTTAATTCAAAATAATGTATAATTAAAATAATAAATTAATTCTTTAGTATCCAAAAAATTCAAACAGAAACTCAATTAGTTCCAAAGATGTCTTATGAATAGAGCAACGCAAACTGCGCTGAAAGCCAGTGGCTGACGCATAAAAGTTTACACAAAATAAACACGGCCGGGACAATTCGGTATAAGCGTCAGTATAACTGCGACTCGAAAGCCGATCGGTTGTGTATGCATCTACGCTGTCATATACTTTATCGTAGTTCTACGTTTGTTTTGAAAATGTTTCCTACGTCGTGAAAACGACCAAAGTTGGACACAATAAGAGAATTTATTGCAGAAATGCCTGATTTAAAGTGTGATGGCGCTAAAATTCAACGTGTAGTGTGTAAAATAGATTTAATGTGTTGGTCGAAAAGTGATTGTCTACGGCACGTAAATAGTGCAGGGCATGTTTCAAAAAGAAATTCCACACGAGATTATGACAAATTTAAATTTAATTTATGTGTTTATTGCATGTAATTTACTAAGGAAGAAAGCATACGCCTCGTTTTGGAATAAATATTCGGACTTTAGGTTACCAAGTGAGAGAACATTACAGAGAATTGTGCCGTCTGCTCGTGAGCATGTCGAGAAAAGAATTAAATCGAAGTTGCAAGATAAAAAACTGTGGTTATGTGTGGACCAAACAACAGATCGTAAAAAACACTCTGTGGTTAATGTAATGGTACGCACAATGGAACCACATCGACCGTCACCCTCAATTTTACTAGCTTCCAGACGAATACAACAATGCACTGCCAAAGTAATTTCAATGTTGGTGTTAAATACATTGGAAAAGTTTGAACTTTCAACAAATCAACTGTTGATGTTTATGAGTGATGGTGCTGCAAACATGCTTGCTGTAGGTCGATCTCTTAAAAAACATTGTGCTAACTTGTTGCATATTACATGTAAAATTCATACTCTCAGTCTCGTAGCAGATAGTATCAGAAAATGTTATCCCGAGGTAGAATAGCACATACAAAAGCTGTGTTTGTAAAATCCCCAAAACGTATTCGGGAATTTCATAGACTATGCCCCGGTATTCCTGAACCACCACAACCTATTCTTACTCGTTGGGGAACATGGTTAGAGGCTGCATTTTATTATCTTAAATATTTTGAGAATATAAAGAACGTGATTTTAGAATTCGACCCAAAGGAAGCTGCGGCTGTCAAGGTAAGCCGCTTGAAATTTCAGGATAGTCAAGTTAAAACAGATTTGGAAATTATTCAGAACAATTACGTGGGACTAGCGGATGCGATAGAAAAACTACAAAATTCTTCGGTGTCGTTAGTGGAATCCTTGCAAATAATGCAACATGTTCACACATAGCTATGAGCGATAGAAGACGCAAGAAATGTTTGTGTTTTAGAAAGGTTTGAAAGTGTTTTAGATAAAGACTCTGATTTTGGCACATTAAGACAAATGTGTGAAGGTCACTAGATGTAGAACGTTCGTTTTCGGCATACAGAAACGCTTTTTCTTCACGCCGCACTCCCTGTGCCGAAACAACTTTAGAAACATATCTAATGTTACAAATATTAAATAGATTATTATCCACTTTGTGATTTCACGGAGGACTCTTACGATAAGATGGCGCTTAATTAGGTTGTGTTTGCCTGTAGTCATATCCTCCGAACGGCTAATCATAAAACTATTTTTTAGCAGCAACGTTGGCATAAATCTTTTCTTCCAAATTGAAAAACAGACTGTAACAATTCACTCACACTACAATTTATCCAGAAGTACACCCAATTCTATTTTTACACGATAGATACGTTCCCGAAGAATACGTGTAAAAAAAAAATTCGTGTAAAAACATATATTGATATCTATGGAAAAATAGAAGATTGGTTCCAGTCCTAAGAAATCAGCAAAAATAATACAATAAACCATAAGTTTTCATGTTAGGATCTTAAACATTTTATTTCATGAAGATTGCACATGTATCATACAAAGTAAATTATCATTTGAAAAGGAAAAAACATGTCACTGATTCATGAACACGAAAATTTGGCAAAATAATATGAGTTACACATAAAAAGATTTTACTCGTTATAATAAACGCATACGATTGCGTAAGACTGCAATATTACTGCTATTACTAGAAATGTCTTGGTTATCATCTTCGTGCTCCATTAGTGAAATTCTTCCTGTAATCTCTTGAACAAAATTAGTACTGGCCTCCTGTGGTACCGATGTTTCAGTGGATTTAAGAACGAATTCAGTAATTAATCGTTGTGTTTGTGTTTTGGCTAGGCCATTGTATAATTCTCTGTAGAAGAACATTAATGACTTCAGATCACGTTGAAACTTCCCAGCTCGTTCCTCATTAGGATCATGTTTAACAAAATGATTACCCAATTTACTGGCCAGTTCAAGACCTTCTTTGATTAAATCTGCATTTAGAACAGGATCTTCTTTGTCTTTATCACTATATTCTTTAAGATCATGAGTCTCAAGGACAACGTCTATTATTTCATCTTCGCTTAGGGCTCTATCAATTAATAATTCATCAATATCTTCAAACGACAGATCATCGAATCCTTCTCCGCCAATTGTATGTGCCAATATTATGATGGAAAATTCGGTCGTATTAGGGAGGACGAGATCTTTCTTTTTAATACATTCTGGCCAAACAGTTTTCCAACATGCATTCAAAGTTGATGTTCTTAATTCAGCTAACGCTAATTGAATTTGATTGATACAATCCATAATTGAAAATTTCTTCCACACATCACAAAACGTACTGAAATGTTCGCTTTACGTAGTACGTTTTAAATGTCGCAATTATACCTTGATCTAACGGTTGTATCAAGGATGTAGCATTAGGCGGCAAAAAACAAAGTTGCACGTTTAGATGTTCTAAGACCGGATGGCCGGGGGCATTGTCTATAATCAAAAGAACTTTGCATTCGAGATCCTTAACGTTCATATAGCGTCTAACTTCTGGGACGAAACATTTATTAAACCATTCAGTAATGATATCTGTGGTAACCCAAGCTTTTTTGTTTGCCAGTGAACTGGGAATTTATTCAAATCTACACCTTTCATTGAACGTAGTTTTAGGGCTCGATTTACAAGCAGTGGTTTCAACATACGATCTCCTGAAGCGTTGGAGCAAAATAACAAGGTCACACGATCCTTAGCTACCTTAAACCCACCAGCTCTTGTGTGCGCTTTTGCTACGTAACTTCTGTTCGGCATCCTTTTCAAAAAAACACCACTTTCATCTGCATTCCAAACTTGATCAAGAGTGTAGCCTCCATCTTCAATTATTTTAGCATGTTTTTGCGGAAATTCTTTAGCAGTCGATTCATCTGCAGATGCAGTTTCACCTTTAATTTTTATATTATGATAAGCATGTCTTTTGAGAAAGCCTGTCATCCAACCTGTACTTGTAGAAAATTCATACTTTTTGTTTAACTCAGACGAAGTGCCTGGTTTCATTTCTTTAATCCGTCTATACATTCTTAACGCTGTTTGCTTGATGGCATTTCCGTCTACTGGTATTCTTTTTTGCGATTTATCTTCTATACACGTTACCAGAGCTTTTTCCATTTTCTCTTTGACAATATCTCTTGTGTATGATGATGATTTAGCACTTAACTTTGTTCCAGAAGATACCGACTTTCTAATAGCAGCTTCATATTTCTTGATAGTTCTTACGGTAGCTTCATGTAGACCAAAATGCTTTCCTACAGACGTTGCACCTTGTCCAGTTGCAAAGCGATCTAAAATTTGAATTTCAATATCCAAAGAGATCGCTTTCCTTTTCGCTTTTGTTATAGGTGAATTATTTGACATTATGTAAAGGCTACCGAAAAATATTTCAGTTATAATTAATAAAACAAAGGTTTTAAACTATAACTAACCATTTATTGACTTTTACGCAAAATTAATAAGTATGTATTATGCACGAATTATATTTTAATTTTTATTAAATTTTATAAACATCACAGAGGTACTTTTCACTTTGAAGACTAAACTCAAAAGCAGACAAAGCAGACAAAATTCCATATCGAGACTATAAAATTCGGGGAATTCCCACAGATGGAAATCGCATTACATTCCTCGTCTCCAATGTCGCAGTTATAAAAATAAAAGTAAAGCAAAATTGTCTTCTTAGAATTTGGGACGATCGTGTTAAATCAAAATAAGTCGTGTAAAAAGAGAATTAATTTTTTTTTCTAATTCGTGTTAAATCAAAATCGTGTAAAAGAAGTTCGCGTAAAAAGAGAATTGGGTGTATAATAAGTAACCTGGGCAAATATGCGATAACAGCTAAAGGCGTGGCGAGCGCATAAAAGTTTATACATAAAATAGAAGGTAAGAAATAAATTATAAAGCGTGCTGAAACACTTACCGTGTTAAAAGTCTTCCGTGAAATCACAAACTGGGTAACATCTGTTAAATATTTGAATCATTAGATATATATTTCCACAGCTGTTTCAGTCAAGTGAGTACGACGTGCGGAATAAATGTTTTTTAAAGCCGAAAACGACCGTTCGACATCTAGCGATGTTATATTTGCATATTTAAAATAATCTTTGAAACAACTTAATGCATCTTCACACGCACCTTCACAAATTTGTCTTAATATAAGAAAATCGGAGTCTTTCTCTAAAACACTACACAAATTTTCGTATTACACACCAATTTGTTTCGCCTTTTATAGCGCAAAACTGTGCGTGAACATCATTCACAATTAGAACAGAATCCACTAGCGACATCGAAACATTATGTAATTTTTCTATTCCCTCCGCTAGTCCGAAGTAATTGTTGTGAATAGTTTTGTAAATCTCTTTTAACCTGACTATCTTGAAATATTTCCTGGCTTTTCTTGATTGCTGCAGCTTCTGTCGGATTGAATTTTAAAACTACCTTCTTTACTTGATCAAAATATTTGTTGTAGTAAAACGCAGCCTGCAACCATGTTCCCCAACGTGTAACAATCGGCTGTGGTGGTTCAGGTAAATCAGGACACAGTTTGTGAAATAGTCGGGTACGTTTCAGGGACTTTAGAAACACTGCCATTGTACTAGCAATCAAAGCATTTATTAGTGGAAAACATGTAGAAATCGTTTATGCCGCAAGATTTAGAGTATGGATTTTACACGTTACATGTAAGAAGTTACCACTGCGTTCTTTAAGAGATCGGCCCAAAGAACGCATGTTTGCTGCACCATCACCCATAAACATTAAAAGTTGCTTAGTTGAAACTTCAAATTTGTTCAATGAGTTCAACACCACCTTTAAAATCTCATCCGCAGTACAATTTATAACTCTTTTGGATGTAAGAAGGAGGATGACGGTCGATGTGGTTCCATTGTACGTACCATTACATTAACCACAGAATGTTTTTGACGATCTGTTGTTTCGTACACAGACAACCACAGTTTTTTATCTTTCAATTCCGTTTTCATTCTTTTTTCTACATGTTCACGAGCAAATGGCTCCAGAAGGAGACAAATACTTCTGTGTCTAGTAAACGAAACAAAAAATAAGAGTAACACATGTACATTTTTCTTGGTCTCGTATGCCACTTTTTGCACCTTTTACCTAACTGCGACATTTTTAAAGCAAACATAAGCGTACAATTACGAAATAAGTTACGACAGCCTACATATACACAGAACTACTCGAATACAGCATCGATTAGACTCGGAGGATATTCGCAGAATACAAAAAGTTCAAAATGCTTGTCTAAGGTTTATCTATGGCATCAGAAGAAGGCAGCATATCTCCCATACATTAGCTTGGGCGGGTTGGCTTAATATGGGGTTGCGAAGAAAACTGCACCTTGCTTGTTTTTGTTACAATTTAATGAAGTATAAGATACCCCCCTATCTGCATCGAAGGCTGACCTTTAGAATTGACATTCATAATATTAACGTTAGATACAAGGGTACGCTTACACCTCCTTTATATAATACTGCTCTTTTCACGCGGTCTTTTTCCTATAACATTGCTATTCTTTACAATTCTATCCCTCCGAACTTCAAATCCTTGTCCGTTGCAGGATTTAAGCGTAAGTACAAGGAATATTTACTTCTTGGTCAGCAATGATTTTATTCTCACTAGACGTGCGTTATTTTGCTTTTTTCTTTCCCGGATGATTATTGGGGATGAGTGATCTTTCGGTGTTGCTTAGGCTCGGCATATGCTTTTTTGTAGTGTAGGACTATTGTATGTTTTGAGGTCTCTATATTGATTGGGGTTATACTTTATCGGATTGCGTTGTTGCAGACATGACATGATTTTTGTATTACTGTCTATTTATACCGATGAACTTATGTACTATAATGATATATGTTCTGCACTTATGTCGATATTTTTTTTTACAGTTGACGGATCAGAAGGAAGAGCATCGCTAAGATGATTCTGATCCCTTTAAGCAGAGTTAATGTAGTAATATTTAGCGTTTTATGTATACTCCTATATAATATTTTTTTTTCTTTTCTGCTTAATAAAACATATTATTATTATTATTATTATTATTATTTAGCACTGACGCTGTGAACGCGTGAAATAAATAATCGCCGACTCCGCACCACGTATCTACCACACTGACTGTTACCGCTGTTCGCCCAGACTAATAATGAGTTCGTATGAGAAAGGATTTGCAACGTTGCTTTCAGTTAGTAAAGTCCTTTTTTGAAATCAGTTTTTAATATAATAACTAAACAACTTTTCCAAGAAGATCTTTTCGCATAAGTTCGTTATTTTTCTTTATGTTGTCTTGTTTATAAATACGCCCTTTAATAAGGAGTCAAGAAGAGTAACATACTTACTACATGATATTGCGTTAATCTTCGGAAACATCTTTTCTTTCATCCCATAATTAATTTCAGTGTAATAGTGGCAATAAAAATACCATATGGATAATATAAAGGAGATTCCTAGCAAATATGTGCGTGGCAATTTAATATGTTCGCACTACTTACATCGTGATTGTTGTTCAATTAAGTAATTATACTGCGCATTGTGTACAATGGCTTTAATTATTGCCAATTAAATATAGGTAGTAATATAGAAAGACCATGTAGTTCTTGATTCTTCGTGATGGAGAGCGTAATAACATTTTTATTACTATCGTTTCCTTGAATTAAATTCAATATCAAAGGCTTAAGAATGACAAACTTCTTTTCATAAAAGGCACTACCTTTATAACATAGCGAAGTCACAATTGGCGCGATTTGAAAAAGCAGTTTAATTCGACATAAGTATACAACAAATGCTTGCTGTAATAACAGTTATTTGTTCTACGTTTTTTTATTTGTAAATATACAATAAATATGGTAGTCTAATGGTTTTCTTATCTTAAAAAGTCAATGCTACTTTTAAAGAAATGCCTATATCGTGACAGGAAACCTCACTGATTTTGAATACGAATTTTTCTAAACCAATGAAGCTTGAAGTTATTTATTTTGATGGTAGTTTTGTAAACGATAAAAATGGAACGTGTCACGATGATCTGTTTAGTAGTAACACAAATTAGATGTTTAGTACATGCAGAGAAATGGTTTCTTGCATCAATAAAATATATTTTCTTGCAAAACTC
Organism: Dynastes maya; assembly: GCA_029619315.2. NCBI lineage: Eukaryota > Metazoa > Arthropoda > Insecta > Coleoptera > Scarabaeidae > Dynastes > Dynastes maya. The sequence goes on along the minus strand of JAROYE020000003.1, from coordinate 57,227,141 downwards.
AGTCTCTCTTCAAGAAAATATTTTTATTTCAAGACTACAAAAATGTACAATGTAAGAAAATAATTTTCTTGAAATTTCATTTGGATTAAATAAATATTTTCTTAGAGTTAGAAAATCAAAAAAATCCAAGACAGAAAAACGTTTCTTCCAATTAAAAATTATTAATGGCCAGTCTCACCGACATGTCTTATATTATAAGTAATTGTTAAAGCACTAATGTAAGTATCATTTTAACACATCATCAGGCCAAATACAAGGATATCCAATAAAAGAAACATTACAATAATGCAAAAAAAACCTAATAATTAAAATTAAGAGCAAGTGAATGTACTAATGAAAATGTTTGTTTTATAGATTACAGTATAATAATTTTTTTTGATTCAATTCATAATTTAGTTCGTTTTTTTTTCTCTTGTTTCCTTTCATTTCATTTATGGTGTATGTATTTAAATTTAGTTGTCCTGTAATTGGGTATACCGTTGGACAAATATATGGTAGTATTATTATTACTAATAATATTACTACAAGCATCTTTAAGTTTGAATAACGCAATGCTCTTTTATCGGTTCTCTATCTCGACGATCCACAAACACGACGTTTGAAACTATACATCTCAAATTTTGAATCATCCCATCGTAGCACTGTCTTCTATTGTCCAATTTTGGCAGTATTTAGCTCACTTTTCTCTTTATAGACAACTTAAACCCGCTTTCACCAAGCGACATTTCGCTGTAGATACGCTTATTAAGCTACAATGAAATCGACTGAACTTCGTTACGGGTGCAGTAAAACTTGGTAAAATGTTGTTATAAAGAATTGATCCTTGCTTTTTATGGTAGCTTGTGGTCATCCATTCCTAGAGTAACCTAAACTTGCGGACTCGCATAGGCGTCGGTAATACGGGTTAATATAAGAATACGAAAAATTCATAAATAAACTAAACCGGTAGAGAAGCAGGCATGTAGTGTCGACCTTGAATATAAATCATGTTAAACCGCCCTGAGAGAGATTTCGTTTTAGTACCGGTTGAGCTGTTGCAGAGATTAGTCGAACGGTCAAGGTTATGTACTTACGTGTCGCTTTTGAAAATATAGCTGGTGTTTTTTGTGTGTTGTAGTATTATATCAAGTACATAATTAGTGTATCGTTTCATATAGAACTAATATTTACATACCTAAGAAAACAATGCCTCGTAATAGATTTGCTACTAATGTACATAAGTATGTGTCACTTTTTCCCCATTTAAAATATGACGGTAGTGCAGTTTTTTGCTTAATATGCAATGTTCGTTTGGCTGCATTTGACAGAACTGATTGCCAGAGGCATGTCAATGATATTAAGCATATGAGAAATGCAAGAACTGAAATACCTTATACACTATTCCTCATACATTTATTAATTATGTTTACCTCTTGTAATCTTCCGTTGTCGTTGGTGAGAAAAGCAGCTTTTAAAACGTTTTGGCGACAATACGTTCCAAAGTACCCATTACCCTCACAAACACAATTACAGAATCATTTGCCGCGAATGAAAGAGATGCTAGAAAATGTGTGTAAACGTGATTTGTGTTCCAAAAAAATATGGATTACCCTGGATGAGACGGCCGATATAAAGAAAAACAATATTGTGAATGCAATAGCTCGCGTTTTATCTAGCGAGAACACAGCATCTCGATATTTGTTAGCTTGCAAACGTGTTCAACAATGTACCGCGGAAAATATTTAAAAAGTGATAATGAACGCTTTGAAAAAATTTAAAATTGCCCAAGATCAAGTTGTGATGATTGTGACAGATAGTGCAGCAACGATGTTAAGTGTTGGGCGATCCTTAAAACATATATTTCCTAACTTAATACATATAACCTGCGTGCTGCATGCTTTGCATTTAGTTGGTGTAGTTGTTCGACAACATTACGGAAACGTTGATCGGATGATTGGAAGTACTAAAGCAGTGTTTCGTAAATCTCCTAAACGTTTAAAAGAATTTCGTAAATTTTGTCCAGGTATTCCAGGACCTCCTGAACCAATTTTAACGCGATGGGGTACTTGGCTAACAGCAGCTTCTTACTATTTGATCCATTTTCAACAAATTCAATTAGTTATAATGCGATTTAATCGGAATGAATCCAAAGCAATTAGAGAAAGTCAAAGAGAATTTCAAATTCCTCAACTTTTAGAAGATTTAACAACAATATGTATCAATTATACAGTATTACTAGATGCCATCGGAAAACTACAATGTACTGAATTGTCATTGCAGGAATCATTAGACATAGTGGAGAGTGTAAAAAATAAATTACACACATTAAATGATACGCCAGGAATATGCGCTAGTCAAAAGTTGGCAGATGTTTTAAGGAAAAATCCCGATTTTAATACTTTAGAGGCCGTTTATAATAAGTGTAAGAATAGTGAACTTTTAAGTGATTTTGAAAAACAGTTTCTACATGCAAATGTAACTTCCTTAGATGTGGAGAGATCGTTTTCTATGTATAAGAATATTTTTTCTTGTCGACGCACAAGGTTTAAAGAAGTAACTGTGGAAACATATGCAATGATGCAAGTTTACAGTAGTTCACATCCTGATGCCTCTAATTTTTTGAATAATTAGCAAGTAAGTTTATTTATGAATTTTTCGTATTCTTATATTAACCCGTAATACCGACGCCTATGCGAGTCCGCAAGTTTTGGTTACTCTATCCACTGCGTTTGTGGTTGTATAATTGGTAGAGCCCGGTAACAGGGAGCCGTGCCATAGCCTCCCTAGTATACAAAAACAATAGTAAGAAAATGGAAAAAAATAACAGAACTAATACATAATTATAATATGTGAAAAGTAGTGAAACACTCACCCTTTTAAGCAGCCTTGGCTACGGAACAGTAAAACTAGAAGCACTATTATCAGTGAAACAGTTCACTAAAACCCTTACCACAACACTTAATTCGTACTGGACGCACGTTTCGATAGCCAAGCTAACATCATCAGCAGCAAGACTGAACTGTTCAGTCTTGCTGCTGATGATTATAGCTTGGCTATCGAAACGTGCGTCCAGTACGAATTAAGTGTTGTGGTAAGGGTTTTAGTGAACTGTTTCAGTGTTCCAGTGCCACAGTTTTAGAGTACCCGTTTACTATTATCAGTATTAAAATCATATGGATAAGAGTGGCAAAAAGTTGACACCATTAGATGTGTTTCCATAGTTGTCTCGGTGAGCGATGTTCGCCGTGGTGAGAAAATGAGTTTATATTTCGAAAAAGAGCGTTCAACATCTACCGATATTATACATGCATGATTAAAATATTCTTTGTACTTAGTCAATGGATTATTCGATACACCATCACAAATTTGTTTTAGTGTGCTAAAATTGGGATCTTTCTGTAACACATTTTCGAACTTTTCTAAAACGCGATTATATTTTGCGTCATGTGTAGTCAGTAGCTGTGTATGCACTCCGTCCACAATTTGCAGAGACTCCAATCATGATAACGATCTATTTTGTAATTGGTCTATTGCGTCAGCTAATCCTTTATACATAGTAGCTACGAATATTTTTTAAATCTGTTTCAACGAAAATATCTTGAAATTTCGACTGGCTCTCCTTAATAGCTGCAGCTTCGGCAGGATTGAATTGCGCAACAACAGCTTTTACTATTTTGAAACGTTCAGCATAATAAAAAGCTGCCTGCAACCATGTTCCCAAACGTGTAAGAATTTACTCCAGTGGTTGACGAATACCAGGGCACTCTGTGTGAAATGATCGTAGGCGTTTGAGAGATTTCAAAAATACTTTTTTTGTGCTGGCTATTAATGCATTTACCTCGGCAGAGCATTGTCGAATGGTTTCTGCCACAAGATGTAAAGCATGCACTTTACACGTAACATGTAAACACTTGCAACCATGTTCAAGAAGAGAACGGCCTACCGAACGCATTATCGCTACACCATCGCTCATAGACATCAACACTTTATCTTTTGAAATTTGAAATTTTTCCAACGTACTAAGTACATCCTTCGTAATTGCTGTAGCAGTACACTCTTGTAGTATTCGGCTAGCTAATAACAGTGGTAATGTAGGTTTACTAGGGTCTAGTATACGTACCATAATATTTACAATTGATTTTTTTTTACAGTCTGTTGTCTCGTTAACACATTACCAAAGAAACTGTTTTTTCAATATGCGCTTCATTTTCTTTTCCACGTCATCGCGTACAAATGCAACATGCTTACGTGCCGTTTTCTCCGTTGGCAACCGCAACTCGGGATTGTATTTGTACCAAAAGTCCTTAAACGGTTGTTTATCGAGTAAGCCTAGTGGCAAATTACAGTTTATCAACATAAAAATTACATTAACAAAAATGCACTCGTCGGTGGCATGCCTAATTTTCGTTTTCTATGCTGTGCGGAATTTACGTGTCTTGTACAGTTCCACTTCTTATTTGACACCAAATGTATTTTGCATACTTTACAAACTATCTCACTCCCGTTGTAAAACAAATCGGGAAGGTCAGAAATAAACTTATTTACTGTCTTGAAAGGGTCGTTTTTTGGCCTTTGACATGTTCACGAAAAACTACAATTAATAACTACGTCTGTATCAATAAAATCAACACGCCCTATCCGCTATCCAATGCTAAACTGAACTGAGTGATGAGGATTTGTCGTGTCGTATCATAATTGACCAGCCCTCCCCGCCCACCTAAACACAGTCACACCGCCGCTGCGATTGCTCTCCAGTTACCGGGATCTAATAATTGATCTGTTTCTTCTATTCGCTTCATGGTCTGGCGCACACAATACTCAGAAGCTACTACTTGCCGTGTAATTTATCGATTTCCGTGTATACATTCAAGTACACATTCTGGCTCTAATCTAGATGTTTATTTCCTCCCTTTTCGGCGTACTCAATGTATTTACAGACACTTAGTAATTGCCCAGTTAGTAATAATGTATTTTCTTAATCCGACATAGTCGAGCTTATAAGCGGTAGTATGTGTGTAAGAATTATTTTTGTTAACAAACTTAAATAAATATTGAAAATTGCAACTAGTAATAATATGTATTTACACATTGTTTTATTAAAAGCGTTATATCCTTTGACGTAATTCTACCAGAACTGAGACAGTAGTGTAAGTCTTATCGATGTTACAGCACGTATACCAAAGCATTCTAACCTACTACATAATAAGGAATGAGATTAAGAAATTACAATGAGATTGATTAGAATATTTATCGTGTATACTATCATCGAGATCACTTTGAATGGCCAACAAGTAGTTGTATTGGAATTCCCTAACAAGGCCATAGAAGACTAACTAAGCAGAACACAACTATAGTAACTAAGTTGCATCGAACAATATTCGTTAAATGAAGCACGACTTTCGCGTCATAAAAAAGCAGCCGTTTGTAAAGCTGATGAAATATATCCACAATGTAAAGGTTACGTCAAATAATATGTTTGAAAGGAATTTGTCTGCACGCATTCGGCAACTACTTTTCTATGATATCCGACAACAATTAAGAAATCTTCAAAGAGCATCTACCGCGTCGTGCATGTCTTCGCACTTCACTTAAGATTCTAGGTTCTAATTTCCACCTTGTTAATTATGAGAGTCTAAACAATATTGTTTCTGTTCGCCGACTACTCTAACTTAATACGGCACACTCATGCTACTTATTTTTTCTTATGAAACATGCAATTTGTGATGTATATGAAGCTAGAAATAATAAGGATAAGATGCAATAAAATTATTATTATTATATGCAAATAATGAAAACTACAATAACGCTTTAAGATGAAATAAAGTACTTTTTAGTATTTTACTACTACAATGAACTCTCCTTAAAACTTGTAGGGAAACAGTTGGACATACTAAATTAAGTGGTAAAGCACTTCGTTTTGCGATTTCGTAACCAAATATACACTGCAAAAAAATTCGGGAATATTACCTCTGCAAGCTGGTTTTTGTTGATTCTTTCAAAATAACAGAGTTACAAACAAAGTTACAAACAAAAGCAAAAGGATAAATAGAAGACAGATATCAGCGAAAGCTGCTCTTCTTAACTCGCTAAACTTAACCTAAACTATATACTAAGAACTAAAAGTAAGCCTAGTAAAAGGAAAAAGGAAAATGGAGATAAAAAGGCATTCCTTTTTAGAAAAGAAAGAAGAAACCAAGAAAGAAGTAAACATAAAGCACTTAACATAGGACACCAAACTCATGTCATATCCACAAATCTACACACCCGTCAGCGAGACCACGCCCTAGCAATCACAGGCCTGTCCAGAAAATAACATCCACTTAATAGCCTTTTTAAACTTGGACAGAGAGAGGTATGTGTATCTTTTCGTCTAATATTGATATTATGAATATCCGTGGGAAATTTAATTTTAGCAGTCAAATGAGCAGGAGTGCCAGAAGTTATAGCCTTACGACAAAATGTAAGGAAAAGCAAATCTCTTCGTACTCCAATATTCAACCACGAAGACTCAACAAGTTTATAGGAAATGTGAAACCTCCCAGGAATACCATCTGAGACAAGTTCTAAATTACCTGAATACGTTTGCAATCAATAGCTAAAATGCATGGGCCATAAATTACACCGCAAAAATTGAAATATAATAGCACTAGAGCATCACACAATAACGTTTTAGCTTTTATACTAAGAACTAATACCATGCGCTCTCTAAGAAGTTATGAACAGTACTCTCCGTATGCGATGCTATCCCACTCTCTCACTAATCGATACCTACCCTTATGATAATCAAAAGTTATTTATTTGTCTACTCTCCGATGAGGTATTCTACATCTGAGGTCTCGCCCGGACAAAGGCGATGCGTTCCGCGTTTCTTTTTTAATACGGCGATAAATTTTGAAAATACAGAAGCCCGGTTTATATACTTGCGAGCGGGCGTTATATTACGCCTATTTTATAGGAAAAATCGCAACCCTTCAGCTGGTTCGCTCTTTTCTACAAGTCCCGTACAATTTGCTCCCTTTTGATCCTCTTTCCCGTCTCTCTCGCGTCTACGGACGGCCGATCTATAACCGAGGACGCAAGAGAGGTTACGTGTTGTCGTCAATCACGTCTTATTATATATTAATATGATGGTTAGGATATAAATTCTTAAGATTATAAAAAGCTTTCTGAATGGTGCGAATGACATGATTCCTAAAACGTAAATCCACATCAATAATAAGTCCCTGGTTACGTGTGGAATTTTTGTGCCCAAGATTAGTACCAGCTAGGACAACATTAATACTAGGGAGTGCAAGTGTACGTGATTTTTCTCTACCAAATAGCTTAAAATGTGTCTTTGCAGGATTCACTTGCAAATTATGGTTTGCAGAAATGTTAACCAAGGTACTTAAATCTTCATTAGTAAGACTAACTGCACGAGGTCATTAATGTTAAAGGACATATATAATTGTATGTCATCTGCATAGATGTAAAATTTACTACTAAATCTTGAAAAATAAAAGAAGTGCGATGTGTAAATTGAAAATAATAAAGGAATCAAGATTGATCCTTGTGGAACACCTTGCCCCTAAAAAGGCAATATCAAATATGGCACCACCCAGAACCACTCGCTGAGGCCTGCGACTTAAATAAGCTTTGAAAAATTGCGCGAATTAAAATCCAAACCAACCTAATTCAAAATAGCCAACTGAATTTCGTGGTCAACGGTGTCAAAGGCCTTGGAGTAATCCAGTAACACTAAAATTGTAAACCTGCTATCATCAACAGAACTAATATCATCTGTATCATCAGCAACTCGCTACAAAACCTTGAACAACACAGGAAGAATGCTAATAGGCCGCAGAAAAGTTTCCCAAAGATTGTATTGTATATAAATAAAGCCGATAATTAGATTAACTAAAACATAAACATTTTTAAACATTTGGTTGCAAAAATATATAATCTGCGAATGCTATTTTAAAAAAGTTTAAACGTCTCTTCTAATAAACACATCTTTTAAGTAAAATTAATCAAATTGATCCTCAAATTAAATTTAATTCCCTTTTAATTGGAAACTACTGCAAATGTTACATCTCTTAGGAATGCCGGCATCCACTTTCTATGATTTACGGCGACTTTTTTGTGTTCCGTTCTAATAAAGATAACAAATAGCGTACATTACAATAAGAAGCGAAGGACATAAATTCACCGTGAACGCAGAAAGCATTGAACGTTCAAAAACAAATAACATTAATGATACAAGTGCGGTGGAACCACTCACAGACCAAGTAATACTATTCATGGGAATATACATACACATCAATTATATTTAATGGTTTATAACTAGAGCGGGCCAAGAGCGCCACGCGCCAGGTTCGCAATCAGGCTGCCGGGCGCATATATGTATGTAAACATAGGTAATTTAAATATGTAATTATTAGGACGAGGACCAAAACCACTGTCTATTACGTCGTGAAGACGCGCAAATATACACCTGCAGTTTGGGTGTTCGTTGATAAATAGGGCGTTGTTCACAGTGGGCCACTACAAAAAAAAAGTTCATTCATCGACGGCTACGAACTAACAGCGCGCTTATTCATTTACGGATGACGCGCTCTATTCATCAACAAATGACGAGTCTGCAGATGTTACGTTTGCACCACTTCGTGGCATACTAGAAACAAGCGTCGGTGTGCTCGCTTTAGTGATTATGTCTAACGTAACTATTAAAAATAAACGGCCATTACCTACGAAAGTTAATAAATTTCTTAGTGAATTTGTGGATTTACACTACAATGGGAGTACAATTTTCTGTAAAGTTTGTAAAAAGAAACTACTGTGCTGGGGCAAACGTGATTGTGAAAGACATATAAATAGCGCACACCACAGAAATAAAAGAAATGGTGTGTCACAACAACGTCAATTTCAATTAGAATTGCTTTTAACGTTTATGGTATGTGGTCTACCACTTCGTATACTTGATAAAAAAGCATTTCGAAAATTCTGGGGTACATACAATACCGAGTGGATACTACCATCTCGGACAGCGTTACGGAGAGATATTCCACGAATACGTGAGGACATAGAAAATCGAATTAAAGCCGAATTAAAAGATAAACAGCTGTGGCTATGTCTTGATGAGACGACAGATTGCAAAAAAATTCTATTTTGAATATAATAGTGCGCGTATTAGATCCTATTAAACCAAATTTTGCAATTCTATTAGCCAGCAGAAGATTAAAACAGTGTACTAGTAAAGCAATTACGGCCGTAGTTCTCGAAACGTTACAAAAATTTAAAGTGTCAACCAGTCAACTGTTGTTGTTCATGAGCGATGGTGCAGCAACAATGTGTAGTGTAGGCCGTTCCCTTAAAGAAAAGTGTGAAGGACTTTTACATGTTACGTGTAAAGTCCATGCTTTACATCTTGTGGCACAAACTATTCGAGAGTGTTACCCGGAGGTGGATGCATTAATAGCAAGCACAAAAAAAGTGTTTCTCAAAAGTCCTAAGAGGACTAGGGCATTCCACAGGTTATGCCCTGGTATTCGAGAACCACCACAGCCCATTCTTACGCGTTGGGGAACGTGGTTAAAAGCCGCTTTTTATTATAATGAACATTTTCAAGAAGTCAAATCCGTTATTTTGCAATTCGTCCCTGCCGAAGCTAGAGCTATTAGGATGAGCCAGAAGGGATTTCTCGATATTTCTGTTGAAAACACATCTAAAGAATATTAGCAACAATTACAAAGGGTTAGTAGACGCGATAGAAAATTTGCAAAATTCTGGATTGTCGTTGGTAGAATCAGTGCAAGTCGTGGACGAAGTTAGTACATTGTTACACAGTATAAACGATGCAACAAGTGGACGAGTTTTAGCTAAGTTCGATAGTGTTTTAAAAAAGAATCCGGACTACACGAGATTAAGACAAATGTGCGATGGGGCATCTGCAGATTCCTTGACTAAGTCTAAAGATTATTTTAATTACGCCTGTTTTACTTCGGTAGACGTGGAACGGTCGTTTTCGAAATATAAGAACATTTTTTCGTCTCGGCGAACATCCTTCACCGAGGCAAATGTGGAAACTTATCTGATGGTGCAACTTTTTAAACGAGCCTATCCGCATTATTAAGAAGGATAGAATTTATTTATTATATCTTTATTTACAGTTACATTATTAAGTACAACAGAATAAAAAAAGTGTTCAGTTTCTCAGTTATTTCCTTATTACATCACATTTACAACGCATACCGTTTTCAATCAAATAAAAAATCATAATGAAAATAAAAGCACTTCAGCTCTAATTACTAAACATTATTATTGCGTCAGCTTTTATTTTTTTACTCTTGTGTATTAATTTCGAAATATCACATATCTGCTGTGACTCACATATACGCTATTTACAATAAGCGGCCGTTGCGCCTGATTCCGATTCTGTTGGATGGCGCAATTTGGCCCGCTCTATTTACAACAATACTAATAAAGGATGTAAATTTATGCTGCTTAATTGCATTTCAGTAAAAAAAAAGGAACAACGCTAGAACAGGTGAAGAGCTTTAAATACTTGGAATCGTCAAAGACAACGAGGGACAAAAATTGGACTAAAAAAATTAAAGAGGGAACAGGTGCAGTCGGTCGAGTGTTTGGAATTAAATTAAAAAAATTAAAATTGCATTCTTAGCAAAAAAAAGAGAATACCGAAAAACACAACAGTACAAATTTTAAAGAAGGTGGCTACACTGATGCTTACGTTTTGGTCGGAGGGATGGACAACGTCAAAAGGACAAAGAAACAAAATTCAAAATGCTTTAGAAGAATTGAAGAAAAAATGAAATTGGACGGAATAATAAACGCAATGCATAGAGAAAACTTAAAAAGAAAACCAATTCAACATAGAAGTGCAACTAAGATGGTTTGGGCAGTTAATGAGAATGAGAGCAGATAAAACCGGATGCAGAGTCTGCGTTCTCAAAAAAAAATGCCGAAAGGGATATGGAAAAACATGGACCAAAGAAATAAAAAAAGCAGCGGAAATGAGAGGCATCACATGGAAGAGAAGCATGGAGGAAAAAACAACAGTTAATGCAAAAGGATTGGATGAAAAGAAGTCTGTACCAAAGAGACAAAAAAATTACGGAAAACAGAGACATCCTATGGAACGAAAGTTAATACAAAACACGAGAAGCTGAAAGGAGGAGTATATCAGAAGACTACAATAGTAATACAACTCCGTCCGTATGTTATCCTCGCAAGACTAAAAAGGCAATAGAAATTAGTAGTAGTAAAGTAAGTAAAGCGATTGCGTGTTTAAAAGAAAATTCTTTACGTGGCAACTTTCTGGCAAAAGATTATCCTGATACAACATTTTAATTGCAAAGACAAATAGATTAAAACTTGCAAAAGTCGATTACAAGTAGCTACGCTATATTTTAAATAGTTTATGGAGAAAGCAGGATAAATAATACTTATATCCTCAGCATTGAATATATACATATGTAAATATAATCTTTTGAAATGATTGTTTTTTTTTTAATTCGACTAACCAAAGAATGTACTAGGCATATTGCCGCAAGTGTGTTTATAATTTGACTATCTAACCCTATCTATCTATAACCTACAACTTCTTACCCAAAAGATAAAATCACTTACACTGACTCAAAAAAGTCTCCATACACCTGTCACCATTTTGATTTGAGTGCTTAAAAAAACAGTGCAATACTATTTATTGCAAAAAATTGTTGGTGAACAATATATTAGAATAGAAGTGAACAAGATAACATAAAAAAATAATGTTTTATTGTACCAGTAACATTACATTAAAAAAGAGAACAAAAATAGGTACAATTCCAATCTCAAAAAAATCTCCATACACTTAGCAAATCCGGAATTATTATTAGAATAGTAACACCATTTACAAAGTTTAGTAACTTGTTGATCCACCCTTTGCTTTTATAACTGCTAACATGCGCCTTTTCATACTTTCAACTAATTTGTTCGTTACTGTGGGATCAATGGGATTCCATTCTTGTTGTAAGGCGATTTGTAGCTGCTCCTTGTTGCGGATCATGTTTCCTTATTCTTCGTTCCAGTTCATCCCATAGGTGCTCTATAGGATTCATGTCCGGTGATTATGGAGGTGTATGAAGCTGCTTTCCCACATTAAATATCAACCATTCCTTGACCCGTTGAGCGGTGTGCTTGGGATCATTATCTTGCTGGAAGATAAATGACCATCCAAGACCGAATTTTTGGGCACTAGTTTGCAAATTTTCTCTCAGTATATCCATGTATACATATTGGTTCATTATACCGTCAATAAATTTTAAATTACCAACGCCTGCAGCACTCATACACCCCCACACTAAAACTTTTCCTCCACCAAATTTTACAGTCGCGCACAAATTTTTAGTTTTCAGTTCTTCATTTCTCTTTCGCCACACCATTATACGGCCATCTGACCCAAAAATGTTATTTATATGTATAACATGTTTGGGTCAGATTGCCATTTTTGGGCCAGAAGAACTGAAAACTAAAAATTTGTGCGCGACTGTAAAATTTGGTTGAGGAAAAGTTTTAGTGTGGGGGTGTATGAGTGCTGCAGGCGTTGGTAATTTAAAATTTATTGACGGTATAATGAACCAATATGTATACATGGATATACTGAGAGAAAATTTGCAAACTAATGCCCAAAAATTCGGTCTTGGATGGTCATTTATCTTCCAGCAAGATAATGATCCCAAGCACACCGCTCAGCGGGTCAAGGAGTGGTTGATATTTAATGTGGGAAAGCAGCTTCATACACCTCCATAATCACCGGACATGAATCCTATAGAGCACCTATGGGATGAACTGGAACGAAGAATAAGGAAACATGATCCGCAACAAGGAGCAGCTACAAATCGCCTTACAACAAGAATGGAACTCCATTGATCCCACAGTAACGAACAAATTAGTTGAAAGTATGAAGAGACGCATGTTAGCAGTTATAAAAGCAAAGGGTGGATCAACAAGTTACTAAACTTTGCAAATGGTGTTACTATTCTAATAATAATTCCGAAGTTGCTAAGTGTATGGAGGTTTTTTTGAGATTGTTCTTTTTTTTAATGTAATGTTACTTGTACAATAAAACATTATCTTTTTATGCTATCTTGTTCATTTGTATTCTAATATACTGTTCACCAACAATTTTCTGCAATAAATAGGATTACACTGTTTTGTTAAGCACTCAAATCAAAATGGTGACAGGTGTATGGAGACTTTCTTGAGTCAGTGTATAAACATTTGTACGTAGTATAATTTTTATACGAAAGCAACAGTGGGAAGACTACTAAGAAGAATTTTTGTAGGAAGCAAAACAGAACAATAATATATAAAAATCAATAAGAATATATACAGTCTCTAAATGAAGCAAGATGTGCTTCATTGTAGAAAGTTCAAAGGTAAGATAAAGAGAGTTTAATTAAATTCAAGGTCTAAATGGCCATTTTTTAAAGCTTATACAGGATGATTCAAATTAACGGGCCACCATTACAGTTATTATTCTCATTTATTTATTTGCTATTCGTTATTATGTTTTTGCTGGTTGGTTAATACGCACTTAATAGAAAAAACTTGAATAATGTGTTTTTACTTACAAAATCAGAATTTTTATTTTTTAAATTTTCTTTTAGTTTCCATTAAAACTATACGTTTGTAATCTAGGTATTATAAGATTATATAACTAAAAACCACTGCAACTCTTATTTTTCCTTTCAGAACCTTTTATATCAGAATTTGAACTTCTTTGAAAACGTACAAGTATTCCATTTAAAAAATAGTAAATTTTGGTTTTGTATAAAAATGCTTTATTCAATTGTTTTTTCTATTAACTGCATATTAACCAGCAACAAAAGCACTGCTAGTTTGGCAAACAACACGAAATATCGGCACACTCCTCACCACACAAAATATTAATTAAATGAATTCGGAACAGCTGTTTCGAGGGCTCCTGGGCAACCTCATTGTCAAATGAATCACCGAATAAATCTGAGCGAGAAACACAAAACAACTCTAATATAAATCTCATTCTATTATAATTGTTTATCCCTTTCTCGGGACAAGATGTATTTACAAAATGTGTATGTATTTACAAAAGATATACCGTACGAGCGAGCGTGCTACGCTCAACCAGCGTAATCGGCATTTTTCGGAAATGCGGGAGCAAGGTCGACGCTTGCTACGTTAGTATCTAATAATTAAGGTGCAGAATTGAATTTGCATTCACCTAATTTTGACAAGCAAATGACATTCAACACAGTACACACATAAATGTAATTTTATCGTATTGAGTATTAACGTAATAACATAAGATTATTTAACAATAATAATAATATTATTAGTACACGCTTAGATGCGCTGAGTTCGAATAAAATCGGGTGAGCATAGTACGCTCGCTCTTACTATATATGTATTTACAAGTACCTGCTATTTTGCCGTTTAACACTAAACACATGCGAATTGTGTACGGAACGAAAAAGGTCTGACTCCGTGTCCTTCCACCCTCATAAAATAGAGCAAGACACCGATACGTTCTCTCTCAACACATGTGAACTATATACGGAACGAAAGGTTGCCAATTCAACTGATTTCGTAGAACCAATAATAACGAAGGTAGCAATAGTAGCCTGTTAATTTGGATCAACCTGTATATTAGAATTACATTTTCCTTTTACAGCTTTTTCCTTTGCCCAGATAAAATTGTACGTTCTTCTGAGCACTGCAATGGGTGAATCATTTCTATTCCTTATACAACGTGTCCACCTAGTGCGTTAGCCGAAGATAATTCCTTTCCTAAACAATTTGGAGAAAAAATTTTCAAATAAAAAATATTTGGAGACAAGTTCTACACAACACAAAATTATTTCCAAGTATACAGGATGTTCACTTTCCGACACAAAATATACAAGTTTGGTTTTTTAAGTGGAACAGCCTACACATTATTAGGTTTTTGGGTGCCTCTCTTTAATCCATGTCAGCTTTCTTTATTATTCCCCTATCTCAGTTTTTGAGATAATTGAGATAATTTGAAATCTTTGCGAAATTCCGTTGTCTTTTTAACGGATGATATCTTAAACGCCTTACACGCGAGAGCGGTGATTCAAACTTTACTCAATTTGAAGTTTTCGGCAATATGTCGAAAAAATGTCTTATATCAACTAGTGTCTACAAGATAGCCATTGTCATGTTTGATTCATGCTATTTTATTTTTTTTAAATCGATGATCGAAGTGATTCCTTTCAACCTTTAACGAACCATGCCAATTTGGTAAAAAATATGTATGGCATAACTATTAAACATTTTCGTCTTCTAACTCTTTGAACATGATATTCTCCCTTTTCTTCCTTAACTAGATAACTGTAGGTATCACCCTTATATTCTTTCACCCTTACATTCCAAGACATTTGCAACTATCGGCGTACTATATTTCCGAAATGAAATAGCATAATTTATAAAACCAAACGGGAACTGCCGTATTCTGTGACAGCGTAATCGGAACCACGATCAATAACGTACATTTAGAAAAATGACTCTTACATCTTATCACATGACCGTGTTGTATTAATACATTTCATAAGCTACGTGTTTATTATTCACTTGGCTGAATATGATGGACAGCTCCTGCCAAGAACCTGTTACTACATAGATTTTAACGACCTATAGATCTAACGTTTCAAAAGATCTGTCTCTCTGTACTGAGAAGCTTGTACATACATTTATATAATAATGCAATCGTGTAAGTTTCGATTTAAGCACATACTACTTAGGAAAGTGGAACTAAACTCATATAAACGTGGACTATTTATCGAACTGGTATTTATTAAGTTATTTGATAGATGCAGTTACAGGCAGAAATGAAGTAATTCAAAATTTATAATAAGTTAATTTAGAAAACGATATGTATGTTTGTAATAAAGAGTAGTGTTTGTATAAATTACGTAGGAATTTGCGTCAATAGAATCGTTGGTGATATTCATTATAACTAATGATACACAATCTTACGTAATAGTATTAACCTGTGATTATATAGCAGTCACATATTAGATCTTATGCACCAAATTTACTGTGATTTATAAGGACATTTAATTATTATTTCTTCGTACATCGTATGTAACAAACTAACGTATTTTGCCACTACACTTAATGGCAAGACTAAAAATATTTCCCAAAAATTAATAAGAAACCAGGAAAATAACATTTTAACCAGAAAACTAAGAAAAAGGTGTCATAATATAGTAAATTTACTGAATGTTAGTGTTTATGACATGTTCATGTTGGACCTTTTATCAACATAGAACAAATGAAACAGTTTTTAGAGGTACATATTTCAATTTTACGACATACACTATACTGTGAGATCCTAAAGTGCCCCCCCTTTACTAACTTTTAAACGACAGAAGGTAGAAAATAGGTCAATTTACATTTTTTGTGAACTAACTTTTGCCGTTATCGGTAGTTCAATTGTATTTCAGGTGTCACCGGAGGTGACGTCAACTTTCTTATTTTAAATAGAATACCCTATATGTTTTTATGTTTTTGGAAAGGCGAATCCAACGACACCACTTACAGTGGTGGACAAAAAAAATAGGTGTAAAGAAAGTTGTTTCAGAATTATGTCACAACTTCATGAAAATCAAATGTATTATAATGTAAAGTTAAGATTATTATTCTTCACTCGAAATAAAATACATACGTAAAAATAAAGTCAAATATTTAATTCCAAACACAATAAAAAGAAATGAAATAGTACTTTGACATGGACAAAATAATAGGTGTGTATGCATGCAATATAATAACATTCTAAAAAAAAGGTTAATTTCGAAAATTATACACTTAGAATGCTTTGATATAATTAATACGCTTAATATTTTGTAGCATGTCCTTTACATTTTATTACAGCTTCACATATCCTCTGCATTGACCCCACAAAACGTTTACACAGGTCATTTGAGAAACCGTACCATTTTTCTTGCACTGCTTCCCACAGTTCATCTTTGTTTTTAAACTTTTGACCTACTAACGAATCTTTGACACACTTCCAGAGGTTTTCAATGGGATTTAGGTCAGGCGATTGCGCTGGCCATTGAACAATTCGTATTGCATTGTCCTGAATCTATTCCTTCATACACTTGGAAGTGTGTTTAGGGTCATTACCATGTAGAAAATGCCATATCAGGGGCATTTCTTCCTCAGCATATGGAAGCATTACATTATTTAATATTTCCCTATAGATATTCCCGGTCATAGTTTCTTCGATCAGATGTGTGGGACCAACACCGTACCATGAAAAGCAGGCCCACACCATTATATTTCCGCCTCCATGTTTAATAGTCTTTTTCGTGTATTGAGGAGAAAATTCTTTGCCTACAGGGCGACGTACATACATTCTTCCATCGGAACCAACGAGATTTATTTTAGATTCATCACTCCACAGGATGTTTCTCCATTGTTCTTCTCTCCAATTTGCACGTGCCTGTGCGAAATGCATTCTACTTTTAATATTCTTTTTAGATAAGAGTGGCACTTTTCTAGCTGATCGACCATGTAAATTCGCTTCTTGAAGTCTTCTTCTAACAGTACGAGTACTGATATCTTGATTTATTTCCTTTAAGATACCTACGGACGTAGCAAACGGATCCTTTCTTGACAGTTGTGCAATATATCGGTCAGTTTGTATTGTTGTCTTTCTCGGTCTTCCTCGATTCTCTGATTGTTTTTTTGGTTTTAGAGCATTCGTTACTTTGTTTTGAGAGCATTTCAAAAGATTGGAAATTTCTTTATATCTTTTTCCTTGCACACGTAATTTTCTAATGAGCTGACGCTCATTTTCTGTGCAATGTTCATTTCGGCCCATTTTGTGTTGTATGTATGATTATAAGTGTATCGCTATAAGTACTGTTGATTACGGGTATTTTTACTAGCTTTTTCCACTATCACAATATCTGCTGCTTATAACTTTCAATGGTTTATACCCGACACACCTGTTTTTATGACCACTTGTAATAGCACGTAATTCAGATAAAAGGCGGCTTCCCCGAAGAGTAATTGAATTCAGTGTAAAAAATGTAATATATACATCAGAAAAATAAATACAAATATTCTATCATAAATGGCGACAACAGTACAATATTTATAAACTGTTGCACATGTTTGTTTTTAGAAAAACTTCATTCACAATTCACACCTATTTTATTGTCCACCACTATATGTTGTGTTATAATTCAGAAATATGACGAGATGCAGCAAAAAAGGTTTTGGTAATCTGTTTTGGTTGTTACGCAAAGTTAGCCAGGAAAGAGCGCCAAATTGTTTCTTGTGACGTCAGACTGATTTAAAAAGCTCGTTGCTAAGCAAAGTAATCATAACAATTGCCAAACTGTCAAATCTCAATACCAAAGGTATCCATTATTTTTGTTATTATATCCTGCATTTATCATACTTTCCTTCTTTGTTTTCATTATTATTTTCTCTCATTTCAATTTGTTTTGCTAATTGTTATTTCTTTTTCACTTTCTCGAATTTCATTGAAATTAATTAATTACGGTAGGTTTGATTAAATTTGTTAGTTTTTGATAGACAACATGTCTGTTTTTTAGGTTTTTTGTGTTGTTACCTTTATGATGGCTTCGGCACGAATCATGCAAAATTGCTGGGTTAATATTATCTAAATCTCGTAACAATTGTCACCATATTTGCCATGGTTGCGCAACAAATTGTATAACAATTTAAATCATATTATCTTCTATTAAAGCAGTTCGACCTGTAAATCTTATTTAGTGCAAAGTTCAAATATTTCCCGCTATACAAGGGCAGTGTTCATTATGTTCCACTTCGCGGTAATTATTGCCAAATTCACGGTACTTGACGTGGTCCATGCGAAAGCCCTTGTAAAATCAACAACACAAAAAACTGAAACTTAAGCACATTGCCTACCAAAAACTAACAAATTTAATCAAACCTACCATAATTAATTAATTTCAATAAAGTTCGATGTTGTAAAAGAGAAATAACAATTAACAAAGCAAGTTAAAATGAGATAAAAGAATAACGAGCGCACAAAGAACGTAGGTATGACAAATGCAAGTTATAATAACAATAAATAACAAGGATAATTTTCGCTTTTAGAATTGAAATTTGACAGTTTGGCAATTGTTATGATTACTTTGCTTAGCAACGAGCTCTTGAGATCAGTCTGGCATCACAAGAAACAGTTTGACACTTTTTCCTAGCCAACTTTGCGTAACAACAAAAACAGATTACCAAAACCTTTATTGCTGCATATCGTCGTATTTCTTAAGTTAAAGTATAACATATGTAGTACCGCTGGATTCTCCTTCGTCTACCTTTCACTTCCGGTGACATCGGAAATACAATTGAACTGCCGACAATGGCAAAAGTTAACTCACAAAAAATATAAATCGACCTAATTATTCTAAAAACGCTAGCTTCTGTCGTTCAAAACACTTCAATTATACATCAAAATCTGACTAACCTATTTACGTCTGTGGATGTACTGCACTCATTTCCTGTGAACTTTGGTAGTAATATAAGTATTGAGTTTTTCCGCGATGTCTAAAACATATTGCCAAGACTGTATATGAGCCTCAAAGTCTACCAAGTTTACTTTTATTTGACGTTTTTTCGTATTTCCTACCTTAACATCACAAAAATCTGAGATATCTTAGATTGTGCATTGCTCGCATTTAATTTAAGTCTACTTCTGTAGTTCATTCCGTAGTAACTATCTGTAAATTGTATAAAATAAAGTTTTCGATAAAATCCTTCCGTCATACCACTAACTAACAACAAAAACGATGATAATGACATGTGAATTTTGGGTTTCTACTTACACAGCTAAGAAATAGTGCACCACTATTTAAAGAAACACTATATACACTAATTAAAATATTTAAGCAATACACCACAATCTCAAACTTGCATATATGTTGCGTTTTTGACACTCGTTAAACAACTAAATAAACATGCTACTATACTCAAAATGCCTATAAGCTAAAAAAATGCTCATCGTAAACTTTTTTAACGCAATAGATGTTTTTGGCTACAAAAATGGAATAAAATTGAAATTCTGGACAAAATAATGAAAAGTACGAGGTGTGGCAATTAAATAACGAGAATTTTTTTATTCAAGCTTTAATATAAAAAACTGAACATAATCACGCATTCATTCCTTTACACTTATTCCATCTCCCTTCCCACTTCTGGAAACAGCTCTGAAACTCGCCCGAAGTTAGACCTTGCAAAACTGTCGTCGTCTCCATCTGGATATTTTCTATGGGGTCTAACCGTTGTCCTTTCATGGGACTTTTCATTTTTGGGAACAATCAGAAGTCCAGTCGTGTCAGATCTGGGTTGTACGGGGGGGTGAGGCAGGGTTGGAATTATTTTTTTCGCTAAAAACTGTCTAACAAGAAGCAATGAATGGGCGGGCGCGTTGTCGTGATAAAGAATCTATCCAGATTTCTTCAGTTCAGGCCTTACCCGCGCAACCCTGGCACACAGCCGCTTCAAAACTTCAACATAGAAGGCCGAATTAACAGTTTGGCCGAATTCTCTGTGGACAATGCCATTGATGTCGAAGAAACATGAGCATTGTCTTCATTTGTGACCGCGACATTCTTGGTTTTTGAGGACGCTCTCCTCCAATCTCAACCCACTTTTTACTTTGCCGACGAGTCTCGGGGTCATACTGGAAAACCCAGCTTTCATCCCCTGTAAAATTTGATCACAATTCTCTGTTCGAGTTTTTTATCGCACATTTGTTCGACATGCAACGCTTCAACACCAACCTTTCAAACCTACTACTTCACACACAAAGCACTCGACCGAGTTGAAACTTATTACGCATTCAGTAAAACTGTGCAAGTTTATGCCTACGTCGTTGAATACCCGCCAGTGTTGTCAGTTCGAGCGTTTGAAACAATTTCTCGTTATTTAATTGCCATACCTCATACTAGATTTAAAGATTTTCAGATAGAGAAGAAATGTTCTTATGTGATATTATTTGTAGTGGAATGCTTACTTAAAGCAAATTTTCGTAACATACAATACAAACACATACCAGTATGGTTACGAGCGGCTATGTTGTGTTACCTTGAAATTTTCAAAGGATGGGGTACTCTCATGTTTACGCGAATTGGTGAAGAGGTTATGTTTATAAACTTAGTAAAAGGGAACAAACGCTACAGATTAAAAAGATTATAATTTTATTACTGGTGACCACGCGCAGAGAAATGATTTCTTGCATCGAGAAAATAGATTCAAGTCTCTATTCAAGAACATATTTTTATTTCAGGACTGTAAAAATGTATAATATAAGAATATAACTTTCTTGAAATGTTATTTGGATTAAATAAATATTTTCTTAGGGTTAGAAAATCAAGAAAATTCAAGACAGAAAAATGTTTCTTCCAAGTGAATCATTTAGTTTTAAGTTAAGAAATTTTATATTAAAGGTAGGAATGAAAAAATGGTCCAGATCTCACAAAGTTCTATTGACAAATTAGGCGACCGGTTTCGAGTTCAAACGACCATCGTCAGGCCAGCTACAAGGATATTCAATAGACGAAAAAGTCTAAAGTTAATAGTGAAAATTAGAAGCAAGTGAATGAACTAATGAGAAAGTATTTTTTTATGTTACTTATGTTACTCTATAATTAAATTATTTCTTTAATAATGTAGTTAAATAGGGATTATTTTTATGTAGTTTAACCATTAACGAGTTAATATTTAATATTTAAGTTTATTTATCCTTTTTTTTATTTTTATTATTTATTATATATTAAAAAAACTATAGTTTAATTACTACAGGTGGTAAACAGTAATAAAAAAAAAATATTACATTAACCGGTATCTTTCGAAAATGTTTATGAAACGTTGTACGTTAAAGGTTATATCATTGTATGGATAAGTATGGTATCTGTATTCCGGTTCCGTCGCTACTATCTAGGACTACTGGCACTAGGTGGCGCTAGGAAATATTTCAGTTGCTCTTTTTGAAGATTAGTGGCATAAACTGAGAGATATAAAAGCAATGTGGGCAGAAGCAAAAAACGTTAGTGTTTTTCTCTTCTCACATTGTTTTACCGGTAGTAATTCCACGAGCTATTTATTAGCATTATCTTGGTTATTGTACTTCTACATTAACTTCACTTTGTTTGAACATTATTCTATAGATAACTTCTACCTTAGCCTATCTAGAATCACAAGCAATACTACAATTAATAATATGGATATAAATAATATGCATTTCAAGAATTCTAAGTAAATAAGTGCTTTATTTTAAGAACATGAAACTATTGATTTATTAACAATACCTAAACGCTTTCTAGAATTAAGAAAACTATTTACTGTCATTAAGAAAATATTGTTTTGTGTTATGACGGTCATTCACTCATACTAAGAATCGCTTTCTTCAAATTTTCTGCAAGATTTTCTTGAATCAAGTTAACAAATTGGCTTAAACAAAGAAATGCAATTATTTCATTACAAGTATATACTTCTCTTAAGCGGAGAAAAAAACACTAAGCAAATATTTCTTTTAATTTAAAGCATGATTGTATTGTGGATAAATTGAAACAGTAATAGCCTTGAATTAAAGCGGACAGCTTTAATGCAAGCAAATGTTTCTCTGCGTGTGTTTTTCAAAATGTAAGAATAGCAATGGATACTTGATTGCATGGAAGATAATGGGGCTAATCTTGAGCACAAATTTATGCACGTAATTAGGTGTTTAAAATGTTCTGAAACTATATTTTACCTCCGTTTTGGTCACAAGTAAATTATTTTATTGAATTTAAAGTTAAACTTCCCTTCTAGAACTTTTCTTTCAAAATCCTCCAAAAAATAAACATTGACGTGTTTCAGGTTGTTTTTGAAAAAATAATGGTGTTGTAGACGGTGGCTCACTTTAACTGGAGCGCACGGTATAACAAAATTATGGGTTGATTGAAACTTTGAAATTACAGTGAAACTTTGGAATTACAGTGAAACTTTGGAATTACAGTTCATACATATTGTAGATGTCATCATTAAATTTATTGCACGAATATATAGACATTTTCTGACAACATAATAGATATCTTTAAAAAATATTTCCACTTTGAGATTTTTGTAGGTCTGGCCCGACCTAACACTTTATTAGCCCAGCCCGATACGGCCCAACATGATTGCCAACGCGGCCCGCCCATCGACCCGACAGCTTCGCAGGTTGTCGGCCCAACAGGTCTGTTCAGCTCGACAAGTTCGTTTTATCCACAAAAAGGTGGTCAAATCCGTTCGATCCTACTTTATAGAATGCAAACAAATTAATTTATTTTGTACTATTTTCAGTATTAAAAAATTAATAATAATTTCAATGACTTACTTATTACTTATTTAACTCAAAAAAGCAACATGGATATACTAAAACACGAAGAGGTATTTCCTTCTTTGTGTCAACATTGTTTTAGTTTTACGATACGCTCCGGCAGAAGCGCCGAGAGGGGATTTAGGTCGATGCGAAACTATTGGAGAGTTTAGTCATTCAATAGGCGTGGAAGTGAACGGTTGTTCGATAATTATCGAATTATCGGTGTGCGTCTTTTAAAACATGGATCGTTGTAAGCGAGGTTTACCTTTGCATGTGAATAAATATATTAGCCGTTTCCCTGGGTTGGAATATACAGCTACTATCATTCAGTGCGAAATTTGCAATATGCGGTTGATAGGTCGCGATACATTTCACTGTAGAAGACATATTAAAAATAAACGTCATGTACTGAATTTAAGCAACAATATTCCGTACTGGGAATTTCTGTATGATTTTATTTTTATGCTAAGTGTGTGCAACATCCCACAATACCTAGTAGACAATGAATACTTTCGTCTTTTATAAATAAAGAATGCACAGAAGAGATAAAGGAATATCTGAATTACGCAAATCCTACTCCGCTAGATGTAGAACGATCATTTTTGAAATATACGAAAACGTTTTCAGACCAACGTCGAAGGCTAATTAAATCGACAATGGAAGCGTTGCTTTTGTTGCAGTTTTACGCGGCTTACCGGGGTAGTAGTATTTTGTCGCAGTGGACATCAAGACGTCAATAAAAGGTAAGAATATATTATTTCTTAATAATACTGTATCTCACGTACCTACTTTTGCGCGATACGCCCCTGACGTTGCACTCGTTTGTCGAACCTTAATTATCAATAATGAATTTGTTATGTTTTTCAAAGCAGTTTTTTTATTGCAGAATTTGAAAAAATGTTAATATTATTCCGTGGACTTTTACGGCTAGTATCGTTACTGGCACAATCATTCTCCATAGCAACCAGCGAACATATTGACTTAATAATAAAAACAGAGAAAATGGCAAATCCGCTGCTGCCTTAAATGTGGAACATTTGTCCTTCTAAGTGACCATACGAATTATATTTTCATATTTTTTTCTTTAATTTTTTGTTATACGTACTACATCTTCTCAAAACAAAAGTTTGGGACGAATATGTTTGAATTTCAGAAATTAATGTTCAAAATTTACAGAGAACGGGCCTGACGTCCCATTTTAAAAAAGTCCAGCCTGGCCCGCATCTGAGATATTCTAGCCCAACCCGACCAGGATCGGCCGGTCCGGTCGTTACCGCCGATATAACAAGGCCTCAGCGCTCTTTGATGACGTCACGCTGTTTAGGTGCACGATATTAGCCTAAGCGGTAAAGGAATAGTTTTTTGCATTTCTTTTTTAAGTTTTGAAGGGCTTCCGGTTTAAACAGGATACCAATCGTCAACTAAGCCCTTCTTCGCATCCCATTCGATTTTATTTTGGAAAAACGAAGTTTCAAAGCAAAAACCAAACACGTAACCGAGCACCGTTTTCGTGAAAGATGTATTTGTGGTTGATATTCAATCATTCAATCGACTAATTATTATTATTTGTAATTGTACATGTATTTGGACGAAACTAATTTTATTCCAAATTTTGTTAAATTTCACGAGAAAATTTACAGACATGCTATTTAACCAGGGTCTTTAATTTCCCATTATGTGTTTTACCTAATCTATCATTACTTTTCTCACAATAATTTTTAAGTAGGGTATTTGTAGAAGTTATTACAATTGTTGCAATACATTCACTGTTGTGAATATGACATTTACATATATCAGTATCCAAACGGCTATGTTCGGTGATATAATTTAAAAATATATTGTATTAAAACAGAACGTTTATGATACACATTTAAAAACATCTCTTCGTGTTCAAAAATAATTTTGTTAAATATAGCGTAAGAATATAAAACTACTTGAATAATACAATCTTCACGTTTTTTGTCAAATACAACGGATAGTTAGGGAATTGAGTTGGAATGGCATTTTTTTAAGTCCAGGATTTTTTAAACTTACAGTTATAGTTTCACCTGTCCTTGAATATGTAGCTGTTGAAAAATAAATAATATTTTCTTTTACAAAGTGCAACTCACAAACAAAATATACAAAACAGCCGACGCTACAGTAAATAGACCGCCCGAGTCACGCTTTTAGGTTATTCCGTTTCAGAAAAGGTTTTATTAACACTAGAAAAATATTACAGGTATCATCAACTAATTACGGAAATATCACTACGCAGTATTTTTTAAAATAAAACCAATATAATTTGGATAAACCAATTCAAAACGCAAAGACGGTCTGAACGTGTAAACGCGTTTATGGCTGATTGTTCACCTATAACAATATACGTCACAGCCTGCTGAAGTCAGAGCTGTTAGGCCTTGTTTAATATCGAAGGTAACGACCCGGCCCATTTCCAGGTCTAGCCATACACCTACTTTGTTATTATAAATAGAACATCCCGTTTTATACTTTACGTTTTTATTTGGCTTCTCCACGTAAAAAAGTAAAACAATATCGTATGAGTTTTTTTATATCTATTTCCAACAGATTTGGAAATATTTGTAATTTTATCCTCAGTAATTTAAATATAAGGATATCTATTTCCTTCAAGAAATTCAAAATGCAAATACATTTTGGCGTAGTTAATAGCGAGTCTTGCATTTGGATATTGCATTCAAATGGTTTCTGGAATTAGTAGATATTGCTTGGTATTTATAGAAAAACAATTACTCTTAGTTTAAAGTTTAAATGGTAATTTAGCATCCTGAACGCAACTGAAATGCGAGTACTATTAAACAATGAAGCAATACGCTTGTGTAACCGATTTTGATTGTGAGAATTGTATGTGTCTCGATTTTATTTAATTTCTCAGAGAAACACATGTACGTCACTTTAGAATAATTCGCAGAATAAAATTATTTTTTCGCTAATATTAAAACAACGAATACTTTTTATGCTTTTGCAAAAATCTACGGATGCTCTGGTTTATTGACCAAGGCTGTAGAACTCAAAGGGCTATCACTATCACTATCCTTATAGATCTAGAATAAAAAGTATTTGATGACTTCCATCTGTATACCTATGCATGTAGGTGATTTCTATACATATTTATCAACGTTACAAAACTGTATAAATATTTGGTTTACAGTAGGAGTTTGGTTTGAAGATTTATTATCTCCGCGTAGGATATACCTCATACAGCAGTTGTATATAAAGTAGTCAGATAACTTTTTCAACAGTTCAACTGCGAATTATGCGATATTGCGTGTAAAAGGATATCTGTTTGTTTTATTCTTCAAAGCAATGATTGCAACGATATTCTTTAAAAATCAACGATACAATCTCCAACTGTGTTACATCTAACAGGACTGCATATAACCATAGAAAACATGGTTTCTTTCTATACTAAGTATGAACAAACTAGAATCTCTCTCCTCGTTGAACTATTTTATAAAAACAAATAATTGCTATGATAAAATCAATGATCCTAGTGGTTGCGTCTTTTTCTGAATTAAACTTGTGTAACTATATCATACCGTTGTAAAGAAGTTTTTATGCTATATCATTGTGTGTAAAATAAAATGAGCGACACATTGAAAGTTATTGATATTACACGAAAAGATTAAATGTGGGTAACAGAGCCTTACTCGTTGAATGGGTGTTCGTTTATTGCAAAAATGCCTGATAAATATCAAAAAAATACGTTAACATTTTTGGAAACTGTAAAAATCCTATTTTTTTGAAAAGGATTGATATTCGAAAATGAACTATATTCCAAGAGATTACAAAATTTTCTATATTGATTACGACGACCCAAAATTGCTTTTGGAAGGGAAAATTTATAAAATGTACTGAATGTTTTCTTTGGAAAAACGATATCGCATTTTAAATTCTTAATTTCTAAAATATTCCGTAGGATTTTATACATCTCTAATGCATCGTTTATGTTATCTATTATTGTGTATCATATCAATATAATCAAAAAAACCTTCAATACTTATATCCTAAGCTTAACAACCTATTATTTAAAATAACAATGCTTAAAAGTACTGTTAATTTTGAAATAACCTCAAATCAACAGAAAATTTAATACATACAAGTATCACATTATTTATACAAGAAATTTAATAATTAAACAAATTATACACTAAATTAACCAAAAACGTAATTTTGTAACCGATAATAACAAATATGCTCTGAAACGCCCTCTGAACCTGAGGAGCTACCTTAAGATTTTCGTTATCTAAGGCGACCTTAAGTGAGAAATATGTTCTATGAAACACAGATTTCTTAATCAAGGTATGCTTAAGGAAAAGTATACCTTAAGGAAGAACTATCAATAGGGCAGTTAGGGACACCCTGAGTTCTCCGCGGGAAAAGGGTAAATATTTATGACGTATTAACCAGCGCCCTTAATATATGAATGATCAAGGTAACACCAGAGTTTCCCGAGTACTATTTAGGAACGCAACCTTAGAGGGAGGGTAGAGTAACTTTACGATGACGTCACTTTACCTTGCTTTACCTTTCTCTACTTTTACACGTTATTTGGGAACGCACTCACCGTAGCATACAAAGAACAAAATGAGATTGGTTTATGCAGTTGCGTATATAAATCACAATTTATACATTGCTAGGAAATAATGTTCATATGTACAGTTTTATTATAATTTAATCGGTACACACCATGCCGTCCCAGTTAAAAATTAAAATGGGGAAACAGATTATGTGTCAAGTCTCACACAAGTCTGTTGTTAAATTTATCACTCTCCCGTGCAATTTATATTTTATTGTAAAGTTTACACATAAAATAGAAGGTAAGAAATAAATTATAAAATGTGCTGAAACACTTACCGTTTTAAAAGTCTTCCGTGAAATCACAAACTGGGTAACATCTGTTAAATATTTGAATCATTAGGTATGTTTCCACAGCTGTTTCAGTCAAGTGAGTACGATGTGCGGAATAAATGTTTTTTAATGCCGAAAACGACTGTTCGACACCTAGCGATGTTATATTTGCATATTTAAAATAATCTTTGAAATAACTTAATGCATCTTCACATGCACCTTCACAAATTTGTCTTAATATAAGAAAATCGGAGTCTTTCTACAAAAAAAAATAAAAATTTTTGTATTACACACCAATTTGTTTCGCCTTCTACAGCGCATAACTGTGCGTGAACATCATTCACAATTTGAACAGAATCCACTAGCGACATCGAAACATTTTGTAATTTTTCTATTCCCTCCGCTAGTCCGAAGTAATTGTTGTGAATAGTTTATAAATCTCTTTTAACCTGACTATCTTGAAATATTTCCTGGCTTTTTTTGATTGCTGCAGCTTCTGTCGGATAAAACTTCTTTACTTGATCAAAATATTTGTTGTAGTAAAACGCAGCCTGCAACCATGTTCCCCAAAGTGTAACAATCGGCTGTGGCGGTTCAGGTAAATCAGGACACAGTTTATGAAATAGTCGGGTACGTTTCGGGGACTTTAGAAACACTGCCTTTGTACTAGCAATCAATGCATTTACTAGTGGAGAACATATAGGAATCGTTTGTGCCACAAGATTTAGAGTATGGATTTTACGTTACATGTAAGAAGTTACCACTGTGTTCTTTAAGAGATCGGCCCAAAGAACTCATGTTTGCGGCACCATCACTCATAAACATTAAAAGTTGCTTAGTTGAAACTTCAAATTTCTTCAATGAGTTCAACACCACCTTTAAAATCTCATCGGCAGTACAATTTATAACTCTTTTGGAAGCAACTAAGAAGGAGGATGACGGTCGATGTGGTTCCATTGTACGTACCATTACATTAACCACAGAATGTTTTTGACGATCTGTTGTTTCGTTCACACACAACCACAGTTTTTTATCTTTCAATTCCGTTTTCATTCTTTTTTCTATATGTTCACGAGCAAATGGCACTACATTTCGTATCGATGTCCGACTAGGTAATTTACAGTCCGCATATTTATTCCAGAAGGAGACAAATGCTTCTTTGTCTAGTAAACGAAACGATAAATTACACAAAATAAGAGTAACACATAAATCAAATGTAAATTTTTCCTGGTCTCGTATGCCACTTTTTGCAGAAGAATGCTCTTTGCTTTCGATGTGACGTTGACAATGGCTTCTGGACCAACACATTAAAGGGATTTTACAAACTAGACATTGAATTTTAACGCCATCGAAAATTAAGTCCGGCATGTCCATTATAGTTTTTAACTGTGCCTGCCGTTGGTCGTTTTCGCGACGTACCTAACTGCGACATTTTTAAAGCAAACATAAGCGTACACTTACGAAATAAGTTAGGAGAGCCTACATATACACAGAACTGCTCGCATACAGCATTGATTTAGTACTGACGCTGTGAACGCGTGAAATGAATAATCGCCGACCCCGCACCACATATCTACTACACTGACTGTTACCGCTGTTTGTCCAGCCTATCAATGACTATGACCAATACTAAATCTTGTTCAATCTGGCGTATCACTATTGGTAAATACATTGAAATTGCTTTAGTTTTTATTTTAAAGTAACAATAATATATTTACAGGGCTTCAGAACATAAGATTATTACTTCTTAATTGTTTGAATGACTGTCAAGAATCTTAATTAAATTTAATATGTGGATTAATAAAATTCTCCGTGAGCCCACATATTAAATTATTTCTTATTGTTACCTCAAATGGCTGCAGGATATTGAAAATTAATAATGCTGTAATATTGTGAAAGGATATTTTAATTTAATAAAATAATTCCAACGGCGATACTGCTTGGATGCGATAATTACACTGACAAGGATTAATAGTGCCTCGCTTAGCAGTTTACTATTATATTTAATTAACAACAAGGTTTATTTCACACATCATTGTTATTGTAATAGCTTAAGCAGACCACCGATTGCGCAGTATAAAGTAATATAATTTGGAATACTGAAAGTACCGTTTTTTAATTCAATAATCTTTCTCAGTTGAAAGAAAATTGATGTAGTATGGCTGCCTGTATTTAATTAATAATATTGTTTATTACAGTTAGTGGCATGAATGGAACATCTAAGAACGAAGACTATACAGGCTGATTAATTTTCGAATCTCACTAAGCGGACCTCTCTTATTATTGGAAATAGATGAGCCTGAAGAGAAAATGGATCTGATAAATGGCATTCGAGATTTAAAAAAAAACGAAAAATTCTCATTTCCTTCTTTTACCTCTAGGACCTTTATTTGGCCTTGCAGAGAAGAAATAAAAACACATTTTCAAGACCATTTTCTATCTTCTTCGCAAGAAAAAGTCTCTTTCTGACGGTATCAAAATCCAATATGGCACCAATAAAAATAAGAAAGCTGATGATGGCCAGAAAGAACTGAAGCTTCATATAAAAATTTCCACTACACCATTAGACAGAAGATCGACTTTAAGAATATGTTTTTAGTTTTTCTCTGCGAGGCCAATTAAAGATCTTATAGGTAGGTAGGAGGCAAAAGAAAAAAATTTGCTTTTCCGTTTTTCTTTAATTCGGAACGTCCTTTGTCACAGGTCCATTTTCTCTTCAGAATCATAACAAACACAAAATTTAACAACTTTGCCAAATTTAAACCTCCATCTTCAACAATAAGCGGGATACCCATGGTGAGGGTTGAAAATGAATCAGCCTGTATACGGTTATGTTTATTGTACCAAATATTTGTATTCTCTTAGTTATTGTCCCTTCAAGTTCCATTCTTTCATCTAGCCGGGTCTGTTTAGATCATTTGTCTTTTAGACCATTTCAAAATGAAATTTCTGTTTTTTCAAGTGTTTATATGTGCTTACACGCAGAGAAATAGTTTCTTGCATCAAGAAATTAGACTTTCTTGCAAAAATCAATCTCTATTCAAGAAAATATTTTTATTTCAAGACTATAAAAATGTTTAATATAAGAAAATAATTTTCTTGAAATGTTATTTGTATTAAATCAGTATTTTCTTGGGGTTAGTTTTAAGTTAAGAGAATATTCGTATTACATTAACCGGTATCTTTTGAAGATGTTTATGAAACGTTTTACATTAAAGGTTATATGGGTAAGTATGGCACCTGTGTTCCAGTTTCTGCTGCTACTTTCTAGGACTGCGTGACTATATTTCTTGGCACTAGGTGGCGCCAGAAAATATTCAGTGCTGTTTTTGAAGATTAGTGGCATAAACTAAGAAATGAACAACAATATGGGCAGGAGCAAAAGATGTTTTTCTTTTCTCTTGTTTTTGCCGGGAGTGATTCCGTCAATATGAGCTATATATCAGCATTATTTTGGTTATTCTTTCTAGGCACTTTTTTCATGTGTACTTCTACATTAAAGTTCATTTTTGTTTCTACATTGTTTTGTAGATAACCTACTTAACCTTTTTAAAATCACAAGCAATGATAATAGTTTACTGCATTATATACGGATATGTCGTACTGTTTTAAACAAGGTAAGTACAATTGATATTGTGGATATAAATAATATACATGTCAAGAATTCTAAGTAAATAAATTATTTTAAGAAAATGGAACTATTCATATGCTCCTCCGTTTTGAGTTCTTCATCAATATTTGGCAAATTTTTCCAACTCTCTTGTGTTGCTAGATTAACTACAGGTAAAGTTCGGATCCATTCAGCTAAAGGTAAGCTTTCCTCATCGTCAGTCGTATCATTTTGCAGTCGAAATCACTTTGCTAGGGGTAGATCATCTTCATCTAAAGAATTTTCCAAGCTTTATAAACTAAAATAATAGTTTTCAGGATATCTAATCTTTGAAGAACACCTTTCTCGTTAATATCCTTTAAAAGTCATATGATTTAAAGTTTTCTAAAATGTGTTTTTAGGCTCTTTATCACACCCTGGTCCATTGGTTGAAGAACTGAAGTGGTATTTGGAGGAAGAAAAGCAACTTTTATAATTTGTTGTCCAGAAGCAATAGAATTTTCTTTCTTTGCCGAATGAGTTTATTGTCCCATCGTATAATTATTTTTTCAAATAATGCTGATATCATCCATGCTTTTGGGTTATTTTCATATCCAACAGGTAAGGATTTTACATTTTTAAAACATCGAGGCCGCTTAGCTTTGCCAATAACCACAAGTTTTACTTTTTCAGATGCAGTCATATTTGCTGCTGCAAGGATAGTCAATCTCTCCTTAGAAAGTTTTCCCCCAGCACATTTTTCTCCTTTAAATTTCATCGTTTTGTCTGGCATAATCCTGAAAAATGAGCCAGTTTCATCCGCGTTGAAAATTTCTTCGTCTTTGTATGCTTTCCTTAAATTTGGCCACACGGTGTTTAACCAGTCGTTACAAACCCCTTCAGGTACATCTGCTGCTTCGCCACTAATTTTACCAAAAGCAATGCTTGTGTCTTTTTCGGAATCATTGAATCCATCCAACTGTGCATTTAAAATCTTCTAATCCTAATCGTTTAGCAAAATCATTCGCTTTTTCTTGTAATATCGGACCAGTAATAGGAATACTGTGGCTTCCCTGAATTTTAAACCATTCATATAAGGCCTTGTCTACTCTAGACTGGTTACAGGGTGTGATCTTTTTCACTTGTGCTGATGAAGATCTATTAATTAACTCCTCTATTTTGTCTAGATTTTCCCAAATCATGGAAATTGTTGAATGCGCCACCTAAAAGATAACAAGAATAATATTGTACAACGTATGCATGTATAAATACGTTAAATTCTTTGGCAATAGTAACATAAGAATCTCCAGCCTTCAATCGCCAAATAATTGCTGCTTTTTCTTCAACTGTAAACGCTTTTCGTTTCGCCATATCGACGTCGATGACGTACCGTCAGATGATAGTTAACCACTGAATGAATACGTTTATCTGTCACGTTTTACCTTGCCTTTTCATAACTCCTCTAGAAAATTCGGTACTTCTCCGGAGTTATTGCCAGGGAAGTACCGCACTGCCTACGCCATGTGATCCGTTAGTCGTTATAAAAGTTAATTTGGTCCAAATTTTAAGCAATTTCTCGTCGTTATATTAGTTTCATTGTAATATCCGATGTCGTTATAAACGATAAGTCTCACGTATAAGAGTTTTGCTTTCTAACCGGGACTTTTAAATTTCGCCGTAAGAACCGATATGTCGTTACATCAGATGCCGTTATAATCGATATCCACTGTATATTCTCTTAAGCGGAGAAAAGAACGCTAAGGAAATATTTCTTTTGATTTAAAACAGTAATGGTATTGTGGATAATTGAAAGGTAATTGTTTGAATTGAGGCCGACGGTCGGACAAACTTCGAAAATTTATTGCAGAAATTCCAGACTTAATATATGAAGGTGCTAAAATTAAATGTGTAATCTGTAAAATCCCGTTAATGTGTTGGTGCAGACAACATTGTCTACGACACGTAAATAGTGAAAAGCATGTCTCAAAAAGAAATTGCGCACGAGACAATGAAAAATTTATATTTAATTTATGCGTTACGTTTATCGCATGTAATATACCGTTTAATTTACTAGACAAGGAACCATTTATCTGCTTTTGGAATAACTATTCGGAGTGCAAATTACCAAGTCGAACATCGTTACGAAGAATTGTGCCATCTGCGCGCGAACATATTGAACCAAAAATAAAATCGGAGTTGAAAGATCAAAAATTGTGGTTATATATCGACGAAACAACAGATCGGAAGAAACATTCTGTTCTTAATGTAATGGCACGCAAATTGGAACCTCATCAATCGGCACCTTCAATTCTATTAGTCTCCAAACGAATACAACAGTGTACTGCCGAAGTAATTTCAAAGTTAGTGTTAAATACATTGGACAAGTTTGAACTTTCAACAAACCAACTCTTGATGTTAAGCCACTCTCTTAAAAAGCATTCTGCTAATTTGTTACACATTACGTGTAAAGTTCATGCTCTCAATCTTGAGGCGGGTAGTATCAGAAAATGTTATCCTGAGGTAGACGCTTTAATAACGCATACCAAAGCAGTATTTGTCAAATCACCGAAACGTATTCACGAATTTCACAGACTGTGCCCCCGTATACCAGAGCCACCAGAACCTATTCTAACTCGTTGGGGAACATGGTTGCAGGCCGCGTTTTATTATCATAAATATTTTGACAATATTAAGAACGTGGTTTTACAATTCGATACAAAGGAAGCTGCCGCTATCCAGAAAAGCCAGTCGAAATTTCAAGATAGTCAGGTTAAAATGGATTTAAAAATCATTCACGACAATTACTTCGGGCTATCAGATGCAATAGAAAAATTACAAAATCCTGCGGTGCCGTTAGAAGAATCTCTACAAATAGTACAACATGTTCACGCACAGCTATGCGCGATTGAAGACGCAAAAAATGTTTCTGTTCTAGAAAAATTTGAAAGTGTTTTTGAGAAAAATTCTGATTTTGGCACATTAAGACACATTTGTGAAGGTGCGTCAATAGAAATGTTAAGTTATTTGAAAGATTATTTTACTTACGCAAATATTACGTCACTAGATGTAGAACGTTCGTTCTCTGCATATAAACGCATTTTTTCCTCATGCCGTACTAGTTTTGCCGAAACAACAGTTGAAACATATCTAATGTTGCAGATATTTAACAGACATTATTCACTTTGTGATTTCACGGAGGGCTCTTAAAATGGTAAGTGTTTGAGCACGTGTTATTTAATTTTTATTTAAAAGACGAGCGAAATTATTTGCGGCAGCAAACATCTCTATTAGCAGAATAACTCTAGTGGAACGCGAGGCCTGGTCGACTCTACGCTACTGCGCAGTACCGCTCTTGGCCAGCTTTAATAATAAGTTACAGAATTTCCTATTTCAGTTGTTGTACCTTCAGAACGAATTGATCTATTTCTCATCAAACAAATCGATGATTGGTTAACGAACAATTTGGATAACGTCTTGGAACAAATTATGTTCACCTATTGTATAGTTGCAATCACCTTATGTCGTTATTTAAGAAGCAAGTATTTGTATAGTCAAATAAAAAAATGTAATAACAAAAGAGTAAGTTGGTTTAAAAAAAAACGTATAAACTAAATGTTCTTATTGAAAATTTTACTATGTATTTAATTAGGGTACAAACGAAAATTCCGCATCTGTAAAGCATATTAGCATCAATTTTATATCATACTCCGCAAGTTTGTGATCATGACCATTGGAAATGCACATTCAACCTAATCTCTGCATAAAACATTCATTCCAATAATCTTAAACTCACACTTCCGCAGTTACAAAAATCTACATTGCGCGCATATATTGATATTAAAGCCTGTATATAAAATTTATGCTCCTGCTTACATCGCGTACACCTTAATCGGAAAATGCAGTCCTAAGAAGACTAATTGTAAGAAATACGACTCCCGCCTTTAAAATATAAGCACGTACCATGCCACGCGCGTTTGATATGAATATACAGAATGCTTTATTATTTCTTATTCTCAGCCAAGTGACTTAAATAAATTATTTCTCTTCAATTACATTGTTTTGTGTAATCACATATCTACGCAAGA
Organism: Dynastes maya; assembly: GCA_029619315.2. NCBI lineage: Eukaryota > Metazoa > Arthropoda > Insecta > Coleoptera > Scarabaeidae > Dynastes > Dynastes maya. The sequence continues at coordinate 57,191,236 of JAROYE020000003.1, read as the reverse complement.
GGCTGAATCAAACGATCTAATTGTGTAAACAAGGCGAAAGTTATGTAAATATTTTGCTATTTGTGTGTAAGATTGGATGAATAATCAGGGTAAAATTACAAGACCTTGCCAAGAATGAATGTCTATTGTTTAATTGTTTAATTATAGATGTGTTAGTATGTAGTCTTGCTTGTTAAATTGAAATAATTGCTTTTATTCAAAAAGGTGTAAGAATAAAAATCAATTACGTCCATAATTACCGTTAACGCCTCGCGTTAAGCCATCGACGCAAAGAACAATAAACGATTGTGCTCGATTCGTAGAACTATTATACTCTGTTGTAACTCGTCATTTTGGACGCTTTAATATTGCAGCCTTGAGCCCATTAGAATAAATCTTGCCATGAGTGCCTGTTGGAAACTGTAACACTTACTCACATGTATGTATATGAATGTATATCATTATACATTTAAGAATCTAGAACCTACCACATGATGCATAATTAGAATTAGTCATTTATCTTAGCTCAATTTTAGACATATCAATGCTCACGCTTTAGTTAAACTAATAATCATGAAAATTACTGAAACTAAAACCATATGTGCCACATCTTATTGATTAAATTGTACCTATAATTTCACTTTAAATCGCAAGTAATTGCAGAACTAGTTTAATCATAATTAACAGAGGAATACGAAATGTTTCCATTCTAAATTTCCTAAAGTTTAATGTTTGAGAATGGAAAGTATCTGGTTTCATCCACAAATGCAACTCAAATATTAGGATAACTTTGAGGTTTTACTAACGAAAGTTACGCCGTTGTTGTTTTCTTTTTTAACAATGAAAATATTATTATAATAATGTGCAAGACAAGGATACACAAAAGACAAAGGCAATTTCGAGAGAAAAGCCACCAACCTTGCTTCACCGCACAAGCTTGCAACTATATACAACAGAAATGTAAATATTAATGAACTTGAACAACTAAACTCTTTCTCAGAAGATATCTAGACACAGTACGTAAAATCCTAAGAACATATTTCTCTAAATTAGTCGTAACTTCAAATGATTGAAGTGAAACTATAGCAAATAGTGTCAATTTCAGCTAAAGTAGATCATATTTTGTAACAAAATTATTGTTTTTTAATATTTTATTTCTTGTTAAGAAGCAAATGCATTCTCACGTTTTCAATTTATTCCTAAGTCCAAATTATTTATAAATAAGACGCTACGCATCTAATATATTATTATACAGTTGAATATAATTAAATTTACTGGCAAAGCAAAAAGCGATACCGTAAAAATCAATAGAGCTTTCCTTTTTTACCGTTCCTTTGTAATCAAAAAGAAGCAAAGCCTCTGAAAGGCGGTGCCTATTAAATTTATTTCTTTCACGTAGAATAATATGCTAATACTATTAGTATTTATTAATACTTTGTTACGGTCTAGAAAACAGAGGTTACTACCTTTATTATTAATTTATGATTAATTCCGGTGTACAAAAACCGCAGAATTGGAGATGTAGTAATGATATTTTGCGGTAAAAATCGCGGATTCATCCGTCAAGAAATTGTAATAGATATTAATAATTGGATTGTATGGGTACAATGCGCAAATGGTTCACTGTATTCTAACTAATCCTAGTTGAACTACTAAATATTTTCACCTGTTTTCTTCTGTATTTGTAAATGATATAATACATATTTGATTACTACCATGAAAACTGGATTCTTAAAATTTGATGAATAACAAATTCATTTACAATGGAACCTGCGCCCAAGATTTTGTCCAAAATTCTCGTGTTGTCATTTACCCCTAAGAGGAGAGACGTAAATGTAATATTTATACGTAATGGAGGAAGGCGATCATCATATTAGTCTCTTATCATTCCTGCTCAAAGGAATGAAAAGTATTAGATCAGAACTTAAGGAATGAATTCCTTGCAACAAATGCACTTAATTCTAACCAACATACCTCAACATGCCAATTACCATTTTCAACAATAACGGCCTTCCAATTTATCACGAACAAATTGGAAGAGTGACTTATGGCAAGAGAAATAGCTCTCTGCGCATTCTTGGACATAAAGGGTGCTTTTGATAACGCTTCCATCGAAAGCACAGAGGGAGCGGCTTCTGCCAAATGGTTTAATGTCATGCTTCGAAGTCGACGAATAAGCGCTACGCTCAGAAACGCGCTACGATCAGTAACGACGACAACCAAAGTCAATAGAGGCTGCTACCAAGGAGGGGTCTTGTCGCCGGTGTCTTGTAGTAACCGTTATGAGGTGCAAGGGTACGCTGACAACCTAGGAATCATGATCCGTGGAAAACATGAAAACATTATACTGCAACTTGAGCAAAAACTTATACACGCATAGGTGAGCACAAAACCACAGTTTTCACATAAACCCTCAAAAAATTACCATCGTCTTTTTCAAAAGGAGAAAAAAAGTCTGTCTTAAATCTCCCTCTATAAAAGGAAAAACCATGATCCTTATGTAATATAGTTTTCATCGGCCCTACAAGGTGGTCATCTGGCGAGCCTCAATGCAAAAGAGGGAGCTTGGCATAGTGTCACGGGCCACCGTGATAGGGGTAGCTCGGGGTAGATACTCGCTTAAACCAAATATATATAGAAATTCACCTACCTGTTAGAAGGGGGTACTGACGAGGTACGTAAACTCCAAACAACAAGCAACTCCACTTCATAACCAAAACTTAATGCTAATATAGCTCATGGTATTGGTGGAATCATTCCCGGCAAAAGCAATGTAACAGAGAAAATAGCACTAACGCACGGACATGTTTCTGCCTACCCGGTGTCATCAGCGTAGTTTTGAGCACAATTTTCTGCTGCATACAATTGCGTTTGCCTCTCAGTTATCTTGCTAATCTCCAGAAACAGCATTGAATATGTCTCTCAGCGAAATTTAATTCCAAATTTAAGTTTAATTTTTCGTCAAAACCTACCCCAAGATTTTTGAAGAAGTCACACCTTTCAAATAAGTAAGTAATAGCCTTGTATTCATTTTACTACTTTTAAGAATGAATATATTGAACGCTTCCTGTAACAATATAAAATTCTTCTTTAACTAAAAGCCAGCTTTAAATGAAACACACAATTTTCTGTAATCATAAAACTAAGCCTATTATGTAGTAGTAGTAGTATTGCGGACTCGCATAGGCGTCGGTATTACGGGTTAATATAAGAATACGAAAAATTCATAAATAAACTTACTTGCTAATTATTCAACAAATTAGAGGCATCAGGATGTGAACTACTGTAAACTTGCATCATTGCATATGTCTCCACAGTTACTTCATTAAACCTTGTGCGTCGACAAGAAAAAAAATTCTTATACATAGAAAACGATCTCTCCACATCTAAGGAAGTTACATTTGCATGTAGAAACTGTTTTTCAAAATCACTTAAAAGTTCATTATTCTTACACTTATTATAAATGGCCTCTAAAGTATTAAAATCGGGATTTTTCCTTAAAACATCTGCCAACTTTTGACTAGCGCATAATCCTGGCGTATCATTTAATGTGTGTAATTTATTTTTTACACTCTCCACTATGTCTAATGATTCCTGCAATGACAATTCAGTACATTGTAGTTTTCTGATGGCATCTAGTAATACTGTATAATTGGTACATATTGTTGTTAGATCTTCTAAAAGTTGAGGAATTTGAAATTCTCTTTGACTTTCTCTAATTGCTTTGGATTCATTCCGATTAAATCGCATTATAACTGATTGAATTTGTTGAAAATGGATCAAATAGTAAGAAGCTGCTGTTAGCCAAGTACCCCATCGCGTTAGAATTGGTTCAGGAGGTTCTGGAATATCTTGACAAAATTTACGAAATTCTTTTAAACGTTTAGGAGATTTACGAAACACTACTTTAGTACTTCCAATCATACGATCAACGTTTCCGTAATATTGTCAAACAACTTCACCAACTAAATGCAAAGTATGCAGCACGCAGGTTATATGTATTAAGTTAGGAAATATATGTTTTAAGGATCGCCCTACACTTAACATCGTTGCTGCACTATCTGTCACAATCATCACAACTTGATCTTGAGCAACTTTAAATTTTTTCAAAGAGTTCATTATCACTTTTTGAATATTTTCCGCGGTACATTGTTGAACACGTTTGCAAGCTAACAAATATCGAGATGCTGTGTTCTCGCTAGATAAAACGCGAGCTATTACATTCACAATACTGTTTTTCTTTATATCGGTCGTCTCATCCACGGTAATCCATATTTTTTTGGAACACAAATCACGTTTACACACATTTTCTAGCATCTCTTTCATTCGCGGCAAATGATTCTGTAATTGTGTTTGTGAGGGTAATGGGTACTTTGGAACGTATTGTCGCCGAAACGTTTTAAAAGCTGCTTTTCTCACCAACGACAATGTAAGATTTCAGTTCTTGCATTTCTCATATGCTTAATACCATTGACATGCCTCTGGCAATCAGTTCTGTCCAATGTAGCCAAACGAACATTGCATATTAAGCGAAAAACTGCACTACCGTCATATTTTAAATGGGGAAAAAGTGACACATACTTATGGACATTAGTAGCAAATCTATTACGAGGCTTTGTTTTCTTAGGTATGTAAATATTAGTTCTATATGAAATGATACACTAATTATGTACTTGGTATAATAGTACAACACATAAAAAACACCAGCTATATTTTCAAAAGCGACACGTAAGTACATAACCTTGACTGTTCGACTAATCTCTGCAACAGCTCAACCGGTACTAAAACGAAATCTCTCTCAGCGCGGTTTAACATGATTTATATTCAAGGTCGACACTACATGCCTGCTTCTCTACCGGTTTAGTTTATTTATGAATTTTTCGTATTCTTATATTAACCCGTAATACCGACGCCTATGCGAGTTCGTAAGTTTAGGTCACTCTAGTTAGCAGTGTTGTTCCGTTGTGCTTTTCCGTAATCGGGAGATATCTTCGGCAAAATTCGGTAGATCATATATATGTACTCTTCTGCATTCGTAATTCAAAGTCAACAATTTTTTGAACAATAAGTTTATTGAGGTATAAATTCAACAATTAAAATAATAAAAAATAAACTATTAACAAAACACAAAAATACCTGTAATATAATAACGAAATGTATAATTAAAACAAATTTGTAAAAAAAACTCAAAAACACTTAGATTTTTATTGATTTTTATTCATCTTCAGGAAGATTTTTTAAAGTGTTGTCGTTCATATTCTGTATTAATTTTTGTTAAATTGGAAAATGAAAGCAATTTTCTCAGTCAATGTTTTCGACGGACCTCCACAAATTTACTAGCCAATACAGGAGCTGACTTATTAACTCTTAAAAGGCACGGAGGGCGGAAGTCTTCTACAGTGGCAGAACACTATATCGACGAAACAGTCGCTCAAAAAATATCCACGTCAAGAAAAATGTTAGCAGATGTAAATTCAAATGAAAGGCCTGAAGCTTCCACTGCACTTGACCCTGACGAAAACAGAGTCAACTTTCCTTCTTTAAGTGTTGATCACATTAATAATAGTACAATTAACATTTATGTAAATGAATTACCTAAGCAATAATTTTTTTTGAAAGTTCAAGGGAATTGGAAAAAATATTGTATAATACACGTGAATAAAGAAATTTTATCCACTCACTTCGTGGATAAAATTCGTTTTTATTCACCTATCATAAATAGCTATTTGTTTGTGCACTAAAAACAATATGAAGTTTACTTACAGTAATTGCAAGAAGTTAATCTTAGCAGGCCTATGCAAATGTAGTTGTGCGACTTATTTGAGTAATGATTTTAAATATACCACGTTGACCGAATAGTTCATGTGTACATAAAGATTTCTATCCGGTTTACTTACTGAAATTTATTTCCTTCGCAGAAATTCTGAAAGAGTTGTTGCTGTATCTTTTAATATCAGTCTGAACGACAAATCGATCTCCATATAATTTTTAAATATGTAGATTAAAAAGCTACTGCATATACTATGCATACTAGTACGTCTAAGTAGATAAATAGTCCACCTACATAAGCGTACGAATATTTCTTCTCATGCCATCGTGATTGTTACATATTTAATTCATGTCAGGAGAAGTTATGTGTTCCCGTTTAATCTCTACGTTCTGATATATAATCTTGGAATGTATCAATGAAACGCACTAATCTGAACTGATTATATCTCCTATTTTATTTATGTTTATGTGTGCATGTATAATTTATACGTCGCCCTACTATATAATGCAAAGCTCAAAAACTAGTTAAATGATTTAGTGGAAGTTGTGAAATATACATAACCGCAACTGCAGTCCAATGGTTCTTAATCTTTTTGAAGTCGGGGAACAGTACACTATAACATTTTTTTGCGCGGAACACTTACAACACAACATAAGCTTTAAAGCCAAGACGCCCAACCTTTTTGAAATTAAGGGCACAATGAAAAAAATTGTTAGCAAAGATAACTCCATTATTGAAGAGAAAAGAAACGAAATAGCACTTGCATCTGCGGGTAAACATATTTACAGATTTCTGCAACATTGGAACGAATAAATGATAAAGCCACTCGCACCTCCTCTTCTAAATTTCCTAGGCTTTCCCGTTTCTTCGTTTTAATATTGACCATCCTTGAAAATCCTGCTTCGCAAAGATATGACGTGGAAAATAATAATAGTGTGCTTAGTGGATTTTTGTTAGAACTGGCTATTCATCTTTAACAGAGATCCAAAAAGTTTTTCAGGAGTATTTTCAATAATCTTTTAATGAATCTACGATCTGAAGAGAACGATATCAGTTCGTTTCCTTTCATCCAGAGTAAAACTTGAGAAGTCGGAAGAAACAAATAGATTGCTTATCGAATCGAATTATTCAGTGTTTAACAATGGAAAATATTTTTCAATATTTTCCTCTATCGTTGTGAAATGTTCGATCATTAAACAAATGATTGCCTCGTTTGCATTCTGCTCAGAAGGGAACATTTCCGTGTTTATTCCTCTTACATGTCTCTTCCATAGTAATTTTTGTTGTATCTACAACAACAAGCACTTCTCTCAGTTGTCACTTCGGAACGACTAAATGTCAGGCTGGTCACTCGTTGGTAAGTAAATATCCCTCTTGCAGGGAAAATTGGAAATGTCTTCGTTACCATCTCCCCTCAGCCAACTGGCCTTGGAGCGAGGACATTATATTTAAAATATAAGTCCAGATAACGACGAGTGGGGTAGGATGGACAAATTTACTCGTCAGTTAATTTTTCTATTCACTTATTTCATCTAAATTAATGTAGAAATCGTCTGGAATAAGCAACAGCGTAAATTGAAAGGTACAAAAAATAATTTCATCAATTAAATCTTTATCTGAAAGGTTTATGTAAATTAGCAGTGGATTTTCATGTTTAAAGCTTGTTGGTGACATTTTGGATCACAGAATCTTCGAGATCCGACCTCCGAGTTAAGTCACTGCATTCGTTCTCGTATGCTGTTTGCAGAAATAATATCATTTGATCGAAATTCATCGTAAAAGTTTCTATTTGGGTTAAATTATCAAAATTGGCTGTGAAATAAAACAATCGTCGGTCTTTCGCGATTTAAAATAAAAGAAAGATGAACGACGCCATACTTTTTCATCAATCTTTATTCGGCCTTGGTTGATTCAAAGTGTGCCTTAACTCCGGTTCCCATATTAGTGCTCGATTGTGAAATCAAAATCTTTATTAGAAGAGAAAAGGGTTAAATATCCAGAGCAGGCAGTTTCCTGTAGTGGTTATATAAACAAAGAGTTTATATACATTGGCATCGTTCAAAAGTTCAAGGTTAGTTACCTTTAAAATCTTAAAATTCGTTAATTTCATTTTGGAAATTCGTTCTAAAATTGTCGAAAGAGTATCCAGGGATACCTCCGAACCTACAAGAATCGTTTATTCAATTTAAAATTAGAAAATTTAACAAAATTTGAAAAATTCCCCGAGAAAGATATTTCAATATATATATATATAATTTGTCAATTGATGTAAGAATGTTTTCGTTGTTTCCTTGCCTACTAATATAGACAGTACTAAAGTAAGCAAGAATATCAGCCAAATACGCCAAATACACCAAATTATTGCACCAATTATAATTTTTCATATATTGTGCAAAAATTTCGTATTTTTCTTGTTTCGAAAAACACCAAAAATTCATTTCTTGCACACACAATTTGAAACCTTATCACGTGACAACCACCTCACTTCCATATACATTCGTAGTCTGCATCCATAGATGAACAAAGTTGTTTGAAAATTCAGCTTTTCATTAGACTCGTTTTAATGAAATTAACTGTGGACATAGTTTCCACAGTTAATTTCAGTAAAATGAGTCCAATGAAAAGCCGAATTTTCAAACAACTTTGTTCATCTATGGATGCAGACTGCGAATGTTAACGGAAGTACTTCATGCAATACTTCGTTTAGCTTCTTAGGCATTGTTTTTATGACCAGTACTTCCCGGTGCAAGAAACAGTGATGAAACATTATATTTGGATTGATTGATTTCGCTAATGTCGCAACTCCTTTGAATGACCCCATCATAGATGCTGCTCCATCGATACATACAGATTGGGAAAATGAGAAATTAGCTATATCGGTATCCCCTCCTCGCTCTCTAGCCGTACATGCGAGAGAGCGTGGAGGGGACTGAGTGATATCCTAGCAATTCGATGCGGGAGATGCTAGTCCACTTGGAACAATATTAGAATGTATATCTACTGTGCGAAAAGCGCACGTAATAATTTGAAGTCAAGGTCGCCTCGAAGTGAGAGTTTCGCATATTTATTTTGTTGTTGCTACGAAGTTTAGACGAAAATAAAAACAGATTCAGCCATCTATTGCCCGCTTGAAAGCGAGGAGGGGGTAGCGATATGGCTAATTTCGCATTTTCTTAATCGGTATACCCACACATAACACCAACGTGTTCGTCCACCGGTACTGGCTCAGAAGAGATCGTGCATTTTCTATAGATCTAGTATATGACGTCATTGTTCATAGTAATTGGGTGTGTACTTACGATACCACATACATAACTATAAAACAAAAAACTTTGTCATTCGCGTTTTTTGAATACAATCCCATATAAAAATTATTTTACATTGTATTGATTTTTCTTTTGCAACAATTTTTAATTGTCCATTTGATTTTTTCGCGGAACACTAGAAGTGGCTTCACGGAGCACCAGTGTTCCGCGGACCACGGATTGCGAACCACGGCTATAGACATTATATACGTATCACTGAAATAAAAAAATCGTGGTATCAAGCCATTTTTTATTATTTGAAAAATTGTGTACAGTTTCTCCTAAATTGGGTAGGTTACCATAGGTGTCTTTTTTATCATCAAGTAGGTTAAATACGGAAAAGATACCACACATCTTTAAAGAAAGTGTAATTGTTTGTTTTTCAAACTATATATTTTCGTGAAAGAGATATGTATGTATCGAGTTCAGTAAGGGCTAATTTACTTACTAAAGCCAAAGTAACCCTTCATTCTTTCTCGAGAAGGCTGATAAAACATCATTTTAAAAAGAGCAGAGCTGGCATTTCTACCGAAGTATATGGGAGAATTGCCACCGTTAATAAAGGTAAGATGTCATCGTTACGAAATAGTGGTGAAAAGAAAATGTATTTGCTGAATTATTTCGTAAATTAGCACAGCCTTCCCAGGGAATTTCTGTGTAACAAAATAGTTTCTAAGCCAGATAAAGAAATAGTTCTAAATTAATGTAAGTGGATTTTTGTGACATGTATATTGCTGATCCAGGCGGCACACTATCTTCAAATTCAGTTTTTTTTTGTTTTTCTCTTGGTAAACACTAACAGGTGAAAGAAATCGGCCATCTGTACTACAAAAAACAATAACCGCAATTGTCTTCCCTGTTTCTTGTGCTGTGCCCTTTTCTGTTACTACCATAGTCGGTCTACTATTAAGCTGAAGTCCAGTTTCTTGGACTTATCGAATAACTGATTTTTTCTGAAATTCGATCTAATAGCTTAAGATAATTTGACACTGTGTCTCTGCTGATGCCAACAACCCTATGTCTTGATACCCCTTATACCTTTCCTATAACTAATAATAAATCACAATGCTTTCTTAAGAATGCATTTAACCAGTTCTCCGTATTTCTATATAATTTTTCCGTGTTCATTTAATTTTTCCGCTAAAAGGATGGCAATTTCTCTTATGTCCGATATCATAGGAGAGAATCCACAACATTGTAGTTTCTTAATGAGTAACTAATTTTATCTCGACTTCAACCTCCAGTAAACTGTCTGGTTCTATTCTTCCTTTACACTATATTTTTTCTCTATTTTTGTTTTTAGGGGCCAACAAGTTATTTTAATTGATAGCATCCCAAACAAAGATTCCTTGAGATATAGTCTAAAGCAGAATTGAAATGTTCTTGTGTCCAACTGCCACGGGATGGGCGTTTTCTTAAATACTTTGAAGGCATTATTTGAGTATACTGATAGTCACCTGGAGCCAAGTCGGGGCTATACACAGGATAGTCAAAAACTTCCCACTTGAACTTCCGAAGAAGGTCAGTGGTCTTTCGAGCCGTGTGGGGACGAGCATTGTCATGCAGAAGAACAAAGCCACTTGTCAGCATTCCCCGCCTCTTGTTTTGGATGGCCCTACGCAGCTTCTGAAGTGTTTCACAGTATGTGTCCGCATTGATGGTCGTCCCTTGGGGCATGAAATCAACCAACAACAGGCCTTTTCGGTCCCAGAACACTGAGGCCATAACCTTTTTCATTGAAAACGACTGCTTAAACTTGTGCGGCCTTGTTAGAGATCGTGGATGGTACCACCTTCGTGGACTTGCGTTTTGTCTCAGGTGTGAAATGGCACACCCAAGTTTCATCCCCAGTAACAATTTGGTCAAGGAATGCATCGCCCTGTTGCTCGTAACGAGTCAAAAACGTCAACGCTGCGCCCATGCGGTTGATCTTGTGCTCGTCGATAAGCATTTTGGGCACCCACCTTGCGCAAATTTTTCTGTAATTCAGACGGTCCGTCACGATTTCATGGAGCAATGATTGTGAAATTTCAAGAAATTGCTTACTCATTTCTTTCAGTTTTACGCGTCGACCTGCGCAGATGAAATCATCGACACGTTTCTCGAAGATCGTCGGCGATAAGGGACGGACGATCTGACCGCTCTTCATTGTGTACATTATCTCTTCCCCCTTTGAAATTTCGAACCCAGCGCCTTACAGATGACTCATCCATTGTTCCCGTACCATACACTTCAGTAATCCTGCGATGACGGACATCACGGATCGCACTTCGCATTTCACGGGATTTTCTATCTTGTGCGCCATTGTAAACAGTCATAAAACTCCACGCACCGGAAAAACTTCAATTCTTTTTTCCCGCAAAGCTACAATGTTACTGTTGACATCTGCGCCACTTTGCTTTTAATTGGATCAATAGCGCCATCTGTATGACTAAACGGGTACTATTTTCTGGATTGCTCTCATATATGGCATCACACCCTGTACCCTAACTGACATCCTGCCAATTTTAAGAGGGGATGCCACCTTAAATTTTAATTTGGCGGTTACACGTATGGTGTTCGTAAATATGCAAACATAACCTAATACTTTTCCGTGCAACACTTTGATAACATATTTACTAAATTTTTGGTCAATGAGTTTGAAATATATTTCGATATTTCTGTAAAAAATGGCGAAGAAATCATGGATCACTTATGGACATTCATAGCTCACAACCACTTTGAATGGACCCCTGTAAACTTTTAGATCGGTAAAAACAATGAACTGGCGTCTTTCCTCGACCGGAGTAAAATATCCTTAGACAAAGACATTTTGTTGAAAATATATTTTTTTTGATTGGGGTAATTTTTCATACAAACAGAACAGTGATGTTCCCCAAACATTCGATATTGGGACCATTACGACCCTCATTTTCGTAACCCTTGTACAAAAAATTTTTAGGTAAAATCAACGTTTGGTGTGCTATTTGCAACGGAATCATTTCACCATATTTTTCTATAAAACAATTTAAATCAACATACCCATTTGCATATTCTGAATACCTTTTTTGATCATTTGCAAGTTATACCCTTAGATGATAGAAATAGAGGAGACGAAAGAATACTTCCAACAAGATGGCTGTTCCGCTCATTCCACGATAATTGTTCATGGTTGACTAAATCATCAGTTTGGAAACAAATGGATAGGAAGAAATACTTTAAATCAGTGGCCACTTTGGTGTACCTATCTAAAAATTATGTACTTTCATTGTTAGGAATATCTGAAGCAAAATGTGTATAAAACTAATTTCAATAATAATTTAGATCTTTTGAAAGATAAAAAAAGTTACTGCAAATATCCCAATACAACAATGAAGGAAATGTTATTGGGAATATAGATACCGAGCTGAACTATGCGCTGAACTTGGTGGTGGTACGTTTGAATAGAACTTTGTTTATTTTGATGCTTTACAATACATGATTTATTGAAAAGAAAGGCTCGTGAGGTAATTAGAAGCCAAAAACTATAACATTTATTTGTTTACTGCTGCTTGTTTGTTGAAATCGAAGTAATTATTTTTGATGTATTCTGTATAGCAATCGCAAATTTGGTATTCAAAATTGTAGTTTCAAGCCGAGCAGACGTTTTTATAAAGAATTACTTTTTCATTTAAACCTACAAATAAAAGCATTTTTCCTCTTCCGAACACTTTGTATATGTATATCCGACACATTGTATACGGATTCTTTGGATAACCTTTTTAAATGTAAATTCAGCAATATAGCTTGTCTGGATTCAAAGATGCTTTGAGATCTTTCTTTTTAATTTACCGCACACGAGGTTAAATTTTAAGTTAAAATTGATTATTAGCTACAAAAATCAATTTTGAAATTCTTACAAACGACATATGTAAATAACTATTCATTATATATAAACACACCAAACGTTGGTGAAGATCTATTCCATAATTATCTATCAATTTTATGTAAATACGTAAATAGATACAATCGAAAATATTCTTTTTTTTATTAGTTACTTAAATACACGGAAAGACTATCCCAATTCCCAAACCGGTGTTTAAGGGGCATTGAAGCGTCCGAGGAAAACTCTGGACTCATATCAAAAATTTAACAAACATAGGATGATATTTCCAAATTCCTAGGCTACACACACTAGACAAATTTAACTCATAGAATCAAGAAATCTCTACCTTTGTCAGATGGGATGCTCTTTAACATTTTGACGAGTTTGCATTAATTCATTATTGAAAATCAAATTTAAAATTATCTTGGAAGCTCTTTCTTACCAAGAAAAAAAGGGCAATCAGAAATAAGTAGTATATACTATGTGTGAACCACAATTAGCTCGATTTGTATATCCTTTCGCGTACTTAATATTAAAAAGATGAAAAAGAAAACACTTACTTTACATCGAAAGAGAATCCTAAAACACTCCTTGGTGTATTTATCATGTTTGCACACAATCTTAGAGCACTGACTTAGCGCGGTTGTCGGAATAGTATTCATATCTTTACCAGCAAGTACTCGCGAAATTTTCGACTGTTCTTCTATACCCGAGAAAACAAAAGTAAACAATCGAAACGGAATTTATTGTTAACCAAAGCGTGTGTTTTGCCATTTGCTAGCTGCTATGTTACGCACACCTAAAGTTTATGTTTGATGTCTTTCTCGTGATTTGTTACCGAAGAATAAATAATTAAAGATTTACGATAGAGCAGCAGTCGTCTTGCTATCTGTTCGCTGTTAATTTTTATAAATTTAGAAGCTTTCGTTTTGCTCGTATAAATTTAACCGTATGTGGTTTGTAAACTTTACGTTTAATATTTATTTTAGTAGCGAAAAGACATTTTCATGTTACTTTATAACAAAACCAATGTATAAAAATTAGAAGTCAAAAGCTATAATCTTCGTTGCACATATATCTTTGAAATTTATATGTACCTCCCTACAAAGTATATGTCATTCAAGAGTGCGTATTGTACTGTAGTGTATAATGTTATAACAGCGTTTAGTTCGAAATAGCTTTATATTTCTTTAGTAGTACTTGCTATTCTCATAAAGAAGTTTCAAGGCTCCAAAGAAAGTATACAGAGTAACCCAACCTTCTGGAATTGTAAAACTGCTTGTACTATGTAAATAATAGGAAGCTCATTGGATATCTTTTATAAATATTTCCGTATGCACATGGTGATCGATAGGTAGCAAACCAGGTACCTACTTTGTTATTTTAAATGGAACGCCCTGCATGTTATTACGTTTTCAGTTCCTCAGTCTAAAAACAAACCAATATATTATACAGGGAAGTCCTAAAGTATCCCTCCCCCACCTTACTAACTTTTGAACGACACAAGCAGCGTTTTTAGAAAAAAATAGGTCGACTTCTATTTTTTGTAAACCAACTTTTGGCGTTATCGGCAGTTCAACCTCATTTCCAGTTTCACGGGAAGTGACGTCAACTTTCTTATTTTAAATAGAACATCCTGTATACTTTTATATTTTTAGAAAGATAATTGAAAGGCGAATCCAACGACACCACATATGTTGTACTTTAACTTAAGAAATATGACGATATGCAGCAGTAAAGGTTTTGGTAATCGGTTTTCGTTGTTAAGCAAAGTTGGCTAGGAAAGAGCGCCAAATTGTTTCTTGTGACGCCAGGCTGATCTAAAGAGCTCATATGTGGTATCGTTGGATTCGCCCTTCAATTAGCTTTCTAGAAACGCAAAATATACAAGATGTTCTATTTAAAATAAGAAAGTTTACATCGCTTCACCGTGACACTGGAAATGCAATTGAATTACCGATAACGGCAAAAATCGGTTCACAAAAAACAGAAATCGACCTATTTTTTTTAAACGCTAGCTTTTGTCGTTCACAAGTTAGCATGAGGGAGAGGGGGCATACTTTAGGACCTCACTGTGTAGATTTCATACGTCTGCTTCTTACAGACTCCGAAACATTTATTTATAACTTTATCCTCAATCGCCTAAATTCAGATAGCCACTACCTATCTATCACACACATAGACACACTGATGAGCTGTAGACTGCTTACATTTTCATTAATTAACTATGGCGGCTCAAGCCAGCAGTCGTTACCTGCTACTGTTTCAGAATGTGGAGCAATGCAGTTTGCTTACTTCTGTAGAAGCGGTTTAGCAATTAGTTCGACTAGAAACATGCAATGAGAATATCTCTTGCAAAATGTTGACTTATGACAGAACTTACTTCAGCCGTACATCGAGAGGCACTTGCTGGCACATATAAAGGTTAAAACACACGACATTAAGCCACGTGTTAATATGAAACAGTGTGTTACCCTTAAGGTATCTATTAGTATTTACACCAATTCTTTGTTTAAACGAAACAAATTAATAAATTCAGTGGATTAAATGGGTTACTTTCATTTTGTAATAATTTTGTGTAGATAAATTTGTCCGAGCTTATGGTTTCGTTCCCTCCGTTCCAATGATTGACGCAATATTATATTTAGATATCTAAATCCTCTAAAATAGGTGATAATATTAGTACTGTGTTTAACAGCTACCAAAAGTAAAACACTTACTTTTGTGAATGCGGGCACTTTGTATCATCTATATTTAGCAGTTTATTAATTTAAATGAAAAATACAAGTACAAATCTTGATTAATATGTACTTCCTAATTGTTTCAATTATATATAAAATTTTTCTATACGACCGATTTCGAGCAGAACGCTTCTTCAGACATTAAAAAGAATTTAATAGTTAAAATTTTGGTAGATTTGCTACTGTGAATAAACATTTTTTCTATGAAATGTATGAAATTTTGTAATTTTTTTTTATATTTAAATTGTAAAATTTTCAAAAAAATTTTAATTGATATTGACATATCGACATATGACTAGAGACTCAAAGAAAAATACAAGATTTCATATGTTCATATGTTACTGTAACACGTTTTTTAAAGAAGATAAGTACTTTCGAAATAAAACCTAATCAAATGTGAAACGCTGGAATATTGTATAATGACAAACCGTTTATAAACCGCCCAACAGTATTAAATTTCACGAAAATTTGGTCATACTTTTCTAATACCAGCAGATGCTCAATAATAAATTGTTTGAGAAAGCTAAATCTAAAATTTCTTTCTATTAAATTTACCCACGAAAAGAAGGGGATGGGGCTATTGGTTGTCGCCGTTTCGCCGTAGGGCCAGATCGCCGTATAGGCCCAGTCCGCCGTCGACCTGATCCGCCGTCGCGATGCAACTTAAAAATAAATATGTATTTATTTAGTACGTGTAAAATAATTAACGATCATGCTTAATAAACTCCTTAATGAATATATTATCAGGTAATCTATGTTGGGGAGACTCAAAATAGCAATCTAAGGCAAAACGCCTATGACACTTTCTTTAAATGTGTAATCATTAGGTATTTCGCTTAATAATCATCTTCCATGGACAATACTCCTAAATTCGATAATCGTTTGTCATAGAATTCTCCATGTAGTTTTAATATGGTCATTCTTCTTTCATTACTTGCAGTTACTGCCAGGTATTGTGAGCACTAATTCTAGAAGTTTTATGGCTTCTTAATAGACAATTTCTAATTCGTTGTTTACAAAATATCTTGCAAGGCAGTGAGGAAAGAAATATTTCCTTGTGTTTCGAAAAACTGTAACTTTTCTAACTTAGCGAAAATTTTTACTGTACTCTGCCATTCTTAGTATATGGTACTACTAAAATAAAAAACATAAGGTAACAAGGCGATATACATATAAAAAAACAATGCAATAATAAAATCAGTTAATAATAATCATCGATAACCATCAAAGTATAAAATTGAGATTATAAATGCTATCTTCATCAGGAATACTATATTTTAGGCATAGTGCAATGGATATGTACAATAAGTTTGTTATTTCCAGATAATTTGGTAAGAAAATATTTTGTATTTCGGCAAAGTTTGAAATAAAATAATTTCAATCTTTGCTGAGATACAGTGGTTGATAGTGTATGAACTCTTAAATTTAAAGCAGAGTGAGCAATTCGATCATTCTTTAATACGACCTCTTCGGGGCATCACACATCCGCCTACTTTTGAATTGTAATAGGGAAGTGCGTGTACATGCCATAGTTGGCTCGGTATACTTGTTACAAAACATGACTGTTTAATAACATACACCTGTAGCAACATCGTATATCTGACTATTTCTTCGTCTCTAAACAATATCGAACATAATTCAGCTGGTAACCGAGAGATCTATATTTATATATTTATGTTACCTGTGTCAATATACGCGCAAGTTCTTACGAGGTATGAATAAGGTACGCGTAAAAGTTTTGTATATGGGTAGACGTATATATTATGTATTATGTATATTATGTATTACAGATATTACTCGAAGATAAAGCTTGCCCTAAGCACACATATCTCTGTATGTAAGAAGAAATATTACCTCCGTGGTACTAGGATAACATCTAAACCTCTTCACTGTGGGCGTGAAATAACACGCTCTCTGCGTAATCTGTTATCTTTCCGTTAATGTGTTATCTATGCTTACCATTAAATTACACGTGCACAATTTCTGCTGCGTAACTAAGTAAACAAGGGTTGCTTCTTGTTAAAAAGTGGCATTACTTCTTTACAGTTAAGGATAATTAAATTCTTGACTCAAATCTTATCTTATACAAATCTTTGATTATATATATACCGTCTTGCAATGGTTCTATCATTGCATGACTGTAAGAAGTCGCTCTTGGTGTGGTTTTTACAATTCTTACCAATTTTCTTTTTGTGGACTTTTTAATTCGGAGAACAAACAAGAGTCCAGGTAAAGGTAGATCTGGCAAATGCGTAGATGATTGATAAATCATATAGATTTTTTGGTGGTAAGCTGAGTAACAAGGAATGATAAATATCAAGAAGGGTTTGTCATGAAAAAAGTACCATGACGATGGGGAAGGTAATCCTTCTCTACAAACGGCCATCTATGGATTCGTGCTTTTGCTTTGCTTAAGTTAATAACAAATATACACTGTGACATTACGTTAACATGTCAGAGTTTATTGGATATTTATTTAACCTACATGCTTTTACTCGGTATCGAAGAATAATAATGATTTTATTTAGGTTCTGTTGTTAAAGTAAAATAAATATCGAATTAAAATTAAATATTTAGTTGATTATTAGTAAATGTTTAATTAGTAGCAACAGCATAAACTGAAAAACGGGTACAAAAAAGGTAAATATGATAAAGGGCGTAAATTCAACTATTCAAAAAAACTATACAAATTAAACAAATATTATATAAATGTTCAAAACAGTCTCCATCTAATTGCAGGCATAGTATCCGACGGTGCGCGGAATTTACTACCCTACCGCTAAGACTAGCAAAAACTCTCCTTACTCTCTCCTCTTATATTACCCCAAATAGAGAAATCAAGAGGAGTTAGGCCAGGGAACCTGGCTGGCCATGCCCTTGTCCATCGATCATCCAACATTTGCGTTAATTGATCCGTAACCTTGTAACGTTGCGTCTCTCCTTTCGCGCCAGACTATCTACACATTTGCCAAGCTATACAAGATATACTCTGTTCACTAGTGACATCTCTGGATGATATACGGGAGATTATCGTATAAGGAATATATAACGGTTTTACTTTTTAGACAATCTTTTTAATCAATTTGATGTTACTCAAAGATTCAGACGGAAATAGAGTGTACAACATTAACTTCTCTTATTTTAAACACTAAGATATACTCAGTGCATAGGGGATCAATATTATCAACTCCATAATATAGATGGATTTGCCATTACTGGGATGCCGTTAGTTGTCACGGGATTTTTAACTGTCAGATAGAATTATAAACATGTATCTTAAGTGGTTTAATGTTTATTTACTTTTTAAAATAAAACTATTAGATGTTTGCGGCT
Organism: Dynastes maya; assembly: GCA_029619315.2. Lineage (NCBI taxonomy): Eukaryota > Metazoa > Arthropoda > Insecta > Coleoptera > Scarabaeidae > Dynastes > Dynastes maya. Next base: position 57,172,264 of record JAROYE020000003.1, on the reverse strand, counting down.
TTTAGTAATCAAGAAAAGTTAAGTGAATATCGGATTGATTGACTCGGCGTGTGTGGGCAGTCTTAACCACGGGGTAGCGTTGAAAATGCCAAAGGGTCCAATTTAACAAGAAAAGATGCAAGTACAACGACAATACTTTATTTACACATAATTTCATCAAATAAAACAAAATTCTCTAGCAAACTTAAATCAAATTCATATACAAATATATACAGATCGGGCAAAATGATTGAAAACAAATGCTTTATTTTTCTCAGTTACGAGTTCGGTCGGATTTTAATCGGGTCTTTAATTTTATGTCGCGGCAAGACACTTACAAAATATTCTCGGTAACGTACTTTGAATGTATCGGTCGTCGAGGTTTCGTAATAGATAGCTAGAGCCACGCTACTACTGTACGTTGACGTGTGTAATATCAGCGGAATGGACTTTGAGTAATCTGAGTCAAAATTCCAGGATAAATAGCTAAGGCCACATTATCATGGTATTATGACTTTGTGTCCACACTTCATCAAATACAGCCAACGGCCGCCGAGAGATGAAGTCTCGGCAGTCGAAGCTCTCGCAGCCCACGGCCAGCAAAGAAGATGTTCCTTCGTAGCGTGAGTCACAGAAAGACTGTTCCTTCGCAGCTTGCATCGCAGGAAGACAAATGTACGCGGATTTGAACGCCTTTTATAGCAAAATTTACTCGTATTTTGTCTTTCTACGTCATGCGACCTTGCATGTAAACGAAGCGCGCTCATCACAGAACTCGTAACTATCGTACTTATGCAATATGCACTAACGTACATGATAAATGTCCACATTCATAGAGTACTCTGGAATACAACATAAATGGTTCTGGAATTTGAAATAATAATTAAAAGAAATAAATTTACGATTTACAACAAAGATTTAAAGACTAAACGAGACAGGTAAAAATTGAAACAATAATTTTTCTTCTTTCTTTCAGAATTAAAGTCTTTAAATTTGACGAAACGGGATGGTTCGTCACAACCTAACGTGTACAATGTGCTGGAGCTCCATCTAACTGGTACCAACATACTCACGCTTTGTTCGCATTTAGACCATTAATAAATTCAATTACGCTAGTTTATAGTAAATTTAAATATTTAATGCCATTTATATTTTCCTAGTGAATTTGATAGGTAAGCTCTATTATCTTTTATAGCACAAAACACATGAAAACTAAACTTTTGTTAGAAATGTTGCGGTCTTGTTACATGTGGATCAGCGGTGGCCCAACAATGTTTATTTTTAGAATTATACATCCCTCCTGTCGAAAATTTCGCTTCATCGGTCAATATCCATATCCATATTCTTAGCGTTACTTTCTCCGCTTAAGAGAAGTATACACTTGTAATGGAATAATTGTATTTCTTTGTTTAAGACATTTGTTAACTTGATTCAAGAAAATCTTGCAGAAAATTTGAAAAAAGTAAATCTTAATATAAGTAAATGGCCATTATAACACAAAACAATATTTTCTTAAGGATAGTAAATGATTTTCTTAATTCCAGAATGTGTTTAGGTATTGTGCATAAATCAATAGTTTAATTTTCTTAAAATAAAGCATTTTTACTTAGAATTCTTCTAATGCATATTATTAGCTGTTTTTCATTAGCTCATTCAATTGCTCCTAATTTTAATTATTAACTTTAGTCTTTTTTTCCATTATTGTAATTTTTCTTTTATTGGATATCCTTGTAGCTGGCCTGATGATGTGTTTTTTGAACACGAAACTGGTCGCGTAATTTCTCAATAGAACTTGGTGAGATCTGCACCATTTTTTCATTCCTATCTTTAATATGAATATTTTCTTAACTTAAAATTAAAAGATTTACTTGGAAAAAACATTTTTCTGTCTTGGATTTTCTAACCCTAAGAAAATATTTATTTAATCCAAATTAAAATTTCAAGGAAATTATTTTCTTATATTATACATTTTTATTGTCTTGAAATATTTTCTCGAATAGAGACTGATTTTTGCAAGAAAATCTATTTTCTTGATTCAAGAAACCATTTCTCTGCGTGTAGTTTGGTAGTGACATCTAATTGACTCTTCCTACACAGCAGTGGCAACAACGCCTTTTTCGCATTGGCAAATTTGTTCTTAATTTGACCGTTATGAGGTTTCCTCATAAATCTCTGGTCTAAGATAACCCCCAGATACTTCACGGTGTCCTTCCAGCCCAACCGCTGATCAGTGATCCGTAATTCTCCCAGTGGGGGTCTTCGGCGTGGAAAACGCACGGCAATATTCTTGGATTCATTCATACGAAAACCCTACCTTTCGAACCATTCGGTCATGTCGTCGAGCGCTGCCTGCAGACTCTTAACCATAAAATCCTCATTGCGGTTAGCGCAGTAAATGGCTGTATCGTCCCCAAAAAATCGACAGTTCCACCCCCGGATGTTTCGGAAAGTCGTGAGTATAAATTAAAAACAATTCATAAGTAGCACTTCCTCTGAAAACGTCATTATACAATTTTCCATACTTAAAATCCATAAACATCTAAAGTCCACCGATGGTGTTTTCTTTGAAATGGTGAAGATGTTAACTGTTTCCAATAACAATACACTGTCAGCTCCGGTATTTAGTAATCTGTAACCCAAAGTAAATAATAAAGTGAAAAAAATACGCTTTCCCAATTATCTCAAAACCGTATAAAATTTGATGCAATTGTTTAAGTTTTCTCAGAGATAAACGAATCAATTGAAATTCCTAGAAAGTTATAAAAGGTCCTTGTAATATAATTTACAAATGTTAAGAAAATGAAATTGAAGGAATGAAATAAGCACAAATATTACTTTCGAAAGTAAAATAAACAAACTTTACTATTTATGTAATGCTAGTAGAAATATTGTTACTAAAATCAATTCACAATTTTTGCATTAAGTGGTTCACTGATACATATCAATGATATATTTCATTAAATATAATTACTTCGTTTGCTAATATACCTACGGGTGGTAATCAATACTCGATATTTCTACTAAACCTAAGTGTATATCATGTACACATTAAACTTGTCAAATTGTTGTAATAAATGATGGTCGCTTTTGCCGCGAATGTAATTAATCGTACCTATTCCAATTCATACGCAATTAAATTATGTCGGTAATTAACGCCGCTGACATTAAAACATCAAAACGTAATGTTGAGCTTAGTCGCGTGTTAGTAGTTTGTAGCAATTAATAATGATTCGCTCAAAAACTAAGACGTCCTTCAAAACAGGTGCGTCTTACATAAAAGAAATTTTTCCGTACATCAATAAAGCACTGAGCGAATAGAGTATACAACATAATTTGTTTATTAATCTTATTCATATGTCACACACAGTCTTAAAAGGTTAAGAGATTCATAATCGGACACAAGTTCTTATTTATTTGACATACTGCATGAATATTTCCGCAATTGCTAAGTAATTTATTGTTTCTAATAATATTGTGGGTCTCAAGTGGATACACTTTGATTGTATATCCATCATGCATCTCCGATCTGCGGTCGATGTTAATATTCGCTTCGCCCGGCCAGCTATCTGTTTGTGGGTCCGCACTTGAGATGCGAGCGGGCCGGGCCGGAATATTTCAGATGCGAGCCGGGCCGGGCTTTTTCTATGTTCGAGAATTCTAAGTTCGAACATGAATATAATACGATGAATAAATGGAGTTATCATTTACCCCATCATTGCTTGGCGATTACAAAAAGAGATTTGATTTGATTTAACAAATTACCTAATGCTTCGAAATATATAAATTGTGCAAAATTATTTAAAAAAGAAATTTTTCGTTATTTGTGTAATGTAGAATCATATTCGTTGGCAGAATTTATCAGTTAGTAATCAAATGAATTGTTCCTAGACTTTTTCCTTTCTGTTGTACCTGTTATACGGAAATAAATATTATTATTATTACTATTATTATTGTTATTATTATTATTATTAATGAATATATTATAAATTATTGTAATATTCTTACAAGGAAAATCATGCAACCTACCCTTCATTGTGTTGTAAGTGTCAAAAGTTCTTACTTCACGTGTAGTTAAACAGTCTTCAAAAATATAATTATGTTTTCGTGCAAACTTGATGCAATTGTAAGTATACAGTGCGGTTGTAGTTGGCTACCTTTCTCGCTTAAATATTCCTCTACGATGATAAGGAGCGCCTGCTTTTGAATAACAAAAATTAATTTTAGGTTGCTTCCATAGTCCCTCGCGTTCACAAATAAACATAAACAGCATGTATTGTTAGGTGTGTAAAGTGTCTGATTCTACAATATTTCATCACAAGTAAGTATTTGGTGTTTACTATGTATTCTAGATTCTATATCTTTTTACATTTATCCAGGTTTCCAAAGGATCGCATCCTCTGAAAATAGAGGTTAGCATTCTTTTCATTTAGAACAGACGATATTTTTGAAAACACGGGAATATGTGCTAATCACTTTGCGGAAAAGTGTTTTGTTGATGATGCTATATCTGGTCGCAAAAATCTACGCAAAGGAAGTATGCTCACTTTACTTAGGAAAAACAAACTATGTAAAGGGTAAGAAAACCATCAATCAATATAAATGTAGATTATTATCTCTTTACAGAAGAATTGAATTTACAAATAAATTAATTCAAACGACAGAGAACAACGATGATAATCAACCTTCCACTTCTGGCAGTGGAAACGTCAATATTCCAGAAGAGAGTAAATTAAAAAAATACTACAAAACACTGTAGAAGCGTTATTACATAGTTATATATATTTTAGTGATGGAGATACCAAAGAAAAGAAAGAGAATTATTTAGTCATTCAGAGCAAGTAAACGTGGAAACAGCATTTTCGAGACCAAAGAGATCGAAACAAAATTTTCATTTGGTAATGAAAAATATAACAATGGGAAACAACCCGTGGTAAACATAACTCTGGACGAAATGTGTATTAGAGAATAGTTACATTGGGATGGCAAGATGTTTTACGGATATGTAAATAATGGGATACATGAAAATTTAGATGTCTTACAGTTACCGCTTGCAAAAAATGCAGTAGTTTTTATGGCAGTTGCATTAAACAGCCATTGGAAAGTATCACTAGGTCACTTTCAAATCATAGGACACAATTTATAAAAACAATAATACAAAAATACGTCTTATTAAGAATACACCACGAAGTTAAAAGGGTTTCCATTCCGAAACTCATTCATTTTAAGCGTCAATAATAATTCAATTCACATTGTATATTTAAATAAATTCGCGTTTGTATAAAATAAAATGGTTTTTGTTTCATACATACTTACACTTTTCCAAAAATTAAAATTCAAAACTTTCATGTTTAGAATTGACGCATGCGTAATTCTCTTTATTATCAACTATATCCATTTTTGTCAGATCACCTTGCTTTAACTTTTCTCTCTTAGTATATATAATTATTAATGTTGGGCGATTATGAACGATATAATCGAGATATATCGATTATATCCGAATAATCGATCATTTGATTATGCTTCAGAAATCATTCATTATTCGTTTCGACTGCGCAGGAGCACACAAACGGATTACGATTCGAGATCTGTATTCGAAACTTCGAGGTTTCGAGTTCCGAAATAATTCATTCGTCACTCGGATTCTGTCAAATAATCGTGGAAAATAATCGAAATCGTTAGTAAATTTCGAATGATCATTCGATTATTTTAAACGATTATTTCGATTCATTCGATTATTGAAATATATCGATTATGCCCAACACTAATAACTATAGACTGTATTCAACAAAAAGCAGGATCTCGGACTAGAGCACTGCACGGGCTAGGAAAAGCCCGGCCCACCCGGCCCGCCCGGGCCCTCGGGCGGGCCTCGTCTCTTTTCATTGCGGACCAGGCCTAAAATTGTACGGACCTGACGGGCCGAGAATGTTTTATTAATTGCAACGAATGGATATAACGTATGCAGTAAATGCTGTCTAGTTTGTACGATATCGTTTTGTATTAACAATTTTAATGTATGCAATGTTATGTTACGTTTTCTTTTGGTTTCATACAATATAGTATACAAGAACAAACAAAATAAACGTTTCATTCTACTCATTATAATGTAGTAATGAAAAAATAATTAGAAATAGACGGTGCAGATATAATTACTTAAACAGGCTAAAATAATTTAGACGAGCCAAACGGGTCTAAATTTCCTAACGGGCCGGGCTGGGCGGGCCTTGTGCCGTGATAATGAACGTAACGGGCGGGCCTACTCCATGCTGTAGCGGGCCACAGGCGAGCCGGGCCGTGAAAAATAGGCCCGTGCAGTGCTCTATCTCGGACACCATAATGCTGTAATTTTATTATTAAAATAATGTGGCTGACACAATTAAAAGGTTTGAATAGATCTAGAAATATTCCGTAAGCTAGACCATTGGTATCAACATATTTAATATATTGGTATATTTAATGACCATCTAATTGAACCTTTTTCCTATCAAAGCACTTTCAATTAAGAAACTCACTGGCTGTTTTCGAGCGTTACAAAATATTACTCCAGAAACACTAACAATAAGAAGAACATATACAACAGAGCTTCTTCTAAATATAGTCGGATCGCCGTAAGTTGACGTGGGAGGAGCTTAAACGTCATCTATTGCGTCCAAGTGATGTCATAATAGGCACCATATAAACCAAAATTTGCTTTTATTAATCCTAAAAATAATCCAATACTTTTAATGTTATAAGCCAAAAGTTACTTATATTTTATTTATAAGGGTGTTTATGTTCAAATATATAGTAATACATATCTCTTTATTAAGATAAATATAAAAATCATAAATCAATTATTATGTTTTTACCGTTGGTAGTTCTAGAAAATAACGGACGTTGCCGCTGTGGTATTGTTGACATGCGTATCATAAACGTTTATCTTAACCTCATTCTTGTGTGCCTTTGATTTTTTTTCGTACATTTCCTTATACTTCCCTCAAAAAGAGTTCTTTTTAGAACTAACTTGATTATAATAGCGATCAAAATGCCGAAGGGTTTGTGCAAAACATCCAAAAGAATAATAGCTTCTTTATTGGACTATTTTGAAGAGGGGCGTGATAATGGAGGACCTATATTACCACTTACATCTGTTAGAGAAGTATTTCTATGCAAAGTAGTGTACATGGACGTAGATTACTAATGTTTTCAATATTTTAGCGTGTTGCCGCAGCAACAAAGATAAGTTTAACGACAGTTAGTCGAGTTTCATCATCATTCAAACGGAACCAACCACTTTCTTCACCCAAAAGGAAGAGGAATAAGATAAAGCCAGTTGTTAATGTAGATGAAGCTTCCAAAACATCAATACGCAATGTAATCTATGAAAAGTACCACAATCGTAAGTATATATATTATTTTTCTCAATAATAATAATAAAAAGAAATATTAATTTATAGGACAACATGTTACACGGCAATCTCTACTTGTTTACTGAAAGAAAGAGATATATTTCTAGGAGGTATCACATCTCTAGGAACAATTTTACGAGAAATAGGTTTTCGATGGAGAAAGGATGATCCTCGAAGGGGACTTATGGAGTTGCCACACATCGTTTTGACTCGTATCAATTTTCTTCAAGCATATGTAAATAACTTGAGAAATAATACCTATGAACAATGCATTTTTCTTGATGGAACTTGGATATATGAGAATGGAAACAGTAATCGTTCATGGCAAATGATCAACAAACTGTTAAGAAAATAAAAAGTGAAGGCAAAAGGTTTGCGGTGATTTTTTGTTAAATATTTTTCCTGTATAATTTTTTTCTTGTATATACAGGTACATCATATTACACGCTGGTAGCAAAGAGGGATTTGTACATGGAGCTTCATTAATATTTTCCTCAAAAACCAAAGATCCTGATTATCATGGAGAAATGAATAAGGAGAAATTTACCAACTAGTTTGAATATCAGTTACTACCAAATATAAAGGCACATTCATTAATTATTATGGATAATGCCAGTTATCACTCCCATATACAAAATATATCACCTGACTCTACGTGGAGAAAAGGTGATATTCAAGAATGGTTGGGAAATAATATTCAGTTTGAAGCAAATATGTTGAAACCTCAATTACTTCATTTAGTTTCTTTGTAAGTATTAATTAATTTGATACTAGAATATAAAAATTATAGATATTTTAGGTACGAACCACCAAAACTGAAAAAATATTATGCCTTTTTATGTATTTATTAGATTATAATATATGGAATTCTTTCAAATACTGATGCTGTTATGCATTCACTTTATATACTTACAATAAACAAACAGTGACACCATCTAAAGCTGAAGATTTAATGAATTCATCATTAACGCTGGCCACGAGCGGTACCGCGCATCGGCGTAGAATCAGTTCGGACCGAGAGGAATGGTGGTATTACTTCGTCCGCGGAGCAGTACGGACATTTTCGCTGCCGGTCATTTGCGTAATTGTTTATCTGTCCTAGAAAAATTATGATTTCGTCAGCAAAACGACCGCGGTCGGACAAACTTCGAAAATTTATTGCAGAAATTCTAGACTTAATATATGAAGGTGCTAAAATTAAATGTGTAATCTGTAAAATCCCGTTAATGTGTTGGTCGAGACAACATTGTCTACGACACGTAAATAGTGAAAAGCATATCTCAAAAAGAAATTGCGCACGAGACAATGAAAAGTTTATATTTAATTAATGTGTTACGTTTATCGCATGTAATATACCGTTTAATTTACTAGACTAGGAACCATTTATCTGCTTTTGGAATAACTATTCGGAGTGCAAATTACCAAGTCGAACATCGTTACGAAGAATTGTGCCATCTGCGCGCGAACATATTGAACAAAAAATAAAATCGAAGTTGAAAGATCAAAAATTGTGGTTATGTGTCGAGAAAACAACAGATCGGAAGAAACATTCTATTCTTAATGCAATGGCGCGCAAATTGGAACCTCATCAATCGGCACCTTCAATCCAGTAATTTCAAAGTTAGTGTTAAATACATTGGACAAGTTTGAACTTTCAACAAACCAACTCTTGATGTTAGTGAGTGATGGTACTGCAAACATGCTTTCTGTAGGCCGGTCTCTTAAAAAGCATTCTGCTAATTTGTTACACATTACGTGTAAAATTCATGCTCTCAATCTTGTGGCGGATAGTATCAGAAAATGTTATCCTGAGGTAGACGCTTTAATAGCGCATACCAAAGCAGTATTTGTCAAATGACCGAAACGTATTCGCGAATTTCACAGACTGTGCCCCGTATACCAGAGCCACCAGAACCTATTCTAACTCGTTGGGGAACATGGCTGCAGGCCGCGTTTTATTATCATAAATATTTTGACAATATTAAGAACGTGGTTTTACAATTCGATACAAAGGAAGCTGCCGCTATCCAGAAAAGCCAGTCGAAATTTCAAGTTAGCCAGGTTAAAATGGATTTAAAAATCATTCACGACAATTACTTCGGGCTAGCAGATGCAATAGAAAAATTACAAAATGCTGCGGTGCCGTTAGAAGAATCTCTACAAATAGTGCAACATGTTCACGCACAGCTATGCGCGATTGAAGACGCAAAAAATGTTTCTGTTCTAGAAAAATTTGAAAGTGTTTTTGAGAAAAATTCTGATTTTGGCACATTAAGACACATTTGTGAAGGTGCGTCAACAGAATCGTTAAGTTATTTGAAAGATTATTTTACTTACGCAAATATTACGTCACTAGATGTAGAACGTTCGTTCTCTGCATATAAACGCATTTTTTCCTCATGCCGTACTAGTTTTGCCGAAACAACAGTTGAAACATATCTAATGTTGCAGATATTTAACAGACATTATTCACTTTGTGATTTCACGGAGGACTCTTAAAATGGTAAGTGTTTGAGCACGTGTTATTTAATTTTTATTTAAAAGATGATCGAAATTATTTGCGGCAGCAAACATCTCTATTAGCAGAATAACTCTAGTGGAACGCGAGGCCTGGTCGACTCTACGCTACTGCGCGGTATCGCTCGTGGCCAGCTTTATTCATCATACTTATTTGTCTTTTAAACTTGTACGTTTATTTTTGCATAGAAAACAAGTGTATTTACCTGCTATGTCATTATATTGTAACGTATTGTATTTAGAAACTAAATTATTATGTAGGCGAGCCATAAAGTAAATATGCTTTTATCGATGTAGTTTTATTTACATAATTTTTATCCAAATACCCAAACCCTTCTCATCGTACTCCATTTACCTCACATGTATAGTATAGTATTGATGAAATGTAGATCATACAAACTGTTTGGTTTCTTCGTTTAAGATATTTTATAAAAATAGGGGCATTTTAATTATATCTAAGGTGCATTTAACATGATTACTTTTATGAAACCACTTTTAATATATATTTAAATTATGAAACATCATTTACACCAATACAAATGCAAATATTAGGTTATATTTTAGAAATGTCACTTCAAAATTATAGGTTAGATTGTTTTGATATAAAAAGACAACGTTGAGCAATATGACGTAATACTCTCGTCACTAATAATAAGCTCCTCCCACGTGAACTTACGGCGATTCGACTATATATACATTGCATAATGGAAAATGGTGGACGTTTTGAACACATTTGAAAATAATAAAATATCTAGTTAACATCGTTTAAAAGCTCCTATTTATAATCAGTTGCTTCCCATTCGTTAAAAGAACCGGGCTCAATTTATAATAATTCTAAAAGCTGGACGGTCAGCGGTACACTATTGTTGATTTTATTTTACATTGATTTTAATTTAGGTGTGACTTGAGAAACCTACATTTATCCTAATGGAATCTTAAACCTTATATTTTACAAGCTTTAATGTACTGAAAACAAGACTTCTTAAACCTGGTCCGCGCATAAGGATATAGAGATTGCAGGCCGACACCGACAATAGTTGCTCTAAACATTTTTATTAAACTTTAATGAATGCTGACATGTTATACAATAGCATAAATTCTCTCCGCATGTACAAATTTTACGATCTGTATTGATGATCTATTGAAGCGTGACGCACCCAACACATAAAAATTCAAATTGAATTGCGTTTCAACACCTCTTTAATTATCTGTTAAAGGATGATATTTTTCAATGGCTTCTAATAAATAAATTGTTACCTTCACAAGTAAAGGCTAAATACGATCTCGACAAATGTTGCATGTACAAATTATTACGGCTCAATTTTCTGCACTCGCATTTTTATCTGTTCGCATTACATGCTTCTAAAGCAGCTAGAAATAACATACATACATACATCACATGAACCTTGAAGTAGATGAAGAATGTACAATTCGAAAAGCACGTTAGTTGCTAATAGTAATTGCTGTCGTATACTCAACGTTGATATTAAAATCAAGTCTTCTTGACCCAAATAGCTCAAATCGTGATTTATTATTAAAACATAATCAAATCAAATGAACATGACGTGACTTTCATAAAATCGCGGGCCAATGAAGAAAACTCGAGTTTTATAATTTATATATCGCAGTTGTCGTAAATGTTTGGAATACAGCGAGAATATGAATTACATAGACATATGTATGTATATATGTATGTACATCTTTGTTGGAAGGAAAATACGCTGTAGTACGTACTTGAGAACTTTTGCATTTTAGTTGACAAATTTACTTACAAATGTTTTAAATACAGTTACATGTGTAAACCAAGTAGTTTCTAGATACTGCAAGCTATTTATAAAAACTGCAACAGAAGTCCTTAAAAATTAATTTCTTGGAAAAATATGTGTATTTGCTTACAAATCTGGGTACAAAAATTAACCTTCACGAAAATTTTTAAGGGTGCATAGACGAGCCACTGGGAAAATTCTATAACTAGTACATAATATATTACAATGTATAATTATTTAGGATGGTATAGTGTGCAAAGCAAGTACGAGATAGGCGCCATAAATTCTCGGCTTATACAGGTTTGAGCGTGTTCAAACTCCGTTGCGTCATAGTTACACACGTGCGAGGCCTATAGTTACTATATAAATTACGGCTCGAAGAGTAGTAGTTTCTAGTAGCCAGAGAGACAACGTGACTAGTGCATGAAAATGTTTCAGGTAACGAAAATTGAGTGCCACGCGGTCATTACATTTTTGACAAAAGAAGGGGATACGCCTAATCACATTAAACAACGTTTAGACGGCGTTTATGGTAATTTATCTTCATATTCCACTGTAAAAAGTGGACAAAATGTTTCCGTTTGGGACAAGAATCCCTTGATGATGGTGAACGCCCTGGTCGGCCAATTGAACTGACAACGCCATAAACCATTTCAATTATTGAAGAAATTGTATTAGCAGATCCCTGTGTGAAAGTGAAGGAATATCAGTGATGTCTGATCTGAAACAAGTATTCGCCGAATTTTCCATAACCATTTGGGTATAAATAAGATTAGTGCAAGATGGGTACCGCATCTTTCTTCTGCTCTCCAACGTGAACGTCGCGTCGCGTCGGGTCGAATATGCGCTTTCGTTTTTAAACATGTGTCGAGACGACCCGAAACCGATTTTGGAGTCCATTATCACAGGAGATCAAACAATGATTCTGTATTATAATCCTCTATCCAAAAAGGAGTCGATGGACTGGCGGCGACCCGATGAACCTCGTCCCAGAAAGGCGAAAGAAACATTTTGAGGGAAAAACTCTAGATTTTTACAAGGGTACAGAATTATTAATGATCGTTGAAATAAATGTATAAAAATTGTTATATTTTACCAAGTTTATTTTTTCTATATCAGGCCGAGAATTTATGGTGCCTACCTCGTAACATGCAAATGTACTTTGCAACGTTTACAAACGTAGATAGTGTGACTATGACACACTCTGCATCTACGACGTGCCCAACCTCATCAAATCGAATTTCATCTGGCGTTTGAAAATGTTTCTTATGGTTGGTGGAATCGGGCTGATATACAGATAAATGTATTGGTTTATGTGCCAGAAATCTAAACTAAATCTACAAAATAAGCTGTTGCTGTACAAATGTGTCTTAAAGCTGGTCTGGACCTACGGCATCCAGGTGTGGGGTACAGATAGTGACTCGAACATCTTAAAACCTCAGCGCTTTCAATCCAAAGTACTAAGGCAGATTACCAACGCTCCTTAGTATGTACCAAATCATGTTATTCACCGAGACCTCCAGCTTCAAACTGTGAAACAAACACGCTTGCTCAAAACCTCCTTAGGCGCCCAAGAAGAGCGAGATTGAAGCGGCGCGACCCTTTGGACCTCTCTTCACCAGCTAGAACATATACGTATAGTGCTTAATACAATCTTATAGTTTTACTAAATGACCTTGCCTATGAACAGTCACAATTGTTAATGTGAGTGTATTGTGTACCGTCTACTTTATTATTTCGCCATTGTTAATCATATATATTGTAATGGGATGTTCCACGTGAAAAGCGTATGTTTAAAAGTTACTAAATTCATTCTAATCAATATTATATCAAAATTCGCTGATATTAGATTTTAATAGAGTTGTATGCGGAACTTGAGTTACGAAAATGACACGTATACACACAAAAAACCCACTGTATTTGGAAATAACCGTCAAAATCCCTTACGTCACCTGCGACATCGAATTCGATCTTCAAAACAACAAAATTAAATATCAAGTCGTTACATTGGCAATGCCAGGGACGACCGAGAAACAGAAGTTGGCAACGTAAACATTCTGACAAAAAACAAACATCTTTTGACTGATGTATTTAGAAATTGTACTATTCAAATTAAATCTCGCCGAAATTATTAACTCAAATGTATTGAAAAGCTGTTAAAGTAAGGTATAAACAATCACGAACAATTATCAAGAGTATTACATCAATCAAGGAATTTTAAGAAGTAATCCAAAGAAATTTCATTCAAAAATATGATCAAAAGGGGTCTAAAACAAGAGAATTTCGGATATCAACACTGCTGAGAAGAGGAAAGAAGGAACCATAAGGATTATATATACACACACATCAAACACCCATCACAACATTAACTGTAAGTAATTTTAACAGATAAATTTCATTTTTGTAAATGAAAAACTTAAAATAAACGTAGAACTGATTATCTCCCTATTCAAATCTTTTAATCGTTATTTGTAACATCACAATATATATATACTTTATATCTCTGAACTCGCAATGTGCTTCCATACTCGATATGTAATTTAAATAGGTGTTCGTCACTGGACGGACGTCCCTCTATGTTTCTCTCCTTATAGACATACTGTTTAATGTTTCTTCATTGCAAATAGATGGCAAAAAAATTAGGATGTTAAAGCAAATGTTTGGTGGAACACCTCTGATGTCTACCAGACGTGAAATTTGAAATCGAGTTGTGACATCCTTTTATCATTCACCATCTTGTACGAGCCCTAACAACTATATATTGGGACAAAACAAAGTACATACATATATAATTCGGGTGTTTGACAGTTTATTTTTTTCTAATATTTTTTTAATTTAATAATATGTAATTAGTTAATTAACAACAATAGGGGTCAATCAGCAACACAAAAAACAAAAGTACTTATTCTATCATCTCTAATTAACAATAAGAATATTCATTTTGTGTGGTAACTAAATATTGGGACATGGCACGAATTTCTATTTTTAGAATGGAGTAACACCGTCCTCATATTTTATGACCGCTCGAATTCGGTTGGGCATTGAATTAACTAGGGATCTGCACTTTGCGAGAACGAATCCACTCCAAATTTGCTCTATTTTGGCTCTAAATTCTGGTAATATCCGTTGTAGGTTGTTCCTCAATGTTTGTTTCATTTCATGCAACACTGTTTCAATGATATTAAGGTCAGGACTGTTGGAAGGCAAAGAAATAACAATTGCGTTGTGGTCGCCAAACCACTTTTTTGTAGTTTTGGCCGTATGACAGCCTGCCCCATCCTGCTTAAAACTGTAATTTTCGCCAACATTTATCTTCGCGACACCTGGTAGCAGACTGTTTTGCAGTATTTGTTGATATTTCGCAGCATTCACGGTACCATCAATAAATTCAAAGCATCCTAATCCTGAAGCTGCCATGCAGCCACAAATCATTAATCCTTTAGGAAATTTTACAGTACGTTTTAGGCAATCCTTACGGAAAGCCTCTTGTTTGGTGCGAAGCACGCGTTTGCGGTAATCGCCAACACATACGTCGAATTTCGATTCGTCGCTAAAAATCACTCTTGACCAATCTTCTACCGACCAAGATAGTTTAGATTTTGCCCATGTGAGCCTAGCTTTCTTTTGTTTTTCCGCCAACAGTGGCTTTTCCTTTACCTATAAGAAAACATTCTTTTGAAATACTTTTTTAAATTGTTACTTGTAATTCAACCTTATAAAACTTTAATCCACATTTATGAAACCACTGGCAACGGCATTCCCTTGACAGATTTAGTTTAGTTTCGTGATACCATTCAGCCGTAATGTACCATAGAGTATTTCTTCGGCCTTTTTTACATAGTTTTACTAATATTCTTTTATCCCTAGCAGAAACTAATTTTGGACGAACGGGTCTTTTGCGTTCTTTATCGAAGATATTTGCAGTTTCTCCATAGTGCTTAATTACATATATTCCACACTATAGTTTTAGGAATATTAAGTTCGTCCGTCACTTCACGTATTGTTTTATTGTGGCAATAATTTTTAAGCACTAACTCACGAATTTTTGAATTTTCTAGAGATGCCACGCACCATTTTGTACAATAAATGCAGAAATTCACTCAATACAATAAGAAAACAACTGTCGGTTAATCAGACGTTTCGTTCTGCGTTGTTTTCGCAGCTCACTTGTCTTATTTTGTTTAATTTTTGACAGTTACTTGATATTGTCCCAATATTTAGTTGTCACACATTTTCGTTACTTTTACATGTTATAGGGTTTGTTATTCAGAAACAATAAGTATGTTTTGTGATTAACTGACATTTAAACCATTGCTTATTCAGCATTATTATAATTAATAAAAAATAATTAAAACAAATAAACTGTCAAATACCCGAACTACACATGTACGTATTTTATGCTATGCCGTTATTGTGAAGGTCGACGGTCCCCATACTGTATAATAGCAAACGATTGGTCAATCAAGATGTCTTTTTTCTCTTTCCTGTTGAATCGCTTCGTTTTACCCATTGGGTCCACACTACGAAAATATATTGCTGCAAACAGTTACTACAGCATTGTCATTCCAACGAATTACAGATATTTTTGATTTCATATCATATTTTGATTCCAATGCATTCTTTTCGCGCTTTGAAAACTGTTTTGTATTTTGCAATGGACACTTGGCAGTCCTATTTTCCCTTATGGTCGCAATAGCGAAAAATCCTTTATTTCTTAGGTGAATCGTTAGCTTAGAGGAGGGAAAGGAGTTGTCGGAGAAAATTAGATGATTGATTAATAACTACTTCACCCCCAAGACCCTTCACATGAGATGGAGTAAAATAGCTAGCCATCGGCTGAACATAGACATCAAAGTTTAAAACCAGCCACCGGCTTCCCTTTAATAAACATTTCGTAAGAATGCTAGCCCAAATATGACACCATCAATAGAGGGATTGAACGCAAAAATGTCGCATTGATAATTTTCCTTATTTAATATATCCAAAAGTGGTCTAACTTTTGAATATTTGTCATTTTTGTGAAACTGAGCATTGTCCGACAAGTGTAAACATTGTTTTATTGTTAGAAAACGGTTCCAACTCATGCAATTTTTTACGGAAATTACTCCTTTATTTTCTTGTGTGTAATTCCCACCTCTAGATAATATTTAAAGAATGAATTTTTAAGTAATTTGCAAATCTGCTCATCTTCAATTAAAAATCACTTTGTGGCATAACATTGCAAATAAATCACAAATTCGCCGGAAGTAATGTGGAATTCAGGTTTAACAAATTTTAAACTCCAATAACGTAATCTTTTTTGTTTGAGATTCCCTTCCAGATGACATGGATTAAAGACTAATTTCTTGTTTATCATCTTGTTAGTAACATGAGAAGTACAGCTTTACTAGCGTTACAACTCAGTTCAAATATCATGTTACTCCAGTATTAGCTTAACTGCTTACATCACGCTTACCTTTCATAAAAAACTGGCAGTGGTTTTACAAAGCGAAACAAAAATTCGGTAGTTACAAACATGTAAAAAGAAAATCAGAATCTTTAATCAACACAACCCACGCAAGCGTTTGCTATTCGAATACTTTCATAAGCCTGTTGATGTTTTTTCTCTACATACTTATATACGTACAGAATGTTCCGAATTCATAGGCCGCTATGCCGTTTATTATGAGGTATAAATTTAAATTTGGGAAAATTTTATTCTGACAAATAATCAAACAAAGGATTTCAAAAATAAGTGACAGATTATTACGATAACTGTTTATATAAAAGATAGACATATTTGTTTTCATTTCAAAATTTTAGAAATGCTAAAGCAACAATAACTTTATTTTTTAAATGGTTGCCTATTTCTTTTGCTTTTCCATTAAATAGCCTACCTTTTCTTGATTACAGTGATATATCAAAAACGAGCAATTAAAGGAATACCTGAAGAGATATATATAAAAACATTATCTTCTAACATTTAAATGCCCAGCAGGCTTTGAAATATCAAGTATGAGGTTTTTTATATATTTTTAAATTATTGAGCATGCGTTGGAATCTGGCATGTATCATTATTTGCCGCATTTTCACACTAAATTTTACATGTAATCTTTTGTGCATAGCATCTTATTTCCGCGTTTAGCTCGTGGCATTTAAAGGAATTTAGTTGTACTTCCTTAAGTTCTTTCAAGAAAATTTCTCATGTACATCTGACTAGCGAGATTTATGTTTTTATTGAACACTTACCTGCACAGAAATCGCAGTTTTGAATTTAGTTATTTTATATTTTGGAAACTAAACTTCAGATTAAAACGAACTTATGCTGCTAAGATCATTTAATATGCTTTAACGTGAGTCTAAATTAATTAGAATTTCTTCCGTTATTGCTTCCAAAAAGTTCTGAAATGAAATGCATGAAACAAATTAACATTTTATTACTGAAGGAATGATGTTTTCTTAGGAATTCAACAAGATCACTCGGTAACAATTCGTAATTTCTAATAATGGCTGTCTTGCCTTAATGACATCCCGCATACGATTAGACATAGACCTAATCAAATTGGGTATTGCTTTTTCCACTGCAACACGATGGTCTAGCGTAAGATTTGGACCAGTTGCAGGTTTTCTAGGGGTTAGATTTCTTTCGTATAAACAGTTTCTCGTTGGCACGATAAAGCGGTTATCTCTCTCCATTGTAAATCGCTTTCTGCCTGTTCCTGGTCGCCTATGGAAGGATCCAATCTAATAACTAACCTGGGCAAGTATGCGGTAACAGCCAGAGGCGTGGCGAGCGCATAAAAGTTTACACATAAAATAGAAGGTAAGAAATAAATTATAAAACGTGCTGAAACACTTACCGTTTTAAAAGTCTTCCGTGAAATCACAAATTGGGTAACATCTGTTCAATATTTGAATCATTAGATATGTTTCCACAACTGTCTCAGTCAAGTGAGTACGACGTGCGGAATAAATGTTTTTTAATGCCGAAAACGACCGTTCGACATCTAGCGATGTTATATTTGCATATTTCAAATAATCTTTGAAACAACTTAATGCATCTTCACACGCACCTTCACAAATTTGTCTCAATATAAGAAAATCGGAGTCTTTCCCTAAAACACTTTCAAATTTTCGTATTACACACTAATTTGTTTCGCCTTCTACAGCGCATAACTGTGCGTGAACATCATTCACAATTTGAACAGAATCCACTAGTGACATCGAAACATTTTGTAATTTTTCTATTCCCTCCGCTAGTCCGAAGTAATTGTTGTGAATAGTTTGTAAATCTCTTTTAACCTGACTATCTTGAAATATTTCCTGGCTTTTCTTGATTGCTGCGGCTTCTGTCGGATTGAATTTTAAAACTATCTTCTTTACTTAATCAAAATATTTGTTGTAGTAAAACGCAGCCTGCAACCATGTTCCTCAATGTGTAACAGTCGGCTATGGTGGTTCAGGTAAATCAGGACACAGTTTGTGAAATAGTCGGGTACGCTTCGGGGACTTTAGAAACACTGCCTTTGTACTAGCAATCAATGCATTTACTAGTGGAAAACATGTAGGAATCGTTTGTGCCGCATGATTTAAAGTGTGGATTATACACGTTACATGTAAGAAGTTGCCATTGTGTTCTTTAAGAGATCGGCCCAGAGAACGCATGTTTGAGGATGACGGTCGATGTGGTTCCATTGTACGTACCATTACATTAACCACAGAATGTTTTTGACGATCTGTTGTTTCGTCCACACACAACCACAGTTTTTTATCTTTCAATTCCGCTTTCATTCTCTTTTCTATATATTCAGGAGCAAATGGCACTACATTTCGTATCGATGTCCGACTAGGTAATTTACAGTCCGCATATTTATTCCAGAAGGAGACAAATGCTTCTTTGTCTAGTCGAAACGATAGATTACATAAAATAAGAGTAACACATAAATCAAATGTACATTTTTCTTGGTCTCGTATGCCACTTTTTGCAGAAGAATGCTGTTTGCTTTCGATGTGACGTTGACAATGGCTTCTGGACCAACACATTAAAGGGATTTTACAAACTAGACATTGAATTTTAGCGCCATCAAGAATTAAGTGCGGCATGTCAATTATAAAGTTTTTAACTGCGTCTGCCATAAGCGTATAATTACGAAATAAGTTACGACAGCCTACATATACACAGAACTACTCGCATACAGCATCGATTTAATACTGACGCTGTGAACGGGTGAAATAAATAATCGCCGACTCCGCACCACATATCTACTACACTGACTGTTACCGCTGTTTGCCTAGTCTACAATCATAACAAGTGTAATAAATAATAAATAACTAATAAATGCCTATTTTTTGCCCTTTTTTGTCTTTTTTATTGCCTTTTTGCAGCCTATTTCTATAATCTTATAGTGCCATAAGTTCGGGCTTTACTCATAACATTTCTTCATACTTCGAACTGCTGAGCGTGTCACATTCAGACGTCAGGCAATAGTTCCTAACAAAGTCCATTTTCGATTAAAAAGTCTATTTGGGCCGCTTTTTCCGGGGCAGTATGCATTTTACTAATGCACCTAGCAACTCATAAGACACTGACGGACGAATTATATGCATATTAATGCATAGATAATAACTGCAATCTATCAAAAATTTGTTATATTCGTGACAACAACCATGTAAATATGCCCTGCTTTTGCTATTGGTTTGTGCACTTGATAGAAAATAAGAACTGTTGATAAATTTATGCTCTTGCCGAAACATAACAAATGATCTTCCAAACAGCTTTTTAGCTTTTTTTAAAGTTTTATTTTGATCTAAGGTCTAGTTTCTAAAAAAAAAAGTTAATTAAAGTCAAAAGTACGAAGTGGTCGATTTCTATGCACGTAAGTTTATTTGAAATAAACTTGAGGCACATTTCATTTAAATAATAAATAAATTGAATAAATAAATTAATGATCCTCTGATATATTTTCTGAACTTGATATTCTAATGCCTACTAGGGATTTTGATGTAAGCTTTGAAAATCTTTCGTGTAATTATTTATCAGAATTCGTACTTATTATTAACCTATTTTGTCCTTACATCTATCTATGAAATATATTAACCGAGAGAAGAAAAGGTAATGTAGCTGTTCTGTGGAAAATAAAAGCTTGTATTATAGCGACCTACCTGGTCAAAGATTAAACATTGCTATTTATGGGCAAATGTAATTGTGCTGGAATGCACACGAATCCATTACACTTAATAAATTGTTCCAAAATGGGACTAGGATATTCAATTCCCGTATAATTTCTGCATATATTAACGTATATCATTTTGAAACGGTAGGCTAATAAACTTATAATTACAATAATGTTATTGGAAACGCGAACATGTTTAATAAACTCTTGGTACGCGAAATATTAACGGGATACTTCTCTACTACCGATGTGGTGAATGAAAATAAAAAAAAATAAATTTAACTTCCAATACGTTTTCAAAAGGCTTCATCGAACAAAACGTAACGCAATACGATATAAAACTTGCGCATCCACTCCATGTAATGACCAGTGCTTCCTTTTATTCTTGTTTACAGTTACAGTCGATGCAAGCGTAGCGAAGAATTCTTTTCACAGTAGTGAACTATGTTTTTTATAGTATTTTTAAATTACATGTAGAAGTGGTAGCAAATTGGCTATAATCAAGTTATTACTTCACTTAAGCTCTAAGTACAAATATATCATCTTGCTGGAATAATATTTTATTATGTTGTTTATATTTCTTATAGCTATGCTTGGAATATACTACCACTCCGTATATGAAACAAGCATTAAACAATTGAACAAGTAGCCAGATCGAAATCGATCGAGTTAACGTGTGCAGTAGGTGCTGTTAATTAATTAAATTAAGTAGACGTGACATTGATTTTAAAGTTAAAACTTTCGCTGTAACTACCAACTACACCAACGGCTGAGTGATGCAATAGTAAGTGTCTGCTCCTGACTATAAGAGAGTTAGGAGCACCCCTGCCAAGGAAATTGACAGCTTTTTCGGTAAGTTCAATACCCGTTTGAAGTCAACATTTGCATATGTGGGAGATTATGTAACTGCATTTCACCTTTTACAACAACGAAATTATAGTAAAGCTGTGAAATATTACACAACCCATATTGACATAATAGACTTTTACGGTTGCGATAAACTTAATGTCTCATAAAAATGGCTAGTTTCAAACATGTCCATCATTTCCAAATTAATGAAAAAAATGCAGAAACGCTTATACATTTCATACAGTTGACAATTTCAAAATATCAATCAGTATTGTTATAACAAAGCCGTATTATTACATTAAGCTTACAATAATAGATTCCATGATATCAATCATCCATCGAATTAAAACTTTGCATATTTGTAGGACCCATCTAGTGTTATAAATAGAGTTTGTTAAAAAGGTGGTACCGGCAGTGGTGCACCGCATAAAAGTAGGTACGTAATATACAATATTAGTGAAAAATAATATTGTTACCTTTTCCTGTCGTCTTGATGTCCACTGTGGCAATTGGCAACCGCGCTGGTAAGCTGCGTAAAATGCAACATCAGCAACGCTTCCATTGTCGATTCATTCAGCCGTCAACGGTGTTGTGAATACGTTGTCGTATACTTCGAAAATGATCGTCCGACATCCAGTGAAGTAAGATTTGCAAATGTCAGATATTCCTTTTCCTCATCTGGGCACACTTGATCTTCAGTTATAGACCGAACCTCTTGCAAATCGGGATTTTTCGTTAAAATTGTAGCAACATCGACTCCTATAGTGCTCGTCAAGTTTTCTAGAACGGCTTGTAAATTGTTTATGCAATTTAATGCGTCTCGTGCAGATAAGTAACTGTTTTCTAATTGTTCAATAGCTTGTGCAACTTCAGAATAGTTCATGGAAATTTTATCTATTTGTTTTCAAGATAACATTTTTCACTTGTGAAAAATATTTCTGATAGTAAGATACTGCCTAGAGCCATGTCCCCCATCGCGTTATTACAGGCTGAGGTGGTGGTGGTGGTAATTTCGAACACAATTATTTGAATACACGGACGTTTGGGAGATTTGATGAACACTTTTTTGGTAGATGCTATTAACTTATCCACCATCGGATGCTTCTTTCGAATGGTTTCTGCTACGAAGTGACATGCGTGTATAAGGCATGCTATGTGAAGAAGAGTCGGAAAGCATATTTTCAACATCCTACCAACTCTCAGCATTGTTGCAGCTCCGTCAGTAACGAACAATGTGACTTGGGTTCCTGTGATACAAAATTCTCTCAACGAATCTTTTATTATCTTGACAACGGTTTCTGCATTCGTTTCTTGAATCCTTTTACTGGATAACAACAATGAAGCTGGTGGACCATCACGTTTTAAAGGACGCGCTACAACATGAATGACGCTGTGTTTCTGAGCATCAGTTGTTTCATCCACACATGGGCAGATTTTCTTATTTCTCAACTCGTCTTTTATACATTCCTTTACTGTACCTTCCACGCGTGGCAAATTGCATCGTGATTGCATAGATGTTGGCAGCTTCCATGAGGGAACGTACTTAGTCCAAAAAAGACGAAAGTGTTCATTAAATACTAGATGTTGTGGGATGTTGCACACACTTAACATAAAAATAGAACCATATAAAAATTGCCAGTATGGAATACTGTTTCTTAAATTCAATACATGTCGTTTACTTTTACAATGTTTTCTACATTCAAACCTATCGCGACTTCGCAATCCGCTATTGCATATTGTGCAATAAATATGCGGACTTTTATATTCTAATCCAGGGAAGCGCCCGAGATATTTATTCACATCCGAAGGGAACGTTACACCCTTTGGGCGTCCCATCTCCGCGCACTTATTTGGCGTGCACCGTGCAACGTACTGTCGCTTTGAGCTCTCTCGCGGTACTCTCGAGATCGACTATGAGTTGAAAATTACCCCTACCCACGCCGGTACCGCTACGCTACTGCCATCCGGTACCACCTTTTTAAGAAACTCCAGTTATAAAACATGGCCTTTCGTTTCGGTGGAATTCTACGTTTAGCGAACGATATCTACCCCAATCATACAGCGGAATTAGCCAAAGTTTCATAGTATCCATAAAGCCGTAGATCGGGTAATGCAGATAATGTCTATAACGCAGATGAAGAGGTTTAATTTGGAACTGCACTCTGGTCGCACCCTAACCTATAAGGGAGGCAAAACAATTGGATGTGCTGCGCAATCTGTAAAATCTATAACACATAGTTATACTGTACTGCCTATAATATCGAATGCAGAAAAACTTATATCACCTTTGCTTATAGCATTCGAGGAGACTGGAGGTACATTTGGTCCACAACTTCACGAAAACTTATACTAGTATTTTTCAAGTTTTCAAACCATAATATTATATGTTTGCTATTCATCAAATGTCAAGGGTGAGGCTTTCACACCAGGCAAGTTTACAACAGAACTATTTACGAAATGGTTCTCGGTTGTATTTTTTACCGAATAGTGAAAGGAACGCTCTGCTACTCGATTCTTGGATGCATTTTGTTGATGACGTAACGAACAAGAGCAATAAATTCGACTGTAGAATACCTGCCGATAAACCAACACATATTCTAGCCATTTCCAAGAAAGCAATGGTATGGTTCAACCGATGTACACTGCTTCCGTATATGGAAAACATTTATGAAAACGTTTTCAAATCAAATTTTACTCGGCAATGTGGCTACTAGAATTGCAACCGTTAGTTCACAATCAACTCTCCTTCTCAAGATATCGTAATTTATTTTTATACACCAGGTTACATAGAAGCTAAACCAGTTCGAATAATACGTAACAAATGTACACTAGTGATAATTTCCAACATACTAGATGCTATTATAAATATGGATGTTGCATATACAGTCTTGAATCGTTTTCAGAACATTTTACATTCGCCGACTTAACACCAATTCTGAAACTCTACTGAATCTGATTTTTTTACACTACTCACTTTTATCTTCATTACAACGATATACAATTTAACATCATTTTTAACATAATTATAGAAATATAATTAGAATCCGGGAGTAAATTTCGATTCTAGCATTAAAAGTTATTTACTGGACTGTTTTCTTAACAAAAATACATCTTGTCTAAATGTGTAAGACAAAGAAGAAAAATCAAGCTAGGGGAAATTGAAAGGAAAAAGTCATCAACACTGCTTCGCCTGGTAATAAAATTAAATGTAGTTGAACTGTCAAAATACAACACCGTGAGTAAATAAATATCACAACAATATATAAGATTTCCAAAACTGTTTGAATTTATTGTATGCTAAACCACCGAATTCAACCAGAACGACGATTATTTATAACTTCTCATTCGATTAAAATGGACAGAAAGTTATCTTTTAAGTGGCCATTATAGAGCAACGCAAACTGCGCTGGAAGCCAGTGGCTGACGCATAAAAGTTTACACAAAATAAACACGGCCGGGACAATTCAGTATAAGCGTCAGTATAACTGCGACTCGAAAGCCGATCTGTTGTGTATGCATCTACGCTGTCGTATACTATATCGTAGTTCTACGTTTGTTTTGAAAATGTTTCCTACGTCGCGAAAACGACCAAATTTGGACACAATCAGAGAATTTATTGCAGAAATGCCTGATTTAATGTGTGATGGCGCTAAAATTTGGAATGAATATTCGGACTTTAAGTTACCAAGTGAGAGAACATTACAGAGAGTTGTGCCGTCTGCTCGTTAGTACGTCGAGAAAAGAATTAAATCGGAGTTGCAAGATAAAAAACTGTGGTTATGTGTGGACGGAACGACAGATCGTAAAAAAAACATTCTGTGGTTAATGTAATGGTACGCACAATGGAACCACATCGTCCGTCACCCTCAATTTTACTAGCTTCCAGACGAATACAACAATGCCGAGGTAATTTCAATGTTTGTGTTAAATACATTGGAAAAGTTTGAACTTTCAACAAATCAACTGTTGATGTTTATGAGTGATGGTGCCGCAAACATGCTTGCTATAGGTCGATCTCTTAAAAAACATTGTGCTAACTTGTTGCATATTACATGTAAAATTCATACTCTCAGTCTCGTAGCAGATAGTATCAGAAAATGTTATCCCAAGGTAGACGCTCTAATAGCACATACAAAAGTTGTGTTTGTAAAATCCACAAAACGTATTCGGGAATTTCATAGACTATGCCCCGGTATTCCTGCACCACCACAACCTATTCTTACTCGTTGGGGAACATGGTTAGAGGCTGCATTTTATTATCTTAAATATGTTGAGAATATAAGGAACGTGATTTTAGAATTCGACCTAAAGAAAGCTGCGGCTGTCAAGGTAAGCCGCTTGAAATTTCGGGATAGTCAAGTTAAAACAGATTTGGAAATTATTCAGTACAATTACGTGGGACTAGCGGATGCGATAGAAAAACTACAAAATTCTTCGGTGTCGTTAGTGGAATCTTTGCAAATAGTGCAACATGTTCACGCACAGCTATGCGCGATAGAAGACGCAAGAAATGTTTGTGTTTTAGAAAGGTTTAAAAGTGTTTTAGATAAAGACTCTGATTTTGGCACATTAAGACAAATTTGTGAAGGTGCGTCAACAGAACCGTTAAGTTATTTGAAAAATTAGTGTTTGAGCACGTATCACATTTAATTTATTTTGTGTAAACTTTTATGCGTCCGCCACTGGCTTTCAGCGCAGTTGCGTTACTCTAGTGACCAAGCCACTTTTACAATACCATGAAGTTAATGATAGTTATTATGGCAAAATGTATTCTTAAGTAACATCATACAGGGTGTGGCGTTTAAATCGTCAGTTAGCCCAATACTGGGAATTATTGTTAGCTGAATGCTGAAAATTTATCTTCGAGGATTTTTCATACTTATCTTTCAAATAAAAATATTGGCAACTCTGAAATACTTCCAGTTATACCGAAAACGAATGTCACGCTGCTTATTTTAAATAGAATACCTGCATATTTTTTTCATTTTCCGATAACATACATTATTCTACGTAAATTCTGTTAAGATTTTCTTATAGCTATGTTTGGCGGTTTTTGATAAAAACGGATTTTAATGAATTTTGTTGGTTTATTGACAGTGGAATGGAAAGTCAACAAATTGAGAAAGTGTTTAGGTTACAGGGTTGAAATTTTCTGGTTTTGTAATCAATGGGTTGTACTACTATACAAAGTTAAGAAATTGTAAAATTAGTGGTACGGGCGATACGACTTATTGACTTATATTAACCAGTTAGACGCAATAATTCACTTATTTTTAATGAAACACCATGTATGTTATCCACGCATATGATTTGTCTGTCTATTCTCTGCAAGAGTTAATTAACACTCCCTATATCTATTTCCAGTAGTTTATGAACTATTTGAATTTTTTCATGTTAGGAATAAATTCGTATGGAAACTTAAGCAACAGAAGAAAAAATAAGGAGTAAATAACAGTAAAAAAACTGAAAATCAACAAAATTTATCAAATGTGTTCAAAATTATCCCCATATCTATCTCTACTAGTTTATGAGTAGTTTGAATTTTTTTCGTGCTAGGAATACATTCGAATAATTTTAGATATAACGATTAAACAATTTAAGAAGTGAGAAAACTAAAATTATTTGAAATAAGAATATAAGAAGCAAACAAACTGAAATTAAGCAATAAAATCTTATAAAAGGTTATGATTAATAAAAATTTCCATCGACCAGTTCTAAACATTCGTAAATTCATTTTAAATTGCAATGACCTTTTCATTCATAAAGATAAAAAAGCGATTGTTAATTGAAACTACTCTTTCATTTAAAATTAAATATTTATCTAGTTTACAAAATATAATTGTCCTTTCGTTAGAATTTGTTATTATTTCTATCTTTTTCTTGTTTCTCTTAAGAAGCCTGTAGAACAATTTAACATTTCTCGATAGAAGCGTCAGATCTTCCATTGTCGAATAGAAGAGCGTAGTAATGGATAATTTGGGTGTTTTAAAAAGGATTTACAAATTATAAGCGGGCGGTGAAAATGTTGACCACATTTGATAAATTTTGTTGATTTTTAGTTTATTTACATACTGTGTATGTACTTATTTTGTCTTTTGTTGCTTAAGTTTCCATCCGAATTTGTTCGTAACACAAAGAAATTCAAATAGGTCATAAACTAGTGGAGATAGATATAGGGAGTGTTAATTAACTCTTAGAGAGAATAATCAGATAAATCATATACGCTGATAATATACATGGTGTTACATTTAAAATAAGTAAGTTATTGCGTCTTATTAATTAATACACGTCAATAACCTTTTGTATGGCCCTGTATTATTAATTTTACAATTTTTTAACTTTGTACAGTAGTACAACGTACTGACTACATAACCAGAAAATTTCAACCTTATAACCAGAGCCCGGTAACAGGGAGCCGTGCCATAGCCGTACCTGCCTAATATACAAAAACAACAGCAAAAGATAGAAAAAAAAATAACAGAACTAATGCATAATTATAATATGTGAAAAGTAGTGAAACACTCACCCTTTTAAGCATCCTTAGCTACGGAACAGTAAAACTAGAAGCACCATTATCAGTATTAACATCATATGGATAAGAGTGGCAAAAAATTGACACCATTAGATGTGTTTCCACAGTTGTCTCGGTGAGCGATGTTCGCCGTGGTGAGAAAATGAGTTTATATTTTGAAAAAGAACGTTCAACATCTACCGATGTTATACATGCATGATTAAAATACTCTTTGTACTTAGTCAGTGGATTATTCGATACACCATCACAAATTTGTTTTAGTGTACTAAAATCGGAATCTTTCTGTAGGACACTCTCGAACGTTTCTAAGACGCCATTATATTTTGCGTCATGTATAGTCAGTAGCTGTGTATGCACTCCGTCCATAATTTGCAGAGACTCCAATAATGATAACGATCAATTTTGTAATTGGTCTATTGCGTCAGCTAATCCTTTATAGTAGCAACGAAAATTTTTTTAATCTGTTTCAACGGAAATATCTTGAAATTTCGGCTGGCTCCCCTTAATAGCTGTAGCTTCGGCAGGATTGAATTGTGCAACAACAGCTTTTACTATTTTGAAATGTTCAGCATAGTAAAAAGCTGCCTGCAACCATGTTCCCCAACGTGTAAGAATTGGCTCCGGTGGTTGACGAATACCAGGACACTGTGTGAAATGATCGTAGGCGTTCCACCTCGGGAGAGCATTGTCGAATGGTTTCTCCCACAAGATGTAAAGCATGCACTTTACACGTAACATGTAAACACTTGCAACCATGTTCAAGAAGAGAACGGCCTACCGAACACATTATCGCTGCGCCTTCGCTCATAAACATCAACGCTTTGCCTTTTGAAATTTGAAATTTTTCCAACGTACTAAGTACAACCTTCGTAATTGCTGCAGCAGTACACTCTTGTAGGCTTCGGCTAGCTAGTAACAGTGGTAATGTAGGTTTACTGAGGTCTAGTATGCGTACCATAATATTTACAATCGATTTTTTTTACAGTCTGTTGTCTCGTCAACGCATAACCAAAGAAACTGTTTTTTCAATATGCGTTTCATTTTCTTTTTCCACGTCGTCGCGTACAAATGCAACACGCTTACGTGCCGTTTTCTCCCTCGGCAACCGCAACTCGGGATTGTATTTGTCCCAAAAGTACTTAAACGGTTGTTTATCGAGTAAGCCTAGTGGCAAATTACAGTTTATCAACATAAGAATTACATAAAAAAATGCACTTCTCGGTAGTATGCCCAATTTTCGTTTTCTATGCTGTGCGGAATTTACGTGTCTTGTACAGTTCCACTTCTTATTTGACATCAAATGTATTTTGCCCACTTTACAAACTTACTCCCGTTGTAAAACAAATCGGGAAAGTCAGAAATAAACTTTTTTTACTATGTCTTGAAGGGGTCGTTTTTTAGCCTTCGACAATTTCATTAAAAACTACAATTAATAACTACGTCTGTATCAATAAAATCAAAATGCACTACACTAAATAATAACTACAATTAATAACTACGTCTATATCAATAAAATCAACACGCCCTATCCGCTATCCAATGCTAAACTAAACTGAGTGATGATGATTTGTCCTGTCGTATCATAATCGACCAGGCCTCCCCGCCCACCTAAACACAGTCACACCGCCGCTGCGATTGCTCTCCAGTTACCGGGTTCTACTTATAACTAGAGCAACACAACTGCGCTGAAAGCCAGTGGCGGACGCGTAAAAGTTTACACAAAATAAATTAAATGTGATACGTGCTCAAACACTTACCGTTTTAAGAGTCTTCCGTGAAATCACAAAGTGGATAATGTCTATTTAATATTTGTAACATTAGATATGTTTCCAAAGTTGTTTCGGCAAATTGAGTGCGGCGTGAAGAAAAAGTGTTTTTGTATGCGAAAAACGAACGTTCTACATCTAGTGACGTTATATTTGCGTAAGTAAAATAATCTTTCAAATAACTTAACGGTTCTGTTGACGCACCTTCGCAAATTTGTCTTAATGTGCCAAAATCAGAGTCTTTATCTAAAACACTTTCAAACCTTTCTAAAACACAAACATTTCTTGCATCTTCTATCGCGCATAGCTGTGCATGAACATGTTGCACTATTTGCAAAGATTCCACTAACGACACCGAAGAATTTTGTAGTTTTTCTATTGCATCCGCTAGTCCCACGTAATTGTTCTGAATAATTTCCAAATCTGTTTTAACTTGACTATCCTGAAATTTCAAGCGGCTTACCTTGACAGCCGCAGCTTCCTTTGGGTCGAATTCTAAAATCACGTTCTTTATATTCTCAAAATATTTAAGATAATAAAATGCGGCCTCTAACCATGTTCCCCAACGAGTAAGAATAGGTTGTAGTGGTTCAGGAATACCGGGGCATAGCAATTCCCGAATACGTTTTGGGGATTTTACAAACACAGCTTTTGTATGTGCTATTAGAGCGTGTACCCCGGGATAACATTTTCTGATACCATCTGCTACGAGACTGAGAGTATGAATTTTACATGTAATATGCAACAAGTTAGCACAATGTTTTTTAAGAGATCGACCTATAGCAAGCATGTTTGCGGCACCATCACTCATAAACATCAACAGTTGATTTGTTGAAAGTTCAAACTTTTCCAATGTATTTAACACCAACATTGAAATTACTTCGGCAATGCATTGTTGTATTCGTCTGGAAGCTAGTAAAATTGAGGGTGACG
Source organism: Dynastes maya (assembly GCA_029619315.2). NCBI lineage: Eukaryota > Metazoa > Arthropoda > Insecta > Coleoptera > Scarabaeidae > Dynastes > Dynastes maya. The sequence continues at coordinate 57,141,382 of JAROYE020000003.1, read as the reverse complement.
GTCGATGTGGTTCCATTGTGCGTACCATTACATTAACCACAGAATGTTTTTTACGATCTGTTGTTTCGTCCACACATAGCCACAGATTTTTATCTTGCAACTCCTATTTAATTCTTTTCTCGACATGCTCACGAGCAGACGGCACAACTCTCTGTAATGTTCTCTCACTTGGTAACTTAAAGTCCGAATATTCATTCCAAAACGAGACGTATGCTTTCTTCCTTAGTAAATGAAATGGTAAATTACATGCAATAAACACATAAATTAAATTTAAATTTGTCATAATCTCGTGTGGAATTTTTTTTTGAAACATGCCCTGCACTATTTATGTGCCGTAGACAACCACTTTTCGACCAACGCATTAAATCTATTTTACACACTACACATTGAATTTTAGCGCCATCACACTTTAAATCAGGCATTTCTGCAATAAATTCTCTTATTGTGTCCAACTTTGGTCGTTTTCGCGACGTAGGAAACATTTTCAAAACAAACGTAGAACTACCATATAGTATACGACAGCGCAGATGCATACACAACAGATCGGCTTTCGAGTCGCAGTTATACTGACACTTATACCGAATTGTCCCGGCCGTGTTTATTTTGTGTAAACTTTTATGCGTCCGCCACAGGCTTTCAGCGCAGCTTGCGTTGCTCTACTTATAACTTAAACACTTTCTCAGTTATTGACTTTCCATTCCGCTATCAACAAAACGACAAAATTCAAAATTCATTCAAGACAGGTATAGGGAAATCTTAGCAGAACTTATGTAGAATAATGTGCGCAACAAAAAAGGAAAAAATATACAGGTGTTCTATTTAAAATAAGTAATATGACATTCGTTTCCGGTATAACCGGAAGTAATTCAGAGTTGCCAATATCTTTATTTGAAAGATGAGTATAAAAAATTCTCTGAGGCAAATTTTCAACTAGTAATAAATCCCAGTATTTGGCTAAGCGACGGTTTAAACGCCACAGCCATATGACTATTTTGCTGCTTATTTATAAAATTTCTACAAAAATTTTGAATGGAATATAATACAGAATAATTGTTGCTTGGTATTTCACCTTGTTGTGTTGATAATAATAACAATATTACTATTATCAACTATAATTTTAGAACATCAATAAAATTAAATTAAGCATCCTAGAATGACATCCTTGACACACATTTATTCTTGTAGCTCACCTTCCAGTTATTGCTTTCGTGGGAGTACCTGTAATAAATGCCTTGTTATAAAATTTATTCAATTGTAAACTTGAATATTTTGATTTGTTAATATCTACGAATATTAACAAACATGTGTGAATGTATACATATGCATATATGCGAAGCATATCATGTTCATTAAGACGTGTCCTCCAGTACTATACATATTTCTGACTGTTATAAAGGTGTAACCAACTGAAAGCTAGAATAGCAATGAGACATTAATAAGAAGCGCTGTCTATTTAAGAGTTGCATATATGTGTAAAGGTATCTCAAATTTGGAGCACACTATGGCAAATATCTCCGATTATAAGAAATATAGCATAAGTTTAAACCTTGCTAAATTGAATTCTGATAAATATGTTAACAAAGGATTGCCATTATTTTCATAGCCTACTGAGAAAATGATGTACTCGCTCATGGTACTTAGTTTTATAATACTTCTTTGATATCATTATTGATGCTATTATTACTATTATTATTATTTTGAGAATTGTAATTAGAAGAATATTTACTTCGCCAAAGGCCGAGTTTTACTTTACTTATAATAGCCCTATATAGAATGTATTATATCAAAGCAAAGAGTTGAAGAATTTACAAACAGCGATATACACCGTATCAACAAAGTCTCCATACACTTGATATAAATCAGTTATTTTTTTAATAAAAACAGCATTTATGGGGGAAACAAAAATTATAGTGTTTAGAAGTTTCAAAGAAATAAATCATCGCGAAATTAAAGTTATTTAGTCACAAATAATAAAATAAAAACAGAAATATTGTTTTAAGCCAATACAAAAGTTTCCATACACTTAATAAATATCAAATTTGATTGGTGTCTTTAAGAGTTTCTAGTAACTAGTGGAACCTCCTTTCATTCGTATGACTTCTAACATACGTTTTTTCATGCCATTTACCAATTTATTCGTTATATCTGGTTCTATAAAATTCCACTCTTTCACTATTGCACTTCTTAGTTGTTGTTTGTTGCGAATGGTACTTTTTTTAACTCTTCTTCCGATTTCGTCCCATAAATGTTCAATTGGGTTCATTATAAAGCAACCACTCTTTTACTCGTCTGACGGTATGCTTTGGGTCATTATCTTGTTGAAAGGTAAATGACCTCTCTAGGTTATATTTCTCTGCACTTGCTTTCAAATTTTCTTTTAATGTATTAAGGTAAACATACTGGTCCATTATTCCTTCAATAAATTTTAAGTTCCCAACTCCTGAAGCACACATACACCCCCACACAAGCACATTACCGCCTCCATGTTTCACAGTGGGACATAAATTTTTTGTTTTCAGGTGTTCATTCTTTTTTCTCCAGACCATTACTCTTCCATCGGATCCGAAAACATTAAATTTCGACTCGTCGCTAAATATAACGGAAACCCAAAACGCTTGGGACTTACTAAAGTGTGCTTTTGCAAACTCTAAACGCAGAGCTCTGTTTTTCATAGTTATTAATGGCTTTTTCCTAGGAACTCGCCCATGAAAACCTCTTTGCCTGAGCACTTTTCGTATTGTTTCTGGTACTACTTGTATACCATATTCGTCTTGAATGATATTTGCAATCTCAGGTGCACTTGTTCTCGGAGTTTCATTAATAATTTTCACGATAGCTCGATGATGAACAGATTCTAACTTCCTTGGACGGCCGAAACGCGGTCTATCTTCAAATGTTTTCAGTTCTTGGTATCGATTGACTATGTACTGTACCGTAGCATGAGATTTTTTAACTATTTTACCTATTTTTCTGAAAGATAGGCCTTCAGCTCTTAATTTTATAATTAATTCACGAATTGGCGCTTTCACTTCCATTTTAACTCGTTTGATACGTAGACCTTCACAAACCGAGAGAAAATAAAATAGAATCACAGATACTATTGATAGAGGTAATTTCCCTTTTCAGAGAACGGGGAATTCCGGACTATATTAAGTGTATGGAAACTTTTGTGCTACCTTAGAACAATGCTTCTGTGTTTATTTTATTATTTATGAATATATAACTTCAATTTCGCGATGATTTATTTCTTTGAAACTTCCAAACGCTGTACAATTTTTGCTTCCCCCCTAAATGCTGTTTTTATTTAAAAAATAACTGAATTTAAGATTTATATCAAGTGTATGGAGACTTTGTTGATACAGTGTATGAGAACGGTATGAGAAGTACCCGTGTTTGGGGACAGATGGCGCTCTGTGTCGAAATCTGCATTATCGACTGTGAGTACTATTTTTTAGTCGACGTCTGTCAAAATTTCGGAGAGATTCGTCGAGTAGTGGTGTTTTGAGAGCTGTTGAAAGTGAGCAAGTTTATGTATTTGTGGAATCATGGAAAAAGAACAACACCGGTCAATGATTTCTTTTTTTTTTAATGGGAAAACGTGTGCAGAAATCAAAGAGAAGTTGGATGCAGTTGGTAAGGACCATACACCCTCGATGACTACCCTTAGATACTGATTCAGTGAATTTAGGCGTAGCCGAACATCCGTCTGTGATGAGGAGCAGCCAAATCGTCCCATTGAGGTAACTACGGACGTTACGATCAATAAAGTTCATGATATCGTGTTACCACACCGCCGAGTGACGAATAGAGAGATTGCTAATATGGTAGAGAACTCAATTGAACGTGTGCAAAACATTCTTCACGAAAAATTGAGTATGAGGAAACTATCGACGAGATGGGTGCTGTGTCTGCTGACAATTGATCAGAAACGGAATTGCGGAACTTCAAAGCATTGCTTGGAAATGTTTAAGCGCAATACGAGTGGTTTCTGCGACGTTATGTAACTGTAAACGAAAGGTCAGTGGGCAAAGTGGGTTTCTCTCGGCGAACGTGCACCAAAGAAGGCGAAGACGATTCCATCAGCCGGAAGAGTTACACCGACGATTTTTTGGGATTCACAAAGTATAATCTTAATTGACTCTTTGGAGAAGGGAAGAACAATCACGCGGCAGTACTATGCTAATTGATTGAACCAATTCGACGCTGAAGTAAAGAGAGAAAGGACCCTTCTAGTGAAGAAAAAATTCTCTACCATCATGATAACGCCCCCGTCCACTCATCAACAATTGCCACCGCAAAACTAGTTCAATTACAGTACGAATTATTGCCCTATCCTCACATTAAGTATATTTGGCCCCCTGTAACTTCTTTCTTTTTCTAAACTTGAAAAAATAGCTTGGCGGGAAGCGATTCACGATAAATCCTGTTATTTAGATGGCTTCAAAAAGTTGGAACATCGCTGGACTAACTAAGTGTATAGAGCTGCAAGGAGATTATGTTTGGAAATAAATTTGCTAAATGCAAAACAATTGCATTGTTTTCCTTAACACATGTATTTATCATACCATCCTCGTAGGTATATGCCAATAAAACGTCGCATTCGGTGTCGGAAAAGCATCTTTCGTATATTCACGTATGACACTTGTCATATACAATGCGTCCATGACAAACAACACAAAGTATCGGCACACTCCTCACCACACAAAATATTATTTAAATTAATCCGGAACAGCTGTCGGTTATTCGGTTGATAATGAGGTTACCCAGGAGCCTTCGAAACAGCTGCTCCGGATTAATTTGATTAATATTTTGTGTGCCGATATTTCGTGTTGTTTGCCATACTACGCCACAGTCCTTGATATCATTATTTACAATGCGTCCATCTTTAATAAATAAAATCTAAAACTATGAAGATCAGTTTTTTTTTTCTAAAATGCAAAGGGTACTACGCTAAATATTATACACTTTTGTTTTTCTAAAGATATTCATTAAAATAACCTGAAAATGTATTTAGTCCATACAATTTCAACATGTATTCGAAGCGATCACCATTTCCCTGCTTACAAACCGTTGGGTCTAGGACGTTTCGCCGTCGCTAATTCATCATCGTCGTCTCGCCGTCACCGGGTCGCCATAGGCCCAGTTCGCCATCGACCCGATTCTCCGCTGGCCCGATCCGCCGTCGTACGATTAGCGATTAGCTTTAATAGGCACATTTTGGGCGATAGTTGCAAACGTCTGTCCGATCGCCCGACTTATACAGAGGCACTGCAAAAACACTTCCACTGATGGGTAAATATACCCGTTGAAAAAGATACATTATATCTGTAAGATTAATTTTGCCAATGGAGTAACAAAGTGTAGTACACTGAGAGAAAGGAGTTGGTTCATCCAACAAACCACGAAGTGTTGCACATTTATGTGTTCATTCAACTAAAAATATGTTCATTCGACACTTTAGCGAATCATTCCAATCACCTTGCAACTTAACAGAACACACTAACTGTTGTTTTAAACCATATGGAGTGTTGAGTACATTTAACAAACAAATTGGTTGAGTCAACCAATTTTTACTTAGTTCAACCAATCTTTTCTCTCAGTGTAGAGCTCTAAGGTATTATTGTCAGGTATCCTTCAATACGTACTTTTAACCTACATCTTGTTGGATCTACGTTCCAGATGTTTATTTCCGCTGTATCAATTAAATATTTCACGCCAAGCACTTCATTAGAATATGTGTTGATCGATGGTTGATCACACGTGCATTCATCTAATTGTAAGTATGTTCAAAAAAGAAAAATTGCTTCTCGGCGTATCTTACACAACCGAAACTTATTAATCGTTAATGCATTAGAGCGACGATAGCAAGTATCACTTGATCTATACAATGGAAAGCCGTTTCATGTTTTTATATAGCATTTGATTGATGACCGAGCCAGGATGTATCTTTGATTGCATTAAAATTACGCCAGGTTTCGAAGAACGAAGCTGTAAGCATTATAGTTACACATTTTTAATAGAATATAATATAATCTATATTATACACTTCACTGGACAGTGCCTTCGCAAAAAATAGGGAAAAATATAACTATGGTCAGATATGAATAAGCGAATTAACAATAATCATACATATAGTATATTGAACTTAAAATTCTATTTGAAATACATTATCATAATGGAAATATTGAAAATATTTAGAAAAATATATGATTTATAAAGACTGGTCATATGTGGAAGGAAATTCCCACTGTCAGCACTAATAATTTTCTATTCTTTATAAAGATTGCAAAAATTCTAACCAACAACAATATTTTTTGAATTTTTGCACTAAAAATCACTTACGCATATCACTTGCTTATCATTATCAAGCACAAACAGGTATACAATACGTTTGCAAACTATTGCAATACCATGCCTATGTGCATCAAGCACTACACAAATTTCAAAGAAAATAAATGCGGTATATATTTCAATTATTAATGAGAGATTTCGGAACAGTGTTTGCAGGTGGTTAATGCAGTTAGATTTTTTAACAAGAGGTATTTTAAAATTAAGCATACAATTGATTCTGCGAAAGAAAAACAACTTTTTAAATTACTACCAATATATTATTATCATTATTATTATTAAACTAAAAGAGTTCTATATTATCACTACATTCCTTGAAATATCGAATACTAAGTTAAAGAAAGAATGCTACATTGCCACATAGAATTTAAGATATTTAACTTTGGGAAATGTCGATGGTTCTTGGACAAAAAGTTTACTTTAATTAACATAAAAGAAGTAGGAAATGGAATAACGCAAGGAATCATATTAGGTCCTCTCTTATTCAATAACGCAATAATTACATTCTGTCAGGTAATTTGCAAAATACGTTGCAACAATTACTTGACCGGTTTGAAAAACAACTACATTGATCGAAGAAAAGACGAGGAGCAGGACGAGGACAACCTGTATTTTCTCCTAAAATATGGAATGTAAATAACAGGTCACTAAATGGAGAAGACAATGATTACCAAATAGACTTTTAAATAAAACTTCGCTATTGACAAGTAACAAAGATGACAAAACTTTATTTTTAGTAAAGTTGCTCTTACATTAGAGGAATGACAAGGCGTGTACAACAAATACAGCCGCTTTTCTGATACATTTCTAAAAGGCTTTGCGTTGTAATAATCAATTACTTACGTACTTAGTCCGCATTTATGTCTGCAATGTTTTCATTAATATTAATTTATGTTAACAAAGTTTTTTAAATAGAATAACTAACAGTATGTATCGAACCACACCTTGGTGTATGGTTTGATCAAAGACTCACATGGAATATTCACATCAATAAAACCATCAACAAATCTTCTATTGCAGGTTAGGCAGATATAGAAGGTTGTGTGGAAAGCCCAAAAATAATGATGTAGTTATATCAGACCAATGATAACATATGACTCGGTGATATGGTGGACAAAGACATTGCAGGTGGAGGCAATTAGGTGGCTAAGTGACATACAAAGACTAGCATGTCTGTGTGCCACAGGGGCCATGAGAACCACGCCGACAGCTGCTCTAGAGGTCATCCTTAACCTAGAACCATTACCTGTACATATTCAAGGAGAGGGTAGGCTAACAAGCTACAGACTAATGAATGGTCAACCTCCCATAATTAGATCGCTTGGTGCAGATAATCAGAAACTGTTAAAAGAACTTAAAGCGGGGCCGATAACAAGCGGGCCAAGTGGCGCCACGAGTCCCAAATACAGCTTCGATAAGAATTGCAAAACGGTCATACCAGATAGAGAAGAATGGAAAAAAGGCGCGCCTGTCAAGGCCAAATCTATCTGGTACACAGACAGTTCAAAGACGGAAACGGGAGTCGGAGCCGGAATTTGCGAGATTAGACCAAAAATAACTAAGTCGCTAAGCATAATTCAAAGCACCACAGTATTTCAAGCCGAAATAGCAGCACTGGGGTGTATTGAAGAACTAGACAAGCAAGAAAGAAATTACACAGGTAAAGTCGAAACTAGTGTGGGAATGCATGAATGCCATCAACAGGCTGGGCAGCCGATCTAAGGTGACCCTGGTCTGAGTACCAGGACACGAAGGTCATCGAGGGAATGTTAAGGCAGACGAATTAGCCCGAGCAGGCTCGTCAAATGTTTACAGAAACCCAAGACATTCGGTGGTCATAGCATATACGGTAGTTAAAGCAACTACTAAACAATGGAAAAATGAGAAATCTCGAGACTGGTGGAAGAGTATCCCAGGTCAGAGACAGGACAAGCAATTTCTAATTGGAAACAGGCCGAAATTTACAGCAGACCTACTAAGCAGGAACAGAAAGTCTGTTAGAATAATAATAGGCCAGCTAACAAGACACTGCATGCTCAAGAAGCGTATGAGCAACTTAGGCCTGACAGAGGAAACAGCGTGTAGATTCTGCCAGGCGGAAGAAGAGACTGCCGCCCACGTGCTGCGCGATTGCACAGCACTAGCAGGAATAAGGCTCTTGGAAGTGGGATCGGAATTTCCAAAAGCCGAAACCTACGCAGAGGGATAACTCACAAGGCTGCTAGGTCTAGTGAAAAAGACAAAGCTAGCGTAAATGATCTAACGATAGAGGAACCACAATAGATCTGAAAAGATCGCTGTGGGATAGGTCGAGAACCACCTGGAGAATGAATCTGAATATTGTGCATATTATGAAAATACCACCGATTATATTGTCAAATAGAACAAACATAATTTGTGATATCAAGTTATATTCTTATAAAAAATATGCTTATGTATGCAACTAATTTGAAAACGCGGCTACTTGTCTTTGCGGCTAGTTGCCTACGCGGGAATGAGACATTTCGCCGTCACCGTTTTGCCGTCGCCAATTCGCCGTCGTCGTTTCGCCTTCGCCGTTTCACTATCGCCGGTTCGCCGTAGAGACAGTTCGCCCTAGAGCCAGTTCGCCGTCGACCCAATTCGCTCTTGGCACGATTCGCCATAGCGATACAAAATTGTAGTTTAACAGATATTACAACATTTATTACAAATTAAATACTCATAATAATAAATAAATTACAACTTAAAAATAAATATGCATTATTTGTGCATGTCTGAAATAATTAGCGATCAGCCCTACTAAACTACTTAATCACTGTTAGCAATGACAAGGCATGTAATTTAGATTGGGAGACTAAAATTAGCAATCTAATATAGTATTTCTAAATTCGATAGTCAGTCATTTGAAACAGAATTCCCCATCTAGTTTTTAGTATGCTAAAGTATAAGCCATACTCCTATCAATTACAGTTCGCATTCTCGCAGCGCAGCGGTAACGTACTTACATATTTAAGTTTTCGCTCACACTGAGGAAGGAGCGCGGGTGGTCGTCGGCGCAGGAGGCGCGCGGGCGGAAGGAGCGGTGGCGTAGGTAGGGAACCGGAACTGCCGGACTACTGGTCATGCCGATCTAGTGAAGTGCCGGATTAGTGAGACTCTACTGTTATTGTATTTCTTTGTTTAGGAAATTTGTTAACTTGATTCAAGAAAATCTATGTCTTATTATTATAATAAAAGACATTAGAAGACACATTGTATAAATTTATATTGCGTTAGTATTTGTATAGCGTAAAAATAATGTTGATCTACACATACTTATTACTTAATTTCAATTACACTCATACTTACCTATATAATGATATAACCTTTAACGTACAACATTTTAAAAAGATTAATGTAGTATTTTTATAGGTACCCATATTCCTTATAAACGTAATATTATTAAATGTGAATCCACCAATTCATTTATAAATTAAATGATTTTCATTGTAATACCTAATATTTTCTTATCTTAAAACTAAATGATTTACGTCGAAGTAAGATGTTTCTGTCTTGGATTTTGAGATTTTCTAATCCCAAAAAAACATTTATTTGATACAAAAAAATAATTTTCCTGTATTAAACATCTTTTTAGCCCCGAAGTAAAAATATTTTCTTGAATGCGGACTGATTTTTGCGAGAAAATCTAGTTTCTTGATGCAAAGAAATATTTCTATCTGTGCGTATTCCGCATTCAGAAAGAAACATTTATTACCTCACTGCCTTTTAAGGTATCTTGGCAATGAATTAGATCTTGTCTACTAACAAACCACAAAACTTCTACAATTAGTGCTTACAATACCTGCTATGGCTGTACGCGATGGAAGGAGTATTGCTACACTTAAGCATATTAAAAACGACATGGAGAATTCTATGACAAATGACTAGAGTAACCAAAACTTGCGGACTCGCATAGGCGTCGGTATTACGGGTTAATATAAGAATACGAAAAATTCATAAATAAACTTACTTGATAATTATTCAACAAATTAGAGGCATCAGGATGTGAACTACTGTAAACTTGCATCATTGCATATGTCTCCACAGTTACTTCTTTAAACCTTGTGCGTCGACAAGAAAAAATATTCTTATACATAGAAAACGATCTCTCCACATCTAAGGAAGTTACATTTGCATGTAGAAACTGTTTTTCAAAATCACTTAAAAGTTCACTATTCTTACACTTATTATAAACGGCCTCTAAAGTATTAAAATCGAGATTTTCCCTTAAAACATCTGCCAACTTTTGACTAGCGCATAATCCTGGCGTATCATTTAATGTGTGTAATTTATTTTTTACACTCTCCACTATGTCTAATGATTCCTGCAATGACAATTCAGTACATTGTAGTTTTCTGATGGCATCTAGTAATACTGTATAATTGGTACATATTGTTGTTAAATCTTCTAAAAGTTGAGGAATTTGAAATTCTCTTTGACTTTCTCTAATTGCTTTGGATTCATTCCGATTAAATCGCATTGTAACTAATTGAATTTGTTGAAAATGGATCAAATAGTAAGAAGCTGCTGTTAGCCAAGTACCCCATCGCGTTAAAATTGGTTTAGGAGGTTCTGGAATACCTGGACAAAATTTACGAAATTCTTTTAAACGTTTAGGAGATTTACGAAACACTGCTGTAGTACTTCCAATCATCCGATCAACGTTGCCGTAATGTTGTCGAACAACTTCACCAACTAAATGCAAAGCGTGCAGCACGCAGGTTATATGTATTAAGTTAGGAAATATATGTTTTAAGGATCGCCCAACACTTAACATCGTTGCTGCACTATCTGTCACGATCATGACAACTTGATCTTGGGCAATTTTAAATTTTTTCAAAGCGTTCATTATCACTTTTTGAATATTTTCCGCGGTACATTGTTGAACACGTTTACAAGCTAACAAATATCGAGATGCTGTGTTCTCGCTAGATAAAACGCTAGCTATTACATTCACAATACTGTTTTTCTTTATATCGGTCGTCTCATCCACGGTAATCCATATTTTTTTGGAACACAAATCACGTTTACACACATTTTCTAGCATCTCTTTCATTCGCGGCAAATGATTCTGTAATCGTGTTTGTGAGGGTAATGGGTACTTTGGAACGTATTGTCGCCAAAACGTTTTAAAAGCTGCTTTTCTCACCAACGACAACGGAAGATTACAAGAGGTAAACATAATTAATAAATGTATGAGGAATAGTGTATAAGGTATTTCAGTTCTTGCATTTCTCATATGCTTAATACCATTGACATGCCTCTGGCAATCAGTTCTGTCCAATGCAGCCAAACGAACATTGCATATTAAGCAAAAAACTGCACTACCGTATATTTTAAATGGGGAAAAAGTGACACATACTTATATACATTAGTAGCAAATCTATTACGAGGCATTGTTTTCTTAGGTATGTAAATATTAGTTCTATATGAAACGATACACTAATTATGTACTTGGTATAATGCTACAACACACAAAAAACACCAGCTATATTTTCAAAAGCCACACGTAAGTACATAACCTTGACCGTTCGACTAATCTCTGCAACAGCTCAACCGGTACTAAAACGAAATCTCTCTCAGCGCGGTTTAACATGATTTATATTCAAGGTCGACACTACATGCCTACTCCTCTACCGGTTTAGTTTATTTATGAATTTTTCGTATTCTTACATTAACCCGTAGTACCGACGCCTATGCAAGTTCGCAAGTTTAGGTTACTCTACAAATGACTGACTATCGAATTTAGTAATATTGTCCATAGAGAATGAATTATTAAGCGCAATGTCTAATGATTACAGATTAAAAAAAATTGATAGACTTTTTATCTTAGATTGCTATTTTTAGTCTCCTTAACATAAATTACACGCTAACACTACTAACAGGGATTAAGGAGTTTATTAAGGCTGATCGCTAATTAGTTCAGACGTACAAAACAAATACGTAGGTATTTATTTTTAAGTTGTAATTTATCTATTATTATTAGCATTTAAGTTGTAATAAATTTTGCTGTAATATCTGTTAAACCACAATTTTGTATCGCGACCGCGGATCAGGCCAACGACGAATCGGGTCGGCAGCGAACTGTCCCTATAGCGAACCGGCGATAGCGAATCGGCGGCGGCGAAACGGCGACCGCAAATCGGCGACGGCGAAACGGCGCCTAGAATTTTGTAAAAATAGTAGATTTTCCACCTTAAATAACTTATAATCTGTGAGCAAATGCATCAAAATTCTATTCACTGAAAAGCGTTTAAGTGGGCTTGCTAATTACTTACGATGTGGCACCCTGTATTGCAGTACGATGTAACATTGGTACAAAAATAACATACTTACTTACTTAATTCTTGGGCCTTGTACCTTTCGGTGTTGGCTGAAGGGAATTGAGTCCCATTGGTTTCCTCCATATTTCTCTCTAGTTTATTCTATTCTTAGCTAATCCTGGAATGTCTTCCCACCTTACCCCTCTTCTCTCCGCTGCCTCTCTTACTTCCTCTTTCCACGTACTTCGTGGTCTTACTCTCCTTCGTTTTCCGCTTTCTCTTGCTTCGAACATCTTTTTCACTAGCCTGTCTTGTCCCATTCTTTGCACATATGCCATCCATCTCAGTTATCCCTGTTGTATTGTCTCTTCCACTGGTATTATGTTCAACTGCTCCCTGTATTCCCATTCCTTATTTCATCTCTCCTTGTCTTTTATAGTATTTTCCTCAGATACCTCATTTCTGCAGCTGTCAGCTTACTCCTCTACCTTTCTGTTGTTGTCCAGCTTTGACAGGCGTAGGTGAGCGTTGGTTTTACAACTTTTCTAACTACTTCGGCCTTTACCTCTTTCGATATTTGCTTTTTGTTGAGGAATTTCGTTTTTATTATGTTGAAGAGTTTTCCAGCTTTCGCAATTCTCTCGTTAATTTCGTCCTCCATGGTTCCCATCTCATCGATGATTGTTTCCAGGTAAGAGAATTTGTTTAGTTGTTCTACAGCCTTTCCTCCAATTTTAGTTTGGTGTCTTTCTTTGGCTGTTCCTATTACCATTGTTTTGGTTTTCTTTAGGTTTATTTTCATATTACTTTTTTGTAGCTCTTCATTCAGGATATTTATATTGTGTCGTAAATCTGCTTCGTTTTTCCCGACTATTACCAGATCGTCTGCGTAACACAATTCTGTTATTCTTATATTTTCCATTTTCCAGTTTCCGGTGTTGCATGTCTTTAATCTATTTCTACATCTTTTCAATATTTCATCTAATGTGACGTTAAATAGCAATGGGCTCAGTATGCAACCTTGTTTAAGTTCTACTCTACTTATAAATCTTTCAGAACATTCATTTCTAACTCGTACGTAGCTGCTCGTTTCCTCGTATAAGCTTTTTATACTTTCTAATAGTTCATATCCTATTCCTCTTTTTTCCAAGATTTCCCACGCGTTTTCTCTCTTTATCCCATCGACTGCCTTTTCCATATCTATGAAACACACGTGTACCTGCTTGTTTGTTCGTATTGCCTTCTCACTTATTTGCCTCATTATAAAGATCTGGTCTTGAACTCCCCTTTCTTTTCTAAACCCTGTCTGACTTTCTTCCAATTGTTCTTCTACTTTTTCTCTCGGTCTTGTCTCCAGGATTCTTGCGTATACTTTCCCTACAGTGCTTGTTAGTGTGATACCTCTGTAGTTTCCGCATTCCTTACTATCACCCTTCTTATATAATGGTGTTACGATTCCTATTCTCCAGTCCTCTGGTGTTTTCTTTTCTTTTCTGACTTGGTTTAGTAAACCTAGTAGTTCTTGTTTTGCTTCTCTTGTTAGAAATTTAATCATTTCCCCAGTCATCTCGTCATGCCCTGGTGCTTTTCCTATTTTAATTTTCTGTCTAGCTTTCTCTAGTTCGTCTTCCGATATTTCAAGATCCTCATTTTGTTGTTGTTCTTTTGGCCGTTGATCTTATATATATATTTGTCTTTCACATTAACTTTCTGGTTGTTCCTGCTCTTCCAAAAGTTCTTCGAAATATTCTTTCCACCTTTTCATTAGTAATTCTTCCTGTATTACAATGCCTTCGTTCTTGTCTTTAATACTCTTCAGCATGGTCGGCTTTTTGTTTTTCATTTGTTTTAACATTCCATAAAAGAGATCTTGATTCTCTGTATGTGCCACTGCCATTTTTTGCCCAAATTCTTCTCATGCTTTTAGTTTACCACTCCTTACTAAATCTTTAACTATTTTTCTTTTAACCTTAAATAATGTAATATATCTAAATTAGTAGGGATGTATGTAAGTAACTGTACTGCACACTTCATTCGTTATTTTCGATATACTTAATAATATAAATGTACAAGATACATATGCATGCGGTGATTCATTTCTACTTCAATGAAAGAACGCTATTAGCCGCTTGAATTCGCGAACACGGCTCAATAATAAATCAAGCACTCCCGCTTATTCTACTTTCACTGGTTTTACCATTGGCTGCCCTTCCCTAATTAATACACAAATGGTTAACACCTGCAGATTATCTCATTATTTACATAAACCAGTGACAAGGGTTAGGTTTGGCCTCCATCCACTGCCACTGTGCAAACGCGAATTCACCTCTCACTCTACTTTTATGTAGATCAGCTGGTTCAATTGTATATATAAAACTAAATGATCATCAGTATCATTACATTATCTATAGATACCTATTGTTTGTATGAATTATAAAATAAATGTCCTATGAACACTCTGTGAATATAGTTTTAGAGAAAAATAAATTCAAAATTTAGGTCTTTCACAAATATTCTTCATCAAATTGTGCAATTGATTTCGTGAGATCCGTTATAATATCATCAGTAGAGCAGGCCAAGAGAGCCCCGCGCCAGGTTAGAAATGAGTTTGCTGGGCCCATGACGCCACATATGTATGTATACAGATGAGTCGGCACGGCCTTCAATTTATTGATTTATTGCAACAGTCTCTCGTCAACCCTTCGCAGCGTTAGTCGTATTTATTATAGATGAATATAATTTATATATGTAACTATGTCTAACGTACGCAAGGAAAATAATCGGCCGTTAGCTAGTAAAGTGACTAAATTTATCAGTGAATTTCCGGATTTAAACTACGATGGAACCAAAATATTGAGTAGAGTTTGTAAAATACCGTTAATGTACTGGAACAAACGCGACTGTAAAAGACATATTAATAATGTACAGCACAAAAATAAGAAAATTGACGTGCCACCTGAAACCCAATTTCAGTTGGATTTACTTTTAATGTTTATTGTATGTGGTCTACCGCTTCGCGTACTCGATAAAGAAGCGTTTCGACAGTTTTGACGTACATACAATCCCGAGTGGAACTTACCATCACGGACAGCGTTACGGAGAGATCTACCACGTATACGTAAGGATATCGAAAATAGGATCAAAGCAGAATTAAAAGATAAACAGCTGTGGCTATGTCTTGATGAGACGACAGATTGCAAAAAAAATTATATTTTGAATATTATAGTACGAGTACTAGATCCTATTAAACCGAAATTGCAATTTTATTAGCTAGCAAAAGACTAAAGGAGTGTACTGGTGAAGCAATTACGGCCGTAATGCTCGATACGTTACAATAAATCCAACTAGTCAACTGTTGATGTTCATGAGCGATGGTGCAGCGACAATGTGCAGTGTAGGCTGTTCTCTTAAAGAAAAGTGTAAGCGACTTTTACATGTTACGTGTAAAGTCCATGCTTTACATCTTGTGGCACAAACTATTCGAGAATGTTACCCGGAGGTGGATGCATTAATAGCAAATACAAGAAAAGTGTTTCTCAAAAGTCCTAAACGGATTGGAGCATTCCACAGGTTTTGTCCTGGTATTCGCGAACCACCATAGCCTATTCTTACGCGTTGGGGAGCGTGGTTGCAAGCCGCTTTTTATTATTCTCAACATTTCCAAGGAGTCAAATCTGCGATTTTGCAATTCGACCCTGCCGCAGCTAAAACTATGAAGGAGAGCCAGAAAGGATTTCTGGATGCTTCTGTTGAGACAGATTTAAAAAGTATTAGCAACAATTATAAAGGGTTAGCAGACGCAATAGAAAGATTGCAAAATACTGAATTGTCGTAGGTAGAGTCAGTGCAAACCGTGGACGAAATTAATATATTGCTACACGGTATAAACGACGCAATAAGCGGTCGCGTTTTAGCTAAGTTCGACAGTGTTTTAAAAAAGAATTCCGATTACACGAGATT
This sequence comes from Dynastes maya, assembly GCA_029619315.2. NCBI lineage: Eukaryota > Metazoa > Arthropoda > Insecta > Coleoptera > Scarabaeidae > Dynastes > Dynastes maya. The sequence goes on along the minus strand of JAROYE020000003.1, from coordinate 57,124,790 downwards.
AAGACAAATGTGTGGTGGGGCATCTGCAGATTCCTTAACTAACTCTAAAGGTTATTTTAATTATGCCTGTCTTACTTCGGTAGAGGTGGAATGGTCTTTCTCGAAATATAAGTACATTTTTTCATTGCGGCGTACATCCTTCACCGAGGCAAATGTGGAAACATACCTGATGGTGTAACTTTTTCAAGAAGCCTATCCGCTTTATTAAGAAGCTCCGTTTATTTTTTATATTATTATTTATTGTTACGTTATTAAGTAGAACAGATTTTTGAACTGCTTTGGTTACTTTTTACAGTTATTACCTTATTACATCACATTTACAACACATGCCGTTTTCAAACAAAAAAAAAATAATGACAATAAAAACACCTCAGCGTGTGCATGTATTCGCTCTATTTACCAAACATTATTATAGCGTCGGCTTCAATTTTTTACTCTGCTGTATTGATTTCAAAACATCACATATCTGCTGTGAGTCACATAAACGCTATTTATAATAAGCGGCCTGTGCCCGGGACCGATATAAAAATGAATTTTTTCTCTCCATAACTTCCCTTCCTCATAACAAATTTGAATGGAATTTTTTTTATTGGAAAAACTAACTAATGGCTAACTGATTGTAGTTTGTTTTGTAGAGCTTCATGCCATTCTCAAGCCTCTTTAAAAACGTAATACAAAAAAGTTAAATTTTTGCAGAAAATGAATTGTACATTTTGACTTGTTTTAAACATTTAATGCTCAAGAAAAATTACAACAATTTTGTTTTCAATAACGGGTGTTTCCTCCACGAGCTCTTACAACTGCGGTCATCCATCTTCCCATATTTCTAAAGACGTTATCGATCATTTCTTCAGGCAAATCTTCCCATATTTCAATTAGAGCAGCTCTCACGTCTTCGGTGTTCCGGACTGCAGGAATTTTTTACCTAAATCGCCTGCTTAGTATGTCCCAAACATGTTCAATTGGATTCAAATCCGGGGAACATGCAGGCCAGATCATTGTTGGTATTTGTACTTGATTTAAAGAGTCAGTTACACAATGTGCTACTTGAGGGCGTTTATTGTCGTGCATTAACATGAAATTTGGACCGATATATGGAGCGAAAGGCATCACATGGTCTGGCAGAACTTCCCTTACGTATCTATCGGCAGTTAAAGTGCCGCCATCAATTACCACCAACTCTGTGCGTGCCCCTAAGCATATTCCACCCCATACCATAATTGACCCTCCATCGAAAGAGACTTTAGGAGTAAAATTAAATCATTCATTTTGTTCTCCTGGACGTCGATACAATCTATTCCTATCATCTAACGAATTTACGCAGAAACGGCTCTCATCCGTGAACAAAATTTGACCCCACTGATTATTCTAATTTTGGTGTTCTCGAGCGAAGGCTCGTAGCGCTACTCGGTGATGTCTTTGAAGATTTGGAACTTTTTTTGGTCTATACGACCCCAAACCAACTTAATTGTTCTTCTAACTGTACACTCACTTATTCTGGTTCCACGGACTTCTTCCAGTTCGTTTCGTGTTTGAATAGCCGTTTGATGCCTATTTCTGAGCGTTTGTAACGCTATAAATCGATCAACTACAGGCATAGTTGAGCATTTTCTGCCCTGACCTCGTCTTTTCACATATTCTCCAGTTTGCCTCCATCATGTAACATTGCGATGGATCGTCGATTTTAATTTACCGAACATTTCAGCAATATCACTGTAAGATCGACCAGTTTCAATTGTCACAATATACACTACGGTTTAGAATGCATGTGAACACACGATCGACACAGTAGATTAAATCTGTGCTATTTTTTTCGCCGGTCCGACTCTCGACCAGGAAAGTAGTCTGTGCTACGCCTTAATTGAATGACTTGAATTTTTATGAAATTTATTTTAACCTTTACGTGCTCACTGTATGATGGATTAGTCGTAATGACATGCATATCACTGATCTAGAAGATAAATTTAACTTTTTTTCTGAAATTTGGATATGTCTTCCACATATCCAAATTTCAGAAAAAATAAACCTTGCTGACTCTCGCGAACCGCTTGAGAATTAGAAGAATTAAGTTTGAAAATTACATCTTTCACTTGGGGATAATATTTGCGATAGTAAAATACTGCCTCGATCCATGCTCCCCATCGCGTCAATACAGGCTGAGGTGGTAGAGGAATTTGCGGATACAATTGCTTGAATACGCGGATATGTTTGGAAGATTTCACACACACTTTTTTGGTTAAATCATTCACCCTAGGATACTTGCTTCGAATTGTTTCTGCTACGAGATGACATATGTGTATGAGGCATGTTATGTGAAGAAGAGACGGAAAGCATACTTTTAACATCCTACCGGCTTTCAGCATTGTTGTGGCTCCGTCAGAAACTAACATGGTGATTTGGGCTCCTACGATACAAAATTCTCTTAACGTATTTTTTATTATGTTTACAACGGTTTCGGCATCAGTTCTTTCAATCCTCTTGCTGGCTAACAACAAGGAAGCTGCTGGAGCATTACGTTTTAAAGGACGCGCCACAATATGAATCACGCTGTGTTTCTTAGCATCAGTAGTTTCGTCCACTGTGAGCCAGATTTTTTGATTTTTTAACTCGTCTTTTACAGTCTTTTACTGTACTTTGCACATGTGGTAAATTGTACCGCAATTGTCTTTTTGTTGATAGCTTCCATGATGGAACATATTTATCCCAAAAAAGACGAAACTTTTCATTATCTACTAGGTGTAGTGGGATGTTGCACGTGCTCAACATGAAAAGAAAGTCATACAAAAATTGCCAGCACGGAATATTGTTTCTTAAATTAAATACATGACGTTTACTTTTAATATGACTTCTACATTCAAATGTCGTGCGCCCTAGCAACCCTATACCGCAAAAATTGCAACGAATGTGCAAACCTGTAAATTCCAAACCAGGAAACGCCAAATATATTTTTTCACATGCGATACAACAGGTACACCAGGCTTACGTCCCACTCTGCATCCACATACGTACACCCCCCCACCGTACAGGCGTCTCTGCAGGTGCAACCGTAGATACTACTCCAAAGTTACGGTCTCGAACGGAGATTAAACGCACAGCTTAATAATATTATTCTAATTTAGGCGTAATATTTTTCAAACCTCAGCAAAATATCTTTCGCAATGAAAATAAAGCCAGAAACAAAACGCATACATTAAGTTAATAGCAATGGAAGAAACGTAAAGCGTTTAAGTTTATAGCTATAATAAATGCCTAATAGTGGAACGTGAACTCGTATATTCAGTCCTCCATTCTTAATAACGATCGTAATAATCTAAAGGCTGCAGCCATTAATGACAGGAACGAGGTATGGTTTTCCATGCTCTTTAGTCATTTCATTGAATTTCCAATGGAAGCTTGAAATGTTCTAGCAACATGCAGCAAACAAAACTACTAAAATGTAAATATGTAGGTATCTAAACTAAATTAATGGCAATTTATGAATTATTCTTGTCCTGCAGACAATTAATAAAAATAAATAAAAAAATTATAAAAGTTATAAAAGAATACCGCCTTTGTAACCTATTTCTCCCAATAATAGTTATTTATGTCACAAGGAACGTAAGTACAATTTTCCGGTCAAGAATATACAATCCATCATATTATATTTTTCCTAATACCGACTGGAAATTTCGAAAATTTTAAGAAAATATTTGACATTTACTTATATACACTTAGCTGCAAAAAATTCGATCCATTTGAATTTGAATTTTTTCTTCGTAAAGAAAAAATGTTTTGAGATATAATCTTAATATTTCTGTTGGCCAGCTGCCCTTTGTGATAACTAGAGTTGCTCAATTTGCGCCAACAGCCAGTGGCGGGCGCATAAAGGTTTACACAAAATAAATACTCAGAAATAAAATATAATACGTGCTCAAACACTTACCGTCTTAAGAGTCTTCCGTGAAATCACCAAGTGAATAATGTTTGTTAAATATCTGCAACATTAGATATGTTTCCAGAGTTGTTTCGGCAAACCAAGTGCGGCGTGAGAAAAAAGTGTGTTTATATACAGAAAACGAACGTTCTACATCTAGTGACGTTATATTTGCGTAATTAAAATAATCTTTGGAACAACTTAACAGTTCCGTTGACGCACCTTCACAAATTTGTCTTAATGTGCCAAAATCAGAATCTTTCTCTAAAACACTTTCAAATCTTTCCAGAACACAAACATTTTTTGCGTCTTACCGCGCATACCTGTGCGTGAACATGTTGCACTATTTGCAGAGATTCCACTAACGACACCGAAGAATTTTGTAAGTTTTCTACTGCCTCCACTAGTCCGAAGTAATTGTTCGAAATAGTTTTTAAATCCGTTTTAACCTGACTATCTTGAAATTTCGACTGGCTTTCCTCGCCGCAGCTTCCTCTGGATCGAATTGTAAAACCACGTTCTTAATATTCTCAACATATTTATGATAATAAAACGCGGCCTGTAACCATGTTCTCCAACGTGTAAGAATAGGTTCTGGTGGCTCAGGCATACGGGGGCACAGTCTGTGAAATTTGCGAATACGTTTTGGGGATTTGACAAACACTGCTCTTGTATGCGCTATTAAAGCGTCTACCTCGGGATAACATTTTCTAATACTATCCGCCACATGACTGAAAGCACGAATTTTACACGTAATATGTAGCAAGTTAGCACAATGTTCTTTAAGAGACCGGCCTACAGAAAGCATGTTTGCGGCACCATCACTCATAAACATCAACAGTTGGTTTGTTGAAAGTTCAATATAAAGTTTAATATATTATTTTTTAATAATACTGTATCTGACGTACCTACTACGCGATACGCGATACGCGATACGCCTCTGACGTTGCACTCGTTTGTCGAACCTTAATGATAACAGTCAGCAGCTTCAAGCTAGGCTGCCAAAGCGAGTAGCTTGCCCATAGCATATGCTGCCGACAGTGACAACTTAATGCCACATTCCCACGGGACGTGAAAATGAATGTATGCCACGATTTCGTATTTAGGGTCGTGAATACATTGGAGTGACCCCACCAGTCGTGGATCATGGACAGTTCACACAAAATCAAGTGTACACGAAAACATATTCGGTTGGTTGTTGAAAACCCAACATGAGCGAGCTCTTAAATTTAGATACAACTTCCTTCGGATCAAAACCAAGAATTTGCATTGCATCCGAAACCCGTTTTACCGCTGCCATTCTTAAATTCCTATCTTGGTACGCTTTCAGTGTTGGATCGTACTACACCTGTTCATTATTATACAAATCAAGAAACCTTGTGGTTTTAATATCTTGTAATTTATTTACGCGTGCAGACATTTTGCAGGCAAATTCACGTCTGAAAGTCAAACATATGTGATACGAGGCGTGGACCGCCACGCATGCCTGTGACGTCAGGGGCAAGCTCACGACACTATATTCACATGGGAAGTATTCCACAAAAGCGTGTACCACTCTAGCGTTTCACGCCCAATGGGAACCCAATTTAAAGCTGTCCGTGTATTCTGGTCTTAAGTAACGTTCACATAGGGAAGCGCAACGCCAAACTATACACACATCAAACTTTAACATTGTTTGCAGCGTTTGTTTTTGAACTTGTGTGTCAGTATTACGGCAGAAACTGCTAATAAACATGCCATGTAACGTTTCTGTGCAATTCCGTGCATTATAAAAGCAATTGCTTTCAGAATAGAGAACATAGGGAATAAATGTATTATTTACTTTTTAAAAAATATAAAAAAGAAAAGACACAAAATTCTTACTCTTTCCGGAATCAAAATACAAATTAACTTGATAGAAACGGTCGTTAGGAATAAGATAATCTCAATGACACTGCTAATTTTCGAAATACAATACGTTCTGTACATTTAATTAATTTCTATATATTTAATGATATCTAATAAAGATATATGCCTTTTATTAATTAACTATAACAAATTCGGCGGATCTATTTTTCGAAGCTCGACCCCAACAGTTTATGTTGAAAGAATCAAACTAAAGCTATCGCCTAAAACGGTTTAGTAATGCAATCTAAAAGCTTAACATTTTCCGTTTTTCAATATTCTCAAGGGTTTTTGAGAAATGAAGTTACCCAATATTGAAATATTTATATCTTAAATGACTTAAACGACTGGCAAGCGACGAGGTAGTATCACCAGTAATAAACAAGGCTCACTTTCGTATAGGTTTACTGCATATCGTCCAGGTTTATTTTTGTGAATTGTACCTATGCACATACATTCGAAAACTAACAGTATAGGCAACCCAATATTCACCAATGCTAGGATAACCAATAGACGTCCTAGTTTACTCAAACCGCACGTGCACGATTAAGTAAATGTCATTTGTTACATATTTTGCAAGATTATTGATCAATTAGCAAACTGATTGCAAGATCTTTTCCAAATCAGAAATACATATTACTACTAGAGCTGTTATTCGAATACGGATAATTTTGGATCTGGACAATTTATTGTCCGGACACTCGGATGTTAGTGTTCTTATCCTGATCCGAAACCTCGGATCCGAATTCATTAGTAGGCCGGGCACAGAGAGCTTCGCGCCAGGTTAGAAGCGAGGTTGCCACGCCCACGATGCGACGTGTGTATGCAGATGAATCGGCACGGGCTACCTCAGCTAACGAAATTATTGATTTATTGCAAAAGTTTCTCATCAACCCTTCACAGCGTTAGTCGTAATTATAGAGATAAATATATGTATGTAAATATGTCTAACGTACGCAAGGAAAATAAACACCCGTTGTCTAATAAAGTCCGAAAATTTATTTGTGAATTTCCGGATTTGAACTATAATGGAACTAAAGTATTGCGTAGAGTTTGCAAAATACCTTTAATGTACTAGAACAAAGGCAACTGTAAAGGACATATAAATAGTGTACAGCAGAAAAATGAGAAAAATTGCGTGCCACCTCAAAGCCAATTTAAGTTGGATTTACTTTTGATGTTTATTATTTGTGGTCCACCGCTTCGCTTATTCTATAAAGAACCGTTTCGACAGTATTGGCGTACATACTATCCCGAGTAGAACTTACCATCAGGGACAGCATTACGGAAAGAGCTACTAAGTATACGCAAAGATATCGAAAATAGGATCAAAGCAGAATTAAAAGATAAACAGCTGTGTCTTGATGGGACGACAGATTGTAAAAAATATATACTTTGAATATTATAGTACGAGTACTAGATCCTGTTAAACCGGAATTTGCAATCTTATTAGCTAGCAAAAAACTAAAAAACTGTACTGGCAAAGCAATTACGGGTGCAGTGCTCGATACGTTACAATTTCAAGTGTCAACTAGTCAACTGTTGATGTTTATGAGCGATGGAGCAACAACAATGTGTAGTGTAGGCCGTTCTCTTAAAGCAAAGTGTGAGGGATTTTTACATGTTACGTGTAAAATTCATGCTTTACATTTTATGGCACAAATTATTCGAGGAGGTGGATGCATTAATAACAAATACAATGAAAATGTGTCTCAAATTTCCCAAACGGATTCGAGCATTTTATAGGCTTTGTCCCGGTACTCGCGAACCATCACAGCCGATTCTTACGCGTTGGGGACCATGGTTGCAAGCGGTTTTTTATTATTCTGAACATTTCCAAGAAGTAAAGTCTGTGATTTTACAATTCGACCCTGACAAAACTACAGCTATTAAGGAGAGCCAAAAAGGATTCGTAGATACTTCTGATGAAACAGATTTAAAAAATATTAACGATTACTAGACGCAATAGAAAACTTGCAACATACTGGGTTGTCGTTAGTAGAATCAGTGCAAATCGTGGACGACGTTAATACAATGCTACACGGTATAAACGACGCAAAAAACGGTGGCGTTATAGCAAAGTTCGACAGTGTTTAGAAAAAAAATCTGATTATATGAGATTAAAACAAATATGTGGTGGTGCATCTGCAGTTTCATTAACTAACTCTAAGGATTATTTTAATTATGCCCGTGTTACTTCCGTAGATGTTGAACGGTCTTTCTCGAAATATGAGAACATTTTTTCATTACAGCGAACAACCTTCGCCGAGACAAATGTGGAAACATACCTGATGATGCAAGCTTTTCAACAATCCTATCCCTACTGTTAAGAAGTTACGTTTATATATTATATTATTATTTATTGTTACGGTATTAAGTACAATAGATTTTTGAAGAAACTACTTGGTTTACTTTTTACGTTACGGTTATTACATTACATATACAACAAATGCCGTTTTCAAATAAAGAAAAAACTAACAATAGCAATAAAAACAGTTCAACGTACGCATACAATTCGCTTTATTTACCAAACATTTTTATTGCACTAGCTTTTATTTTTTAACTGGGGTATTGATTTCAAAATATCATTTCTGTCGGCTGTGAGTCACACATCCACTATTTATAATCCGCGGCCTATGCGACTGATCCGATTCTGTTGCGAAGACCGATTATGTCCGGCTTATTCATTACTGCCGTTTCACACGTACCGGAACCGAACAGTCGCTACTGGGTACCAAGATTTAGCAAATGCGTTCATACTAGTCCGGTAAAGCACACCAAACGTGAATTAGTTGTATCTTATTCATGGAACACAAACGCATTATTGTACTATGGTTAATGTATCGCCGACGTCTTCGCTAGGATGGAAAAAGACTTGAGTACATCCAATAAATATATAAAAAAAGAATTTGGCGCATTTTTTACTTTATTTAAAGACCTGCGAGGACGTAAATAGGAGGGCGCGGACAGCGATTCGATTCCCTCGTGTATTTTTGTTGTATATTGTGTCATTGTACCATGTAACGGAAATTCACCAGGAAATCGAATCGTTGTCCGCGCCCTCCCATTTACGTCACCACCAACCGCCTCTGTACAATATGTATTATAGTAATATGCGCAAACGCGATATACAGTACAGTTGTACTAAGAGAACTCTAAGTTGTATCATACCATAAGTTGCATTAAACGAACTTAGTTGTAGTTTTTGCATTTTTATTCTAATCATGATTGCTCCACCTCGTAAAAGACACAACATATTTGCATTGGATCTCATTAATACTACTATACAGACATATAAACTAAATCCACGAATACATGTACTTCCATTTAGTTGTCTGATAATTTGTAAGATTAATCAAAGTAGCAAGATCTATTCTAAAATAGTAGATACGGATCCGAAATAGCAGACAGTGAATTTGGAAGCGAAGTTTTCGAGAATGAATCCAGATCCAAAGGATCGAATAACATATCCTGGGCCAAAAACCGAATAACGGATCCGGATCCGCTAGCCGCTTGTCAGAAAAGTGTAAGAAATTATTTGAAGAACACAAAGATGTGCGGGATTAAACAGAAGAAAAGTCCGAAAGAACCCGTTTATAAGCCGGAAAAATAAAAATGTTCGTTTACATTTTGCATTGGAGTGCCAAAATAAAAGTGTTGACTTCTGGAAAACAGTTTCGTTCTTTAACAAGAGTAAATTTAATCTTTGTGGCTTCTAGAAGTCAACGTTTTATTTTGGTACTCTAATGCAAACAGCAAATATTTTTATTTTTCTGTCTTACAAACAGGTTCTTACGTCTACTCTTCAGTTAATCCGGCACATCTTAGTGTGTTCCATGGTGTATTTCATATGCCAAGCAAATTTTCTTTCTTTTACAAGCCAGATGGACTTGCGCGGACAGTCGTGTCATTCGTTAATTGCAAGCTGGTTTTATACGAATATGCAATGATGCCAGATCTCATGATAAATCATAATAGGTTTGTTTCTGCAGCCGATTTGTGATAGTTTGATGAGAAGTTAATTTGGATTAATCTACGCATGCGCGAACTAAAACTGATTTCAAACTGATTTAACAATTTAACTGCACGAACGCTTTTTTTACAATTATCAGGCGATGTATAAGTTACAAACGTATTTAATAGACTTAAGAGAGAATATATACTCAAATATGTAGATGAAAACAATAGATTTATCTTACATTCAAATATTAAAAAAAGAGATAAGCGAAAACAGAAATAAACGTGAAATGTTTAGGCAGAATTACAATCTTAAAGCAACTGTTAATTCCTAACAAAACCGCAGACGTGAATAAAACACGCCTGAAGTGTGAACAGATGCAAAAAAACCTATAACACAACTTTTTACTTCGCAATATAACAATGCGCATGCGTCTGATGGATCACTGGACGATAATCTTCAAACTGGAGCAACTATCAGCAAACGGTTAGAAATTAATTTGGAGATCTGCACGAACGCCAAATTACGTCAAACTAGTAGTCAGAATTTGGCGTTTTAACTGCACGAACACTATTTTTATAATACGCATAATCTAACGATTTCAAACGATTTTAAATCGCTTCAGAAACAAACCTAATATTTCAGGATATCATAGAAAATCTCACGATTTTGAATGTCCCAAAAAATCTTTCAAAAATAAGACAAATGTTTTTTAAACACACCTGAAGTACATTCATACATTAGCCGGAGGTTGTAGCAGCAAAAAAAAATTGAACATTGCTACATGTTACTATATTTCAACGCCATCTGCAATTAATAAACTAAACTACGTGTTGGTACTTTTCAGTAAAGTAGGGAGAAACTACCGAACGGTTATCAAATTTTAATTGCCAAGTAACGTATCTGTCAAAAGATGGCTTCAATACAAATTTAGAATTCGAAAAAAATAACATTAATTTTTGAAGGAGGCTCTCGTAATGTTAATAGGTTTGTTTCTGCAGCCGATTTGATAGTTTGATCAGAGGTTAATTTGGATTAATCTACACATGCGCAAACTAAAACTGATTTGAAACCGATTTAACTGCACGAACGCTTTTTTTTTACAATTATCAGGCGATGTATAAGTTACAAGCGTATTTAATAGACTTAAGAGAGAAAATATACTCAAATATGTAGATGAAAACAATAGATTTATCTTACATTAAAATTCACGATTACATTCAAATATTACAAAAAGAGGTAAGCGAAAACAGAAATAAACACGAAATATTTAGACAGAATTACAAATTTATTACAACCTTAAAGGAATTGTTAATTCCTAACAAAACCACAGACACGAATAAAACGCGCGTAAAGCGTGAATATATGCAAAAAAAACCTATAACACAACTTTTCACTTCACAATATAACAATACGCATGCATCTGATGGATCACTGGACAATAATCTTCAAACTGGAGCAACTATCAGCAAACGGTTAGAAATTAATTTGGAGATCTGTATAAATGCCAAATCACGTCAAACTAGTAGTCAGTTTGGCGTTTTAACTGCACGAACACTATTTTTGTAATGCGCATGCTCTAACGATTTCAAACGATTTTAAATCGCTGCAGAAACAAACCTAATAAAGATCTTGGAAATTATATGTAGTTTATTTGATTTTTATTCCAGTACCCTAAATTGTTGCTTTTACATATTTCTTCAATTGTATCGTTGCATAAAATATGAATGTTAAATGTAAAAAATGATTTCTCAGGATTTCTCATAACCAAGCTCATGAATTTCACTTTCACATTTTCTAGTCTGGCAACACTGCAAATTATCGGACAAGCGAGGACAGAGCAAGTAATGCATAACTTGATCACTTGAAAGCTATTTTATGAAGATAACTCTTATTTTCTTTTTTTTTTGATGCATTCGTATTCTAGATATGCTGCAACAATATACTTTTGCAAAAAAAAGTCAACTTGTCTCGGCATTTTTCCATGCTTATTCTAAAAGTTGCAAATATTACCGTTTAAATAGGGCACGCCGTATACCGGTCTCATTATATTATAAGTTACATATGTTCCTGCTTGTGAAATAGAAAATATTTTTTTTGAATAATTATTACATGTTCAGTTTTAAATTTTATTTTTCCCACCTTTATTTACACGCATTTGTCTTGCGTATTATCTTTCATGAAAACAAAGGCGTTTTTGTTATTTTTATCTAGAAATAGATTAACCAAACCTCAAACAAATTTTACAAACAAAACTCCAATTATGAATTCAACAACTTCTCCCGCTAATTTTCTACAGATACCATTGAAGATAGTGGAATCAGTGTGGTGTGGGTAGGTTAGTTGCTTTTACTATTTTCATTTGTGGTTTGATAAATATACAACCTACCTATACAATCGCTCAAAACCGTCAATATTGTTTATTGCTATTTAGATTTGGTACTATGGTTAGTGAAAATAAAATTCCACGTGTTTTAAAGCGATTAGGTACACACAATGGAGTATTTCATTGCGATGAAGCTTTAGCCTGTTACATGATCAAACAGTTACCTCAGTATGAAGATGCTGAAATTATAAGAACCAGAGATCAAAATGTATGCAAATATTCTGCTCTGTATTGCTATCATTTTTTTATACTTTGTTTTGTAGATTCTAAATACATGTGACATTGTTGTTGATGTTGGTGGTAAATATGATGTTGGAAGACAAAGATTTGATCATCATCAAAGAGGATTCGAAGAAACATTTTCAACTATATTGCCAAACACTGCACACAGCAAAACCATCAAGTATGTATTTAAGCATAATGTTTTATCATGTCCTGTGCACAATGGGATTCTATTTATCACTTGATTAGATTAGATTCATTCTTGAGGTGGTTCTTGATCTATCCCACTGCGACCTTTTCAGATCTATATTGGTTCCTCTATCATTAGATCAATTACGCTAGCTTTGCCTTTTTCACCAGACCTAGCAGCCTTGTGAGTGATCCCTTTGTGTAGGTTTTTGCTTTTGGATATTCCGATCCCACTTCTAAGAGTCGTATTCCTGCTAGTGCTGTACAATCGCACAGCACGTGGACGGCAGTTTCTTCTTCCACCTAGCAGAATCTACACGCTGTTTCCTCTGACAGGCCTAAGTTGCTCATATGTTTCTTGAGCATACAGTGTTGTGTTAGCAGGCCTAGTATTGTTCTAACAGACTTTCTGTCCCTGCTTAGTAGGTCCGCTGTAAATTTAGGCCTGTGTCCAATCAAAAATTGCTTTCCCTGTGTCTGACCTGGGATACTCTTTCAGTAGTCTTGAGATTTCCTTTGTTTAGTAGTTGCTTTAACTACCGTATGTGCTATGCCCACCGAATGCTTTAGGTTTCTGTCATTTGACGAGCCTGCTTGGGCTAATTCATCTGCCTTAACATTCACTCGATGAGCTTTGTGTCCTGGCACCCAGACCAGGGTCACCTTAGATCGGCCACGCAGCCTATTGAGGGCATTCATGCATTCCCACACTAGTTTTGACTTTACCTGCGTGGAATCCAGTGCTTTTATCACTGCTTGACTGTCTGAATAGATAGCAATAGATCGATAGTTACTTTCTTGCTTGTCTAGTTCTTCAATACACTCCAGCACTACTGCTATTTCACTTGATTTCTATTCCATTTGTATTCTGTGCAGCAATAATTGACATGTCATTTAGAAATTAACACCTTTGTACATCTTGCTTTAAAAGAAGGTAGATTGATTAGAAAAACAAAGCCTATTGGGCAAGCATGTTCAATCACAGATTTCTCAAATACAAATTTGTTGAAAGAAATCCACAAGTAATATTCAACTGACATCACTCTATTTGATTGGCTCTGACTCGATATTATTTCTACTGCTATATTTGCTACACTCTATATGCCTTCAAAGAACTAAGCAATTAAATTCAATCTGCGTACAGCACCTTTGTTTTAATTCAATATGTACTTTTCTAGATAACTGTTTATGTATTTCAGCTTCAGAAGTAATCTGTGCAAATAACTAAAATATGTTTGTATAAATTTATGTTATAATTCCTACACAGATCTGGGAATATCTAAGTTTTGGGTAGTTAGATAAGGTTAGGGTTTCCTAAAGTAAAATTGAAATGATTTAGTAGGAGTATTTATCCAATATTTTAATATACCATCTTTTAAGATTAAGTTCGGCTGGCTTGATATATGTTCATTATGGCATGGAAGTAATTACATCAGTTTTAAAGAAGATAAACTACACCCCCACAACTGAATGCTTGAAGGCAATATTCTTAGCTGTATATGAAGGATTTGTTGAAGAACTAGATGCAATTGATAATGGCATACCAATGTATTCAGATGGCTTTCCAAGGTATAGAATTAATACACATTTAAGTGCAAGAGTTCACAGATTGAACCCTGAGTGGAATTCTATAAATCAAGAATCTGTAGATGAATTGTTTCAGAAGGCTATGAGTCTTGTAGGAGGTGAATTTACTGATAGAGTAATCGAGGTAATTTAATTTTAAATATTACAAGTATCCTAATAAAATACTACTGTTGGTTTGAATTTCCATGTAAAATTACCGATTTTAAAATTAATTTCGTTACTCTTTATTTACATACTTTTCAATATAATCAATTCATCCAATTAGTTATAATATATTTGTTTCTTTATTTAAAAGTGATTTGTAACGTGATGTGCACTTTAGATCCAGGTATAATAATTCAGTTACTGCGAAATTCAGTTAACAGTGTGATATAGTCATTAAAAGATTGGATTATTGTAGTTCCATATTTCAAAAATAGTATTTTTTTTAATTAATTAATTTTGATAGAATATTTAGTGTTAAATGTTACATATTACGATTGATAATATTTTCATCCAAATTAATATTTTAATAAATCTGCCTCCCGAATCTGAGTTCGAGAATTATAAGTTCTTCATAGCTGTAAGCATGTTCACTAATTGCAGTTCTAATGTTTGGCACAGGTTTGATCATATTTTTAAAGGCCTGTTTTACACGCCGCGATTTATTGGTCAATTAATTGAACAAGTTCTTTAACAAGAAATCTATAGAAATATGCTGCTTTACATGCTACAATAAATTGAAAATTTTTTTAACAATCGTGAATACTCGTTTCGTTAATAGTTAAACGGGACAATTATTAAGTAGGAAATTTTCATCTGGTTATAAAAGTAGATCGGCAATGTGCCTTTGTCAAATGTTTTGGCAGTTTTGGTATATGCAGAGATTAGCTTAGGTTGCTTCTGTTTCGGTTACTTAATTCAAATTACCCATTACATCGTAACCGCCGTAAACTTTCGAAATTTATACTCACTTTATTTTAAAGACACTAAACAAATCGTAGGCACTCTCCAGTTATTGGGTTGGTATTGAAATAGCATTTGTGAAAAATTGTCGAAAAATCGTGACAAAAATAGAGCATTCAATTCAATTAATCATACAATAAATTGTTCAAGAAATCGTACCGATTTTTACTGTTTTACACGGTACGATAAAATCGAAGATCAATTTGTTCAATTAATTGACCAATAAATCGCGGCGTGTAAAACAAGCTTAATAGATAATTGTATAACTACGGCAAAATCAAAATAACTAGATTCTAACCGAAGTGTAACCCCTATTTAACGAACACCCGTGGGCTATTTAGAGGTTTCCGTTAAGTAGAGTTTTAGTAATCTTTTTTAAAAGACAAATCAAAAGGGGTATTTAATTCGTTCACTTTTGTAATTGTAGTTAGATTTTTTTTTTATGATTTTTTTACAATTTTGTGGCATTTAATAATATGTTTTTTCATTCAGTTCATTTTTAGTTGCTTCGCTTTTTATAAATTTTGATCTATCTTGGTCAGTAGATGTAAGAAGCGAATTTATGAAATAATGTACTGTAAAGTTTGAAATTGATTCAATGATGCCTTGAAAATTTAGATTAACTTCTGAAATTTTGTGTAGAAGTAGAATTTTGACTCACAATGTATTCAAAAAAGAATGGTTTCATTTTAGTGTAAAATATAGGTTCTACCGTAACCAACGATATACACAAAGCCTACGCGCTTTGACGTCAACAAGCTGCGACGTATTTTGACATAGGCCATATAAACGCGTTTAAACACTGAGACCATCTCTGCATTTTGAATTGGTTTATCCAAGTTATATTGGTTTTATTTAAAAAATACTGTGTAGTAATATTTCCATACTTTGTTGGTGATACCTGCAATGTTTTTCTAGTGGTGTATAAGTGATAAAACCTTTTCTGAAACGATAAAAACGCGATAACCTGACCTAAAATGGCGTCGGTTGTTGTGTATGTGAGTTACACTTTGTAAATAAGAGAAAATATTATTTATTTTTCAACAGCTACAGATTCAAGGACCGGTGAGACTATAACTATAAGTTTAAAATATCCTAGGCTTAAAAAAATGCTATTCCAACTCAATTCCCTAACTGTCCGTTGTATTTGACAAAAAACGTGAAGATGTTATTGTTCAAATAGTGTTATATTCTTACGTTATATTTAACAAAATTATTTTTGAACACGAAGAGATGTTTTTAAATGTGTGTAATAAACGTTTTGTTTTAATAAAATATATTTTAAATTATATCACCGAACGTAGCCATTTTGGATTCTGATATATGTAAATGTCATATTCACAGCAGTAAACGTATTGCAACAATTACAATAACTTGTTCTACAAATATCCTACTTAAAAATGATTGTGGGAAAATGAATGATAGATTAGGTAAAATATCACATAATAGAAAGATAAATTAGGTAAAACACCACTTAATAGGAAATTAAATTAATCCGCAATGTGTCTAAAAAGAAACAATAAACTAATTTTAAAATATATGCCGAACCACGAGCTGAATAAAGAAGTAAAGATAGCTTCCAATTGCTACCACTGCAAACTTATCTGATAAAGACAAGTTGTGTGGCAGTACATTAGAATATATAACCATTTACCTAATACTTTAAAACAAATGCCGCTTTCAAGGTTTGAAGTAAAATTACATTATTATTTAGTCAGTCGTATATGGTGAATAGTTTTTTAAATGCACCTCATCTATTCTAGAGTATCCATTTCATCTATAGATTCTCTCTGTTATATTATTTACAATGTTTGTTTGTCTTACATATTTTTTATTAACATATTTTGACGTACTCTATTCTTTTGCAATATGGAATAAATGGTCTATTGGGAAATTGTTTTGCATGTATTTACATAATATATGTAGCTCCCACCAAATTGCATTTTGTTTGATGTCGCAATTAACAATGTCACTTAGTAAAGAGACATGCTGTGACTGGTTGTACAATAAATACAAAACAAAACAGTAATTAGACTGTCTCGTTCATCAAAAGATTACAAAAGGTAAGAATATTGTAACAAATATTATTTGTCTTAAATGTAAACTGTGTGTGTGAAAATAAACATATATTTTAGAATAGCATTTCTATTATAAATTAATAACATTTTCCCATGTACATTACAATTTATTAAAAAAATGAGCATTAAAATTGAAAAGAAAAAGAAATGGATTGCTGCCAATTGGTACAGCGATAGTAGTTGCTGCGCAGTTATTATAACCTGCCAATGTGCTTTGTTGTTCATATTTACCGATTTATTTTCTGTTGTTTTGTCAATGTATAAGTAAAAAAATGAACTTTTGAGACTAAATCGCTGATTAATGATCGAAAGGCCACATTGAAATAATCTACAGAGAACATCATTAATTAACGCGATAGTTACACAATTTTTATTTTGAGATGTCAATTAGTTCAAAATTCTGTCATAGATTTCATTAATTTTTCTATTTGGGACAAAAAACAATGTCAAGAAAATGAAACCTATGGAGCAAGGTCAATTTATAATTTATTTTGTTGCAATCAGAATATCTACATTAGAATACCTGCCAAAAATATGTCATTTATGTTAATATCAATCATTCATGTAAGTAAATCACAGACAAGTTACCAGCCGCCATATTTTTACTATACACGAATTTAGTGACCCGGTAATGAAAGTGCCTGTCTCTAACTATGACAGTGCTAGGAGTTGTGCGTTTGGCGCTGGCAGATTTTCTGGTGGATATGGAATAGTCACGAGTTATTCGCATGTGGGGCAATTAAATGCGCTTCAACCGCGAAGAGATGATCGTATCAAAACCGTAGAACATTTTACACACTAAAGGACAGCTGTGGTTATGAAAACTTAAATAGCTTGTATATCATATTGCGCCGTTGCCACACGTACAAAAAAGTAAAATTTGTTAATTTATTCCAGACTGCTACCGTTTGGTGGCCAGCGAGAGAGATTGTAAAATTTGCATTATTGAAACGTAAAAGCTTCCACAGTTCAGGTGAAATAGTAAAACTCAACGAGAGATGTCCTTGGAAAGATCATCTTGTTGCATTAGAAAATGAGTTAGGAATAAATGGTGAAATTAAGTTTATAATCTTCCATGATCCGAGTGATACATGGAGAGTACAAGGTATTCCTATTCAGCCGGACAGCTTCATATGCAGGTAAAGATACTGTAAAGAAATGTTTATAAGCTCCTAAAGTATCCCTCTATCTCCCCATACTAACTTGAACAACAGGAGCTAACGTTTTTAGAGAAAATAGGTCGATTTATATTTCTCGTAAACTAATGTTTTGTGTTATCGGCAATTCAATTGCATTTTCGGTATAATCGGAAATGACGTCAACTTTGTTATCTTTACTAGAGCATCCTATATATTCTTAAATATATAGGATGTACATAAAGTTTTTGATAATTTGTTTTTGTTGTTTTGCAAAGTTGGTCATGAAAAAGAGCCAAATTGTCTCCTGTGTCGCTAGGTTGAATCAAAGAACTTGTCGATAGGCAACGTAATCATAACAATTGCTAAACTGTCAACTATAGATTTTAAAAGCGAAAATTATTCTAGTTATTTATTATTATATCCTGCATTTTTCATATTTTCGTTCGTTATAAACTTGATAAACTTAAAATTTGCTTTATATTTAATTTACTAAAGAACGACATATGTATTTTAGGTATAGGGAATTGTAGAAATACTTCACTAAAACACTTACCACAATGCTTCACTCGCACTGGACACACGTTTCAATAGCCAAGCAATCATCAGCAGTAAAATTGAACTAACAGACTAAACGGAAAACTAACCTAACAAAGTTTGTTTTTTTTTTTAGGTCTGGATTATACATGACCCAATACAATTAAAACTAGTTACAAAACTAACGGCTAATTTATTTCTAACTTAATATACTAAGAACAAACTGAAACTAAGATATTTCCATTGACTCACTTAGTGTTCTGTCTAACAAGTTCAAATGGTTTTATTCGTTTAAGTCGTCTGGTGATATTGCGCACATCCAGAAGTCTGGATGCTTAAATGTTGATGTAGTGATTGTGATTGTGTCTGTGACCGTCTCGATCTCAAGGTTCCGATGAAGGTCACAAATATGCATGTACCAAAGCGCATTAACAACACACTTAAGCACTTTATTTTGAAATTTATATATCACTTGGATATTAGATTCACTGGCGCAGTCCCATAGCTGAATTCCATAACTCCAAACTGGACGTAGAACTTGCTAATATAATATAAGTTTATTGTGTGTTGAAAGCTCAGAATTACGACCAAGCAACCAACACATTTTTCTGAAGTTAATGTTGACGTCATTACGTTTCTTCTTCATATGCTCTTTCCACCGGAGCTTGGCACCGAGAGTCATACCAAGGGATTTTGTTGTGTTGGCGTATGGTAATCGAGTGCCATTAATAAAGACTGGTTGTTGTGCAATCTTCTTGTTTGTAAAGTCAATATGTGTCGATTTAGATTTAGTTTAATGCGCCATTTTTTAGTCCAGATGGCAACTTTGTTAAGAGCGGATTTCAATTTTCTGGTTGTTTTCCACAGATTCTCACACTGCCACGATTGCCATATTATCGGCAAATGTTGCTGTTGTACTATATAATATAATGTTGGAACATCATTAATATGTAGCAGATATAAAACTGGGCCTAGGACACTACCCTGAGGGGCGCCGGCCTTAATCAGCTTCAAGTCTGAATACGAATCTTCGTATCTAACCCGGAAGTGTCGATTAGTCTTAGTTTGTGTAGTAGGCCTTCATGCCATACTCCATCAAATGCCCGCGCTACATTCAAGAAGACAGCAGAGCATACATTTTGGTTTTCTAAAGCTTGTCGAGTGATTATTTTTGAAGCCAAGTTGATGAGATGGTATATCAAGTTTCTTTGATCAAGAATAGGTTTGAGACGTTTTAAAATCAGTTTCTCAAACAGTTTAGAAATAATTGGCAACAGTGAGATAGGACGATATGATTCCACTTCACTTGGTTTTTTGCCAGGTTTTGGTATCATGGTGATTTCAACTGTCTTCCATGCATCTGGGACATAGTTTAGATATTGATCAACGTAGTTAATTTAACCAAAGCTTTTCTTTTGAATCTTTTAAATATCATATCTGTGACAAGGTCAAATCCAGGCGCTTTTTTCGCATTGAGGTTATTTTTGATTTAATCGGCAACTTCCTTGGGAGTAACTAATGGAATTTTATCAAAATAATCGTTAGAGTCAAGACGTGGCAAGGTATCATCTCCCTCATTTGGATGAAATCTTGCTTCAAGATGTTCTGCAAATACATTTGCTTTTTCCAAATTATCACGAGCCCAATTTTCAATCAGTTTTTCTGATTGGAGGCACTTGAGCTATCCGTCGTTTTAGATATCTAGTAGCTTTCCAAAGCGAATATTCAATGCTATCTGCAGTAAGCTCTGTAAGAAACTTGTTGATTGATGATTGTCTGATATTTTTAATTTCTGTGGTTAATTGTCGAGTAACTCTGTTAAGTAAAGTTTTATCATATGGGCTTCTTGATTAATGCCACTTTCTTCTGAGTGTTCGTTTTTCTTATATTAGACCCCAAATTTCTTTCGGGAAATTAAGACCTTTTAACTTTCTTTTGATAACCGGCTTACTATTCCAGGTAGCTTCCTGAATAGCCGTGGTAAATGCATTTAATTCTTCATACAATTGATAATTAAGCGGTACCAACTCTCAATATCTCTGTCTTGTTTGTTTTCGTAAAAACATCATGAAATTTCATGTTTTTTTAATTCACTAGTCAAGGCTTCTATATGCATAGTCACTCGTGACATTTATTTTATTAACACCATTATTCATAAATTAATTGTTCGATTTATTAATGCATTTATTTCATTAAGATTTTCAGCGCCTGTTATCCTAATAGGTGATGGTTTATGTGTTTGTTTTGGTTGTGTATGTGTAGTAGGATTAGTGTTACGTACTTTACTTATCTCTTGTCCACTCTGTGTCGACCGCAAGGTCGTCATCACTTAACATATCTGCTTCTTGTGGATTACCTAATAAAGTAATTTTAAATTTTGCAAATCTAAAGTATGCAATTTTAAAACAAACAATTTTAATTCAATTTTAAATGTGCATATTTTAGATTTACATGTTCAGTTTTACTGCTGTTGATGACAGCTTGGCTATTGAAACGTGCGTCCAGTGCTTAGTAAAGTGTTTTAAGTGTTCCAGTGCCACAATGTTCTAGTACTTGATTAGAATAGGGAAATGTTTATAAAAAATCCTAAGAACAATTTTTCTATCAGATTCATAAAAAATATACAGGATGTTCCATAAAAAAAAATTGAAATATAAATCAAACATGGTAACAATTTCGATGGCCGTTTTGTAGATACTACTTGATATAAAAAAATGTTGGATGTATTGCCGAAAACTCCAAGTAACGGTTTCTTAATAAAAGCGACCTCACTTGGAATTATTTTTTTATAGATTCATTTCAATTTCTCAAGGGTTGCAGTAAAAGAAAATATTTTCTTTGATTTGTGTTTATTTAATTTCTATAGACTCTTTTTATACTTTGAATATTGAGATCAGTAGTGTATTTTTTACATTTATTAACTTTAACAAAAAAACTTGTGTAATTTATAAGTCAAAAATAAGGAAACTTTTATTAACCGGAGTCTTGTGTCACTTCCACTAGACCAGCAAACGTTATTTATTTATTTATACTATAAGCACAAGCGACCACCACCGCAATTTGTTTAAATATCATGTAAACTGTAGTATTAGAATAACTAGACGGTGGTACACGCTTGTGCCGTATATACAGCGTGTCTACCTAGTGCGTGGACGAGATAAAGTTTTCAAGTCATTCACAACATAAAATGATATCCAAGTATGCAGGATGTTCAGTTTTCGCTACAAACGATGTTTGATTTTTTAAAAATAAAACACTGTATATTACCGTATTTTTAAATGCTCTTCTTCATGTCAACTTTTTTCAATTTTTTGTATACCTTTCTAAGTTCGTTTTTGAGATAATTTGAGATTTTTGCAAAATGCCGTTTCCTTTTCTTAACGCCCGTTATCCGAAACGTCTTACATGCTACAGTAGTGAATTAATTTTACTCCATTGAATTATGCAATTTAGTTAAACAAAAACGTTCAAGTAAATGTTCAACAAAATAGATGGAATCGCATTTACAGTTTAATGAAAGTTTATATTTCTTCGCAGCACTCTATCCATTTTTGCAAAAAACTTATCTGCACAGCTTCATATTTATTTTACCAAAGGAAAATGCATTTTAGATGCACAGAAATGTCTATAAAAAATTTCTAGAAGTGCTGCTCTATCAGATTCTGGAAAGGTATACAGAGTGTTTAATTAAAAAGATTGAAATAACAGGAATTGAACATTGCAATCTCAGGCTTCAAGAAATGGTTCAATCAAATTTGAATTATTGCTCCTGGCGTGTAAGGCGTTTAAGACATCCTGTGGATTCTCAACTTTGGTTCAATGACCATCGCATCGTTTCTATCTCGCGCTAGAGCACATCGTTCCAAGAGAACGACTTGTTTTGGTTTTGCAGAACGCGCTAGGCTAAAATAAAATACCGTGTAACATACGAGGGTAGTCTGAAATTCAGTTTTATCTCAACATGGTCACCTTGTAAGTCTATAGTATACACTTTTTCCAGCGATGCTATCTTTTCAATTCGTCCAAGTACTAATTGGCATCTTGTTCTACAAAATAGATGTTTACGAATGTGATGGCCTCCTCGACGAAAATCTCTGTCCTCCGAGCGAAGCTTTGATCCTAGGAAACAGGAAAAAATTGCTGGTGTTGAGATCTGGTGAAGAGGGCGGGTGGTCTATCAATTCGAACCCTAATTCGTGAATGTTTGCAATGGCGACCACTGAACTGTGAGATGGTGCGTTGTCACGGTGAAACAAAACTTTCTGCAAATGCGGCCGTTTTCCCGCAATTTCTGCCTTCTGCTTCCCCTTTCTACCATCCCAAAAAGCAGTCGCTGTCACTTTCCTGACCGATGGAACAGTCTTCGCCTTATTCGGAACCGATTCACCTTTCGCAGTCCACTGTTTCGACTCTGCCTTGGATTCAGGAGCGTAGTGGTATTTCCAAGTTTCATCTACGGTTATTAATCGACGCCCAAAACACCGATTTATTTCGCTTAAACTGTTTCAATAGAGCTTTGAAAATGTTCATGCGAATGCGTTTTTGGTCCTGAGTGAGTAAGCGCGGCACCCAACGCGCGGTTAGCTTTTTCATGCTCAAATCATTAGCCCAGAGCCTCTGCTATCTCTCTAACCTTAATTCGACGGTCATCTAGTGCCATTTGGTGAACTTTTCCTATGTTATTGGTAGTGGTTACAGTTTTTGGCCGTCCCGAACGTTCAGAACGTTCAACGTCAACCAAGGCCTCATTTAAATTCGGCCCTTCAAAATTTCACAAACGTTCCAAATGATGGTGCTAAGTCCCCGTAGACAGCGTCTGTTTTGGCTTTAATTTGCGTGAGCGTATTACCTTTCAAGTGCAATTTTTTTCCATTCTTATAGAAACACCAACATCGACCGACATAAACGACTGTTAAACAACAACTGAGCGTCCAACCTGGTTGAAATTTTCAAAAGAATGTTTCAATGCATGCGCAATTGTATTACCAGGATATTTTTGACATCTTGACATCTTCATGTTAAACCTTGACATTTTTCAGACTATCCTCGTAGTTGTTTCTAGTGTTACACAACTGTAGAATATTTTCTTTGATATGAATTTACATGTTCTTTTTACAGAGTCTTCTTACATAAAGACTGGAGAGGAGCGAGAGATGAGCAACTGAAAGAAATCTCTGGCATTGATGGAGCAATATTCTGCCATTCGTCTGGTTTTATTGGTGGAAATAGTACATTAGAAGGCGCTTTAAAAATGGCAATAAAAAGTTTAGAAGCCGCTGCAATTGATAGGGACTAGCATTATTATTTTTATTGTATTTAGTGTTGTAATATATTTAAAGAGGTATGTACCACTCACCTATAATTTTAGTGTTTACGTGTAATTCTGATTTAATTCTGAAATTGTTTTATTGCTTTATACAGTACTTATATTGTGATATTACTAATTTTGAAACATTTTCAGTCGTCAACTTACCTCAAATTAGAAAATAAAAACATATAAAGTACGATAGTCTATTACTAACTGGAATACTCCATTAATTAATAAGCCACATTATTGTTTATGATAATCATGCGAAAGGTGGTTTGGAAGAAGGGTAAGAAGGGTACTGTTGTATAATTGCAAAAAATGGGAGAACAGGCAAATAATGTAGCTCTGAACGAGTCCAATCGTTCCAAAGTAGGTCTTCTGTACTTACAAACATTTTTGGCAAATTGATAAAAGCCTCTCTACTCATTTGCGGTGTGTAATACAAAAAATTACGGTGATTGGATTAATATATATATATTGAATCTTGTGATATGAGTCGCTTTTAAATAACACTCCGGAAATAATTGAAGCCGAACTTACACGTTAACATCGCAAGTATCGCAATAGGAGCATAAAACAAATATTTGACCAGGTGCCCGATCTCTATTAATGTTAGAAAGTAAGCGTTTTACAGTAAATAAAAATTTTAACATTGAACTAAATCAGAGAAATAGCACGTTGTTCCTCTAACAAAGTACTATGCTTTAGTTTCTTTTAATATAGTTAAAAAGCTCTTCCTGTATCTTGTATATAATTATTTATGTGAATGCTCCTCGAATGAAAATGTTCTTGACATCTTTTAGGTTAAGTATTTGAGGAACAATCGATATATTACAAACTTTTTTCTCCATTAATAACTTGGATTTTTCAAATTTCCCGCTTAAAATGGGTTGACCCTGAGTAAATGTGGCTTTCTGCTTTACTCCTCCTACCTCCTGATCTATTGCCAGTCAGTTAGTTATAAACTACTCTGTTATCGAAATTCTCTGGTCCGCTGAAGTACAATATAATTGAATACCCCGCGATCCTGCTGCGCTAGCTTGATCATATGCAAAACGTCTCACTAGTCATCATTAGAGCCCGGTAACTGGAGAGCAATCGCAGCGGCGGTGTGACTGTGTTTACGTGGGCGGGGAGAGCTGGTCAATTATGATACGACACGACAAATCATCATCACTAATCATTAGAGCCCGGTAACTGGAGAGCAATCGCAGCGGCGGTGTGACTGTGTTTAGGTGGGCGGCGAGGGCTGGTCGATTATGATACGACACGACAAATCATCATCACTCAGTTCAGTTTAGCATTGGATAGTGGATAGGGCGTGTTGATTTTATTGATATAGAGGTAGTTATTAATTGTAGTTATTATTTAGTGTAGTGCGTTTTGATTTTATTGATACAGACGTAGTTATTGATTGTAATTTTTAGTGAACATGTCGAAGGCTAAAAAACGACCCTTTCAAGACATAGTAAATAAGTTTATTTTTGACTTTCCCGATTTGTTTTACAACGGGAGTAAGATAGTTTGTAAAGTGTGCAAAATACATTTGATGTCAAATAAGAAGTGGAACTGTACTGTACAAGACACGTAAATTCCGCACAGCTTAGAAAACGAAAATTGGGCATGCCACCGAGAAGTGCATTTTTTTTATGTAATTCTTATGTTGATAAACTGTAATTTGCCACTAGGCTTACTCAATAAACAACCGTTTAAGGACTTTTGGGACAAATACAATCCAGAGTTGCGGTTGTCAACCGAGAAAGCGGCACGTAAGCATGTTGCATTTATACGTGATGACGTGGAAAAGAAAATGAAACGCATATTGAAATAACAGATTCTTTGGTTATGTGTTGACGAGACAACCGACTGTAAAAAAAATCAATTGTAAATATTATGGTACGTATACTAGACCCTAATAAACCTACATTATCACTGTTACTAGCTAGCCGAAGAGTACAAGAGTGCACTGCTGCAGCAATTACGAAGGTTGTACTTAGTAGGTTGGAAAAATTTCAAATTTCAAATTTCAAAAGATAAAATGATATTTATGAGTAGAGTAACCAAAACTTGCGGACTCGCATAGGCGTCGGTATTACGGGTTAATATAAGAATACGAAAAATTCATAAATAAACTTACTTGCTAATTATTCAACAAATTAGAGGCATCAGGATGTGAATTACTGTAAACTTGCATCATTGCATATGTTTCCACAGTTACTTCTTTAAACCTTGTGCGTCGACAAGAAAAATATTCTTATACATAGAAAACGATCTCTCCACATCTAAGGAAGTTACATTTGCATATAGAAACTGTTTTTCAAAATCACTTAAAAGTTCACTATTCTTACACTTATTATAAACGGCCTCTAAAGTATTAAAATCGGGATTTTTCCTTAAAACATCTGCCAACTTTTGACTAGCGCATAATCCTGGCGTATCATTTAATGTGTGTAATTTATTTTTTACACTCTCCACTATGTCTAATGATTCCTGCAATGACAATTCAGTACATTGTAGCTTTCTGATGGCATCTAGTAATACTGTATAATTGGTACATATTGTTGTTAAATCTTCTAAAAGTTCAGGAATTTGAAATTCTCTTTGACTTTCTCTAATTGCTTAACAACACTGCCAACACTTAACATCGTTGCTGCACTATCTGTCACAATCATCACAACTTGATCTTGGGCAATTTTAAATTTTTTCAAAGCGTTCATTATCACTTTTTGAATATTTTCCGCGGTACATTGTTGAACACGTTTGCAAGCTAACAAATATCGAGATGCTGTGTTCTCGCTAGATAAAACGCTATTACATTCACAATACTGTTTTTCTTTATATCGGTCGCCTCATCTACGGTAATCCATATTTTTTTTGGAACATAAATCACGTTTACACACATTTTCTAGCATCTCTTTTATTCGCAGCAAATGATTCTGTAATTGTGTTTGTGAGGGTAATGGGTACTTTGGAACGTATTGTCGCCAAAACGTTTTAAAAGCTGCTTTTCTCACCAACGACAACGGAAGATTACAAGAGGTAAACATAATTAATAAATGTATGAGGAATAGTGTATAAGGTATTTTAGTTCTTGCATTCCTCATATGCTTAATACCATTGACATGCCTCTGGCAATCAGTTCTGTCCAATGCAGCCAAACGAACATTGCATATTAAGCAAACAACTGCACTACCGTCATATTTTAAATGGGGAAAAAGTGACACATACTTATGTACATTAGTAGCAAATCTATTACGAGGCATTGTTTTCTTAGGTATGTAAATATTAGTTCTATATGAAACGATACACTAATTATGTACTTGGTATAATACTACAACACACAAAAACACCAGCTATATTTTCAAAAGCGACACGTAAGTGACCGTTCGACTAATCTCTGCAACAGCTCAACCGGTACTAAAACGAAATCTCTCTCAGCGCGGTTTAACATGATTTATATTCAAGGTCGACACTACATGCCTGCTTCTCTACCGGTTTAGTTTATTTATGAATTTTTCGTATTCTTATATTAACCCGTAATACCGACGCCTATGCGAGTCCGCAAGTTTAGGTTACTCTATTTATGAGCAATGGCGCAGCGATAATGCGTTCGGTAGGCCGTTCTCTTCTTGAACATGGTTGCAAGTGTTTACATGTTACATGTAAAGTGCATGCTTTACATCTTGTGGCGGTAACCACTCGACAATGCTCTCCCGAGGTAGATGCATTAATAGCAAGCACAAAAAAAGTATTTTTGAAATCTCCCAAACGCCTACGATCATTTCACACAGAGTGTCCTGGTATTCATCAACCACCGGAGCCAATTTTTGAATCTGTTTTAACGGAAATATCTTGAAATTTCGACTGGCTCTCCTTAACAGCTGCAGCTTCGGCAGGATTAAATTGTGCAACAACTTTTACTTATTTTGAAATGTTCAGCATAATAAAAAGCTGCCTGCAACCATGTTCCCCAACGTGTAAGAATTGGCTCCGGTGGTTGACGAATACCAGGACACTCTGTGTGAAATGATCGTAGGCGTTTGGGAGATTTCAAAAATACTTTTTTTGTGCTTGCTATTAACGCATCTACCTCGGGAGAGCATTGTCGAATGGTTTCTGCCACAAGATGTAGAGCATGCACTTTACGCGTAACATGTAAACACTTGCAACCATGTTCAAGAAGAGAACGGCCTACCGAACACATTATCGCTGCGCCATCGCTCATAAACATCAACACTTTATCTTTTGAAATTTGACATTTTTCCAACGTACTAAGTACAACCTTCGTAATTGCTGCTGCAGTACACTCTTGTAGTCTTCGGCTAGCTAGTAACAGTGGTAACGTAGGTTTACTAGGGTCTAGTATGCGTGCCATAATATTTACAATTGATTTTTTTTTACAGTCTGTTGTCTCGTCAACACATAACCAAAGAAGCTGTTTCTTCAATATGAGTTTCATTTTCTTTTCCACGTCATCGCGTACAAATGCAACATGCTTACGTGCCGTTTTCTCCGTTGGCAACCGCAACTCGGGATTGTATTTGTACCAAAAGTGCTTAAACGGTTTTTTATCGAGTAAGCCTAGTGGCAAATTACAGTTTATCAATATAAGAATTACATAAAAGGAAATGCACTTCTCGGTGGCATGCCCAATTTTCGTTTTCTATGTTAAGCGGAATTTACGTGTCCTGTACAGTTCCACTTCTTATTTGACTTCAAATGTATTTTGCACACCTTACAAACTATCTTACTCCCGTTGTAAAACAAATCGGGAAAGTCAGAAATAAACTTATTTACTATGTCTTGAAAGGGTCGTTTTTTAGCCTTCGACATGTTCACTAAAAACTACAATTAATAACTACGTCTATATCAATAAAACCAACACGCCTTATCCGCCATCCAATGCTAAACTAAACTGAGTGATGATGATTTGTCGTGTCGTAACGTAATCGACCAGCCCTCCCCGCCCACCGAAACAATCACACCGCCGCTGCGATTGCTCTCCAGTTACCGGGTTCTACTAATCAGCACCATAATATCAAGGGAACCCAGTTAATGTCTAAACAGTGGTTGGTATTTACTTGGGAAAGTAAGATAAGAAAGTAGTCTGAGACTACTTTCCTATCAAAGACCGCAATCATCTGGAAGCCTCTGGTGTCTACCAGATTCTTCTGTTCTTAAAAAAGTACCATATTTACCACATTTATTCCGGACTTGACTTATTACCGAATGATATTTAATTTGCGCAGTTGTTGTAAAGACAAAATAGGATTTATTCTGTACCAAGAAATAGGTTTATAGGAAAATATTACATTAAAAACGTACATTTACGGCGTGAATAAAATGGAGCGAAGGCGAATAATATTGCCGTTCCCTGGGGATTTTTATTAGATATCCTAATAAACATCAGGGACGGGGAGAGGGAGATCCGATGCTATATAAGCCCCTGAAGAATTGAAAATGAACCAGAACAAGGATCACTCGGACATAGGTTCTTGGACCGCACCTGGGTGAACATCACTCCACATGGCGCTAATGAGATTGATCTTTGACGTTGTAGTTTTAACATGATAAATTAGAAACAATACACTAGTGAAAGGCTCTCTACATTCATTATTTGCCACAAAATATATATTAGCACAAAATTCAATAATAAAGTCCGATTTAATGTTACTTTTATTACATAAATGTCTATCTTTTTATAGTTATATTAAATCCATATAATACATATACGTTTATGGCTTAAGTTTACTAATAATCCATGGAACATATTTTGTAACTCTTGTGTACACTCCAGGCCATCCTTGCATTCCGCATGGCGAAGGTCCGAATGATACAACACCCAATGCATAAAAGTAGCGGTCCCCCCTTGTTTGTAGCGCTTGCATAAGTGGTCCGCCACTATCTCCTCTGCAAGAATCTTGACCTCTAATTCCTCCTGCGCATAATTGGACGTCGTTAATTTTTACCCGTACCGATCTGTAGGTATTTTCACATGCTTCGTTTTCTGTAACAGTGATCTATGGACAAAGGAGAAATTAGATAGTTTATGAAAAATATAGTTGGTTTGCACCTTAAAAAGCAATATAAGGCAGTACAGAGCGTTGTCTTTTTACCGACAGAATTTTGCAAAATGCTAAAAAACATGAAATTATATTTTCTTTTTAATTAAATTTGAACCAGTAATGTTTTTGCTGCTGGTTAATATGTAATTAACAGAAAAACGAATTGCTTAATGTGTTTTTATAAAAAAAAAATATTTTTTGAGGGAAACATTCTGTATATCAGTGAACATTTTGAAAGGTAATTTAATTTCTAATATAAACATTTTATTGCAAATTTTCGACAACAACGGACAGTAAGCAACCTTCGTGTTGCCAGAAGACGATGTACGGCATATACAGATGAAACTATTGAACAGGTACAGGAAAGTATGCAGGAAAGTCCAAAAACATCAAGAAGGAAACGTTCGACACAACTTGGACCATCACGAAGGTCGCTGCGGAGAATTTTGCGTACATTACGCATTTTCCATATAAAGTTCAGCTTATGCAAGAATTGAAGCCGACAGACTACCAGCAACGGATTGATTATGCCATTGATTTTCGGCAAAAAGCAGAAGAAAATCCAGATTTTATTCACAATTAAATGGCTTTGTAAACAAACAAAATTGCAGGATATGAACCACGGAGAATTCAAGAGCAGTTCATCAGCGACAATAACATCCACTCAAGTGTACTGTTTGGCGCGGTGTATCGTCCGAAAGTATCATTGGCCCGTACTTCTTGAAAATGAAGACGGTGTCGCAGTTTCCATCAATAGTGTTCAATACTGGTCGATGTTGGAAATTTTTTTAAGGCCAGCTGTGGGGTTTCAACAAGAGAGAGCCACAGCACATACTGCAAAGGAACCCAATGGCTCTTAGCAAACGCATTATTTCGTGCGGAAGCGATTTCAAATGGCCTCCGCGTTCACTGGATTTAACCGTTCCTGACTGTTTCCTTTGGTGATATTTGAAAAAAAGGGTGTACGTTAATAAGCCAAGAACCATCCCTCAATTAAAAAACAACATTCACGATGAAATTGAGGTCATAACACCTGAAATTTTGCGAAAGGTTATAGAAAATGTTTTGGAAAGAGCACAAATGCGCGAAGTAGAGAATGACCACCAATGTCGTAGAGTTACTCCACCCATTCATTTAGATCCACTCTTGTTCTACTCCTGATCCAGTCCACGTATTTTGTACTCTTGATCTGCTCCGAACGAATACCCGAACTCGGCTATTATTAACACATTTTAATGCCGACGAACACAATATGTACACAGAGTAAGAACGTAGAGATGATGGTAAAGTATACAAAAGTAAACTTACGCGTAATTTCAGTTTTACATCGCTGGATGATTTATTTTCCGTCTTTCCCCATCCTGCCACATACATGGTGTTTCCAACAAATGATTGTCGTAGCAGATCTCCTTGTGGTAGGCATATCGGCGCTATGAACTCTAAACAGAACAGATTCTATGATAGAGAATCTAATAAGCAACCAGGAAACATGCATACTTACTTGTTGTTTGTACAGATCTTGATAATCTCAGCAAACCGATATCGTGGTACTGATTCACGTCATAAGGATCGTAATCTTCGTGTGCTATTTGCGCTTCTATAGGTACATCTATGGGATCGTCCGAACAATCCATTCCACCAGGTACCTCAATACAATCTTGACTAGATGAAGTATTATACTCTCCTAATCTAACACTAACACTAGAAGAAGAAAAAGGAACTATTACCTGTATGTTTTTGTAACTGGCTTATGTTTTGTATGGATTTTGTAACCAAATTAAAGACGGTCCAAGA
The DNA here is from genome assembly GCA_029619315.2 of Dynastes maya. Lineage (NCBI taxonomy): Eukaryota > Metazoa > Arthropoda > Insecta > Coleoptera > Scarabaeidae > Dynastes > Dynastes maya. The sequence goes on along the minus strand of JAROYE020000003.1, from coordinate 57,092,788 downwards.
GCACTAATGTACAATCTAGGGAAATAGTGGTATATTCTTCGATACTATTGGTAATACAAAAAAAAAATTCCTAATACAAAAATCATAAATAAAATTACTTTGATATGTGCAGGGTGAACCAAAAAAGTTAGATATTAATTTTTTTTTAAATAGTATACGGTCTAATACATACTTGGTATCTACTGGAGAATCTAAGGTCATTTTATGTAGGATTATCTAAATTCAGCTGTTTTCGAAATATTGATCATAAATGGTTTTCGCAGTTTTCCGCAGAAATAACTATAGTTTGCATATTTAATATTTTGCTTTTCATTTTCACTCAGAACAGTAGTAAGACGGTGGCCCGGTAGTAAGACGGCCTGCGTCTGCTAGCTGTACAGAAAAGTACAAAACAAGTGGAGGACCCATGCTAATCTTACAAAATCCACCATCACGGTTTTCATCCGCAGGACGAATCCCATCAGAATCCCCAAAACATCAAAGCTTTTCAGCGCACCCATCCTTAGGACGGACACGGTAAAATACCATCGCTTTCATAAAAATTTGGGACAAGTGATAACTATTATGACATTATCCATTTTAAACATGTCTTGTAAAACGTGACAATTAAACAATTTAATGTCAAATTGTCTGTCAGTGTCAATCGTAAATCGACAAGTGTTGTGCAGCACTTAATTATCGAAGTATAATAATAATGCCTCATCAATGTAATATGGTTTTAACAAAAATGTTTATATTTAACAATAATCTTTGATATATTTTTGGCTAAAAGCACAGTTTTTAAAATAAATGAATATAACGTACAACTTCTAGGTTCAACATAGGCATTATGTAAGAAATTCTACGACCTTGATACCGGTTGAAACTCGCGACAAGAAATGTGTGAAACTCCCTTTCCATAGAATATCGAAAGGTATCAGTAAAGTTTTTAGGGGACAAGACATGAACGTATGTTTTAGTTCACGGAATACACTTAAGAACCTTCTTGGTAATCCAAAAAACAAACCGGACATGAAAGAAAGGTCGGGAATTTATAAAATTGCATGCAACGACTGTGATAAAGCCTATATTGGACAAACAAAACGAGCGATAGGTACTAGATTTAATGAACACATGAGATGCTATAGATTCGGTCGAACAGGAGCGTCAAGTGTAGCTGACCATATGAGTGATACAGGACATGTAATCAAATTAGAAAACCTCAAATTAATTAAAAACGTAACTTCACCTCGAGAATTAGACGCATTTGAGACCGTGTACATAAGAATCTCTTAAACAAAGATAATGCGCCACTTCATTTCTCTTGCCTGTTTGATTTATTAGGGTAAAAGAACTTTTCAGTCCACACTTGACAAAGACCGAGTCTCCGTGTTTTGCAACATATTTATTGATTTGTTTAGTACCCTTAGAATGCGTAGATAGAGAATTAGCGGGAAGTAACTTTCCTTTCGTCTCGCTCTATTCTATGAGGGCGGGATGAGACAAGACCCTTGTCCGTTACACACGTTAGAGTTAAACGATAGAAAAGTAGGTATTCGTAAATAGATATACACAGATACATACATATTTAGACATATTTGTACATATATACCCTTCCTTTTTTCCTCGAAAGGAGGGATAGACAAGCATGGTAGAATTAAGGAAAAAGTTTTTAGTTTTTTCGTTCAGATTTATTCGGTAACTCGGTTGAAAATGAGGGCCCAGTGAGCCTTTGAAACAACTGTTCCGAATTAACTAATATTTTGTGTGGTGAGGAGTGTGTCGATACTCTGTGTTGTTTGTCAACTTCTAGGTTAAATACAAAATATTGTCATTTTTAGTCATTGTCACAGCGCTCAAAAAACATCAAAATGAGCTCATATGAGTGGTCCCAGATTTTTATGAAGGCGATAGTACCTAGGAGCAATACTTAATACCAGGTTAACGTATAAAAATGCGATCGAAAGTAACGTTAGGAAAACTAGACTAGAAAGAACAAATCGCCGTTGTATAAGGCTATAATAAAGCCAATCTTCCTAAATGCAGCAACAGTGTGGGGCGGAGTAGCGAAGTACGATATCAGAAAGCTCCAAGTCATGCAGAACTTGTGGATGATTTTGAATGCGGAGAGGAGAACACCTTGTCTAGCACTGCATAAGGGTGCGTGTTCACGGGTCGACTTTAGTCGAACGACTTGGATCACTTCCACATAGATTGAAACCACATTGAATACAAAAAGAGTTATTCCAACACCCTCAGACCATAAATTTACCATCTAGTACCTGCGCAATATGCTAACTGCAGATCTTTTTTTGTATTGCACATGTGCTGAACGGTAAATCTACGGTTTTTTGGGGGTGTTGGAAAAAGCCTGAGGTTTATACGGTTCGATCGAAATTGAATCGACAGTATTAATCAAAATGGCGTCGAAGGCATTTGCCCCAGCGAATGTTCGCGCTGCAGGAGTGCAAATTATGTTTTATATTACGAGAAGAGATAACAGCACAAAATAGAAAAAAAAAGATCATTAGACGGCAATGGTGAACTAGACCTTGGATTTTAAAACAATAACTTCAAGTATACAGAAGCAAGATACAAATATGCGAGAAGCTTTGCCAGCACGATTAAAATTACACCCCGTAAACACGCATGTCTGTTACATATCTCCTGAGTATTATCTAAGGAACGATGCCATGTAACATAGTTATGTGAATGTTTCAGGAATGTACTCAGTAACAAGTGTTCGTACACCTATCTAATACAGAACATCAAACCTAAACATTCCATTATGTTATAGATAAACCCACGGATAAGTGCATCGGATATAGACGCACCGGTGGAATTGGACACTGGAAACAATGTGTACCTTGTTTCCTGGATGCAAGAAGAATTTTAAAAAAACATAAATATAATGGTAGAGTACTGCGAAAAAATACCATGAACTACATTAGGATTAACGTCACTTATGAAAGGTTTTTTTGAGGTACCCTTCCATTATATCTGGATTTTCTTAAATTCTTATGTTTCCTGGATGCACTTTGTTTCCAGCCCCCTGTGCGGTTATTTTTTATTTATTTTTTCATATTTATTTCTCAATAGAAAACAGAGGTGTTTAGTTGTAAAATGTTTTTACAGTTAATTATCTTGTAAATAAACTTGTAATAAACACAAGAGAATATTTTTTCTATGGTATTGCATTTTTTTTTTGTTTAGCGGTTTTTTATTTGCATATTTTCGATGAGAATGTGTATGTTTAGGCCACAAAATGTTTATGCCCATATTTTGAGTTTATTTTTGCATATATTCGGGCCTTTAGTGATCACCGACACTCACTTTCTAGGTGATCTAGAAGACAATCGACCTTTCAATATTAATTAGCACCAATGTTTCACTAATAATCATATAATGTTAATGATGTACTTACAGTCGCCAAGTAGTTGGTAGATCTTTTCCTTTTATACAATGCGCAGCAGTTAATATATATTTTGAATTAATTAAAACTCCACCGCAATAAAAACCCTTTCCATTCCCTGAAAAAATGAAACTGTTAAAGTAAATCGTCTTGAAAGTTGTAGATATCACCATACACAGAGATTTATTGTTTAAGTGCTTAAAAATGTCTAGTTCCGTATTAGAAACCTTAATGTGTATGCAGTGCCGGGTGATGATGGGAGATCAATTACAAGGTTTGGATTTCCTCGTGTATTTTCGCTGCGTAGTGCAATGTACGATATGCAACGGGAATACACGAGGGAATCGAAGCGTTGTAATGCAGCTCCGCAGCCACAGTACACCAGTCGCTGCTGTGTGTATGATAAAAACGTAACACATGCTGTAAAAGATGTAAAATAATTCATTTTATCGAACTTGTTACAATTAATTAGTTATGGTAACTTCGTTCAAATTTGTCAGTTTTTGGTAGACAATATGTCTATTTTTCAAAGTATCATGTTGTTGCTTGTACGATGGCCTTCAAACCAAAGTTGGGTAAATTTTATATTCGGTAAAGGTGGCAACAATTATTACTGTTGTAGTTGCAGAACAAATTGTCAAATAATTTCAATCTCCTGTTAAAGCAGTTTGCCTTGTATATTTTAATATATCTACCCCGCTAATTAACGCAAAATTCTCTCAAATATTCTCGCCTTCATGTACCGTTTATTAAATTTAACCGGATATTAAAATTGCTTCAAGTTTATATTACACGGTTCATACGTATGTTGTAAAACTAACAATATAAAAACTGAAAAATAAGCATTCCTTCTATCAAAATTGATTAAACAAATCTACCATAATCACCTAATTGCAATAAAGTTGAATAAAATAAAAAGCGATAATTAACAAAACAGCTAGAAATAAGGGAGAGTAGAACGGGAACGAAAATATTAAATACACAGGATTTGGTTGATCCTTTAGACCTCACTGTATATAATAATTAGAGTAACCAAAACTTGCGGACTCGCATAGGCGTCGGTATTACGGGTTAATATAAGAATACGAAAAATTCATAAATAAACTTACTTGCTAATTATTCAACAAATTAGAGGCATCAGGATATGAACTACTGTAAACTTGCATCATTGCATATGTTTCCACAGTTACTTCTTTAAACCTTGTGCGTCGACAAGAAAAAATATTCTTATACATAGAAAACGATCTCTCCACATCTAAGGAAGTTACATTTGCATGTAGAAACTGTTTTTCAAAATCACTTAAAAGTTCACTATTCTTACACTTATTATAAACGGCCTCTAAAGTATTAAAATCGGGATTTTTCCTTAAAACATCTGCCAACTTTTGACTAGCGCATAATCCTGGCGTATCATTTAATGTGTGTAATTTATTTTTTACACTCTCCACTATGTCTAATGATTCCTGCAATGACAATTCAGTACATTGTGTGTGATGGCATCTAGTAATACTGTATAATTGGTACATATTGTTGTTAAATCTTCTAAAAGTTGAGGGATTTGAAATTCTCTTTGACTTTCTCTAATTGCTTTGGATTCATTCCGATTAAATCGCATTATAACTGATTGAATTTGTTGAAAATGGATCAAATAGTAAGAAGCCGCTGTTAGCCAAGTACCCCATCGCGTTAAAATTGGTTCAGGAGGTTCTGGAATACCTGGACAAAATTTACGAAATTCTTTTAAACGTTTAGGAGATTTACGAAACACTGCTTTAGTACTTCCAATCATCCGATCAACGTTTCCGTAATGTTGTCGAACAACTTCACCAACTAAATGCAAAGCATGCAGCACGCAGGTTATATGTATTAAGTTAGGAAATATATGTTTTAAGGATCGCCCAACACTTAACATCGTTGCTGCACTATCTGTCACAATCATCACAACTTGATCTTGGGCAATTTTAAATTTCAAAGCGTTCATTATCACTTTTTGAATATTTTCCGCGGTACATTGTTGAACACGTTTGCAAGCTAACAAATATCGAAATGCTGTGTTCTCGCTAGATAAAACGCGAGCTATTACATTCGCAATACTGTTTTTCTTTATATCGGTCGTCTCATCCACGGTAATCCATATTTTTTTGGAACACAAATCACGTTTACACACATTTTCTAGCATCTCTTTCATTCGCGGCAAATGATTCTGTAATTGTGTTTGTGAGGGTAATGGGTACTTTGGAACGTATTGTCCGCCAAAACGTTTTAAAAGCTGCTTTTCTCACCAACGACAACGGAAGATTACAAGAGGTAAACATAATTAATAAATGTATGAGGAATAGTGTATAAGGTATTTTAGTTCTTGCATTTCTCATATGCTTAATACCATTGACATGCCTCTGGTAATCAGTTCTGTCCAATGCAGCCAAACGAACATTGCATATTAAGCAAAAAACTGCACTACCGTCATATTTTAAATGGGGAAAAAGTGACACATACTTATGTACATTAGTAGCAAATCTATTACGAGGCATTGTTTTCTTAGGTATGTAAATATTAGTTCTATATGAAACGATACACTAATTATGTACTTGGTATAATACTACAACACACAAAAAACACCAGCTATATTTTCAAAAGCGACACGTAAGTTCATAACCTTGACCGTTCGACTAATCTCTGCAACAGCTCAACCGGTACTAAAACGAAATCTCTCTCAGCGCGGTTTAACATGATTTATATTCAAGGTCGACACTACATGCCTGCTTCTCTACCGATTTAGTTTATTTACGAATTTTTCGTATTCTTATATTAACCCGTAATACCGACGCCTATGCGAGTCCGCAAGTTTAGGTTACTCTAATAATAATTTAATTAGGGTTATAACTTTTTGGCGGCACGACAGGATCGTAGTAAGTACAGCAATGTCTATTTCAAATGTCAGGACTTTCGCTCACGCCTCACATAGTTATGTTTGGTGCAACTAAGAAGCGTATGAGAGTCCTAACATTTGAGATGGACATTGCTGTAGGTACCAACAAACAGATAGCCGACTAGGCGAAGCGAATATTGACATCGATCGGCGATAAGAGATGCATGATAATAAATATATATGTAGTACCTACACATAGTGTGAGCTATTTGAAATGAAAGCATCCCTGTAGAAACTATATTTTAGAGTAAAACCATTTGTTTTTGAATAGGTATGTACATATAGGGGGGTAAAAAGTCTACTTCCACACAAAATTTCAGAAATTCATCTAAATTTTCAAGGCACCCTGTGACCCTGTAACCAAAATTTCATTAAAATATATTTATTAATAAAAAAAAGTTATGAGAGAATCATTTTTCAAACTTTGCAGTGCATTATTTGATAAATCCGCTTCTTACATCTATTGACCAAGGTAGATCAAAATGTATAAAAAAAACGTTATAGCCAACTTTGGATTTTACTTAAATTACATGTATTTTTTTGGATGAAATAACAAATACTATAAACAATTGAAACATTTTTTTAACACACTACAATATAAAAATACACTAAATAAAAGTAAAGTGAGATTATTTAAAAAACCAATGTAGATAGTAGATATTACTTATTTTTTTAAATTTTGTAGTTTGGTAGATGTATTATTACATACATTTTTATAATTGTAGTTACCTAGATTTTTAAAAATCGGTTATTTGCAAATATGTGGCATTTAATAATAAAGTTAGTTAAGTTTTAGTTATTTGTTTTTTTTTTGTAAATGTTGGTCTACCTTGGTCAACAGATATAAGACGCGGATTTATGAATTAATGCACAGGTAAAGTTTGAAAAATGATTCTCTCATAACTTTTTTATTAACAAACATATTTGAATGAAATTTTGGTTATAACCGTTTCAAGACCGTCTAAATTCAATAGTGCAGTCAGATTTTTAATAAAAAAATCGCTAATAAAATTTTGCTATTTGCATTATGCGACCTCGAAAAATAATCATAGCGTGCCTTGAAAATTTAGCTGAATTTCTGTAATTTTGTGTGGAAGTAGGCTTTTTGATCCACTATGTACTAAAATAAATTGGTTACATTTTAATGTAAAATATAGGTTTTACGGGGGTATTTCCATTTCAAACGGGTCACAGTGTATATCTACACACAACACGCACCGGCAAGAATTACAACTCGACTAATAATACACTCACCGGCACAATTAATCGCCCACCCATATTTTTGTCACAATGTTTGTTTACATTAAGTAATACATATAACGGTGACAGTTACTTGTCAAGTGGGTACTTTAGCAATAATTGAAACAGTTATACTCTTGTTTCTTTTATTAAATTTATGTCGCCAAAGCGTTTTTGTGATTTAGTCGTAATTTGATATTGTTGCGGTTACTTGACTGTGATTACATTTCCTGTTCTCTTTATTTCCGGTTATTCAATTAAAGTTTCTTAGGATCTTTTGTGGGTTTTAACCAAATAAAATGCCATTAGACGCTACTGGAGTAGCTAGAGCTGTGGCTTTAGCTGATGCTGGTATAGCCAACGTTGCATCGCTAGAACACTCGGCGTACCTCGAACCACTGTGCGAGATGCCATCAGACGATTTCGGGAGACTGGTTCATACACGCGGAGGCCAGGTCAAGGCCGACATCGGTGTATTGCTCGAGACGACCGCTTCGTTGTCAGTAACGTGTTGAGTAATCGCTTTTGCACAGCTAAAGAAGCTTGTACTCGTCTTGCTGAGGTGAGAAATGTTACTGTCAGTGAACATACGATTAGAAGAAGACTGGCAGAAAGGAATCTAAGGGCATTTCGACCCGTTCGCGTCCCCGAACTTCTACAGCACCGTAGAGCTAGACTTCGTTTTGCTAGAAAATATGCTGATTGGACTATGGAGCAGTGGCAGAACGTACTGTTCTCAGATGAGAGCAGACTAGCCTTAAGAGGTCCAGACGGACGTCAGCGCGTATACAGACGAAGAAATGAGAGGCTTGTTCCATGCGCTATAACAGAAACAGTGGGTTACCAGGGAGGGCCAATAATAATTTGGAGAGGCATCACTTATGAGTAGAGCAACGCAAACTGCGCTGAAAGCCAGTGGCTGACGCATAAAAGTTTACACAAAATAAACACGGCCGGGACAATTCGGTATAAGCGTCAGTATAACTGCGACTTGAAAGCCGACCTGTGGTGTATGCATCTACGCTGTCGTATACTATATCGTAGTTCTACGTTTGTTTTGAAAATGTTTCCTACGTCGCGAAAACGACCAAAGTTGGACACAATAAGAGAATTTATTGCAGAAATGCCTGATTTAAAGTGCGATGGCGCTAAAATTCAATGTCTAGTGTGTAAAATAGATTTAATGTGTTGGTCGAAAAGTGATTGTCTACGGCACGTAAATAGTGCAGGGCATGTTTCAAAAAAAAATTCCACACGAAATTATGACAAATTTAAATTTAATTTATGTGTTTATTGCATGTAACTTACCATTTCATTTACTAAGGAAGAAAGCATACGTCTCGTTTTGGAATGAATATGCGGACTTTAAGTTACCAAGTGACAGAACATTACAGAGAGTTGTGCCGTCTGCTCGTGAGCATGTCGAGAAAAGAATTAAATCGGAGTTGCAAGATAAAAAACTGTGGTTATGTGTGGACGAAACAACAGATCGTAAAAAAACATTCTGTGGTTAATGTAATGGTACGCACAATGGAACCACATCGACCGTCACCCTCAATTTTACTAGCTTCCAGACGAATACAACAATGCATTGCCGAAGTAATTTCAATGTTGCTGTTAAATACATTGGAAAAGTTTGAACTTTCAACAAATCAACTGTTGATGTTTATGAGTGATGGTGCCGCAAACATGCTGGCTGTAGGCCGATCTCTTAAAAAACATTGTGCTAACTTGTTGCATATTACATGTAAAATTCGTACTCTCAGTCTCGTAGCATGTTACAAATATTAAATAGACATTATCCACTTTGTGATTTCACGGAGGACTCTTAAAACGGTAAGTGTTTGAGCACGTATCATATTTAATTTATTTTGTGTAAACTTTTATGCGTCCGCCACTGGCTTTCAGCGCAGTTGCGTTGCTTTACTTATGAGGCTCGTACCGAATTTGGTGTCTTCAATAGAGGCAGGGTAAACGCTTAGAGGTACATTGGAGAAGTTCTCCAAGATCACGTTATGCCTTTCGCGTCATTTATAGGGGAAAATTTTAGGTTAATGCGTGATAATGCTGGATGCCATGTCGCTAGATCCGTCACTCAATACCTTGACGAGGCCAGACTTCAAACTTTACCATGACCGGCACGCAGTCCAGATCTTAATCCCATTGAACACATTTGGGACAACCTTAAACGACGTGTTCAGGCGAGGGTACCAGCGCCTACGACCATAGGAGAGCTCAGAACAGCTACAGTAGAAGAGTGGCACAATATCCCGCAGGCGGATATTCAAGATGTAATGAATGGGCTTCCAAACAGGCTTCAGGAAGTTATCAGAGCCCGAGGGGGTAACACCCATTATTCAACTTAAAAATGTAACAAACAATGATCTCTTTTTTTAAAATTAAAAATTTTTCGTAATTAAAAAAAAAAACATTTTTGTGGGATAATGTCTAATAAATCAATTTAAAAAAAACGTTTTGCATTTGTTTTTATTGCTAAAGGGTTGCTTACAACAAACCTTATATCAAATATTTAACGATTTCTACAAAATTTAAGAAATCCAGACTGGGCGGTTAATTGTGCCGCTGAGTGTAGTATATAAAGTTAAATAAATTTGTTTTCAGAATTATGCAGATAATTTAATGACACGTCACGAAGTTATTTGCTATAGAGGATGTTCTAAAATTCGCATTACAAACTTGTAGGGCTTATAAATGAGACTAAGCGGAGTACATTTTGAATAGGAGCCCATGTCCAGAAACGCACCACTTCCGTACTACAAGCAAAACACACACAAATCATTGTGTTTAAATCTCCCGCCTCTGGTGCGTGAAGGAGCGAGTGCATCAAGTTTATGTGTATGCAAGATGATTGATAAGAATCGGGATGCTTACATTATGCGATGGTGATCACTTGATCACTAAATAGGCCTGATGTCTTTACCAGAGCATGATTCACAGGTGTAGTGTCTGCAACGAGACTGCTGTTGCTGTACAACAAAAATGATTCAGTAGAAGAGATTTAAATACGTGTTTAGATGAATGAATTAAATAAGCTAATTAAATAGTAGTTTCTTTTAGTTGTAGCCTAGTAACCGTGCGTTTCCGAACGTAGGTTTCTATTCAAAAAGTGCTCTGCCTAGTCTCATTTATAAGCCCTAGAAATTTGTAATGGGAACTTTAGAACAGCCAGTATGAAATAACTAGCAATAAACTGTGTAAAAAATTGTTTCATCAAGATAAGCAAAGATTCAAAACAAGAAAAAACACAAGCGCCTTTATATTAGGAATACAGAAAATTAAAAATAGTTACATTAATAAGAGTAAATTCAGGGAAATTATTTTGTTAACAAGTATTATTGTTTAACTTCGACTGAATATATGTTTGAAATAACATAAGATTTGATAATTTCATTGGTACAGCCAGTGTAACTCGAACTTTTTATAACTGTGCAACTTACGCGTTTGATATTCCAGCAAAGCCATCCACGGAAACTCGCCAAGATCGGTTAGTTCTCCGCCAATAATCTTACTTCCAATATCCTGACCGCACTCATTTAATCCAGGCAGTAGACCACTATGTTGTTGAGAATCTGCGAAATAATGGTGTATTATATTGGTCAGTTATATATAGGCCAATCAACATGAAGTGATCGCTATTGTTGTAATTAGCAAAGTAGTAATGTTTTTAATGGGGCGTAAGTCCAAAAATGACGTCGTTATACGTAAGCGTTATCAAACTAATGATAACATATGGTTCGGTGGTATAGTAGACCAAGACATTGCAAGAGGAGGCAACAAGGCAGTTGAGTGGCAAACAAAGACTGGCATATGTCTGAGCGTCACGGGGGGCAACAAGACCACCCCAACAGCTGCTTTGGAAGTTATCCTTAACCTAGAAACACTACATATCCTTATTCAAAGGGATGCTAGGCTAACAAGCTGCAGATCACCAGAGACTGTTGAAGGAACCCAAGGCGAGTCGATTACAAGCAGGCCCAGTGACGCCATCAGTCCCGAATACAGTTTCGATAAGAATTATAAAACGTTCTTACCAGATAGAGAGGAATGGAGAAAGTGTCCACCTATTAAAGCCGAGTCTATCTGGTACACAGACGTCTTAAATACAGAGGCTGGAGTCGGCACCAGAACTTACGGGATTAGACCAGAAATAGCGGCAGTGCTGGGGTGAATTGAAGAACTAGACAAGCAGGAAGCTAATTATCGATCTATTGCTACCTATTTAGACAGTCAAGCATGGAACTCCACATAAGCGAAGTCGAAACTGGTGTGGCACTGCATGAATGCGCTTAATAGGCTGGGTAGCCGAACTGAGATGACCCTGGTCTGGGTACCAGGATACGAAGGCCATCGAGGGAATGTCAAGACAATCGAACTAGCCCTACGCAGGCTTGTTAATTGCTGACAAAAGCCTCTGTAGCCATAGCATATACGGTAGTTAAAGCAACTACTAAACAATAGAACGATAAGAAATCTTAAGACTGGTGGAAGAGTATTCCAGGTCAGAGACAGATCAAGCAATTTCTGATCGGACACAGGTCTAAGTTTACAGCGGACCTAGGTAGAGACAGAAAGTCTGTTAAAACAATAGAGGCCTGTTAACAGGATATTGTATGCTCAAGAGACACATGAGCATCCTAGGCTTGACAGAGGAAACGGCATGCAGGTTCTGCCAGGTTAAAGAAGAGACTGCACAGTACTAGGAATCTAACGATAGAGGAACCACGATAGATCTGAATAAATTGCAGTGGGATAGGCTCGGAACTACCTCGTTTTCAATCTAATCTAATCTTATGGTGATTAACAAATAATAATAATAACTCGTTATAGGAAAAATTAAAATTATTTTTTTTAATAAAACACAATAATAAAAATATATATAGTGTATTTTAGTTTGTTTGTTTACATTTGAAACACGGTTTCCAATGTAAAAATCATACAAAACAAATACTAGCCATTTGAAAGTCATCACAAGCATATTAAGTAAATATTTTTCCGTGTTAGATAGAATTCAAATTGTGTTGTTAGTGTAATTATAGTTCATCTTGTAATTTATTGTTTAACAGATAAAAAAACGCTTGTAATTGCAAATAAAAGTAAATGCAAATCAAGATAAACAAAACTAACAAGGGGACATCCCGAACCCGTAAATTCCAAAAAAATTGAAACTTTGTGGACAAGTAGTCCTCACCCCAAGAAGTTCGAAGCCATCTTCCTTATCGGCCCAATTCCGTTTTAAGAGGGTGAAACCACCTCTGAAATTTTACTTGATTTTCGGTTTTTTGAAAATAATTCGATAACGGTTGGACTAAATACATCAAAGTTATATATCAAAATAATCGCCTCTTTGAGCTTTATTACATATGTGAAAATAGCATTTCTATTTAAAAATTTGGTGGTGCCTTTCCCCACCCCTTCACGAATGAACCTATTCAAATGCCATATTGTGGATGTTATACAGCCCTTCAAGCAGTTTCAAAAACGTACTTCACTTTTTGTAAAATAATTATTAGAAAAGGATAAAACTTGCCTCACGATACGTCGCTTTATGTAATTGTCAATGCCTGTGCAAAACAAAGATATGTCAAAGGTAATCCGCAGATATTGTGTGAATAATGTATTATCTTCGATGTGTACACCTATTTCGGATATCTCTATTACTGACCCACAATCAATGTGGTAGAATAATTAATGCAATGCGTTTATTAATTCTTTAGAATTCGATATATGAATTTGTAAATTGGTAATGATACTTATGAAGGCAGATATAGTGCGACGACAGCTGTACATACATATGATAACAAAGTATAACTTATACTTATAATAAGTACAATAATCTTTAATGTGAGTAATACTTAATATGTAATAGTTTAAAATTGTTGATTTGTTTGGATAAAAATAAGTATATAAGAAAAAGTCACTTTTGTAACTTTTTAATACTGCATCTGACTGTGAGAATTAGAGTACTGGTTCAACAATGGTAGTAAATCCAGTAAACGTAGTTCGATTACTAATACTGACATTTAATGTCGCAAGTGATAATCGTCCAATAGTTTTCAACAATGAAGAAAGTGAAATGCACGACGTATTGAAGAATGTATTAATTAGATTTCGGGACGATACAACCTTTGAAGTAGATAACGACGTAACGCTAGTATTCTTGCAAGAATTTAGGCCGCATTCTGTAGAATTTGTTGATGATAGATATCCACCTTCACGGGAACAAGTCTCAGCAGTTATACAATTTGAAGAAGAAGAATGTGCACCATAAGAAGGAGATATTGTCGATTTAGAGTATAAGACAAAAGCTGTTGGGAAAAAACGACGTTCATTTGAAGCTGTAAAAACATAGCTTTAAGAGAGTAAAGTCTTTACAAAAATTATATAGGTAAGAAATTGTAGGCCAATTTTAAGGCATTTTTATATTCACAAATTTTTTGCTTTTTAGATGGGATCAATACAAAAAGGAGGAACACGGAGAGAGAAATTATTACAAATTTCGGAATACGTTTTTAATAAATTTGGTACTAGCAGCGAAGCGCATGCTATAATTCAAGACCTAGATCTTCGTAAAGGGGCCAATGAAAAAATCGGATTAACAAATTTCAGAGCATCCCCACATTGGTTATGGAAGTTCAAGAAAGTATACAGGATAGTTTCTAGAAAAATTACCAAATTTATAACCCGTTCATATGGTACAGACACGGCAGAGTTAAATCAAATTTCGTCTGCTTTCGTACAAGAAGTAAAACCTTACATTGCGAAGGTAGGCTCTACTACTAATACATTCAACGCTGGTGAAAGTGGATTCAATTTGGAATTGCACTCTGGTCGCACGTTAGCTCCCCAGGGATCGAAAGCAGTTGAAAGTATTGTGCAATCTATATTCGCTACAACACACAGCTATACCATACTTCCTACAGTATCCACGTCTGGATGCTTGTTGTCCCCCCTATTCATGGTTTTGAAAGAACAAAGTGGTACATTTGGACCGCGAGTAGTAGAATCGATGTTCCACGCAGAAAATATTTATGTAACTGCTTCATCATCCGGAAAACTAACAACAGCATTATTCACGGAATGGTTCACAAAGGTATATCTTCCAAATACAGGATCTCAAACAGTTTTATTGCTAGATTCGTGGACTGGTCATTGTCCATCTAACTTAAAAGACCATATATCGGCCGACAAGGATGTGAACATCGTCACAATACCAAAGAAAACCACTGGTATGATAGAACACCTAGACGTCTATGGATTTCGTGTTTGGAAAAATTTTGTTAGGAAATTATCTGATACTATACTCTTATACAACTACGATATTAATTTGCATACGCGTAACAACATTATTAAATTACAGTCTTTAGTGCATAACCAATTATCTTCTTCAAAATATCATAATTGATTTGCTTATGCATGGTACAAAAGTGGTTATATTGCGGACCGGCCAAATCGTTTCGATAATCCTGTCATTTTTGCCTTCACAGATTTTCAAATTCCATCGCGATGTTCCATATGTGGAGCGCGTGCTATAATACGGTGTTCCTGGTGCAACAGTTTTTTGTGCTTTAAGCATTTTTATGAAGAAATCCATTCGCATACAAATTAAGTAATTACTAGCGTATATATTATATATACACATGTATACATAAGCCATATGTTACAAAATATGTCATAATATGTATTTTATATGTTAGTTTGAATAAATTTGTCTACCACTATGAATTGTAATATCGACATCCGAAAGGCATGCAATATTATCATATTAATTCATTTTTATCTATATTTCTCTTTTCTAGAACATATCCATCTAAAAACATCAAAATTTATGTTCCATTCCTTCACAGTCTCTAAAGACGACATTTTAAATATAATTTTCCTAATTCTTTTAATAACTGTTTTACAAAAAGTGAAGTACGTTTTTGAAACTGCTTGAAGGGCTGTATAACATCCACAATATGGCACTTGAATAGGTCCGTTCGTGAAGGGGTGGGGGAAGGCACCACCTAATTTTTAAATAGAAATACAATGCTATTTTCACATATGTAACAGAGCTCAGGGAGGCGATTATTTTGATATATAACTTTGATGTATTTGGTCCAACCGTCATCGAATTATTTTCAAAAAACCGAAAATCAAGTAAAATTTCAAGGGTGGTTTCACCCTCTTAAAACGAAATTGAGCCGATAAGGAAAATGGCTTCGAACATCTTGGGGTGAGGACTACTTGTCCACAAAGTTTAAATTTTTTTGGAATTTAGGGGTTCGGGATGTTCCCTTGTAGGTAAAAATAACTATTATTTTCGCACCCAAACATCTCCCGCTTTCCGGGTGGACGTGCTAACCACTGCACTACGAGGACCTAATTGAGGAGCGTTCACTCTTTAATGCCTAGTTATTATTTTATCTGCAAATACATCGTCATATTTCGACAGACAATTCTTAATTTGTGAGAAAATTGGAGCTGCCTTTTATTTCCCTTCATTAATTCTTAATTTCACATGCCAATTACACCATTGGTTTATTGTCTGCGTTAGTAATTTAGAATTAAATAACTGACAAATATATCAAATTTACAATCTAATAGATATCTGTAATAGTAATTCAGATAACTTTAAAACGAATGATTTGATTTATCGTTTTCAATGCGTTAACTTTTTATGTAATTAATCAAATCTGTTTCATTGTGCTATATTTTTGTGTTAACTCGTAATTGAGATGTATGTACATATATCCCGTGGGTTTTCCGGATTTTAATAAATAGAATAACCAATTCCCGGCTCACTACTTTACGAGAGTAGTATTTTTTTGTTGAATTCAGTTTTATTTCTCGACATATTCCCCTTGTAAGTTTATACATTTTTCCTAGCGACGCGCCTATCTCTTCAATTCGTCCAAATCGCAGTTGGAAACTTGTTTCGTAAAATCGGCGTTTACGATACAAATCTCTATTCTCCGAGCGACACTTTGAGCCTAGAAAACAGAAAAAAACCGCTGGTGGCCAGATCTGGTGAATAGGGTGGTTGTTTTATCAATTCGAACCTCAATTTGTGAATTTTTGCCATGGCGATCACTGAGGTGTTTTTCTTCAACTGCGCCCGTTTTCCGCAATTTATGCCTTCAGCTTGTTAAATAATGATGCGTAGTATGCCTCCAACATTGTTTTCCTTTTTTCAAAATAGTCGATTAACACAATTCCATTTCATGACCATCTCAAAAAACTGTCGCCATCACTTTCCCAACCAATGGAACATTTCGACTGCGCCTTGGCTTCAGGAGTGTACTGGTGTATTCACGTTTCATCAAAAGTTAATTAATCGACGCTAAAACTGCTTCAACAGGGCGTTGGAAATGTTTATTTGAATGCCTTTTTGGTCCTAAGTGAGCAAGTGTGGTACCCAACGCGTGGTTAGCACTTTCATGCCCAAATCTTCAGGCAGTATATAATAGACACGTTCTTTCGAGATACCCGCAGCCCCTGCTACCTCTCTATAACCTTAATTCGACAGTCGTCTAGCGCCATTTGGTGAACTTTTCCTATGTTAGTGGTAGGGGTTGCAGTTTTTCGCTGCCCCGAACGTTTATCGTCAACTAAGCTGGTACGACCACGTTTAAATTTAGCTGCCCAAAATTTTATTGTAGCAAATGATGGTGCAGTGTCTCCGTAAATAGCGTCCATCTCGACTTTAATTTGCGTTGGCGTATTGCCCTTTAAATGCAAGAATTTAATAACAGCTCGATATTTGATTTTTTCAATTTTTACAGAAACACAAACGACTGTTAAACAACTGAACGTCTGACATGGCCGAAATTTTTAAAAACATGTTTCAACGCATGCGCAATTATATTATCACAATATTTTAAACGAGTAACGCCATCTTCATGTTGAGGTTTGAAACTTTTCCGACCACTCTCGTGTGATGTCTAATGTTATCAAAAAGTATTAACTTCTTACCATTTACACAATACGCACAATTGTTGTGTATGCATAGTTATATTTCAACTGCCAATTTCTTGAGAAGACCAATAATTCATTTTTGCATTTTTCAATCACCTGCAATATTAAATGAAGTATACTATATGGTTTTGACTCTTTCGAGCATTTGAGCATAGGAACTTCCTATTAGGAAGCATACTATGATTTTTATGGAAGCACGTCTTTGATAAATTAAAATACGCCATACGTTTTATTATTCGTTTTAAGACTTTATTAAAACTCGTATAACAATTGTGTTCGGTTAAAAAATACTCAATTTCGAATTATTTATTAGTCATTAGTCAATGTCAACGCATTACTAGTTTGTTATTTTAACTTACATTGTAGATTCTTCTATAAGGTGAACGCGCACCTTATTTGGACCAATTGTATAACGCTGTTAACTTACCTATGGTGGTTGGGTTAGCTGTAGTAGTTGTTGAAGGTGCATCAATTGGACAGCAAACTTTCGGATCCAATCCTTCGAATCCACATCCTGATCTTCGCAAGAATTCAGCATCATCTCGTGAAATCGGTTTCCTGTTTAAAATTTGCGAAATGGTTGGACACCGGGCAAGTAGGACACATTGCCCTAGCGTATCGTGGGCGGTTGTGCATTGATCAGAATATTGTTCTGCAACGAAAACACCATTGGAAAAAATGTTTAAAGTGAATGCAATGTGTTTGTAAGGCTTATTTTCGTTCAGATGAGATTATATGTTTCACAATGATTGATAAGATTTGTTATTTGTATATAAATAAAATCGTTTTATTATTATCAATCATGCGGCTTCAATTTTCCTAAATCTGTTAGGTACAATTATTCTTTATTCTCTTACGAGAACCTACAAACAATGCGTTGCAAGTCAAAAATAATTTGAATAGAACAGCCATAAGTTAAATTATCAGAGGGGTAGTAATTAGAAGAAAATTAATTCATACCTTAAAGTGAAGAATGAGTAACAGATGGGCTGTTGTTGTTTATTGCTAGATATTGCCATGACATCATAATCTTTGATAATTATCGTAAATTAGGTAGTTTTAATTGCCATCTATGAAGGAATTTAGAGTAGTATTGCACCTATATGACCATTGTTTACGCTAAATTTAATGATTTCTAAGATGTTACGACATAACATGTAACGTTGTCGGTCCCTGGCGCTTGCCTACATCTACTTACGAAATCACCTTGACCTAAACAAAAGGTTAAGTACATAATAAACAAGCGATTGTGTGCATATACCTAACTTAATCTTCAAACCTCCGAATAAAATATTAAAATATGGCATTTGTTCCCGACTTTTATAGATTTACCAAATGTATTTGCATATAAGAATCGTCACTTTCTGCAAAATGCATATTATACAGCGTATCCATCTATTGGGTGAACGGAAAATAGTTCAAAGACAAGTACAACATAAAATAATGCCTAGGAATACCGGATGTTTTCGCTACAAACAACACGTTTGGTTTTTTAATCCCGTATATTATTACGTTTTTGGATGCCTTCCTTCAACTCATGTCAACCTTCATTAATATTTCCTATACCTATCTATCTTAGTTTTTGAGATCACTGACTTGAGATTTTTGAGAAATTCTGCTGTTTTTTTACCGGTCCATATCTTAAACGACATCGAAAATACGCTAATATGTCGTAAGAGCGAGCGTACTATGATCAGCCAGCATAATCGGCATTTTTCGGAAATGCGAGAGCAAAGTCGTGTCTTACACGTGTACGTGAACGAATATGCCGTTCATAACATGAGCAAGGTGTTTTCGGAAATGCAAGAGCGAAGTCGTGGCTTACTCGCGTACGTGAACGAATACGCCGTTTATAACGTGAGCAAGGTGCACAAATGAACTTGCGCTTACGCAATTTTGACAAGCAAATGACATTCCACAGTGACATTCAACACAGCACATGTTTAGATGCGCTGGGTTCGTGTAAAATCGGGTGATCATAGTACGCTCGCTCTTACGGTATACGGTCAGTGGCGTTATTGTGCGTCATCGACATTCTACGTACGAGCGAGAATCCGCCTTTACACGCTAGAACGGTGATTTAAATTTTATTCGGATGAGTATATCTTTGAGTTTTCGGCAATACATCGAAAACTTTATTATACCAAGTAGCCATCGAAATCGTTCCCATGTTTGATTCGTGCTATTTATTTATTTTTTAACAACCTATATATTTTTTCCATGTAATATCATAAACGTATAAATGCAAAGCCCACGCCAATATATTTCAAGCAGAGATTTTTGCTTTAAACCGCGCCATAAGGAACCTTGTGAAATGGAGGCGAGGCGCAACTATAAATATATTCAGCGATAGTCAGGCAGTTCTAAAGGATGTTAAGGCCTATACATATGAATCTGGCATGACAGATGAATGTGTACGCAATCTAAGGCAACTGGTACGCAATAACAATGTTACTTCGCCGTGGATCTCAAGCCACCAAGGGATCGGAGGAAATGAAAAGGCAGATAATCTGGCCAAAGGAGCAGCGAACATGTCCTTTATTGATCCTGACCCTTTTGCGGTTTTCAAGAGAACCACATAAAACAACCAATCAAGACATGGAAGGATAATCAAAAAGCATCGCACTGGAAAAGTGTTCCAGGACAAAAACAGGCGAAAGCACTCATACCAGGCTCGTCAAAGACAGCAAAAATTATGCTATCGTTCAGCAAAGGAGATTACTGGCAGGATTTTTAACAGGTCATGTAGCCCTAAAATATCATTTATTGAAACTAGAAAAAGCTGAAGATCAAATTTATCGTCTACGTCAAGATGATCTGGAGATGGCAGAACACATTCTATCTAAACGTGTTGTCCTTGGTCGTACAGGATATTAACATTTTGTTACAATGGATCGCAATGACTAAAGGCATTTGTGCCATGGCCCGTCTGTAATAATAATGAGTACAAGGGTGCATACCATTTCTTTGGTGCGTAAAAAGAGTACATTGTGTCTTATGCATATATAATTCAAGAGTTTCTCAGGTGCTTAATTTTTGAGCATTACAAATATCGATATCTGGGGAAGTATCAATTGAAGAAACCGGAAAATATAATGGATAACTAACACCAGTGAGGCCCACCCATCAAAAAAATTTTGACATGTTTATCGCTTTCGGTTGCACACAAAGTAGATACCAACTTTGTTTACATTAAATTGAACATCCTGTAGATTACTGATTTTTTAATTCTATATTAAGTTTATGTAAAATTCTCTATAAGTATATACGACTGTTTTTTTCTTTCTCGCAAACGCCCCTATACTTTTAATGCGCCTTTAGAAGTTTGTAGTCTTTATGTGTCACTAACATTATGCCATTATTCTTATTACGTCGCCTAGCAACAAGCTCTTTGGATCAATTTGGTGACACAGGAAACAATTTGGCACTTTTTCCTGGCCAACTTTGCAAAACAATGAAAACCTTTATTGCAGCATATCGTACTATTCCTTAAATTAAAGTATAACTTATATGGTACCGTTGGATTTGTCTTTCCATTGCCCTTTCAAAAATGTAAAAATATACAGGATGTTTTATTTAAGGTAAGAAATTTGACGTCACTTTCTGTGATACCGAAGATGCAATTCAAGTGCCGATAAACGCTAGTTCTTGTCTACTTTAGGACCCTACTGTATAATGCAGAAACAGGTACGATGGGACAAAAGTAAACTTGGACGACTGGCAAGCGAGGCAGCCAATAATGGTGCCGACGTTGTTATATGCAAATGCGAATTCGATAATACGGAAAAAACATAACACTGGAATAAACGCAATGGAGATGAGGTACTTAAGGAGCATAGCAGGAAATAGAAATGGGATGGAATAAGTAACGAGTCAATGAGGGGAAGGGTTGATCGGGAACTCATAATGAACAAAATAACAAAGAGGCAAATGAACTGCTACGGACACCTGATGAGGATACAGCAAATAGTAGAGGTGGGAAAAATAAGAGAGAAGACACTAGAGGAGATGAAAATAATGTCAGAAAATAGAATAGAATGGAAGAGATGGGTGAATGAAAACCCATAAAACTCCAACCAAATTCAACATTTGAAAGGGCAAATGGAAGGGGAGAAAGAAAAAAGAGAAAGTAACCAAGAAACGACAGATATGTTCAAATATTTGGTCCTATTGCAGTTCGTAATCTGCAAAATTTTGAAATTTCTCGAATTCATACGTATCCAAATATCACATAGTAATCTATAGAGAGCGCTGTGTAACGGGCCATCGCACTTTTTACAGAAATAAAGGTTTTTTTCAGTGTTTTCCTTTCAATTTTGGTTGCAAAATGGTTTAGAATTTTTTTCTACGCCTTGCTATGAAGTTCATACAGCGAAATTATATTTTTAACGACTTTTCATAAAAAAACCAACAATTAATATTTGATACAAGTTACATATGTACAACGGTCTTTTAGAATTATTGAAATTTATGCCACCAAGTGAATGTATCTAGGTAGTCGTTTTAGTTCTGCAAATACTCAAGACAGAAATACGTTTTATGATGATATCAGCTGGTTTCCATTTTCTTTATTAACTGTACCGTATCGTTCTTCAGAGTACTATACTGAACGGTATTTACACTGAACTAAAAAGAACATACATTTATCGCACTGGACGCTGATAAATATGATAATTCTAACCTATTGAGAAATATAAACAAAAATAAATTCGCTATAGAGAAGGCCAGTATGTAATGTAAATCAAATTTCGAATTATAAACACAGGAATAACCCAAAACCTAACCTCAGTGAGTATAATGTTAATAATATGGAGAATATCAATAAACCTATGTTTTGCGCATGCGTCAACAGAACAGTACGAAACGTAGCAATTATCCGGCAAGGACACGAAGGGAAAGGAGATTTCAAAAAAGTACGGTTCGGAACTATCTGCTCTTTTTAAATGGAACACACATATTTTAAATTTGTACCGTACAAAACGGTTCAGTACAGTACTTTGGATCAAATGGAAAGCAGCTATCATGTTAATCTGAGTAAATTAATTATTTATTTTTGCTTCGGTTAGATAAGGTGCTTTATCTACCAGAGAAGTGTGATCATAGCTATTACAACTGTGCCCTTTACTTTCCTACAGTGGTGATAGTTCTTCAGACTGATGGCCAGTCTTACCCACGTCGTAAATTATAAGTAATTCTTAAAGCACTAAGTATCACTGAAACAAATACATTTTACCTATAGCGCATGTTTTTCTGTAATTTAAGAGTTACTTACACTTAGTTAAGCTAAAAATGAAGTTATCTCAACGAGATTGGCCATAAGGTGCACGCAAAGAAACGTTTACTTGTATCAAGACTGTTCGCCTCAATTCAAGACAATTACTGTTTCAATTATCCACAATACAATCACTGTTTTAAATCAAAAGAAACATTTTCTTAGCGTTTTTTTCTCCGCTTAAGGGAAGTATGTACTTGTAATGAAATAATTGTATTTCTTTGTTGAATACGTTTGTTAACTCGATTCAAGGAAATCTTGCAGAAAATTTGAAGAAAGGGATTCTCAGTATAAATAAATGGCCGTTATAACACAAAACAATGTTTTTAATGGATAGTAAATAGTTTTCTTAATTCAAGAAAGCGTTTAGGTATTGTACATAAGTCAACAGTTTCATTTTCTTAAAATAAAGCATTTATTTACTTAGAATTCTTGAAATGTATACTATTTATATCCACATTATAATTGCATTTACCTTATTTGAAACAGTACGACACATTCATTATGCAGTAAATTATTCACATTGCTTGTGATTTTAAAAACCCTAAGGTAGAAGTTACCTACAGAATAATGTTCAAACAAAAGTGAACTTTATTGTAGAAGTACACGTGAAAAAGCGCATTGAAACAATAACCAAGATAATGCTGATACGAGGTGTGGCAATTAAATAACCGGACTGATCACCAATTACATTACAAAGTTTATCCCCTTCAATGTACTCTCCTTGCCGATCCCTACAACGCTCCATACGAATTTTCCACTGTCGAAAGCAGCGCTGGAAGTCCGTTTCTGTCAGCTTTTTGAGAACCTCCGGCTTCCACACTGTTAAATCTTGTCCCCTTAAGCTCCGATTTTACCTTAGGAAATAAAAAAAATCACAGGAGGCCAGGTCGGGCGGGTACGGTGGGTGGTCCAACACGGTGATGCCGGATTTCGCAAGGAACGCCTTCACAGACAAGGGGGAATGGGCTGGCGCATTGTCTTGGTGGAGCATCCAGGATTTGCTCTTCCACAAATCGGGTCTTCTCACTCGTTCACGAAGGGTCGTTAGAACCCCAGTTTTTCCCAGTTTCACAAGAAACTTGAGGTGGACTCGTTGCTCGATCTGAACACTCTGCATTTTTCCGAAGCGACGCTAGCGTAAGGACTTGAACGGACGATTGCTACAGCGAGACTGAGCAACGTACAACCGTGCCCATCGAGCTCAGGGTGGGGAAGCATATACAAGCACCGACATGTTCAAACCTGCCGTGACGTGCTCGCTGTTTGCTGATAGTAGCACCAGTCCGGTTATTTAATTGCCAAGACCTCGTATATAGCTCATGGTATTGATGAAATCACTCCCGACAAAAACAATGTGAGAAGAGAAAAGCACTAACGCTTTTTGCTTTTGTCCACATTGCTGCTAATCTCTCACTTTATGCCACCAATCTTCAAAAACAGCACTGAAATATTTCGTGACGCCACCTAGTGCCGAGAGATATAGTCATGCCGTCCTGGAAAGTAGCGACATAAACCGGAATACATATGCTATATTTATCAATACAATGATATAAACTTTAGCGTACAACGTTTCATACCGGTTAATGTATTATTAATATTCTCTTAACTTGAAACTAAATGATTTACTTGGAAGAAACGTTTTTCTGTCTTGGATTTTTTTTATTTCCCCAAGAAAATATTTATTTAATAGAAATAAATCTTCAAGGAAATTATTTTCTTATATTAATCATTTGTATAGCCATGAAATAAAAATATTTTCTTCTAGAGACTGATTTTTGCAAGAAAATATAATTTCTTGATGCAAGAAACCATTTCTCTGGGTACGTACTTTAGTGTACAAAACAGCTGATGCTGATCATGCATTAACATTTGTAATTATTTCTTATTTACAACAGTTAATATTTAGTGTACACGTCTTTTTTACGCCTTTGCGATATGGTTGCTAATGTTATCTATGGCGTGAGTGGAACTATCTACAAAGAATCTCTCAAATAGTACTAAAGAGAGTTCTCCTAAAATGATTCTTTTGTATTTGAAATCAAAACGAAATTGCAAGCATTTAAATCCCGTAAATAACGTCATGGATCGCTAAAAACAACAAAAAATTGCCAGAAAGGCAGCAGTGTGGTTACTATGGTTTCCGAGGAATCCCCGAAATAAAAAATATGTACTTTTTTGCGAGAGTTGTCAGATTCCCTTAAAAATTGATAACTTTTGAAATACATTTATTTAAACATATTGGTTACACACAATAATTTTATTGTACTCACGGACCACAATTTAAACATACCAGAAGAAGTAATCGGCTAAACCGCAAAAGTCACTGCACAGAATTAGTTGGTAATATTAGATAGGAGTTGACTGAGTAATTCCCCTATATCGTGTTAGTTTGGCTGTCGTATCGATAAACTTAAACTGTAGTCCACTTTTGTTGGCCATCAGTTATCTATTTCTTCATCTATATAGATGTATCCGAATATAATATTTCATATCTATTAGGAATTGATTATCATATAAAGTTAAAGCAATGGTTTGCTGCATCACTATTTAATAAAAAAACTTAGCTTAATGTCAATGATACTTTTTCAAAGAGCAGATTTGCCCTTTCATATCATTACATAAAAGGAAACCACATTGCTTTTATAGCAGACAAGTCTATAGCGGAAGGTGACCCAACAACAATCCTTTCTGCATAAATTGGCGCAACCGCAAAAGATAGGGAGAGCATAGTAAATGTGTCATAGGAACACTGACTGAGAAAACTTATCTCTGCTGATTATGAATTACACTTTAAGCGAAATACGTAAACGTTTTTTTCTCATAAAAAGAAACTATTGTGATTTTCATAAACTGTATAGTTTAGTATTAATTTTATTACCAGAACCGTTACCACAAAAGATAATTTCGGATATTTAGATATGGAAGCAAAATATAAGTAAGTCATATAAACATGAACTAAAGTTAACTAAGTTAAATGCAGATAAACAGAAAAATTAATTTCTGTAGTTCTGATAATTATTAATTAAAAAAGGATCAATTTCTAGTCTTAAAATTGATTAAAACCTTCGTCAAATTTTATTAAATAAAACAGTTATTCTTATCTTATCGTTGATTAGCAGCATGAATTCAATCACACTAATGAAATGCAAACAAAAACATCAATATATTTTCAAATTACAGTTGTTGATTACCAGAGAGTGGATATAATAATTTGGAATTAAGCGCGCAAGAACTATGAGACCGGCGCTTTACGAGTAATAATATTTTAAATTATCAAACTAGCGCCCCCAGACAACCATCTATGTGCTGCTATTCGCTAATAAGTCTTGCTGAAGGGCTTACTTCTTCTACTTGTTTGCTTGCATCACTTATAAAATCGTTCTCGCACTGTTAAAGATACAATTTCTTGAAGTACAAGGTTAATCACGATGCGACGATGACCTATTACCTATTACACGAATCTCTGAAAGTAATGAAAATACTCTTGGAAATTTGGTGGGCAATATTATGGATAAAAGTCTATTCTCTAAAAATATTGTTTTTGTCATAAATGGAACATCCTGTCTATTATGGATTGTTTTGATATTCCTCTTAAATATAGTATAATAGCTACATTTAATATCTAATTTAAACATGAGTATGGTAATAACTATGCTCATCAGTAGTCTGGGCAAACAGCGGTAACAGTCAGTGTAGTAGATATGTGGTGCGGAGTCGGCGATTATTTATTTCACGCGTTCACAGTGTCAGTACTAAATCGATACTGTATGCGAGTAGTTCTGTGTATATGTAGCCTGTCGTAACTTATTTCGTAATTGTACGCCTATGGTTGCTTTAAAAATGTCGCAGTTAGGTACGTCGCGAAAACGACCAATGGCAGACACAGTTAAAAACTTTATAGTGGACATGTGTGGACTTAATTTTTGATGGCGCTAAAATTCAATGTCTAGTTTGTAAAATCTCTTTAATATGTTGGTCCAGAAGCCATTGTCAACGTCACATCGAAAGTAAACAGCATTCCTCTGCAAAAAGTGGCATACGAGACATACATTTGATTTATGTGTTACTCTTATTTTATGTAATCTATCGTTTCGTTTACTAGACAAAGAAGTATTTGTCTCCTTCTGGAATAAATATGCGGACTGTAAATTACCTAGTCGGATATCGATACGACAGGTAGTGCTATTTGCTCGTGAACATATAGAAAAAAGAATGAAAACGGAATTGAAAGATAAAAAACTGTGGTTGTGTGTGGACAAAACAACAGATCGTCAAAAACATTTTGTGGTTAATGTAATGATACGTACAATGGAACCACATCCACCGTCATCCTTCCTTCTTACTTGCTTCCAAAAGAGTTATAAATTGTACTGCCGATGAGATTTCAAAGGTGGTGTTGAACTCATTGAACAAATTTGAAGTTTCAACTAAGCAACTTTTAATGTTTATGAGTGATGGTGCCGCAAACATGCGTTCTTTGGGTCGATCTCTTAAAGAACACAATGGTAACTTCTTACATGTAACGTGTAAAATCCATACTTTAAATCTTGCGGCACAAACGATTCCTACATGTTTTCCACTAGTAAATACATTGATTGCTAGTACAAAGGCAGTGTTTCGAAAGTCCCCGAAATGTACCCGACTATTTCACAAACTGTGTCCTGCCGATTGTTACACGTTGGGGAACATGGTTGCAGGCTGCGTTTTACTACAACAAATAGTTTGATCAAGTAAAGAAGGTAGTTTTAAAATTCAATCCGACAGAAGCTGCATCAATCAGGAAAAGCCAGGAAATATTTCAAGATAGTGAGGTTAAAAGAGATTTACAAACTATTCACAACAATTACTTCGGACTAGCGGAGGGAATAGAAAAATTACAAAATGTCTCGATGTCGCTAGTGGATTCTGTTCAAATTGTGAATGATGTTCACGCACAGTTATGCGCTGTAGAAGGCGAAACAAATTGGTGTGTAATACAAAAATTTGGATTTTTTTTTTGTAGAAAGACTCCGATTTTCTTATATTAAGACAAATTTGTGAAGGTGCATGTGAAGATGCATTAAGTTATTTCAAAGATTATTTTAAATATGCAAATATAACATCGCTAGATGTCGAACGGTCGTTTTCGGCATTAAAAAACATTTATTCCGCACGTCGTACTCACTTGACTGAAACAGCCGTGGAAACATAACTAATGATTCAAATATTTAACAGATGTTACCCAGTTTGTGATTTCACGGAAGACTTTTAAAACGGTAAGTGTTTCAGCACGTTTTATAATTTATTTCTTACCTTCCATTTTATGTGTAAACTTTTATGCGCTCGCCACGCCTCTGGCTGTTACCGCATATTTGCCTAGGTTACTCATCGGTTTTGAGATTATTATGATTCATAAGAATGACATAAATAAGCTGTATCACCAAAATTTCAAGAAAGTAATTTATTGGTTTTAAAGGCGCGTCTAATCAGCGTTGGTCATGAATGACCCTGTATATAATACCTACATAAGTAGTTTGTAGACCTGTACCTATTTTTTTACAAAATTTGTTTTCCTTTTGTCGGGAAACATTTGAGTTAGAATGTTTTGAGCAAATTAGTACTCCCATACAAGTTCCCAGAGCTTTTTGGGTCAAAAAATTTACTAACAATGTATTCACGATGATAACTTATTAAAAGTATCTCTGAAAATAATTAAACTACCTTTCTTAAATTTTGGTGAGCGATATAGGTAATGATATATTTCCTAAAAATATTTTCAACTTCATAGCACTCTCTATTAAACCGAAAAGGGATATCAACTTCCTTATTTCAAATAGTACATTCTGTGTATTACGAATCCTTTAGATAGACCTTTTAAAGACAAGTTCAACGATATGCAATATCATAGATGTAGGATGTACCACCTTTGAAATATTATATTTTTTCTGAAAAATTGACAAACGCAGAGTTTAACTGAAACATCAATATCTTCTATTCGGTATTACCCATGTTAATCAGTTTTGTTAATTCTATTAGCAACATAAAATTGTCTTTATTGCTATAAATTCGTTCACAGTTTTTATAAATTAAATCATTCTTACATCCCAGTTCGGCGACGGTTTCGTGCTCGTTATGATTTTTAGAACTTTAATGAAGCACCTAGTACCAATCTAATCAAGTCCTGGATACAGAAATTTACTGAAAGTGATTTGACTGTAAATATTCGCCCTCCTGGACTTCCGCGAAGTATGCGCACTAATCAAAACATTGACCGTGTTCGTGGTGCCAGTAGCAAAATGGGCAACATCTAAATGATATAATATTCCATACATGAATTCCCAATAAATGTAGTTTTAAGTTATAAATAAAGTTAGTTGAGAAAACTGATGATAGCTGAGCAAAATTAGCAAGAAAAGTGCAAAACTCTCTGAGACACCTTGTATTAGATCTTTGTTATTTAATAAATAAAGTTGCAGTGGTGACATTTTTCATTTGTGAATCAAAGTACAAAATGTATGTTGCAGTTTCCTACTTATCCACTGCCCACTATTACCTGATTGTTCAAAATTGTGTGGAAACCTACTCTCATAAGTTCGTACCTGCCCAAGATCGTATTTTTAAATGGAACATATGTTATCGCATATTTTGGAGTCTAAGTCATTTACAGAAATGGTTATTTCTCCGGAAGCGTGCATTAGATAGATGTGATTTTTGATACCTAGAATAACCCAGCAAAACCAACGAGTGGCAAAAAATGTCCACAAATTAATTTTTATGATTTTCATATTTTTACATTTCAAAAAGATCTCAGAAAAATTATTTGTTGTCTTGTAAGTTGTCAGATTTCTGATGCAGTAGTTTATGAACATTGACCTCGGCGATAACTTTTGGACACAAACTGCCACTCCTTGATCCAATATGTTACCGATTAAGGAATCAGGTGATTTATATTTCTTTGTACACATACAAGTTTATTGTCGTAGCTTCTAACCTAACCTGTTCTCTGGTGTACGGCAAGAGTAATTTTCGTTGTTTTTGTTAGTTGCCTTCAAGGTGAGCGGGTTTCTCAGGCAAAAATAATTAGAGGAAGAAATCGAAAACCTCTCAGACCTCGAAGAAAGTGGTAATATTAGCGACGAAGAAGTGAAACTGAAGATTGTGTAAGTCAGTCCGAAGAAAATTCACATGATTTGTTCCTAATGAAACAACTGAAAGTGTAACATGTTTTGTGGCAAAATCCGATAGGATTCATTTGTCGAAGCCACCACATCCTTCTCGTCGAACTATGGGGAATACATTGCAGCAACACGAAGGTTTCCTGGCCGATGGGAAGGTTGAAATTGTGAAAGAATCTTTCATTCAGTTTATAACACTTGAGATGGAGATTACCGTACGTCACACAAACGAAGAAGCGCAACGGAAAAATATTCCAACAACTAATGAAAGTAAAATGTTAGCACTCATCGGCGTATTTATTTTGATTGGGGCTAATGACGACCAGCAAATTGATTATCACGATTTATGGCCAGAAAGACTTAGTCGACCCATTATATTGGCACCATGAGTCGAAATGGATATCGCCAACTAATGAACGTACTTAGATTTGACGATAGAGAAACAAGAGAAGCAAGAAGTGCCACTGATAAATTTACAGCGCTACGTAAAATATTTGACTTACAAAGTGAAGCATTTTAAAAATATTACAGTTCTGGAGCACATGTGGTCATTGATGAAATGTTGTTGGCGGTAGGAAACAGGTGTACATAAATCTATTTGCGCTTACAGCACCAAAAAAATGGTAAACTTCCAAACCGAAGTCGAAAAGTTCTTATTTTAAACAACATTCAGATAAAAAAGTCGAGGTAAACAGAAATAACATAAGCGGACAACTATTTCTCTTGGTTGTCTGTAGTAATCTGAAATTCCATCCAAAAAGCAACGCATGCTTGCTTTGATTACATCTTGAAATCCAAAACCTATCATACCTCTTTTCGCTCTCATTTTGGGGTTAGAGCTATAACAGTAATTTACCAGGATGGTATAAGAAGTACCTGTGTTTGGAGATAGATGGGCTTTGTGTTAAAATCTGCATTACCGACTATGAGTATTATTCTTTAATCGACGTCTGTCAAAATTTCGAAGAGATTCATCGAGTAGTGTTGTTTTGAAAGCTGTTGAAAGCGAGTAAGTTTATATATTTGTGGAATCATGGAAAAAGAACAGTACCAGTCAGTGATTCGATTTATTTTTTTAGGTGGGAAAACGTGTACAGATATCAAAGAGAAGTGCAATTTATAAGAACCATGCGCCTTCGATGACTACCATCAGATACTGATTTAATGAATTTAAGCGTAGCCGAACATGCGTCTTTGATGAGGAGCGACCAGGTCGTCCCATTGAGATGATTACGGACGATATAATCAATAAAGTTCATGATATCGTGTTAGCAGATTGCCTGGTGAAGGTTAGAGAGATTACTAATATGATAAACATCTCAATTGAATCTGTGCAAAGCATCCTTCCCGAAAATTTGAGCATGAGAAAGCTGTCGGCGATATGGGTGCCGCGTCTGCTAATGATTGATCAAAAACAGAATCGCACGACAATCTTAAAGCAATGTTTGGACATGTTTAAGCGCAATACGAGTAAGTTTCTGTGGCGTTATCTGACTGCAGATGAGACATGGATACACCACTACACGCCAGAAACCAAAGGTCAGTCGACAAAATGGGTTTCTCCCAGCGAACACCAAGGGAGGCGAAGACGATTCCAGCCGAGAATATGGTGATGTTTTTTGGGGTTCGCAGGGCATAATCTTAATTGATTGTTTGGAGAATGGAAGGACAATTATGGGACAGTACTATGTTGATTTATGGACCGATTCGACGCTGAACTGAAGAGAAAAAGGCCCCACCTAAAATTAGAGAATTTTCTACCATCATGATAACGCTCGGCCCATTCATCGGCAATTGCGACAGCAAAACTAGTCTAGTTACGGTACGAATTGGTGCCCCATCCACCATATTCGTCAGATTGTGCCCTCTACGACTCTTTCTTTTTCCAAATTTGAAAAACTGGCTTGGCGGAAAGCGGTTCACGTCAAATGAAGAGATCATTGCCGAAACAAAGGCCTATTTTGTAGTTCGTCAAATCGTATTATTTGGATGGCTTAAAAAAATCGGAACATCGCTGGACTAAGTGTATAGAGCTACAAGGAGATTAAGGCGATAAATAAATTTACTAAATCCTCGTATTTGAAATGTCACCCTCTATCTATTTGTGAAAAAATATACAGGGTGCTTCATTTAAAAAATGGCGATTTATTTAACCAAACACTACAACACTATGCGCAATTGTTTTCTTGATTACGTCATTTATTGTTATTTATTTTTCATGTTACGACTATCTGAATAGCTGTTCTAATAACGAAATTATTGCAGTTTCAAATGGCCAATGTAAATTTCATCGCATCTCTTCGTTTTTCTTTTTAGGGTTATAGTACTATAAGAATGTTTTAAACAAAGTTTAATTTACTGTCGAATAGTATATAAAGAAAAATATACACGGTGTGCGATTAAAAGAATAAACAATTCATTTAGTTTAGTGTTTTTTCGAGCTAGCGCTGAAATGCTATATGAAATTATTTCTTTCTCAACATCAGGCTGATCAGCGAGATAACATCTTTAGTAATATAACCAACATTATAGCTACAATAATAAGAAAGTTAGCAATAGTGGCCCCGATAACTTTGAACAACCTGTATACATATCCATTATTTCTTTATTGTAAGTATATTACCACATTTTTCATAGTTTTATGGTTTAGCAATATATTAACCGCATTAGCTTCTACGATCTATAAAGTACATGAAAAATCCAAGAAAAGATATCCACCACCATAAATTTTAGTATTTCTAAATAATTAAAGGAAGTAGATTACCAAAAAATAATTATTTAGGTGTATTTAAATGTAAATATAAAAATATATTCATAGAAAAATGATTACGTGAGTAAGAAATTATCATTAGAAGGACCGGTTTTTATAGTTGATGAGGAAATAGGGGAATTATTAGAAAAATACGAGGAATTGTGCTTATCGAAAGAATCCATATTGCTTATGCAATATTCAAATATCCGTTTGTTATACATTATGTTTATTGGCATTTCCAAATTTATAAATTTGCCAACAATGCAAACAATACATTAAATTTTAGTATGATATAAACTTCAAAAACAGGTAATTATACTCCTACGTCTACTCAGGAATCCCTAACATTTCCAAAAAGGGTCTTAGACTAATTGAATCGTAGTTAAGTTAAATATTTATTTTAGAAAACGAGGTACGATCATCGGAAGATTAGAAATCAAATAATCGTGTTTATAATATATTAAAAATGATAAGAAACACACACACATCCACGATGGCACCAGCTTTAACAAATGGATTGCTATAGAAAAGTCGTATTATATGCGGAGCCTAGACTTAGTATTCGCAAGAAGTTCTTCAATTCTGGTTTAAACTTAAATTTAGATTCAAGTTTAGGTTTAATGTGTATTTCAGTGCAAACTCTAAAGTGAAGTGAAAAAAATTACAAATCAATTTAAACTAAGAAACGTGTAAAACTTTTCGCCGAACGTCAAAAGCAATCCAGAAACAATACGTAAAAGAACCATTTGTTACTTGTTAGTGATCGGTTAGTATTTTAAAATAAATATATAACTAATCATAAGAAGGTAGAAAAATTAGGTCTGGTTCTCATAAATTCTTTATGAAGAAACAGGAACTGTTACCGGTTTCGTGCTAAAAACATATCCTCAGGCAAGAATTTAAATTGAATAAATACATTACTTAAGTATAAATTTGTTAAATAGAAATTTAACAAACAGAAATTTGTTATTTGCTAGTTTATTCGTAATAATCTGAATAAACTTCGTTGTAACTTAAGAAGTTCGTTTCAAACAAAATAATATACAGGGTATTCTATTTAAGTTTGTATCGTGCACTGCAAAAACTGAACAACTTGCTTACTTGAATATAATTCTATGTTGTGTCACATTTGTCTCCGAATGTATTTTATTTGAAAACTTTTTCACTAATTACTCAGGGAAGGAATTATCTTCAATTGGCAGCTTTTTTCTAGGCAGAATGGTGCGGTAAGAATTTAATAGTGGGAGGGGGGTGTAGGAATATAGTTTATAGTTTCCATTCGGCACTGCGCATCTAGAAACTAATAAGGTGAATTGCATAAGCACGAGTTATTTGTGAGAGTAAAATATGGGTGTGAGGTGTGGATCCTTAATAAACAAACAGAAACAAAAGTGAAAATATGGGAAAGGAGAATTTTGAGGAAGATATTGGAAGGAGTGAAAGTCGCTGGAGCAGGGTGGAGAAGACGAAGAAATCAAGAAGTAATGAAATTGTATGGAAAACCAAAGATATCGCAAGTGATCAAAGCCCAGAGATTAAGATACTTAGGACATGTGTTAAAAATGCCAGAGAAGAGGAATGCAAGTCGAGTTCTAAGAGCTGGAGAAGGTGGAAGAAAAAGAGTGGGAAGACCAAGAAGAAAATGGATGACAGCAGTGAGGAAGGACCTGGCACACTTGGGTGTTGGGGACTGGAAAGGCACGTGATCGACAAATGTCATCTACAAACAAATCTTGCGTGGAAGTTTCGAAACTACTCCAATCGATATTAGCAACGTCCTGGTAAAGCATGGGAAAATTGGTTTTCCTAAAATCCAAACGCTCCTTCTGATAGGTGGGAAAAATGCTAATGCTCTTTGCTTGAAAGAAACTTTGGTGCGCATCCTCAGCTACCAATGGATCCAAATTTGTGTTGATTACGTGTTTTGAAGTTATTATTATTGTTACTAAGTGCGAAAGTGCGAAAGCGCCCTGCAGTGTTACAGCGAAACATTTCCGGATTCTACCTAGTAGAACATACGTCTCTTCCGAAAATTTCACGAGAACCTTTAAAGCTAAGCGATCTAATAAAAGCATAATCGTAGTTGAGAAAGCGGAGGTAAACGTTTTAGCCTACTTCCAAGCTAATCTTACCAGCTCCATGTGTGACGTGATGCAAGGACAACATCGCACATAATACAACAATAAAGTTAGCAATAGTGGCTCGATAACATTGAAGTACCTGTATATCATTTTTTTCTATACGTAAACGTTCTTAGATAAATTGCTGTTTAGCGAACTCTTCTACTTAAAAAAATAGATAAACTTTATGGTTTTTGTCGTTCAGAAATACTTGGAATGAATTAACATCATGGGACATAGCTTATTACTTATTACGAGACGTTATCAACATATTATTCATAAGAATTAGCTGTTTATTATACAGTTTAACTATGAAGGTCTTGTAGTGTCTATCTTATTGTAGCACATATGTACATGTACAAAAATTACCGCTTATCTCGTTTTCTTTTTTAGAGTCGTATGAAGTTACATCCTTTTAAGTAACACTATACAGGTTGTGTATAGTTTTTCATTTTCAGATACTCTATTAAATTGCAACTTTGTAAATACAGCACATATCTATTCTATATATTCTATATATTCTATATATTCTATATATTCTATATATTCTATATATTCTATATATTCTATATATTCTATATATTCTATATATTCTATATATTCTATATATTCTATATATTCTATATATTCTATATATTCTATATATTCTATATATTCTATATATTCTATATATTCTATATATTCTATATATTCTATATATTCTATATATTCTATATATTCTATATATTCTATATATTCTATATATTCTATATATTCTATATATTCTATATATTCTATATATTCTATATATTCTATATATTCTATATATTCTATATATTCTATATATTCTTAATTTGGAAGTTACAAGTTACAAGTTTTTTTTTTATAAAGGTTAGTTTCTCAGATCGATACTGTGGTAGACATTTTTATCAAAAAACCTTAGCTTTTAGTAGTATATTTTGCTCACATTTCTAGTAAATTGTAATTCATATCTTTAGTTAGATGCTTTGTATTTCGTTTGTCTTTTTTTCTTACTTTATATTTAACTGTCACATATTTTTCTTTTTTGCTATATTACCTGTATCTGGGTAAATATGTACCTGTTGCAAATAAATAAAAACATCCGAAATGCAAACAGATTTTAGAGTAAATTTTTACGAGATTAAATTACATACGTGGCTCTATTTAGGCATTTAAAACGCCTTTAAAACATACAGGTTATTCAGTATTGAACATCAAACTTTGCCAAATTCATACATCAATTTTTTTTTAAATGGCTACATATTTTTTCTGAATTCACTGTATAGGAAATGTATACCATACCTCTAACGTTTCTATATAATGTCTAATATTGAAAGTAATACATTATTGATATTTACAGATAAACGCGAGTCCTGCATGTTGATATTGCATCCAAGTGATTCCTGGTGTTAGTATTAGTTAGTTACCATGACAACAAGAAACAAAAGATACTGAAGTGGACGCGTTTAAACCAAACTAAACTTGATTCAGAAACTCAAGTCTTGTAGTCAAAGTCTTTGCATGTGGAAATTACATCCAAACGGTTTTTGGTGTTAATATACGAACTCTAACAACTATATATTGGGACAAAATAAAATACGTACATGTGTAGTTCGGGTATTTGACAGTTTATTTTTTGAAGTATTTTTTATTAATTATAATAATGGTGAATAAGCAATGGTTTAAATGTCAATTAATTACAAAACATACTTATTGTTTCTGAACAACAAATCTTGTAACATATAAAAGAAACGAAAATGCGTGACAACTAAATATTGGGACAGCATCAAGTAACTGTCAAAAGTGAAACAAAATAAGACAAGTGGGCTGCGAAAACAACGCAGAACGAAACGTCAGATTAATCGGCAGTAGTTTTCTTATTGTATTGAGTCAATCGCTGCGTTTATTGAACAAAATGGTGCGTGGTATCTCACAAATTCAAAAATTCGTGCGTTAGTGCTAAAAAATGATTGCCGCAATAAACAATACGTGAAGTGGCGGATGAACTTAATATTCCTAAAATTACAGTGTGGAATATAATTAAGCATTATGGAGAAATTGCAAATATCCTCGGTAAAAAACGCAAAAGTGCGAGTTGTCCCGCATTAGTTTTTCATAGGCATAAAAGAATATTAATAAAACTATGAAAAAAGGCCGAAGAAATACTCTAAGGGAAATTACGGCTGAATGGAATCACGAAACTAAACTAAATGTGTCACGGGAATGCTGCTGGGAAAGCCAGTGGATTCATAAATGTGAATTAAGGTTTTATAAGGTTGAATTACAAGTAACAATTTAAGAGAGTAATCTAAAAAAAAACGTTTTCTTATAGACAAAGGAAAAGCCACTGTTGACGGAAAAACAAAAGAAAGCTAGGCTCACATGAGCAAAATCTAAACTATTTTGGTAGGTAGAAGATGGTCAAGAGCAATTTTTAGCGACGAAACGAAATTTGACGTATGTGTTGGTGATTACCGCAAAGCGTGCTTCGCACTAAACATGAGGCATTGCATAAGGATTGCCTAAAACGTACTGTAGAATTTCCTAAAGGCGTAATGATTTGGGAAGGCATGACAAGTTCAGGATGCTTTGCATTTATTTATGGTATCGTAAATGCTGCGAAATATCAACAAATACTGCAAAATAGTCTGCTACCAAGTATCGCGAAGTTAAATGTTGCTGAAAATTACATTTATCAGCAGAATGGGGCAGCCTGTTTGTTTTTTGTGTTGCTGATTGGCTCCAATTGCTGTAAATTAACTAATTACATAGTATTAAATTTTATTAACTTTCCTTTCAACCACCTAATATGTATTCCTCACACAGAGTCGCATTAGATCTATTAAATTTAAAAAAAATATATATTAGAAAAAAGTAAATTGTCAAATACCTGAATTATACATGTATTTTATTTTGTCCCAATATATAATTGTTAGGGCTAGTAGTTTGGTTACCATGAAAATCGTAAACAAAACATACTGACATTGACGATCTTAAACTAGTAAATAAAGAAGAGTTGGGTAATAGGTATAATTTACGTATTAGGAATAAGTGAAAGAAATGGTGTATTTTAGCTAGCAGGACATATAACCTGACCAACGTTCGCAACTGAAAGCCATTGTAAAATGAAAGCTACCCGAAACATTCATTTTGCTGATGTAGAAGGAAAAAAATATAATACTAATGCATCTTTTTAGTGAAAAGGTCTAAAGCAATATTTTAACAACAATTCATACAGGCTAACAAGTGATGTAAACATAAATATATCAACATAAATTTACAATCAAAACAAAAAATAAAAAAGCAATAATAATTGAAATAGTTATCCACTTATTTATCAATCTTCAGTGAACGCGCGAAATTCCTTCCTTTCACCTCGATACATTTGCGCACTTGTTTGTAAAAACGGTTCTGCGTTTTTCTTCGCGTACTATCTGTTGCACTCCGAAAAGCTTGCGTTATCCCTAACTTCATACTTAAATCATATGTATTAACACTTTTCATGAAATTTATTTTTCAAATAGCTGGTTAGGCTTGAAATTTTGAATCAACAATTATGAACAGTAATACCACTATGTTTTGTTTACTGTTGTCATGGTAACCAAAAAATACTAACACCAGAAACCATGTGGATGCAATGTTGAAGCGTAGGAGTCCCGTTTAACTGTAAATATCTTTTATTTTCAATATTAGACATAAGCATAGTTATACAAAAAGAGACATAAATTTCTTGTACGGTGGATATAGAAAAAATATATAAAAACATCTTCCTGGTGTTTGAATTTTGGCAATGTTAGCATTCAATACTGAACACGTATATTTTGCAGGCGGGATTATATTATCTGAAAATTTTGGCCTTCTACCATTTACATAGTAGACACACAGTAAAAAATCGAGTGTTAAAATTAACACTCAAAAGTGG
This sequence comes from Dynastes maya, assembly GCA_029619315.2. NCBI lineage: Eukaryota > Metazoa > Arthropoda > Insecta > Coleoptera > Scarabaeidae > Dynastes > Dynastes maya. The sequence goes on along the minus strand of JAROYE020000003.1, from coordinate 57,054,031 downwards.
TACATATAGATCCAACCCCCGAGTGTAGTTTTACCGAGCATTTTCGGGTGTAAAAAATGAAATGTAAAATTTTCTCAAAAAGTGAGTGTAAATTTTAACACTCACCAGTGTTAATTGTTTGAACTGTCATATTAAAATGATGTAGTGGGTGTAAAACTTGCAGTTTACAATGTATATTATACATATTTAGTGTGAATATGATTTTGAGTGTAAACATGTAGGGGCGTCTTCAACATACTACAATTATATTTTATCCATAAACGATATTGCAAATATGCCATCTTACACATATAATACTTTGTCGCAATTTAAGAAAGAGCAATCCAGATATCCCGCATAAATAAGCTCGCTAAAAAGCATTTATCTGCTTCTATATGTTATTATATCCAGTTGTCCAATTTTTCACTTTACAAAATTCACTTTCGCTTAATGTTTTAGCTTAAATATAATCGACATTTTCTACACGTAACCTTAAATCAACACCTTAACAATGCACTGTTAAAACTGATAGATAACAGTGACGGACTATAGCGTAGACCAAATGATAACAAGTAAAGCACAACATTGATGCCTTACTTAAGATAGTCAGATACAATTTACACCCTATCAATCCTTTTCATATTGAATGAACGTCGTTTCTTGTTTCCAAAAGAGCGCCTAAAATGTTAAAATATATTAGATAATATTTTTTCTGTGTAAAAAATTGTAAATACCTTGCATGAAATCATGGGAAAAATCCCATCCCCTGATTTTACTGTGCACAATTCTACAATTCCAGAAGGTTGCGACACCTGTTTATTAAAAAACAGTATTTTGACTATAGTTAAATTCCAATTGATATCCGAGGTTGTAAAAGTGCTATGAGTTTAGGGAAAGAGTTCATCCTCGTTTCTATATTCTGCACATTCGCGTATGAAATTCTCTATAATCGTTGCCTGTATAATCTTACATTTCTTTTCCTGTTCATTAGGCAAGTATAATAAATTTTAACCTACAGAACACAAATTTAGTTAAAATTTTAGGGTGGGTTCATGTAGTATGCGAATATGGTGAAGGAGCACAGAAACAAAACAGGCAGCAGAAACAATCTAAAAATTTGTAGCCTTACGGACGTGACTACTGATCGCACGCAGAGGAATGGTTTCTTGCATCATGAAAATATTTTTAATTCAAGACTATAAAAATGTGTAATATAAGAAAACAATTTTCTTTTAATTTTATTTGGATTAAGACAGAAAAATGTTTCTTCTAAGTAAATCATTTCATTTTAAGTTAAGAAAACATTCATATTAAAGGTAAGAATGGAAAAATGTTCCAGATTTCACAATGTTCTTAGGCGACCGGTTTCGTGTTCAAAAAACACATCAGGCCAGCTACAAGGATATTCAATAAAACAAAAATTACAATAATTGAAAAAAAAGGCTTAAGCTAATAATTAAAATTAATGAGTTAATGTATTAGTTTATTTATCCTTTTTTTATTATTGTTATTTATTATATATTATAAAGAACTATAGTTAAATTAGTACCTCTGGTAAATAGTAATAAAAAGAAAAAAAAACATTACATTGACCGGTATCTTTTGAAAATGTTTATGAAACGTTGTACGTTATGTCATTGTATGGGTAAGTATGGTATTTGTATTCTAGTTCCGTCGCTATTATCTAGGACGGCATGACTATAACTACTGGAACTAGGTGGCGCCAAGAAATATTTCAGTTGTTGTTTTTGAAGATTAGTGGCATAAACTGAAAGATGTAAGAGCAATTCGGTCAGAAGCAAGAAGCTTTAATGCTTATTCCATCAATACCAGGAGTTGTTTATATTAGCATTATCTTGGTTATTGTTTTTAGGTACTTTTTTCATGTGTACTAAGTTGCATGTGCATTAAGTTCACACAAAAACTTCTATTTCAGCCTTTTTAAAATCACAAGCGATGTGAATAATTTACTGCATTATGTACGGATGTGCTGTACTGTTTTAAACAAGGTAAGCGCAATTAGTAAATGCATATAAACAATATGCATTTCAAGAGTTCTATGTAAAAAATGCTTTATTTTAAGAAAATGAAATTATTGATTTATGAACAATACCTAAACCCTTTCTGGAATTAAGAAAACTGTTTACTACTCTTAAGAAAATATTGTTTTGTGTTCTAATGGCTATTTACTTATACTAAGAATCAAGTTAACAAATGTCTTAAATGAAGAAATACAAATGTAATTTCATTACAAGTGCATACCTCTCTTAAGCGGAGAGAGAAACGCTAAGAAAATATTTCTTTTGATTTAAAACAGTTATTGTATTGCGGATAATTGAAACAGTAATTGCCTTGAATTAAGGCGGACAGCTTTGATACAAGTCAACGTTTCTCTGCGTGCACATGCATATATTTCACTAGCTGCAAGTGCAAATGGTTCTTTAATGGTTATCATTACTCTAAATACCAGGGTAGTTTGACATTAATCTAGCCTATGTAAGAAAACGCACGTTTTTTGTTCTTTTTCTCATTTATTTTTCAACATAGTCTCCTTTTACCCCAATACACTTGATAAGACGGTTTTCCAACTTTTTTATTCCTTCCGAAAAGTAATTTTGCTCGAGCTCCTCAAAATAGTGTGAAGTTTCGGTCATGACCTTATCGTTCGTTGCAAAACGGCGTCCTCCGAGCCATTTTTTTAGGTTTGGTAACAGAAAAAAGTCGCAGGGGGCTAGGTCTGGCGAATACGGTGGGTGGTCGATCAATTCGTAGCCCAATTGGTGCCATTTTGTCTGTGCAACGGCCGCCCTATGAGCGGGTGCGTTGTCCTGATAGAAGAGAACTTTTTTGCAAAAAAATGTAAATTAGGGCGTTTTTTCGTCAAATCGGCGCCGAAACGGTCCAATAAATCTGCGTAGTACACGCCAGTTATTGTTTTACCATTTTCCAAGTAACCAATGTGAATACTGCCGTTCGCATCCCAAAAAATAGTCGCCATAACCTTTTCGGCCGATCGGATGGTCTTGGCCTCCTTCGGTGGGCCTTCACCGCTTTTTCTCCACTGCTTTGACTGTTCCTTCGTCTCCAGCGTGTAGTAATGGACGGTAATCAACGGTGATATATCGGCGAAAAAAATCCTTCGGATTGCGTTTTATCATTGCCAAAAGCTTATTCGAATCCGTCACACGTGTGCGTTTTTGGTCGACAATGAGCAAACGCGGCACCTATCGCGCGGATAGCTTTTTCATATTCAAATGTTCGTGTATGATATTATGTACACGCTCAGTTGACATGTTTAGAGCCTCTGCTATCTCACGCACTTTGGTTCGACGGTCTGCCATGATCATATCATAGGCTTTGTTGATGGTTTCTGGTGTAGTGACGGTTTTTGGGGCACCTGGACGTTCATCATCAAACAGACTCTTACGACCACGAACAAATTCAGCTTTCCAAAATTTCACTGTTACTAACGACGGTGCAGACTCGCCATAAATAGCATCCAGTTCGGCTTTGATTTCTGCATTGTTTTTCCCTTTCAAATGAAGGTACTTAATCACTGAACGATATTCGACTTTTTCCATTTTCAAAAAACACAAAAGTTGCTTGCTTTCGACGACTGTTAAAACCAAACTAATTGTTTTTTGCTTGAAATTTTGACAGACGCCATGTGATGGATGACAGATGTCAAAACCGAGGACAATTCGTTCTCACGTAACGCCATGTATCGAAGGCTAGATTAATGTCAAACTAACCTCGTATGTCGGAAATTTATGTTTTATTATATGTGTCTTGTATTTAAAAAATTGCGCCGTCACATATTTTTAGCGTTTAGGATTATATCTTGCAACTTGCACATAAAGGAAAGAAGTAAAACTTAAATATTTTTATGTTTTTTATTTACATTATTTAAACAAATAACGTATGACTACATTTGTTTATCAAAATTGTCTTTATGGTATTGATATTGAAGTGTATTTGGTACGTATTCTATTTTAGGTATAACAGGTATGTGTCCATCTTTCTTTACATACAAAACGTGTTTAATGAATGTTTTCCCATATACCAAAAGTCTGGAATATAGTTATCTTGAATTGTCGATGCTAAAGTCTATACAATCTACATTCACATTGTCAAGTCTGTAAAGTTTACTGATATGGCTCGATGACGATAAATAACATTTAAGATGCTCTGTAATTAATTGCTGTATTTTGTTGATAACCTTTGAAAATATCAGGAAAGAAATTCATTATTGTTCGTAAATATTTTTATCGACGATGCCCAATAATTCGTAATCGTTTGCTAAATAAAATATGCAGCGTGTTGATAAAGTAACGCCCAATATTCAAATTTCATTATAAGGAATTTTATGAAAAACGCCACTTTTAAATAAATCGACTAGTGTTGACAGTGAAACCTCATTTTCAGGATCGTATTCAACTGAACTGATTTAACCTTTCTGGCATCCTGCTTTTGTAAATCAATTCTGAATTGTATCGGGATTTACTTTGTAACATGTAGCTTTAATAAAGTATAAACCTTCCAACACATCAATAGATTATGACTAGAGCAACGCAAACTGCGCTGAAAGCCAGTGGCGGACGCATAAAAGTTTACACAAAATAAACACGGCCGGGACAATTTGGTATAAGCGTCAGTATAACTGCGACTCGAAAGCCGATCTGTTGTGTATGCATCTACGCTGTCGTATACTATATCGTAGTTCTACGTTTGTTTTGAAAATGTTTCCTACGTCGCGAAAACGACCAAAGTTGGACACAATAAGAGAATTTATTGCAGAAATGCCTGATTTAAAGAGTGATGGCGCTAAAATTCAATGTGTAGTGTGTAAAATAGATGCAGCGCATGTTTCAAAAAAAAAATTCCACACGAGATTATGACAAATTTAAATTTAATTTATGTGTTTATTGTATGTAATTTACCATTTCATTTATTAAGGAAGAAAGCATACGTCTCGTTTTGGAATGAATATTCGGACTTTAAGTTACCAAGTGAAAGAACATTACAGAGAGTTGTGCCGTCTGCTCGTGAGCATGTCGAGAGAAGAATTAAATCGGAATTGCTAGATAAAAAACTGTGATTATGTGTGGACGAAACAAACATTCTGTGGTTAATGTAATGGTACGCACAATGGAACCATATCGACCGTCACCCTCAATTTTACTAGCTTCCAGACGAATACAACAATGCACTGCCGAAGTAATTTCAATGTTGGTGTTAAATACATTGGAAAAGTTTGAACTTTCAACAAATCAACTGTTGATGTTTATAAGTGATGGTGCCGCAAACATGCTTCCTGTAGGTCGATCTCTTAAAAAACATTGTGCTAACTTGTTGCATATTACATGTAAAATTCATACTATGAGTCTCGTAGCAGATAGTATCAGAAAATGTTATCCCGAGGTAGACGCTCTAATAGCACATACAAAAGCTGTGTTTGTAAAATCTCCAAAACGTATTCGGGAATTTCATAGACTATGCCCCGGTATTCCTGAACCACCACAACCTATTCTTACTCGTTGAGGAACATGGTTAGAGGCTGCATTTTATTATCTTAAATATTTTGAGAATATAAAGAACGTGATTTTAGAATTCGACCCAAAGGAAGCTGCGGCTCTCGAGGTAAGCCGCTTGAAATTTCAGGATAGTCAAGTTAAAACAGATTTGGAAATTATTCAGAACAATTACGTGGGACTAGCGGATGAGATAGAAAAACTACAAAATTCTTCGGTGTCGCTAGTGGAATCTTTGCAACATGTTCACGCATAGCTATGAGCGATAGAAGACGCAAGAAATGTTTGTGTTTTAGAAAGGTTTGAAAGTGTTTTAGATAAAGACTCTGATTTTGGCACATTAAGACAAATTTGTGAAGGTGCGTCAACAGAACCGTTAAGTTATTTGAAAGATTATTTTACTTACGCAAATGTAACGTCACTAGATGTAGAACGTTCGTTTTCTGCATACAAAAACACTTTTTCTTCACGCCGCACTCACTTTGCCGAAACAACTTTGGAAACATATCTAATGTTACAAATATTAAATAGACGTTATCCGCTTTGTGATTTCACGGAGGACTCTTAAAACGGTAAGTGTTTGAGCACGTATCACATTTAATTTATTTTGTGTAAACTTTTATGCGTCCGCCACTGGCTTTCAGCGCAGTTGCGTTGCTCTAATTATGACTAAGCTTAGAATAATTATGCATTTGCATACTTGCATATGCGAATGCATATTTTGGATATTTGTATCAATAAATGCATATTTTAACTCTTTAAAGCATTAATGCATATTCGAGCTTATTTGGTGTGCATTTCGACTGCAATCTCTATACTAGAAGCTAAAGGATTATCTTTAGCAGCATTGAAATAGTAGAAGATATAGTCAAACGTTTAACAATACTCAAGAAAAATAATTTCATCAATAAATTAAATGAAATGCTGTCAAAAAATACGGGCTATCAACAACTGAAGAATATAAGTGAGGCGTTGCAAAATGAAACAACTCTTATTGAAAAACGTTAACATTTAATTGAGAGTGACATTGTAAAATATGAATTTACATCAATAGTGTCGTGTGAGTGTTTTTTCACGGCACAAAAATATTCTAGCTGACAATAGGCGCAAATTTACTTTTGAAAATTTGTTACACCGTGTTGTAATTAAATGAAATCATATGCTTTTATCCTTTAATTCATTTTAATTTAATAATTTTGTGTTTTTAATTAATTTGGATTAAATAATTTTGAATTCAAAAAATTAGTATTTATTCTATAAAGGTTGACTTTTAGTGCATATTTAACTGCATATTTTGAAGTTTTTTAGTGCATAATTATGCTAAGCCTAATCATGACGGATTAGACACTAATTGAATGCAGTGATTCAAGATTAAGTCGCGATCATAAAATTTTAAATTAGGTGGTCCAACGGTTGGCATACTGAAGTTGCACTCACAGACAAAAAAATAATTTTTATGTTCCTTAAGTTTAATTCACGAGGATGTTATCCAATGCTATCAAGGAATAAAACAATTTTTCTTTTTGAATTATCCATCTTTCTGTCCAGCTCAATTAACCACATAGTCATAATGTCACCCTCAATACCTCTCTGTTTGATTTTCACGTGGCTGGTAAATCTTTAGATACAATATTCTTTAAAGCTCGTGAACGAACCTCTTTTCCCATCACCAACAAGTATTCGTCTTGACCTGCCATATTTACACAAAACAAAATGGTTAATATCTGCTTAGAGACTTTACCACCTGTACATTTTTCTGATTTGAGTGATAAGGTAACACGCGGAAAAAAGTTCACTTTCATCTGAAGATGTCCTCTGATCTAACCAAGCAATATGTTCGGAAGTTTTTTATAAATTGGTCAACGTTCCCTTGATTAACATTAGCTGCTTCATTATGCTTCATACGCTACTTTGGCAACAAGAAACAAAGGATACTGAAGTCGACGCTTTTAACTTGATTCAGAATTTTGAACCCAAGTCTTGCAGTCAAAGGCAAGTCTTGCATGTGGAAATTACATCCAAACGGTTTTTGGTGTTAATATAGTTTGGTTACCATGAAAATCGTAAACAAAACATAATTATCCTAAGCTATCCATAAGAAGCTCGAAATGTATTAATGCTCAATTTTTCTGTTATTTCCTTGCATTTTCGCCTTTATCAACGGTCCTGATATAGGATTATTTTGACTTCTGGCTCTTACAAACCATTGTCAATCTTTGAACCTTCAGCACTCAAAAAATGTTTCTTCATGTTTACATTAATTCCAGTTGATTTCTTTCGAATATCTTCTTTATTTTTCATTTTGGCTGCTCGTGTTTTTCCAATTTGAAATTGCTTTACATCACGCACTGGCACTTTCTGTTTGTCTAACGAATTCAGTATTTCCATTTTTCCTGTTAATGTAAATACTCTTTTCCGAGAGCAATGCGCAGAACGGGGACTCACCGAATACATATCAGTGAATCATCTATTCTGTTTATGCATTCGTCCTGTTATTAGAGTTACCCGCAGTAGCGGCTGGTGGTGGCGTAACTGGTTACACTGAGCAACAGTGAAATTGCTTCTTAGTGAAAATATATAATTCTGAATGAATTTAATGTGCCGAATAGGAATATCACTTTGAAAAAAGTTGGTTGGCTCTCGTTGCACAGATATTCAGGTTTTGTCCGTTGCATAGGTGCTATCGCGTAATAAAATAGAGTATGCTCGGTAACTCTTGGCACAAAATTAAAAAATACCTATAAACTGAACGCAATATTTCAGCAACAATGAACTTTATTTGAAATGATAAGCAACATATTTATATAAACTTTTACTTTTGGTAAGTTTCTTACACTCCTAGTCTACCTATTCGACGTAGCTTTCTTCTTACATTGTTCATTAAAGATGCACCATTAGTTTTTGAAACTTTTTGGGCTATAGCCGTCACTATACATCTGAAGGAATTCAAACTTTTCGCAGGAGTTTTCATTTTATAATATTCTCTCTTCAATAATGCCCAATACTTTTCATTGGGTCGAACCTGAGGTGTATTTGGAGCGTTATTTACTTTTGATACAAAATCTATGTTATTTTCTTGAAGAAATTCTATGCATTTGGCAGCGTAATGACATGTTGCCATATCAAGCCAAAACAGAACATTTCTATTTTTGATAAAGGGAATAAGCCTCTTGCGTAAACACTCATTTAGGTAAATTTTCCAATTCATGGTGCCTGTGAAAATATACGGTTTTGAAACATTCCCATGTTCATCCATCGCCTACCAGATATTTTTTGAAAAATTTTTCTGTCTGTTTGGGAGCACAATGATAGTATTTTCTCCCAGGAACATCTTTTGGATCAACAGCACAGTATGTTTCATCATTCATGAGAATAACTTTTCCGCTTCCTGGAGGTGCCAATTTTTCGAAAATTTTTCTGCAAGCAGTTTTCGCTCACGATTCTTGATCGTTAACATAATGTGGGACGCTTTTACAACTTCATGTAAATATGAAGACGATATATTCAACAGGGCAGCCGCTTTTCTTTCAGATATGTTTGGATCTCTTTTGTAAAGGCTTTTAACACGAGACAATAATCTTTTATTTCTTACAATTTCCTTTTCCTCCTCCCGATCTATAAATTGCAGATTTACGTACTTCATAGCGTGACAAAACATTATATATAGTCCTTCTGGCCACCCTTTCTTTCGTAAAATGCCTAATAACACCCTTCTTGACTCGATTCGTAGAATTTTCAAAGTAGTGGCAAATTCTTTTTGCGAGTTCTTAGTTCTTAATAGTTCTCATTTCAAAACGACGAATCGTAAGTTTATAAAACTTGTCAGTTATATACCATGAATAGCTAATGAAACTAAACAATTATTTGACATTTACTTCGACAGTTCGTAATTAAAATACTTAAAACAAAGTGTGCCAGGAGTTACCAAGCATGCTCTACAATTTAGTAAGATAAATACATGGTATCTTTTAAGCCTGGAGAAGCGAATGTACAGCACACACCACTGGCATAATCGCATAAAGCCATAATTCCTCCTTTATATATCAAGATCGGCCTCATCAAAAACTTATGTGAATGAAAGCCATGGATAAGAATGGACCAGTATTCAAGTACTTGTATGAAAAATTCCCTCGACTCAGTATAGTCAAAATTAAAGAGAGCGTCTTTGTAGGGCTTCAGATAAAACAACTCTTCATAAATCCTAACTTTGAGAAACTTCTTCAAAGTAAAGGAATACAGGTTTGGGATGCGTTCTGTCAAGTGGCAGAAAACTTCCTTGGGAACGAGAAGGCCGAAAACTACAAGGAATTGATCGATGACATGTTGGCTTTGTTTCATGAATTCGGATGCAATATGTCTTTAAAGATCCACTTACTTCACTACCACTTGAATTTCTTCCCTAGTAACTCCGGGCAAGTCAGTGATGAGCACGGTGAATGTTTTCATCAGGGCATTCCCAAGATGCAGAAACGATACCAGAGTAAATGGTCCACGTCAATGCTGATAGACACAAACGATTGGTCAAAAGAAAGCAAATGTCCTAAGTAGATTAAGGCATTCTTGACATGTATTAGAATATTTACAAATATACATTTCTTCTCAAAAAATGCGTACTCATTACAAAAAAACCGTAACCAATTCAGGTTGTTCTTAATCATAATCGTGTTCAGCACATTGAATTCATTAAGAAATGATTACTTTAATCTCGAAAACATAGACTTTTCGAAATATTGTTGCCCAGTGTTACCCGTCCTTTCATTAGGGATGTTGGTCCATTTCATGCAGAAAAGTAATGCCCGCGTCCGTTTATTAGGAGAGGAATGTTATTTGCATATGGAAATATAGGCTCGAGATTGGTTCCACGAACTTTGACCGGATAACAGAGATGTCCATTTATTAGAGCTGCCCGTGAGGAAGGCTTTTACTGTAGAACACATTCTTATTTTCTCGAAAACCCTTATTAGATCTTTAATATTTGTTGTGGTTTCAGAGATACCTTACAAAAATGTTGAATGTGGGACACTTACACATACATATTTTTGTTTTTTACCCAAAATAAACATTGTTTCTCAAAATACTTACTCTTGAAGAGTGAAGTGAATTTGCCAAAATTAGTTCACCACATGGTGTAAAAATGACATGTGTCGTAAAAGTAATCAATCAATGAATTTTGGACACATTTTTTATTAATCAATATATGTAAAACTGTGTTGCGTAATTTGTTTTTGATTAAAAATATGTCAAATAACATGCTTATGAATAACCACGTCATTTTTTAACCGTCGAATTTGAAATCACGAAAACTACAAAATATATTTATAAATATAAATGTTTATAAATTGCCAAAGCATAAAGTTACTTATTTTCTAATTTATTCCCAATTCGGTAATTTTCAACGCTCTGGTATAGATCAATTCTTTTTCTATTTTTTAAACAAGTTAATTTTTCATCATTGCAATTAAACCAAATCCGTATAAAATCTGTTTCCTTATACAAAGCTCACCATTCGAATATATTTGTTTTAGATAAACATTTTCTAAATGAAAAAATTACCTAATGAAACTACATTAAATTACAAAAAAAATTCATTATCTGTACAATTTTTTCTTTCCGAAAACGATATTGTGACGAGAACGAAATCGATTGATCCAACCTTCGGAATATTCAAAATTGACTTTTCTCAACAGCATCGCGAAATCATTAGCCTTTTCTCTGAGAACGGGTCCAGTTAATGAACACTTCTCCCTCTTTGCACTTTAAACCATTCTAATAAAGCTTTATCCAATTCAAGATGCTCTGAATTTCACAATTTTTTTGATTTCAATTTATTGCTATCAAATGCTTGTATTATTTTTTCTCTATTTTTCCATATTGTTGAAATTGTTGAATGTGAAACATTAAAGTCAGAGGATAATTTAGCGTTTGTTTCTCCGTTATCTAGTCTTGTTATTATAGCAAACTTACGTTCTATGGAAATGCTACTTCCTTTTAAGTTAGTTGACGATACCATTTCACAAATAATATACATAGGTATGTCTTAACTAAATAAATCACCTCAATATACTGAATTAACGTAACTGACTAACGTATGAGTAAGCTGCATACATTTTCGTGCGTTGACAAAACTACGTTTTTAAATTAAGAAAATAAATAATGACTGTTGCTTTGAGATGATTGTATTCGTCAATCAAACACACCATTCATTGATTAAAGAACATTTTATCGAATGAATATAATACATCGTCTTGTGTATTATGTACTGAGAAAAATATACATATTCACTATGATTCAATAATATAACCGATAGATGAGGTCGCAAATCCATAACATTTTTGCTGTAATAGGAGGATTCGTCGTTATATAAACGTCGTTAAAGTATTTTTATACGTAGACTTATGGACTTCCAAACAAGTATGCAAAATGTCGCTGTTAGATCCAGCTGGTTGTTGTAAGCGGAGTTGTTATAACCGGATTTCACTGAATTTCTTCTATAAAAAATCTGGTCATCCTTTTTAGTGACAGATACTCTGATGGAATTCCTATCTTGTGCAGAAGCATCGCGGACTAAAAAGAACAAGATCAAATTGACTTTCTTCTGCCTTACACCCTTTTGTTTTTACTAGTCCAAACCAACCTTAATTGTTCAAAATGCTGAAGATATACAGTTGTAAAACGATTGAATAAAGTGTTATTAATAAAATGATTTGAAATTAAAAAGGGCAATATTATCTATTATAATAATAAATATGAGTACAAACATTAGAAGAAGACGTTTTAAAATTAACATTGAAAACATTAATTGGAGAATAGTTGCGACTTCATTACTCTTTTGTAAGGTATCAGAATTGATCGGAAAACATTTTCTAGGGTGTTGAAAAATGTGCAGAATATACGCGAAAACCTTCAAATAGAAAACCGACTAAGTAAAGAATTTCTTTGAACTGAGAAGATTTCTTCAGTTGTGTAGGAACCCGGACCAGAAATGATATACAGAAATTTTCTGTAAACAGTATATGCAATACACTAAACAAACAACTCGTTTACATGGTAAACATTTATAATTTTAATTTAAAAAAGTGGGATACTGGATGCCAGTTATAACAGATTTACAAAATTGCAGATAGAAGAAATTACCATAACAAACCTTATATTAAATTTATCTTTAACGTATAAACAAGGACAAGCACATTTAATTTTAACAACACATGTGTATATACTTCTTGCAGCATTTATATATTGCAGTCCAGATCATTATAAACCGTAATATCCGGTCTGTATGTTTAATGAGAATTGGACACTGAAGATATTACTAAAATACGAGTATTTGCATCAGCAGATAACATTTAAATATGTTAATTATGGTTACCGAGACCGTTTAAATAAACTTAATATAAATCAGACAACTACGGTTAATAAACATTAAGTTTATATGTATGTATCGGCTTTAAACCTGTTCTTCGTAATTATATTGTCGTCACGGTATTTCCCGCAAGTTATTTCTTGCTTTAACACTTAAGAATTATATTTGTTCGTTAATAAATAAAGTTTTCCAATCGCTTACTTTGGGTATAAACTATAATTTTTCTACTTACGTGCTAGTACAGCATGCGACAAAACGGACACACAAACAAATAACACATGAACGATAGTAACTGCATTGGAGCACATTGTTGAGACGGTATTTACGATTTGTTTTGTTGCTCGTCAGAAGTATCTCATAGATATAGTTTAACAATATAACGAAAACGAAAGCATCTAGTCTGCCTTGGAAACATGCAAACTGCTTTGATGCGGCGAGGAGAATCGCTGACAATGTGTTGCCTCGGACAACGTCATTAATATTTTGTGAGTTCGCGCCATGGCTTCGATATATGTATACGTTTATTGGTGACGATGACGTTATTAGATACTGATAGATGAAGGAAAGTGAATAATTGCTGTAAATACCTTGTGTACACTCGTGAGTATAAGTACCGAAAAGAAGCGTGACGTTTGAAAAGCTATACTATACAGATATTGTCATTTTAAGAAAATAGTATGAATGAAAAATACTATGAGCATATCTGCAGAGTCATAGTTACTTACATTAACTGTAAATTGTCAGTAATGTGCAGCCGAAGATTTTTCAAATAATGATATCAACTACAACAATCTACTACAGGTTTACCCTTCTAAACATTAACTTTAGGAAATTTGTTAATTAGGGATGTGGCAGCCATTAAGAATTAATGGCAGATTTCTAAGTTGTGTTTGGCTTATTGAATTTCTTAAGTAGTGTTTTATTAATTTTTATTTGGAAAACTTCTTTCCCCATTAGCTATAGAGACAAGGAATGTTAATAAAATTCTCAGAACTACAACGGTATTCGGATGTTATTTTGGCACAAATAATTTAAAACATCCAAAGGTTTCATAGGATAGGGTAGTATACAGATACATCACGTAATTCTTCTTGAAGACCATTTGCATTTATATCTACATAATTCATTTTCGACTGAAAATACTGACTGGAGACTAGTCTAATAATCTTCTAGCGTTTTGTCATCTATATTCTTGAGTTTTAAAATGTCATATAAAAACTAAACATTTTTGCTATGGGTTTCCAGCAGCACGAATCGTTCAGAATTCAATTAAAAAAGTTTATTTTAAATTTATTCTCCTCTGTTAAGGGTTCATCGAGAGTTTCTTCATAGTCGATGGACGTTTTTTTCTTCTGACTCTGACTTCAGTTTCGACAGGAAATTCTGTACTGCATTCAAGATTTTCTACAATCTCATTAGCAGCAATTTTCATCTGATCATATTCAGATTGTCTATAACTTTTCACTTTTTCTACTACTAGAGTGAATCACCGTAAAAGGGAAAAATGAATATTTATAAATTATGTACGGTGAGCTCTTAAAATATCCTCCCATACTAACTTTTGAACGACAACAGCTGATGTTTTTATAAATAATGGTCGATTTCTATTTCTATGTCTGTCAAAATTTCGGTGAGATTCATCGAGTAGTGTTCTGAAATCTCGTTTTTTACAAAATTCTAACTTTATTTAAATAAGCTTACAAATATATATTAGTTTTCTACATACTCTCCCGCCTTAGAAATACATTTTTCCCATCGGATTGGGAGCTTTTTTATTCCATCATCGTAAAAACTCTTCGGAGGTTCGTGTAGGCATTGGAGGACAAACGCTTCCACCGCTTCGTTGTCGTCGAAACGCTGGCCCCCTAGCGCTTCTATAAAGGGTCCAAAAAGGTGGAAGTCACAAGGTGACAAGTCTGGACTATAGGGTGGATGTTCCAGCGTTTCCCATCCTAATGCATCCACTTTTTGCATCGTGGCGTTAGCCACATGAGGCCTACCGTTGTCATGCAGAAGAATGACACTTCCGACCGATTGCTTCTTTCTTTTCCTTCGAAATTACAATTTTGCGGCATCCAGTACTTCACAATAATATTACGCATTAATTGTGCGTGTATCGTGGAGAAAGTCAACGTGAAAAGCACCTTGCCGATCAAAAAAAAAACTGTGGCCATTACCTTTCCGAGTGACAACCGCGTCTTTGCCTTCACGGGTGCCCTATCGCCGCTCTTTCTCCATTCCATATTCGCCTGTTTCGACTCGGGCGTGTAGTGGTGCACCCAAGCTTCGTCACAGGTGACGATGCGATTTAAAAAGGCTTCACCCTCTTGGTGGTATCGATTGAAGAGTCGCTACGAAACCTCCAATCGATGTCGCTTGTGATCCTTCGATAACAGACGTGGAACCCATCTAGCGGCCACTTTGCGCAATCCCAAGTCATCTGTCACGATCCGATGGATACTCCCGTAACTGAGTTATACGCCGATTTCCCTCTATGAAATTTCAGACCGCCTCGATGTTGGCCTCGGTCACACTTGTCCTTGAGCGGCGATCATGGCTCTCGTTCTCGACCTTTTCACACCCTCCAGAAAATTTTTGGTGCCATGCAAAAACACGGGTTCTTGACAGGGTGTTGTCCCCGAACTGTGTCTGTAATCGCCGCAAAATTTCGGTTGGGTCCCCGAGAAATCATATTTGCGGAAATAGAGGCACCAGCAGCAACGGAAGCCCTAATTTTAGCTTCACTTTTTTGTATAGTCCGGATTGTTGCTTTTGTTACATATGATACTGTTTCCCTCTTTTCGAGCCAATCCAAAATTAGTAATTTTTGTTCTAGCGAGATGAAATGTCTTTTAAAAGGTATTTTTTTCCACCAGACATACGAAGTGTGGCAATTAAATAACCGGACTGGTGCTACTATCGGCAAATAGCGAGCACACCACGGCAGGTTTGAACATGCTTGTGCTTGTAAATGCTTCCCCCACCCTGAGCTCGATGGGCACAGTTCGTTCAAGTCCTTACGCTAGCGTCGCGTCGGAAAAATGCAGAGTGTTCAAATCGAGCAACAAGTTCACCTCAAGTTTCTTGTGAACTGGGAAAAACTGGGGTTCTAACAACCCTTCGTGAACGAGTGAGAAGACGAAGACCCGATTTGTGGAAGAGCAAATCCTGGATGCTCCACCAAGACAAAGCGCCAGCCCATTCCGCCTTGTCTGTGAAGGCGTTCTTTACGAAATCCGGCATCACCGTGTTGGACCACCCACCGTACTCGCCCGACCTGGCCCCCTGTGACTTTTTGTTATTTCCTAAGGTAAAATTGGAGCTTAAGGGGACAAGATTTGACAGTGTGGAAGGGGTGAAAGCGAAAGCGACGAAGGTTCTCAACAAGCTGACAGAAACGGACTTCCAGCACTGCTTTCGACAGTGGAAAATTCGTATGGAGCGTTGTAGGGATCGGCAAAGGGAGTACATTGAAAGGGATAAACTTTGTAATGTAATTGGTGATCAATAAAATGTTTTGTAGCACCAGTCCGGTTACATACAAGCTGAAATGGCAATTTCTACTGAGATTGTGCACTTAACAGCTTTTACTCCGCGAGATGGGATTCCCCTAATTTTGAGTTTTGCCCTTAAAAACGTTAAGCGTTATATGGGGAATTACCTAATTCTCAAACCGTGTTAGAGTGAAGCCGTGTTCTAGGATGCCGTGTTGTATGGGGGTTTTCCCCAATTCTCGTACCGTGCTAAAGCGAAACCGTGTTATAGAAGCACCGCGTTATACGGGGGTTACCTGCATTTTAAAATTAAGCAGGGCAACTGGTCCTACTCAAAAGCGCAATAACATATCTTATGTTATAGAAATTATTACACGAAGAATAGTTCATAATATCTTTAACATTAGATATACCGACATTGCTAATAAAATATAATAATTTATGATTACATAAATACCGGATGCGGCAACTATATGTACTCGGTGAATTGCAGCTTTTCTACTCACTTAATGGAAAAATGTTCCGTACAAAAGTTGCTTAGAATCAAGTGATCTATGACCGAAAATTATTTTGAAGTTTGCAGAGTGTTTAGTTCCTCTGATAGATTGTTTAAGTTTGTTATTTTAAGTGGAACACTCAGTATGTTATTACATTTTTAGATACCTCCACAAAAAAATTAAAAAAAATTGTATGATACATCATATACTTATAATGAACAATTTTTTAGATATTCACTTTTCAACGAGAAAAATTGCATTTGCAGTATTTTTCAAAAATTTAATATATCGTTTATTTGTCTATTCTACCTACATTATTGATTTTTAAAAATCAATAAATTTCGTTTAATGTTTTTATACGCATACAATTGCTGTACAATTATGCAGCTGGGAAATAAAATCTAAAGAACATAATTCAAATTTTACTGGAATGGTGTCATACACTTTATATTATTTTATAATTGTTACTCAGTCATTTCATTCATTATTAGAGATTAGAGATTTATTGTTTACTTCCGATTCTAAATTCCGTAAATATGTACACATCATTTCCAGAAATTAGATATATTTGGTGATGCATATTTATAGAATTTGTTGTCTTGTTTATATACGAGCCCTAACTACTATGTATTGGGACAAAATAAACATTGGGACGTGTGTAGTTCGGGTCAGTTAATGTTTCTAAATTATTTTTTTAGAATATAATAAGAGGTGATTGTGAAAAACACGTAACCTCTCTTGCGTCCTCGGTTACAGATCGGTCGTCCGTAGGCGCGAGAGAAACGGGAAAGAGCGTTAAAAGGAAGTAAACTGTACGGGACTTGGAACCAGTTAAAGAGTTGCGATCTAGCTAGACAAAAAGAGGACTATTTTTCCTATAAAATAGACGAAAAACGCGAAACACATCGCCATTGTCGAGGCAAGACGTTAAATTTATGATACCTTATCGGAGAGTAGATCTAGACAAATAAATAACTTCTGATTATCATAAGCGTATGTATTGATTAGTAAGAGAGTGGGATAGCCTCGCATACGAAAAGTGGGATTGAATGCATACCAAACACAACTTGCAATCCAACGGCGGTACTGTTTAGAACTTCTTAGAGAGCGCATGATATTAGTTATTATTAATTGATTATTAAATATATCGTGTTCGCTTTCGTTCATTAATATTTATAGGTTTAAAAAGGTATTCAAGGCGTTGCAGTATTTTTTTTTCATAAACTTTAGATAGAAAGATAATGCAGTAAATATAAAGCAATCTAAAGCATTAATTGTCAGAGAAGATTTAACCGTTAAATTTATTAGCAGAAAATAGATAACAAAATTATCAAGAATAACCAGTATTTAGCTTATGACAGTACATAATATAATTCATAAAGAATTAATTGTCAGAGAATATTTAAACTACACTCAGCGATAAACTACACTCAGCGGCACAATTAACCGCCCAACCTGGATTTCTTGAATTTTGTAGAAATCGTTAAATATTAAGCAAATTTGATATAAGGTTTGTTGTAAGCAATACTTTAGCAATAAAAACAAATGTAAAACGCTTTTTAAAAATTGATTTATTAGGCATTAACCCACAAAAACTTTTTTTTAGATGTTCGATGTTGGATGTTATTTTACATTAGACATTCTCTATTTTAACTCGTTTGTAATAGTCCCCCTTTTACACATATTTTAATCATTTTGAGAAATTTCAAATATATTCAAATGTATGTTCATTGCTAAGCATCTAGATTATTTTATTGTTAGACGAATTTCTACTATTTCCACAAATTCTGGCCGCATTATAATTATATTTTATTAAAGAATTTTTGTGAGTATTGGACCATTTCTTTTTCCTTTTATTAAAAAAAAAGAGATCATTGTTACATTTTAAAGTTTAATAATGGGTGTCACCCCCTCGGGCTCTAATGACCTCCTGAAGCCTGTTTGGAAGTCCATTCATTACATCTTCAATATCCGCCTGAGGGATATTGTGCCACTCTCCTACCATAGCTGTGCTGAGCTCTCCTATGATCGTAGGCGCTGGTACCCTTGCCCTAACACGTCGTTTAAGGTTGTCTCAAATGTGTTCAATGGGATTACGATCTGGACTGTGTGCCGGTCATGGTAAAGTTTGAAGTCCCACCTCGTCAAGATATTGAGTGACGGATCTAGTGACATGGTATCGTGCATTATAAATGGCGCGAAAGGCATAACGTGGTCTTGAAGAACTTCTCCAATATAAGTGTTCGCACTGGCTCTATTGAAGACAACAAGTAGAGCCTCATAAGTGATACCTCCCCAAATCATTATTGACCCTCCCTGGTAGCCCACTGTTTCTGTTATAGAGCATGGAGCAAGTCTCTCATTTCTTCGTCTGTATACGCGTTGACCTCCGTCTGGACTTCTTAAGGCTACTCTGCTCTCATCTGAGAACAGTACGTTCTGCCACTGCTCCACAGTCCAATCAGCATATTCTCTAGCAAAACGAAGTCTAGCTCTACGGTGCTGTAGGAGAAGTTCGGGGTCGCGAACGGGCCGAAATGCCCTTAGATTCCTTTCTGTCAGTCTTCTTCTAATCGTACGTTCACTGACATTAACATTTCTTACGTCAGCACGTCGAGTACGAGCTTCATTAGCTGTGCAAAAGCGATTTCTCAACACGTTACTGACAACGAGGCGGTCGTCTCGGGCAGAAGTACACCGATGCCGGCCTTGACCTGGCCTCCGCGTGGATGAACCAGTCTCCCGAAATCGTCTGATGGCATTCCGCACAGTGGTTCGAGGTACGCCGAGTGTTCTAGCGATGCGACGTTGGCTATACCCGGCATGAGCTAAAGCCACAGCCATAGCTACTCCAATAGCGTCTAATGGCATTTTATTTGGTTAAAACCCACCAAAGAACCTAAGAAACTTTAATTGAATAACTGGAAATAAAGAGAACAGGAAATGCAGTCACAGTCAAGTAACCGCAATAATATCAAATTACAACTAAATCACCAAAAATGCTTTGGCGGCACAAATTTAATAAAAGAAACAAGTGTATAACTGTTTCAATTGTTACTAAAGTACCCACTTGAAGTAACTATCACGATTGATGCTCCTACAGGCCACAAAATACGCAACAAAATTATTAAGAATAGCGAGTATTTAGCTTATGACAGTATGTAAAACCAATTATTCTGTATTTTTCATTGATACCTTCGTGACCTGTAAGAACCTATTTCTTTGCTGGGCATTTTGTTAGTAGTAAAGTTTATGAACGGGTATATAGGATTTCGAACATTTGATTTCAACGAAACAATCATTTAATTTCTTGAATAACAGCATTTACCTTTGCTTTTTGTTATTAATAACATTTATGTTTTCCACAAAAATTACAGATATTTACCCTGTATTATTTTCCATCGTAGCTAATGCCGTCACTGAATGTAAATATGTATATTTCTGTTTGTTTATGTACTAGAAGTAAACATTCTTTCATGTAATTTGTTTAAAAAAAAAATAATAGCTTCACATTAAATGAATGATAATGTCCATTATGTGAGATTCGAAACATATCACTTTTAATTCATCTGCAGATCGTGGTATAACTCGCGCTGAGCGTCACCATAAGTTTTGACAATTTGGACGTCGAATGTGAATGACATTTAACACATGTTAAATATTAATTAAATGTTATTCAGAGATATGTAGTGGATGTTTACAAACAATTCAAGTAGAGTGTTGCCAATAGGAGAAATAAATTTGAAAAAGTTATATAATTTCTAGCAGCATTAGTCCTTTGTAAATCTAACATCAAAGTCCAAGTAATAAACGAAAACAATCAAATTTTTCAAATTTATACACATGTACATTTCAAGTGCTTCCCTCTTAAATATATTTAAAGAAATCAAATCACTAACCAGTATTGTTGTTTTTCCATGATTCCACAAATACATAAACTTGCTCACTTTCAATAGCTCTCAAAACAATAGTACTCGATAAATCTCTCTGAAATGTTGATAGACGTCGACTAAAGAATAGGACTCACAGTCGGTAATGCCGATTTTGACACAAAGCGCCATCTCTCTCCAAATACAGGTACTTCTCATAGCATCCTCGTAAATAATACAATTAGACTAAGAATATGAACAAAAATTTGGAAGGAAATGGATTAATGCATTTATGTTTTTATTATTTTTTGTACTATTACCATTTTCAAATTTGCAAATGTAAATAAGGTTTCAGAAACAAAATCACACGCCCCTAATCTATCTTTCCTATTATGTGGTGTTTTACCTAATCTATCATTGCTTTTCCCACAATAATTTTGAAGTAGGGCATTTGTAGAACAAGGTGTTATAAGGGCTGCAATACGTTCATTGCTGTGAATATGATATTTACATATATCAGCATCCAAATGGCTACGTTCGGTGGTATAATTTAAAATATATTGTATTAAAAAAACATCTCTTCGTGTTCAAAAATAATTTTGTTAAATATAACGTAAGAATATAAAACTATTTGAACAATAAAATCTTCACGTTTTTTGTCAAATACAACGGACAGTTAGGGAATTGAGTTGTAATAGCATCTTTTTAAGCCTAGGATTTTTTAAACTTACAATTATAGTTTCCCTGGCCCTTGAATCTGTAACTGTTGAAAAACAAACATCTTCTTTTACAAAGTGTGCATGTAGAAACTGTTTTTCAAAATCACTTAAAAGTTCACTATTCTTATACTTATTATAAACGGCCTCTAAAGTATTTTAATCGGAATTTTTTCTTAAAACATCTGCCAACTTTTGACTAGCGCATAATCCTGGCGTATCATTTAATGTGTGTAATTTATTTTTTACACTCTCCACTATGTCTAATGATCCCTGCAATGACAATTCAGTACATTGCAGTTTTCTGATGGCATCTAGTAATACTGTATAATTGGCACATATTGTTGTTAAATCTTCTAAAAGTTGAGGAATTTGAAATTCTCTTTGACTTTCTCTAATTGCTTTGGATTCATTCCGATTAAATCGCATTATAACTGATTGAATTTGTTGAAAATGGATCAAATAGTAAGAAGCTGCTGTTAGCCAAGTACCCCATCGCGTTAAAATTGGTTCAGGAGGTTCTGGAATACCTGGACAAAATTTACGAAATTCTTTTAAACGTTTAAGGGATTTACGAAACACTGCTTTAGTACTTCCAATCATCCGATCAACGTTTCCGTAATGTTGTCGAACAACTTCACCAACTAAATGCAATGCATGCAGCACGCAGGTTATATGTATTAAGTTAGGAAATATATGTTTTAAGGATCGCCCAACACTTAACATCGTTGCTGCACTATCTGTCACAATCATCACAACTTGATCTTGGGCAATTTTAAATTTTTTCAAAGCGTTCATTATCACTTTTTGAATATTTTCCGCGGTACATTGTTGAACACGTTTGCAAGCTAACAAATATCGAGATGCTGTATTCTCGCTAGATAAAACGCGAGCTATTACATTCACAATACTGTTTTTCTTTATATCGGTCGTCTCATCCACGGTAATATATACTTTTTTGGAACACAAATCACGTTTACACACATTTTCTAGCATCTCTTTCATTCGCGGCAAATGATTCAGTAATTGTGTTTGTGAGGGTAATGGGTATTTTGGAACGTATTGTCGCCAAAACGTTTTAAAAGCTGCTTTTCTCACCAACGACAACGGAAGATTACAAGAGGTAAACATAATTAATAAATGTATGAGGAATAGTGTATAAGGTATTTCAGTTCTTGCATTTCTCATATGCTTAATACCATTGACATGCCTCTGGCAATCAGTTCTGTCCAATGCAGCCAAACGAACATTGCATATTAAGCAAAAAACTGCACTACCGTCATATTTTAAATGGGGAAAAAGTGACACATACTTATGTACATTAGTAGCAAATCTATTACGAGGCATTGTTTTCTTAGGTATGTAAATATTAGTTCTATATGAAACAATACACTAATTATGTACTTGGTATAATACTACAACACACAAAAAACACCAGCTATATTTTCAAACGCGACACGTAAGTACATAACCTTGACTGTTCGACTAATGTCTGCAACAGCTCAACCGGTACTAAAACGAAATCTCTCAACGCAGTTTAACATGATTTATATTCAAGGTCGACACTACATGCCTGTTTCTCTACCGGTTTAGTTTATTTATGAATTTTTCGTATTCTTATATTAATCCGTAATACCGACGCCTATGCGAGTCCGCAAGTTTAGGTTACTCTACTTATTACTGAGTAATCTAGGTACTAAAATTTGAAAACATTATTGTTTGGGAAGAATAAAATAATCGCATATACTTCAAATATATATTATCTTTACATTACTGTCAACATTACCTAACATTGTATACACTAACATCTTAAGACTTATGAACATCAGTTTAAACTCGAAATGAACAAACAACTGAGTCATAATATACAGAAACTACAGATTTTATGCAAAATGGGAATAAAACAAAAGAGTTCAAGGTGACTACATATTCTCCGGGAAATTAATAAAATTAGTGTTGCGATGTCCCACATTAAATAAAAACCATAAAGAAATCAAGTGCTAGGGAATGTTTAAGAAATAAGTGAGTATGATCAAAAAATAAATTTGTAGAATATGAACATTTGTTGTACTATACTTCATAGTTAATTACCGACAATAATAAAGCAATTATCCATTTATGGAGCCATATGGTCTAGCATCCATTGCATGAACGCCGCTACTCTTGTATAAATAGCTGGTTTGTCTTTCTTTCCACAATGTTTCACGCCAAACGACACCAGCCCTAATGCATAATATCGTGGCGAACCTCCATTCGTTTCAACATGCATTAGAGGTCCTCCAGAATCGCCACCGCATGAATCTTTATTCTCCTCGCCGCCGACGCACAGCTGGCTGGTTGCATTGATGTTTAATTTGACGTTAAACGAGGTCAAACATTTGACTACTGCCAAAGTAGGTAGTTTGACAAACATTGGTATTTTACTTGTACTGGGTTTAGTTACATTTGTGGCACCCCATCCTGCTACCTCCATCGAATAGCCTACATAGTATTTCGCCAACTGTTTGTCGTTAGGAAGACAAATTGGACTCACCCATCCTGTAAATATAAATTATGTTACACAAATGTTCGTTTTAATCGTATATATTTTTTAGCCTAATTCTAAAGTAACACTGTGCCCGAATTTGAGACTTTTTTTGCAACAAGCTGGACACCCGGGGGATGAACCTAATTCGAGTATGCTGAATCCAATGGCGCTAACCGTTTTTAAAAGTTAGCTCGCGTTTTCGAGCAATCTCAATTTAAACATTTTAGCACAAAGACCCTCAAAAAACGTAATTTTTATCATTTTTTTTACCATTTATTGAATCGAATAGAAACTATTCGAAAAAATTGAATCGATGCAGTCGTTTTTCCATCATTTTTTGCAAAAAAATACATTTTTCTTGATTTTTTTCATCTTTGATTCTCTGATTGCCCTGATGCTCTATACTTAATAACTTTGCAAAGGTTTTTGAACATATTATATATACTACGATATACAGGAATACTCGCTCACATATCGCAACTTACCAATGCGGCTTTGTGAAGGGACGCTCGACAGTAACAAACCTGGCCTGTTTCACACAATTTATAAGCGAAACTTTCGATGACTGCGGACAAGTTGACGTTATCTTTACCGACTTCTCACATGCATTTGATACTCTCAGTCATGAATTACTTCTATATAAACTGGACTCGTTTAGTTTAGCTCCCAACTTCTCCTTGTTAATTAAATCTTACTTGGTAAAAAGAACTAACTATGTATTTTATAATGGATTTGATTCGATTGAATTTGTATCTAGCAGCGGTATCTCACAAGTATCCAATCTTGGTCCATTGATGTTCATTTTATACATAAACAACCTCTTAACATCCTTATCTTGCCATGTCCTCGCTTATGCCGACGATGTTAAACTGTTTTGTAATATTAACTGCCAACAAGATATCGAGAGTCTTCAGACGAGCATTAATATACTGACTGAGTGGTCAAAATCGAATACATTGACATTAAATTCTAGTAAATGTAATTTTATGTGCTTCACGAGAAAAACAAACCCATATATCTCCACTTATCAAATCAACGATATTTCCATTCGCAAGATTACCAATCTTAAAAATCTAGGTGTCACTTTTGATCCAACTTTATCGTTTAACATACATATTGAACAGATTTGTTCATCTGCCTCTAAAATTATGGGTTTTCTTTATGAGAACGTCCAAATATTTCA
This sequence comes from Dynastes maya, assembly GCA_029619315.2. Lineage (NCBI taxonomy): Eukaryota > Metazoa > Arthropoda > Insecta > Coleoptera > Scarabaeidae > Dynastes > Dynastes maya. The sequence continues at coordinate 57,028,875 of JAROYE020000003.1, read as the reverse complement.
ATGACGCACTAGTGCTAAAATCCCTTTATTTTGCATTTGTACTCTCGAAATTGGAGTATGCCTCTATTGTTTGGTATCCATTTTATGTGTCCCATCAAGCTCCTATTGAACGTGTTCAGCATTGGTTCCTGAAATTCTTGTCGTTCAAAGTTAATGGCGAATATCCGCCTTGGCATACTTCTTACAATACCCTTCTCGAATCGCATCAATTTCGTTCATTGTCATCCCGTCGTGATTACCATAGCGCCCGATTTTTACACAAATTATTAAATGATAGGATCGACTATATGCAGCTGGTCTCCCACATAGGATTCAACGTACCTCGAATAGCATCCCGTTATGGCCCAACCTTTACTACGCCGACACCGAGGACCAATCTTCGTTTGCGGTCACCAATCTATCACATGATCAGGAATGCTGAGAAAATATTTAGTGATATTTTCACCGGAGAGTTGGCGCCATGATATATGAAATATAATAGTTTTTTGTGTAGTTATGCAATGTTTTAAATCAATATGTATGGTGTTCACAACGTGTATATTTGTCCTGTAATTGGGGTTAAAACCTGTTGGACAATAAACATTATTATTATTATTATTCTGTATTGTCATCTTCTTCTTGTAAATTCCAACAAATGTCACCCAAAAGAGCTTGTAGCGTTTTGCCGCTGTACCAATTTTCGAGCCACGCCGTAACTTGATGAAAACGCTCGCCATGCTCATCGGATTCGTTTGATGATTGTTCGGCGAATTTTTCTACATGGGAATGCAAAAAATGAATTTTTAATGACATTCGAACATTTAAACGGTGAAAAGCAGTGAGCATGTCTTCAATTAGTATGCGCCAATTTTCGGATCGATGAATTCCGAGAACATTGTCAATAACCGCTTTCGCACAACCCCATGCCACGAGCTCTATGTTAATGAGTGCATTTTCAAATCGTTTGTCTCCCATCAAACGACAAATGCCCGGTTCATTAAATATTCCTGTAAAATAAATATAATACAAAATGAAATTTCAATAGATCAACATTCAGATTCAAACATCTACCTTCTTTTATTGTCATCCCACTTAACCGTGGAAAAATACGATGCAATTCGTTGAATGCATTTCCTTCTGGGTTCAAAGCTTTTATTAATTTTTTAACAATTCCTAGTTTGATGTGGAGCGGTGGTAACAAAACCTTTTCAATCGGCACAAGTGGAATCTCAATAATGTTGTTTTGTCGCAATTTAAATTCCTTACGTAAAGGCCAGTTCCGTTCGTTATATTGGTCGCCGGTAAAACTGCTATTCCACAAGCACATGTAGCACATATGTTTGGTATAACCCGTTTGCATACCTCTTGAAAGAGCCACCACTTTTAAGTCGGCACAAATTTTCCACTTTTAGTCATATTGCACGAAATCGGTGATTTTTTAGCGATGCATATGACTCGTTTGTTCACGAACGGTCCGTGAACGGTCCATGGAAGGTTCTCGAAGGTTACAGAAAGCTCTACGGCCATTGATAAGATTTTCTAGAAAACTCCAGAATGTTGCAGAAAGTTCTTTGGGCCTAACATTTTTTAATTGAAATTGTTCGAAAACGCGAGCTAACTTTTAAAAACGGTTGGCACCATTGGATTCAGCGTACTCGAATTAGGCACCCCCCAGATGCCCAACTTGTTGCATTTTGCAACTAGCACAGCGTAATTATTCAATTTTACTAGCTTACATAATAGTGTTGAATTACCTACGCAAACATAGGAACATAAATCAGTCTCAAGATTCTAAAGAATCATTTAAAGCGAAGTTACACTGATCTTTATAATTATGTGAAAAAATTGTTTAAAAAGAAATAATTAACTAGATATTTTGAAAGAAAAACGATTTTCTTTGATTTGGTCAAATGCGCATATTTCCGTTGAGCTCATTTTCAAAGAAAAAAATTAAGATAAATGTTCTAGATAATTATAGTCTTAACAAGATAGTCCAGGGGCAGAATGGGAATCGTAGTTGACTGTGGTTTCATAAGATGCCTCTTAGTAACCTATATGGTTATTTTCAAAATTAAAAGACAAACAAAAATAAAGTAAACTTAAATAAATGAACAAAAGAATAGAACAAAATAAAGTAAAAGTCCTCGATTATGATTGATGCACAAATTACCCTTTTTCAGAACAGAATTCATTGTATTTCTGAGAGAACGCCTATCAATTATTTCAAACACTTCTTCTACAGCTTGTCTAAGACCATCCACATGACATGATCTTTAATACACTGTTTTTTACTGCGCCCCATACATAAAAATCTAAAACGGACAGATCGGGGGATCGAGGTGACCATGCAATGGGTGCATTTCTTCCTATCCATGAGTTTGGAAAGTTTTCATGCAAATAATTTCGTACTGCTAGCCGACTATGTGGTGGTTCCCCAGCATGTTGAAACAACTCCAGCGTAGTACGTGTTTCCAAAAATGCAAAAAATGTTGGAAACAAATTTAATTCGTGGTCTTCTCCAGAGTACATAATGCGATTTATTTTGCATCCACAGATGTTTGTTATATGTCTATTGAACATACCACAATCTGTAAAATACGTTTCATCTGGTACGTAGGCCTCCGCGGTCGTCAATAACACAATATTCTTGGTTTCTGGGTTGAAACTACGTCATTGTCGCAGCTTTTGCCGATGCTTCGTCCACACTCTTAGGCCACATCTTCATGGCTACTACTGCACACTGGCTGGGGACTATTCATTTCAGAGGGGTTAATATAGGGCTTGTTTTGGGTGAATGGAGCGGAAATGTTATGCATCAATGAAGCGTGGCGGTTGCTAGGGGGTTTAATTAGTTGGGATTTCCACGTGTGATGTAATAAGTAACCATCTTTACTATTTAAATTGTCGGAATGTTTAGAAATCTCTATGGATTCACGGATTTTTCTACCATAAAAGTGAGGATTGCGAGATAAGATGCAGGTAGAGTTAAATTGGATTTGATGGCTAGTTTTTGTGTTTCTGTGCTCAGCCAGCGCGGACCCGGTTACACGCAACAACCGCCTACAACGCTCGTGCTCAGTAACACGAGTGCTGACCGATCGCTTTGTTTCACTGATGTACACATTACCGCATGAACAGGGAATCTGGTGGACACCAGGAGCTTCCGGATGATTGCGGTCTTTGATGGGGAAATAGTCTAAGAGCTTGAAATTGGGTTTGAAGATGGTTTATATGTTGTTCCTGAAGAGAATCTTGCTGATGCGATCGGTGACACCATAAATGTAGGGTAGATACGCTTGCTTACGGAAATCATGGTTAGATGAAGGGAGTCGCTGTGGAGGAGGGTTGGTATAACGGTTAATGGTAGTTTGAATATCTTTCCTGGAATAGTTATTGCTGGTCAAAGTTTCAGTGATATGGTTCAGTTCTTGAGGAAGCGAATTGGGTTTAGAAATAGAAATGGCCCTTTGGATAAGAGAATTGATTACACCGCGTTTTTGGATTGGATGATGGTGTGAGAGGCCATTGAGATATCTATCCGTGTGCGTGGGTTTTCAGTAAACGGAAAGTCCCAGTGCACCATCAGGACGCCGGTGTCCGAGAACATCTAGGAAAGGAAGGCAGCCGTCTGATTCGATCTCCATAGTGAAGCGTATGAGATCCTGTTGAGAATTCAAAAACGATAGGAAATTGTTTAAAGATTTGTGTCCATGGGGCCAGATTACAAAGATGTCATCACGTACCTATACCAACACTCTAGCTTAAGGTTGTAAGATAATAAGGCTTGTTGTTCTAACGCTTCCATAAAGATGTTGGCGACGACAGGAGACAGAGGAGATGCCTGCGCCTGAGACTTGTTCGTAGTATTTACCCCGAAACTGGAAATAGGTAGAGGAAAGACAAGCTTCAACCAAGTCAGCCAGATCATCCGGTTGGTCATTGGAGATGAGAAACTCTCTAATAATGGGTACTGTATTCGGTATGGGAACCCTGGTGAATAAGGATTCTACAACAAAGTTGACAAGTAAATCGCCAGGATTTACCGTCAACTCTTTCAGTCGTTGGGCGAAATGTTGGAAATTTTGGATGAAAGAGTCACTATGTCCAGCGTAAGGTTTTAGAAGGTTAGAAAGGCACTTCGATAATTTGTAAGTAGGGCCACTGATAGTGCTGACAATAGGACGTAATTACTACGGAGAAGTGACCTCTGAATACCGGTAGGGATAGATGACGTTTTGTTGGAGTTAATGATGGAACGCTCAATTCGGGAAGTATGATCACTTTTAAGAAGTTAATAGGTGCCGTTTTGCAGTAAGGAAAGAACTTTTTACTCATACTTTTCGCTGTCCAGGATAATCGTAGGATTTTCCTGAAGTCCTGAAGATGTCCCATAAGAGTGTGGACGAAACGTCGGCCAAAGCTACGACAACGATGCGGTTCCAACTCGGAAACCAAGAATATAGTATGTAGAGATTTACTTTGTAAAACTAATCGTACGTGCAAAACAATGTTATATACTTACCGTTTAGTTTAGCTTTTCTATTAAGGCGTATTAAACTGATATCGTTCGCATATTGTGGCTTATTGTAGCCTCGATGTACGAAAATATGCTTAGGTGTGAAATGCTGCACAGGTTCTGCACATACATCATCGTCACAGTCTGGATCGTGCTGTACATCATATTCTCCTAGGATTATACTCCCTCTACAAGTAAATATAATAATTTGACATTTTAAATTCTTGATTAATTTAATTAAATCACATTGATAAAGAAAGTTTCAATATAAAGTCAATAAAATATTAACGAACAACATAGAATTCATCAATCCCTAGCCCTGCATTTTTAGATGACGTTGAAATTATGATCATGTACATAGATGAAAAACATTGACAAAAAGAAAATTAGATGTCTAATTTCGAGTATGAATAGTCGATGTGAAGCGGTTATTTATTAGAAGTAGATCCGCAAATACGTGACATTGGCATTCTTCGTTGTTTCTGTTATTTAATGTTGTTCTTGCACGTTTATGTCATTCATGTTTGTTCACATGACTCAAGAAACTACGTTTTCTGAAAAAGCCATAGTTTCATCATAGTTTATACCCGTAATAGTAAATGGAACAAATTTCAGTAAAATTCAATCCATGATACAATTATAATAATTGGATTAATTACGACGCTTAATGTAAATATGTTTTGTTTAGTTAAGTTTCACAGTAGATCTGATTAATGGATGTCTACTTATGTATATCTTTTTTAGTAATTGTTATAATCATACATGTTATTCCGGAAATTAGTTTTTATGCAGTTACATTTTCTATTATTAATGCTATCCGGGTCAGCTTAGGTAAAATATTTTGACTTGACCATTGGGTACTGCGTCCAAACGATATCTGGTTTAATATTGCCCGGTTACAATGACAACAGTAAACAAAAGATGCTGACGTTAACGTTTTTAGACTATTGATTCAAAATTTCGAGCTCAAGTAGCTACGTTCAGTCAAAGCGAATCTCGCATTTGCATACTGTATCCAAATTGTCGCTGGTGTTAGTATTTTTTGGCTACTACGATAAGAATAAACAAAACATGCTAACGTGAAGCTTGATTCAAAATTTCTAGGCTAGGTAAAAAAAAGTTAGGTAATAGAAATGATGTACCAGAAAAGAGTGAAAGAAATGCTATATTTCAACTAGCAGGATGTATAAGCTGCACTATCCTAAACGACGATGTCCATAACCGAAAACATTTGTCAAATTAAAGCGACGATTTGAAAGTACTGGAAGCATTCATTCTATTGATATAGAAATAAAAAAAAATTGTAGCATTAATGCATCTTTTTAGTGAAAGAAAGCAAGAAACTATGTTTTAATAAAGTTTCTACAGACTGACAGTGATGTAAAGGTAAGTATGTAAGTATAAAGGGCCAGCGACGGTTTCTTAATAAAAGCGGCCTCACTTGGAATTATTTTTTATAAATTCATTTCAATTTCTCAAGGGTTGCAATAATTTTTTTTTTTGGTTTATGTTTATACTTTAGTTTTCATACTCTGAATATCGAGATGGTGTGCCCTACTAGAAAGGTCTGTATTTTTTAGGTTTATTAGCTTTAACTAAAAAACTTGTAAATGTATTTTATAAAAAAATACATTCAATAAACTATACGCAGAGAAACATTTACTTGTATAAAGCTGTCCGTCTTAATTCAAGACAATGACTGTTTCAATTATCCGTAATACAATAACTGCTTTAAATCAAAAGAAATATTTTCTTAGCGTTTCATTTCCGCTCAAGAGAAGCGTATACTTGTAATGAAATAATTGTATTTCTTTATTTAAGACATTTGTTAACTTGATTCAAAAAAATCTTGCAGGAAATTTGAAGAAAGCGATTCTTAGTATAAGTAAATGGCTGTCATAACACAAAACAATATTTTCTTAAGGTAAATAGCTTTCTTAACCCCAGGAAACGGTTAGGTATTGTTCATAAATCGATAGTTTCATTTTCTTAAAATAAAGCATTTTTTACAAAAAATTCTTGAAGTGCACATTATTTATATGCACATTATTAATTGCGCTTACCTTGTTTAAAACAGTATGACATATCCGTACTTAAAATGCAGTAAATTATTGCTTGTAATTTTAAAAAGGAGGTATCTACAGAATAATGTTCAAACAAAAGTTAACTTAATACTTCTACATTAAGTTAACACATGAGAAAAATGCCTGGATAAACAGTAACCAAAATAATGTTAATAAATAGCTCTTGGTATTGATGGAACCACTACCGGCAAAAACAATATGAGAAGAGAAAAGCATTAAAGCTTCTTGCTCCTGGCCACATTGCTCTTATATATCGCAGTTTATACCCCTAATCTTCAAAAACAGCAACTGAAATATTTCCTGGCGCCGCTCAATGCCAGTAGTTATAGTCACGCCGTCTTAGATAGTAGCCACAGAACTGGAATACAGACACTATACTTACCCATGCAATGATATAATCTTTAACGTACAACGTTTCGTTAACATTTTCAAAAGATATCGGTTAATGTAACATATTTTTCTTTTTATTACTATTTATCACGTGTACTATAGCTATAGTTTTTTCAAATATATAATAAATAACATAAAAAAGGGATAAATAAACTTAAACATTAACTCATTAATTATTAAACTATATAAAAATAATCCCTATTTAATTACATTATTAAAGAAATAATTTAATTATACTGTAACTTATAAAAAAAAATTTTCATTGCCTCATTCACTTACTCCTAATTTTAATTATTAACTTTAGTTTTTTTCCATTATTGTGATTTGTCTTTTATTGGATATCCTTGTATGTCTGATGTGTTGCTTGAACACGAAACTGGTCGCCTAATTTCTCAATATTTTCTTAACTTAAAACTAAATGATTTATTTGGAAAGAACATTTTTCTGTCTCGGATTTTCTTGATCTTTTAACCATAAGAAAATATTTATTTAATTCAAATAAGATTTCAAGAAAATTATTTTTATAGTCTTGAAATAAAAATATTTTCTTGAATAGAGACTGATTTTTGCAAGAGAACCTACTGTCTTGATGCAAAAGAACATTCATCTGCGTGTAAAAATAAGGAAACATTTATTAACCTGAGTGTCACTGTCACTTTCACTAGACTAGTAAAGGCAACAAATAGGCTAATCAAAATATCATCACGCCCGGATGATAACAAAAAGCAAGTTACGGTGCCAGAAACGCTCCCGGTCAGGTTGGTTAGACGGCTTACTCAAAATCCACAACAAGGACGTACCACTAAGGGCCAGCCAAGTTCACCGGTTGGTCAACGTGAACTTCGGTTCAACAAGAGAAACTAGCCAAGTTCAAGCTTGATCCGAGAGTCAGTATCCCATTCAACTGAACGCCCAAGATCGGCCGTTCAAGCCTAGTTCAAGTAGATTTTATTTGAAATATAAGCATTTCTCTTTCTATTAACGTCATTAACGTCATTCACGTGAAAATTAATGTTAGGGGAGTTATTCGTTTTGAAAGTAATAGCTAAAGTATATAACTAAATAGCATCTAACCAGTGCAACCTCAAAGTAATGAAATATGCATTTGTAGAAATCATGCATTAACATCTGCTGAGATGGTACTTCTTATTTTACGTTTCCTTTCATCTAGATCATTTCTGGAGATATAACCGATGTAGTTAAGCCGATAGTAAGCAGAACTATTCAAAAAGAAATCCAAGTAATTATTGGATTAAAATCCGTGGAGGCACAGAAGCATTAAACGAAACAAAACAGCAATTTCATGGTATAAGAAGTGGTGATTTTGTGGAAAATTATAGATATCGAAGAGGATTTTTTTCAAATAATACCCAAGTTATAATAATAATAATGGCAGTATACGATATGTGCTAATTAATGAATATCTTCAACAATTATTGAATATGAATAGACTTTAAGGATTCACCAATGTGGACAATATTATGTTTCAAAGAATATACGTACATAAAATGTTCTATACAATTTTACTTCCTCCCTAAAATTTTCATTTTTATTTTCTGTTCCCTTCCATCATCTTTCTTAGATTACTTTCTTTTTTGAGAATTTCTCATTTTATTTTATTGTTCTTTCAACAGCCGTAATTTTAAATTGTGCTCTTCTAAAAAAAATATTTTTTGTAGCTCTCCCAATTTCTTTTTTGTCTGCTCATAATAAAAACTCCGCACACCACATGTTGCGATACCAAAAACACAAACTAGGTCAATTACAAACATGGTTGGTGCGCTTCTTTTTCTATCGAATGCCATTACATATTTACCAAACATTAAACACATTTCCATGTTATAGTCCGTTTCATTTTATTTTAATTTGACTAATGGGCAGGTAAATACTCGCCAAGACATCGATCAACGCAGGTTAAAACCATCTGTTCCCTGGACCGAGCTCTAGCATCCCAGCGACAGAAACCAAGCTTGTCCTCGTGTATGGTGAATTGAGAAGCCAAAAACGAGAACAAACACCGTATAAGACGGAGAAGGTGTAAAATAGTTCTTGGTACTCCACAAACGTAGGCGTTCACCGTGTATAATGCAGCACAGTACCTTTGAAAATATGGTATGCGAAACGTCAGGAAGAAATAACGAAGTGACACGGCGGAACTCGAGAACTGCTACGATTATGATAGACGACCATGAAAGCCTGAGATATTATCAAACATATTGTAATAAAGTGAAAAAATGACAGTTAACATTCACTGTATAACTCTAACATTTTAACGTGCAGTTAAAATTTAAGTTCAGACAAGACCAGTTACGTCTAGACAGCTTAAAAAACTGAATAGAATATTATGGAGACTAGCTTGTAACATACTGGCTGTCCCAACTTTCGGGATATGTAATGGCGTCTACGGTGTAAATAGTACGAACCTAAAACTTCGTGATGACATAATTGACCTCCTAGAGTATCTTTTGACAATATTTCCATATATGTATAAACCGATAAAATACGGGTTTCATATGTATGTGATTTTGAGATATTTATAATCTTTCAATCAAAAAATCCGAAATCCGAATACATTCTAGCGTGAATTTTTACAACGCATCTTTGCCTCTATCTAGACATATTATCTCTAACGTTTTTGCACGATGCATATGTCTGGCATTGAAAGTAAAAGATGTGTTTACAGTTAAGCGCGAGTCCTGAATTTGGGTGCTTCATCCAACTTGTTTCTGATGTTAGTATTATTTGGTTACCATGACAACAGGAAACAGGAACATTGACACTTTCAAACGATTTAACATTTTCAGTCCAAGTAGTTACATTATATCCAAATGATTTCTGGCATTAATACAGGTTGGTCACCATGACAACAGCGAACAAAACATACTACAGACATTCAAAATCTTAGACCGTTGAAAAAGTAAAAAAACTGCCGTGTTTTAGCTAGCAGGACGTATAAGCCCCACTATCTTCATCGATGAACATCGATGAAATCCACAACTGAAAATATTTGTCAAATTAAAGCTAAGATTTGATCCTACTGGAAACATTAATTTTACTGATTTAGAAATAAAAAAATAGAATTATGGAACCCAATGCATTTTTTTAGCGAAAAGGGACAAGGAAAACAATATTTTAATAAGAGTTCATGCGGGCTAACAGTAGGTGATGTAGAATTATAATCACATAGCAATGTCAGTTTTATTTTCTTGGTTTCCGAGCTGGAACCATGTGATTTTCATACTTTTTGCAGACGTTACGTTCACACTCTTACGGGACATCTTCAGGGCTGCTATTTGCACACTGACTATTCATTCGGAAGGGGTTTATATAGGAATCGTTTTGGGTCAACGCAGCGGAAATGTTATGCATCAATGAAGCGTGGTGGTTGCTAGAAGGTTTAATCAGTTGGGATTTCCACGTATGGTGTAAGGAATAGCCATCCTCGCGATTTAAATTGTTGGGATGTTTGAATATCTCTACCGATTCACCGATTTTACTATAATAGTGGGGGTTATGAGACAAGATGCGGGTAAAGTTAAAGTGGATTTGGTGGCCTGTTTCCAGTCCATGTTCAGCCAGCGCGGACCCGGCACGTAACAACCGCACCTTGAATGTAGGGCAGATATGCTTGCTTACGGAAATTAGGTGAGTTGCTGTAGAGAAAAGTTGGTGTAGCTGTTAATGGTAATTTGAATATCTTCCCTAGAATAATTATTGCGGATTAAAGTTTCGCTTCTTATTTACTCACTTAATCATTTTCGCCTATCTCCTCTTACCGGGTGTAAGGCATTGTGGAGATGGCTATGATTAGCTTATGCTCTTCCTACATATTTTCCCCCATCTTTTCCTATCCTGTGTAGTTTGCTGTGTATTCTCCCATTTTTTTTCCCTCTTTACTACAGCTAATTTTACATCCTTCAACCATGCTTTTCTAGGCCTTCCTCTTGTATTTTTTTATTTAATCTGGTTTCTAGAACTTGTCTTACTATTCCATTACCTTGCATTCTTTTCACGTGACCATATCATCTCATTTGCGCTTCCTTGATGACTTCCATTATGGGTTTTACTTCCAGATTACTCCTGATAGTTGTATTCTTAATTCTATTATCCCTTTTCGTTTTGTTCTCAATTCGTCTTAAGAATCTCATCTCTGCCGCTGTTATTAGATCCCATAGCTGTACCCGAGACTCGCATAGTATTTGCTACGAAACTGGAAATAGGTAGAACAGAGACAAGCTTCAACTAAGTCAGCCAGATCATCCAGTTGGCTATTAGAAATGAGGAACCCTCTAATAATGGATAGCTTATTATGGTATGGGAACTTTGGTGAATAAAGATTCGACATCAAAACTGAGTAAATCACTAGGATCTACCGCCAACTCCTCCAGTCGTTTGATGAAATGGGGATGAACAATTTAAATCACGAAGATGGCTAGCCCTTACACCACATGTGGAAATCCCAACTGATTAAACCTTCTAGCATGCTTCATTGATCAATATTTTCGCTCCGTTAACCTAAAACGAGCACTATATAGCCCCTCTGGAATGTATAATCCCCGGTCAGTGTGCAGCAACAGCCCTGAAGATGTCCCATAAGAATGTGGACGAGACATCAGCAAAAGTTACGACAATGACGCAGTTCCAGCCCGGAAACCAAGAAAATAGTGAGAGCCTGCCTACCAGATTGTCAGTACCTATGTGTTGTTTGCTGTTGCCATGGTAACTACACAGTACTGACACCAGATGCAATATCCAAGTGGAAGACTCACGTTTAACTGCAAATATCAGTTAAACGTGAGTCTTCCACTTGGATTAACTGCAAATATCCAAAACCTGGGCGATGCTCATACGCCGAGGCAAAGGCATACAGGCCAATAACCCTATCATCCTTCATCTTGAAGACCATGGAAAAACTGCTTGAAAAGTATGTCAGGGAAACCTCTCTAATAGAAAGGCCATTACATCCCAACCAGCATGCCTACCAAGCAGGTAAATCATGTGAAAGTGCCTTGCATCAGCTTGTGTCGCGGGTGGAGACATCCCTAAACAATCAAGAAATTGCATTAGCTGCGTTTCTTGACATGGAAGGTGCGTTTGGTAACACCTCATTTGCATCACTATTACAGGCTGTAAACAGCCATGGAGTAGACAACACTGTCTGTAGATGGGTCGGAGCCATGCTCCATGGCAGACAAGTAGAGGCAGCACTGGTAGGCGGGACAATGCAGAGGATGCCCGGCAGGGAGGGGTATTATCCCCTCTATTGTGGGATATGGTGATAGACGAACTGCTGATCTTGCTAAACAATGCTGGCTACTATACACAGGGATATGCTGATGACATTGTAATACTCACCAGTGGGAGAAACGCCAGCATAATCTCAGAACTAATGCAAGGAGCATTAAAAATGGTAGAAGTATGGTGCAAGAAGGAGAACCTTAGAGTAAATCCTGGAAAAATTGCACTTGTACCCTTCACCAAGAGAAGGAAATTGGACGGTTTAAGAGAGCCGATTCTTTGCAACGAAGTAGTACAGATAAGTCAGGAGGCTAAGTTCTTAGGTGTAACCTTGGACTGGAACTCGCATTTACAAAAAATGACCGACAAATGTAAGAGGATGTTAATGACAACCCGTAGAACAGTTGGAAAAACATGGGAGCTCAAACCACATATGACGTACTGGCTGTACACTACGGTGGTAAGACCCATGATAACTTATGGCTGCCTGGTTTGGTGGCCTAAGATCACACAGAAGCATGCGATAACTAGTCTCTCGAAAATTCAGAGACTGGCATGTCTATGTATAACAGGAGCTATTAAAAGCACTCCAACAGCATGCTAAACCTACCTCCTCTTGAGATTTATATCAAGGGAGAAGCCAGAATGGGTGCATACAGATTGAAAAATACTAGCAACTGGAGATCCCACAGTGGATCTGGGCACACCAGAATAGAAGCAGTAGTAACAAACCCTATCTATGATATGGGTAGTGATGCAACAATCTCCAGGATCTCCTATGACAAACCTTTCAAAGTTTTCTTGAATTGGGAAGAATGGAGGGATGGAGAGGGGAGAAAACCAAAAACACTAGTCTGGTACACAGATGGGTCCAAAACGGGCACTACATCTGGCGTTGGTGTATATGAGGAAAACTAGGGATACAAAGTATGTGTATCACTTGGGCGATACACCACAGTATTTCAAACAGAAATATATGCTATACAAACCTGCGCGTGGGAGAGTCTGCGTCGGCGACCGCAGGGTGAGACAATTTGCATTCTCTCTGACAGTCAGGCTGCCTTAAAGGCACTAGCATCTTATCGTATAACCTCCAAACTAGGGGGGGGGTATGGGAGTGCCTGCAAACCCTAATGGCTCTGTCTAAACACAACAAGGTCACACTGGTGTGGGTGCCAGGGCGCAGGGGCATAGCGGGCAATGAAATTGCAGACCAGCTAGCGAGAGAAGGTTCAAAAATGAATTATATAGGCCCTGAACCGGGTCTAGGTATTACCAAGAGTGCAGTGCGTGGTGCAATTAATGAGTGGATCATAACACAACACCAATTAAATCGGAAACATGCAGCTGGACAAAAGCACAGCAAACGGATGATGGGAAGACCGTCGCAACATCTGACTGCTGACCTGCTTGAATTAAGCAAGATACAGCTTAGGGCAGCAACATGTCTATTAACAGGATATGGCTGTTTGAGAGGCCACTTGCATAAGATGGAGATCTACAAAGATGAGCCCTTATGTAGACTTTGTAATGAGGAGGAGGAAACAGCCCCTTATATTATTTTCGAATGTGCAGCGTTAGCTCAACGCAGATTCGCTATGCGAAGCACAATTGAACTACCAATGGAGAAAGATTTACTACATAGGCTCTTAAACCTGATTGCGGGAACTAACCTGTTCAAGTAAAACAAAACCAAAGCAGGAATAATACAATAAGCTACTAAGCTTCAGTGTTAGGGATGTAAAGACCAGCCCTGCTTTGGTAGGAAAATCAATCAATCAATCAATCAACTGCAAATATCTGTTCTACTTTGAATGTTAGACATATGCATCATTATATAAAAACGTTAGAGATATAAATTTCTTATGTGGCAAACGTTTTTGGTGTTTGAATTTGGAAAAGTTTGGTATTCAACACGCTGTATATTTCGAAGACGTTCTAATATAATGTATAAGCGAAGTATACAATTTCAACTTGTAGATATTTACGCCGACATGTATTTGCATTTCGAATTTTTTAAAGGAAATAGATGTACCTAAATTGAGGCGATTGAGGACAGTTATAAATATCTCGCAATCTGTTAGACATAGACAGATGAAATCCATATTATACTGGTTTATTGCTAGATAGGGACACAATTCCAGTATGCTAAAAAATTGGGACACCCCGTATAGAGTATCATAACAAATGTAAAAATTAACTTTTCTGTTTTCATAATATTATAGTAAATACTCACAATATGAAGCTAACATCTTTATTAGTACTGGGGCAATGAATCGTCGGTAGATCTGTTGTACAGTGGGCAGCAGTTAAAACGTATAAATCATTAATTACAGCGCCTCCGCATCGATATAAAATCTTTGTTGTACATCCTGGTAACAAAAATCCTAATCTTGCTAGCCATGGATACTGCCCTAGAGCAGCTGTCTTTCCACCTATAATTCTATCTGTGAAACTTATCCCACAATCCTTAGGTAATAAGTGATAGTTCTTGTGATTTTCTATACTGCTAGTATCTGCGGTAGATGTTACGAACGAAGTTTCTAAAATATGGTACTGGATAAGATTTAATTTACATTTAGTTGCTTCTTAAACACCTAATGTAAGAACTACACAAAATAAAATAATACGTATAGAGCGCATATTATAGAACGTTCGCGATACAACTTGAAGTAGTATTTCGATAAAAGATGATTATCAAAGAATTGTTCATAAAAATTAATTGCTTATTAACAATACAATGATTCCATTTAACAATATTTTTCTTAATACATACAGGGTGAGTCAACGGTTTGGGAAAGTTTCGCGTATATGGAAGTATGCAGTAATTATCAGTGCATGACCTAACAATATTTCTGACTTCACAGTATGATTATCTACAGTGTGGCGCAACTAAGTTTTTTTTATTTGAAAACCTTGTATATTACACAATTTCTACATTCATTACACTATTATTTGAATATTTGGAAATAATTGGAAATAAACCTATGTAATATGGGTTTCACGTGTCTATTTCTACCAGATTGTGGGATATTTATAATTTTGTCCTCAACTGTCTACATATGCAGATAGTTATTTCCTTCAACTACTTGGCTTAAGCTAGAAAATGGTATTGTAATACCCTCCACTTCACAGTTGGCGGTGAAAAAATTTAATTTCTTAAGCGGTTAACTTAAACAATATATGTATATATTAAATTAAATATGAAATAAACAATAATATTACAGTAATGAACGTATTCAGTACAAAAGAGAATTGTCACAGATTATATACAGGATGTCTCACCGGGAACTGCATCGATCGATATATGAAAGAGTATACATTGGAAAATTCTGAAAACTTGGTATTATACTATAGCCTACTACATGTACTATTAAACTAAAATATTTTTAACAATCTGACACATCCAGTTATAACGGAAATGTCTGTCAACTTTGTTATTTTAAATGGAACATCCTATATATTATTACAGTTTTGAATTATTCATTCAATTTTAAGGTTTGTTTGATAAAACGTCTATGTTGCTATTTCTTATCATATTTGAAATATTTGCATTTTTTGAAAATTTTTGACAGATGGAGTGCATGTAAGCTATTATAACTGCGAAAGTGTTCAACTTGGAAAATTGAAATTTTGCAGAACTATTGACCGGATAGGGTAGTATTACAATCCGAATCAATTTTTCGAAAACATTATACAGCGTGTCCGAAAATTACGATTAAAGTTTCAAATGGAAAATGTGTCAAAACTCAATTTTTTTAAATATGACTACCTATTTTTATCTGTCTTATCAAATTGCCCTCACAAAAATATTACAAAAAAATTGATACTTTTCAAGATATTTAGGAAAATGTTTATTATAGCACAATCTTTTTATAAAAAAGTACCCATCAATGTATGTATAGTGTAAAAATGTAGCTTACGTAGTTTTTTAAAATAATCCGTATATCTAAGTTAGTCATAACCATTAGGAAACAATCCAACAT
Source organism: Dynastes maya (assembly GCA_029619315.2). Classification (NCBI taxonomy): domain Eukaryota; kingdom Metazoa; phylum Arthropoda; class Insecta; order Coleoptera; family Scarabaeidae; genus Dynastes; species Dynastes maya. Next base: position 57,012,682 of record JAROYE020000003.1, on the reverse strand, counting down.
TGATGAAATGTCACAAAGTTTCAATTATAAACAATGCCGGTACGTTTATATTATATGAAGATTATTTAAATTTGTTTATTAATATTTATGGAGAATGCAATAAAATGATATCAAAAGCATGCGATACCTATCCCAGTCGGTATCCACAAAAACAAAAGCTGACACCAAACACAGTTACAGAATTTTAGAAAAATTCAAAATCATAAACCTATTGTTGATGATGCCAACATGGAAACTGTCATTTTGGGATACTTCACAGCAAATCCAACACTGCGCTGGAATCAGGGTTATCTCATTCTCCATAAATAATGAACAAATTTATATAACCTTCGTTCCTATAATTTAAACGTGCCGGCATTGTTTATAATTGAAAACTTTGTGACATTTCATCAATGTTGGATTGTTTCCTAATGGTCATGACTAACTTAGATATACGGATTATTTTAAAAAACTACATAAGCTACATTTTTACACCGTACATACATTGATGGGCACTTTTTTATAAAAAGATTGTGTTATAATATACATTTTCATAATTATCTTGAAATGTACCAGTTTTAGATGCGTAATGAATATGACATTCTTTTTTGTATTTTTATAATAATAATAATAATAATAATAATAATAAACATTTATTTTCCCAACAGGCATATTGCCCAATAACAGGAGAAATGTGGGTAAGTATATACACAAAATAAAAACACAATGCAACACATGAAAAAAAAATAAAGAGTAAATTTCTACATGTTTTACTTAAATAAGTCACGTTTATTAGCCGCCCTGGACAAAGTATACGTCGGCGCTCGTCTCATTGTGTTAGTCCTTGCGAATGGAAGAATGAAGCCAATATATATATAATAGTAATTTGATAAGACAGATAAATAGGTAGTCGCATTTAAAAAATTGAGTTTTGACACATTTTCCGTTTGAAGTTTTAATCGCAATTGTCAGACACGCTGTATAATGTTTTCGAAAAATTGATTCGGATTGTAATACTACCCTATACGGTCAATAGTTCTGCCAAATGTTCCAAGTTAAACACTTTCTCAGTTATAATAGCTTATATGCACTCGTCCATCTGTCAAAAGTTTTCAAAAAATGCAAATATTTCAAATACGGTTAGAAATAGCAACACAGTCGTTTCCTCAAACAAACCTTAAAATTGAATGAATAATTCAAAAATGTAATAATATATAGGATGTTCCATTTAAAATAACAAAGTTGACAGATATTTCCGGTATAACCGGGTGTGTGAGATTATTAAAAATATTTTAGTTTAATAGTACATGTAGGCTATAGTATATTACCACGTTTTCAGAATTTTCCAATGTATGCTCTTTCATATATCGATCGATGCAATTCCTGGTGAGACACTCTGTATAGAGATATAAATGTGGGAAGTTGTATGTTCGACAAACGACTCAGATACCAAAGCAGTAATATACAAAAACGAAAATACAATAAACAGAATAAATAATAATATATTTAAGTGGTCACACTAACTTTGATGGTAATTTTCTGGGCCGTCGGAAACGCACTTTATATAATAATTCGACGGTTTATTGTTAGCACTTTTCTAAATAAAACACTAGTGATTTAGAGCTCTCGCACTAAAAAAAAACTGAAGATTGAAAAAGTGAAAACTAATTTGAAAACGAGCATCACGGTCTTTTAAAACTCTCGGTATCAATTTCTACTTAAGGTTAACAAATTTTATGTCATTGACCGGTGTTTACTACAAATCCAGAAATGCATACCTAGCGTCTGCGGATGCAAAAAATACAACTTGGCTATGAGGATTTTAGTAAATGTACATCCCGCACTTACTGAATTCTATGGGATTGAATGTTTTTTAGTTTTTATTAATTATTTAATAGTTCTTTTTTAAGCGTAACAAGTTTTTTAAGCAAAATTATTTATAATTTGATCTTTAACTGAGGTACTTGGTTTAGGAAAAATTACTAAGCACCAGTTGGAAAAAAAGCCAACAAAATGTTAAAATAGATCAATTTTCCAACATAAAACATTTTAGGTAAACAATAAAAATACGAACATGTGTTACAAGAAAGTACTTTATTTACAGTATGAATTCTAAAGAAATTAAAAAAATGATACATGGGTAATACAGACGACAAAGTTGTTGTTCTCAACACTCAGGGAGTTGTTTCCAAAACTGCAAACGATTTTCTTTTCGATGAGACTGCTTAGGTTCTTGAGAATATTCGTCTTTTTATCAGCAGAAACTCCATTAAACTGTTCTTAACTTCTCGGAAGGGTTTGGTTTTGGTCAGTTTGGCGTTTAACAAATTTATTTCAATGATCTCAGATGTACTAAAGTCGTTTTTGTACTTTAAGGTTTTCAAAGCCCTTGTAAATATAAATTCCACAATACTTTGTAGATATGGCCTTAGTTTTGTGTGTCCCAGCTTATAAATTGATGAATAATCTTCCTACAAACAAAAACATTCTAAATCCATAGGTAACACCTCGGTTCTTGGGGACGCATTTTTAACAGCAGTAACATTTTGAAAATCAGATAGTTTGTTACCTATTCTTTGCATGTGTCTCTCAACCCCATGGTGGAACGAGTCAGCAGCCATAAAGGTATGATCAGGTTCAAAATATTTTTATAATTATACAATTATCTCTTCTGAATTAAACAAGTACAGAAAAAAAGAAAATAGTGACCAATTCTTGTTTTGTTCTAAACAGTTGTCAAGCGTCAAGTTGTCACGAGTAATGTGCTTTTTATCTCGCTTCGACAACAAAAATTGATAGAAAGTGCTTATTAACTCGTTTTTGCTTTTGCCAAAAATACCCTTATGCTATAAAGCAGCAAACTCGAAGAATTTTTTTTTTTTGAAGGAACAAAACTCATTGCAGACAGGTGGATGGGTAAATAATGCAGATTTGAACATATGAAGACATGGTAACATAATTACTAGAGCGGTCACTTTTATATTTCGCGGATTACGTTAAGAAATTGGCGTCATTCATTGCCGGGACTACTAACTTGAATCATCCGCGAAATTTAAAAAGTGGCTGCTCTAATAATTACTTTTTCCATACCCGCATAGTATATTACAGCATCTTTGTTTACTTCCTGATCTTTGTCTGCCAAGTACCATACGAGACTTTTACGTGGTTTTTCCACATTTTAAACACTTCACATGATTATCAAAACTGTTTTTACAATGTTCACTAGTAAAGGCTCTTACGAAAGAGATCTTTTATAAGCCTTTTCGATGCATAGTAATTTGCCACTAATGTATACGGTTGAATCTGTATTTTCAGTTAAAACGACATTTCTGTTGGTATATTGGGTGATTGTTTTTCAACACCTTTGGGTGTTCACTTTGCCAAACATTGATACCACAAAGAACAATCATAACTTATATAAAGATGTGTATTTTTGAGAAGCAAGAAATATACTTGGTATTTAATATGATTGGGTTGACATGATTTATAGTGCAGTACTAACGTTATATTATTATCAAGGCTGTTAAGGTAAATGGGAGTGGCACCTGATAGTGCTAAACACATTTTCTATGTAATTTATTATTTAGGGTACTTTTGGAGAGCAGCTGCTAGAGTGACACCAACCAAAAAATCACCAATAAAAATTTCAGAAAGATAAATTTAGAGAAATAGGGTTAAACAAGTCATATACAACACAGATAGGACATACCTACATATAGTGTACGTAAGGTGGATAATAAAAATGTATCATTACGCGGGGTTCTCTCCCTCATACCTCCCTTAAGAGTGATGTCACGGCTCTGATGGATACTTTGAATAAGGACCAGTACACCGAAACTGAAATTGATAAATACAGGCTGCGGCTTGCATTTGCTTAAGTGGCTAAACCCTTTAAATTACAACATAAACCTCTCTACAGCATCTTAATTTTGAATTACGGTGAATATGGTAATGAATGATTCAAATTTCGTTAAAGCACATTTACCTTTGCAATAAAATTTTATATTAATTTGTTGATGTTGGCAGTATATTTTTTGTGGGTGATATTTACGTGTTCCTAGTTCATGTCGCCGTAAGAAGATACGTTAAAAAAGAAGAGAACGACCAATCCTTTTAGTTAAGTTAGAACTGATTTGACTATTCTTAAAAGAGAAAGTTAAACGAAAAGAACGTCATGGAAATTTTTAATATTACTTAATTACTTTGAACTATAAAAAGGAGCTATTTGTATATTCACATTAAATAATGAATGTTAAAATTCAAAAATGAAATTATATTAGTCATTGCATTCGTCAATAGTTTTCTGTATTCCTTACTTGTAGAGTGTAGTTTATAAATAAGTGTTCCTTCAAGTTTTGTGAGTTTTTATCTAAGCAATAAACCAATATATAATTAAAAGAAAACAATAAAGCTCAGTGATTTTAATTGTTTTGTTTTAGCTGGTTGAATTACTTTTAATTAGATTGTGATACGTTTACTTTACGCATATGTCTACCTATTATTGTTGGAATGTTATGATTAAGGTTGAACTACTGAGGTCAAATACGAACCGGTTCATCTAAAAGTATACTTAAAGGATTACTTGTGACTGAATTCAAATTCTAAACCGTAGATAATTTGTCTATTTGAAGTACATGTATTGTTAGAGTCAAGAGTTTTGTATTTTACATGAATTTATTACTGTTATTAGTTAATTTTCTTACTGTTAATTTCCTTTTACTAAACATACCGCGTTAGTAAGTTCCGTAGTAAAGTGAACCGCTGAAATACCTGGACAGTGTTGCAACGTTTATCTGCTATCAAAGTATAAGGTGGGGAGTCGCGTGAAGCGAATCTATCACTAAGGATCCAATCTCCGTGAGCCATGCATTATACCCGTAATTCATTTATTTAATTGATAATCCTTGCCTCTCACCTTCTCTCCTTGGTTATTTTTAATTTGCTTTGTTTGTGTCTCGAAATTATACTGTAGAATAGTTTTTTTTTTTAGTTATGTTCTTATAAACTAAGAAGTCGTTAAATGGTACTACGGTAGAGGCAGTACTGCAAATGACTGCTTATTTTGAACATTTATTATAATAATACGTTCAACTGAACTTTTATACAAACAAATACGATTCATTTTACATAAAATTCCATTAATTAGATTTAGGAAACATGTAAGTATTTGTTATGTGCCTATTATCATTTGAACATTTAATATATTGTATATTTGGAAATGAAAAAATATAGTCTAGTTAGTTTATAATGAGAAGTTCTATTTCGTTTTAGAATCCGTCATTTAAATTTTAAATTAAGGAAGGACGATTCTTTTTGCTTGGTATACGACAATAGTATTTGTTTTAAAATAATCAATGATTGTTTTAAAATTAAGTCTGTCAATAGGACAAAAATCAAATAAGATGTATTACGTGTTTCCATAAATCTTTGTCGAACAGATACCTCGACTACGTATGTTAGGCAACTGAGTTGAGGGTGTGTGCACTTGTCTATGGGCACTGAGGACCGGAGGGAGCGTTCCTAGCACAAGCGGCAACATTATTCGCTATACACGTTGGTCCAGATACGAACGGGATTGGCTTTGTGAATAGCAACAGCGTATTCGCGTGTCAGTGAGAGATCCCATCCAATTGTAGTATACAGTAATATATCATAAAGCGAGTAGCGTTACGCACGCATATTATAAACACGTATGTCCTCTCAATCAAGTAATATTATAATTCAACGCCTTCTGACAAAATGTGTTAATACAGAATTGCTGCATAATTTTTCTATATTCTCAGATTATGTTAGAAAGTACAGTTTCTTATATTCATTTTGTTGCTGTTATGTAGGAGAATGTGATGTAGGAGAACGAAAAAGTAATTCTAAGTTGGAAAATAAACAACGATTCTTATAAAATTAAACTAAAGAAAAATAAGTTCGATAATTATACAATATTTTGAACTTTGTAACTTTGGTATTTGTTGCGTTTCAAAATACCTTTCACAGTACTTCTACTAACACCGGTTTCGTCTGTAATTTGCCGGCTAGAGTAAGGTTCGCCCATTTCAACTAACGAACAAACCCTCACTTCTCTCTCGTCCCGCTCGGGAAGCATTAGAGGGATTTGAGGTTGTTCGCCTATTTGTTGGCATTTACGGCAATTCCCGACCACGCAGGCAGATTTTCTAAACGCTTTGACGATCCTTTCAATCGTCAAATGCGAAGGAATACGACAGTCCACGTGCTCTACGGCAAATAGATCGGCCGTGCTTTGGTAGGATTTTCCGGCAAGATACCATGTAATGATTTGTACCTTCTCTGCGGTTGTATAAACTAACATAATGTATCCGCAATCCACAATCATTTGTTAGAACCTTACGAGCGCATAGGTAGACAAAGAGTGCGTCAGAGTTCCTTAGAGCTACGACAGTTGCGCGCGGCGTAGCTGGCCGGCGAAGATAAATGCAAGACATGGCCCGATGTGTATGTATGCGACTCGGGCCTATAAATGAATCCTTACCTACCCTAATATGTATTTAGCGCATTTACACTTAAAAGAAAGTATAACCCTCCTGAAAATGTCTTACGTTGTTTTACATGTAAAAAAATCTATAAACAGTAAACTTATAAATAGTTCAGCAACTGATCGCCCGTTATCTGCCATCACTTCTTGACTGGCAATATTCTTTCACTGGCAAAATACATCTTCTGAACATACAATCAAGCATCATTCTGTGAAATGTTTCAAGTTACAGCATTCTGATGTGATGGTAACGAATAACATTGACATTTCAATTTACTACTGTCAAAATTCCCGTGTTAAAGAACTAAATAAAATAAAATATGTCGAAATTAACTACTAATCCGCCTCCCGAAACTTCAGAAAGCGCCTCTAATCCATCTAAACCACCAGCCCGGCCAGAAGAAGGAACCCAAAAACCACAGAAACCTAAACCAGATGAACCAAAAACTCTCTTTGACATCATAGGGACTACATTGACTGATATTTATAACAGTCCATATAAAATGAAAATTATATACTGCACTATTTTATTTCTGTTTGCCTTAGAAGTGTTTAGAGAACTGAAAAATATTGAAATCCCTATGTATTTGTACAAACCGTTCAGGAGGTTATCAGAATGTTTCAAGTGTCTAGTGAGATTAATAACTAATTAAGGTTCAAAATGTGTTGTGCATTGAACATATAGTAGATATATTTAGAAAATAAATAATCTGATGGCTTCTGTGCATAGAAACCGACATCATACTTTTACCGTTGTAATGAAAAAAGCAAAAAATAAAGCCGGCAAATAAGGCATTTTATTAATTTAATTATTAGTCAAAATGTAAAATAAATGAATTTACATGCATATTCGAATTATTCCTTGTAAAACCAGAAATATGGGAAAACGCAAATAAGACACGATAATGTTGCATTAGGGCCGCTTGAACAACTGAAACATTATCTCTTGAAGCCTTCTTTTGAGCAGGGGACGATCTTGGGTAAAGTATGTGCTAGCAGCAGGTTTTCGGAATCGCAAGCCCTCTGCCATGTACCAGCAACCAAGTCACAAAGGTCTTTAAAAAGACCGGGAACATTAAAGTCAAACTTTAGTTGGCTGACGAACCAAGAAGCTCGCAAGATCAATCATTTTGTTTTGTAGGATATCAAGAGTTTGTATATAGGACTTAACCGTTATAAACTAGGCTAAAATCGATAGGTCAAGACCTATACAGCAGCAGGTTGGTATTAATTTGTAAAGGGTTTTTACTGCAGAGCAGCGGCGTTAGGGTAATCTTGGCCTTAACGAGTTGGTCTTTAACTTCCAAGTTAGATGGTAGTTCTATTGGTTGTGGACAAAAACATCATTATTTGGAACTGTCGTGAGATCGTCAAATAGACTGTGAACACTGCACACGAGTAAAGTTTCGTCCCCGGAAGTGTGTTAAACACCCGTATTTTTTAGCTATAGGTTGCCCGCTGAGTGGCAACGGACACCTCTGAACACAGTCATGAACCCTGGAAAATTCAAAAATTTTATCGAGTAGTGAGAAAAGAACCCACTGCTGGTTCTAACGCAAACAGTGTGGGATTATATCGGCTTAATCAGTCCTGGATTAACTCCCATTCTGATCATTTTTAAAATGAGACCATTGTGCAAAACAACAAAAACTTGCTTCTGTGAGACGAGATAGCTGAAGATAGTAGTTCGAAGATTCGTTCCTAAGTCTATCTAGGATGACTGTTTGAGTTACCTTCGCAAGAGAGGATAGCATGATAATTCTGTGGAAACAACAGACCCTTGTGTTGTTTTGGTATAGCGACGATGATGGCATGCTTTCAGCGTTCAGGGAAATGCTGGAATGTCAGGATAGATTAATTCTTTTGCGGTTCTGCATTGGTTATAATTCTATACAATTTGTCGCTTAAATATCTCAAAAATGTTGCCAATCACGTATAGAGCGTATCCTGCTTACATATTATGTAGGTATGGTAGATCCCAGTTACAGCATCGGATGTGCCAGCAACTTTCTAACGTTATAACAAAGTCTCGTCATCCGCAATGTAAACCAGGACGGAGGAATTAATAAAAATATTTTATTGCGGATAAATAATGCTTATTTATTGTTAGTTACACATTTACACTACCGGCCATTGAGGTTAAGACAACTAGTGAATTATTGCAAACGTGAATAAAAACGGTAATAATGCAAAAGAACAAAATATTGTTAGAAAGAAAAACATATACAAATAACAAGAAATAAAAAAATAAAACAAAACATTTTCATTAAAATATTAGGTTATATCTTTTGCTCATCGAAATAGCCTCCTTTGGCTTGCAATCCTCCCCGGACCACTCGTGGTATTCGTTCTGTTTGGTTGGTTACAGTTTCACTGCAAATATTGTTCAAATCAGTTTGGAGAAGTCGCTACACATACTCTTTCGAAGCTGGAGAGACTTTTCGTAATCTTCTGTCCAGCAGTAGTAATTCGATGGGGTTCAGATCCGGACTCTGCGAGGGCTAAGGCGTTGATGATTTGCAAAACGTTCTCTTCTGCTTGAGACGTTAGATGATTTTTACAGATTCGTGCAGTATGTTTGTCGTTATCATGCGCAAATATGAAGTTCTCCCCAATTAACAGCAATCCGGATGTCACAGCGTTCTCTTCCGGTATTCGTCTATAATTTTCTTTACGCATAACACTGTCGATTTTTACTAGATCTTCGGTCACCGCACTAAAACAACCCCAGATCATTACTAAACCACTACCGTGTTTTACTGTGGGAACGATGAAAACTCATGCACGGAAACTCTGCGCTTCTGACCAAACACTTCGAATTTGGATTCGTCAGTCCAAAGAACATTTCTCCAATTTTCTTCTGGACAATTCCTATAATTTTCGGCCCACTGTAGTCGTTTTTGGCGATATCCACGACACGGCAACGGTTGTCTTACGCAACGCGACCGTAAAGAATGGTTTCTCTTAAACGGTGTTTAGTGGTGGTTACAGAAATTGGTCGTTCGCGTCCCCTATTGATTTCTGCTACGATTTCGGGCGCCATCAGTCGCCAGTTTCGTTTGCTTAGTACTATAAGGCGTCGATCTTCGGCACGCGTTGTCATTCTTGACCGACTTGGGCGATTACGGTCTTCTAATGTCAAGGTGGTCCGGTGTCGGCGAACAGTATAATGCACTGTTGGTTTTGTAACTTGCAATTTTTCCGGAATCACAGAAACGTGTGTGTAATGTGTGATGAATGTGTAATGTGAGAACAGCCGATGGCTTTTCTACAGTTGTAGGCTTTCTTTTCGGCATTTTTTAAATATTACTTTCACAAACACTGAAACCGAACATCGGTATCCAAATTGGTTCACTAACAGACTGATTCACAGCGAGTATGATAAGAATTACTCCGTATTATAACCGAAAACACGCAGGTAAAATTTTACGACCCCCTAGGCCCTTTCCTTCTTTTGTAAACATGTTTATAGGCCATCCATTAAATATCGTTTCTAATATCTACGATATATCGCTTCTAATGAAATCATTACCTGCTATTAAGATACACTGAAATTTCTGTCTATAACTTTTATTCCAATCAGAATTTCCGTCTTAAATACTTTATTGTTATCTCAACTTTGTTGTAGTTTTTACAGTACTAAGGGTATTGAATATTGAAAAAATTCGATCTTTTAAAATTCCAATAGTTGTCTTGTCCTAACTTCAATGACCGGTAGTGTATATGTGTCGAAATACATCCAAACAAAACGCATTTCAAAATTCTTTTTGCACTACTGTTGCTTAAAAGCGTTTTATCTATAGTTTTTTATGTCTGATATAGCAATTCACTAACAATAACAAATTCTGTTATTCCTGCAAAATGATAAGCAAACGTAAGTTTCTCTTAATAGTAGAATGTTTCATGTATAACATAATAACATGTTTCATCTATAAAAAATTACGTAACCCAGTTTAAATTACTTTAAAAGGGTTTTAACATTAAAATATACAATTTTACGCAACCGCCAAACAAATTTAGTTTAGAGAAGTCCCTCTATCCGGTTTTTCCATGACACATATGTATATTCCCTCTCAGATAAAATTTGTTTAAAAAAATAAATAATAGCACAAACCAGCTTAATTAAATACTGTGATAAGCACATTTAAACATTGAAATTTAAGAATTACTTATTCGGTTTTTTGAACCGTTCAACAATAATATAATTGCAAAACTCCTATAACTATTGTTTAACATGTGATACATATTATATCTACATATGCTACATGCTACTGGCGGGAACTCCATTCAGTGCCGCCAACTTTGTAAAGTGTTACAAATTAATTACATACACAACACATTGTGCTAATTGTTTCTATAATTATTTATTATACAGTTGTATTCCATTATATATCAAAGAAAAAAAAACCATGGTTAAAAAATCACTAAATGAAATTACTTACCGTTCTATTTTAGTAAAATATAATATAATAATACTTGATATCTTAAGTCAAAGCAACTAAGAATAATCCTTTTCACTAAATTTCGTTCTATTAAATTTCAAGCATGTTGACGTAGGTAACGAAGGTAATTCAGGTATCTTCTATGCCCAGTTTTCTAGACTATTCTCTGTCATCTGTGTTGATTGCTGTCACAGTAACAAAATAGCTGGTAATTGTAATCAATTGTAATTTGCGATCGCGAATAACCTGTATTTATTTCGTTTAGTTATTAAAATGTTTTCTTTACTTTTGAATAATAAACCAATCGTCTTAATAAAATATCACGATATAAATCTAAATGAAATCCAATCATATATTCATCATTCTTTGGTAAGTATAATGGCATGGATACTTGATGAATATTTAGTCTAAAATTATTATTACAGGGTTTAAATACCTCAATATATTATCTATTGCAAGATGGTAAACTAATTAACAGTGACACAGCAATAAAACAACAAAATATCAATATAGTGCTAAGAACATGTGGAGGCAAAGGGGGTTTTGGATCGATGTTAAGAGCAATTGGTGCACAAATAGAAAAAACAACAAACAGAGAGGCATGCAGAGATCTAAGCGGAAGAAGATTACGAGATATTAACGAAGAGAAAAGGCAGGGTATTCAAAATTGCGTATTATTGTGTGTAGTATATGACAGCAAATTGTAGATTAAAAAAATGGATCACGCAACAAGCTGAACGTGAGAAAGAGGCAGCTGAACGTAGGCAAAGAAAGTTGGAGAAATTATGTGAAAAACCAAAACACGAATTTCAGGATGATGAATATGATAATGAACGTTCACTATTACCAGAAGTAGTTGAAAATGCTGTATCTCAAGGTCTAAAAGCATCTTGCACAAGTACATTCAAAAGAAAAGCAAACACGATAGAAAATTGTAAGAAGAAACAAAAATTGTGGTAAGTTTTTTAAAATAATTTAATTTATAATATAATCTCTACGAACGCCATTATACAACTCAAATTGTTACTGTATTTGACATTGTATACAACATTTTATTCATAGAATGTCTTCTGCATAAGCATTTCTATATTCCAATATATTTTTATATCAACTTAATGCAGATTTCTTCTAATCCCTTAGTTGTAATATGTCTGGTTGGCAATGAGATACAATTGTTGAATGCCGCATTGCAAGACTGAGAGTCATAAAAAAGAGGATTATTCCAGCTAATGATTGATTCAATTAAGAGTTTTTATTAATTTCAAAAATGCGTTGTTGATTCTTGTATCTACAAAGTTATTTATTTCAAATGAAAAGTTACTTCTTTTTGGAAAGGCTTCCAGGTTGAAACCGCATCATGTGTGCTTCAGTATGCCAAGGTCAAATAAATGTTTTGCTCTCGATCGCATGGAGCTTTTTCTGGACCGCAACATGTCAAACGCTGCTGACGATCAACCAGTTGATTGAAACTCCGTGTGATCGAGAGCGAAACGTCGGTATACTGGCACACATAATATGACGCGGTTTCAATCAGGAAACTTATCAAAAAGGAAAAACAGCGACCAAGGAAGTCTACACCAACATATAAAAGAGTTACTTATTAGGGAATCATAGTTTATTAGTGGTCATATTCTTTTTTATTCTTTTGGATGTGACGGATTAATTACAAAGCGAATGCCCATATAAATATTGTAGTAACCCGATTGGGTCGTCTTATTTCGTTTTCTTCAATTTCATCATTAAATAGGTTCTTCACAATATCTGCTTCACTTAAGTTACCCCATGTTTCCAAATCATTATCAACAGTTACAAAGTCTAGCAGCTCTTCAGTAGTTATAGATTTATCAGAACTGTTAATAAAAATCAGCTGAGCTAACGGAACTGAGTCTTCCTCATCGAAGTCATCTTCTTCTTCCATCAGACTATCTTTTTGGCTTTGTATAAACCCAGCATGCCGAAAACAATTTGCAATTGTTTTATCTGATACCTTTTCCCAAACTGCAGATATCATAAGAACAGCATCCAAGAGCGTAATACCACATTTTCGTTTGAGTTCTATGCGTTTTGAATGATTTAATTATCCCTTGGTCCATCGGCTGTAATACTGCAGTGTAATTTGGAGGTAAAAAATATAACTTGATAGCACTTAGATTTTCAACTTTTGGATGAGCGGGGCAATTATCCACAAGTAATAAAGTCTTCTTACTAGATTTTTTCAAATCTTTGTCCCAATCACAAAGGAACTTCGCAAATATTTCTGCCGTCATCCACGCTCTTCTGTTGTGTTCATAAATAACTGGTAAACTTTTAACATTTTTAAAACACCTGGGATTTTTTCCTCTACCTATAATGAGTAATCTACTTTTTTCGCTACCTGTCATATTTGCACCTACTAGTACAGTTATCCTTGGACATTTTGCCCCCATGTAATTCTCACCCTTAAATTTCATGGTTTTATCATGTGTCATTTTATAAAATAAACCGGTTTCATCCGTATTAAAAATGTCAATATCTGTATAATTTTTTCTATCAGGGAAAACATTTTGCAACCATAATTCAGAAAGATATATTTCCGAAAATGATATCGTGACGAGAACGAAATCGATTGATCCAACCTTCGGAACATACGTCCAGTTAATGATACATTTCTACTTCTTTGTGCTTTAAACCATTCTAATAAGCTTTATCCAAATCAGGATGCTCTGAATTTGTCAATTTTTTTGATTTCAATTTATTGCTATTAAATGTTTGTATTATTTTTTCTCTATTTTTCCATATTGTTGAAATTGTTGAATGTGAAACATTAAAGTCAGAGGATAATTTAGCGTTTGTTTCTCCATTATCTAGTCTTCGAAATGCTACTTCTCTTTAAGTTAGTTGACGATGCCATTCCACAAATCATATAGGTATGTCTTAACTGAATAAATCACTTCAATATACTGAATTAACGTAACTGACTAACGTATGAGTAAGCTGCATACGTTTTCGTGCGTTGACAAAACTACGTTTTTAAATTAAGAAAATAAATAACGACTGTTGCTTTGAAATGATTGCATACGTCAATCAAACACACCATTCATTGATTAAAGAACATTTTATCGAATGAATATAATACATCGTCTTGTGTATTATGTATTGAGAAAAATATACATATTCACTATGATTCAATAATCTCTTTCCGCCCGTGTGTTTTAATACCACTACATACATATTTCGATCGTCGTTATAGCCGATAGATGACGTCGTAAAGCCATAACATTTTTGCTGTAATAGAAGAATTCGTCGTTATATAAACGTCGTTATAACCAAAGTATTTTTATACGTAAACTTGTGGACTTTCAAACAAGTATGCGAAATGTCACTGTTGTATCTAGCTGGTTATTGTAAGCGGCGTTGTTATAATCGGAGTTGTTATAACCGGATTTCACTGTATCTTAAAAACGGCTTGAGTTAGGTATAGGAAACACAACAATAACTTGCCTTTATTAAGCCCGCACTATCAAAATATGCAACAAATATACAGGGTATTCCATTTAAATTTTCACAACTTTGGTGTGTAACTTTTTTTGCGTCACCCTGTATATATGAAAACAATTTTAAAACTGGCTCGTAATGAACCTACATAGCTCTTAATGAAAATATGTTTAGAATATTTTGCCGCTTTTCGTATGTAAACCGACGTTATACAAATGCACATAGAGTCTACCATATTACATTGATTATTTTATGCTACAAAAGGAATATATATAGTACCCTATACATTTGTTTCAGGATTGATGATGAGCTTGATGAAAATCTGTCTTCAAGTGATAGTGAGAGCTCTGATGATGAAAATAGTAAACAGATACCAGTAACTCAAGAATCAGATAGCAGTTGTGATATTACCAAAAACATTAAACCACTTGATAAAGAAGTTATTGAAATAACCACAGAAATTATACAGCATAAACACAGTGATGATAGCGAGAAACAGGAGGAAAATGTTGAACCTAGTGGTCCTATATTTAGTGTATCTGTATAGCATATAAAAATTTAACAATTACCATTTGTTATTTTTTTACATTAAACATATTTCTTGTATATACAAAAACGATAACTTTTTAAATTAGTGTAAATAAACTCTTAATTTTTAACATTTTGTGTATCTTTACACTGTTTCTCTAAAGTAATTCTGCCTACTCGGAGATTATCTAAATTAACCTTATTACTGGAGAATCTCTAAGCAGTAAAATATTTATTAAAGGTACAGCCTATCCATCTAGTACGCGGGTGAAAGTTAATTTATTCCTTGAGCAGTTTAAAGAAAACGATTTTGGATAGTTGATAAAATAAAATGACATAAAGCCAGTGGCGACTTCCCATAAGAGGCTCAAGAGCTCGAATCCCTCATGAGAACGACTGCAAATTGAGAAAAGAACTTCATTGCACATCATTAAATATTTTTTCTGCATATTCAATATATCTAAACACCTTAAAATATATAATAGATACTCGTAACTGCATGTGATTAGTTGTATAATGGAAAACCACATAAGATACGCGGAAAAAGCCGATCGTTACCGAAAGTAAGCTTATAGTGAATGAAGGCTCAATCAAATCGAGTCCGTAGTAGAGCAACGCAAACTGCGCTGAAAGCCAGTGGCTGACGCATAAAAGTTTACACTAAATAAACACGGCCGGGACAATTCGGTATAAGCGTCAGTATAACTGCGACTCGAAAGCCGATCTGTTGTGTATGCATCTACGCAGTCGTATACTACACCGTAGTTCTACGTTTGTTTTGAAAATGTTTCCTACGTCGCGAAAACGACCAAAGTTAGACACAATAAGAGAATTTATTGCAGGAATGCCTGATTTAAAGTGTGATGGCGCTAAAATTCAATGTGTAGTGTGTAAAATAGATTTAATGTGTTGGTCGAAAAGTGATTGTCTACAGCACGTAAATAGTTCAGGGCATGTTTAAAAAAAAAATTCCACACGAGATTATGACAAATTTAAATTTAATTTATGTGTTTGTTGCATGTAATTTACCATTTCATTTACTAAGGAAGAAAGCATACGTCTCGTTTTGGAATGAATATTCGGACTTTAAGTTACCAAGTGAAACAACATTACAGAGAGTTATGCCGTCTGCTCGTAAGCATGTCGAGAAAAGAATTAAATCGGAATTGCAAGATAAAAAACTGTGGTTATGTGTGGACGAAACAACAGATCGTAAAAAACATTCTGTGGTTAATGTAATGGTACGCACAATGGAACCACATCGACCGTCACCCTCAATTTTACTAGCCTCCAGACGAATACAACAATGCACTGCCGAAGTAATTTCAATGTTGGTGTTAAATACATTGGAAAAGTTTGAACTTTCAACAAATCAACTGTTGATGTTTATGAGTGATGGTGCCGCAAACATGCTTGCTGTAGGTCGATCTCTTAAAAAACAACTAACTTGTTGCATATTACATGTAAAATTCATACTCTCAGTCTCGTAGCAGATAGTATCAGAAAATGTTATCCCGAGGTAGATGCTCTAATAGCACATACAAAAGCTGTGTTTGTAAAATCCCCAAAACGTATCCGGGAATTTCATAGACTATGCCCCGGTATTCCTGGAACACCACAACCTATTCTTACTCATTGGGGAACATGGTTAGAAGTTACATTTTATTATCTTAAATATTTTGAGAATATAAGGAACGTGATTTTAGAATTCGACCCAAAGGAAGCTGCGGCTGTCAAGGTAAGCCGCTTGAAATTTCAGGATAGTCAAGTTAAAACAGATTTGGAAATTATTCAGAACAATTACGTGGGACTAGCGGATGAGGTAGAAAAACTACAAAATTCTTCGGTGTCGTTAGTGGAATCTTTGCAAATAATGCAACATGTTCACGCATAGCTATGAGCGATAGAAGACGCAAGAAATGTTTGTGTTTTAGAAAGGTTTGAAAGTGTTTTAGATAGAGACTCTGATTTTGGCACATTAAGACAAATTTGTGAAGGTGCGTCAACAGAACCGTTAAGTTATTTGAAAGATTATTTTACTTACGCAAATATAACGTCACTAGATGTAGAACGTTCGTTTTCGGCATACAAAAACACTTTTTCTTCACGCCGTACTCACTTTGCCGAAACAACCTTGGAAACATATCTAATGTTACAAATATTAAATAGACATTATCCACTTTGTGATTTCATGGAGGACTTTTAAAACGGTAAGTGTTTGAGCACGTATCACATTTAATTTATTTTGTGTAAACTTTTATGGGTCCGCCACTGGCTTTCAGCGCAGTTGCGTTGCTCTAGTCCGTAGCTAATCCGGTCAATACAAGTGTAAGCACTTCTATCGAATTCAAAATTAGCCTGCCCGTTTAGCGACTTATATACTTATTTACCGAAAATGGATTTCTTTTTAGAACTGTTTTTTTAATGATTTTATGCATCATATATTTTGAAAATTTAAAAACATTATTACCAGCCCCTCGAAAATGAAGATAATATTAGTTTCATGTTAGAAACGTCATTATCAATGGGGAGAAAGCTAAATAATATTGATTACTGATTGGTACAATATTAAATTTAAACTATAGGACATTATTTGTCGGTGTCTTGTGGGACAAACATGTCCTTTTAGTTATTTATTACCCATTTCTTTTATTCTCTCATTCTTGATTCTTAGAAATGTATATTTATTTTGGTGATAGCATTAACAAATCAATGGTGGAAATTTTATTTTCAAAAAATCTCGCAACACTGTTCACAGTAATATTGACAAAGTGTTGCACGTCTGCGTCACTTATTTAGTTTCTTGTTTTTAACGTAATTATAATCTTTAGTCGTTTAGTGCGAAAAATTACGGAAAATACTATAAATGAAAATGAATTATAGTTTTCCCGTTGGTAAAATCTTTAAAATTTTTTTGAACTTATTATGAGGCTGCTATTCGTATTTGTTAAACGTTGACAACTTCCCAAAGATAATAAGGACAAATCCCAACTGCATAACTTCCTGAACGCCGTGACCTATTATCATAAGCAAAGGGGTGTGCACTAATTTTTTGTAGGGTATATTTTCATCATAAGCACTATTCATTAACTGTAGATACAACGAATATACACATCATAAAGTTCACACTTCGCGAGGCAGTTTGGCGAGGCGTGCCTCGCAAAAGTGTGGACTTGCCTCGCTAGCGAGGCTGTCTCGGGTGAGCCAACGCGTCAGTTTTTGGTCGCGCATCAAAGGTGCCTCGTGGTGTTTGCCTCGCGTAGTTTAGACTATGGTTTAGACCACGTTGCCTCGCGACAAATGGTTCACTTTGCCTCGCTATTCATTCGATAAAGGCTGAGGCAAATTGTTCGCGAGGCAGCCTCGTAAAGTACGAACACACCTTAAGCGTTCAAAAAAAGCGATTATCGCGATCACAATCAAGAAAGCCACTAGCACCTTTGTGCGCTGTCATGTGACTAAATAAAGCAGGGAATTTAAATGTAATGTCATGTTTAATATAATATCTTATCATCTGAAACTATCAACGAGCATCAGTATCAATTTATGAATCACATTTTTTGGAATTGTACAATTATACATACGTGTGTAACAGTAAGACGTTCTATCAAGTGTTTGAAAACATTTTTGAATTATAAAAATACAAAAAAAATATACGAGGGTAAGTCGAATATTATCTACACTTTCGCCATAACAAGCTTTGAAGGTTATCGTAGTGGCGGCCGCTTGCGCATGCGTTGAGTTGGCGCCACTGTGGTCATGTGTGCGGAATTTAATCACGATCGCGTCATTTGTCTGCTAGCTACAATAGCATAAGCATGTCAGCTCCGCTATTAGTTTGCACCAAAGAGGAACTAGCAGTGATCCGATTTTTGTGGTCAGAGGGTGTGAAAGTTGCTGAAATTCACCGGAGACTTTTGTTACAATACGGGGACAGTGCTTTATCTCGTAAAAGCGTTTTTTTTGTGGATCGAAATGTTTCAAAGTGGCCGCAGGAGCGTAACACAAAAAGAGGGAACATTTCGATCGACAGAAAAACGCTTTTACGTAATAAAGCACTGTCCCCGTATTGTGACAAAAGTCTCCGGTGAATTTCAGCACCTTTCACACCTTCTGACCACAAAAATCGGATTACTGCTCGTTGTTCCTCTTTGGTGCAAACTAATAGCGGAGCTGACATACTTATGCTGTTGTAGCTAGCAGAAAAATGACACGATCGTGATTAAATTCCGCACACATGACCACAGAGGCGCTAACCCAACGCATGTGCAAGCGGCTGTCACTACGATAACCTTCGAAGCTTGTTATGGCAAAAGTGTAGATAATATTTGACTTACCCTCGTAGGTATGTATCTAACCCTCATAACCGCTCCTTTTACTTTTACCACAGACCTTTTTACTTTGTTGGAAGAAGTTTTCTGCACAGTAATTTTCCTGCAGTGTACCAAGAAAATGAAAGCTGTGAATGGATGCTGCTATTTTCTTGGATGCTGCTATTTTCTTGCTGCATTCATATTTACGTTAAAAAATTAAGGTGGTTGTTTAGAAGATTATAAACATTTTTTAAAGATTTTAAAGATCTTTTATCTTAAGAACTTAAATTGGTGGATGACTATTTGGTTGTGTAGCATAAAGAGCTACAGAGAACGCGCTTTTACGAGATGCGCATACAACTTTATGGGAACGCATAGGGGGCCACCATTTGGAAGGGTGTAGTATCATATCTACTACACATAACCTTACTTTTTTGTAAGCAGTCATGTGATTCCAAGAGACCAAGGTCGGTGTACTCCCTTGAGGAAGAAGCAGAATTCGGGGACGGGTTTACTATTATCGTAAATATTTTTGTTGTATTTTGTCATTTTAATACCAATGCATTTGCTTGGAGTAAAATGTTGTAGGTGTAATTATTATAATTTGTGAATATATTCGTATAGTACGTATGTTGTCAAATGTCCGCATCAACCCAACTTTCAATAAAAAGTAGTAGTTAATTTAAATTTTCCGCGTTTACTACCCTTCAAAATGGCAGCGTTCAATTTTACTCTCTATGCGTATTGCCTATCTAATGAGGTTAGTTATTGTTTAGGGAAAACTGCATTTGTTACGTTTTTGCATATTCAATCTAACTTTTATTGATGTAATAGCCTAGTGGTACGTGTTGATGTATTTTTTAGGAATTTAAAGATGTTATCTTATATATATTTTTGATGTAATTTTATTTGTCGGTAATAGTGCCTGGTTTTGTTTGCAATCACCATCTTACTGTAAAATGTGACACGCAAGTTTTTCCAACTTGCAAATTGCGATTCAACACGTATGTCGGATCTTGACACTCTCCTTGGCCGGGACTCGAACGCCGAGTTTCCAAAGCGCAATGGGCAAAAGCATATCGTCTTATCACTGGACCGCCAAGCCGTTTTAATAAATATTAACTTTTTTTCATTTAGTGCTGCAAATGCATTTATAAATTTATAGTATATTTGTTAAACTTACTAAAACCAAAATCGTTTCAAAATATATAATTCTCTTCATATTGGTGGATACAAATACAAGTAAAAAAAATTGACGTATTAAAACAAACGTTGTTTTATAATTTATTTTTCTCGCACCCGCTGTTACATTGCGTTCATATCTTATAGTTAATGAAATTTGGTAGCATCCCAGATTGCGAACAATACGAATTCCGGGACGCAGTGCCAATTTTCTGGGCCTATTTACTAAAATTTTGTTAAACTTCTTCAACTGGTACGCTAATTGCAGTGTTACTTTTCTTCGACTCCGGTTTTTTGTGGTCGCCAGGTACAATTTCTCTTTCTTCTTCGTGGAAGGGCGGCACCGCTCTTCCACTTGGTATCGGCTGCTGGGATGGCACCGGATGAGAAGAATGCACTAGCCTACCGATAAGACTGCTTGCTCTTTCTTTACGTGCCCTCACCCATTCATGTGTGATTACCCTATCCAATGTTAACCGTAGTGTTATATCGGGTTCCAAAATGTGTCTTACTATTGATTTGGCACTCGACGATATAGTATCTCTCACCTAAATTGACGGAAGCTAAGATTAAATGTTTATATACATTCAGGAGGGCTGGAGTTTTAATAATGGCAAGTATTTGTTAGCGCCTGAGATTTGTATTGAGAATAGGTCGCATTTTCTAGCGATCATAGTTAGCGCGTACCAATTCTGTTCGTCGAATAAACTCATAAAACCATTTGGAAACTATGTATTTTCACCGCATACAATTGGCTGTGATTGGTTTATGATACCTTCATGAACAAGCTTACAGAAGATATTCCGCAGTAAATAAGTAATTGCCGCTATCAAGTTTCTAGTTATTTTTTTTGCAAATTATGTAAAAAACTACATCAAATCAGACGATTTCTTAGTTGTATAACTATAAACCTTTGCCTCTTATCTAAATTATAACTAGTCTGGGCAAACAGCGGTAACAGTCAGTGTAGTAGATATGTGGTGCGGAGTCGGCGATTATTTATTTCACGCGTTCACAGCGTCAGTACTAAATCGATGCTGTATGCGACTAGTTCTGTGTGTATGTAGTTTGCCGTAACTTATTTCGTAATTGTACGCTTATGTTTGCTTTAAAAATGTCGCAGTTAGGTATGTCGCGAAAACGACCAATGGCAGACATAGTTAAAAACTTTATAGTGGACATGCCGGACTTGATCTTTGATGGCGCTAAAGTTCAATGTCTAGTTTGTAAAATCCCTTTAATGTGTTGGTCCAGAAGCCATTGTCAACGTCACATCGGAAGCAAACAGCATTCTTCTGCAAAAAGCGGCATACGAGACCAAGAAAAATTTACATTTGATTTATGTGTTACTCTTATTTTATGTAATCTATTGTTTTGTTTACTAGACAATGAAGCATTTGTCTCTAGTCGGACATCGATACGAAATGTAGTGCCATTTGCTCGTGAACATATAGAAAAAAGAATGAAAACGGAATTGAAAGATAAAAAACTGTGGTTGTGTGTGGACGAAACAATAGATCGTTAGAAACATTCTGTGGTTAATGTAATGGAACCACATCGACTGTCATCCTCCTTCTTACTTGCTTCCAAAAGAGTTATAAATTGTACTGCCGATGAGATTTTAAAGGTGGTGTTGAACTCATTGAAGAAATTTGAAGTTTCAACTAAGCAACTTCTAATGTTTATGAGTGATGGTGCCGCAAACATGCGTTCTTTGGCCCGATCTCTTAAAGAACACAGTGGTAACTTCTTACATGTGTACGTGTAAAACCCATACTCTAAATCTTGCGGCACAAACGATTCCTACATGTTTTCCACTAGTAAATGCATTGATTGCTAGTACAAAGGCAGTGTTTCTAAAGTCCCCGAAACGTACCCGACTAGTTCACAAACTGTGTCCTGATTTACCTGAACCACCACAGCCGATTGTTACACGTTGGGGAACATGGTTTCAGGCTGCGTTTTACTACAACAAATATTTTGATTAAGTAAAGAAGGTAGTTTTAAAATTCAATCCGACAGAAGCTGCAGCAATCAAGAAAAGCCAGGAAATATTTCAAGATAGTCAGGTTAAAAGAGATTTACAAACTATTCACAACAATTACTTCGGACTAGCGGAGGGAATAGAAAAAATTACAAAATGTTTCGATGTCGCTAGTGGATTCTGTTCAAATTGTGAATGATGTTCACGCACAGTTATGCGCTGAAGAAGGTGAAACAAATTGGTGTGTAATACGAAAACTTGAAAGTGTTTTAGAGAAGACTCCGATTTTCTTATATTAAGACAAATTTGTGAAGGTGCGTGTGAAGATGCATTAAGTTGTTTCAAAGATTATTTTAAATATGCAAATATAACATCGCTCGATGTCGAACGGTCGTTTTCGGCATTAAAAAACATTTATTCCGCACGTCGTACTCACTTGACTGGAACAGCAGTGGAAACATATCTAATGGTTCAAATATTTAACAGATGTTACCCAGTTTGTGATTTCACGGAAGACTTTTAAAACGGTAAGTGTTTCAGCGCGTTTTATAATTTATTTCTTATCTTCTATTTTATGTGTAGACTTTTATGCGCTCGCCACGCCTCTGGCTGTTACCGCATATTTGCCCAAGTTAATTATAACTGCATTGGATATTAGATTACAATTAAAGTTAAGTTACTGGTAAATCAGTTTTTGCTGTAACAGTTTGCTTTTAATTTAATTTACTTGACTTTGAAGAATATTTTTAAAGTATGTACGAGGATGGTATGAGAAGTACCCGTGTTTGAAGACAGATGGTCTTTTGTGTCAAAATTTGCATTACCGGCTGTGAGTACTATTCTTTAATCAAGGAAATAAATAAAGGTCCAAGCTTCTCACACCTTTATTTATTTCCTTGATTACTTTATAACTCACACTTGAGTCATGATGGAATACACTATTGGCGTCTGTTAAAATTTCGGAGAGATTCATAAAGTAGTGTTGTTTTGAGAGCTGTTCAAAGTGAGCAAGTTTATGTATTTGGGCAACCATGGAAAATGAACAATACCGGTCAGTGATTCAATTTCCTTTTTTTGTTTGGGAAAATGTGCGCAGAAATCAAAGGGAAGTTATAAATACCAGGCACCTTCGATTACTACCATCAAATACTTTAATGACTGGATTTAAGCGTGGCCGAACATCCGTCTTTGACGAGAAGTGACCATGATTTAAGTTGGTAGTTCCGGCAATAAAGGATATATTTGTCTATATTACGTTAAGAAATTTGCGTATATGCGTATTGGCGGAACTACTAACTTAAATCATCCGCGAAATTTAAAAAGTGCCCGCCCTAATGATTAATAAAGTTCATGATATCGTGTAGTATATCGCCGGGTGAAGATTAAAGAGATTATTAATATGATAAACATCTCAATTGAATGTGTGCTAACTATTGGTCAAAAACGGAATCGCGTGATAACTTCAAACCAATGTTTGAACACGTTTAAGCGCAATACGTGTGAGTTTCTGCGGCATTATGTGACTGTAGATGAGACATGGAAACACCACTACACACCAGAAACCAAAGGTCAGTCGGCAAAATGTCTTTTTCCTAGCGAACGTGCACCAAAGAAAGCGAAGACGATTCCATCAGCCGGAAAAGTTATGGCGACGATTTTTTGGGATTCGTAAAGCATAATCTTAATTTTGGAGAAGGGAAGAACAATCACGGAACACTACTTAACTTAACAGAGTTCGCCAAATCTTATTATTTGGATGGCTTTAAAAAAGTTGGAACATTGCTGGACTAAGTGTATAGAGCTACAAGGAGATTGTGTCGAGAAATAAATTTACTAAATGCGTTGTCTTTCTTAACACAGATATTTATCATACCATCCTCGTAAATGGATGTAAACAATAATCTAAGTTAAGTATTTCTAATCTTTCTACTATACTGTTGAAAGGAGATAATTATTCTTAGGATAAATACTTAAATCATTCACATGCAGTTTAGTAACTTCACGATATAAAACCACTGTTGTATAACTATAAGTATTACGTTAGCTGTCTCAAATCGGAATCCTCTAAGGCTGAGGTCCCTGACATTTTGCCAGTTCTACCCCAGTATAGTTAACGTCATGAGAATGAAGGAAATATGCATCAGGCTTACATTTGACTAAAAAAAGGATATCTTTTGCTTTGGTAAATACGTTTAAAAAGCTGAATATGTACGCAGAATTAGTAAATATTGTAGAATTAGCAGCATACCCTCGAACGAAACACCCAATTCCGTGTCATTTGATCTTTTAGCAACTTTCGCAGATTGGAGTCATCGAAAGGCATGGACGCGTTCAGCATGATAAAAAGAATTATGCCCAAGGACCACACGTCCGATAGTTTTGGATTGTATGGTGTGCCGTTAACAACTTCGGGAGCTGCATATGCCGCCGATCCGCAATACGTTTGACTCAACACTCTGCGGCCTTCAGCATCGACACAAAAGCGGGCGAAACCAAAATCTGCTAGTTTGACGTTAAATCTACGCGAAAGTAGAATATTCTCGCATTTTAGGTCTCTGTGTGCGATATTTTTGTTGTGAAGATACTGAAGACCGCTTGCCATTTGCCGAAACCACAACTTCGATTGCTGTTCCGGTACTACACCATTTCTCTTGATAAAATCCAAAAGATCGCCATTGTCGGCATATCTGCAACAGATTCCAATGTCGAGAAAATACACTTGCATTTTGGCATAAATAAAGACATAATTATTAAGAAAGATTAAGTTCTTATGATGGTTGCTAAAATGAAGAGATGAGTTCCTTACAATTATATATGTATATACATATGTTGATTCGAAGGTTTCCTCTAGTACAATGTGTATTGGAGTTCTTCTAGGTGTCTCTCCGCGTATTGTGTTTATCCCCAGAAGGATAGTTTGCACGACGTCTCCGCGTAATCTCATTTGCCATCTTCTGGTGCACTTGCTCGCTTCAATGTAGTTTAATGCTTTAGTGTAGTTCAACGATTGAAGCGAGCAAGTGCACCAGAAGATGGCGAATGAGATTACGCCGAAACGTCGTGCGAACTATCCTTCTCAGGATAAACATAATACGTGGAGAGGCACCCAGAAGAACTCCAGTATATATATATATATATATATATATATATATATATATATATATATATATATATATATATATATATATAGACGTATAAACAGTCATTGATGAGCCCGTTGAATGTATAATTCGGTCGCTGTGGAGCCCAAAATTACGTTGTTGAGCCCGGGGTCGGGCTCAACAACGTATCGAGGCGTATCTCAGCTTTAAATGGCTGGAAATAGTCAGTAGACCCTAAAACTTCAAATTTCGCGGGGGGCTCCATAGCGTACTATCCCTATAATTAAATAGACAAAATAGTTCCGGGAAGGACCATGTAGGGGGCGCCCTGATCAAATTTTATATACGGTATATACAAATAGATCAACATGACGTTGTTGAGCCCGAAATTTGGCAACAACTGCGTTGGGTTCCATAACATACCATTGATATATAACTGTATGTTGGTAGCGGATTTATATATCGCGGTGGACTTTCTACTCTATAAGTATCATTAACCTGAATGTTATTGTTCTCGATATTTTACTATCTGTATTAATATAACTAATCGTTAGCTTACCTCCTAATAAAATTATAACACAGTTTTCTGGTAAATTCAGAAATGATTGTTTCATATAGACGCTGTAATCATAAATTAAATACTTGTTAGGCCGAAATAGTTGATTTCTATTACCCTGGTAAGTGGAATCAGATACTGTAAACTGTTTATTTTTGTCAGTTTTCTTTGACCGTACAAATTTCAACAATTTAACTTCCTCAGTGATTTATATTTGAATAGTTGTGTGTTATATCAAAGTTATACTTTTTTCTGCAGGTCTATAAGATTTGCATAATTCTTGTGTTATTTCAATTTAGATAACCTACTACCAACATATTTTTTTCCATAAGCTCTTAGTTTTATACATGTCATCTCTCTATATCGAATATAAGTGGGAACGGTAGAAAATCAATAAAACAACATGATAACTAAAGAATTACATGTGGAAGGAATGAATAATTTTTTTAAACGAGTGACGATGTGTTAGAACGAAATTATTATTGACGGTACCAAATGGGTATGTAATGTGAAAGTGGATGGAGTTTGATATCTGAAAGAATTAATATTCATGTTTCTGGTGATTTGAATTGTAGGGTGAGAAATGAAAAGGCAGCTGAATGGTTGGTCAACAGAAGGAGAAGATAAATAGTAACTGTATAAAATTAATGGAATATTACCTTCTGAACAACCTAGAGATAAACACCTATTTCCATCATAAAGAAATCTATACGATTACTCGACAAACATCAATTACAGAAGAAGCATAGTAAGTCACAGTTTAATAAAAAAAAAAGGCAAGTGTGTGACGTGAAGATTAAGAGAGGACCAGAGACATTTCCCGATCACTACATGCTCATGGCAAAAATTAAAAAGCGTAAAGATAAAGAGGAATCTAAAAGAGCGAGTGAAAGTGATGAACATATAGATTGAGGAAGGAGAAAAGAGTATATAGATTCATAGAAGTACCGGAGACCAGCGTAGAAATGCTAGAAAAGGAAAACATAAGTATAGAGAATCTTCTGAAAGCTGCCAGAGAAACATGTGAGTTCCTAAAAACAATTCTATAAAGCAACAAACATTATAGTTAAAGAAGTTAACAAACAAACAAAATTAACAAAATAAGATGGAAGCAATACTTGAGTGAAAGAATAATATCAAAATATGAAAGGAAATATAGAAGGAATAAAAAACGAAATTGAAAAATATGGTTAGAAAAATCAAGGAAGCAATTTGATACGAAAGTAAAGAAAGGATAGTAGAAAATGGCCTAAAAACACTGGAAAGCGTAAACAAGCCGGAATATGTATACGAAGAGTAGGATAAGATAAATTATTACGAATGATGCGCAAACGCATGATGAAACAATGCAGAGCGGAAAACAATGCCAACAAAAATAACTACACTGCAAAAAAACTGACCAGAGTATGGGAGGTTGTCAGGAAGTAAGGATAACAACATGAAAGAGGGGGAAGTAAAGAAGGCGGTGAACTTAGCAAAAATGGGAAAATATCAAGCTATAATAGAGTGACAGCAGAAAGTTATTTGCAGCATCTAAATTAACATGGAAAGGAGCCAATTGCCAAGGGTTAGACGAGAGTCGAGCGGCCCTAAAAAGGGTTAGAATATTTGACGACACATTTGAACTTAAGGAAATGCAAAAGACCTTACTGAGCATATTTTGCCTTTATCAATTTGTGTCAAGGTGTCTGAATGTGCCTGTTCAGATGATATCATGATTAAGACAGGAAGTCAAAATTTTAATACATATGATAAGGTACCACATGAAATGAGAGTTAATACCCGAAAGATAAACGTAACATTAACCACTGAAAAAGGAAAATTCAAAAAATAGTTGGGAATCCTGTGAAAACTTATCATGCGATGGAATAGAACGTTGATAACCAAATAAAATTTCCGCGACAACTAAAATGATACTGTTTGATACTATTTGTAGGGCAATACTAACTTATAGTAGCCACAGGGATACCATTAAAAACCATGAAGGGTAAACTAGAATCTTTGGAAACAACTCTTTGGAATTACAAGAAAAGACAAAACGAAATACGGATGTAGAAGGACTAGATATAAATTTAACATTAAGCTAAATTGTTATGGCGTATAACTTAATACCATACCATACATCAAACATATACCATATATCGAGGTGATAAAATGAAATGTGTCGCTTGCTCTTTTTGTATAGGTTTATGTAACGTCTTCCTCTGGAGAAGGGCGTAAAAAAAATTTCAGCTTTTTAATGAATGCAGTTTTTTAATATTTATTTTCTATGTCTTTTCCCTAAAAAAATATGGACTACAAATGTAACATTAGTCAATTGCTCGTATTGACTTGTTTGTGTAAGAATGGAATATCAAAGTGGTTAGCGATGAATGCAATATATTCTATAATCATTAATTATAGATTGGCGGGATCATCTCTTACAAATAGACAAACAGAAAAAAAATATGGGAGGCCAATGAAAACAAAAACAGGAAAATCCAGAAAAACATAGGAGAATGTTACAACTATTACAAGACTATTCGGAATCGAGGAGTAACAGTGACGGAGACTAAATGTGCGACACGAAATAGCGATAGGAAACAATGTGTGCTGAAGGGACTAATCATTCGTTTTGCACTATGCAAAATTGTTTAACACATGATAAATTCAAGGAAAAACAGCAGCCAAGAAAAATAACAGCTATTAGACATTTTCCAAAAAGCAAGGTAGTCTGTTAATAGGTACTGTATCACATTAGCTGGCGCAAAATTATTCAAAGGCATTATGTGAAAATGTACGGCGGGAAATTTGGGAAAATTCGACTTCATAAATTACAACTATCAAATCTGGCTTTGTTTCTACCCATACATTTCCCATGTATTTTCTTCAAATGATTTCTAATTGAAATTTTTAAAGTACTCCCGGTTTTTTCTCTTTTTAAGGTAACAAACTGTAACAGTAATTCACTATCTTAGTTCATTCCGTATAGAAGCAAGGCATTGGCCTTGCTTCTTTCTGGTTTTCCTGTATTTCTTTCTGGTTTTCCTTATTTCACCTTTCTATATCACATAACAACAATGATACATATAAATATTCAATAATAAACGCATTGCAAGTAAATCACATTTACAGCGCAAGTCAGTTGCGCATTCCACTTGCGGACGCTGCATAAGATAGATCGTAGCTTAAAAGAAAAAAAGAAACACAGATTGGAGGTTTGGCAACGTTGCGGGGCTCCATAACGTACCTAAGATATAAACAAATATACAATCGGTTCCAAATAATACCGTTGTTATAATCTGGTTCCATAAGGACATGTTCATACCTAACTTTTTAATTTATAGGAATTTTTTACCCCTCTCTTGGTGCGCTGGCTTATATCGAATAGAATTAAAGAGGGAGCTGAGGTATACTCTTCTATCTCATCGTTTAAGGCCGGGATCATCAGCGACCCGACAATATATCGGGCTCATTAACGTACTGTTTACAAGTATATATATATATATATATACATATATAATGGATAATGGTTTTATGCATATTTAAAAATCTGCAATATCATTTTTTCTTGTTCTTAAAAAATAGTGCTTTATATGTGCTAACAATTCAAATATAAATTAACTCAAATTATACTGAAAAGAAAATACGTTTTGATATTTCGTTTAAATGATTGTAAGTTTTATGTAATTACGCTATCGTTTTACAAACTTGAGCTTTAACGGCTATATGTTGGGACGATTAATGATATTTTCAAAAATTTCTTATATAGATACTTTTTAATATTTCAAAACTGGTTATAAAATCGAAAGAAACATATTTTTGAACATTTACTAACGTTTGACAATTGTCACTATTTCTTTAATTGTATTTTAAATTCAAATTCCAAAAATGTACGACTTTCGTAGACAACTAAATGTAGCGACGATGGAAAAATTATATCAAGTAGTCACAAACATTGCGCGAAACTATTGTCCCAGTATTGCTGAGGAAAATCATTAAAGCAAATGGCGCTGAATTAAGAATGGCAAAATCTTCAGTGAGAAATATTGTTAAAGACTATAGACAAGTTGGAGCAATCGAAATTGAAAGAGAAAGACACTGATAGATCTAGAATTATAACCGAATGAAGATAAAGAAACTTGGTCAACATTTGCAAAGAAAATCGCAGAAGCACTGTAAGGGAAATTACGGTTCTTAGGAATGATTTGAATGTGTCCCGGAAATATATACATAAAACTGAATTCGGATTTTTACAAAGTATTTAAAAATATACGTATGTATATAACTAAATTACATAAACAACTTGTTTAGAAAGAAAAACCTCTAACTGCTATTCAGAAACAAAACCGGTTGATTTAGGAAAAGTTAAAAGCAAATTCGACTTTTGACGATCGGAAGAAAGTTATTTTCAGTGACGAGTCTAAGTTTGACGTTTGTGTAGGAGTAATCGAAACACGATGATTAGAAATAAAAGAAAGGCTTTTCATAAAGACTGTCTCAAAATGTTAAATTTCCAGAAGGGCAAGTGATATGGGATTGGCGTCGAAGATGCGCGTTTAACCAAACAATTGTTTACCTAACAAAATATAAAAGTGTTGTTTTTGCCTTCAAGTAGTCCGGACTTGAATGTCATCGAAAAAGTATGGCACGAAAGGAAAAAATACCCAAGCAACAAACCTCAAAGAACAACTTCAGATTTTAGAGCTAAATTAATAATAATAATGGAACACGTTAACTCCTGAAATTTGCAAAAAGCTTGTATGCCAACACGTCAACACTTTTTATAGCTTGTCATAACCTCAGGAGCCTTAAGTGTGTAAATTGTGTGTGTAAAGTGTTCCATGGCTTTGTTATTATCACCCCCTCGCCGGAAAGGGTGAAGCGCGGTTAATTGTACCCCAACTGCGAATGATAACTCCGGAGTACCGGACCCACTAAGAAAATTTGAACACAGCGTCTAGCTCTGCCCTGTCAGGCGCAGACCCTCTTACCACTGGATCACCGAGCCGTTATTAGTTATATTAATTTAGTTTTGCGTCCCAAAATTTGTTGTTCTTTTTTTAAATTTAATTATCATTGCAGTTTAAAATATTTTATTGTTTTTTTACATATAAGAATTTCTTAATAAACACGTTTCTTTTAAAGTATGAGTAGATTATGTTTCAAGCAATCACACATGTTAAGAACATTAATAAAATAATGTATAATTATTACACTGCGTCCCAACATATAGTTGTTAGGGCCCGTAGATACGATATTTCCGAACTTTTCTAATGGGAGTTTGTGTTATTTTTGATTACAAATTTATATTCTTGGGGTTCCTTACTTCTTCACATTTGAACGAACTAACTACCTAATTATCGAGTTTAATACGTTTTTAAACTATTTGTCAAAATGACAACTACTTGTCAAAATTGTGCGCTTTATCGAATACTTACGTTTAATTGAATATAGAAGTGAAGGAGACATTTCAAAATAAATAAGGCAACAAATTAATTAAAATTAACTTACCGCATAAAAATAAATACTCTTGCCCCTCTCTGCAAAATACTGTGCACTTGAATTATATGCGGATTTTCAATTTTCGTGAGTATATCCAATTCTCTAGGAAAAAATTTCTCTAAGAAATCCCTTGGTGCCTTTTCTTTATCAAAAATTTTACATGCTAAGCGCATTTTCTTACTATTATTTGAGCCATCGACATAGTCCGCCAGATGGACGGTGGCGTATGAACCCTGCCCGATTTTTTTCCCAATAAGGTAGCCTCTCTGCTCGAGAGCATTTACTTCAGAATTACGTGGACTTAACCTCGCTGAAGCCATGTATAAGTAAAGTGTCAAATCTCCCCGATCGTTGTAACATTTAAATTTGTAAGGGATCTCTCGCTTCAAACCATTATAGCACTATAATTTCTTCAACATCAATCTTTCATCTGAACTGTTAAAAATGAGTATACAAGAAATTTTAGAAATAGCCCAAAAAATGGCAATTTTTAATGACAGAAACACAAATATTTTGTCACCATTGGAAACTAGATTTTTATTATTTGAAGTTTTATTAATCAAAAAATGTCATCTTGTACAAAGTGCTTAAACATTTCTTAAATTAAATAATGTTTAACTGTGAATGGAACTCCTACAGCATTTAAAATTAAGAACTTTGAGAAATGTCTTCCATGTTAGCATCAGTTGGGTCGGTTTCTTCAATTTTTGGGGATTCCTTCGTACTGTCAACTGCGTTATCCGCTTCTGAATTTGCTGCTCCTTCTACAGGTTCATCTTGAATTGGTACAGGCAATTGTTTACCAGATTCTTCATCTTCACTGTCAGTATCGCGGTCTTCCCCTGGATGCGAAGAAATAATACCCTCGTGCTTTTTAATTTGACAACCACCGGGTTTTTCCCATTTTCGTTGTGCCTGTAATAAAATTAAGATGTAGATTATACTGCATAAATGGAACACTATAATAGATACTATTTTTGATAACTGGAAATGTATGCAGCTACATATAGTCACGTTACGCACAAATCTGTTAGGATAATTATTTAAAATATACCACAAGTCAGTTGCGCAATATCTGCTAAATAATATAATGAACTAGCAAAATATTGGAGCTTTTAGGTTTGTTTCAACAAAAATTAAAAAAAACAGTTGGTAATATTGGCAATATTATTGTTTAATTACATATAACAAGCAAGTAAGTATAATTTGGACATATATTTACTAATACTTGCTTATTCCTCCTCTGTGTTTTATTATTTCCTCAATCCTTTTTGGCATACTGCCAACGCAGCTTTTTCGTTTTTTTTTTTTTTAATTTAGTCGCTATTATGCTGCACATCTTCAATATGTTGTTGTAATTCTTCCTTTGTAGTTAAGTTTCGTGTACTTTCGATGTTTTTCAAGACATTGCACACATTTTCAATTACATTACAAAGAGTTTTAATTTTATTTGTGTGCGTCTATTTTTGCGGTCTATTATTATCATAATGGGAAAGAAGAATATAACTACAGAGAAAAAAAAACACGAATTTCTGCTCTTCTAGAGATGGGAGAGTTCTCTCTACGTCAAGTTGCACAAAAAGATGGTGTATTACATCATTTTGAAAATCGCGAAATTAATTAAGGAGAATAGTCCTAGTACATGTAGTGGCAGAACATACTGTGCCGGCAAACGCAAAACAATTGTAAGAGATGATCGTCGTATAGTAAAAGTGGTTGTAGAACGTCGAACAATGGAATAAAAACAATATAAAAAAGTTTTACAAAACTATTTAATACCTTATATTGGTTCATTGGATCCGACTAAAGGACCATATACTTTCCTGCAAGACAATGGACCGTGTGATAAGGCAAAAGGTGTAATGCGACACCTTGAATCTAAAAATTTGCGTGTGCTAGCTTGGCCAGGCAATTCAACAGACATAAACTCAATTGGAATGTCTTGAAAAGCATTGTAAGTACACGGAACTCAACTACAAAGGAAGAATTACAACAACATATTGAAGATGTGTGGCATAATAGCGACGAAATTTAAAAAACAATAAAAAGCTGCATTGGCAGTATGCCAAAACACAGAGGAGGAACAAGCAAATATTAGTAAATATATGTTCAAATTATACTTACTTGCATGTTATATGTAATTAAATAATAATATTACCAACATTACCAACTGTTTTTTAAAATTTTACTCCAAAATCATAATATTTTAAGTGGTCTTAATTCGATGGCCAGGGAGACTGTAAGTTGGATCACTATTGTGCGCTGTACATAATGCAGTTGGACCACTTCCATAAGCGTATTGGAAGGGACTTTGTATGGGTTGAATTTCAAATAGTAAATAGTATGTACTGCTTGCTAGTAAATGAAATACAACACTAATATTGTGGATTTAAACGACAAGAGTCGCCCTCATCTACCTGAATTAGCAAAAGGACAAATAGAAACACTGCGTCTGTATGAAAATAATGTTTAAAAAGAAACATAACATTCTTTTCTGAATACAATTGAATTAAAAAAAATGATTTAATTTTTATTTACTACATTAAAGGGTCTTTCATACTAGGTAATTTCTAGAAAATGGTTCTAAACCTTATTATCTATTTGAGTATTTACGACAGACTATGTATACTATAATTAAAAAACCTTTAATGATCGAAAAAGCAGCCATTCTTAATAATAATAGTTGCTAGCCGTTAGCAATGTGTTGCGTGATGCTACGTCATCAACAAAGACGATGTGGCATCCTTATATTATCAGTAGAGTAACCAAAACTTGCGGACTTGCATAGGCGTCGGTATTACGGGTTAATATAAGAATACGAAAAATTCATAAATAAACTTACTTGCTAATTATTCAACAAATTATAGGCATCAGGATGTGAACTACTGTAAACTTGCATTATTGCATATGTTTCCACAGTTACTTCTTTGAACCTTGTGCGTCGACAAGAAAAAATATTCTTATACATAGAAAACGATCTCTCCACATCTAGGGAAGTTACATTTGCATGTAGAAACTGTTTTTCAAAATCACTTAAAAGTTCACTATTCTTACACTTATTATAAACGGCCTCTAAAGTATTAAAATCGGGATTTTTCCTTAAAACATCTGCCAACTTTTGACTAGCGCATAATCCTGGCGTATCATTTAATGTGTGTAATTTATTTTTTACTCTCCACTATGTCTAATGATTCCTGCAATGACAATTCAGTACATTGTAGTTTTCTGATGGCATCTAGTAATACCGTATAATTGGTACATATTGTTGTTAAATCTTCTAAAAGTTGAGGAATTTGAAATTCTTTTTGACTTTCTCTAATTGCTTTGGATTCATTCCGATTAAATCGCATTATAATTGATTGAATTTGTTGAAAATGGATCAAATAGTAAGAAGCTGCTGTTAGCCAAGTACCCCATCGCGTTAAAATTGGTTCAGGAGATTCTGGAATACCTGGACAAAATTTACGAAAATCTTTTAAACGTTTAGGAGATTTACGAAACACTGCTTTAGTACTTCCAATCATCCGATCAACGTTTCCGTAATGTTGTCGAACAACTTCACCAACTAAATGCAAAGCATGCAGCACGCAGGTTGTATGTATTAAGTTAGGAAATATATGTTTTAAGGATCGCCCAACACTTAACATCGTTGCTGCACTATCTGTCACAATCATCACAACTTGATCTTGGGCAATTTTAAATTTTTTCAATGCGTTCATTATCACTTTTTGAATATTTTCCGCGGTACATTGTTGAACACGTTTGCAAGCTAACAAATATTGAGATGCTGTGTTCTCGCTAGATAAAACGCGAGCTATTACATTCATAATACTGTTTTTCTTTATATCGGTCGTCTCATCCACGGTAATCCATATTTTTTTGGAACACAAATCACGTTTACACACATTTTCTAGCATCTCTTTCATTCGCGGCAAATGATGCTGTAATTGTGTTTGTGAGGGTAATGGGTACTTTGGAACGTGTTGTCGCCAAAACGTTTTAAAAGCTGCTTTTCTCACCAACGACAACGGAAGATTACAAGAGGTAAACATAATTAATAAATGTATGGGGAATAGTGTATAAGGTATTTCAGTTCTTGCATTTCTCATATGCTTAATACCATCCTCTGGCAATCAGTTCTGTCCAATGCAGCCAAACGAACATTGCATATTAAGCAAAAAACTACCGTTATATTTTAAATGGGGAAAAAGTGACACATACTTATGTACATTAATAGCAAATCTATTACGAGGCATTGTTTTCTTAGGTATGTAAATATTAGTTCTATATGAAACGATACACTAATTATGTACTTGGTATAATACTACAACACACAAAAAACACCAGCTATATTTTCAAAAGCGACACGTAAGTACATAACCTTGACCGTTCGACTAATCTCTGCAACAGCTCAACCGGTACTAAAACGAAATCTCTCTCAGCGCGGTTTAACATGATTTATATTCAAGGTCGACACTACATGCCTACTTCTCTACCGGTTTAGTTTATTTATGAATTTTTCGTATTCTTATATTAACCCGTAATATCGACGCCTATGCGAGTCCGCAAGTTTAGGTTACTCTAATTATCAGCAAGTAAGTGAATTTGGAAGAAAATGTATTGTAATTCTACGCGAAAGTAGTGGGAAATCGGCCGACGAATTGATCATCACAGAAATATTGTAATATGAATATGAAGTCAGTGGTTTGGAAAAAGGAACCCATCCGTGAAACGCGCATTGCCCCTTCAGAGCTTCACGGTTTGGAGTAACTATCAGCATTGTTCGACATCGATTATACAGAATGGGACTAGGAGCAAGACAATCAATGCTGCAGCTATCGCTAACTCTCCTACATCGGTAACGAAGATTACTATAAGCGACGGAAAGACAATTGCGAATACCGGAATGGCATAGAATCGTCTTTCTGGTGAATCCAGATTTTGTTTGAACCAAGATGCTGGATGGACATTAATACGCTATTGATGCTGAGATAAAGACCGCATACAAAACCTACTACGGGAATCATGATAGAAACAGAGATCAGTAGGTCTCGTTTAGCTAGCGTTAGGGGTAATATTTCTGTTTTGATCTATATCAATACATTCTTAGAGCCTGTAGTACTTCCTTTCTTCCACGAAGTAATCCAACCAATCTTTCAATAAGATAATCCTCGACCATACGTGTAAACATTTTTTACAGTAATAAAGCAGAAGCTCCCCCATGGCCGGTGTGATGATCCAGCCTTTAACGCATCGAAAATGTATAGAGTTGTGTGAAATGTGGGTGAATGAACTCTCAGGTGACTATCCGTTCATATTTTGACACAATTTTTTTTATTAAACTGAATGGAGTCAACAGCGCAAAATTGTTATATGAAACTTTTATTTGTTTTGTAAATTTAATCTTAATAAACTTTCATTCAACTATTTACAATATCTCCTTGGTGCTGCAATTTCAATGGACAGTAGTGTATTTTAAATGATTAAATATCAGGAAGACACATGAGATACGCCTTAATATGAGGGTCGTCCAGAAAATAAAGAACGATCGCGCACTGCACCGAGCGCTTTGCCTTAACCTGAGCCAAATCTCATTGATGTGCGATCATGCTTCCATTGCTGGCAATTTTTTTTAATGGAAGCAACAATAGAAAATTCCGCCAAGTATGAAATCCATAGTGACGCTCAAGAAAGTTCGAGAAAACAGGCGCCTCACCTTGGACATTTTATATGACTCTTTCCCAAAAATTTCGAGATATCTCTTATACGAAGCGGTGACAGATTGCTTTGGCTATAAAGAAATGTGTGCTCGCTGTCTTCAAACTTTTGACAGCTGTCTTCAAAACATAATGGCAGCCCCTGATTGTCACCCCCCACTTCGAAAATGGCGAAGACTTCAAAGAACCAGTAACTTCGTGGCTACAATTATTGGGGGCAGGTGAGTACAACAGTGGCATTGAGAAACTTGTGCTACGTTATGAGAAGTGCCTCACTAACAATGGCGACAATGTTGAAAAGTGGGGTTAGGTCCTGTGTTAATGCGACTAAAATTTTGTTCAGAAAATTGTCTGCAAGATGTCAGATCACATCAAAAGTGTTTTTATTAACTATGATGAAAGCAAAATTGTGTTCCTATACCTCTATTCCCAAGAAAATCCTATTCTACAGTTTCACACATCTAATAAAATATTACTCATAGAAGTGGATAGTTTGAGTTCAAAAAAAAAAGTAAAGTTTCACTTGCCTGGTAATAATTTTTCATTACTTTAACCTTTTCCATATAATATGAATAGACGAAATTTGCCATTTGCGTCATATCTTGTACCTCCATAACGTTCATATTCGGTACCATACTATGCTGGCGCTTTGTAGGATATGCTTCATTCAAAACTAGTGATAGTTTAGTAGGTCTTGACATTAACTGCAAAAAATCATTTAGCGTAACATAAGATATACGTTTGAAATATATTAATTTTCTGGTCTTATATTCTTCATGTGATTTAAGTTGACTTTTCACGTTTTTGGTGAATACTTTTCTAAACGTCAATTCATTTGTTTAATATAGACAAATGTCTGTTGTGGACTAGGAAAAATGATCTACCGGGCGAATAAATTGACATTTTAAGTATCCAACATCCGGGAGCATCTAGAGTCTAGAGTATCGCATTAATCAATTGTTTATCCATCAATTAATCAATTGCAATTAATCCTTTAATAGTCGTACACAATTAAAATTAATTGCAATTAAATTTAGTTGCAATTGATTCTAAATTGTAACTGTGCCATTTTCGAAAATGATGCATAATCTTAGTGAATGGAACTAATTGTTAGTAACCACAGACTACTACAGACAATCAACTTCGTAGGAATATTTATTATTATGGTCCATCTTTGTCACTAGGTATCACGGCATTTTAAGATGTTGCCATAGTCTGAGATAATTCGTTTAAATTCGCTCACGATCGTACTAAATCATTGTGTTGACGCTTATCCGATGTTTAAATCGCCAATGTTGTTTTGGTGTTTGCATTCGTTTAAGTTAATCTTTAGTTGTTTTTCTAAATCGTATTTTTGGTTCTTTTAATTTCGTATTTAGTTTTTCAATACATAAATATGAGGGACAAATATATTCTGTGGGATGAGTGTCATGGAAGTCTCAAAAATGTTTTATTTCCTAAGGAATTTTCAGGGGCACATATTACAAATTGAGATGCATATGTTTGTGACAATAATTCTATTTAAATCGATTTAGAATTTACAAACATACGTTATACAAAAGATATAGGATATAGGATACAGCAAAAATATGGTACGATGCATTAAAGATGGGCATCCAAAACGATTGGCAAAATTTACGAAGAAAAGTATTTCATTCAAATTCTAGTTTCTCTTAAACAATACGATCAGATGATGGAAGCTAGTTGGATAGACGTTATCGTTAGTTGTGGCATCGGCAAAGAAACACCATACATACACATTTCGCACTCTTCTCAAACTTAAGGATATCTATTTGTACTGCAACAGATGCAGCAGAATGAAAGTTAAAGTAACGATGTAGTAATGAGTCACTCGAAGGTTGTTTAAATATATTTGTTAGTTAGTAGAGGTAAACATTATCTTATTATATTTTGGATAATAAATTCAAACTTTGTACGAGGTGCATTCCAGTTATAACACTTCCGATTTTTTTTCTCACTAACTAATCACACGAAAACTATGAAACTTGTGTCACTTCTCGACGTAATCTCCCTGCAGCCGTACACATTTTTCACAACATCGACACCATGAATTCATGGCCGCTGCGAACGCTTCTTTAGGAGTCTGTTCTGAACACTGGAAAATCGCTGATGCAATGGAGGCACGGCTGATGAATGTGCGGCTACGGAGAGTGTCTTTCATCGTTGGAAACAGCTAAAAGTCGCTAGGAGCCAGGTCAGGTGAGTAGGGAGAATGAGAAATCATTTTGTCTGTCAGCATTCGTGGCACCCACCTGGAGGACACTTTTCGCATTTTCAGGTCATCATGCAGGATTATGTGCGCAGATCCCACGGAAATGCCAACTTTGGAGGCGATCTGTTCCACACTCATTCGGCGATCCCCCAAAACAACTCCACTCGCTCGATCATGTCGTCAGATCGGCTTATGCGAGGCCGAGACTGTCTTGGTTTGTTGTCACACGACGTTCTGCGTTCTTTGAAGTGTCACACCCACGAACGCACGTTAGACACATCCATGACACCATCACCACATGTTTCACTCAACTGGTGATGAATTTCCATCGGTGTCACATGACGCAAATGGAGAAAACGAATGATTACACGTTGATCTTGTAATGAAAACGTCGCCATTTGAAGTATCAAAAATAGTTCTCACTCTCGCCGCTGCCACTAAAGGTTCTGTGTGCCGTACAGTGCTGCCGTCTCTATCACGCGTTGACAAAGAGTGCCCGCATATTTTAAAACAAACCGCATGTTTCTATCTGTTTCCAGTTCTGAGACAAAAATCGGAGGTGTTATAACTTGAATGCACCTCGTAGAACAATGACTAATAAAGGAAATGTCTAAGTTATAGGACCATTACCACAATGGGCGCTAGCGACAGCTACCTTTATCTAAGAGATCGACGAGTTATTCGACAGCTCTAATGGAAGCATCCAAAAATGCTTCATACGGTGCTGTGTGAAAAAAATATACAGCTAGCTATCTCACCCGATAACTTTCTTTCATTGAGTCGGTCATCTGTAGTTGTCTGTGTCACTAAGGAACTGCAAGTTGTTTTTTTTTTTAATATTTATGTGGAAATCAAAATTAAACCATTTTTTACATGATACACACTTGCTGAAATGTTGGTGTTAATTCGAAACAATTTTGGAAAAGGGAAACTCTGGCGAATACATATAACCCGAGTCTGGCACGGGACATGGCTACTACTAATCGACGAACATCTCTCAAATGCCCCACAGCTTTAGTACGAACTAATGATAAGAGTATGTAATCATTCTGTTGACCTTGGTATTTGTCCACTGTTGTGACCTAAAAAAGAAAACGTGCAAATGATTACGTATTACATATTTCACTTAAGAAAGAGTTTTACAAATATAAAGAAAGTGTAATTTTTTCTGGAATGGATAACATACCTTGTGTGGTCTACCGATAAGAGGATTGTCGGCGCACCTTGTGTTAACAACATCTCTAATAAGATGTTTTTGGCCATTGTATGTAGTAAGTATCGATATTTTATTGGCCGCGTAACCAATTAGTCTCATAAACATAAATACTGCCACACAATACTCGGCCTCTGCTAAATTCTATAGATATAAAACAAACGCAAGTAAGAAAAACGAACATATAAGGACTGGTATTACAAATCTTTATGGTCTATTATATTAGTGATATACAGTGACATCTAGCTCGACAGTGAGCCGATTGTTACTAAACGTACTTACTTGATAAAAATAAGGAGACGGTTCAGACTCGCCAACAGAATTGAAGTCCTGTACATCTACAAGTTGGAAATCGTATGTAAATCCAGCATTGGCCATTTGGTATTCAGGCCAATTTAAAACATGAGTCAAGTTACCCAATTCTTTATACCGCCATCTATATAGATTGCATATGCTGAAGAAGAATATGATAAGTTGCAATAGAGTGCAAATTTCAAACATAACATAAGTAATATTGACATATAAGTTCATTATCAATATGCATTCACGAAAATAAG
Source organism: Dynastes maya (assembly GCA_029619315.2). Lineage (NCBI taxonomy): Eukaryota > Metazoa > Arthropoda > Insecta > Coleoptera > Scarabaeidae > Dynastes > Dynastes maya. The sequence goes on along the minus strand of JAROYE020000003.1, from coordinate 56,971,411 downwards.
AAAAGTACACAAAACATTGTATTGAATACGTTTCAAATCCTTGTTCGTCCCGTTTGGCTACCTTCTATGTTCGTTTAGATAAAAACTACTCTGCTTTAAAGGTTTTCATGGAGTTTCTATCTATATTTTGTATTGCATGCGAAATACAGACAGAAGCAGCTATTTAAAGAGCGTGAGTACCTAGTGCGTGGACGGAAGATAATTCTCTTCATGAGTAATTTAGAGAAAAAAATATTGAGAGGCAAATGCTGCACAATATAAAATTATACTCGAGTATACAAAGTATTCAGTTTCCGCAGCGCAAATTTGGTTTTTTAAATGGAACACCCTCCATAGTTTTACGATTTTAGATGCCTCTCTTCAATTCATGTTAACTTTCATCAACATTCCCTATACCTATCTATCTTGGTTTTTGAGATATATATAGGGGTATATATATCGGTTTCAAAACATCTTGCGACGTTGTCCGACGCCTAATTTCCGTTCTCTTCGATCTTTCAAATGCCCTTCTCTCAGATCTTTTGCACTCATCGCTTTGTCTATTCCTTCCCTCCAGGTCTTTGTGGGTGTACCTCGTTTCTTGCGGTTCGGCGGTCTCCATTCCATAATTTTTCTTGGTAATCTTGAGTTGTCCATCCTCCGGATGTGTCCGTACCACGTTAGTTGTTTCCTTTCAATGCCTGTCATTAAGGTACCATCTACTCCCATTCACCGTCTTATCTCTTCATTTCGAACTCTTTCTTTGCGTGATACTCCTAGTGATCTTCTAAACACATTCATTTCCACAGCTTCCTCTACCTTTCCGCTAATACCTTGTACATGCCAAGTGCCAATGTTTATATACCGTTTCCGTAGTTGTCGTCTTCCTTTTAATACTTCCAGAATTCCCAAGCTGTCCTTAGGCTTTTTAGTATGTGAATTTATTTACAGGTGACAGGGAACTAGCCTGACACTTTAACCCCCAACCTGGAGGACCAGAATCTTCTGTCAGACTTTCCCTAATCAAAAAATACGTTTGTTTTTGAGATAATTGACATAATTTGAAATTTTTACGAAATGCCACTGTCATTTATTATTTTATACGTGCTGGTTAACTTACTAAACAATATATGTAGGAAAATAATGGCTACTTCGAGTAGAAGATGGAATTGTGCCAGAGGATTATATTTAACATTTGCTTTAGTGAGTATCTTTAGCGAAACACAATATTTTAAAGTATTCCGTCGTAGAATTCATGTTTTTAAACGAAATACTTATCTGCATAGCTTCGTATTTAATATACTAAAGAAGGACGCATTTTAGGTATAGGAAAATGTTTACAAAAAAGATTCTAGAAGAGCTGTTCTATTAGATTTTCTAAAAATATACAGGATGTTTCATTAAAAGAAATTGAGGTAACATTAATCAAACATGGCCACGATATCGATAACCTTCCTGTAGAATCTGGTTGATATAAAAAAATCTTCGGTGTCTTAACGGAAACTCCAAGAAATACTCAATCAAATAAAATGTGAATCACCACTCCGATTTGTAAGGTGTTTAAAATATTGGTCGTTAAAAAAACAGCGGCATTTCGCAAAAATCTCAAATTAGTTGACATGAATTGAAGAGAAGCATCCAAAAATGTAATAATATATAGGATGTTCTATTTAAAAATCAAACTATCGAGCGTACGGGAAGCTGAACGTCCTGTATACTTGAATATAATTTTATGTTATGCAGCATTTGTCTCCAAATATTTTCTTCTTTGAAAGCTATTTCTTTAAAATTGCTCAGGAGAGAAATTATCTTCCGTCCACGCAGTATATTACTTGAATGTTACACAGAAATAATGACATTATGCAATAACAAATACCTGGGACGTGAACGTCCTTGACCATCTAAATCAACAGTTGGTACACCTAACCTAACTAATCGTGTGAACAAACTTGCTCCATATTGGAGTATTTTTGGAATGCCATATTTTTATTACAGGAGGTAGCTGGTGATGATCTCCAATCATTATCCAGCGTTTAAGTCTATTATAGCCGTCTTGAGGATTTTGTAAGAGCAGTGGTATGAATGTTCAATTTCTAATATTTGGGCAGCTTCTTCCATCAAGATGTTATCATACTTAAAGCCTAAAATCAATGAAACTAGTTATCACGAAATGCTATTTACGTGAATATATACCCATGTCGACTAATTCTTTCCTTTTCAAAGCCGCATGAGTACACGTCATTGCAATTATTTTGGCTTCTTTTACAAGTAAGTATTTTGACCGATCTAAGCCTGATCGTAAAAGTTCAAATGCACGAAACTCTTCAAGTTCGTCAAATATATGTTTTATATAACGGAAGCAACTGTCGGCTATGTCTAGATCTTCCTCAAACGTCTTTTGTTTAAACAAAGGTTGAGGGGCGTTAACGAAGAAGTTAGTAAATGGAAACTCTTTCGCTACCGATTCAACCGGAACAAACTGGAAAAAAGAGGGTTATACTCCACGACCTGGTAGATAGGTATAAAACAGTGATGTTGCGAGTCGACTATTGCGTTGATTTGAGTATCATGAATAATATTAGCGTCAACTCGAGTTGCAACTTTAATTAAACTCGGATCGGTTGGCGCGATATTAACAATTTCTCAACTCAGTCGGTTTCGTTTCGAATAACATTTACGAGAAAAACCGACAAATACAAGCCGACCTTCGGGTGTAGACATATAAACAGGTGCTCCAATCTTCTGAAATTGTAGAATTGCGCCTGTTGTGTAGACAGTAGGAAGCTAAAATTTTCTGATGACGTAATATACACCGTAGACTATCTTTTAAAAATATTTCCGCATATACAGGCTGATTGATAGCGAACCAGACACTTACTTTCTTATTTAAGGAACACTCTGTATATTATTACGTATTTGTTTTCTCTATCTAGAAATAAACCAATATAATATGAATTTCATATATCTACTTGTAACAGATTTCGAGATACAGTATTGGCCAAAATTATAGCAACAAATAAATTACTAATATTAGTGTTTTTCAACTAAATTTAAAAAAAATTAACGTCACTGGTAAACAGTATTTTATAATTTTGTCCTTAATCGTATAATTTCAGAAAACCCGAAATGCAAGTGCATTTTAGCGTAATTTTAGAAAAAATTCCCCTTTTTTGGCTTTTTAGGTGTTGCATTAGAATCCCCTTCGAAATATAAGGTTTTAAAATTGAACCCCAAATTTTAAAAAATTTAAAACATCGAAAACCCAAATAATACTAACCCAGAAACGATTGGATGAATTTCCCAAAATGCAGAACTTGCGTTTAACTGTAAATTTTCCCTTTTACTTCAATATTAGACTACTATCTTACACGAAAAACGTATAGATATAAATTTATGGATACAGAAAAAAAGTATGCTGTTATTAAAAAAATGGCCCCCAAATATTTTTTCTGTATCCGCTGTATTGGAAATTTCATATTATAACTTTTTGTACAATGATGCGTAGTCTAATATCGAAAGTAAAGGAATATTTACATTTTAATCGCAAGTTCTGCATTTTGGTTTTGCATTTCAAGTCCTTTTTTTGGGTGTTGTATGTTTGGTTACTTTTGAAAACAGTAAACAAAAACACACCAAACAGTTTTTCAAATTTGCTAATTAAAAAATTTTAAGCCAAAGATTTTTCCCTTGCAAAAATTTTAAATTTACATGAAAAAAAAGTGAAAATACATTATGATTTAGAGGAAGTTAAGGATAACGCAGGCTTCCGGAGTGCAACAGGAGCAAACAAAAGGGGAAAGAAAGCTTTTTATAACAATTACCAAGTGTATCGAAAGGAAGGAATTTTCGAGGTTCATTACAGATTGACAGTTTCCACTTGTCAGTTAAATAGCGCAGTTTACTGCCGTTTAGCCAAAACCGATTTTATTACAGAAGATCCGATACGGCCTTTTTTGGCTAAGCGGGCAGTGTATTTCCCTAGTAAAATACAAACTTTCAAAAATTATATATACCCCCAAACTCTCTTTACTTAGGCTAAATATTTTGAATCAACAGTAAAAATCGTCAACGTGAGTATGTTTTTTTTATATACAGAACCAAATTAATTAACACCGAAATCATTTAAATCAATAGCAAAAAAACCCCAAATTGGGTTTTAATTCGAACAAAGTTTTTTATTGGGAAATTCGGTTGAAAATGAGGGCCTAGGCCCCTTTTGGGAAACGCTGTTCCGAATTAATTTAAAATATTTTTTTGTGTGGTGGGATTTTCCGAATCTGTGTTGTTTGAAATATTCAAAAGGTACCTCTAAAATAGGATAATATTATAAAAGTTTTCTGCCTTACATATGTATAGTTAAAAAAAAAGCATTCATAACGGCGTTTTTTTTTTTGGAAAAAAAATTTTTGTTTTTATTCGCAGGGAATTTTTCACCCATATAAAGTTTTTTTAGAAATTTGTTATGACAGACAAGACTGTAAAGGTACTACAACTACATCCCTGATTTCAGGATTTTTAAACCTTTATGACTTTTTCAACGTAATACTTTATTGTGGGTATAGTGAATTTAATAATGCACATATATCCCCTTTAAACCAAAATTAAAAAAATTTTTAAAAGCAATTTTTCAATATTAAATTCTGAACGAAATTTGTTACAATTATTTCATTCAATACAATTTAAGATTAAATCAAATCGTTAAAATTTCAACGTCTTTAAGCTTGTACTAAAAGAAAGGATCGGGAAAGTTGTAACACCGAAAACAACCGATGAGTGCGCGAAGGCGGTGGACGTAGAAAACCCCTTTTTAATCCTGAATAAAAGAAGAGACTAGAATTTGCGCGGAGTTCAAAAATAAACCAGCGGGTTTTTTGGGAAAAAATATTTTTTTTCAGAAAAAGTACATTTAATCTGTGGAATTCGGCAAAAGGTTATTAGCGTGGCGAAAGGAAGGGGCCCCGTTGAGAAAAAAAAAATTGAAACCACGGTTTGAAGCTATGTAGGAAACTTATAGATGTTTGGAATTGTAAATTTGGTATTATTGGACGAACAATGGTAAACAAAAAGTATTTTAAACATTTTTAAAAAACTATTTGAAACAAAATGCTTTTTTGCTGAACTTCGTTTCATTATTATTTTAAAGGCCCCAGAAATAATTTTTATTTAGTTCGGGACTAGTTACTCTAAAACACATAATTTTGCTCGAAAATTTCCACGCCCACCGAACCTAATTTATCAAGTTTTTTTGACGGCAATTGAAAGGCATGTGAAAAAAATACCTTTTTGCAGCAATGTTTTAAAAAAATTTAATTATAGAAAAATGAGAAAATCTTTGTCCACATTTTGTAGTAATTTTATAGAGTCTATGTTAAGACCCCTACCAGCGTTTTTGCAGCAAAAAACCTAAAAATATTTTTAAAAAAATCGTATATTTTTTAAAATCTTTTTAAAAATCTGTTGAATTTATTATTCCACCGCAATTTGTGGTTTTTTTAGAAAAAATTTTTTTTTTTGGGCCCCGTTTATTTTTGAAATTAAAATATAGGTATCTGACATGTTCTTAACTACGGGGGGTGATCGTAGAAAAGGTTCCCAAAGTCCTACAGCAGCAATAAGACGTGCTAGGGAAACCGAAAACTTGGGTGTGTGCAGCACTTCCCATCTATATACGTACCACCCCCCGTCTGCTACGCCGCTCAGTGTTGGCTAAGCAGCCGCCCTGGATGGATCCCCCGATCGCCGTACCCCAGGTGCGAAATTCGCGCTTGATACGTTTTTTAAAACGGAAAGGGGGGTTTTCCCTATAAAATTTTATCGAAATTTAACAATTTTAGGAAAAAAAGGGAAATGTTAAAACAGTTCCAAAGGTGAGGGAATAACTGGGGTGGGAGGAAATTCCCGGTGAAGAGCGGGCGGAAGAATCAGTTTCAGAGGAAAATGTGAAAAGGTCGAAGATATGCTGAAGATCGAAGGGGCACCATTGAAAACCGCTTTGGTTTTTGGGGTTTCCAAAAACCCCGAAATTGAAAGATTTTTGACCAAAAAAAAAATGGGGTCCGCAAGGGTGGGGGTGGGGTCCCGCAAAAATGTAGGAAGAATAAGAAAACGTGAAAAGTGGCCCAGGGGGTTTTTTAACAAGTCAAGAAAAAAAGGGGGGAAAACTTTGGAATCCTGACGGGCGACGAAAGGGGGTGTTATTTCACCCCCAAAAAGCAAGCGAAACATGCGAATGGCCCCACCAATTTCGCGAAGCCAAAGGAAGTTTAAAAAAAAGTGGAAAGCATGGGCAACCGTCTTTTGGGATAGGAAAGGATGCTGCGATTTTTGCCCCTGGGACGAAATAAAAACTAAAAAGGGTTGCGATACACTCAAATCAGACGGGCGCCCAAGAACGCCGGAGAGGAAGAAGGATGCAGGGTGAGTTCCACAAAAAACCCGGCCCCGCGTCTCTGTAAAACCCAGGAACTGTGACAAAATTTGCTGGATTGAATGCCCCACCCCCCCCTAAGTCCGCCCCCCTAGTTCCAAGCGATTCCCCAAACTTGTTTAAAATTAAAAAAAAACACTTGGGGGCGGACGCTTCGGGAGACGTGAAGCCCAAAAAGAGGGTTTTTCGAATTTCTGAAAGGACGGGCGGGCAGAATTTACGACATGGGGAACAGAATTGGAGATTCTGCAAAAATGCTTGGATAGAAAGGCAAAATGTGGGAAAAAGAGGTTAAGTTTTTACTTTGGGGGAAGTTTAAGGAAATAAAGAAGTGTCTATTTTTAAAAAATGGGGGAACCTTATTTTCGATATCCCCGTAAAAAGATAGAAAAACTGACCTTTATGAAACTTTTCCGAAATTATACCAAATTTTGGAGTATGAAAAAATTAATTTCCCTAACCGTAAAATAAGGGGTGGGGTTGAATTTAGATAAAGTTGGCATAAGGTTTTTGGTAATTATTTAATCAATTGGGATTAAAACGGGGAAGGGCAGAATAAGACTCCTATTAAAGAAAGAATGAATCAGGTAATGGTCAAAGCCTTGAATTCGTTTCTTTTGTCTAACGAATTTTTTTCCCGACTACTCACGACTTGATTCGTTTAGATTGGCATAAACTAAAGCGATTTGCGGTCGACTGTTCGGCGTAAATTAAGCGAGTCCTAAGGGAATTTGATATTGAAAACCACTCGAGTTTGAGGGGGGAAATTTTCCCAATTCAAAAGCGAGTTCAAAAAAATCGATCTTTACATCATTAAGATAATAATAAACGTTTAACCCTTCCGCTTTTTGGTCTAACAATCTTTCAAAAATTTCCCATCTTTTATAAAAATTTGGTAAGGAAAAAAGACCCCCCCCGTCTCACATGTGTAAGCTACATAAACCCCTTTACTTCTAAAATTTTTGCAATCTTTTTGACTTCCACAACAGATCTAACCCTTTGCAAAAAACATAATTTACACGACCAATCTGATAACAAAATGTTGATTTATGTAATAAAAAAAGAAAAAAGCATTATACATACTGCTGAAAACTTTTTTTAGTTTCGAGAGCTTTTCACCATGTCCCAAACGTAAAAATGTTTTCGCTAATCCAGTTCACGATTTTTTCGAAAATGATTTAGGTTGATTCGAAGTGTTACTATTAACGTTTTTTGATTTGGAAAAATTTTTTGATACAGGTTTTAAATTAAATTTGAAAAGCTTACGTCCCTTTTTGCCTGTGCCAGGCGGACCCCAAAAAAAAGTTGGTTTTTAAACAGGTTGCATGCCAGATTTTTTTTGCTTCCCCTTGGGTTGGCGTGAAAGGAATGTACCTAGGGCAGGAAGTATTTAAAAAGGATAGGTTAATACGCTGGGAATTTAATTGTTTTTTTTAAAAATTTAATTTTAAAATATCAGACAGCAAAAAATAGGTCAAAATACATAGTTTTAAAAAATAAATGTCTTAAAAATATTCGCTTTTTTAAAAAAAAAATTCATTGATTTCTTATTTTTTGGGGCATTGAAGAGGAAAGGGCCCCTTTTGGAAATTATATGGGTTCAACAATAAAACAGTTATGTTTCCCCTTTTTTTCCCTTCCCAAAACTCAATGTTAACCTTAAAGAAACAATAAAAAAAAAATTTTGTTATCTACTGTCGAAATGGTTATATTAAACGGTGCACCAACTTTGGTGGATTATCTGTTTCTTTAAATTTTACTTCGTATTTTGGGAAACATGATCTTGATGGATCCATGGGAAAAATTTATTGAAGTCCATAGTAGAAATTTGATTTTGTTTTTTTTTGTAATTCGCGGCACTTGGATCCCCCATATCCCAAATTAATCGTGAAGCCCTTCAGGTACAAAAAGCACCCGTGTCAAATTAATTCTCTAAATGGTTTCAATCAGCTTTGAAATTTTTTTCTTTTGGTTTGCGGACGCGTAAAATAAATTAAAAAAAAAAAATTCAATGGAAAAAAGAAAACATTTTGTATAGACGTATGTGGAATACAAATCTAACTATAGGGTTTCGCGGTTAATGATTTTTTTTTAAAAAAAAAAATATAAAAGGTAAATTTTAAAATATTTAGAAACTTTTAAAAAAAAACGAAAGAAAAAAAGAAACGAAGAAAGAAAACCCAAAAAAACATTTCTTGGGAAAAAAAGGGAAACCCGGGGAAAAAGAAACAGGGAAAAAAAGAAACAGGAGGGGAACAGAAAAAAAGAAAACATTTTAAAAAAAAAAGGGAAAATTTAAAAAAAAGAAGAAAAAAGAAAGGGGGGAAAAAGAAAAGCAAAAGAAAGAAAGAAGAAAAGGGGGGAAACCCCCAAAGAAAAGGAAAAGGGGAAAAAGGAAAAAAGGGAAACAGAAAAGGAAAAAACCAAAAAAACAAAAAAAAAAGGAAACCGAGGGGAAAAAGGGAAAGAAAAAAAAAATTTCCCAATTTTTTTTAAAAAAAAGAAAAAATGAAGGGAAAAAAAGGAAAAAAAAGAGAAAAAAGAAAAAGAAAAAGAAAGAAAAGAAAGAAAAGGGGGCGAAACAGAAAGGGAAAAGAAGAAAAAGGGAACAGGGGAAAGAAAAAGAAAACGGGAAAGAAGGAAAAAAAGGGGAAAAAAAAAAGAAAAAGGAAAAAAAAAAAAAGGGGGGAAAAAAAAAAAAAAAAAGAAAAGGGGAGAACGGAAAAAAAAACCAAAAAGAAAAGAAAGAAAATCTTTTTTAAAGCCGAAAATCTTTTTTTTGGTTAAAACGAAAAAAGGGGGAATTAAAAACAATTCTTTATGTCACCCCACGTTTGCCCGAAAACCCCCTTTATGTTTAAAAAAATTGTAATTTTTAAATTTGAAAAACCCAAAAAAATTTAAAAAAAAACCCAAAAAATTTTCGTTTTTTGGGTTAAGTGAAGGGAAAAATGGGAAAAAATAAAAAAAAACAAAATTTTTTTAAAAAATTATTGGCCCTTTTGGGGTTTTTCAAAATTTTAAAATAAAGGTTTAAAAAAATGGGAATTTTACTAAAAAAATTTTAAAAAACGGGAAAATTTTTAAAATTTGTTTCCAGAATTTTTAAAAAAAAAAATTTAAGGAAAAAAAAGATTTTAAAAATTTAAAAAAAATGCCAATTTCAAAAATTTTTTTTGGGGAAAAATTTTTTTGGTTTTAAAAACCCTTTGGGGAAAAATTTTTGGGAATGTTGAACATTAAAGAAAATTTTATTTGGTGACCAAAGAATAGGACCCCGAAGGGGGAGGGGGAAAATGGTGGGGAAGAGAAAAACCCCTGTAAGGGAAAAAAAATCCCTTTTTTGAAATCGAAAAAATTTAAGTTTTAAAAAGTCTGTCCGGATTTTTTTCCGGAATTTTTTGTACATTTAATTTTAAGCTTGGTTTTTAAAAAGTATTTAAAAAATTTCCATACGAGAAAAACTTTTAAAATTTGTAAACAATTTGCCAAAAAATTAATTCGTGGTCCCAATTGATTGAAAGGGGCAAAAAAATTTTTTTTGCAATTGGGAATTTGCCGTTGGTTTTGAAATTATTTTAGCCGATTTTCCAAATTTAAGTTTGGGTAAAGTTGGAAAAACGTAGGGGATTTTTTTTAAAAAAAAAGGAGGAAAAGGTTAGAAAAATAGGGGGTTTGCAATTTTTAATAAAACCCCCAAAAAATCCATAATTTGTCAAGTTCGTTTCAAGTAAAATGCCTTTTCCTTTACAATACCCCAAAATTTTTTACTAAGAAAAATTGTTCAGAATGACAAGTTATGAGCCTATAAAAAATTTGCTTGAAATGTTGTATAGCATAATAATTTGATTATTCTTTAATTCTGAACAACTTTTCTTAGTAAAACTTTGGCGTATTGTGAACGGAAAAAAGCCACTTTACAAAATTGCCAAATAATGGATTTTATTAAAGTATGCCGATCATTCAGAAAATTTGTATAACACTATAACTCTACATTCTGAACAACTTTTTTTAGTAACATTTAGCATATTGCGAACGAAACAGGTACTTTACCTGAAACAAAAATAGTTTTTGTCAACTGTCAAGGTCTATTTGATTTATAAAACGAAAAAAACTAAAAAATAAATTCAAACCAAGCGGGGCTTAGTTCCAAAAGGTCAAATTAAGATTTAAAGATTTTTTGTTCCCCACACCTCTTGTAACATCATCCTGGGACACGCTGTATATATAAATAATTGATTACTTATGGGTACCCCTGATATCTACTTATTAAATCAAGGTACCTCCATATACATCATCTTTCCATCATCAGTATTGTTCATGTCAATGAAAATTGGTTGGAGTCGAGCCAGACACGGTAAGTTCTTTGATCCCCCTGGCAATGAGGGTCTTGGTTCGGGTCCATCTTCTATTACCCTTCCGTTACTATCTAAATGCCTTCAACTTCACATCCTCTGACGCAAATTTTTAAAACCCACTTGCGGTATAAAACGCTTCTTTGTAATTGTATTTGGTCCCTGACAACAAAAAGAAAAGAGATAGTTTTTAAAAAATGTACAATCTATGTACATTTTTTAACTAATGTACTTTCGAAAAGTTCCACTTTGACAATGTCCAGAAATGCAAATAAGATTTATTAATACATCTTTGTGGGAAAGTAATTTAATCTTTCTTTTCTATTTCTGTATGTAATTGTAGCTAAAATTATTAGGTATGTCCTGTAAGGGTGCCACCCGTTGGACAATAAATATTTTAATTTATTATTTTTAAAAGTTGTCGAGTTTGGGGCATACTGCTAACTTTCTTATTAGGGTACCTACGATGTGGTTAAATTACCAAAGACTTTTCCTTACCATAAGGGGGAGAGGAAACAATTGTACTCGCATTCCAGCAATTTCGCACTTGGTTTTTTCTTTTGTTGAACAGATATTTTTCATTTTTCGATAGAAATAAAAGTTTTCTGAAATATTTTTCCAATTCCTATTAAAAAATGTTCATTTTATAAAATAAATCTCATACTAAATTCAATAGTTTTAATCAAAAGATGAATAAAATGTTACAGAACAAACTTTATCACATGCTATGACACAGATAAAGTAAAAAATTAAAATTCGCACCCCTTTTAAAAATTTTTTCGTGCTATGGAGGGTGTTTAAAAAAACATGTGTCACTTGCCGATTTAAGAGTCTGAAAGTGGGGTTTGAAATGGCAAATAACCAGGAAGAAAAGATATCACCAGATTGTTCTGAACCAAGCTACGATCGCAGTATCCAATTTTTTACCAAAAAAATCAAAATTAGTTTACGAAAAGGACGTACAAAACATTTTGTGAGTGGAAGACAATAAAACACGCGAAAAACTGTTAACGAGGAAATACTGCTAGCCTATTTTTTTAGAAAAATCAAAGAAATAAAGGTGTCCACCTTATGGTGTCGTTATTAAATTTGCTCAGAGCAACGCTATCCATAAATGAAAAATTGATATTTCCAAGTAAGTAAACCTAAATATTCTAAATTAGATTTAATATTACGCAGTTCTGCAGGTTTTCAAAGCTCATCGCTTTATAAAAAGACAGATTTCAGGTTACGAACCAAAAAAGTCTTCAAAATTTGAAAAAACAGATTTCTAAAAAATTTTCATCCGAGGCCCCTAATGAAATTTACTTATGTATGAAGGTAAGAATTTTTATAATCTTCCTTGAAATACGTTTTTTTTCCAATTTTTCATTCTATAGGCAGTCTTAATTATGGGCGTAGTGGCGAATGTAGAATTGACGAACTACACAAAATTCGAGTTGGTGATATTGATGAGAGAGTCTGTTCTAATAATTTCGCTTCGGACACTAAACAATAAAAAACGTACATTTACAAAAATTTTGTCTCTGTTATCGGAATAAAAGTGCACAACACAACCTATCAGTATCAACACTTTTGCAAAAATCCCATAAATGATAGCGAAATATTTGAAGTTACCAAATTATGATCTTTACACCGGGAACTGTTTCGACGCACTTCCGAAAATTTACTAGCCAATGCAGGAGTGACTTATTAACTCTTTTAAAGGGCACGGAGGTGGAAGCCTTTACAGTGGCAGAACACTATATCGAGGAATTCAGTTGCTCAAAAAAAACCATCAAGAAAAATTTTAGCAGATGTAAATTCAAATGAAGCCCTTCCACTGCACTTGATCCTGACGAAGCCAGAGTCAACTTCCTTCTTAGGTGTTCATCACATTAATAAAAAGTATAATTAACATTTATGCCCGTAAATGAATTACCTAAGCAATAACATTTTTTGAAAATTCATGGGAATTGGAAAAAAATATGCATGATACACGTGAATAAAGAAATTTTATCCACTCAAAAACATTATCGCACTCTCAGTCCCTTTTTCACTTATACCATAAATAGCTATTAAAACTTTATTAAAAAAACTAATTTAATTTAATTTGATTTTATTAAGCAAAAAACGGATCCAAAAAAAAAGAGGATTTTCTTATGTGTGCATCATAAAAAAAAATATAAAAGGCTAAACAATCCAAACCAACAAGGCCACTATTCTACATGTACGGTTATTATATTGCTTAGTGTAAGGGCACATCCAAAAGATTTTCTACTACTATTTAGCTATGTTATACAAAGTTACTGACCTCCAGGATGGTTTATCATCCATTCTTTTCCATAAAATCTGTGGGAGTAGCACTTAAATGGTCCAAAACAGGTAACATTAAGGCGTTGAAGCTTATGGCTACAGTGAGGAGGCAACGTAACCAACGTACCATTTTTCTACAAATTTTTATAGTACCTTAACATCAGTATGGTTCTAGGATCAATAATATCTTGTAGTCATACTACAATGTAAAGTATCGGTAAAAATGCTTCAAATATTTTAAAACATTTGTACCCGGTCATTCAATTGCTATTATAGTGGTATAGCCCTTAAATGAAAAACAACAGAGATACGACGAAATTTACATTGACAAATTAAATCTATTGAGTGGAAGCAAGAAAAAATATTTTATTCCGCCCAATAAAATGAGGTAAAAAAGAAAAAATTGCGGATAGCGTTTCAGCGTTTGGTTTTAAAAAACTCGCTTTTTTAATAAAACACCCCGTATATATTTTTTTACCAATCGATAGAAACATTTCAAATAAATTACTTTTATACGCCAAGGCCCCAAATGAAAACAAAAAGAGATTGGTAGATTTTCAGATGAAGGATCTACGGCATGAATCAAAACAAGCAGGTTTTTGCTTTTTTGAGCCACCTGACATTAATTAACAGTTTCAAATTGTGCGGCACTGCGTTTTAATTAAGAATTTATTAGTGAGAATAATTGCTTTTTTTTCCCTCCCATTTTAGATTTTTTTTTTAAACGTTGTGTTTATTATCCTTTTGTAGTTGTCATTATTGTTACTGTTGTTATAGTTATTGATATCGTTCATTTTTTTATTTTACTACAGTGCCTTTTATTCGTACAGAAGTGTGATATGCTTGAGGCATAATTTTTTCAAGCAATAAGCACTGCAAAAGAGCCTTTCAGCGTTTACTGTGAAACATTTACGGATATGGTGCCCACCTAGCAGAACATTTTTTCTACGACTTCTCCGAAAAAATTCGCGAGAAAAGAGAAACCTAAGGATCTAAGAAAAGCGTAGTCGTAAATGAGGAAGCGGGGGTAAACGTTTTTAACCTATTTTGAAACTAATCTATAGTTCCATTATGAACTAATGCAGGAAAAAGGAAAAATTTATTTATTTTTTTGAAAAAAAAACACCAGTGCAAAAGATCTTGTTACGAATCTGGAACGGTGAATGGCTTTGTGCGACTTCTTTTTAGAAAATTTCATAAATAACAGCAATAATAAGTATGGAGATACGAAACGGAATTTACAAATTCCGGTATACGTAATTTGAGAACTAGCATTATTGGAGCATCGTAAGCCATAACGTCGTCCACAGCATCGATCTTGTGGTGTGCTAGAAGAATTTTTAGACAATTTCAAATTTGGAGGAGAAAGCTCTCTTCTTTTTCCAACAAGACGGTGTTCTTGTGCATAATTCATTGCAAACCGTAGACGCTTTAATCTGTGGATATAGACGGATTAGAACCCATGCATCTGTCAATTGGCCGGCGTGCTCTTCCGACCTATCTTGTGGAGGTTCTTAAAGAACACCGTATACAAGTGGCGATATAGAAATATCCAGAAATTGCAGAACGCAATTACAGGAACTAGATGGATCTGTTATAATGTCTGAGAACGGTCTGAGAGCATTAATAAAAAAAAAGGAGAAAGTGTATTGCACAAAATGGTAATGTTCGTGAACATTTACTGTAGGTAAATAAATTTTTATAATTTATAGTTGTTACAATTTTTTAAAGATTTAATAAATGTAAATTTCATCGTATCTCTTTTGTTTTTCATTGCCTATTGAATAATCGAAAAATGTACACGGTGTTCAATTAGAAACAAATAAACAACTAAAGTTAGCACTGAAATGCGATGTGCTATTTTATTTTTCACCATTGTGATCAGCAGAAAAATCGCTACATAGTTGGTAATTTAACCAATAACGTAGCTAGAATAATAACAAAATTAGCAATAGTGTTCGATAACTTTGAACAACCTGTACACAAATTTTATATAATCTATATGCTGTCTATATTATTAGTATGCACTTATGGGAATTATTCTCTCAATTGCTAAGTATTAGTAATTGGCACTTGGGTGGGAAAAGAGGTATAAGTCGAGAAAAAGCAATATGTTAAGATATGAGTTAAGACTTTCACGACACCTATATAGTCATTCTGTATCTTTGAGAATTTTCCCAAAACTTCTTCTTTTGACCATATACCCGTTTTACCGTCCATGGGTCAATTTATCTCGCTTGCAGTGCATTTCGTTAAAGAAATGATGTCATTGAAACATGATTATTCAAAAACTAATAAACTAATAAACCATTTATCTCAACACTGTATACAGTTGCAATGGTGATGAAGCAACACGCCCGCCTGCGATGTTAATGCACCTGTTGCTAAGCCACCGAAAGGCTGAAACGCAAATTTCTCCCCGGTGCATATGACGTAAATGTATTTTCCTCTAACAAAATGCACTGTACTTGTGCTATATAGAAATTTTCTCTTGTGGCTACAAAGACACTTACCTATAGGATTTGGTGGTATAACTGTTATCAAAAAACAGACATCATGCTTCCTTAGATTTTCCCACTCTCCTTTAATTTCTGGTCGAACTGCTAAATTAACAGAAACATCAGCACGCACTCTGGAAGGCCGTTTTTCACCTAGAGAATATTCCCAAATATGTAACATTGCATGCACATACGCATCAATACATTTGGAAGCACTTACCAATATTTGGCTTAGCTACTTCAACTACTGCGAAATTGAGTATTGGTTGAGCCATTCTCGCCCATCCACCCCAATAGACGGTGCCATCTTCAGATTTCCTATTTTGGGAAATTTACATCAGTATACAATAATAACATGGTTAACAAATAGGGCAATAGCGCGAGATTCCTGGATAGCACCTTTACTATTGCTGATAGAAAAATAAATCCTATACAAAAATCATATACATACATTAGCAGCACACGTTGAATTATTTTGACATATATAGCGTGAACCAAAGAAAAGTTACATATAAAAGTTATGTTTTTTTTTGGTGGAGCAGCCTGTATATGAGTATCTAAGATTACCTATACCTAAACTCAACTGTTTTCGAAATATTTACGGATAATGCTCTCCAGAAATAATATTGTATAATATTTTGCTTTGCGCAAGTAGCCTAGAGAGCTAAGGATATTTCCACTTAGAACAAGACAATTTCTTGATAATAGGCCGTTTCTAACAACGCAGTAAAGATTTAGTTCTTCGAACGGCGTTTTTGTCGTTATTTTAAAACACCCTGTATATTTTTTAATTTTTGAATTGCTGATAATATTTTGCGCTAATTACGTAAAACTTTCCCTATACCTAAAGTTAGTCGTTTTTGAGGTATTTTGCATCTTCGACTTATTGTCTCGAATCAAGGTAATTAGGTAAAATAAGGTAACAAAAATTTAAATTTTAACACAGTTGCGTTCCTATTTATCTATTACTGTCCATTCACTGTAAGTTCCGTCTTTTTAAAGGGCACTTCCCCTCCACAGTGATGCCAAATCCGCCAAACTGACGTTAGCCAATATAGGTTAGAAATCACAAGATTTTTAAATCACCGAATAAAACCAATAAAAATATGGGAGTAATTAGTCATTCTGTTAAATTTAGGCAAATTTCTGGATATTTCTATAGTTATTCCTGTTATCAATGCAAGATTTCAAAAATTCATAAATTACGATTGCGAAATTATAAACGGATTTACATTGCTAGAGGATAAGTAATGGTTTTAACCTGCAAAATTTTCAGATACAAGACGTTATATTAACTTGACCAATACACCTTGAAGTATTACTCTATCAGAATAACAAAAAAAGGGAATGCATCAAATACAGAAAGAAATAAATGCGAAACAACTAGACTGTTTATTAAATTTGTTGAATACATTATGCAAGACATATAAAATTCATTCAAGTCATTTATTGCTGTAGTGAGAAATATACAAGAGAAACAAGTGGTTATCTGGATTTTAAATACATAGGTGCGAAATGAGTACAAATGTAATTAAATATGTGAAAAACTCAATATTCATTCTCAGGTTCCGAACTTGAGATAATTTCTTCATCTGAAGATTCCCCTTCAAGGTTTATTATCAAAGGTAACACCTCTTCTTGGTCAAAACCAATTTCTCTCTCCCACCATTCAATGACAGTGTTTTCTGTATGGTTAACAGTATTGGACCACATTTCCGTTGTAATGTGGTCAATTGACTCTTGCCACATACTCAACACTTTTTCCATCCCAGATCCATCTCTTCCGATATGATTGTTATAGTAAACCTTACTTATACCCCAAATGTTCTCAATAGCATTGAATATGCAATGGTACGGTGGCAATCGCAAAACTCTATGTCCGTACTGGTGTGCCAGTTCATCCACAGCATAAATTTTGTTTGGTTTATGTCTAAAATAGATATATATATATGTATTGTATATATTAAAAAATAGTAAAACAACACTTACAATTGAACTAAATGTAATAGTTGCAATTTTAACATATCAGCAGCATATACAATGTTGTTTTGTGTCAGCCAAGTTTGAATGTCCTGTTTTTTCCAAGCTGCTGTTGGAGAAACATTGACGCATGTTCTGTGATATGGGGCATTGTCCATAATAATCATAGACGGTTTTTCCAAGTTTCTTAATAAATAATTTTCAAACCAGTCCAAAAATGTCTCTGCATTCATTTCTCCGTGGTAATCTGCATTTTTTGTTTTTGATGGGAAAATCAATGATGCACCAGGAATAAAACCACTGCGATTACCTGCATGTACTATGATATATCTAAAAATAATATTCATGTGGACCTCATGGGGCTATAATATCAGTTCACTAACCTTTTCCCATCAATTTTTGTTCTTTTAACACTTTGCACGCTGGTATCTTGCCAGGATCGACCAACTGTGCCATTCTCAAATACCCATGTTTCATCAAGGAATACCGGGTCCCAGAAATAACTATTTTTAATATTTTGAACGTAGTTTCGAAGGAAATCAATTCTTAAAAGAGCAATATCCGAACGTTCCATCATGGCTCTGCGAGGATCGTCTTTTTTCCAAGAAAACCCAATATTCTTTAAAATTTTCATTAACGAAGTTCTCCCCCCAGAGAAAATTTCATCATCCTTCAATTTTTGTAAAAGTAAAGTTAATGTTACTTGTTGTTCTGAAAAGATACAAATTTAGCACTTCAAACCGCATTAGAATATGTAATAGTATTACTTTGTCTATACATAGTATAGAGTGCATTTCGGATTGCCACAACAGTGAAATCATCAACAGCTGTCACTGTTTTTACGCGGTGTCTGGTTTTCTTCGGGCTACTGAGGGGGCGGCATTCTTTTACTTCTGTCGAGATACCACAAACGGTAGATTTATTAATTGACAGGGCATCTGCAACTCTCTAAAAATTAAGTTGTAGTATATGTATAATACTTTTTATAATTTTTACCTGACGAACAGAGACTAATGGAATAAGGGGTCCACCATTATCACGTTCTCTTTCAAAATAATTTATAAGTGACGCGACCAGCGCTTTTGACTGCGAATTTAAACCTCTCGGCATAATGCACAATTTGTTCTGAAAAGAACAGTTATTAAAACGTATATAACACGATATATAATAACAAAATGCAACCAAAATGGAATAAAAAAACGTCAACGCACGAGAAACAGTAAACAACTGATGTTTTGGTTATCTTGCAACGAAGCATTGTGGAGGGGTGAAAGTTATTTTATATACAATTTTCTTTTTCTATATTACAGCTTCAATAATTGAAATATTAGTTTCAATTTAATTCAATTACTATATTCTTATAGTTCCAAAGGTGTTAAATTATTTCTAACACAAAAAGCAATTGTATTCTTTAAATTATGTTTTTGGTAATTTTGTTTTTCTTGATTGGCATCATCAGCCCTCAATTTGGGGGAAGACGGAACTTAGAGTGAATCGACTTACCTCTCTCACACATACAATTTTGAGCTGTTTTGACAGTCCCTACAAGTTTAGTAGTCCTTTAATTCTATTAGCTATGGATTTTTCGCCTCCATATATTTCTGATATTATTTTAATTTGTAGTAGGCTACGATTAAAAAACAGATATAATTGTCATTGTATTGAAAATTAATTGATACCGTCTAAAAATATATAAAAAACCCAATTACTGCTTTGTATTAACGTCAAGAGGTAAGTTTATATTCAACAACAAAAAACACAAAAACAAAATATTAAATACATAATATAAACAACAATCAATAAGCAAGTTAAGCAAATAAACTAGATAGGAGACAAAAAACCATAATAAAACAATATTAAAAAAAATTGTAGTAGTGCGGTACACACATCCATTTATTGGGTAAAGCTTCTTTGAGGAAAACCAGGCGTTAAGCCCTAGTCAACACGGTTACAGAAAGAGTAGGTCAACGACTACAGCCATTATAGATCTGGTTGAAGAGATAACAACAGCATTCAATGACGGAGAAGATCTCATGCTAACCTGTTACGATTTAACGATTTAACAAAAGCCTTCGACTGTGTAGACCACGAACTGTTGCTGGAAAAGTTTTACTACTACGGAATAAGAGGAACAGCATATAAACTATTGCGATCGTATCTGGCAGAAAGAGAACAAATAACTCTGTGAGAATAAAAAGTCAATTTCTGTTAAAATAGAAAAAGGAGTGCCCCAAGGATCTGTATTGGGTCCCCTCTTGTTCCTAGTGTACATAAATGATATTCCAGGAAGTGCTAGCTGTAGCAAGTTGTGTCTATTTGCAGATGACACATCAATTTTAACCAAAGGAGCGTCACAGGAAATTGCTGAAAACAAAGCAGAAATTGCTTTATTAAAAACCGGGGAATGGTTTTCAAACAATAGACTGCATTTAAATAACAGAAAAACCCAAATACTAACACTTACAATAAAGCATATTCCGGAATGTGAGAGAAATACAGTGCATTCTGGGTTTCCACATGTTGCACAATCTAAGCTTCAAATACCATGTCAACAAGTTGACAAAAAAATTAGCTACTGCAATCTACGCAGTAAGAAGAATGAGAGAGATAGCTACAAAGCGGCAAGGGTGGCGTACCTTTCTTTGTTCTATGCACGAGCGGTGTATGCAATTATCCTGTGTGGACATACACCAGAACCTTAACAAATTTTTCTAAAACAGAAGGAGGCTGTAAGGGTATTATGCGCTGTACCGTATCGCACATCTTGTAGAGATTTATTCCAAGAACATAAGATACTTACCTTACCACTTGCTTACATCCTAGCATGCTTGGAATATGTAAATGGGACGGGGAAGTACAATCAACAAGGCGAGTTGCATACAAACAACATTCGCAACAAGCACCACTACTCCATTTCTCTACAGCGAGTAAACAGGGCCAGGTATTCAGCGAATTATTATGAAATTAAATACTGTAATCATTTGCCAGATGATCTTAAAACACTAAATCAACGAGGATTTAAAAAAGAAGTTAAGGAGCTGCTAGTATCGAATTCGTTTTACACATTCGACGAATATCTCAATAAAAGATTTTAATATGTGCTGTCCTCATAGACAAGTTTTTAAAGTGTTGTGTTCGTCCACTGTACACTGTATTTTTCGTGTATTTTTATATATACATTTTTTTTATTCTATTTATTACTATAATTTTGTTTATTTTATTTATACTTTACCTTTATCAGACGATGTTAATACTTGTACAAATTACAAACAGAAATAAACTATCTGTCTATCTACGTGTATTTAAAAAGTTATCAGTGGCGCGTGCATGATGTACTGGCGCTCCATCATATTGAAACCACATACTTTTCTACGAATGCTTTTACAATGACAATTATGTCCGACATAAGGGAACATTTGATTTTGAATCCGAGCCTACTACAAATTAAAACAATATCCGAAATATTCTAAAAATGATATTTGGAGGCAAAAAAACCATAGCTAGTAGGATTGAAGGAATACTAAACTTCTAGAAACTATCAAAAAAGCTCAAAACTGTATATTTAAAGAAATAATACATAAACAAGACCGCAATTCTGTTAAAATTAAAATTTTTGATATCTAATTACACCGAATCGGGATAATAGTCGAAGATGCAAAATATCTCAAAAACGACTACCTTTAGGTATAGGGAAAGCTTTACATGGCTTACGTAAAATATTATCGGCAATTCAAAAATTAAAAAATATACGGGGTGTTCTATTTAAAATAACGACGAAAACGACGTTCGAAGAATTAAATATTTACTGCGTTGTCAGAGATGGCGTATGAGCAAGAAGTTGTCTTGTTTTAAGTGGAAATATCTCTATCTCTGTAGGCTACTTAATATCCAGTGCGCAAAGCAAAATGACAAATATTATACAAATTAAAGCCATTTCTGCAGAGCGTAGCAAATGCCATTTTTCGAAAACAACCTAACTTTGATATGTAACTTTTTTTTGGTTCATCCTGTGTATGTCAAAATAATTTTAGTGTGTGCTACTAATGCATATCTATGATTTTTGTCTGGGATGTTTTTTCCTATTACTAATAGTAAAGGTTTCATCGAATAATATCGCACTATTGCCCCAACCTGTCTGTATAAAATAAATACTTTCAAATATGCAATTTATTAATATGAATAAAATATCTGCTTCTCTTGTTGTTTGTTATAAATCATCCCCTAAAAACTTATTTCTGACAAATTTTTTATAAAGTCACTGCAGGTTGCGCGATATCGTTTTATACCCAACTTACAATATTTGAAGTTAAACAATTTAATATTAATTTTATGAGACATTCCAAAGCATTATTAATAGATGCAGTTTCATTAGTCTAAATTAAAGTTATATTTATTGCTTCACTACCTTGTCGAAGTACCTACCATTGTACGTACATACGTACAGTGATTCCTTTAATTGCGTCATCGACAAATGCTCGTGACCACTCCTTATGCATTTAACTTACATCATGCCATATAGATTTCTAAGATAATAGATATGCAGTAATGTGATAGGAATTCGATGAGAGATGTTTTTAACAAAGTCAAAATTTAATATTCATAGCTTTGAGCGTTTTCATCAATTTCTATTTCTTCCTAGATACATATGTAAACAAAAACTTGGTATTTGAGAATGCAGTGATCTGTGACGTATTAAGTAAAGATCTACGCAATCTGGTAGTAGCTCGGAGAAAATTACTGATGCTATCATCTAATACTGGGAAAATAATTAAAAAGTAGTCCAAAGTATTTTTTTAATACTTCCCATAGTTTCAGAGATATTAACACAAATAGTGAGAAGTTGTGTTGCGTTTAGGGTGCCCTACACTCCGAAAATGGGCGATTGAGCACCTAAAAACATTAGCGCTGTTGTTACACTAAAGTGGTCTATAAATCCACAAATTTTTATTGAAATCGGTGAGTATTAATAAATTACCAGTATTCCCCTGTAAGTTAATTTTTTTAACAGCCTGTATATTGTAGTGCTGCTCCGAACAAATTGAGATCCGGATATCCGGATCGAAAACTATCCGGATACCCGAATCCTAGGCTTTGGATCCACCATCCGATTCTCGAATCCGGATCTACTATCCAGCTCTCGGACTCGAATCCACTATTCGATTCTCGGATCCGGATCCACTATCCGATTCTCGGATCCGGATCCGCTATCCCATTCTCGGATCCGGATCCGTTATTATTTTGCAATAAAGAAAGTTTAATAAAGAAAACATCGAATTGGTGTTATATGGAGAAAAAGTGCAATAGTTTTTAAAAACAAATCACTCAGAATAATATTGGGTTTCCACACGCACAATTCAAAGTTATTTTGTATTACATATGTTCAATAAATCTGGTGATTATTACAGTTGATCGGAAAAGTCAGAGAACGGAGCAGAATCCACGTTATCGGATAATGGATACGATCGGATAGAGAATCTGAATTCAAGATTTCGGATAGCGGATCCGGATCCGAGTTATCGGATAACGGATCCGAATTATGGGATAACGGATCCGGATCCGAAGTTTCAGACAGCAAATGCGAATCCGAGGTCTTGGATAATGGATCCGGATCCAAAATTATCCGTATCCGGATAGCAGCGCTAGTATATTGTACCACTTTCGTATTTTGATATTTGCATTTTTTTTCATTTTCTATTTTCAAAGTACTTAGAGAGAGGTACACAGTTCCGTATATTCCATGATACCGTCGGTCAAAGAATCCTGTGGTAGACAGCTAGTAAAAGACAAAGTGTCGAAGTGGACAAATTTCAATCGATAACTTCTATATTTTAAGTAGAATAGTCTGTATATTTCTACAAAGTACGTTTATTTACTTGTAAAAATATATTATCGTGCATAGCGCCGCAAAAATAAGGCATTAAAACTCTTAAACTTAAATATAAACAAAAGTACAATATGCAAATACTCTAGAAATGCCTTGAAATTTTTGTTCGAGGATGTTTCTTTATAAATATCTTAAACAATATGAGATCACACTCCATAATTCGAAGTATGTTTACATTGGCTGCAGCAACGGATTATAATAATGTTTCCCAATTTCGCATGCTAACAAGGACGAATAATCAGAGCACTAACGTATATACTATCTAATGGCGTAAGCTTGATATTCAATTTTGAAGTACCAATTTTCATATAAAATTAGATCATGGTTCATAGTGTTAACACAACAATCGTAACATACGAGGTGTGGCAATTAAATAACCGGACTGGTGCTACAAAACATTTTATTTATCACCAATTACATTACAAAGTTTATCCCCTTCAATGTACTCTCCTTGCCGATCCCTACAACGCTCCATACGAATTTTCCACTGTCGAAAGTAGTGCTGGAAGTCCGTTTCTGTCAGCTTGTTGAGAACCTCCGTTGCTTTCGCTTTCACCGCTTCCACACTGTCAAATCTTGGCCCTTAAGCTCCGATTTTACCTCAGGAAATAAAAAAAAAGTCACAGGTGGTCCAACACGGTGATGCCGGATTTCGCAAAGAACGCCTTCACATACAAGGCGGAATGGGCTGGCGCATTGTTCTGGTGGAACACCCAGGATTTGCTCTTCCACAAATCGGGTCTTCGTCTTCTCACTCGTTCACGAACGGTAGTTAGAACCTCGTGTTTCATAAGAATCTTGAGGTTAACTCGTTGCTCGATCTGAACACTCTGCATTCTTCCGACGCGACGCTAGCGTAAGGACTTGAACGGACGATAGCTACAGCGACACTGAGCGACGTACAGACCTGCCGTGGCGTGCTCGCTGTTTGCCGATAGTAGCACCAGTCCGGTTATTTAATTGCCACACCTCGTATAATTTTAAATAGAATTCTACATATAGCTACATTCACATTTCAGGGTGAGGTACTATGTCTCACGATTTTATCCATGTACTTTAAAATTTTGTCGTACCGTCATAATTAGTGCGTGGTAATTCATTCCTTGAGTAATTGAGAGAAGTTTTCAAACAAAAATATTCGGGGACTAGGGTTGCACAACATAAAACTCAAGTAGCTAGAGTGGCGATTCAAATCTTATCCGATTGAGTATTTTTTGGAGTTTTTGGCAATACACGGAAAAGTTTTTATACCAACTAGCGTTTACAAGGTGACCATCGAAATCGTTGTCATGTTTGATTCATGCTATTTCAATTTTTCTTATAGGCCACCCTGCATATTTTTCCAGAATCTCATAGAGAAATTGTTATGGAATTTCGCTTATAAATGTTTTCCTATATCTAAAATGTGTCCTTCCTAGATTAAATATTAAACTTAATAGTGCTGGGACGAAATACTATAAAAAATCTCGCTTTTCTAAAGATATTCACTAAAAATAAACTGTAAAATTTAATGTATGCATACAATTTCAACATTTATTCGAAGTGAACACCATTTTTGATTATTATTATTTTGTGTAATGTCGACATTATGCATTGCCTTAAGAAATTCATCCAGATAGTTAAACTGCTGTAATTTTTAAACAACTTTCAATACGTTCTCATTATATTTTTTACTGATGAAGAAACTTAGTGTGCTTTAAATAAATCTATTTGTTTTATGTATGTTGAACTCTAATCAATACTTGTCTA
The DNA here is from genome assembly GCA_029619315.2 of Dynastes maya. Classification (NCBI taxonomy): domain Eukaryota; kingdom Metazoa; phylum Arthropoda; class Insecta; order Coleoptera; family Scarabaeidae; genus Dynastes; species Dynastes maya. The sequence continues at coordinate 56,946,244 of JAROYE020000003.1, read as the reverse complement.
CCTATTTTCGCTAGTACGAGGTGGTTAATATAGTAGACAATGTAATATGTAGGAAAATGATTACTTCGAGCAGATAATGGAGGAAGGAACTGTACCAAAAAACATTTACACATTGGCAAAACAAAATAGTATTTGGTCACAGCACTCTGGATTTTTAAACGAAAAACTTATCTACATAGCTTCATAATTAATTGACTAAAGGAGGACGCATTTTAGGTATAAAGAAATGTTTATTTAAAAGATTCTAGCTTCTCTCTTAGATTTTGTAAAAATATGCGGGGTGTTCCACTAAAAACAATGAAGTAACATGAATCAATTTTGGCAATATCGATGACCTTTTTGTAGAATCTGGTTGATATGCAAAATCTTCGATGGCTTGCCGAAAACTCCAAGAAATACTCAATCAAATAAAATTAGAATCACCGCTCTAACGTGTAAGGTGTTTAAAGATATCGGTCTTTATCTCAAATTATGTCAATTATCTCAAAAATTAAGATAGATATAGTATAGGGAATATTGAAAAAAGACATGAATTGAAGAGGAGCATCTAAAAACGTGATACATGGGGTGTTCCATTTAAAGAACTAAACTTGCATTATACACAGCGAAAACTGAACGCCCTGTATACTGTATAATTTTATGTTGTGCAATGTGTCTCCTAATATTTCTTATGTCAAAACCTTTTCTGTAAATTGCCGAGGAAAAGAATTATTTTCCGTCCACGCAGTAAGTGAACACACTGTATTTTTAAACTCTATATTCACTAATAAAAATAGTGCGAGATAAATGCGATATGTTCTATCCTGTATCTTTTCTGGTTATATTGGAAGCCAATTGGAACATGGGTGCTTTAAAAAGAATTATATTATTCTATTAGTTTGGTAGCAGTGGTGGCTGGTGGTGACGTAAATGGGAGGTCAATTGCAACCAATCGATTTCCTCGTGTATTTCCGTTGCATAGAACAATGTAGACGATATGTCACGGAAATACACGAGGGAATCGAAGGGTTGTAATGCAGCTCCGCAGCAACAGTGCACCAGCCGCTGTTTGATAAGTTTTATCTATTTTGTGTTACTTTGTATTCGTCCAAATATTAATTTCAGTAGTGACAAGATTGTAGTGATAAATGTTATTTAGTACTAGATAATTACTTATCTACTGTCATTTATAAGTGTGTAAAAACAATACGGTTGGGGTTAAAGCTAGCAGGGAAAATGTGTCATCGTTTTCTCGAAGATAAGAATATAGTTTCGAATATTATCAGGGAACAATGAGTTAGATATTGCGGAAGAGTAGATAAATTTAATCAGGAGCAGTGGCGTCTGGTGGTGCCGTAAATGGGCGGTCAATTATAACACTTTGATTTCCTTGTATAATTCCGTTGCGTAGTACAATGTACACGAAATGCAATGGAAATATACGAGGGAATTGAAGCGTTGTAATGCAATGTTAAGTTGAGAAGAAGTACGGCTGTGTTTGTTAGGTCCACAGACATGGATATTGAGTAGCGCAACCAAAAATAAAACAATCTCTCAATTGTTCAGATTCTGAACTTTCACGATTAGTTTATTACTTCATCGGAGATAACCAAACTAGAATTATAAACATTACAATGTGTACTGTAGTAAATTAAAGATAACTTACAAGTTAGTGTCATTGTCTAAACAGAAAATCAGACAGTACAATCAATTACGTAGTGACAAAAAATATATTAATCTATCAATTAAAAACATTTTAAACGTTAAAAATTCGAAAAGAACAAGTTTTATATGGCTAGACACGTGTATAGAGTACGACATAGGCGCGAGAACAACTGAAACGAAACTTATTACCGGATGGTAACATTTATAAAATTTTAAACGGTGATCTCACTATAACAATTCAAAATCGTTGTAACAAACTTTTAAAACAACTTAGTGATGGAGGATCAATTGATTCACCAACCTATCGTTATCTTGTCTGTTGTAATCTCATAGTGGCACTTGCCCACATTATTATGGCTAAAATACACAAATAAGATTGTCCTCTGCGACCAATTGTTTCTTTCATAGGGTCTCCTACTTATTGTCTTTCTAGTTAGTTATCTAAAATCCTCTCAACTGCTTTTTCCAATAAAAGCAATTATAATATTACCGACCCTTTTCAATTTGTCGAGTTGGTAAAAAATTTTGCTTCGTTCTTGTCTCTTTGGACGTTGTATCCCTTTTCACAAACATACCTCTTGACTTAATCACCTCTATAATAGAAGAGAATTGGGAATGCGAACAGAGACATACAACCATTAATAAAAATAAATTCTTAGAACTTTTGATCTCCTTGATAGACTCCTTAAGTTTTACTTTTAGCAATAAATTTTACAAACAATTCGGTACTCCAATGGGTAGCCCTATCAGCCCCATACCTGTATGGTTATACGAGGCGTGTCCGGGAACAAAGGTACACTCGCTTACAAGATACAAATAAATTTATTAAAAAAGCGTATTACAGGATGAAAGTGCGGTCCTTAAACTATTTTTCAACGTAGTCACCAAGCCGATTGAGGCACTTGTCCCATTTGCGGACGAGGTCTAACATACCCTTAGTATAGAAATTAAGTCCCTGTCGACGCAGCCACTGTGTTGTGGTTTGGCTGACGTCCTCATCCGACCGAAACCCTTGTCCTCCCAAAAAACCTTTCATGTCTCGGAAAAGATGAAAATCCGGAGCTGGGTGAGTGATGACTTCCCATCCGAAATAATGAAGCTTATCCGTGGTGATTCTGGCGGTGTGAGGCGTTGCGTTGTCATGAAGAAACTTGACTCCGTGACTAAGTAGGCCTCTTTCGTCGAATCGCTTCCCGTAATTTATCGAGGGTTTCGCAGTATGCTGTTGCATTTACTGTTTAGCCATAACGCTTAAACTGAATGGATGATTCGGTCCGTCAGAGACGTTCTCGGTCTTCCACCTCTGAACCCCAAACCGATACTTGCTTGCGTGACATAACCTCGCCATAAGCTTCGGAAATTCTTCGGTGAATTGCGGTCGGCGATTCCTTTATTGCCACACAAAAGTAGCGAATGATTGCACGAACTTCCAGTGGGATGCATTTTGACAGAGGAGGCCCCATTATTATCGCAATAATTTCCAAAGTGCTGACCGGAACAAAATAAACGACGCACTAACATTGAGTGAAAAGATGACACAATAGGACGACTTGATTGCAGGGTTGAAATCACGCGATATCATGCACATGCGCAGGAGTGTACCTTTGTTCCCGGACACGCCTCGTAGATCAATTATTAGATCATTGCATCAGCTCACTTCCGTATGAACCACCATTCTTCTTTAAATATGTTGATGATCTAATCACTGCTGACTTTCCGGGTCAATTCAATTTACTGTTGAATGTGAAGTGGATAACTGTGTTCCCTTCTTGGATGCTAAGTTGATCAGAACAATCAACCAAACGATTCTTCTAGATTGGTATACGAAACCAACTTATTCTGGCAGATACATCAATTTATATTCCAATCATCTTCTCAGCCAAAAGATAAACACTCTCAAAGCAATTAAGAACAGAGCATTAAAGATATCACACCCGTAATTTTACCACAATAATTTGAAGAAACTTTTGGTCTACTTGCTTTAACTGATTTAGGACCCCGATGAAGCTTTAACGTGAAAGCATGTTAGTTCCTAACGACTGCCATACTCTTAGGTGTTTGAACAGATCTTCACATGTAAATATTCGTGCAAAATCGTATATTTCGACCTTCTTCGATCGTGTTGCGCACAGTTTTTTGGAACAACCGATTTTAGTCGACCTTCACGAAATTCTTCATTGACGGACGCACGACCACGACGAAATTCTGAAAACAGTCTCTTCTTATGGTGTTTCAATATCAGAAGAACGAAATGATTCGAGGAATTGCTGTTGTGTTAGGCCTTTACTAAGATTGTAAAAAATCATCCAACGTGAAATTTCCATTTTTTCCAAATTATTTGGCCGATTTCTGTGCTGTCTTTGCTTCAAAAGATGTAACATTTTGCGAAAATAGTAATGTCAACTCTCAATAGCGCCATCCAGTGGTCGTTTGTAAAAACTTAAGACACTACCTTCGTGTTCCTTATTGCAATAAGATATCATTTATATGATCAGAGGCATTGAATTAATAGAAACGAAACAGTGCGATGAGAAAGTATGGAACAAAGTTAGTTATTTACTCTATTGATTCTCTTTAAGAAAATTACTTGGGTCTAATTTTTAATTTTAGAATCTTTTTATCGCAAAGGCGTAATTAACGTCGTCAGTACTATTTGTGCAATCGCCAATTCTTTTTTCACAGTTTTTCGATAGACCTTTTTACTGTTTAAACGATGAATAAATAAAAAGATGTTCCTAACATAATAATTTTTTCTAAAACTACAGTTTGACTTCTAAAAAACTTTAATTTAATTTGAAGCTTCTTGTTGTCTAAATGGGTCAATGCCTACAATTGCAGGTTTTGATAATAGAAGAATCCTTATTAAACTCAAAAATCTCACAGCTAAGCCTAAAGCAAGCTAAACGTATGAGTTGTTCTAATAGAAGGGCGTTTTCAGTATCATTAGATTATGTAGATTAGATTGAAGAAGAGATGGTTCCTGGCCCATCTCACTGCGACCTTTTCAGATCTACTGCGGTTCTTCTATTGCCAGGTCATCTATGTTAGCTTTGCTTTTTTTAGCAGACCTAGCAGTCTTGTGAGTGGTCCCTCTACGTAGGTTTCGGTTTCTGGAGTCGCACAGTACGTGGACGGCAGTCTCTTCTTCCAACTGGCAGAACCTGCATGCTATGTTCTCTGCCAGGTTAAGGTTGCTTAAGTGTTGCTCGAGCAAGCAAAGTCCTGCTACCAGACCTACTGTTGTTTTAACAGACTTTCTGTATCTACCTAGTACGTCCGCTATAAACTTAGGCCTGCGTCCAATCAGAAATTGTTTGGCCTGTCTCTGACCCTGAATACTCTTCCACCAGATTTCTTATCATCCCATTGCTTAGTAACTGTTTTAACTACCGTGTATGTTATGCCTGCAGAGGGCCTTGGATTTTTGTTAGCAATTGACGAGCCTTCTCGGGCTCGAACGAAACCCTAGGTTTCGTTCGCCAGATCCTGTACAACAGCAACTGTGTCAATTCTATTGATTTTAAGGAGAGATCACCTCTAACTCCTGAGATGAAATATTACAGATTTCCATTTAATCCATCTGTGACGTCACTAATTCCTGGTTGTTTTGAAGACTTACCGGTCACTCTGGCCAAGTATAATTTAAGTACGTTAAACAGATTGTTTTCTAAATGTAAAGATCCCATATCTCTTTTGCTGAAACCTGGTGTGGTATATTCAATTCTTTGCTCACATTTTGAGGCAATCTATATATCAAAAATAGAATGAGACAACACACAAATGATTGTAATCATCTACCAGATGGGCCGCTTTCACATTCATCGACAACAGGACCGACACGATTACGACACGGCACCGCTATCAACACGACACCATTCACATTTGCTGACACATTGTCGACTGATTTCAGTGTCCAATATTTTGTTTTACTATTTTCATTGGTTTTATCCCAGAGATACTAATTCTATATGAATGTAATAACATCGTACTTAAACGCAGTAATTTTTAATGCAATAACAAATGATTTGAGCTCATAAAGGGAAATAATGGGCAAACTTAGAGACGACACCGACGGGGGACTGATCCCACCGACAGATGGGCAATTGCAACGATATGAAGCTGACATGTCGGTAAGTGAGAAAGGGTTCCCTTTGTTTATATGAGATTTGATGTCCACCGGCATCCTTGTCGGTGATTGTGCCCATAGCTGTGGAAAATCAGTATTGACTGATCACTGTAATACTACCGAGCATCGTTTTAATTTTGATTAAGTATATGTGTTGACTACAGAACAGTCTACATGGAAGAGGCTTTTCATAGAAATGTATCAGAAATACAATAAAAAGTTATATTAACTTTCGTAGTGACAGAGATAACTTGAGGAATATATATTTATATCTGTTTGAGATTGACTCTAAGCTTCATAACGATAAAAAAACAAAGCAACACATTTTATAATCTACATTAAAAATGGGAATCTTTATGATTTTGTTACCTTTGAAATTCTTTGCTCCATAACTTGGTTTGGCTCCCTCTCTGTTCGACGCTTTCTTTTGAACATTCCCCTATGTTGCTTGGTTCCTTTTGCGTCTGGTAACATTTTGATTGCCAAGTGTTGTACATAAACTCTCGATTCATTTGTTCGCGTGCCTTTGAAGTGCTCTATACACGTATCTAGTCACATCAAACTTGTTCCCTTCGAATTTTTAACCTTTAAAATCTTTTTAATTGATAACGTTTAATAATTTTTTTTAACGTCACTACGTAATTGATTGTAATGCCTGGTTTTCTGTTTATTTGGCCAATGACACTCACCTGTAGTGATCTTAAATTGATTATAGTACATATTGTAATGCTTATAATTCTAGTTTGGTTTTCGCCGATGAAGCAGTAAACTAATTGGGAAAGCTCAGAATCTGAATAATTGAGTGATTGTTTTTTTTTTGGCTGCGCTACTCAATATCCATGTCTGTGGACTGTTGTAGTGCAGTTCTGCAGTCACAATGCACCAGCCGCCGCACTCAAATGTGCTCGCTCTATTTTTGCGAAACGGATTGCGAACGAGATTTACAAAATACATTATTTAAGCCTTTTACGACAAACTACTGTTTTTGCATAGTTCAAAGGTTTAAAAATATATTATATATTATACTGTAATTCGACACAGTGAGAAGGAATTTTTTAATTCTTTTAAATAGGAGCAAAACATCCTGTTCCTTAAATAAAATCGTAATTTTTAACCTATATTATGTAGATGTTTGTGTTAAAGGAAGTGTGTTTTGCCAAATCAAAGAAATATATGTAACAAAGTATGTTTTTTAAGAAATTCTTTCTGTCTGCACATAAACAGAAAAAACTGCAAGAAATAAAATATTTAAGAACAATTATTAACGAAAATTTGAATTTAAAAATACATACAGAGTATGCTGTGAATAAGAGATCTACAACAGTTCACTCTTAAGTAGATAATATTGAAATACGATCTTTGCGCTCCTATTAAAATTATGTTAGACGTATTCAATTTAATGAATTAAACAAAGAATTGCATTTAAGAACCTTCTATTCTTTCACAATTATCTGAAGGTTAAATGGAGAGTCCACCAACATGTTCAATTGAAAGATCAAATTTAGCGGATAATTTACATAATTATAATAGAAATATAAATAATTTTTATGTAACTTTTTGTAAGTAACTAAATATATGATTTAATTTTTAAAACTATGAAATAATGAAAATAGTGGTGTATGTAACTTGAAAAAATGGCTTGGCGGAAAGTGGTTCACGTCAAATGAAGAGGTCATTAATGATAGCAAGGACTGTGGGTTAGGAGATTTACGAAACACTGCTTTAGTACTTCCAATCATCCGATCAACGTTTCCGTAATGTTGTCGAACGACTTCACCAACTAAATGCAAAGCATGCAGCACGCAGGTTATATGTATTAAGTTAGGAAATATATGTTTTAAGGATCGCCCAACACTTAACATCGTTGCTGCAGTATCTGTCACAATCATCACAACTTGATCTTGGGCAATTTTAAATTTTTTCAAAGCGTTCATTATCACTTTTTGAATATTTTCCGCGGTACATTGTTGAACACGTTTGCAAGCTAACAAATATCGAGATGCTGTGTTCTCGCTAGATAAAACGCGAGCTATTACATTCACAATACTGTTTTTCTTTATATCGGTCGTCTCATCCACGGTAATCCATATTTTTTTGGAACACAAATCACGTTTACACACATTTTCTAGCATCTCTTTCATTCGCGGCAAATGATTCTGTAATTGTGTTTGTGAGGGTAATGGGTATTTTGGAACGTATTGTCGCCAAAACGTTTTAAAAGCTGCTTTTCTCACCAACGACAACGGAAGATTACAAGAGGTAAACATAATTAATAAATGTATGAGGAATAGTGTATAAGGTATTTCAGTTCTTGCATTTCTCATATGCTTAATACCATTGACATGCCTCTGGCAATCAGTTCTGTCCAATGCAACCAAATGAACATTGCATATTAAGCAAAAAACTGCACTATCGTCATATTTTAAATGGGGAAAAAGTGACACATACTTATGTACATTAGTAGCAAATCTATTACGAGGCATTGTTTTCTTAGGTATGTAAATATTAGTTCTATATGAAACGATACACTAATTATGTACTTGGTATAATACTACAACACACAAAAAACACCAGCTATATTTTCAAAAGCGACACGTAAGTACATAACCTTGACCGTTCAATTAATCTCTACAACAGCTCAACCGGTACTAAAACGAAATCTCTCTCAGCGCGGTTTAACATGATTTATATTCAAGGTCGACACTACATGCCTGCTTCTCTACCGGTTTAGTTTATTTATGAATTTTTCGTATTCTTATATTAACCCGTAATACCGACGCCTATGCGAGTCCGCAAGTTTAGGTTACTCTAGTTATAACGCATGTTGTCTAGACTTTAGGTTAGGGTATAGGCGGAAAGAACACAAATTTGACAGATAGAAAGGGACATAACCGTTGTCTCACTCGATTTTTATTTTTATTAGGGTGGACGGCCACATGTCTTGCATGTTTTGTAAAAGTAGGTACTTGTACATGTTTTTCTTGAAAAGCAGGGATAGGGCGGGTTCGTTAGATTTAATATATGTCCTCTCACATCAATCGGTACGCGGCTGAAGATGAAGACACATATGTTTTCGAAACAGCCTTTCCGAGTTAATTCATTAATAATTTGTGTGGTGCGGAGTGTGCCGAGAATACTGAAGAGATCATTGCCGATACAGATGCCTATTTTGCAGAGTCGACAAATCCTATTATTCGGATGGCTTCAAAAGGTTGGAACATCGCTGGACTAATTGTAAGTGTATAGAACTACAAGGAGATTATGTCGAGAAACAAATTTACTTTATGCAAAACAATTGCATTGTCTTCCTTAACACAGGTATTTACCATACCATCCTCGTATGATTGGTTTGCTTATTGCATATTGTTTTTTCTTTATTGTTATTATCCGTTCTTCAATTTACTTACAAAAGTTAGAAAAAAAAGAATTTTAAGCTTAGGGTTTATTGTTTTGTGGATTAAAATAGAATTTTTGGTAAGTAACCATATACAAGATAGTTTGCTATCTACACGTTTTTCAATTTAATTGCAAAAATTCTGAAAAAAGATGCATTTTAACATTTATAACGAATTGAAATAAAAGGTAATGGAATGCATGTGACGTAATCAGCAACTTGACCTTGAGTAGACAAGTCGGCCGGATTGAACAAGCCTTGTAAGACCGTGAAAATTTGAAACTCTATTTAATCCTTGTGACGTTTACTATCCTTGACTAGGTGCAGGAAACCGTTATTTGAATACTGCTTTCGAACAGTTTTAAAACAAGTGCTAAGTTGTTCAATCCATGATTCGATCGATATTTAAGAACGAGTTTTTCCATAGTCGAGTACACAAATAATTTTGTTTGTACAATTCAAAAACGCACCTAATAAAATTATACCAGCATAAGTAATTTAGAATTTCACAGATGCCTTTCGTTGAGGTAGTTAACATGCGAATATGGTTGTACATCGGAACATAGAATTTCAATTACCGTTCGGAATTTGTCAAGAATTCTATTAGCGCCTTCTCAAATTCTCCATTGTTTTTAAAATATGCGTTGTGAAACGTATCTAAGCCATATTCATATTCTTAACGTATACGTATTACATCTTATTCTATTCAAAGATACCGACAATGATGTCAGCGTAAATACACGAGAAATCATAAACACTTACCACGGACATAACCTGCTGACAGCATCTTCTATATCTTGTCGGATTTCATCTGCAATTTTAATCAGTAGAGAATGAAATAAGTCATTACAATTAGATGCATAATTACGTACATGTCGACTCCAGCCTAAATAAGTTAAAATTTCTTAGTAAATAATCGTGGAGGGTCAAAAATTGCAGATTTAATTTTGGAAGTGCCAAACATCCTTCTCCGGAAAAATATGCAGTAGGAACTACATTCTCGTTCCATATTATATCTTCAGTTGGGTACAGCGGCATTTCGTTCAAAGCTTCAAGCTGTGATGATCGTTTTTCATGACGCGAAACCTTTGGCCAAAGGTATTTCATTAGTGTTCACATTCTACGAACTAACAGTTATTTCTATCTTCTATTTGGCAGTATAGTAAAGATAAGTGTGAAAAAAGTACGGCAGATAAAGAAAAACATTACAGTGAAAAAAGATAACAAGGTCATTTCTTGTCAAACAGTCTTTCCATTGCACCATTAATAATTTTGATGACATTCTGATAAAAATTACTTAAACTAACTCGTCAGTCTCAAACATGTCCACGGAATATTTGTAGAGATATGGTTATTTGTAACTATGACGATCTGTCGTATCCTGTAATATCTGTAATTTCAAGTTAGGAAGCAACCATGGAAGGTATCGACACACTTCGCCCAATGCAAATTGTTTAATTAAAGAAGAATAACCAATTTCCGTTTCTCGATTGTTTAAATTACCTTCAACCTAAAAATCTACGAGGCTGGCAGTATCAGATATAGACTCACCTACGTATAGTAGTAGTATATCAAATTACTATTAAATGAATACAAAAAATTACCCATTAAAGTAGACAGTTTAGAAATAGAAAATTCACTAGGCTTTGTACACAAACTACATAATATCAAATTGGAAGACGGAGAAATTTTAGTACTGTTCGAAGTTTGTTCGCTCCTTCCTAGAGTACTGATCTCGGAAACAGAATATTTGATGAAATCCTCAAAAATAAATAACATTGATGATGTTCAAAATACCGAATTCAAAAGACTTACTTTTCTTTGCAAGTAGCAAAATCGGTTTTAAATAAACCGAAAGTATGATGGTAATCTGTTGTCTTATTTCATAGCCACCTTGTTCATGAGCAAATTTGAAGCAGTTGAAAAAGGACACAATATTTTCCTAGAGTCTGGCTTAGGTACGTATACACAATATTTTCTAGGCCATTCAAATTATAGTAGAAGAAGAAGTGAACAACCAAGATCCGTTCCTATATAGATTAGTAATTAGATTATAAATAACAAAATATTGGAAATAGACATATAAAAGAAGCTAACATTAATCGATACATAATGACAGATTCGAATCGCCCCGGACAACACAGAATGCCGGCGATTAGTTTTTTAATTTCCTTGAAATAAAAATAGATACAGTAAAGAACTGAAGTTTATAAAAAAATGTAACGATTTATAATGGTTACTCCTCTACAGATGTTGATCGCAGTCTTAAGGGGTCTAACCGCCCTGAAATTTAAAAAAAAAATGTTTTTTTTTGTTGCATTTTCTGAAAGTGTGAACTTTGAAGAATATTTTAAGCCAAGTCCGAGGTCGAAATTCAAAAAATTGGCCAAGTTTGGCGAATGTATAGGGAGGTCGATCAGACGCGTCTCCTGCGGGCCGAATGTCTACCGCGCGCGTAACTAACAGATGCTAAGCGAGAGGCACATCAGCCTTAGTTTGATTATAATCTCGCATATCGAGGGTCATATCTGTTATTGTGAGCTATTGAATAGTTTGAAGAGACTCTAGTATAGAAAGTTGAAGACAAACTTTATGATGCTGGCATAGCAGATTAGAGGTAAGACCATTTTATTATATAAAAAAATTATTTCGAATCTTATTTTGCGTTTTTCTCGAAACCATGTTTTTCAAGGAGGGTGGAAACTTTTCCCCGAAACTAATAGGCTAATTGACTTCAATTTTGGCAGGAATATTTTTAATAAGATTCTCTATCGTGTTGCGTAGGGTTTTTTCGATATGTCAATTCATTTGTTTATAATAAGTTATCGTATTTTAAGGTAAATTTTTTTTTTCAAATTGATGCCCTTTCCACAATTAAAAAAAAAAGAAAATCCCTACGCTACACGATAGCTATTACATCTCTTAACAAGCAAATATTTTGCTTTTTGATTTCAGACCACCCTCCTCTCCGGAAATGTTCCACTCGCCTGATCCCGCCACGGCAAAGGAGCTTCGCGGGAATTGTTCTGCAGCCATAGTTTTGATTCAATCTCTTTAAAAATTTATAAATTTGCAGTTTAAATATTATATTTTGTACTCCTAAAATTTAAATTAATTCTACGCAGTAGTTAATTAAAAAAAATCTTAAATTTGTGCTTATTTTAGACTTGGTCAGGGTGGGTAGACCCCTTAAAAGTTTAATGTAGGCAGTGTATGAGAAATTCCACCACCTTGATTCCGGCAGAAACACCCGATAAGACATTTGTGAAACTCTCTTTGCGCAGAGTTTTGAAGGATGTAAGTAAAGTTTTTAGGGAACAAAAATATGAGCGTATGACGTAAATAGGAGGTGAAGGACAACAATTCAATTTCCTCATCGAGTACAATGTATACGTTATGCAACAGAAATACGCGAGGGAATCGAACCCTTGTCCTCGATCTCCCATTTAAGCCACCACCAGTCGCCTCTTCATATAAGCTATATTAGACAAACTATGATGGGAAATAGGCATCAGATTCATAGAACACATAGCAGATTACGGCTATGAGAAAAGTGATTCGTCAAGTATAGCACAATACATAAATCAAACGGGGCATAATATTAAATTAGAAAATCTTAACCTCTTATGTTTTTGGTTAATTAAAATTAACTATAAAGATAACCGCAGCGAGAATTAGAGGCGAATTTGTATGAGAAAGAACAAATATTTGTTAAACTAAGAAGAAGGCCCCTTAAGCCATTCTGTATCGATGGATTTATTACGGCAATACGTACAACATGATTTATATTTTGTATTACAGGACACTTCCCATAATTTCGCATGTTTTAGTTTAGGGCAGGCGTTAAAAATTAGGTAGTTGTTAACATATTTTAGAGTAGGGATAAAATGAAGCAACAATAAAAAATCGTTTTTTCACAGCATTCGGTCGTACAGTTGACAACAATGGAAATCCACGAATTTCCGAAACATATGTTCTGAATTTATTAAACATTTTGTGGGACAGAGTGTGCTGATACCTTTAGTGCTGCGCCGTCAATTGTTCTTACCTTTTTAATCTACAAATCACCCATATTCCCATATTTAATTCTTTATATACTGATGCAATAACGGTAATAATAACAGCGACTAAATAATTTTAGAGAAAGTGTAAAAAACGAGTACCTCGTAATTTTGTATAAATCGGTGTAAATACATCATTTGTGAATTTCTAGGTCGATTGAGCTACCTTAACACGTGCCGCAATTACATTGAAATTTCGGTCGCTCTAATAATTTGGATGTTTTCATTTGGTGAATTTTTATTAATAATCATTTTTTTTTTTGTTTCAGTTGTTAATATTTATAAACCGGAAATACTTTTTTTTTTAAACTATTTATTTTCTCATCCAATTTGAAATGCCGGATTCTAGAATTCATCTTGTGTATGCGCAATTAACTATCAAATAGGCAGTAAATTACCTTCAAAAAGGAGTTGTCTATGTGTTCCGTTTTATAATATAAGATACACTAAAATGAATTTAAATGAAGGTGTTGAATCTGTAATAGATGAGTGCCTTATTTTTTGGAAGAAAGCCAGAATATCAACTCCAGATCGTTTGAATTGCATCAGCAAGTTAAAGAAATTGTATAATTTACGGAGTAATTTAGAAAAGAGTAAAGGCAGAAACACAGAAGTACAAAAGAAAAAGCAAACGAGTTTGAAGATGATCTGTTTGACATAGCCGATGCTAATGCCACGAACTTGATTAGAATAGAAGAGCTTTTAAGACTTCAATGAGAAGGTGGCGCGTCGGATCTATGCTGGGAACTGACAAGAATTTATTTCTCAAAGAAGAGAGAAAAGCGAACCGATTCCAACCAGAACTAAGCAAGAGTAACACTGAAAAAAGTAAGCATTTATTTACTTATCATCTAGCTTGATGGATAGCAAAGGGTATCTACTGTTTAGAGATATTTTTATTTAAAGAGCAGATCAATTTGAATAAGAAAGAAGAAACCGCAATAAAAGACGTATGTTGTTTCATAATTAAATGCCACACAGAAGCGTAGTTTTCCTTGACTGATGCTATCCAAGCTCCACTCAATGATTTAAAGGTGTTATTACAAGTCGATCAAAAAACCCTTTTTGTGCGATTTAATATTCCAACAGATGATTTACATCAAGATGCCGCTCCTTGGAAAGAAACGTTAGCTTGTATGATGCCAGGAAAAGCAATTTAGTGAAGTCTGTACTATATTATATCAATTAATATTAATGGACCATCTCGGTGGTTGCATGGTTAGCCTACTTGCCTTTCGATCTGAACGGCACTGGTTCATATTCCGGCTGAGACGGTTGATTTTTAAATACGGATAAAAATCTTCTCGGACAAGGAAGTAAAACCGTAGGCCCCATGTCAATACGATGTTTGGCAGACTAAAAATACCTACCAAAGGTTGGAACACCTCTGGACTCAGTAAAATTTTAGTGGGGTCGGCTAGTGGTCATAATACTCGATGCCTAGAAGAGCGAGGTGTATTCCATAACCCGACGCTTCACCCATTAATACAACAACAACAATAACAACAACTAATGGTTTCGAGGTGTCTTTGATATTCATAAATTCATGGCAGGTATCAAGATGATCGGCTTGTTTAAAAGGCCTTTCAGAAAATTTATAGTATATTGTCAAGAAATAATTTGAATCAGTCCCAAGTTCAAATTTACATACTAGGGTAGGTAAGGATTCATTTATAGGCGCGAATTCCATACATATAGCGACTAATGTTGCCGCTTGTGCTAGGAGCGTCCTCGATTCGCTACGCGCAGCCCCCCCCCCCCCCCTATAACTTTCATAGCGGGCAAACGTTGTAACACTGTCCATATATTTTAGCGGTTCACTTTACTACGCAACTTACTAACGCGGTATATACAGTACCGTTCATGGAAGTTCGGGCAAGCTGACAAATTATATTAACTGTTTAGGAAAAAATTTTTAAAATTATATAATATACATTTCTGTGAGGAATTATTAAAACTAACCTTTTCTGGAAGCCTTTTACCAATTTCCAGGTAGTATTTGTCTATTATAAGACCGTTATCATAAAATATATAATTATGTTGGAAATCCCCAATAATTACAGTGACAATAAAGCTTTATAATAATCCCTAGGAGGGTTAGCTGATTCACTCGTGTTACCTGGAAATATTCGTATACCCTTTATAAAGTATTATAACATTTGTAAACGCAGTAGTTCTGAAGAGATTTTTATTGTGAAAGTATCTGTGGTTGTGCAAGTGAAAAATAAAATAATTTCGGTTTGACTGCTTAAAATGCCCCGTGGAAAGCCTCTAGCTGTTTCAAAACGATCTGCTATTATTACCTTGCATTAGGAAGGGTACGCAGAAAGACGGATTGCGGATAAATTAAAAATAAAAAAATCTATAGTATATGATACTATAGTTCGATTTAAGACAACCGGTGACGTGCAAGATCGTAATCGGCCAGGACCGTCAAGAAAAACGACCACTGCGGAAGATTTACGAATAAAAATAATTAGCAAGCGCAATAGAAGACTAACAGCATCCGAAATTGCTGCAGAATTCAATAATGAGCGAGATTCCAAAGTTTCTGTGAGTACTGTAAAACGTCGGCTGAAAGAGGCTGGGTTGCATGGGCGAGTGGCTTGTCGAAAACCGTTACTCCGAAGAGGAAATAGGCTGAAACGACTGAAATGGGCACAAGCTCATAGAGATTGGACAGTGGACGATTTTAAAAACGTTTTGTGGACTGACGAATCCAAGTTTGAGGTTTTTGAAAATAGACGGAGAGTTTTCGTACGCAGATCAAGAGGGGAAAGAATGTTACGGGAGTGTATAGTTCCTACGGTGAAGCATGGAGGCGGATCTGTAATGGTTTGGGGTGGTTTTTCCTTGATCGGAACAGGGGACTTGCTCAAAATTGAGGGCATAATGAAAAAAGAATATCGGAAAATCCTGGAGGAAAATGCGATACCGTCAGGAGTCCGATTAATTGTTCGTGGATTTGAATTTATGCAGGATAATGACCCCAAACATAAATCTAAAAAGTGCACAGATTAACTGCAGCAAGAAGAAAATGAAAGAACCCTAAAAATTATGGAATGGCCGCCACAGTCCCCCGATCTGAACCCGATAGAGTTGTTATGGGAAGAATTAGACCGATGTGTTAGGAAAAAGTGTCCAAAATCGAAGGAACATTTGTGGATCATTCACCAGGAGGTATGGACAAGCTTGCCCAATGAAACATTAGCAAAATTAGTGAATCGGATGCCGAGAATAGTGGCAGCAGTCCTAAAGGCAAAAGGTGGATTTTTCGATGAAAATCGGATTTAAAATATTTGTATTACATTAACTTTTCCTTTTTAATAAATTTGTGTTTGAAAATATGTAAAATCATGTAAGTAAGTATTAAATACATGGCCATTTAATATTTCTCTTATTTTCTTTGACTTCCGTACATTTTTTTGCTTGCCCGAACTTCCATGAACGGTAGTGTATGTATTATTAGTAACCATCGGTAAATACAATAGATAAGGGAACAACTGTGAAGCGTAATCTCTCCAAAATATGTACATTCTCAAATTGTAAGTCTATTTACCTATCAGCCGGCGGTTACAGATATAATTGTTTGTTTGCAGAACAATCACATCTTCTTATATATACGTATGCGGTTGTACACATCCTGATATTGTTAGGGTTGTAAACAGATAAATAATTGTGGTTAACATATCCAAGAAACCAGCGTCAGTGTCACGAAAGGTAAGAGAAAAGCAAAACGTCTAAGGTTGCCAAAATTGCATATTTAAAAAAGCATTATGGGGAAACCCACATTAGAAAAAAAATCCAATATTTTTGTACTGATCGTTTTATCGCACAACTCACAAATCGCAATAAGTACTGTCAAATGGGATGAAACGGATCAGGTGAAGTGAAGTGGATCAAGGTTACAATATTTACTTAATTGTGATGTAAATATTACGTCACTGAGTATCTTGAGTGCCTGCTCCGATTGCTCAGCAATGTTTAGTTATCGTTTAAGTAGTAAAAGTTTAGGTGGGCAAGTGTTTTGTAAACTAATTTATAAAACCGATTGCAAATAATAAATATTTTACCGGATATTAAAACAGACTGTTCCATAGAAAAATTGAATATTTAAACGTTTCGTCAAAATGTATATTACTGTAATAATGAAACCAATTACCAACAAACACCATGTACGAACGCGTGTTTCGACGCCTCTGTGGAAATTGGTAGATGTATTTGAAATTGTCGTATATATACGAAGATAGTGAATACGAGGTGTGGCAATTAAATAACCAGACTGGTGCTACAAAACATTTTATTGATTACCAATTACATTACAAAGTTTATCCCCTTCAATGTACTCTCCTTGCCGATCCCTACAACGCTCCATACGACTTTTCCACTGTCGAAAGCAGTGCTGGAAGTCCGTTTCTGTCAGTTTGTTGAGAACCTCCATAGCTTTCGCTTTCACCGCTTCCACACTGTCAAATCTTGTCCCCTTAAGCTCCGATTTTACCTTAGGAAATAAAAAAAAAGCTACAGGGGGCCAGGTCGGGCGTGTACGGTGGGTGGTCCAACACGATGATGCCGGATTTCGCAAAGATCGTCTTCACAGACAAGGCGGAATAGGCTGGCGCATTGTCCTGGTGGAGCATACAGGATTTGCTCTTCCACAAATCGGGTCTTCGTCTCCTCACTCGTTTACGAAGGGTAGTTAGAACCTTGTGTTTCACAAGAAACTTGAGGTTAACTCGTTGCTTGATCTGAACACTCTGCATTTTTCCGACGCGACGCTAGCGTAAGGACTTGAACGTACGATTGCTACAGCGAGACTGAGCGACGTACAACCGTGCCCATCGAGCTCAGGGTGGGGGAAGCATCTACAAGCACAGGCATGTTCAAACCTGCCGTGGCGTGCTCGCTGTTTGCAGATAGTAGCATCAATCCGGTTATTCAATTGCCACACCTCGTACTAGTATGGAGGAGAGTATCTAATTAAAGATACTCTAATCACTGAAAATGTCGAAATTAATAATTATATCGACCTCTACAGAAGCGAGCAACTTGTAATGCTCCACTTTTCTGTGAGGATAGCAGCTCGACTGATGGCTTAACCTGCCAGAGGTAATTAAATAATAATGAAACCAACTAGAGGTCGATATAGCTATTAATTTCGAAATTTTCAGCGATTAGAGTATCTTTAATTAGGTACTCTCATCCATACTCTCACCGTATATTACTGTGTATGACAGTTTTAAACATGTCCAACAACTTTCTTTGTTTCGATAAGATCCTTTTTAAATATGAATTTCCTCTTTGAAAAATGTCATTTTACGGGGTGAAGCGGATCAGATGAAGTTTATTATAAAGTAAATACCTATGCCCTTTCAAATATGCCGCGTGTCTATAGAAAGAAAATAGGCCGACGTGGCAATCAAAATGATGAAGATGACTTTATTATTAACACCTTAAGAACAAAATCTAATAATAAGGGTGTTTTTTTTTGTATATCCGGATGTTCCTGACATATGCGTCATAAAAAAAATTGCAAAAAGTAAAAAAAGTTGTTGGACATGTAGTCAGAATAGGTAGGTGTACAGTCAAAGATATTCGCAGTTAAAGACATTTTTCGTTGTTCTTCCTTTGAAAAAAAAAAAAATAAAAAAAAATAATTCTAGTGAAACTGACTTAAAACATGTGATATCTGAGTATAGTCTGTTTCCTTCAAGCGTTTTTATTTACTTTAGTTAAAATTTGATTCTGTTGCCAAAAATGTACTAAGTCTACTTGAAAAATAAATTATTCTTTAAAGTTTACTTTATTTCATGTGCAGCAAACTATTCTTTGTACTTGTCGCCTGCTTTCTTTGTTTTAAAAGAATCTACATTCTTGCTCCACTTTTTAAAATGACTTAATAAATGCTTTTTGGGTCAATTACTAATATTTATAATAATATAATAAAAAAAGTAAAGAAAAACATGAGAAAAACAAAAACAACGTTAACCGATTCTGTAATTATTACAGAATAACATATGTATATTTCTTGGCAATCTTTTTTAGGTATAGTATCACTATCAATAGTATCAAAAACATCAAAAATTTACTCGTTTCACCTCATTCCACGGTCCTCATTACATACGGTATTTAAGTATTTTCATTTGATTATAATAGTAAAGTTTATTGGTTTATTAATCTGTACTGAATTCTGGAAATTATAGAATTGGTTTATAGCTTTCTAGATGGTCGTGATTACGTTGAAAAGCGTAGCTGTTGTTATTTGACTTTGTAACTTGTTTTGCATAGAACAGCGTAAATTCTTGCTGAAATGATGGTTGATTATCGATAAAGATTATGTATTAGTTGATTTAGACTTTTAAAGAAAGGTTGCAACTCTTGCTGCTGCAACAAGAAAGAAATCTACAATTTTGAGCTAATTTATAAGGCCGCATTAGAATCGAAGAAAAGCATCTGTGGACTTGGGTATTTCCTCTTCAGGTGTATAACGAACCATACCGACCAGATATGACAGAGTGCAGTTTTGATTAGTCACTGAACCATAATTCTGGTCAAGAATCTTAGGGATAGATGAAGCAACCTTTAAAAAAATACCTATTAGTATTGGTAACGCCGTCTATTGGTCTGAGAAAAATTCAAAAATTGAGCGTTCCTTAGACGCGTGCAGGGTACCTTCTGGTGTGGTGTTCTCGTGACACCAAACGTTTTGGTAGAACCTTAATTAAAACTAGACATGTTATGCGATAACAACAAAATCCGATATTTTAACCGTATAAGGTTAAGCAAAATCGCTGTTATCAATCTAAATTCTTTTGCTGCTTAGCTGTATATTATCTTTGACATTTTAAAATCTGGAAGCGTATACAAATTAGATACTGGATGCTTGGTAAATAATATCAAAATATGTCAGTAATAAAAGGTAATAAAATAGCGTGAAACCTATATTAAATACACTTACCTACAGTTGTTTTTTTGGAAGTGACATGTTTGGACTTGGATATTACTACTAACAATAAGGTAGTACGGATAATGAATAGATCAGGTTTTTCTATCCCGAGTAAAATGTGCATACTTACCAATAATTCACGAAGAAATTCTGTATCATATCTGCACCACTGGTAATCTTTTTCAATTTCAGATGAAGGAACAAGGTGGAGATATGTAGTTATAGCTCTTAAATTTTCTTGACTGAAAATAGAATACTGTAACATTAATTTGGATATATTAAGAAAATACCTTAGAGGAGAAAAATGTTTCAGCAGTTGTTCTTTACTATGAACACTTGCCACATTTGCCAATGCAAAGTTCCTCAACTCTGGGAATTTAGCGAAAACAGCTTTCTGCAACAAAAGTGAGATATAAAGTAGGTACAGAATACATTTAGTGAAGAATATTTTTGAACAATATCCAAGTTGTTTTAACGCCAAAGTAAGTATGTACGAGGAATGATCGTAAAATAAGGTTCCCAAAGCCCTACAGCAGCAATAAGACGAGTTAAGCGAAATCCGACAACATTGGCGTGTGCAGCAGCTCTCCCACTCTATATAAAAAAAAGGTCGAGAGCATTCTGCTTGAATTTCGGAGGGTCACCATTCGTCAACTCGGTTTTCGGATTCCTGAGATTTCCAACACAACAATTGAAAAGATTTTGACTGGCGGCAGAATTTTACGACATAGGGAAACAGAAGTTGGAGCACCGTCTGCAAGAATGCTTGGATAGAAATGGCGATTATGTCGCAAAATAGCTTAGGTTTTTACCTTTAAAACGATATGTAATGTTGAGGAAATAAAGAATGCTGTCTATTTTTAAAAAATATGGGAACCTTATTTTGCGACCATCCCTCGTATATGCTTAAAGTATTGACATTACTGCTTTATCGCAGCCTTTCTTTGTCATTTACTAATGTATATACGAATACATTCATTTTCATGTTCGTTACATACAAGTATGTTCAGGTAGTGCGTGGGCGGAAGATAATTCGTTTCCTGACCAATTTAGAATTCTCAAACTATGCTTAAGTACGCAGGCTGTTCAGTTTCCGCTACACACGATTCAAGTTTCGTTTGTTAAATGGAACATTTTGTATATTAATAAATAAAACGCTCTTTAATACAGTGACCCCATCTTTATTATTAATAATCGTAGAACAGTTTAAAATTACGTTTTGGCGGTCATAGCTACCTTTTTTAAATTAGTGGATAAAAATATAATCACATTCAGTGTATAGTTGACATGTTTTCAGTTTTTTTTTTTACACGTTTGAATGGTTTTATTCATCATTAATGAAATTAACGAAGAAAAATCACGAGAAAATTTAAAGAAAAATTTCCTACATCATTTGGAATTCTGCATATTTTTGTGTTTTTAGATATGTAATGTCGTTGTATCTTTAACTAAATCTTATTCAGTTTTCAGCAATACTTTGAAAAAAACAAATATAGCATCTGGATTCTACAAGATAACTATAGAAATCGTTGCCAAATTTATTTTATGTTTTTTATGTTCAATTTTTTTTAAATGGTATGCCCTGTATACTTTTCAAGAGTCTGAGGGATAAGTTTTTCTAGAAATTTTTATAAACTTTTCCCTTTACCCAAACTGCGTCATTCCTTTTTGATACAATTCCAATAATGATAATTATTCGAAGAAATCATCATTTTCCTACATATACACTGCGCGACAAAAATTTAGACGAGATAAGGTTTCTGTTTGTAAATGTGCAGTAAAACAAATGTTGTAAAACATATTTTCTATATTGATAGAATGGACAATAAGTATATATTACAAAATAAACTATATTTTTTATAATTGTAATTAAAAAAAAAAGATTTAAACTATTTCGTTAAATTTTAATGCGACAAAAACTATCGTACCCTTAATAATGAGTATAACCACCATTACTTTTGATAACTTCGAAAAGCCTTGATGGAATTGACTTGTAGATATAAAGATTTTACGTAATTTTGGTCGATATTTTGCCACTCAAGTATTATCGACCTTTTCAGTTCCTCCATGGACAGGTATTGACAACTGGCCCCACATATTCTCTATAATATTTAGGTCTGGTGACCTTGCCGGCTATGCAAGTGTTTCGATTTTTTCACTCTTAAATCATTCTGTAACTTGCTTAGCTTTATGGATAGGCGCGTTGTCCTGTTGAAATATAAATTTTCTTCCTGTCCATGTGCGACCAAACGGTAAAAGTTGTTGTTGCAACGTATCCCTATTTTTAGCTGAATTCATCTTTGATGAGCAAAATACCATGTCGCTTTTACTCACAAATCCTATGGCCGCCCAAACCATAACTGAGTCACCACCCATTTGTCCCCTCATTCGGATTTTTTTTTCTTTTCTAAAATCGTGGTAATAGTAGGAGTCTGGTCCATCTAAGTTGAACTTCTTTTCGTCCGAAAAAATTATTTTCTGCCGTTCATTCTTCCAGGTTATGTGATCTTATGCAAATTTTAATCGTGCTTCTTTATGTTTTGCTGAAAGCGGCGGTTTCTTTAACAGTTTCCTATGTGAAATAACAAGAGATGCTTTCAAAATGCGTTGTATGTACATTAGGGACCTGGGTAGATACCCCGGCCTGTTCAGCAATCGTCCTAGCTGACGCGAATGAATTCGATGCTGCTCGAATAATTGCCCTTCTATTCCTTTTACTCACTGCCTTAGGACGACCCTGTCCTTTTGGTTTAGACAGGTTTGGACAGGATCTTTTTAGGAATTTCGAATGCAGTGACCACTTTTCGACAATCTACGCGCAATTTCCAACTTACTAACCCTGTTTTGATACCATGCAAGTGCTTTACCTCTTTCTTCAGACGACAAAAGCTTTCCTTTGCCCCTAGTTTTAACACAGTGTTACGTAAAATTCACAAAAATTTTAAAATGAATAACGCAACCGATACTTGCAAAATACGCAGCTAAACTAAAAATGTTTCATTATATTCACATTTAAACTAATTCCTCGTCTAAGATGTTGTCGCATACAAATTTACGATATGTACACCGAGGGGTTTTATTGCATCTAGGATAATAAATTACGTTATTATTAACGGATTACATAAATGAGGGTGCAATAAAATCATTTAACAGATTTAAGTAAAAGTTGTTCAGGCACTAAAATATTTAAAAAAACCGACGGCCGTCTAAGTTTTTGTCGCGCAGTGGACATGGTACGTTACGATGAACTTCGGTTAAAGGTATATGGGGGAGTGAGTAAAACAGAATTATGAAAATTTACATCCAGAAGTTATTGTCCAAAGCTAGCTCAACCAGAATATTTTCAACATCCGGTATTTCTCCGGAAGTGACCATCAACTTTCTTATTTTAAATAGAACATCTTTATGTCAGATTTGCATTCTGTGTTGAATTTTAAAATGAAGTAGTTTATCTTTATGCAACATACCTTATTCCTAAAATTCACTCTTAAGATATTACATCTTTTCGAAAATATTTGACAGATGCGGTGTATTACAAGCATTACACCGGCAAAATTAAGAAAATATCGATTTTTCAGTATTAACCGATAGAAGCTATATGTATTAATCATTAGTATATACTTGGCATACAAATAAATATATCGACACATCCAACGAAGACTGTAGTAACTCAAATGTTTCTCTTTGTGAGTTACGTAAGTTGAGTCAATCGAACGTTTTTTTGGGTGATAATTTCATAAAGTGGATATACTGTAGCCGAAATTAAACTGCAGTATTTAATACCATCATAGATTTGTATGCGTAATGTCATCGAAAATGATCGTCCAGCCATCTAAACATCTAGGTATTTAAACGGGTACTCTAAAACTGTGGCACTGGAACACTGAAACAGTCAGTTCAGTCTTGTTGCTGATGATGATAGCTTGGCTATCGAAACGTGCGTCCAGTACGAATTAAGTGTTGTGGTAAGGGTTTTAGTGAACTGTTTCAGCATCTAGGTATTTAACAAAAAGGATTCGAATCTACAACAGACTCTGTGGTGTAGTGATAGCGCGCCCGTCCGGCAAACGGGAGTCGTAGGTTCGAATCCTACGTTCTATTGAGATCTTTATTTCATTAATTGAATTTAATGACATCGGAAAAATCAAGAAAATATCGATTTATGAGTTTTCACCGACGGAAGCCATACACAAAGTGCCCATGGATGGGGTTACAAAGAGGAAAAACATTTTTAATATGCGTTTTACAGAAAAAAGTTATTCTTTATAAAAAATTCTGCTTCCGCAAAACGTTCAAAAGCATAACTTAGATTTGACTACAGACATACACTTACTTATATATTAAATATTGCGGCTGATACTTTTATTTTTCAATTAAACAACAATCGCTCTAAACAGGCAAATATAAGTGCTATTGACTATTTTACATGTAGCATGGAAGGATGGAGATGCCGTAAAAACGGAATGGGAGTAGCTAGGATGTAAATTTACTTCACCAAGGTGATATCTCCATGACATATCCATTAACATACAAGGGGTATAAGCAACCAGAAATCACCCTGAAAAACGTCAACAACCCGCCATCACGAACAACGAAGCCTAAGAGGACAATCCAATTGAAGTGAACAACGTGTATAATTTTGCATCTGAAGTGGACATAATGTCAATTTCTATCTCTTCAATTTAAAAACTAGTTGAGTATATTAAACTGTTTTAGAACGGGGTAATGTTACAGGTCAGTTTATATCGCAATCCTAATTCCTGTTTAAGTATTTAGTAACTTCATAAATGTATTACAGGGTTGCAACAGTTCGCAAGGAAGTTGTGTCAATTAAAGAAATTGTATTTTGGGGTCGTTGAGTATAAGCATTTTTCGCAATAACTCTTCGCAATATAAAAACAATTACAAAACGATGTGAACTGACCATTTTTGTAGAACACTATGAGTGAGGATTCCAAAAAGGGATTTCGATTTGGAATCAGAAAAGGGAGTCGACGATTAGCTCGAGAAGAATCAACAGGTTGCTTCGGTAGAGTCATCATGTACAGTAAGTGTGGGTTCTAGATGTAGTAAATTTAATATTATTATTAAATATTAATTAAAATCAATATATCAATTGAGCTGGTAATTTTATTATAACGCAAAAGATCCCACTAAGTTTAGTGTACCGCTCGACCAACTATATCAGGGGGTAACCTGTGAATTTAGGCATAAGCAGTAGAAAGGTCCGCTTAAAGTTGACATTGGTAACTTACCTGTAACGTCAAAGATACGAGGGAACGAGTAACATTAATATCAGGGGCGTACAACGTTAACAATATGTTTCTGGACGTTTTGAGGAAAGCAGCATTTTTTATAAAGAATAAATTTTTTCAGTAAAACGCATATTAAAAAAGTTTTTCGTCTTTGTAACCCCATCCATGGGCACACTGTATATTAGCTATCAGTGTCAAAACATTTTCAAAACATTTGAAAATTAAGAAAGATACTAAATTGAAGATAAAAGTATTTAAAGAGGGACCGAAAGCGATTTCATAATACACACACACACACACACACACATTACAACATAAGGGGCAAGTAAATTCATGAAAATTTTTGTACAAATTTATGAAAATAAAACAGTCATATAATGTTTTCAAATTGATACTTTCATTACAATTTTAAACATCTCAATATATATCACATCTGAAATTAATTTCCTATTTATTTTTGCCAATATTAGTAGCGTTTGCCTCTATTTTTAAAACTAATGAAAAGTGAATTTTAAGAAAAACTTTGTTGAAACTAGCAGGATCAAAATTTGAGATAATTCTCAATCATTTGGTATATTATTCATTTTTATTTTATGCAGCTAGACGTTACAATATCAACGCAAAGTGTGAATTTCTGTGACTTATTATCATAGGAAGTACGCATATGGAAAATTGTTTGGTCCATGGTTAGTTAGTAAAATTATCTAGAAAGGAAAAATGAATATACCGCATTTGCGTAAATAAATTATAATTATCGTTCTTGTTTGTGGTAACCAATAATTACGCACCGTGCGTGCAACTGTTTTTGATAGTTGGTTATTTCTCCTAATCATCAATATACGTATTATTTGGTAAAAGTTGTATATCTAAGCGCACATAGCGCCTATTTTTCGTAATTCGTTATTATGACGTTTTTGAAATCTACAACATAAAATTTTAAGTTTCTACAGTACGGGCCTAAAGTGTCCCCCCCCCCCCATGCTAACTTTTGAACGACAGAAGCTAGCGTTTTTAGAAAAAATAGGTCGATTTCTATTTTTTTAAAACTAACTTTTGCCGTTATCAGCATTTCAATTGTATTTCTGGTTTCACCGGAAGTGACGCCAACTTTCTTTTTTTAAATAGAACACCCTGTAATTTTTACGTCCTTGGAAAGGTAATCGAAAGACGAATCCAACGATACCACACTTTAACTTAAGAAATATGACGATATGCAGCAATATAGGTTTTGGTAATCTGTTTTTGTTGTAACACAAAGTTGGCTAGAAAAGAGAGCCAAATTGTTTCTTGTGACGCCAGACTGATCTAAAGAGCTCGTTGCTAAGCAAAGTAATCTAACAATTGCCAAACTGCCAAATCTCAATTCCAAAAGCGTCAATTATTTTTGTTGTTTATTGTTATTATATCCTGCATTTGTCATGCTTTTGTTCTTTGTGTTATCTCATTTTAACTTTGTTTGTTAATGGTTGTTTCTCCTTTACTTTATCGAACTTTATTGTAATTAATTAATTGTGGTAGGTTTATTTAAATTTGTTAGTTTTTGACAGGCAATGTGCTTAAGTTTCAATTTTTCTATGTTGTTGATGTTATGGCCTCCGTAATGGTGGAATGGCCTCCACATGAATCACATAAGATAACCATCAAGTACCTAATTTTAATATTCGGGAAATTTGGCAACAACTACACAGAGTGGAATATAATGAACACTGCCCTTGTACAGCCGGAAATATTATAACGTTGCGCTAAATAAGCATAAATACGTAGTATAAAATTTACAGGGCGAACTGCTTTAAGAGAAGATAATATGATTTAAATTATTGTACAATTTGCTGTTCCACCATGGCAAATAAGGTGATAATTGTTGCCAGATTTATATATTAAAATTGATCCCGCAATTTTGCATGGTTCGTGCCGAAGCCATCATAAAAGTAACACAAAAAGCAGAAAAAATAGAGATATTATCTATCAAAAACTAACATATTTAAAGAAACTTACCATAATTAATTAATTGCAATAAAGATCGATAAAGTAAAGAAATAACAACAATTAACAGAACAAGGTAAAACGAGAGAAAATAATAACGAGAACAAAGGAGGAACGTATGACAAATGAAGGATATAATAACAATAAACAACAAGAATAATTTACGCTTTTGGAATTGAGATTTGACAGTTTGGCGATTGTTATGATTACATTGTTTAGCAACGAGCTCTTTAGATCAGTCTGGTGTCACAAGAAACAATTTTGCGCTCTTTTTTGGATACTTTAGACCCGCACTGTATAAAATGTTGAAAAGGAATTGTATAAGGTAATCCATTTAAAATAAGTAAGTCGGCGTTGAAACGACAGATGTGTTAAAATATTTCAGGTGATCCCAATTGTAATTTACGAAATTTTCAGATTTCTCTAATTCATATTTTTTCAGATATCTACTACTCCGAGCGCCAACCTACCACATGACACGTAATGCCAACGTGCAATATGAAGATATCTTTGTCGGTTCCTTTTTCACATGAATAGTTTTTGGTTACAATTTTTTGGTTTTTGTTTGCACTTATGTATGTAGCGAGGACCTAAAGTATCCTGTACCTGTATAAGCCTGTCAGGCCGAGAATTTATGGCGCCTACCTCGTATAGAAACATGTAGATTAGAAGAGGAATGCCAATAGCAAATCCAGCAATATCTTCTGACCTGGTACCTTCAAATTCATTTCTATGGGGTTACGCGAATGAGATTGCCTACAGCGAGAAAGAACATGCGAAACACTTTTGCGAGTAAAGGATTCGGTTCAGCAACGATTACGTACTTGCACAAACAATGAGGGCGGTTACTTTAAAAAGCTTTTGTAATGTATTTATATCTTTGTTTTAATTTTTGTTTATTCATTTCCAACATAAATTATTTGCGGCATGAAACTTTTTTACTTTTTTTATACAGATGTTTCTTTTTGTGTATGAAATAACATCCTCCGACTCAGCCTACTACATTTATTTGGAAAGATATGCATGAATAATAATGAATACTATTATACTATACAATTAATTAAAGCAATAACACATTTTGTTTCTAACTTAATAAGTCTAATGTGATTAGTGTTTTATTGTTAGTCGGAGTTTAAGTTGTAAAATAGCTATGGTCTACACTAAATAGAATATAATTCAAAAAGTATTAACTTTAGGAATGGGAAGTGTGTGGTAGGAATCCGAGAGATTTTAAATATGCATCGAATGAGGTACACATATACAGGGTGTTCCATTTGAAAAAAAAAGAGTTTCAACGGTTTAAAAATACTTAAATTAATGTTGTCTAAAGATATTTAGTAATGATTGGTGAACTTGAACTACTGTCACAGCGACAGTAAAAAATTCATGTAAAATAATGACAAATAAAAGAGATGACATTTTTGAGAAAATACTGCAAATGCAAATTTCTTCTTTGAAAAGCGAATATCTCAAAAACAATTTCAAAATCAACAAAAAAATATGATGTATTATACAAATTTGCTTTTTTATCAAGGAATCCAAAAATCTAGTAATATACAGTGTGTACTATTTAAATCATTGTTTGTGGAAATATTTACGAAGTGTCATACAATATTCGTTCGTTTTTTCACTTTATCATTAACATGTCACCGTGTGTCAACTGTGGAACCGCTAGTACTAAATTAAATCTATGTACGCAATGCGATGGTTGCCGCGGAACCCTGCATTTGGCTTGTGTCGGTTTAGCCGAAAATGAAGTTAAGCTTACAAGAGCGAAATCAAAATCTATTAAAGTTGTGTGCAATAACTGCAACGGTAATATGACGCAATTTCGCGATCTGTAAGGTCTAATCGCTTCCGTACGGAACGAATTTATGTCGTCTATTGCTCAATTACGTGATGACTTCAATGTTAAAATGAATACCTTAAACACGAGCATTAATCTTACGCAACCGCAGTCACAGCCTTCTTCGGATTTGGAGGATGTAGCACATGAGGTCATAGATCGACAAACTCGTAAGACAAACATTATAGTTGTGGACCTTTCTGTTGTGTCTACCAAAATGTTCGCGGGTTCCGTACCAAAGTTAACACCCTGTACAACTCCAGCTCTGCGTGCGACTTTAACCTGATTGCCCTCACTGAGACGTGGTTTGATGATAGCATTGCAAATAGTGAATTGTTCCCCGCCGATTTTACCATCTTTCATCAAGATCGTAATTTTACTGCTACCGGACTTTCGAGAGGAGGAGGTGTTCTACTGGGAGTTAAGACGAACATTACTTGTCAACGACTGGGCCTCACAGGGCTCTCTGAAGCGGTTCTTGCCGTCGACGTACTTGGAGTGAAACTCTTCCTCTCTGGCATAATGAAAATTATAATAATCTTAGTATACATTCCACCTGCTTTTCAGCATTTTTTTGATGTCTTAGGTACATTAGATTGTCTGTTATCTAATTATGTATTTATTTTGGGTGATTTTAACGTACCTGCATATTGTTCCGACATTTATTCTTTGACACTCCATAACTTTAAAGAGTTTTCTAATCTGTCACAATCTAACACTGTTCTTAACACTAATAACCGTATGTTGGATTTAATATTTGCTAGCTTTCCCTGCAATGTAACCAGAGATCCAGACCCTCTATTGAACGAAGATATGCACCATCCTTCCATCCGCGTTGAGTTCAGTCTAATACAAACGCAGATACATACATTTGACATGCACACTCCTTTAAACACTTTCAATTTCAAAAAAGCTAACTTTCCACTCCTGTATGACACACTATGCCGAATAGATTGGTCTACCTTAGATGCAGTGAACGATGTAGAGGGAGCTTGCAGTATTATTTATAATATCTTACATCAGGTGTTTTGTCAATCCGTTTCTATGTTTATTTTCCGAAACAAATCTCAACGGCAATATCCGCCATGGTTTGACACTGATATTATCCAATGCTTGACTGCCAAAGCTGCTATGCATAAGAAGTAGATATATGCATAAGATATAAAACACCACTCTACTACGACCGATTCAAGTGTCTTAGAACAAAAGTGAAAAACTTAATATCTACAGCCTATAGAAACTATATTGCAAACGTCGAGAACAGTATCTGCAATGATCCCAAGCAATTTTGGTCATTCATTCAGCGTAAGAAAGGAGGCACACGAATACCGGGTATATTGAGTTACAATAACGCCGGATATTCATTCCCCGTAGATATTGTAAATGCATTTGGTAACTATTTCAATAGTGTTTTTGCTCAATCTCACAATAATAACTTACCGTATTCTCGCGATATATCCAACACAACGGTCTCAATTACACCAATTTCCCTGGAAGAAACCGAAAAGGCTCTAAAGAACTCAAAAAACTCATTTACTTCGGGATCGGATGGCATTCCTGGGTTTGTTGTGAGGGACTATCCACTTGTACTGGCGAAACCGTTACATATAATTTTCAATTTGATTTCATTTCATTTCCAACGATTTGGAAAACAGCTCATATTTGCCCGGTATTTAAAAAAGGTGACTCGTCGAAAATTAATAACTACCGACCAATCTCGCTTCTCTGCAATTTCTCCAAGGCATTTGAGCACACACTGTATACATATTTTTATTCAGCAGTTACAAGCTACATTTCTCCTCAAGACGGATTTGTACGACAACGTTCTACAGTAACAAACCTAGCCTGTTTTACTCAGTATGTATCAGAAGTAATTGATGACAAAGGGCAGGTTGACGTTATTTACTTAGACTTTCAAAAAGCATTTGATCAAATTGACCATTATGTTCTTTTGCGAAAGTTAAGATCCTTTGGATTCTCCGAACCACTGTTACGTCTTCTTGGTTCCTATACATACTAAACAGGAAATTTCCCATAATATATCGAAACTATACTTCCACCGAGTTCTCAGCTACTTTAGGAATTGTGCAAGGGTCAAATTTGGGTCCACTTTTATTCATTCTATACATTAAGGACATTCACAATGCCATAGATGGCGAGAAACTCATGTTCGTTGACGACCTCAAACTTTTCTCGGCCATAAAATCTTTAGATGCTTGCGATGTGCTTCAGAACAACATTAAAAATGTTTTCGCATGGTGTTGTGAGAATAAACTCTCCCTCAATATTTCTAAATGCACATCTATGACTTTTACCCGGAAAATGCAAGTAATTGAGAATAACTATTCTGTAAACGGTACTCTAAGAGAACGTTCTTCATCGGCCAAGGACTTGGGCGTCTTGTTTGACCCCGTCCTTTCTTTTTCTGGACACATCTCACAATTAGTAGGAGACTGCCTCAAACTATATGGTTTTATATATCACAACTGCCGTGACTTTCACAACTTAAAAGCATTAATAACACTATTCTGCTTATATTTATTGTAATGCGTTGTAATGTTTCCTGTAATTAGGTTATCCTGTTGGTAACATACATCTATTATTAAAATAATAAACTTAAACAAAGTACTAAAGAAACTAAATATTCTGTATACTTCAAAATAATTTTCGGTCATAGATCATTTGATTTTAAGCAGCTTTATTCTGAACATTTGTCCATTAAATAAATAGATAATCTGTAATTCATCACAGATAGATAGTTGCCGCATCCGGTATATCCAAATAAAAGTTTAACGAAAGTGTATTTAAAAATATACAGATTTATTCGTTCTATAAATAAATTTGGATGCCGTATATGGAAATGAATGAGTGTAAAGCTTTCTTTAGAAGAATTAATTAATCAAAATTGAAGGAATTTCTGAAAAAAAAAAAGATTTTGGAAATTCACTTTATTATAGATGGTTTAGTAATTAAAGAAAGTTTTAACTTCAAGGAATTTATTCCAAACATATGCAAATTGTGATTCTCATCCATGTAATGTTCAAATAATGACATAACATAACCAACAAAAACAGGAAAGATTTAATCTAGCTTGCTGCCGGATATGTGTCACGGTGGTACGTCCTTAAGTAAATATTCTTGGGTAAACATAATATAAATATTATTTATTTGATTCTATGTTTTAAATGTTTTATCAAAA
Organism: Dynastes maya; assembly: GCA_029619315.2. Classification (NCBI taxonomy): domain Eukaryota; kingdom Metazoa; phylum Arthropoda; class Insecta; order Coleoptera; family Scarabaeidae; genus Dynastes; species Dynastes maya. The sequence continues at coordinate 56,913,790 of JAROYE020000003.1, read as the reverse complement.
CGGAAATCAGAGGAATTAAATATGACATACATTAATAAAAAATGTATTTGCATGTAGTTCATTCAACCAGATCGAAAATGAGATAAAACGGTTAAACATTATAGGTTAAGTAATTTTTAACAATATGGACTTTATTGGTTTTAGGGCCTGGGCTTTTTATTATCCTGGCAGTCGGTACGTGAAAAAAATTTACATCAGTAGGTACGTTGGGTTAATGGGATTATGTTTAAATATTCACGAAATCTAACAAAAACCATTTTTTTTGTAATGAAACCAATTTGTAAACTAATAATTAGAGTAACCAAAACTTGCGGACTCGCATAGGCGTCGGTATTACGGGTTAATATAAGAATACGAAAAATTCATAAATAAACTTACTTGCTAATTATTTAACAAATTAGAGGCATCAGGACGTGAACTACTGTAAACTTGCATCATTGCATATGTTTCCACAGTTACTTCTTTAAACCTTGTGCGTCGACAAGAAAAAATATTCTTATACATAGAAAACGATCTCCCCACATCTAAGGAAGTTACATTTGTATGTAGAAACTGTTTTTCAAAATCACTTAAAAGTTCATTATTCTTACACTTATTATAAACGGCCTCTAAAGTACTAAAATCGGGAATTTTCCTTAAAACATCTGCCAACTTTTGACTAGCGCATAATCCTGGCGTATCATTTAATGTGTGTAATTTATATTTTACACTCTCCACTATGTCTAATGATTCCTGCAATGACAATTCAGTACATTGAAGTTTTCTGATGGCATCTAGTAATACTGTATAATTGGTACATATTGTTGTTAAATCTTCTAAAAGTTGAGGAATTTGAAATTCTCTTTGACTTTCTCTAATTGCTTTGGATTCATTCCGATTAAATCGCATTATAACTGATTGAATTTGTTGAAAATGGATCAAATAGTAAGAAGCTGCTGTTAGCCAAGTACCCCATCGCGTTAAAATTGGTTCAGGAGGTTCTGGAATACCTGGACAAAATTTACGAAATTCTTTTAAACGTTTAGGAGATTTACGAATCACTGCTGAAATGATTCTGTAATTGTGTTTGTGAGGGTAATGGGTACTTTGGAACGTATTGTCGCCAAAATGTTTTAAAAGCTGCTTTTCTCACCAACGACAACGGAAGATTACAAAAGGTAAACATAATTAATAAATGTATGAGGAATAGTGTATAAGGTATTTCAGTTCTTGCATTTCTCATATGCTTAATACCATTGACATGCCTCTGGCAATCAGTTCTGTCCAATGCAGCCAAACAAACATTGCATATTAAGCAAAAAACTGCACTACCGTCATATTTTAAATGGGGAAAAAGTGACACATACTTATGTACATTAGTAGCAAATCTATTACGAGGCATTGTTTTCTTAGGTATGTAAATATTAGTTCTATATGAAACGATACACTAATTACGCACTTGGTATAATACTACAACACGCAAAAAACCCCAGCTATATTTTCAAAAGCGACACGTAAGTACATAACCTTGACCGTTCGACTAATCTCTGCAACAGCTCAACCGGTACTAAAACGAAATCTCTCTCAGCGCGGTTTAACATGATTTATATTCAAGGTCGACACTACATGCCTGCTTCTCTACCGGTTTAGTTTATTTATGAATTTTTCGTATTCCTATATTAACCCGTAATACCGACGCCTATGCGAGTCCGCAAGTTTAGGTTACTCTACTAATAATCAAGGCTCGGAAAACTGTACGGGAAAACGCCATCGCTAGCATAGCCGTTCGTTCGTGTTTATCAGTAGGAAATAAGAGCGCACAATTTAGTATTGCATAGGTACTAGAAGGTGGCACATCGTTCTGATATCAAATTCTTTTTCTACGCATTTGAAGTTTCGTTGTTTTACATATTATTGTTTGTCTTTCAAATTATTCTTAAGTCTAGATATTTTTCATATACATAGTAGATATATCTGCATTTACTTTTTTCCTAGAATTTACTTTTTATTCGCTAGACGGTGCCAGCAGTATTGTTGAATACAAATTAATTTTAGAAAATAACATCTTGCTAAACGAATTACAATTTATAAATCATTTTATAAACATAAAACAACAACAGCATATTTTGAAAAGAGATATTATTAGAAGCTCTAAATCCATTAACAGTTTTTCCCGGAAAAGCTGGGAACAAGTTGAATCAGAAAATTGTGTGTTCAACAGAAACCCAGGTTTACGTATAGGTACTAAATGAACCGTGTATTAATGTCAATCTAAATACCGACGTACACGCAAAATACCGTACATTCATACCACATTTAAAATTTGTTCCACTAACTAAATTGCGATGTCGAAAGAACATTTTCGGCATAAGAAATACTGACATCAAGAAGAGCCAGCTTTTCAGCTGAAAACTTAAAACAGTCGTTTCCAGTAAAGATTATTTCAACCCTTATTTCTATAAATTAATGAAGTCAATATTATTTTACGTAGTTCATTTATGTTTGCGTAATACCGTGTAATGATAGATAATAATTTTTATTTAAAGATGTTTCTAATTAATATTGTAAATAACTACTCGCAAATTCTAAAACCAGCTGCGTGTGAGTCATCCCGTACGGTTTGCCGAACCTTGCTAATAATCGATTAGAAGATAGGGAAGGGACCAAGAACACAAGACCAAGGATTATACAGATAAGGAAAGAAAATGTCTAGCTATACGAAGCGTGGATGCGACAACGGTAAGCGAGAATGGGTGATTCACCACAAGCGGAGGGGTTAGTGGCAGCTCACGATGGTTACCGATGCGGTTAGTTACGAGGTAGAGTAGACTGCAGTATGTGCGGACGATCTTAGTAAGAATTTCTAGAGTATCTATTTTTCTTTTCATTTATTTCATCAGAATCTGTTTTTATTTTCGTCATTACAATTTTTTATTAGTTTCGTATAAGCTTCGTAGCAACAACAAAATAAATATACGAAACTCTCATTTCCAGGCGACCATGACTTCAAATTATTACGTGTGCTCCCCAACATTGCTGGAAGCGTACTAGCGCGACTCGCATCAAATTGATCGGATTCCACTCAATCCCCTCAATCGGTATACAAAACCCATTAATACAAACAGACCCCACGTATCCGCTGCCGGGTTAAGCTGCTTCACAGTTTCTGCATAAGGGAAGGAAAGAGGAGCATGTTGTTCTAGTGGACACGTTTTTACATTGCACATTCGGCATCAATCTTTCATCAATCGCATATTGATATAATTTGAAATCTCTAGCACAGGGGCTCCCTAAGTGTGCGCCGCGGTGCCCCGGAGCGCCGTAGAAAGTAAACAGGGGCGCCGCGGGGCACTACTGCGAACGCGGGCAGACATTGTGGAACATTTCGAAACGGCTTCGAAGCTAATGGAATTTTCTAGAACATCTAGACTAGATCGTTCCCGTAGCTTGTAGAACTTTCCTGAAAGATATGGAACATTCTCGAAGCACACATAATATTCCAGAAAAGTACGGAACTTTCGTGAAGTTTATAGTTTATAACTTTCTAGTAGACTTATATTAATACAGCATACTATCGGACACTGTCGAAGTTTCGTGATAGTTCTAAGTAGGTGGGGCGGCAAGTATAAATATGGCATCACTTCAGCAAACTAATTCAGTTCCTAAATAACAATCGAAGAGTAAACATCTGAGAAGAAAAGTAAACGGTTCTCAGACGCCCGCTACCAAAGGAGCGCCCGCTTTGTTTCAGTGTGTCACTTTATGTTTTCGTAAAGTCGTAGGAAAATGGAAAGATTTTTATTAAATAAGCAAGTCGACAGTTTAAATGAGAATGAAAATACGGAAATACCGTAAATACAATGATAGGTATTTGAATTTTGGCTTTATTTCAGTAGAAATAAAATTTCTAGCGACCGAATGTATGCTTCCAAGTAAACTAAAGCGACATCTCGAGACCAATTACTCTAACATGTTTTAAAAATCTCGCGAATTCTTTAGTAGCAAGTTGTAAGATTTACAAAAGCACAAAAGTGTGTCTACTAAACAAGCTTTAGTACCAAGCAATGCACTGCTAGCATCTTTTACGGTCGCATATAGAGTGGTGAAATTCAAAAAACCTCACACCATCGCAGAAGAGCTTATTCTACCGGCTGCTCTTGACATGGTTAATATTATGCTGGGAGAATCGGCGGGAAAATTAATCTCAAAGGTACCTTTGTCCAACAACACTATTAGTCGAAGAATCCATCATATAGCTCTGGATCTCAATGATCAATTAATAGAGAAAATGAAAGGCACGGAATTTGATCTGCAGCGTGATGAGGCTACTTATTTCCTTCTATTCTGCAAAAGCATCATTGGAAGCGCAAAGGCTCAAGACTTTTTTGAGGTGTTAATAACCGAAAATGATTTGGATTGGGAAAAGTGCATCGACATGTGTATGGCATGTGTATTGATGGAGCTCGATCCATGTCTGGTCGCTATGGAGGATTGCAGGCACTTATTCGCAGCAAAGCACCACATGCTATTTGGACCCATAGAGAAGCACTTGCATCAAAGTCGATGAGCTCTCAATTGAATTTCGTATTAGAACGTGTCGTAGACGTAGTAAACTACATAAAAACTGGGTCACTGAAAGCCAGATTTTTCAAAAAGCTATGCATAGACATGGGGGCTAAACACACGACCTTGCTATACTATTGCAGTTTACGATGGCTTTCACGTGGCAACGTCTTATCCCGTGCATTCGAGCTACGTCAAGAAATTCACACCAGGTACTTTGCCGAACCCGACTTTTTGCTGAAACTAGCGTATTTGTGCGATATAGCTTGTCAAATAACAAGCTGAATGCCTTCAATCTGTCTCTGCAAGGCAATAACATGCACATTTTAAAATTTTAAAATCGCTTGCTAATAAATAAAGGCGGAAAAACAAACCTGTCTTTGAGCCCAAAGTATACAGATTTTAATATCATATGCAATTCTTTCGTGTTTCAACAACAACAAATCTGGGATTGAAACTTTACATAGAAATTCGAAAGTTCCTTGTAAATGCTTTAGTTACTTTTTAATGCATTGTTTATTAACGGTATTAAGTGAAACTCTATATTACATATGGGTGTAGCTTGTTAGAACTATTAATAGGGCACTGTGTTACTGTAACAAATTGTTTACAGAAGACAAGAAAACAACAAAAATAAGTACTTGTCAGATGGTTCTAAAGATAAAGACGCTGTTTGTTTTATTTGTTTACAAAGTTTGTCGCAACAAGAAATAAAAACGGATTCGGTGCATCAACTGCAAGAAATGGGGAGATATACCAGAGGGTCCGAAGTTTTCAAGAGAAAGCCACGCAGGCGCAGATAATTTAAGTCAAAGTTTATGACGTTGGGGAAGAAGTAATGTATGTGTTTGCATAAATTGCCAGTTAGATGATAATTAAATGTAACAGTATTTAAACTGTTCCTACTGATCCATGTATTTTCACGCTCAATAACAATTTGTCCAACGTCTACACCCTGTCCCGATAGGGGCCCAACTATCACGTTTTACATAGTTATTTAAATAACATTTACTAGCACAATAAATTAACTTACTTAGCATATCAATCTCGTTGGTAACGGGACAGTTACATTACCTACTAAATTAATATAACTTATTATTAAAGCTGGCCACGAGCGGTACCGCGCAGTAGAAAATAGAAATGTTTGCTGCCGCAAATAGTTTCGCTCATCTTTTAAATAAAAATTAAATAACACGTGCTCAAACACTTACCAAGAGTCCTCCGTGAAATCACAAAGTGAATAATGTCTGTTAAATATCTGCAACATTAGATATGTTTCAACTGTTGTTTCGGCAAAACTAGTACGGCATGAGGAAAAAATGCGTTTATATGCAGAGAACGAACGTTCCACATCTAGTGACGTAGTATTTGCGTAAGTAAAATAATCTTTCAAATAACTTAACGATTCTGTTGACGCACCTTCACAAATGTGTCTTAATGTGCCAAAATCAGAATTTTTCTCAAAAACACTTTCAAATTTTTCTAGAACAGAAACATTTTTGCGTCTTCAATCGCGCATAGCTGTGCGTGAACATGTTGCACTATTTGTAGAGATTCTTCTAACGGCACCGCAGGATTTTGTAATTTTTCTATTGCATCTGCTAGCCCGAAGTAATTGTCGTGAATGATTTTTAAATCCATTTTAACCTGCCTATCTTGAAATTTCGACTGGCTTTTCTGTTGCTTCCTTTGTATCGAATTGTAAAACCACGTTCTTAATATTGTCAAAATATTTATGATAATAAAACGCGGCCTGCAACCATGTTCCTCAACGAGTTAGAATAGGTTCTGGTGGCTCTGATATACGGGGGCACAGTCTGTGAAATTCGCGAATACGTTTCGGTGATTTGACAAATACTGCTTTGGTATGCGCTATTAAAGCGTCTACCACAGGATAACATTTTCTGATACTATCCGCCACAAGATTGAGAGCATGAATTTTACACGTAATGTGTAACAAATTAGCAGAATGCTTTTTAAGAGACCGGCCTACAGAAAGCATGTTTGCAGCACCATCACTCACTAACATCAAGAGTTGGTTTGAAAGTTCAAACTTGTCCAATGTATTTAACACTAACTTTGAAATTACTTCGGCAGTACACTGTTGTATTCGTTTGGAGACTAATAGAATTGAAGGTGCCGATTGATGAGGTTCCAATTTGCGTGCCATTACATTAAGAACAGAATGTTTCTTCCGATCTGTTGTTTCGTCGACACATAACCACAATTTTTGATCTTTCAACTCCGATTTTATTTTTTGTTCAATATGTTCGCGCGCAGATGGCACAATTCTTCGTAACGATGTTCGACTTGGTAATTTGCACTCCGAATAGTTATTCCAAAAGCAGATAAATGGTTCCTTGTCTAGTAAATTAAACGGTATATTACATGCGATAAACGTAACGCATAAATTAAATATAAATTTTTCATTGTCTCGTGCGCAATTTCTTTTTGAGACATGCTTTTCACTATTTACGTGTCGTAGACAATGTTGTCTGGACCAACATATTAACGGGATTTTACAGATTACACATTTAATTTTAGCACCTTCATATATTAAGTCTGGAATTTTTGCAATAACATTTTCGAAGTTTGTCCGACCGCGGTCGTTTTGCTGACGAAATCATAATTTTTCTAGGACAGATAAACAATTGCGCAAATAACCGGCAGCGAAAATGTCCGTACTGCTCCGCAGACAAAGTAATACTACTGTTCCTCTCGGTCCGAACTGATTCTACGCCGATGCGCGGTACCGCTCGTGGCCAGCGTTACTTATTATTACTGTCCCGTATTATTACGATTGCCATCAATGCACAGAGTGTAAGAAAACAATCATACGGTCACAATATTCATTTTGAAATACATATATGAATCAAAGCAAATTAAAGAAAATTTTGCTTTCAGTGCGGTAAATTGTTGTATCATAAATTTAATTAGTTAAGTAGTTCTTTGCGTCATTGGTTATGTGTTTTCTGAAACTAAGAATATTTGTTTTATAGGCAACTTCGCGAAAGCACTTAAAACGTTCTCTGAAAATTCAGTAAGAAAATTCTTTGAAATATAATAGGTTGCAATTATTACTTAAACAAATGTTATATTACTAAAGGATGTTTATGTCAATATCTTCAGTGTGGATACAGCTGTTACAATTCTGTACGAATAATGACTGAAATCGCAAAAAAGATATGGTGTTGAATTGGTTAACTAGACTATCGACCATCGTTAAGAACTAAATGTGAAATCTTTTTACTGTTTATTTAATTCCAGCTTGAAAATTCTCTAACTACACGCAGAGAAACGTTTACTTGTAACAAGACTGTCCGTCTCAATTCAAGACAATTACTGTTTCAATTATCCGCAATACGATAACTATTTTAAATAAGAAGAAATATTTTTTTAGCGTTTCTTTCTCCGCTTAAGAGAAGTATATACGAGCCCCGTCCAGCTTCAGTTGGCCCACCCAATAAAATTTCAGTTATTAGCAAGTATTGAAGATCATTTAAACTAATGGAACTGATTACAACAATTGGAACTGATTAGGACTAAAAAAAGAAAAACTCAAATTTGTGATTTTCAGCTCTAAGAAATAGCTAATTCTACCACTGAGTAACATCACCTTTATTTTTAATAACTGCTTCCATTCTTCTCGGCAAACTATTTACTAGATCATGACACTCCTCTGCAGTGAAATTATTCCAAATGTTCTGAAGTCTTTGCTTGAGTTCTTGCACAGTCCTGGCAGGATTGGCTCGCAACCCCTTTTTCATGATATGCCACAACATTTCGATGGGCGAAAGGTCCGGATTACTAGAAACCCATTTTAGAACCGATATTTCATGGTCTGAAAGCCATTTCATGGATTTTTTGGAAGGATGACATGCAGCACCGTCTTGCTGAAAAATGAAGTCATTTCCAGAAACCCTGCTCTCTTCCAAAGTAGGCAACAAAGACTCCTCTAGGATGTCTAAATATTTGTCTGAGTTAACAATGCCGTTGATAACGTGTAAGTTTACAACTCCTCTAGCCGGCATTGAACCCCAGACCATTACCGAAGATGGAAATTTAACTTTGCGCTTAAGACAGTGATGATAAGTTTCATGTTTCTGGCGAATAACTTTGCTCCGGCTATCACCGACACAAACTTCAAATCACGACTCGTCACTCCAATGTACACTATTCCACTTCTCCATATCACAATTTCTATGGTCTTTAGCCCATTTTAACCTGCTTCGCTTCTGCTTTAGGGTCAATAACGGTTTTTCTTTTGCCTTCGCAAAGGGAAAAACGAATTATCTTTTGTCCCTTAGGATTGAACTCATGAAACTTACCTTGTAAGTACTAAAGCCATGTTTTCTTGCTTCTGAATGACACGTGGACCTGCAAATACGTCTTCCAACAGCCTTACTCCAGAGTACACTCAACGCTCCGTAGTTAGCGCGCCTATTAGACTTGATAATTCTGGCCAAAGCTCGTCTATCAGCGTCTGTTAATTTGGGCTTTTTCACATATCGGGGCCTTTGGGCAGCTGAACCGTTTGATTTGCACAATTTTACAATATTTCAAACACTGCATCTGGATATGTTGACCAATATTCGGATTTGTGTAAATTAATGATGATTGATCGAATTTTTTCATGAATTGCCTTTCCCCTGCCCATTATTGACAACAATTGCACTATCAATTAACTGTTCTACAATCGAAACATCTGTCACCGTCATTTCTGTAAAAAAAGCGTTGTTTCCATAGGCACCTTAATACTTATCGTTAGCAGCACTTGGGTAATAGAATGCAAGAAAACTACGTTTTTTTTTTCGATTTTTTATGAGACAAAACGCTCCATTGAACCCAGATCTCGCCTAAAGTCCTCTACATAGCATATTTTGTCTTACATATTACATTGTAGCGGCTGGTTTTGCTCCTTGAGCGATAAATGCCAACAACACTACAAATTTTGCGTGTGGGCCAACTGAAGCTGGACGGGGCTCGTACTTGTAATGAAATAATTGTATTTCTTTGTTTAAGACATTTGTTAACTTAATTCAAGAAAATTTTGCAGAAAATTTGAAGAAAGCGATTCTTAGTATAAGTAAATAGCCGTTATAACACAAAACAATATTTTCTTAAGGATAGTAAATAGTTTTCTTAATTTCCGAAACCGTTTAGGTATTGTTCATAAATCAATAGTTTCATCTTCTTAAAATAAAGCATTTATTTACTTAGAATTCTTGAAATGCATATTATTTATATACCGATTATTAATGGCACTTACACTTTAAAACAGTATGATATATCCGTACATAATGCAGTAAATTATTCCCATTGCTTGTGATTTTAAAAAGGCTAAGGTAGAGGTTATCTACAGAATAAAAAAAATGTTCAATCAAAAGTAAACTTAATGTAGAAGTACACATAAAGAAAGTGCCTAGAAACAATAACCAAGATGCTAATAAATAACTCACGGTATTGATGGAAATCACTTCCGGCAAAAGCAATATGAGAAGAGAAAAGCACTAATAGTTTATTCTTCAGCCAACATTATTATTCGAGTCTCAATTTATGCCTCTAACCATCAAAAACAGCACTGACATATTTCCCCGCGTCACCTAGTGGCAAGTGTCATGACGTCCTAGAGAGTAACGAATATAGCAACCGGAATATAAATGGCATATTTACCCATGCAATGGTATAACATTTAACGTACGACGTTTCATCAATATTTTCAAAAGATATCGGTTAATGTAATATTCTTTTTCTTTTTATTACTGTTTACCACGTGTACTAATTTAGCTACAGTTTTTTTTTAATATATAATAAATAATAAAAAGGGGACAAATAAACTTAAATATTAACTCATTAATTATTAAACTACATAAAAATAATACCTATTTAATTACATTATTAAACAAATAGTTTAATTATACTGTAACATACAAAAAAAGGTTCTTTTCATTAGTTCATTCTTGGATACTTTGCAGCATATCCTACAAACTCGCTAAAGAACGCAGAAGTTGTTGTTAAGATTACGTCGACAACTATTCATACGATCTTATTAGGAGTAGCGCAGACGACAGATACATTACGGTTTAGAATGCGCGTGAACACACGACCGACAATAATGCTGGACCGACAAAAAAGATGAAAATTGTTCTATTTTTTCACAGACCCGACTGTCGGCCAGGAAAATAGATCATATGTATTACTATAATATAGCGCAGACGACAGACAAATCAGTCGGTAATTTGTGTATATTCGTCCGTAACCTTACAATTGATATTCATGGATATTGATGTGGAAAGATAATTCATGAAATACAAAAGCGTCGTGCATTATATGACACATCTAGTGTCGAATATCACGATAGAAATGTTAAAAAGAAGCTGTGGGAGGAAGTCTGTCTTCAACTAATAAATGATTTTAGAGACATTCTGTAGTAATTTAAAATGTCTGGATGCTCGCATAAATCCTGGTGCAATATATGAGATTGTCCCTTTAATAGACGTGGACTGACAATAAGATGAATCCAGAATCTTTTCTCTTGTCATTTTTCCCGACAATACCTTAGGTATAGGAGCATATATCGCTGTTGATTGTTCATTGTACAGCTTGCATACAAACCTACCGACAAACTGACGGTCGTCTGTGCGGTAATTTATCGGCTACAAAACTGTAGGTGGTCTGTTCTTATCCACCGACTGTCTGTCGTCTGCGCTACGCCTTAAAATATAAATAGCAACCACCTAAATATCAGCAAGTTCTACACTTAAATGATGATTTATTTTCAGTATAGTCTCCCGAATGGTTCTTGATAAAATCTCAAGAAAATGCGGAATTCACAAAATTAATAATATGGGCCGATGAAGTAAAGTTTACCAAAGACGGCTTATATAGTAGACACGGCACACATTTTTGGGCAGACGAAAATCCTAGACTATTACGAGAACATTAGTGGCACATTAATGTTTTTTGCGCGATAAAATATAATAGGATTTGTTGTTTATATTTCTACGACGAAAATGTAACTGGGGAAGAGTATTTGTATATTATGTAAATCGTAGTGAGGAAAGCGTTAAAACATCTCCCAGAAGAAATAGCGATTGTTTGATATCAAATGGAGCTCCACCTCACAATACGGGTCCTATGGGACTGTTGTTGAATGTAATATTCGAAGACCAGTGGATTGCCAATAATGGTCCGTATTGATTTTCATCACGGTTTCCTGATTTAACAGCTATTAATTTTTTACATTTGCGAATACATTAAAAACCAAGTGCATGCACATCCAACAACCAAAGAAGACATGCAAGACAGGGTTCGACTTGCCTTCTGTGGAATATGCCATAACTTGGTTCGACGTGCCAGTAACAACCCAATGAATACAAAGATTTTAACTTGTTTAGCACAGAATAGTAGTGTTTTCGAACATAGACTATAAATGTTAAGAAATTTTTATATTTTTTTGCTGTAATGTTTGTTCTTTCACGTATTCACTGTTTTATCGTTTATCTTTGTTTCATTACAGTTTAAGATTTTGTAAACTTATGTATGTTTTCCAAGATATCTATGTGAAAATTAATTTTTTTTTGTCAACAAATAAAATAAATGTCCGACAGTCTGACATTTAATATTATTTTCCACGGTACCTTAGATTACCATTGCAGTAATGTATTTTTACAGGAGCGATATTTGCAAAAATTGATTATATCATAGTAACGACACGTTTTGGACAGAGGATGTTATACACTCTGTGTGTTTGAATCTTTCCATAGAATTGAAAATTGCATTTATTTGAGGAGGATGCTATTTGAAAAAATCGACTTTTGCTAATTTTGTCAATTCCAAATTTGATTCGCGAACTCCCTGTATAGTATTTTCAATCTATTGACACAGACGTTAGTTCAACGAAACAACTCTTCCATAACAAGCATAGTTTACAATAAACAAGTAATTAACAAGTTGATAATGCAACTGTCATTTTTTTTAGAAAAAATTGATTTTCTTGAAAATGGTAAAATTTAGGTGAAGTAATTGTATACAATATTGGTTCAGAATTTCAAGCGGGATCTAAATTTGTAGTAGAATAGTAGATATTCCACTTGTCTTCAAAAATATTTTAACTAATCTTTGTATAATTGAATATCTACGTTTACAAATTTTGATTTTCTATTCTATTTACTGTTTGAAATACTTTTGCCCTAATTTCAAAACGCCGTACCCTGAATACAATAGCTTACCTGCTAGATGTAAATATAGGTACATAAAAAAAGGCCCCGGTGGTGCCTGTAGGAACGTGCGTGCATGTGCTCCGGCAACTAATCTAATTTTTAAGAGGTTACGAGCAATATTCGCGCAGGAAACGATAGCCACGTATACAAGCAGTACACAATTTGTGAGTATACAAACTGTTAAACAACATTGATAGCAGAAAAGTCGTAAATTAACTGCCAGATAAATATACGAAGTGAAAAGTGATCTTTGCCCCCTTCGAGTCGAAAAATAGTACGGAGCTTCCAAGCGGAGACCCTCCCGCATGGGCCGGCGGGTACGGTCGCACGAAATAAAGTCTCCCGTCAGGTGCGCTGTATCAGTAATTGTTTTTTCTGTAAGTAAAGTACATTGATAGCGGCACAGAACTCCGAAAAGTTGATTTGGTTTTGTGACGTTCTCGCGAGAGATCCAAAATGGACGAGAGGGACGATTATTCCTCGGATGACACAAAGAGGAAAAGAGCTGGAGGAGAGTGGGAGCTTCCCTTCAACAAAAGTAAAAAAACCATGTGAACACCGGAAAAAACAACTAAAGGTGACGATAGCATGAAAAAAATGGTAAATATGTTGCAAACGATGAATGCGAATCTATCAAACCTAACGGCAGAAATGAAGTAGATGGGGAAAGAACATCAAGAATATAGGGAAGAGCTGAAGGAATTGAGAGAAGAAAATAAAAAAAATAGAGAGGAGAATGAGATGCTTCAATATAAAGTTAGAGAAATGGATGATAGAGTGGGAAAATTAGAAAATGAGAAAAGAAGGAATAACATCATAATGTAGGGGTTATGAATGGACAGAGATAATAAAGAGGTATTTAGAAAAGCAGCAACATAATAGAGACACACATTGGGATTAAAACAAATGTTAAGATGGCAACAAAAATAGAAGAGAAAACTAGTCTCATTCAAATGTAAAGCACTGAAGAAAAGGATAAGGTCATGAAAAATAAACATAAGCTTAAGAATGTAAAAGAAGAAAGAATTTTCATGAACAATGACTTATCGAAGAGAGATAGATAGATACAAAATGAAATTAGAAAAAAGGTAGAGGAAATTAGAAAATGGGATATAGGAAAATCTGGGTGGATGAAGTAGAGTGGAAATGGGACATACAAAAAGACATTAATCAAAGTGAAAGCACAAAAATCATGGTCAAAAACCTAAGTAAACATAATAGGAAACACAACACAATGAAGGACCTGGCGGTGAATAAGAAAAGGAGTGAAAATGTTGCGGAACGAAATAAAGATAATAGTAAGAATAAAAGAGAGGAATTTAAAATTGGGACATGGAATACTAGAAGCACGAATGAGAAAGAAATCGAAATATGCTATGAATTTGAAAACGCAAATCATGATCTTTTAATAATACCGGAAACAAAGAAAAAGGGAAAGGGAATAATGCAGTGGCAAGAAAAGAGCAAACTACAAGCGATGGAAATGAAATACTTAAGAAGAGTAAAAGGCGTTAGTAGGAAAGATAAAATACGAAATGATAAAATAAGAGAAGATCTGAACATTGAATCAATAACAAATTTCATTGAAAGGAGACAACTTGGATGGTGGGGACACTTGCAGAGAATGGATAAGAAAATGCAAGTAAGACGAATATGGGAGACTAAACCATTGAAAAAGAGAAGAAGAGGAGGACCAAAAGAGTCTTGGGACCGAACAGTTGTGAAGATTTTGACACAAAGAGGTAAGACGTGGAAAGAAGCGGAAAGAAGCAAAACAATAGACAGAGTTGGAAAAAATTTGTGAATGAATAATGATTTTACCCACCCCTACACCCTATGGGTAGACAGGGATCTAGAATATATATATATAAAAAATTTAAGAAACCTATTTTTTATATCTATGCGCAACCTGTTTAACAAATTCTATCTGGACATAATTTTATTTTGATACAGCTTTTTACAATCTGTTGTCTATCTCTAACTTCTTTATTACTAACAAGTCGAGGAAATTGCAGTTTGATATATGTTTCTGTTTGGAACGTTGGTAATATGTGAATAAATTGATATAAAAAAGGACATACATTATAAAAATGTTTACCAATACGTGAGTGAAGTGATTCAAACTCGTTCGTTGTAGGTATATTCTAAATTAGATGCAGATTTAGCCCAAACTACAGGCGGAAATGTTGAATTACTTGAAATATAATTATCAACTAAATAATCTGCGTATTCAATTAACTCTTCGAACCATTTGGTAAACCTGCCATGAAATCAAATACAAAACAATCTTGTACTCATCCAGTATCACGAAAAAGAAGAGCAAAAGTATTCATCAACCATTTCCCAATAGCAGAGTTTGGAATTTTATATTTAGCAGCCAGTCTAAGCTTTTGAATCCGCCACCAAAATTATGTTAGGCAAAATCTGCATCCTATAATTGTTACACTAGGCTAGCTTTCACGAAAGGCACTATGTACTGCTTCTTCAAAATCCAACACCACATATTTCGGCTTCAATGATAAATTTAACACACTACACTTGCCAATCACATGATTAATTGCGCATGCGTAATATTTTGCCCATCGAGCACAGTTTATGAAAATTATTTGTGCATGATAATTAGAGTTGGCCACGCGCGCCAACAGGCAGCTGCGTCGTATCTATACGGTTACATACAAGCCTCAGTGTACCTTCGACCTTCCATTAGCGTGGTACGTGTTGTTTAGAAATGTTGCGTACGTCGCGCAAACGACCCAAGGCGGACCAAGTTAGAGAATTTTTAGCCGAAATTCCTGACTTAACGTATGATGGCGCTAAAATTGAATGTGTAGTATGTAATGTCCCGTTGATGAGTTGGTCCAAAAGGGGCTGTCTACGGCACGTAAACAGTGAAGGGCATGCTTCAAAAAAAACTTGCACACGAGACTATGACAAATTTATATTTAATTTATGTGTTACTTTTATTGTATGTAATATACCGTTTAATTTACTAGACAAGGAAGCGTTTGTCTTGTTTTGGAATAACTATTCGGAGTACAAATTATCAAGTCGGACATCGTTACGAAGGATAGTGCCATCTGCTCGTGAATATGTTGAAAAAAGAATTAAATCGGAGTTGAAAGAAAAAAACATGTGGTTATGTGTGGACGAAACGACAGATCGTAAAAAACATTCGGTCGTTAATATAATGGCACGTAAAATGGAACCGCATCAATCGTCACCTTCAATTCTATTAGCTTCCAGACGAATACAACAATGTACTGCCGAAGTAATTGTAAAGTTAGTGTTAAATACATTGGAAAAGTAACTTTCAACAAACCAATTGTTGATGTTTATGAGTGATGGTGCCGTAAACATGGTTTCTGTAGGCCGGTCTCTTAAAAAGCATTCTGTTAACTTGCTATACATTACGTGTAAAATTCATGCTCTCAATCTTGTGGCAGATGGTATCAGAAAATGTTATCCTGAGGTAGACGCTTTAATAGCGCATACAAAAGCAGTGTTTGTCAAATCCCCGAAACGTATTCGCGAATTTCACAGATTGTGCCCTCGTATACCTGAGCCACCAGAACCTATTCTTACACGTTGGGGAACTTGGTTAAATTCTGTGTTTTATTATCATAAATATTATGAGAATATTAAGAACGTGGTTTTACAATTCGATTCAAAGGAAGCTGCCGCTATCAAGAAAAGCCAGTCGAAATTTCAAGATAGTCGGGTTAAAACGGATTTAAAAATTATTCACAATTATTTCGGACTAGCGGAGGCAATAGAAATGTTACAAGATCCTTCGGTGTCGTTAGTGGAATCTGTGCAAATAGTGCAACATGTTCATGCACAGCTATGCGCAATAGAAGACGCAAAAAATGTTTGTGTTTTAGAAAAATATGAAAGTGTTTTAGAGATTCTGATTTTGGTACATTAAGACACATTTGTGAAGGTGCGTCAACAGAACCGTTAAGTAGTTGCAAAGAATATTTTAATTACGCAAATATAACGTCACTAGATGTAGAACGTTCGTTCTCTGCTTATAAACACATTTTTTCCTCGCGTCGCGCTCCAGAGCCACCAGAACCTATTCTAACTCGTTGAGGAACATGGTTGCAGGCCGCGTTTTATTATCATAAATATTTTGACAATATTAAGAACGTGGTTTTACAATTCGATACAAAGGAAGCTGCCGCTATCCAGAAAAGCCAGTCGAAATTTCAAGATAGGTAGGTTAAAATGGATTTAAAAATCATTCACGACAATTACTTCGGGCTAGCAGATGCAATGGAAAAATTACAAAATACTGCGGTGCCGTTAGAAGAATCTCTACAAATAGTGCAACATGTTCACGCACAACTATGCGCGATTCAAGACGCAAAAAATGTTTCTGTTCTAGAAAAATTTGAAAGTGTTTTTGGGAAAAATTCTGATTTTGGCACATTAAGACACATTTGTGAAGGTGCGTCAACAGAATCGTTAAGTTATTTGAAAGATTATTTTACTTACGCAAATATTACGTCACTAGATGTAGAACGTTCGTTCTCTGCATATAAACGCATTTTTTCCTCATGCCGTACTAGTTTTGCCGAAACAACTGTTGAAACATATCTAATGTTGCAGATATTTAACAGACATTATTCACTTTGCGATTTCACGGAGGACTCTTAAAATGGTAAGTGCTTGAGCACGCATTATTTTATTTTTATTTAACAACTACGCGAAAGTATTTACGACAGCAAACATCTACACACAATAGCTCTAGTGGAACCCGAGGCCTAATCGAAACAATGCCGCTGCCCTTTGGCGCGCGTGGCCAACTCTAATGATAATAGACAGCTAGTTGTTTTAACTTCGATGGAACCTAAAACTTCCTGAACATTTGTCTACATTTTAGAAGTGAAGAAAATCTCGAACGTCGTTTTATATACATATATTTGTTTTTATAATAAATTGACATCGTGCGTATCTGTAGTATTACCGGAAGCGTTGTTTTCTATTACTTGCAAAATAACTTTGAGTGATCTTTCATTTATATCTTCAGTTGTTGCTGCGGCTCGTAACGTTCATCCGACTAAAATCATGTGGCCCCCGGTACCGAAACCTTTAACCGTGGCCCATCATCCTTCAGGTAAACACCTCAAATAGCAAATATCATTTACATTTAGATACTATCAAAGTAAGTAGCTGAACTTCTTGGACTCCGATAAGATTAGAATAAGAAATGGCCACTGTAATTTTTTACATCAAAGCTACATGTCTACTAAAAATAACTTTAGTAACGGTTTTTCCATTAATGACATTTCATACAAAAATATTTTCCGCAACATGTTGTATGTGTTGTGGCAATTAGCATTAGAGTAATCAGCATAAACGAATTACATCACAAATCACTAGAAAACATCAATAAACAATTATTAAGTTTAACGTGACGAGTGACATGTAGCGCGCGTAACGGAGGGTTCATATTAGGAATCTTGGCTACGAATCTTATGGACAATTTCACCCGTAGTAGCTTTTATAAATAACACCTAACTTATCTGAAAAACTACACGAACGTAAAAACATAAAAAGTTATTGATTTATAATTGTATTAATTATGTATTTACATATTGTTGGTACAATATGAAACGTGCCTCAACTCAAGTATTTCCTAGAATCATCTGAGACAAATATTTACAATTCTGTTTGCGTTTGTTATCTGACGCATATACAGTGTCTCTCTCACCTTAGAGAGTACCATCCCAGTATCTTTTTTTATATATTATTGACTTAAATTTTTTTTCTGATTATACCCTCCACTAAATTGTACTTTTAGAGTACCTTACTTTCTCTTCACGGTAAAATGGTAATCTACTACGATTTAAAATAAACAGCAAAATTGAAGAAGTCGTATTAGGGATTTTTTTTATCAAAAAATCTTCTTGCTAAAACTTGTCCAGAATCGTTCAAATAAGCTAAATCTGAAATTTCATTAAAGACAAAAAAATTTGAAAATCTCTCTCAAAACATTTTCCGGAAAATTCGAATAAACTCACAAGTTTGCCATGATTTTTTTTATCTTTTAATTCAATACATTAACAAAAACGATGCTTAATTACATAAATAACAGTATTTTCAACTAAACCACCATCAGCACGTATGCATTTTTCTTCTCGCTTATATCTTGGCAGGCTTGAGTTATTCTGTCACAAAGTTGTTGAATTGCTTTAGTTTTATACACTTTATTTTTAATCCTCTTGTTCCTATTGTTTAGAATTCCACACCAAACGTAATTTTCTTGAGAATACTGATGTTTACGGTTTATTATCCAGTGGCCTGCAGGCCAATATCCACAATTTTGCGATGAAACACTATTCCGTTGGTGGTAAATGTAGCCTCATTAGTAAACAAGATTTTCTTTAGGGAATTCTATTATTTAAAACTTATCTTGACTCCGCAATAGCTATTTATGTCACAAGGGACGTAAGTGTAGACTGGATCTAGGATTCTCAGTGATATAATTCAAAACAACGTCATCTTTAGGATAATGATAATTTCTTCTAATTGATTTTGTCACAATTCCAGTACAATTAAATCAATTGTTAATTCTTGGCACAGTCATATGTGTAACGGGAGGACGGCCTGGATGTCTAATATTAAATTCACGAGCAGCTTCCCGTGTTGAACGAACATTATCACCCACCAATCCTATTATCTCAACTTTATCAGCCAAAGTTAAATTTGAAGCCATATTATCTTATTTTTAACGATTTTAATTAATTGTATACAATTTGATAAATGACATGTGGTTAGATTAGCACTACATTGTTTCTGACGTACTGATGAAAAGTCATGGCAAACTTGTGAGATTATTATTCGAATTTCCTGGACTTAGAAATATTTCGAGATTTTTGTTTTCAATGAAATCTTGGATATGGCTTATTTAAATGATTCTGAACAACTTTCGTTAACAAAAAATCCCTAATACGACTTCTTCAATTTTGCTGTCTATGTGAAGTTGTAGTGGAGTAGTATTTTACCGGGAAGGGAAAGTAACATATCCTAAAAGTACAATTTGATGAGGGGTATAATCAGAAAAAATATTTTTTTAAATTGATAATATATAAAAGAAATATTGGGGTGGCGCCGCACAATGGGGCAAAATCGCATTTGCCTGACCAAAAATCGATAACTTTTTTATTATTTATTGCAGGCAACTAAAATTTTGGAAATGTGTAAAGGCATGTATAAGTTTCAAAGTAGTTATGGTATAATTATAAAAATCATTTATTTAAGACCGATGCAGCAAAAGAAACATATCAAAATTATGAGAATCATTGAAGGACATAAGAAATACTGAATGTGCATTAATAAAATAAAACAAAGACAAAATGATTTTTGAATGTATATTTAAAACAATTATGTAAATATAGAAAAACGTAATTTTTTTATGTAAACACCATAAAATCAAAAAGTAACAAAAGTATTTTTCGATGTGGACATTAAAACGAATTATATTTTCTCCATGAATCAGTACTTTATGGACAGAAGATGGTATGTAATACCATTTATATTTATCTACATATAATACGGCAGTTGCAAATTTTTCAGGATTTATTTCCATTCCACACGACATAGTTTGTAATATGATATGAAATCGTTTTATCAGTTCTACATCAAATCCTGTAATTTCAGATGTACATTCAAAATTAGCAAAAAATCTTCTAGCAGTGTTGCCATCACTACTGTTACCACTTACTTGTCGAGACTTGTCAATTATCAATCCTGGTTGAGTTCGAAATCGTTCTTGTACATACCGCTTTTTAACGACTTTTTCTTTTTTGTCTTCCGCTGTAACTGCTGACCATTTTTTAAACGATAAATTGTATGAAACATGCAGAACGAATTCCATAAAACGAATCCATGCATGTAAAGTTGAAAGTCCAAATCTAAAGCTTTCTACATTCTCAACTCTTTGCTGGTCGCGTTCTAAACTGTTCATTTCAGTTGGTTTTGCAAGACATACATTACAAGTAGAAGCAGATGGAGTATTTGTTAACACTTGGACAACTTTTCCATCTATCATAGTAAAAAGGAGTTCATGTCTTAGTGAGAACAATTTCTCATTTACTAAAACTTTTGAAGGTAGAAGAGAGTGGATTTGTTTTTCAATTTCTTCAACAACACTCTTTGTTTTTTCTGGAGTTTCTTTAGAGAATTCTATCGAAATTGGTCGACAATATCGGACGGATGAGGGAGTTGGATTTTGCCATACAACATTTTACTTACATCATCAACAAGCCTAATGGGCACTAAAGAAGATATCAAGAGATTGCTGTCGGATACAAATTGACTTTCACCAGAAAGTATTTGTTTGTATTCTCTTTGTCCAGAGGAACCATCACAGCCCCATTTGCAATATAAAATTAAATCGGTTGATGGTTCCAAAAATTTTACCTTCATTAGTCTTGCAGCAGTGTGATCTAGAAGTGCTTGCAATCTTACTTTGGCACTAACATCGGTAACTTCAATTTGCGTCTTATCTGAATAACATGCTTCTTTAGCTTGCCCAAGTTGTTTGTACGATGGAAAAAGTGTGCATTCTTTATTTTCTAGGATTTTTTTAAGACATGTATATTTAGACTTGCTTAAGCCCAAATCTATGTAAACAGCTAGAGCTTCATCGGTACTATAAGCAACAGTAGAGGAGTGCCCCTTCTTTAATATTTGATAGATAAACTCCTTAGTTTCTGATGATGTTAAGCGTAACTCTCGTACAGTTAATGCTCCTGTTGTTTCACCAAGTGAACGCAGCCCTTGAATGTAGCATTGATGGATGTGGTCTAACCCTGATTCACGAAATAATCTTATTGCTTTTCTATGTTGTGTCACTTCCGCCGATTCTTCATATGACTTACATGGTCGTCCTCGTTTATGTTTAGGTGCTGAAGACTCATCAGCTTCTTCAAAGGATACGGACAACTCACCATCTAACCATTGTCGATTGGTCTCCAAAAATTTAGCTTTTATTCTTCCTGCTTTATTCCATCGGATTTTAAATTCAGGTAGCAAATATTTTTGTATCTTCACAATTACACAAGATAAATTACTCTCAGAAAGATTAAATGTGTCTTTGATATATCTTTCTGCTGTAGATATATGCTTTCCATGTTCAATGAAAGCCAGACATAAGTCTCGTTTAATAATATTAAAAGAATTCATTGTAAAATATTCTAGCAAAACAATCAAATATTCTATACTGTAGAATTTTAAATAACCAATGCATAAATGTAGGTGTATTGCATTCACTTTATATAGGTATAGAAATATTCAAACAAACAAAAATGATGGTATTGATAAGAAAACAATATTTTCAAAATCCTATCATCATCAAATGTATTGATTTTGAGGTTAGATATGGTTTTGATAATACTTCCAATGAGCAAGTATTTTTTATTTTTACATCAACAGCATGTTATTAAAAATATTTTGCAGTTATTTTAAATGTTATTTAGTTCTCAAGAAACCACAAAAATATCCTTTGGAATCGAAATACATAAATTGTGTATTTAGAATTTCTATACTGTAAGCCAGTTATACATAATTAGTAAATTAGCAACAAACACAATTGTAATTTGTTTTAATAATTATTATTATTGGGGGGTAAAAATTTCGAAACACATAATATGGCTTAAAAACTTACAGTTAGTTAAAAAAAAGCGTAAAAAATACAAACAATATTCAGGACGTGGCAACTTAAGAAACCGTAAGTTAGTACAGCACATAATATTATAATATGTACTCTGAGCGCAGCATTCCGTATTACTAAAAAAAAAAACAACAAAGTGCCATCAGGTAGCAGGTTTTTTTTTCTGGATTGCATAATGCATAAAATTTTCTGTCTTTTGAACCGAAATTTTTTACTGGGGCAAACCCTGATAACAACTAAAACCTTAGGACAACTTTAGAAATAGAATTTCTAACATGCGCCTACTTAATTGCAGTACATAGAAAAACAGTCATTTATTTAAATAAAACTAAAATTTCATAAGAAAGTATACAAAACACCCTTTCTGTTGGTGTATGAGATAATCACTTTTAAGCGGTTTATTTTCTAATTAAATAACGCTCAGAATTCTTAGCGTACAGAACCACGCTTTATGCGCTAAACTCATAGTCGATTATTTGACAAATGGTTAAAAAGGAAACAAAAAAATGTATGGGTTAATAAATTTCAATATGTTAGCTATACTAAAAAAAATAAATCAAAGCAATATGTTGAACTCCATAAAAATCATTTTTGGTCAGGTTTTTTCGCAGCGACCCTATAGTGCGCTGTCTAAAGTGAGACACACTGCATACCATAAATAACAAGTGTAACACATTGATAGATCGGGTTTATAACTTGCGATAATCTGGGCCATACGCAGATCATTTATTACTGTCTAATTATCTAAACAATGTTAAAGCCCCGATAAATGTAATAGTTGTAGAATGAACATGAGAGATGCATCTACTTAGTTAAGCCTGTAATAGTGCAACCAAGCAGAACTAATTTGCATTATAAATTGTAGGTGTAATCAATAAAATTGTTTGTTTGAAAATTGAGATAGGGACAACCATTTATTTCAGAAGAACACCATTTAAATGTTTACATATATTTATATTGGTTTTTACAGAGAATGGAGGAACTTGCATGCAAAAGCAGATATATCCATTTTGTATAATTTTTCAGGGAACACAGAAAACTTTGGCCTTTCAATGTATGAAAAAATTGAATGCAGGATAATTTCGGAATTTGGGCAGGTTTTTTATGATGCATGTTTTTTGTAAAATGTTCTTTTAAGCTTGGAAATATAAGCAAAGAAAAGATTGCATTTATCCGGTTTTGCATAAAAATCAGTGAAATAAATAAAAGACATTAGGAATGAAACCATATGTTTCGTCTAAAATTAAAACTGACAAAACGTAAACAAAATTTAAAGAAAAGAAACAGAATCTAGACGCGTAAAGCTATTTCTTCAGTTAAGCAGCCACACACCTCATCGTCGCTACCGTTTTCATTGATCATATGTGAACTAAGCAGCTCTCTGTACCATTACAGATCGTCCCGTTCTTGCCATTCCGCTCCAATAATTCTTCCATCAAATAGTCCTTTCTTTTTTTTCTCGTATTTGGTTTCTCGGTGGCAAGGTTTGCAAATTTATCATATCAGATTTGGCCTTTCTCGTAAGTTGTTGGATGGTTCCATTTTCTTACTTTTCCCAAAATTTTCATTTTAACATAATTCTTTTAGCCTCCGATATTCTTTTTGGTATACCTTTCCTAAAACCGTAATGTCTAATACTTTCCACCTACTTCGGAATACAATCGAACATATTCTGGATAGTATTTCAAGATTTTTGACCCCACCTAAATTACACGTTGTGGAGCTTTATTTTTTAACCAGTACATCAATGTGTGCACTATATGTTTTTATTTTGACCGGGGCACCCAATGCAAAACATACTCTACAAAAACTCTTTCTGCCATATCTTCAGTCCAAACATAGAATACTGGGTTTCTGGAATCCATTGTCACACAACAAAAGGCATAGTATAAACATATCTGATGCGGGTACATTAAGGTCATAACTGTTGCTAAATTTACATTATATTAAAGTGGACCCAGCAGTTTTACATGGTTCTCGTCAAAGCCATCCTAAAAGTAACAACATAAAAAATCCGGAAAACAGACATATTGTTCATCAAAATACATAAATTTAAAAGAGCCTTCGAACAAAATTCGATGAAATGAAGAAATAACAATTAATATAATACCGAGAAGATAGGGACTAAAATATGAAAAATGCACGATATAATAATAAATAACAAGAATAATTTACACTTTAAAATTGAGATTTGACAATTCGACAACTATTATGATTACATTGCCTAGCAACGAGCTCTTCGGATAAACCTGGCGTCACGGAGAACGATTTAACGCCTCCTCCTAGCCAACTTTGCATAACAATAAAAACAGATTACCAAAACCCTTATTGCTGCATATAATACTTCTGTAATACTTTCTAATTTAAGGTAGAACATATATGGCATCGCTGGATTCGTCTTTCGATTATCTTTCCAAAAACGTAAAAATATATAGAGCGTTCCGCTTAGAATAAGAAAGTTGATATCACTTTCGGTGATATTAGAAATGTAATTGAACAGTGGATAACGCCAAAAGTTAGTTTATAAAAAAAACTACAAACGCTAAATTTTGTCATTCAAAAGTAGTATGGGAGCACTTTAGGACATCAGTCGCACATGTACAGAAAAAAAGCAAATTTTGTATCAAAAGAGTTAAATCTAACAAGGAAATAAGTTATTTTGGTCCCCTTTTAGAAAATAAGGTACAGTTTTAATCTATATACTTCCTCTGTCCGAGAATAGTTGCTACATTTCAATTTAATGTAAAGATTATTGCAAGTATATGAGGTAAATTAATTTGTTCGATGTAGTAGGTAGATTATGTGTGAATCAAAGCGTGCGATGATCAAAATGTCACGTAGCAATTGCACTCTTGCTTTGAGATGCAGTTGTCAAATGTCAAATTTTAGTGTATTTGTAATTTAACCGGTGTCATTGCAAAATTGCTAAAAGTATTTTACAAAATACTCCAGCAGGTGGAAAAAAGTGTGGAGAATTTAATAATAATGAACGTAAACAAATTTTACATTATTTATTGCAAAACTTCAAAGACGAAAAAGTAAGTAAGTTTTGCTGTTCCCGTGCAACAATTTCTAAACTATGGAAACAGGCTCAAGAATGCCAAATTAACAATTTTAAATAAAACAAAATGTAGCATCTCTTTTCGGGCAAATATTAAATTGAAATGTAGCAACTATTCTCGGACAGAGGAAGTATAAAGAATCTTAGGATATGTCTGTCGAGATATTAATACATTTGCAGGCATCGAAAATCTATGTATTAAAAGGATCCGTTCCTGCAAATACTCCGAGGTGTAGTTGGCAGCGCACCCATCCTGTAAACAGGAGTCGTAGGTTCGAATCCTACCAGTGACTTGAAATTTTATTTCATTAATCAAATTTAATTACGTCGGTAAAAACAAGGAAAACGGATTTTTTACTTTACTCTTCCACAAATTTAGAAAGATGACAGCTTGGGCCTCGAACTTTAGTGAATGTTATGGTAAGGGTAATACAGAAGCATTTCACATTTGTTTATATTAAAATCTAAAACAAAACAAGTGTTGCTGTGGGAAAACAATTCCATTTACCAAGTAAAAGATTATTAGTAAAATGTTAGTTTAGAATCTGTCAACACGTGTACATAAATACACTATAAAAATTAATAGTGTTTATATTATGAGTAGGTTGACTATAACGTCAGAAGCGGTTGCAAATCATTGAAATTATAGCGCAGTGGATAAAAATGACATTTAACTACATACATTACACATACGTCTATAAATGATTCGTTTCAATTCTGGTTTAATTCCATCTTGTGCAATCAACACATCAGATTCTTATTTTATAGATGTCCATGTATCAACACGGTATATAATTTATGGTAGAATTTTACTTACCTGCAGCGATGTGATTTTAGAGTAATGAAGTTGCGTCATATCATGATCTGTCAGTGGATCTCCTGTTTCATCGCTAATTTCAAAACGCGAGTAGAATTTTAACATATCCAACAACTGAAACAAAAAGAAAATAACATTGAACTACTGTTGTAATGAAGAAATTAGATTAAGTAGGAAGGGTTTTTTCGACATATTCCCTATTTTTTCGAATCCTAGTGTGCGATTGATTATGCTATCAATCCATTGACAAATTCTTGAACTTTGCAAAATGCTTAACGAAATGTCAAATTCTAGAAGAAAAAGGTTTTTTCGTGAATCTAAAAGAGCTCCCAATGATAAATCAGAAAAAAACTGGTAAACATGTTCCCTATGGTACCGCAGAAGGTAACGCAGAAGACGATTGGATTATGTATGGGGTTATCAGTCTAGAGCAACGCAAACTGCGCTGAAAGCCAGTGGCTGACGCATAAAAGTTTACACAAAATAAGCACGGCTGGGACAATTCGGTATAAGCGTCAGTATAACTGCGACTCGAAAGCCGATCTGTTGTGTAAGCATCTACGCTGTCGTATATTATATCGTAGTTCTACGTTTGTTTTGAAAATGTTTCCTACGTCGCGAAAACGACCAAAGTTGGACACAATAAGAGAATTTATTGCGGAAATGCCTGATTTAAAGTGTGATGGCGCCAAAAATTCAATGTGTAGTGTGTAAAATAGATTTAATGTGTTGGTCGAAAAGTGATTGTCTACGGCACCGTAAATAGTGCAGGGCATGTTACAAAAAAAATTCCACACGAGATTATGACAAATTTAAATTTAATTTATGTGTTTATTGCATGTAATTTACCATTTCATTTACTAAGGAAGACAGCATACGTCTCGTTTTGGAATGAATATTCGGATTTTAAGTTACCAAGTGAGAGAACATTACAGAGAGTTGTGGCACGTCTGCTCGTGAGCATGTCGAGAAATGAATTAAATCGGAGTTGCAAGATAAAAAACTGTGGTTATGTGTGGACGAAGCAACAGATCGTAAAAAAAACATCCTGTGGTTAATGTAATGGTACGTACAATGGAACCACATCGACCGTCACCCTCAATTTTACTTGCTTCCAGACGAATACAACAATGCACTGCCGAAGTAATTTCAATGTTGGTGTTAAATACATTGGAAAAGTTTGAACTTTCAACAAATCAACTGTTGATGTTTATGAGTGATGGTGCCGCAAACATGCTTGCTGTAGGTCGATCTCTTAAAAAACATTGTGCTAACTTGTTGCATATTACATGTAAAATTCATACTCTCAGACTCGTAGCAGATAGTATCAGAAAATGTTATCTCGAGGTAGACGCTCTAATAGCACATACAAAAGCAGTGTTTGTAAAATCCCCAAAACGTATTCGGGAATTTCATAGACTATGCCCCGGTATTCCTGTACCACCACAACTTATTCTTACTCGTTGGGGAACATGGTTAGAGGTTGCATTTTATTATCTTAAATATTTTGAGAATATAAAAAACGTGATTTTAGAATTCGACCCAAAGGAAGCTGCGGCTATCAAGGTAAACCGCTTGAAATTACAGGATAGTCAAATTAAAACAGATTTGGAAATTATTCAGAACAATTACGTGGGGCTAGCGGATGCGATAGAAAAACTACAAAATTCTTCGGTGTTGTGAGTGGAATCTTTGTAAATAGTGCAACATGTTCACGCACAGCTATGTGCGATAGAAGACGCAAGAAATGTTTGTGTTTTAGAAAGGTTTGAAAGTGTTTTAGATAAAGACTCTGATTTTGGCACATTAAGACAAATTTGTGAAGGTGCGTCAACAGAACCGTTAAGTTATTTGAAAGATTATTTTACTTACGCAAATATAACGTCACTTAACAACCTAAATTTATAACGTGTTACTCTATGTTCAAATTTTATATTTTCTACTAAATTAAGGTTTAACAATTACAGTCATAATATATTAATGTATGTTAGAAGAATACCTGAATTATATTTTCTTTTTGTTACTTAATATGCACTTTAAATAAGTGATGTGGTAACATACTCACCATATGTTTTATACTTAATCATTGTCAGTGCTGCCACTATGCTAAAAAATATAGTATCACTTTTCTATGGAAAATAAGTACAAACTTAAAAGAAAAAAAATCTTATACGTAGGTACTATCTGCAAATTAAGTAATGTCTCCCCCTGTCGCTCTCTGATTATCAATATTACCTTCCACGCGGGCTTCGGGTGCGTTCGGTGTCGTAGGTATTATGAAGAGCAGGTAGACGTAAATATGATTTACTTCGTAATTTATTGTTTGTATGTTTCTATAATATATTTACCCGAGATTCTATGGTTTACATCGCTTCAAGTTTTAGTTTACGATTCCCAGTTACATATTAAAATTTTCTCTTAGTAAGGGTAACGTTATACTCTCGCTAAGTCAGTATAAAAGAGCGGCTACATATGTGCACAACGCAAACCATTAGAAACTTTTTACATAAAAATGGCATACACTGCAGAAAACCAGCGAGGAAGATAACCATTACACCGGAAAATGCAGCTGCTCGACTTCAATTCCCCCATATAAATATCAATCGGTGCTGGGATGGTGTCATATTTTCGGACGAGAAAGTTTTCTCCACGTCTGATGATTCCCCAAAATTGCTGTGGCGACGAAACGGTACAAGGTACGAAGTCCAGAATATCCAGACAACTAGAAGAAGTGGTAGAACCAGTTGCGGCTTCTGGGGATGGATGTCTGATCCTGGTCCTGTGGAAATTGTTAGGATAACGGGACGGTTAACGGGGAAAGAGTACAGAGATATTTTGGAAGAGGTATTTCTGCCTTCCGTTCGTATAATCTTCCTAGAAGGTCCTATCCATCTACTGCAAGACAATTCCCCAATCCACACATCAAGGATAGTGAGGAATTGAGTCGACAACAACCCCGAAGTTGTATTAATTCCTTGGCCAAGTAGGTCGCCGGACTTGAACCCGATCGAAAATTTATGGGCGTTGATGGTGAAAAACCTTCCAGACATGCAAAACGTTCGTACAGTGAGGAATCCAGAGCAACATGTTTTTGTTGTACGGGAACTATTACGTTGCCAAACTTATTGCGAAAACTTAGTGCACTCAATGCTTATCGTCTGCGAATCTGCATCGACAGCCATGGATACTATACAAAATATTAAATTGTGTAACATTATTTTCGTAATTTACAATTACGAGTTGTTTTTGTTTTATTTATTTAGAATTCTTTTTTGTTTTCAATTTTTTTCTTTGTTATTGTTACATTATTTATTAGTTATTGTTTTTCTTTTATATTTTATTTATTTACATGCAATGTTATAGTATTCCATTCATTTACTATTTGCTTTTGCGTACAATTTTATTTATTAAGAATTTCTGTTTCCTTTTGTTGTTTTTTAAAATTTTTACTTTTTCCTTTTTGGAAGTGGTTTTTTATTTGATTTTTGTTATTTTATTTATTTGTTTCTTTCTGAGAATAAAGTCTGACAACAATTGTACATTTTGTTTTCATCTGCTAAAGTAGGTATTTTGTAACTTTATAATTAGCATAATTTAGATTATGGGTCGTTTAATTTTCCGCAAACTGCTACTCGGAGCTGTACTAGCACACCAAGTGGTTAAATAGAACGCATGACACGTGTATATTTGCTGTACTGAAGCAGCTCCTTCGCCCCTATCGAAAGCACCTTATGAGATCTACACAAAATTAAAATAAAATAGAAATTTCTCTCTGTTACGGTATACATTATCAAGTAGTATATTCTATATTGAGAGCAATGGTAACTAAAAACAACTTCAGGTAATCATATGAAATTGACTTTAACGCATTCATTACTCTGAAAACAAAACGAAATTGACAAGTTCATTAGTAGATAAGCGCAAGTGGACGCGATTGAACTGAAACTGACTGAACTAAACTACGACAAGCAAAGAACCATACAATTTGTCATTTCTATAATTTTCTAAAGAGATTATCACTCCTTTTACTAAACAAATTTTAACCGGATTAATAGCATATAAGGTCCGCTGTATATTATTTTGTTCTGTTATAAATAATTCATTTTTGCTTTTTATACTAAAATTAATTCTCATTTCTATAAAATCTTTCGGAATGCTTTCAACCAGTTGCAAATACCTCTAATATTTTAATCAATTATATATTGACATGTGCATCCTCTCACATTAAGCATAAGTACTGTTCTAAAGAGAAGTAAGCACAGTTCCTACATAGAATTATTAATTACACCGCATCTACGGATACTTATTTGCGCATCAGATATTAATGACTAACGCTGGCCACGAGCGGTACCGCGCATCGGCGTAGAATCAGTTCGGACCGAGAGGAACGGTAGTATTACTTCGTCTGCGGAGCAGTACGGACATTTTCGCTGCCGGTCATTTGCGCAATTGTTTATCTGTCCTAGAAAAATTATGATTTCGTCAGCAAAAACGACCGCGGTCGGACAAACTTCGAAAATTTATTGCAGAAATTCCAGACTTAATATATGAAGGTGCTAAAATTAAATGTGTAATCTGTAAAATCCCGTTAATGTGTTGGTCCAGACAACATTGCCTACGACACGTAAATAGTGAAAAGCATGTCTCAAAAAGAAATTGCGCACGAGACAATGAAAAATTTATATTTAATTTATGCGTTACGTTTATCGCATGTAATATACCGTTTAATTTACTAGACAAGGAACCATTTATCTGCTTTTGGAATAACTATTCGGAGTGCAAATTACCAAGTCGAACATCGTTAACTTAACGATTCTGTTGACGCACCTTCACAAATGTGTTTTAATGTGCCAAAATCAGAAATTTTCTCAAAAACACTTTCAAATTTTTCTAGAACAGAAACATTTTTTGCGTTTTCAATCGCGCATAGCTGTGCGTGAACATGTTGCACTATTTGTAGAGATTCTTCTAACGGCACCGCAGGATTTTGTAATTTTTCTGTTGCATCTGCTAGCCCGAAGTAATTGTCGTGAATGATTTTTAAATCCATTTTAACCTGACTATCTTGAAATTTCGACTGGCTTTTCTGGATAGCGGCAGCTTCTTTTGTATCGAATTGTAAAACCACGTTCTCAATATTGTAAAAATATTTATGATAATAAAACCCAACGAGTTAGAATAGGTTCTGGTGGCTCTGGTATACGGGGGCACAGTCTGTGAAATTCGCGAATACGTTTCGGTGATTTGACAAATACTGCTTTGGTATGCGCTATTAAAGCGTCTACCTCAGGATAACATTTTCTGATACTATCCGCCACAAGATTGAGAGCATGAATTTTACACGTAATGTGTAACAAATTAGCAGAGTGCTTTTTAAGAGACCGGCCTACAGAAAGCATGTTTGCAGCACCATCACTCACTAACATCAAGAGTTGGTTTGTTGAAAGTTCAAACTTGTCCAATGTATTTAACACTAACTTTGAAATTACTTCGGCAGTACACTGTTGTATTCGTTTGGAGACTAATAGAATTGAAGGTGCCGATTGATGAGGTTCCAAGTTGCGTGCCATTACATTAAGAACAGAATGTTTCTTCCGATCTGTTGTTTCGTCGACACATAATCACAATTTTTGATCTTTCAACTCCGATTTTATTTTTGTTCAATATGTTCGCGCGCAGATGGCACAATTCTTCGTAACGATGTTCGACTTGGTAATTTGCAGTCCGAATAGTTATTCCAAAAGCAGATAAATGGTTCCTTGTCTAGTAAATTAAACGGTATATTACATGCGATAAACGTAACGCATAAATTAAATATAAATTTTTCATTGTCTCGTGCGCAATTTCTTTTTGAGACATGCTTTTCACTATTTACGTGTCGTAGACAATGTTGTCTGGACCAACACATTAACCGGATTTTACAGATTACACATTTAATTTTAGCACCTTCATATATTAAGTCTGGAATTTCTGCAATAAATTTTCGAAGTTTGTCTAGGACAGATAAACAATTGCGCAAATGACCGGCAGCGAAAATGTCCGTACTGCTCCGCAGACGAAGTAATGCTACCGTTCCTCTCGGTCCGAACTGATTCTACGCCGATGCGCGGTACCGCTCGTGGCCAGCGTTATATATTACTCATTGGGCACTTATAGATTGAAGATTGTTGTTTCCACTAATTATGGGAGTCGCCAGGAGGTGGTAGCTCAATAACAATATTTATTTAAAAATAAATTTTGATGACTTAAATTACGTTCGATATATTTGTGAATTTATCGATATAACATTTGATATATTGACAAAATATTTATCGATATTTCTACCGGATATTTTTTCAAATATAGTGAAATGTTTTAATGCAGGGAAATTGTTAAAAAAATTCGAATTCTTTTTTGTAAGTTAATTAAATTTGTTTATGAACTGTGGTATATATAATTAAGGATCACTATGCTTATTTTAAATGTACATATTGGATAATTTATTTGCTATATAAGGTTAGTTTTCACTTGGTTTGTTAATTCAATTTGGCTATCGAAACGTGCGTCCAGTACGAGTTAAGTATTGTGGTAAGGGTTTTAGTGAACAGTTTTAGAATAGTCTATAAATCTTTTATATCTGAAATTGAATTATTTTTCGAATTTTTAAAAATATAGATTGGTGTTCTAAATAAAAGGATATAATCTTTTATTTTTTATAGAAATTGCTCCATTGTTTTTCTATTAACTGCGTATTAACCAGTAGTAAAAACGCTACGAGTTTGCTCATTTAACCGCTTTTGTAGAAGCGATAATAAGGAAGGTGGCAACAGTGAGCCCTTAATTTACATCAGGGTGTATATCACGCGGTGAGTTTGCTCCGCGGGGTAAAACCAGTTAAAATTGCTCTTTTAAGAGGTCCACAGGAGTTTCGATTTTTGTAAAAAGGATATCTACTAACATTATCTACCCAGATAATTAATTTTAGTAACAATAAATGTCATATCCGCCTATTTTAAAGAGAATAACGATACAAATAACATGAGATAACACACTATAAAAAAATTCGTCACGCTTTTTGACTTTTTAGAACTTTATAGTGGTATGTTAGTATATGATAGCCTTTTGATAGTAAACGGTATACTATTAATAAAAATGACACACCGTTAATCCTATTTTAAAAACATATTGAACTTTATTTTATCAGCATGGCGCCGAAAAAGTGTCATTTAGCACGATAATTTAATTATTCATGCGCATCTCTTATAGAGATACGTCAATTCAGTTGGACCCGTTCCCGTGAAACGAGAAACAAATTCGGCTGTGGTATGAGTGGGACGAAATCCATAGTTCGCTATACACAGATCTGGATCCAACATTACAGTCCCTGGCCAAATTACTTGAAACACTCAATATTTTGTAGTTTCTTCATAATAAAATATAATCTATACATGTATTATATTTTTTATTTATAAAATATATTGTAAAAATATGTAACATATGTAAATATTAAATAAGTAATTAATATTTAGTCCATAACCCATGATTTTTAATAACACCCTTAATTCTTCGGGGCATACTTTCAATGCAAGATATGATTGTCTCTTTTATATCTTCATCGTTCTCCCATACATCCTTTATATTCTTCATTAATATTTCCTTTGTAGGGTTTTCTCTTTCAAATACCTTACTTTTTAGTCGATTCCATACGTTCTCGATGGAGGTCCGGTGAATTTCCGGGCCAACGTAAAAGAGGTATGTGATTGTCTTCAAAGAATTTCTTAACCTTCTTTGCCACATGGCAAGGAGCATTATCTTGCATAAATATACGCCCTGTCGGTATGCGACGTCCTGGCTTAAAATACGGTAATAACGTGTTTTTTAACACATTTATGTACTGCTCTTGACGCATTCTACCTTCTACAAAATATAAAGGGCCGGGTCCGTTTCCACTAATCACTCCCCAAATCATTACCTGCGGAGGGTGTTTTACAGTTCGAAGAACCGTGGACTCTGTGAGACGTTCGCCAGATCGTCTACGAACTAATTGTGCTCGCTGCACTAATACACAGAGCGAGCACTCGTCACTAAAGAAAACCTATTAAATAATGCTAACATTAATTCAGTAAAAATCATGTTGTTAATGAGCGGATTTAATTTTTTCTGTTAAACGCGACTTTTTTACAGGTCTTCGGCCCATTAGGCGATTTTCGCGCAATCGGCGGCTGACTGTTCTGCTCAAAATCTCTATTCCTCCCTCTTGTAAATTCTTTTGAATCATTTTACTTGTAGCAAATCTATTGCTCAAAGCCTGATGAACAATTTCACGGTCAGATCTCTTCGAAGTTTTTCTTTTCCGACCGCACTTTGCCCGTTTTTGTGTCGATGTGCTAGCTCCTTCGTTTAAGTTTCTAGCTAAACGCGATACAGAAGAAGGAGATACTTTTTGTAGTTTTGCAATTTCTCGTTGTGAATGTTTGTTTGATTGTAGAAGAGCTTGTATGGCGGCTTTTTGTTCACGTGTTAAATCTTTCCCGAGCATTTCCTACAAAAAACCCCAAATATTTCAATTTCTTTCAAATTCCAAATAATTAATTCTATACGGTTATGACGAAATATTTAAAAAAATATCGATGCATTCTCTAAACTGTGAACTCGCTAAATGTAAGTTGATAACTGAAATATTTATATATACCTACTTTACTCTTCTAAATATCATTTCTCTGATATTTTTATTTATTGATACAATATTCTAGTCCCCCTATAAACGATCGGATTCAAAGCAAAAGAATATCACTATAATAGGATGGGAATTTCCAGGTAAAAGGGTTGATTTATGACATGTTTCAAGTAATATGGCCAGGGACTGTATATTAAAAATCATCAGTTCAGAAATGGGAACTGTCTATCTAGAACATGGCGTTTGGAACGAATTGATCTAAATTCTGTATGTGTTTTTATTTTATATGTATATCCAAGTGACAACTTGTTTTAAAGTTATTACGAGAATGAAAGAGAGAATAAATCAATGATTATTTATAACTAAATAATAAATGTGTTAAGATTAGATTTACGCTCAACTATTTATCTCCTTTATACGATTACACACTATTTAAATACTAAACTTAGAAGAATTTAGATAACAATCTCGTTAATTAGATTCTGGCATTATAATGATTAAAAGAGCTTAGGAAGTTTGAGGTAGTAATAAAATACAAAATTATAGGTAAACGTTAGACGCATCAATATTCGTATCAAGACATAAAAATTCATATCGACGTTGGAATCAAAAGGGACAATCATCGAAGAGGTGAACACGAAAATATAAATATCGTTGGACTAATACCCTTCAAAGCATTCGCCAAAATTTGGAGGGGTAAGGTAAGCTACGAAACACTTTACTCTGAGAAAGTTGCGAGCTCAGGGCTCGAAGTCAGAACTCCAAGACCGATAGCTGAGCCTACTAAGCATTACGCTACCTGAGCCATTAACGATGAAAATGATTTGATTATATAAGCAGGTATTTCATTAGAAAATAATGAAGTTTTCGTTGCGATATTTGTTGGTAAATAACCAATACTATTGGTCTAGCCTTAAGGCGGAAACATTTAGCTCATGCATTTAGGTAGGCTTTAATAATGAAATCATTTGTACAGATAAATGATGATTTAGTTACAAATTGAATGGATATATCTAACTCTTAACGGGTACCGGCAATAGTTCGTTATAAGCAGGCGTTCGCTACAAGAGAATATGTAATGATTTGTTATTTTTTTTGTGATAATAAAACTCTTGCACATTATGAGGTATTTTACTTCTGCTTTAGTCATCAAAATTGTTAAATTGCAAATAAGTATTTACTGGCTGGAGGGCATTAAACTCTTCACGAGGTGTGGGTAGAATAAGTCTACTGAGCTTTGTTCATCGTCTATCGGTTCAACGCGAGGATTGCGGTTGTATTGTCAATATTCTTGATTGTGTAAGGTCCGCATTAGCGTATCTGTTGCTTAGCCACGGAATTTCTGAAACGCAAATTTCTCCGAGGAGAGTATGACGTAAATGAACTTTTTTCTAACGAAATGCGCTATACTGCTCTGCGGATTTGCAAGCGCCTATGCATTAAAAGGCTGCTATAGCTTATATTCGTAATAAAATTATTCAGTCGAGGTTAGTTTCATTGGTGAAAATGAATGCTACAATGTCGTACATATGTATGTAGAACAACTTTCATTTACAATAGTATAAGACAGGGATGGCGAACCTATGGCACGCGTGCCATAGATGGCACGAAAGAAAATTTTGATGGCACGCACAAAAAATATGATTTTTTTATTAATGATAACGAAATTTTATTTTATAAATTATAAAAATGAATTAGAATTCAACAATCCATACTTCAAAAATAATTTATGATTTAAATTTATAGTACTGAATATCTACCTACTATGTAATATTATTTTGTGGTATGATCTGTTCGTTTTTTGTATATAAACCATAATTATTAATAAAAATGTTTCTTTCTTTGTTTATTGAATTATAATAATATTTTTCTCGAGAGTGAAAGGAAAAGAAAAAATATAAAATAAAAAAGCAAAAAAGAGAAAAATACAAGAATCATAATTTATGTTAGACAATTTTAGTGTGGCACGTTAGTAATTTCATAAAGATTATTTATAAATTTGTGGCACGAACAATGAAAAAAGTCCGCCACCTCTGGTATAAGAGAGTTCAGG
The DNA here is from genome assembly GCA_029619315.2 of Dynastes maya. Classification (NCBI taxonomy): domain Eukaryota; kingdom Metazoa; phylum Arthropoda; class Insecta; order Coleoptera; family Scarabaeidae; genus Dynastes; species Dynastes maya. Next base: position 56,876,760 of record JAROYE020000003.1, on the reverse strand, counting down.
CACTACTATATAAGATACAGGTAACCTCCGTATAACACGGTAGTAACGTTCCTAAAAAATGGCGTGTTATGCGAATCCCTGTTATACGAAACAAAGAACTAGTGCAAAAAGGGAGTTAGGTTCCAAAAATTAAAACACATATATACTATGTTTTATGTTTGTATAATTAAAAAAAAATATATTTATTAAAGCAATTTTAAAGAAAAATATTACATTAATATGTATTAAGTAATGTTTTCTTCGTCATCACTACAGCCCGGTAACTGAAGAGCAATCGCAGCGGCGGTGTGACTGTGTTTAGGTGGGCGGGGAAGGCTGGTCGATTATGATACGACAGGACAAATCATCATCACTCAGTTCAGTTTAGCATTGGATAGCGGATAGGGCGTGTTGATTTTATTGATATAGACGTAGTTATTAATTGTAGTTATTATTTGGTGCAGTGCGTTTTGATTTTATTGATACAGACGTAGTTATTAATTGTAGTTTTTAGTGAACATGTCGAAGGCTAAAAAACGACCCTTTCAAGACATAGTAAATAAATTTATTTTTGACTTTCCCGATTTGTTTTACAACGGGAGTCAGATAGTTTGTAAAGTGTGCAAAATACATTTGATGCCAAGTAAGAAGTGGAACTGTATAAGACACGTAAATTCCGCACAGCATAGAAAACGAAAATTGGGCATGCCATCGAGAAGTGCATTTTTTTTTATGTAATTCTTATGTTGATAAACTGTAATTTGCCACTAGGCTTACTCGATAAACAACCGTTTAAGGAGTTTTGGGACAAATATAATCCGGAGTTGCGGTTGCCAACGGAGAAAACGGCACGTAAGCATGTTGCATTTGTACGCGATGACGTGGAAAAGAAAATGAAACGCATATTTAAAAAAACAGTTTCTTTGGTTATGTGTTGACGAGACAACAGACTGTAACAAAAAATCAATTGTAAATATTATGGTACGCATACTTGATCCTAGTAAACCTACATACCAGCTGTTACTAGCTAGCCGAAGACTACAGAAGATAAAGTGTTGATGTTTATGAGCGATGGCGCAGCGATAATGCGTTCGGTACGCCGTTCTCTTCTTGAACATGGTTGCAAGTGTTTACATGTTACCTGTAAAGTGCATACTTTACATCTTGTACTAGAAACCATTCGATAATGCTCTCCCGAGGTAGATGCATTAATAGCAAGCACAAAAAAAGTATTTTTGAAATCTCCCAAACGCCTACGATCATTTCACACAGAGTGGCCTGGTATTCGTCAACCACCGGAGCAGATTCTTACACGTTGGGGAACATGGATGCAGGCAGCTTTTTATTATGCTGAACATTTCAAAATAGTAAAAGCTGTTGTTGCACAATTCAATCCTGCCGAAGCTGCAGCTATTAAGGAGAGCAAGTCAAAATTTCAAGATGTTTCCGTTGAAACAGATTTAAAAAAATATTCGTAGCTACTATAAAGGATTAGCTGACGCAATAGACCAATTACAAAATAGATCGTTATCATTATTGCAGTCTCTGCAAATTATGGACGGAGTGCATACATAGCTACTGACTATACATGACGCAAAATATAATCGCGTTTTAGAAAAGATCGAGAGTGTGCTACAGAAAGATCCCGATTTTAGCACACTAAAACAAATTTGTGATGGTGTATCGAATAATCCACTGACTAAGTACAAAGAGTATTTTAATCATGCATGTATAACATCGGTAGATGGTGAACGCTCTTTTTCAAAATATAAACAAGAACATATGTATCGCAAAGCATCTTCTTGACGGCCTGATTTAAAACCAATCGGTGAGCATACATTTTTTTTGAGATTCCAGTACGATGCCCTAATACAACCATCTATATGTTCACGAAAACGCAAAGAATTATCAAGCGTCAACCCTAAACTCTTAGCGCTAGTAACTACAGGAATTACTACGTTATTCATTTCAATGTGTATTCTATTGTTTAATATTGAAATTATTTCCTGACTTCCAAAAACAAGACCGTTTGATTTAGTTGGATTTATATTTAACGAGTATGTAGCCGAAACAGAGTGAATAACAGATAAATCTTTAATTATTAATATTTTCAATCACAGTAATCTAATCAGAAGCTTTAAACCAGTAATACAATTGTACATCATCTGCATATAGATGGGCATTCACATAGGTAAGGTGTTCGATAAACGAAGCAGTGTACACTGTGAATAAAATCGGGCTTAAGGTCGACCCTGTGGCGTACCTTGCAATAAATATAGTGCCCGAGAAATTTTATTCTTTAACTTTTCACTTTGTGATCTGTCTGAAAGGAAATCCGAAATCAAATTAATAGCTCCTGGATCTTAAACTTTATGATTCTTTCAGTTGAAGGATATTCTTTTAGGAAATGTGATTCCAACTGTTCAGCTACGTCTAGGTATTTTATACGCTTTTTAGAGTAAAATGTTTAATTTCTTCGTTTTCATTTATGCTATCGTCCCCTGAGTTATCTTGGCATGTTCCAGATGTCTTTGCTACCAAATCTGCTTCATCAGTTTCTTCTTCCATCAGTAATTCTTGGATATCTTCGACAGTCATATCGTCAAAACCTGCCCCTCCTAGAGACTTTGCAAGTTCTACTATTGCATCCATTCTGTTTTCCGCCTGCTCGATTAGATTTTCATTTTGAATTGATCCCGGCCATACATTTTTCCAACAAGCATGTAATGTCGTAGGTTTTATTTCTTTAATGGGTGAATTTATAAGATTAATACAGTCCAAAATTGCAAAAACTTTTCATGCCTCCATGATTTCCATAGATTCGTTGTCTTATTCAAAACCTATTGTAATGACTTCCTGATGTAATTAGTCTTAAATGTAGCTATAATTCCCTGATCTAACGGTTATTTCGACATTTGGGCGATTTAAATCTTTCGGATGGCTGGGTGCATTATCCACTGTTAGTAGAACTTTAAAATCGAGATTTTTCTGCTTTAAGTAGTTTTCCACACTTGGTATAAAACAGTTTAAAAACCACATTTTAAATAAATCAGTAGTTACCCAAACTTTTTTAATTGCTGTCCAATATACCGGTAAATCACTCTTATTTAAGTTTTTCATTGCACAAGGATTGAGAGATTTATAAACCAGCATAGGTTTTACCATGTGATCTCCTTAAGCATTACTGCACATAAACCTTAAAACCTGGTGCAACTTTTTCATTTTTTTAAATAAATGTTCTCTTGGGCATTTTTTTCCTTCAATGGCCGGACTCGTCGGCATTAAAAACTTGATGCGGTGAATATCCATCCTGTTCAATAATTTCTTACGATTCCTTTGGATAAGTTTTTGCCGTTTCTATATCAGCTGATGTGCTATCTCCTTGTATTTTTAGGTTTTGTAGTGAAAAACGTTTTCTAAAACGGTTAAGCCACCCTTTGCTAGCAACAAAGTCAGGGTTAGTTGCAGATTCTCCATTTTCCCTTAAGTAGTTGCATATTTTGAAAGCTTTATGTTTAATAATACTGGTGCCCAGTGGAATCTGTTTTCTTTAACATTCTTCAATCCAGATGTTAAGAGCCTTTTCCATCTTCTCAATTATAGATGCTCTGGGACGAGAAGTCATATTTGCGGAAATAGAGGCACCAGCAGCAATGGAAGCTCTAATTTTAGCTTATAGTCCGGTTTGTTGCTTCGTTTAAATCTAAGGTTTTTGCGACATGATACTTTTTCCCTTTTTTCGAGCCGATCCAAAATTTGTAATTTTTGTTCTAATGAGATGAAATGTCTTTTAAAAGGAATTTTAAAACGAGAAGATGGCGTTAAAAATTAACATTTTTATGTACTTTGTTTAACTGGAATCTCACGACCCAAATTAGATGTAAACAGCAGGTACTTTGCAGCGTAGATATGCAAAAATAATGTAAGATATGTATCTAGAGCTGATTGCTTAAGATAAAATTCTTAGTTAAATCCAATATTCGATTTATCTTATCATTTATTTTTTTCTATTACATCGGTTGCTTAGAAACGACTCGAACCCTCGGAGTTTCATAATGTTGGACTGTGAGACTGCCGTATGCACAATTTCTTGTATTTAAACGTCAAAGAGTGATTAAAAAGAAAGATTATTCCAACAAATGACTGATTGAAGTGGAATTTTTATTAACTCTTGTATCTGTAAAGTTACTTATTTCGACTTGTTTATTGAACATCAGAATTACAGTGTATTAATGATAAAATTGTTTCTTTATTCTTTGGGATCTGACAGATTAACTGAGAAGAAATGGCCACATAAATATTGCACGTACCCGATCGAATCGTCCATTTTTATATGGTATGTTATAAATTTTTTTATTATTTAAAATTTCGATAGTTAGGTTAGATATTCTTGATGTAGATTTTCGTGTAAAATTTAGCAATATATTGTAAGTCTTAGTACCTTAGTAGCATCTAATTGAAATTTTAGACGAATGCGAAAGCGAAAATGTAACCAATTCTGTTCAAAAATTTTAGCCCTGGTTTAAGACAATTTAAATAATTTATTAGTTTGAACAAATACGAGTATGTTAGTAAATATTACAACTATTATGGCATTATACCGGGTGTCCCATTTTAATCAACAGAGGAACATCTCCAGAAATATGAATCCCACGAAAAAGTTCCTCGTACCATTGTTTGTTCGTCTCATCAAAATGACGATATTAGTTTCAATGTTGTAATCGGTGAAAATAGGGTAGCTTTATTTTTTTAATGGAAACCCCTATTTTTTATTACATATTTCAATTCTACGCTAAAAAGTAAGTAACTTTTGTCTAAAACATTCTTTTGTTAATTTCGTAGACGGTCCTGTAATTGGTGAAAAAAATTACCTTTATTTATTTGAATCGAAACCCCCATTTTGCATTTTATCAATTTTTTTCACCAATTACTGCGCCATCTACGAAATTAACTTTTTAGCGTAGAATTGCAATATGTAATAAAAAATAGGGATTTCCATTTAAAAAATAAAGCTACCCTATTTTCACCGATTACAGCGCCATCTACATTGAAACCAAAATTGTTATTTTGTGGCCCTTGATGATACAAATAAATAATGGTATGACGAACTTTTTCGTAGAATTTATATTTCTCGAGATATTCCTCTGTTAAGATTAAATTGGGACACCCGGTATTTCCTTACGCTACTTTCAAACTAATAAAACTTATTTTATTAAGAATCTTAGCTTTTGTTCGCAATATGCTACTAACTTAGCAGAATAACTCCAGCAATAGGTGTAATAGGTAAGTTTTTCGTCTATGGGATGCTACTAGTTTAAAATTTTAAAAATTCACAATTTTCTAGAATATTTTAAATGTACATAGGAAGCTATCGACTTAAATTTACAATATATGAAGTTATACACTGTAATGTTATAATTGGGATTTATACGGATGAGATACACTACCGTTCATGGAAGTTCGGGCAAGCAAAAAAAATGTACGGAAGTCAAAGAAAATAAGAGAAATATTAAATGGCCATGTATTTAATACTTACATGATTTTACATATTTTCAAACACAAATTTATTAAAAAGAAAAAGTTAATGTAATACAAATAATTTAAATCCGATTTTCATCGAAAAGTCCACCTTTTGCCTTTAGGACTGCTGCCACTATTCTCGGCATCCGATTCACTAATTTGGCTAATGTTTCATTGGGCAAGCTTGTCCATACCTCCTGGAGAATGGTCCACAAATGTTCCTTCGATTTTGGACACTTTTTCCTAACACATCGGTCTAATTCTTCCCATAACAACTCTATCGGGTTCAGATCGCGGGACTGTGGCGGCCATTCCATAATTTTTAGGGTTCTTTCATTTTCTTCTTGCTGCAGGTAATCTGTGCACAATTTAGATTTATGTATGGGGTCATTGTCCTGCATAAATTCAAATCCACGACCAATTAATCGGACTCCTGACGGTATGGCATTTTCCTCCAGGATTTTCCGATATTCTTCTTTTTTCATTAAGCCCTCAATTTTGAGCAAGTCCCCTGTTCCGATTAAGGAAAAACAACCCCAAACCATTACAGATCCGCCTTCATGCTTCACCGTAGGAACTATACACTCCCGTAACATTCTTTCCCCTCTTGATCTGCGTACAAAAACTCTCCGTCTATTTTCAAAAACCTCACATTTGGATTCGTTAAACCACAAAACGTTTTTAAAATCGTCCACTGTCCAATCCCTATGAGCTTGTGACCATTTCAGTCGTTTCAGCCTATTTCCTCTTCGGAGTAACGGTTTTCGACAAATCACTCGCCCATGCAACCCAGCCTCTTTCAGCCGACGTTTCACAGTACTCACAGAAACTTTGGAATCTCGCTCATTATTGAATTCTGCAGCAATTTCTGATGCTGTTAGTCTTCTATTGCGCTTACTAATTATTTTTATTCGTAAATCTTCCGCATGAGTCGTTTTTCTTGACGGTCCTGGCCGATTACGATCTTGCGCGTCATCGGTTGTCTTAAATCGAACTATAGTATCATGTACTGTAGATTTTTTTATTTTTAATTTATCCGCAATCCGTCTTTCTGTGTACCTTTCCTGATGCAAGGTAATAATAGCAGATCTTTTTGAAACAGCTAGAGGCTTTCCACGGGGCATTTTAAGTAGTCAAACCGAAATTATTTTATTTTTCACTTGCACAACCACAGATACTTTCACAATAACAATCTCTTCAGAACTACTGCGTTTACAAATGTTATAATACTTTATAAAGGGTATACGAATCTTTCCAGGTAACACGAGTGAATCAGTTAACCCTCCTAGGGATTATTATAAAGCTTTATTGTCACTGTAATTATTGAGGATTTCCAACATAATTATGTATTTTATGATAACGGTCTTGTAATAGACAAATACTACCTGGAAATTGGCAAAAGGCTTCCAGAAAAGGTTAGTTTTAATAATTCCTCACAGAAATGTATGTTATATAATTTTAAAATTTTTTCCTAAACAGTTAATATAATTTGTCAGCTTGTCCGAACTTCCATGAACGGTACTGTACATCCTTTGTCTTTAGTATAATAAATAAGATTAGTAAGTAAAACTAACCTTTTTACCTTGATGTTCAACGCACCCTCTCTATTTCAGAGTGTCATGTATGTAAACTCCATTCTATCAATAAAATCCCGATAAAATGAAAATTGCACTTTGAAATATTTTTTAACCACTACGTCCTTGAACTATCCTTAAACTGTCTTCTACCATAGCCAGCGCTAAAAATTCCCAATTGTCTAAGCGTCCCTTCGCTCATCAGCTTTCGATAGTATGTTAGTACGTTAATTTTCAACCAATGATAATTTACAAAACGATTTCCATTTAAAGGTAATGTAATGTAACGTTTATTTGTCGTAAGCTCCAAGAACATAGACATCGTCAATTAAAATGGGTTACAATATAAAGTTAAAGTATTAGCAAACAAAAAAATGGTTGAATGTAATAAACAAGATATTGTATAAATAAAAACATTTGTATAAATAAAAATATGTGTATAAATAAAATTTACAAATAATGCGAATCACAAAATAACAGACAAAGATACAAGATAGACAAGACAACAAAAGGCACTAGCTGCTAAGATATTTGGCCGTACTATATAATAATTTTTCCTGTAGGTATGCCCTCAATCCATTCTTAAACTGGTGTAGCGTTCTGCAGGCTTTGAGGTCATGTGGAAGCTTGTTGTAATATTGTATGGCTTTATAGTGATGGTATTTATTATTCGTAAAATAAAGTTACATATAACTATTAACTTATATAAATGATTTCGAATTTCTTTCCAAACTGTAATATTATGCCTTGGTTTACCGTCTAACGTGGCAGCGAAGTATCATCTAGGCGTATTTCCGACCTTGAAATATGTACATTCCCTAGATCACTAGAAGACTCGTTAAATAGCGATATCTAATTTGAGAAATTATTATTAAGACCAAATCGAATCATTCTCTACGCGTTTAGTGAATGAAGTTAATTTAAATTTTGAAAATTAAGGACCGAAAGAATCTAGGGCGAAGATGAGCTATTTTCTCGAATAAACTCTTCGCAATAGAGAAAGTGGACCAAAAGGACGGGGCTCCGCTGTGTAACACCTGAGAGGCGTATAAAATGCGTCCATTGTAGCGTCCGTTATAACATGCGTTCTAGCTTTATAACCTTATTACTTAAGTGTATACATTGCCAGCGGATGTATGTACATACATACATTTTAATGTCCGCTGTAATGTATGTATTGCTTTCCATCCACATATAACGTTAAAATGCGCGTTGGAACTTGAATGTAGAAGGTGGTACGTTACGTCATAATAAATACATATGTTTACACTACCGGATATTACAATGTTGGTTTTCAAACTACGTCTGTTAAGAAATAGATGTAGAAGTCTCAAATTCTAAAATAAAAAATAAAATCCGAAGCAGAACAAAAAGTTGTAAGCAAGATGGATCCACCACTGCCGCTCTTTCTTTTTTTCCTTTATAAGTATTTCATTACAATCATTACCAAGTACGAAAAACTTACGTCAGAATCCATGGTTGTACTGAAATAAATAATTTGGAGCATACGCCACTATGGACATCGAATCAACAGCTGTCGCTGTATGTACGTAGCCGATGCATCTACGCTTGCATATCCCAGGCGAAAGCCACTGCATGTTAGGCGTTACCGTTATCTGATCATTAACGCTGGCCACGAGCGGTAACGCGCATTGGCGTAGAATCAGTTCGGACCGAGAGGAATGGTAGTATTACTTCGTCTGTGGAGCAGTACGGACATTTTCGCAATTGTTTATCTGTCCTAGAAAAATTATGATTTCGTCAGCAAACGACCGCGGTCGGACAAACTTCGAAAATTTATTGCAGAAATTCCAGACTTAATATATGAAGGTGCTAAAATTAAATGTGTAATCTGTAAAATCCCGTTAATATGTTGGTCTAGACAACATTGTCTACGACACGTAAATAGTGAAAAGCCTGTCTTAAAAAGAAATTGCGCACGAGACAATGAAAAATTTATATTTAATTTATGCGTTACGTTTATCGCATGTAATATACCGTTTAATTTACTAGACAAGGAACCATTTATCTGCTTTTGGAATAACTATTCGGAGTGCAAATTACCAAGTCGAACATCGTTACGAAGAATTGTGCCATCTGCGCGCGAACATATTGAACAAAAAATAAAATCGGAGTTGAAAGATCAAAAATTGTGGTTATGTATCGACGAAACAACAGATCGGAAGAAACATTCTGATCTTAATGTAATGGCACGCAACTTGGAACCTCATCAATCGGGACCTTCAATTCTATTAGTCTCCAAACGAATACAACAGTGTACTGCCGAAGTAATTTCAAAGTTAGTGTTAAATACATTGCACAAGTTTGAACTTTCAACAAACCAACTCTTGATGTTAGTGAGTGATGGTGCTGCAAACATGCTTTCTGTAGGCCGGTCTCTTAAAAAGCATTCTGCTAATTTGTTACACATTACGTGTAAAATTCATGCTCTCAATCTTGTGGCGGATAGTATCAGAAAATGTTATCCTGAGGTAGACGCTTTAATAGCGCATACCAAAGCAGTATTTGTCAAATCACCGAAACGTATTCGCGAATTTCACAGACTGTGCCCCCGTATACCAGAGCCACCAGAACCTATTCTAACTCGTTGGGGAACATGGTTACAGGTCGCGTTTTATTATCATAAATATTTTGACAATATTAAGAACGTGGTTTTACAATTCGATACAAAGGAAGCTGCCGCTATCCAGAAAAGCCAGTCGAAATTTCAAGGTAGTCAGGTTAAAATGGATTTAAAAATCATTCACGACAATTACTTCGGGCTAGCAGATGCAACAGAAAAATTACAAAATCCTGCGGCGCCGTTAGAAGAATCTCTACAAATAGTGTAACATGTTCACGCACAACTATGCGCGATTCAAGACGCAAAAAATGTTTCTGTTCTAGAAAAATTTGAAAGTGTTTTTGGGAAAAATTCTGATTTTGGCACATTAAGACACATTTGTGAAGGTGCGTCAACAGAATCGTTAAGTTATTTGAAAGATTATTTTACTTACGCAAATATTACGTCACTAGATGTAGAACGTTCGTTCTCTGCATATAAACGCATTTTTTCCTCATGCCGTACTAGTTTTGCCGAAACAACAGTTGAAACATATCTAATGTTGCAGATATTTAACAGACATTATTCACTTTGTGATTTCACGGAGGACTCTTAAAATGGTAAGTGTTTGAGCACGTGTTATTTAGTTTTTATTTAAAAGATGAGCGAAATTATTTGCGGCAGCAAACATCTCTATTAGCAGAATAACTCTAGTGGAACGCGAGGCCTGGTCGACTTTACGCTACTGCGCGGTACCGCTCGTGGCCAGCTTTACTGATCATTAAAGCAATGTTGTCTGGACCAACACATTAACGGGATTTTACAGATTACACATTTAATTTTCGAAGTTTGTCCGACCGCGGTCGTTTTGCTGACGAAATCATAATTTTTCTAGGACAGATAAACAATTGCGCAAATGACCGGCAGCGAAAATATCCGTACTGCTCCGCAGACGAAGTAATGCTACCGTTCCTCTCGGTCCGAACTGATTCTACGCCGATGCGCGGTACCGCTCGTGGCCAGCGTTACTGATCATCATCATTGCGATTGTTTTTAATAGTTGAAAAGAAGTACTACGACCGTACAACCGGCAGGAAGCAAAACAATTAAAACGGGTAATCGGTCTGTGGTGGTTTAAAGAAAAAAGGAGTCTCCTTTAATCACTAACTCAATATTTCGCTCTTTATTCAGAACTTCATCAGGAGTATAAACTACAATCTGAAAAATAAAAAATTTAAATAAAATTTTAATAACATTATTTAAGAGGAGCAGAGAACGAATAAAACGTTAAAATGCAAAACATTGAATGATAATCTTTGGAATAAAGATTGAAAATCGATACGGGCTATTATAAAAAAACTACTGAAAACGTACAAGGCGGAAATATAAACATATGACCAGAAAAGGAATATATAGGGTTTTTCCAAAAGGTCAAACTATTCGTTATTATATTGTAAAATATTGCAATAAATATTACTTAATTGATTCGTATCTGATTTCAAATTAACCGTACTATTTTTTGGTATATGATACATCTCAAGGAACACCCTGTTATATATAACAAATTTCTGACTTTAATAGAATTATATTTAGTTACACAAATTTGATTGAAAGGTTTAGAAATCTTAACAATATTATGGTAACTTATTGTATTTCAAAATTGCTTTATTATGTTCTAAGGGGCCATCATAAGAATGGGAATTATATAGTAATTTATTCAGAATGGGGTTGGGGTCTCCCTTGTTGGCAAACAGATCAGTAAGTTGTTTTGTAAAAAATTCTGATGAGATATGTGAGTTACGCGATTTTTCATTGCTACAGTGGTGTTAAATTTCTGATTTTTTGGATAGTTGGAGTGATAATTTACAAATCTTCCTGCTACTGTCGGTTTTTGATACCAACCTGTGATTATAGTGCAATCGTTGGTTCTAATTAATTTAGTATCTAAAAAGGGCATACTGTTATGTTGTTCTATCTCGACCGTAAACTGAAGGTGTTTATTAAATGAGTTGAATAATAGAACAATAGTATCAACGTGGTCATGCGGGATGGCACAAATGATGTCATAAGCATACTTAAATAAAAATGGTAAGCGAAATGGTAATGGGTGAACTCGAAGGTTTGTATGTAAAATGTTTTGTCAAAGGCAAAATAGCAGTTATTAAAAATGAAAGTGATTAATTGCAATATGGATTGTAATGATAAAGTTGTGTGTACCTTGACAATATCCCATTTTTGTTTAATAATATCTAGCAATAATTGTAAGGGCAAATTGTCATTTCAACTATCCAAAAAATCAAAAATTTAACACCGTTATAGCAATGAAAAATCGCAAAACTTATATATCTCACCGGGGTTTCTTACTAAACAACTCACGAAAACTTTTTGATCTGTTTGCCAACAACGGATACCCTAAGCCCATTCTGAATAAATTAATATATAATTCCAATTTTTATGATGGCCCCTTAGAACATAATAATTCAGTTTTGAAATACAAGAAGTTACGATAATATTGTTAAGATTTTTAAACCTTTCAATCAAATTTGTATATATATACATATATGTGGGATGTTCGACGTGAAGAACGTACGTTTAAATGTTACTAAACTCACATTATTCAATTTAATATCAAAATTTGCGCAATTTGAATTATTTTGGATCAATATTCGAGTTCTGGTATTCTGATTATTTATATTATTAATCTTTTATTTTTAAAAAGAAAAAAAAAAGCCTCAGTTAATGTTACGTTACAGGGAATAATAAAAATTCCGAGTTATTTTAAGTTATTTAAATTTTTAAAACATTATTTGTAAAAATGACACGAACACACAAGCAACGCACTATATTTGGAAAACAACGACCAAAATCGCTTACGTCACCTGCGGCACCGAATTCGATCACCAAAACATCAAAATTAAATATCAAGTTGTTAGATTGGCAATGCCAGGACAACCGATAAACAAGAAGTTAGTTACGTAAACATTCTGACAGTAAATAAACACGTTCCGACAGAAAAATTTAAAAATTGCATTTTAAAAACTAAACGTTGCTGAAATTATTAAGTTTAAAGTATTCAAAAACTGTAAAAGTGAAACAGAAACAGTTACAAATAATAATGAAGAGTATTTAATCAAGCAAACACAATTTTAAGAAGCAATCAAGAAAAATTTCATTGAGAAGACGATCAAAGGGGTTTTCGAAAAGGATATTGGATATTGATACTGCTGAAAAAAGGAAACTAGAACTCATATAAGACACCCACATATTAACTGTAAGTAACAAATTTAATCTCTGCGAATGAAAAACTTAAAATAAAAAGAACACAAATTATCTCCCTATTCAATATTTTTAATCATCATTTGAAACATGACAATATATACGTAGTGAGGGACTAAAGTGTCCCCCCCATGCTAACTTTTGAACGACAGAAGCTAGCGTTTTTAGAAAAAATACGTCGATTTCTATTTTCTGTAAACTAACTTTTGCCGTTATCAGCATTTCAATTGTATTTTCGGTTTCACCGGAAGTGACGCCAACTTTCTTTTTTTAAATAGAGCACTCTGTATATTTTTACGTTTTTGGAAAGATAATCGAAAGGCGAATCCAACGATACCACATATGTTATATTTTAACTTAAGAAATATGACGATATGCAGCAATAAAGGTTCCGGTAATCTATTTTTGTTCTTACGTTAAGTTGGCTAGGAAAGAGCGCCAAATTGTTTCTTGTGACACTAGACTGATTTAAAGGGCTCGTTACTAAGCAAAGTAATCATCACAATTGCCAATCTGTCAAATATCAATTCCAAAAGCGTAAATTATTATTACTTTATCTCATTTTAACTTGTTTTGTCAATTGTTACTTCTTTACTTTATCGCACTGTATTGCGTTACTTAATTATGGTAGGTATGTTTAAATTTGTTAGTTTTTGATAGACAATATGTGTTTTTTAGGTTTTTTTGCATGGTTGCCCAGCAATTTTGCATGGTTCGTGCCGAAGCCATCATAAAAGTAAGAACACAAAAAGCCCAAAAGATAGAAATATTCTCTATTAAAAACTAACATATTTAAACAAACTTACCGCAATCAATTAATTGCAATAAAGTTCGATAAAGTAAATGAGAGAATATAATAACGAGAACAAAGAAGGAACATATGACAAATGCAGGTTATAATAATAAATAATAAGAATAATTTACGCTTTTGGAATTGAGATTTGACAGTTTAGCAATTGTTATGATTACTTTGCTTAGTAACGGGCTCTTCAGATCAGTGCGGCGTCACAAGAAACAATTTGGCGCTCTTTCCTAGCCAACTTTGCATAACAACAAAAACAGATTACCAGAACTTTTGTTGCTGCATATCGACATATTTCTTAAGTTAAAGTATAACATATGCGGTATCGTTGGATTTGTTTTTCGATTGCCTTTCCAAAAACGTAAAAATATACAGAGTGTTCTATTTAAAAAAAGAAAGTTGACGTCACTTCCGGTGAAACCGGAAATATAATTGAAGTGCTAATAACGACAAAAGTTAGTTTACAAAAAAGAGAAGTCGACCTATTTTTTCTAAAAACGCTAGCTTCTGTCGTTCAAAAGTTAGCATGGGGAGGGAGACACTTTGGGCGGTCACTGTATAGTAGAGCAACGCAAACTGCGCTGAAAGCCAGTGGCGGACGCATAAAAGTTTACACGAAATAAACACGGCCGGGACAATTCGGTATAAGCGTCAGTATAACTGCGACTCGAAAGCCGATCTGTTGTGTATGCATCTACGCTGTCGTATACTATATCGTAGTTCTACGTTTGTTTTGAAAATGTCGAGAATGTTGAGAAAGAATTTATTGCAGAAATGCCTAATTTAAAGTGTGATGGCGCTAAAATTCAATGTGTAGTGTGTAAAATAGATTTAATGTGTTGGTCGAAAAGTGATTGTCTACGGCACGTAAATAGTGCAGGGCATGTTTCAAAAAAAAATTCCACACGAGATTATAACAAATTTAAATTTAATTTATGTGTTTATTGCATGTAATTTACCATTTCATTTACTAAGGAAGAAAGCATACGTCTCGTTTTGGAATGAATATTCGGACTTTAAGTTACCAAGTGAGAGACCAAGCATGTTGAGAAAAGAATTAAATCGGAGTTGCAAGATAAAAAACTGTGGTTATGTGTGGACGAAACAACAGATCGTAAAAAACATATTGTGGTTAATGTAATGGTACGCACAATGGAACCACATCGACCGTCACCCTCAATTTTACTAGCTTCTAGACGAATACAACAATGCACTGCCAAAGTAATTTCAATGTTGGTGTTAAATACATTGTTGAACTTTCAACAAATTAACTGTTGATGTTTATGAGTGATGGTGCCGCAAACATGCTTGCTGTAGGTCGATCTCCTAAAAAAACATTGTGCTAACGTGTTGCATATTACATGTAAAATTCATACTCTGTCTCGTAGCAGATAGTATCAGAAAATGTTATCCCGCGGTAGACGCTCTAATAGCCCATACAAAAGCTGTGTTTGTAAAATCCCCAAAACGTATTCGGGAATTTCATAGACTATGCCCCGGTATTCCTGAACCACCACAACCTATTCTTACTCGTTGGGGTACATGGTTAGAGGCTGCATTTTATTATCTTAACTATTTTGAGAATATAAAGAACGTGATTTTAGAATTCGACCCAAAGGAAGCTGCGGCTGTCAAGGTAAGCCGCTTGAAATTTCAGGTTAGTCAAGTTAAAACAGATTTGGAAATTATTCAGAACAATTACGTGGGACTAGCGGATGCGATAGAAGAACTACAAAATTCTTCGGTGTCGTTAGTGGAATCTTTGCAAATAGTGCAACATATTCACGCACAGCTATGCGCGATAGAAGACGCAAGAAATGTTTGTGTTTTAGAAAGGTTTGAAAGTGTTTTAGATAAAAACTCTGATTTTGGCACATTAAGACAAATTTGTGAAGGTGCGTCAACAGAACCGTTAAGTTATTTGAAAGATTATTTTACTTACGCAAATATAACGTCACTAGATGTAGAACGTTCGTTTTCGGCATACAAAAACACTTTTTCTTCACGCCGTACTCACTTTGCCGAAACAACTTTGGAAACATATCTAATGTTACAAATATTAAATAGACATTATCCACTTTGTGATTTCACGGAGGACTCTTAAAACGGTAAGTGTTTGGAGCACGTATCACATTTAATTTATTTTGTGTAAACTTTTATGCGTGCGCCACTGGCTTTCAGCGCAGTTTGCGTTACTCTACTGTATAGTTTATTTCAAATTATAAGACTATAACTTTGAACGGCTTAAATGCTGTTATTGCACCACCTGCGGTAATAACTACCTGGATACGCAAACAAACTGCTGAGGACCGTAATGACAAAATTTAAGTGAATTGAATAGATTGCGATATGCGTAACTACCTGTTTGTACATTTAAATCTCATTTAATATGTAAATTCTTTAATTATTTGTAACATCGAATTGCTTACTATGTAAATTTATACTGTTTGTAAAATATTCTTAAATACCTGTTTATACATTACAATCTCCTTATTTATATCATTTCGTTTAGTAATTAATACTCCCACCACTCCGCAATCTAATCTGGCGTTTGCTATAGGAGAGTTGGTATATATTACATCTAATATTGAGTCTATGTAACATTTATTGTTAATCTTTACTGCTGTATACATATTTGATTTTTCTCTCTTTACTTCACGAACATGTGGCGACCTTTTGCTGAAAGTGTTAGTGATGATGATGATGTGGATAGTGATAATACTGTTGGAGCACGGCAGAGAAAGCATCTATCAGAAGATGCAAAACAGATAATTCTCAATGTCTATCGTACCCTGATGGAAGGAAATAACGAACAATAAACCCTGAATATTCAACGAACGTCGCAATTAACCAAGGTGCCTTTTGGAACAATATATAGGATAGTTAAGAATAACGCAGGTGCTAGAAAGCAAACAAGTGACAAAGGAGCACCGAGAAAAATTGATGAGTGTGAAATTGATACCATTAGGCAGTAAGTATACTCCTACAGAGGAAATGTTGTACCTACACTAGACTCCTTACATAAAAGAATCAGTGATGAGTCTATAAATATTCTGTGTTCTAAAGCCACCTTGTGGCGGACGCTAAAGAAAGCTGGTTTTAAGTTTTCCAAAATAGATAAACGTCGCACAATTATGGAAAGTCCGAGGCTCCAGAAACTTCGATATGAATACTTAACGGCAATTAGAAGGTATAGAGAGGAAGGACGATTCATATGTTATTTAGACGAGACGTGGTATGACACCCATGATACAATTTGCAAAGGTTGGGTGGATAGTTCAAGTATGTGTCAGTTGGACGCGCCGGTTTCGAGGGGGAAGAGAATAATTATTCTTCATGCTGGGTCAGAAAAAGGATGGATCGGACAGCCGCTATTATCTGCTAAAAATTTTAAATCCTCAAGTTTAGATTACCATGAAGATATGACCTCATCTTTATTTGAAGAATGGTTTTGTGACACTTTGCTGCCAAATCTACCAAAAGAGAGTACGATAGTGATGGACAACGCTCCGTATCGTTCTCGACAGCAAACCAAAATTCCTACAAAATGTAATAATAAGAAGGATATTAAAGAATTTTTAGAAACAAATGATTTATATTATGAGGATCATTATACAAAAAATCAATTATTAGAGGTGATGAAGACAAAAGAATATTTAAAGGATTATTATGTGGATAACAGAGCCAAAGAAGCAGGACATACAATTTTGCGTTTACCACCATACCACTGCATTTTCAATCCCATTAAAAACACCATAAGACGAACAAATCAAACACCGAAATTTAGTGAAAGCAGTGTAACACACATAAAAAATGCTATGGAACACATGACTGTAAATTGGAAAATGCTGTTAAACACGCAATAGCAAAAGAGGACGAATATATGCGCATGTACAATATAGTAGCACCTTTGATTATAAATTTGCAATACGATTCAGACGCAGACACCGATTTGCAACGACTCAATCACAGAAGATGATTTATGAAATGCGGTGACACCTTTACTAACATAACAATTTTATAGTGTATTACAAACTAATTAGCTTTATATATCTATATGTATCCACTACACATATTGCCACACGATTTGTTATTTTTTCTTTGTATATAAACCCAATGTATAGATATTTTTTATTATATACTTGAAGTTAACAGCGTTTTTCTTTTATCTTATAGGGCCGTAATTTATAGTCAATGCGGCCCCTAGATTCAATATGCATTGCCAGGTTATTATCGTCACAGAAGGTGCAACAAAAGTATTAAAGGCCTTGTAAGTCTACAGTTATATTCTTATAATTTGAAATAAACTATATATCCTGTATATAATAAAATATGCTAACTTTTAAACAACAGAAGCTGGCGTTTTTAGAAAAAATTGATCGATTTCTATTTTTTGTGAACTAACTTTTGCCGTTATCACATGCTTAGAAAGGTAATGGAAGTGCGAATCCAACGATACCGCATATGTTATACTTAAGTGAAGAAATACATATGATGATCATGCAGCAATAAAGGTTTTGGGAATCTGTTTGTGTTGTTACGCAAAGTTGGCTAGAAAACAGCGCCAACTTGTTTCTTGTGACGCTAGACTGATCTAAAGAGCTCGTTACTAAGCAAAGTAATCATAACGATTGCTAAACTTTCAAATCTCAATTCCAAAAGCGTAGATTATTCTTGTTACTTATTGTTATTGTAACCTACATTTGTCATACTCTCGTTCTTTGTGCTCGTTATTATTTTATGTAATTTTAACTAGTTTCGTTAATTGTTGTTTCTGCCACCATGCAAGATAAACATCAAGTACTTAATTTTAATATTCGGCCCTTGTACAGCCGAAAATGTTTGAATGAACTTTGCGATAAGTAAGGAACTGCTTTAACAGAAGATAACATGATTTAAATTATTGTACAATTTGTTGCACAACCATGGCATAAGGTGGTCATTGTTGCCAGATTTACATAGTATTACAATTGACTTAGCAATTTTGCATGGTTCGTGCCGAAGCCGTCATCAAAGTAACAACACAAAAAACCTAAAAAACAAACAAATTGTCTATCAAAAACTATCACATTAAAAAAAACAATAATTAATTACTTGCAATAAAGTTCGCTAAAGTAAAGAAATAACAACAATTAACAAAACAAGTTAAAATGAGAGAAAATAATAACTAAAACAAAGAAGGAACGTATGACAAATGCAGGATATAATAATAATAAACAACAAGAATAATTTACGCTTTTGAAATTGAGATTTGACAGCTTGGCAATTGTTATGATTACTTTGCTTGGCAACGAGCTCACTAGATCAGTCTGGCACTGGCATTACAAGAAACAATTTGGGGGTTAGGACCTTACTGTATATCCCTTTTCTGGTCATATGTTTATATATTATACGTTTTCAGCAGTTTTGTATAGTAGCCCGTATCGATTTTATTAAGATTATCGTTCAGGGTTTTACATTTTAACGTTTTATTCGTTCTCTCCTCCTGTTGATTTGTTAAAATTTTATTTTAAATTATTTTAAAATGTTAAATAAGTGCTAACATTTTTTTTATTGTCATGACTAATCAACCATCAAATTTGCTATTTAAATTTATCTCCATTGTAAGTAGACACAACTGTAATGGAATTATTTTATTTTAACCATTTTTTACATTGTAGTTTATACTCCTGATGAAGTTCTGAATAAAGAGCGAAATACTGAGTTAGTGAATAAAGGAGACTCCTTTTTTCTTAAACCACCACAGACCGATTACCCGTTTTCATTGTTTTCAATATTACAATATATTTGTTACTACGTCAAGGATTATTGTTTTCATCATGTTATTACTGAAAATCTTGAGAAGGTATTGCAAGTATTCATTCTTAAATTCCATACAAAGAAAACTGGGTCGAGGTGTATGCATTTTCTTCTTTTCACTTGACGTTGGTTGAACTTGCGCCAGCCTGTCATACAGTCGCAATTGTCAACAACAATAATAATAATAATAATAATAATAATAATAATAATAATAATAATAATAATAATAATAATAATAATAATAATAACAAAGGGTTTATTACATAGGCCTGTTCTACTAAGGCCGGTTAAATTAGATGATTTGTAGAATTCTTTCTGAATCTGGTACAGAAAAAAATCAACGTTTTATATCTCGGATATTAACAAAAATAAAAAAGATAGGATGTTTTACACATTTTTGTTTTAGAATTTATTAAAATACAAATAACCTAATGTTAAAAAAAGCAAGACAAAACACCTTTACAGCAAACTAAATTAACTTAGCATGTTAATGTTAATTTCCATTCCTCTATTTTCTCTATTATCTAATAACTCTATTTTGCATCCGATAAAAATTTAGACGAAGAAACAAGCAAGGAAATATGTTTCAGATTGATAGGAAAAATATGCGTCATAGTTTCGGTGACGTAAATGAAGTTTACATACAAAACACTTTTTTCACTTAGAACGGACATAATGTCATTTTTCGCGGAAAACATATCTATTGAAGACCTACAAATTACGTGTTTAAAGCTAGGTTATTTAACAAATCCATATCATCTGATCCCAAGTATTCATAAAAGTTTTAGGTAAATATCAATATAATCTTACGCAACTGTTTTTTTTAAATTTTATTTTTGTGAATGTGTAAAATGAAACATCTATATGTACGGAATAATCTGAGAGCACCGTTTAATAACAATATGTGTGCTCTGATCTTCTTGCTTTTGTTTCGTTCTGTTTAGGTAAACGTTTATAAATAATTTCATGACTATTATCAGTTAAATTATCCATAAAAATGTAGTCATTCTGTCAAAATAATAAACCCCAAGGGTTCTAAAAGTCAATTTTATGTCAACGGTACCATGGTAAAGTTCGATGTCTGTAGAAGTTGTGAGTCACTTCTTTAACAATGACACACGGAATGCGTATATAAATATATGTACATACATATAATTAAGTGACCTGGCACAATGTCCGGATTAATTACAAAGAATATTACTTTATTCCTAGTAGTTTCAACAGTTATCGCCGTATTCTATCAATGAAATGCCGAAACAGTGATTCATTATATAATCAACATACACATGTAAATGTCGAATATGTAATGCATGTAATGATTATTTGATGTTGTTTGATTTCTTTGAAGTACATTAGAGAAATTATATTTTTATAAACATTGCTGTGTAGTTTAGTTAGCGATTGTTGACCTAATTCCGTGATTTTATTTAAAAAGCGCCAGATTATAAAAAGAACTTTCATCATTAGAGTTGCTCAATTTGCGCCAACAGCCAGTGGCGGGCGCATAAAAGTTTACACAAAATAAATGGTCAGAAATAATACGTGCTCAAATACTTACCGTCTTAAGAGTCTTCCGTGAAATCACAAAGTGAATAATGTCTGCAACATTAGATATGTCTGCACAGTTGTTTCGGCAAACCGAGTGCGGCGTGAGGAAAAGGTGTGTTTATATGCAGAAAACGAACGTTCTACATCTAGTGACGTTATATTTGCGTAATTAAAATAATCTTTGGAACAACTTAACGGTTCTGTTGACGCACCTTCACAAATTCGTCTTAATGTGCCAAAATCAGAATCTTTCTCTAAAACACTTTCAAACCTTTCTAGAACACAAACATTTTTTGCGTCTTCTACCGCGCATAGCTGTGCGTGAACATGTTGCACTATTTGCAGAGATTCCACTAACGACACCGAAGGATTTTGTAATTTTTCAATTGTCTCCACTAGTCCGAAGTAATTGTTCTGAAGAGTTTTTAAATCCGTTTTAATCTGACTATCTTGAAATTTCGACCGGCTTTCCTTGATAGCCGCAGCTTCCTTTGGATCGAATTGTAAAACCACGTTCTTAATATTCTGAAAATATTTATGATAATAAAACACGGCCTATAATGATGTTCCCCAACGTGTAAGAATAGGTTGTGGTGGTTCAGGAATACCGGGGCATAGTCTATGAAATTCCCGAATACGTTTTGGGGATTTTACAAACATAGCTTTTGTATGTGTTATTAGAGCGTCTACCTCGGGATAACATTTTCTGATACTATCTGCTACGAGACTGAGGGTATGAATTTTACATGTAATATGCAACAAGTTAGCACAACGTCGATTGATGTGGTTCCATTGTACATACCATTACATTAACCACATAATGTTTTTTTACGATCTGTTGTTTCATCCACACGTAACCACAGTGTTTTATCTTTCAACTCCGATTTAATTCTTTTTTCAACATGTTCACGAGCAGATGGCACAATTCTTTGTAACGATGCCCAACTTGGTAATTTGCAGTCCGAATATTTATTCCAAAAGAAGACGTATGCTTCCTTGTCTAGTAAATTAAACGGTACATTACATGCAATAAAGGTAACACATAAATAAAATTGAAATTTGTCATAGTGCCGTGTGCAATTTTTTTTTGATGAATGCTGTTTACTATTTACGTGACGTAGACAATTCCGTTTGGACCAACACATTAAAGGAATATTGCAAATTACACATTGAATTTTAACGCCATCATAATTTAGGTCGTGGTCGTTTTCGCGACGTAGGCAACATTTTTAAAACAAACGTAGAACTACGAAATAGTATTTACGGCAGCGTACATGTGTACACAACAGATCTGGTTGAGACTCGCAGTTATACTGAGGGTTGTATCGAGCCTCCGCCACTGCCCATTGGCGCTAGTGAGCAACTCTATTCATCATGCGTCATATCATATTTCCTTTAACTTACTATCGAAAGATTATATCTTACGTACGAGGATGGTACGATAAATATTTGTGTTAAGGAAGACTAGGTAATGATGAAATCGTCTTCGCCTTCTTTGGTGCACGTTCGCCGAGAAATTCCCATTTTGCCGACTGATCTTTGGTTTCTGGCATGTAGTGATGTATTCATATCTCATTTGCAGTCACATAACGCCGCAGAAAGTCACAATTTTTCGTGAAGGATGTTTTGCGTACGTTCAATTGAGATATTTACCATGTTGGCAATTTCTCTAATCTTCACCTGACGGTCTGCTAACATGATATCATGAACTTTATTGATCATATAGTACGTAGTCACCTCAATGAGACGACCTGGCCGCTCCTCATCAAAAGACGGACGTTCGTCTTCTTCTTTCGGTTCCATCGCCTATCGGAGGTTGGAAATCATCATAGCTATTTTAACCTTGTTGACCGCAGCTCTGAACAGTTCCATCGAACTACACAAGTACTACACCCTCAGATTTCGCAGCCAGGAAATTCTCCTATGTCCAATACTTCTCATTCCCTTGATTTTTCCTTGAACTATAAGTCTCAGTAGTAAGTATTCTTCTCCCCTCATAATATGGCCCAGCTGTTCTAGTTCTTTCGTTTTTATAGTTTTCATTAGTTCAGACTCTTTCTCCATTCTTAGTATAACATCTTTATTTATTTTTTCTGTCCACGATATTTTCAGCATTCTCCTATAGCACCACATCTCAAATGCCTCAATGTTCTTGATGTTTTTCTATTTTAGAGTCCAAGCTTCCATACCGTATAACAACAGGGAGAAAACAGCGCAGCACTCGAATTTTCAGATTTAAATTAATGTCTCGGCAGTATAGGAACTTTTTCATTTTAATAAATGCTTGTCTCGCTATTTCTAGCGGATGCGATAGAAAAACTACAAAATTCTTTGGTGTCGTTAGTGGAATCTTTGCAAATAGTGTAACATGTTCACGCACAGCTATGCGCGATAGAAGATGCAAGAAATGTTTGTGTTTTAGAAAGGTTTGAAAGTGTTTTAGATAAAGACTCTGATTTTGGCACATTAAGACAAATTTGTGAAGGTGCGTCAACAAAATCGTTAAGTTATTTGAAAGATTATTTTACTTACGCAAATATAACGTCACTAGATGTAGAACGTTCGTTTTCGGCATACAAAAACACTTTTTCTTCACGCCGCACTCACTTTGCCGAAACAACTTTGGAAACATATCTAATGTTACAAATATTAAATAGACATTATCCACTTTGTGATTTCACGGACTCTTAAAACGGTAAGTGTTTGAGCACGTATCACATTTAATTTATTTTGTGAAAACTTTTATGCGTTCGCCACTGGCTTTCAGCGCAGTTGCGTTGCTCTACTCATCAGTAGAGCGGGCCAAGGGCGCCACACGCCAGGTTCGCAATCAGGCTGCCGGGCGCATATATGTATGTAAACATAGGTAATTTAAATATGTAATTATTAGGACGAGGACCAAAACCACTGTCTATTACGTCGTGAAGACGCGCAAATATACACCTGCAGTTTGGGTGTTCGTTGATAAATAGGGCGTTGTTCACAGTGGGCCACTACAAAAAAAAAGTTCATTCATCGACGGCTACGAACTAACAGCGCGCTTATTCATTTACGGATGACGCGCTCTATTCATCAACAAATGACGAGTCTGCAGATGTTACGTTTGCACCACTTCGTGGCATACTAGAAACAAGCGTCGGTGTGCTCGCTTTAGTGATTATGTCTAACGTAACTATTAAAAATAAACGGCCATTACCTACGAAAGTTAATAAATTTCTTAGTGAATTTGTGGATTTACACTACAATGGGAGTACAATTTTCTGTAAAGTTTGTAAAAAGAAACTACTGTGCTGGAGCAAACGTGATTGTGAAAGACATACAAATAGCGCACACCACAGAAATAAAAGAAATGGTGTGTCACAACAACGTCAATTTCAATTAGAATTGCTTTTAACGTTTATGGTATGTGGTCTACCACTTCGTATACTTGATAAAAAAGCATTTCGAAAATTCTGGGGTACATACAATACCGAGTGGATACTACCATCTCGGACAGCGTTACGGAGAGATATTCCACGAATACGTGAGGACATTGAAAATCGAATTAAAGCCGAATTAAAAGATAAACAGCTGTGGCTATGTCTTGATTAGACGACAGATTGCAAAAAAAATTCTATTTTGAATATAATAGTGCGCGTATTAGATCCTATTAAACCAAATTTTGCAATTCTATTAGCCAGCAGAAGATTAAAACAGTGTACTAGTAAAGCAATTACGGCCGTAGTTCTCGAAACGTTACAAAAATTTCAAGTGTCAACCAGTCAACTGTTGTTGTTCATGAGCGATGGTGCAGCAACAATGTGTAGTGTAGGCCGTTCCCTTAAAGAAAAGTGTGAAGGACTTTTACATGTTACGTGTAAAGTCCATGCTTTACATCTTGTGGCACAAACTATTCGAGAGTGTTACCCGGAGGTGGATGCATTAATAGCAAACACAAAAAAAGTGTTTCTCAAAAGTCCTAAGAGGACTAGGGCATTCCACAGGTTATGCCCTGGTATTCGAGAACCACCACAGCCCATTCTTACGCGTTGGGGAACGTGGTTAAAAGCCGCTTTTTATTATAATGAACATTTTCAAGAAGTCAAATCCGTTATTTTGCAATTCGTCCCTGCCGAAGCTAGAGCTATTAGGATGAGCCAGAAGGGATTTCTAGATATTTCTGTTGAAACACATCTAAAGAATATTAGCAACAATTACAAAGGGTTAGTAGACGCGATAGAAAATTTGCAAAATTCTGGATTGTCGTTGGTAGAATCAGTGCAAGTCGTGGACGAAGTTAGTACATTGTTACACAGTATAAACGATGCAACAAGTGGACGAGTTTTAGCTAAGTTCGATAGTGTTTTAAAAAAGAATCCGGACTACACGAGATTAAGACAAATGTGCGATGGGGCATCTGCAGATTCCTTGACTAAGTCTAAAGATTATTTTAATTACGCCTGTCTTACTTCGGTAGACGTGGAACGGTCGTTTTCGAAATATAAGAACATTTTTTCGTCTCGGCGAACATCCTTCACCGAGGCAAATGTGGAAACTTATCTGATGGTGCAACTTTTTAAACAAGCCTATCCGCATTATTAAGAAGGATAGAATTTATTTATTATATCTTTATTTACAGTTACATTATTAAGTACAACAGAATAAAAAAAGCGTTCAGTTTCTCAGTTATTTCCTTATTACATCCCATTTACAACGCATACCGTTTTCAATCAAATAAAAAATCATAATGAAAATAAAAACACCTCAGCGTGTACATATTATATATATATATATATATATATATATATATATATATATATATATATATATATATCCGCTCTAATTACTAAACATTATTATTGCGTCAGCTTTTATTTTTTTACTCTTGTGTATTAATTTCGAAATATCACATATCTGCTGTGACTCACATATACGCTATTTACAATAAGCGGCCGTTGTGCCTGATTCCGATTCTGTTGGATGGCGCAATTTGGCCCGCTCTACTCATCAGTTTCTTTTAAAGCGATAACGTAAGCAAAGCAATTGGTTCGCCGTAGTAGCGACAATGGATTTATAGTTTATATTTGTAATGTCGCATTATCAGCGACAACGGAGTGCCAAGGGTTAATTACAAAAATTTATACTTTCTTGGAAATGTATCTACAACACTATAACTGGCCGTACCTCAAATGGTTTCAGTTAGTTAAATTTGTCTGCTGGTATCGGTAAGTTCAGTGTGTTCTAATGAGATATCCCTATCCGTGATGCCTAAAGAAAAAACCTCTATTAAAATTAAAATTAACCAGTGGCTCAAATCCGTGTATGATGCCAGGCATCTATCAAGCAGTGAGCGACAACGGTGAAATATTCTGTAAAGCATGTGGCAAAGTGGTAAGAATGTAAAAAATATTTTTTTATCAATTTAGAAGATATTGTTTAAAAAATAAAATTATGCAAATTTTAATGTTGAATATTCAAGTTTAAGCGTGAAAAGAAGTCCCATTTGGAACAGCATGAAAGAGGAGAACATAAAAATAATGCAAAAAGGCCGTTGAGACAAAGTTTATTAAACCAACCGTCTACGTCTGGCTTGGCAAATTGGGAGTTTAATTTGGACATGTGCAACGCCTTAATTGCTGCAAACATTCCTTGGAATAAGTTGTCTTGTCTTCAGTTGAAAGAGTTTTTACAAAAACACATGGGAAAAAATATTCCGGATGAATCTATGCTTCGAAAAAATTATTTAACGCAGTGTTTTCAACAAGTAAGTGAAAAAAACGTGAATTTTAAATTATTATGAGACAAACTTTTTTTATTTTTCAGGCTGTTGAAAAAATTAAGAATTACTCGGTCACAATGATATTTGGATTTCCGTAGATGAAACAACTGATTCAGTGGGGAGATATATAGCAAATATGATAATTGGAAAGTTGGACTATAAAGAGGCTAGTGTGCCAATTCTGCTCACTTCAAAACAATTAGAAAAAACCAATAATGTTACTATTTCACGATTTGTTTACGAAAGTTTGGGTATGTAAATTCCCTAAGTAATATCTACTTAAATATTATTTTGTATATATTTTAGATTTGCTGTGATCTGCAGACATCAAACATGAAAGAGTTAAGCTTCTGGTGACCGATGGTGCACCATATATGCTGAAAGCTGGCACAAATTTAAAAATATTCTATAAAGATCATAAATATTTGACATGTTTGGCACATTGCTTGCACCTTGTGTGTGAGTCTGTACGTAACCAGTACGAAATTGTTGACGGGCTAATTTCAAATACGAAGAAAGTTTTTTTAAAGGCTCCTACTAGAGTCGAATTTTATAAAGAGACGTTGCCCGATGTTCCGCTACCACCAGAGCCTGTATTCACGAGATGGGGAACATGGATACAAGCGGCATTATTTTACGCAGAACATTTGGATGGCATACAGAAGGTCTGTTTTGAATTAAATTGCTCTATTTTCTTAAATGATTAAATATTCCAGGTAATAATGGCATTTACCCCAGCTGCGCGATGCATTGAGTTGGCGCAACTATATATCAACAAACCACAATTAAAAAAAGATTTAATTTACAGTAAAACTAACTTTAAAATCCTTTCCGACAATTTAACTAAATTAGAAGCGATAGGCCTCCGTTAACTGAAGCCGTAGACATTGTGACATAGACATATGATTTATTACAAAATTGTCCTGGGAACGTATGTAAAATCGCGTTCCATAAATTAAAAAGCTCATTGGAAAAAAATTCTGACTTCAAATTTATAAAAAAAATTAACAGTTTATTGTCTGGGGAGGAGGTAGATCTGAGTGCCGACTCGATTGATGTAAATTGGACAAATTTTAAATTTGCTCCAATTACATCAGTCGATATGGAACGATCGTTTTCATGTTTGAAAAATATTTTAACGGATAATCGCACTTCAATGACATGTGAAAATCTAGAGCGATATATAGTTTGTCATGCAAACGCTTCGCTAAAATAATTGTGCTTTTACGTTCTTAGTATGTTTAAATAATTTGTTAATATTGTTAATATCTCCTTATAGCAGCAAATAGCTAATAAAAATGTGAAAAAAGTTTTAGTTATTATTTCGAAATTTACTTTTAGGTACCTAAACCTAAGGTATTGAACCTATTTCGGCCTTTTTGTGACCTATTTTGAAGTTTTTTAAGTCCTATTTTAGGCACCTTTTTCGGGTTTTTTTGTGACCTAAAATCCAGGCCCTAGTTATCAGTAACAACAGAAAGTCGGAAACTTTTATACGAACTATTGAGCCGCTGTTTGACAACACAATTGACAACAAAATTAAAGCAGTACGTAATAATTAATAATGAACATATAAATTATTCAAATTACAATAATTAATTAAAAATATAAAAATATAACAAATTGGAAAACGCAATGATAGCAAAGAGGAACTACGAAAGATAACTTTATATGGGAATTTTAAGCAGAGACCTGACATTCCGTTAGATAATAATTTTTGTTTGAAAATCATACAGGCAAGTTGCTAGTAATATTAAAAAATACAGGTTATATTTAAAAAAATAAGCGTTTGAATTTCGATAAATGTTGCACGACATATTAAACACCCCTTATATACAGCGTGTCCCCGGATTAACACATGGATAGGTAAGGTAGACAGAAAATTAATGAGTTGACATTTCATCTTTTGGTGTTTAGCCATGCTTATAGAATTTATGCCATAATTTTATTGCCGAAAAATGAAGTGTACCTTGGATATTTACAAAAAAGGAATTTTTTTCAATTAGAATATGTATTTTCTATAGGAGATACGATAATAAGGTTATTAAAAAACTATGTTCAGAGTAATAATTTATGCTAGTACTTAGTGTGTAAGCATGGCTGAACCCCAAAAAGATGAAAATTCAACTCAATAATTTCCCGTCTGCCTTACCATGCCTTATCCATGCGTTCATCCAGCGACACACTGTATATAAAGTGTTAGCCTCTAAATTGATAGCAGAAGAGTAACTCGCGACACTACAGCTGTTTTCAGGCTAAGTCTTAAAACGTCAGAGTCTGCAACTCAAAAAATTTTAACAAAATTTACTATGTAGCCAAAAGTAATTATCAAAAGTACACATAATTATAGCGTATATCATTACAAAAGTAATTTAAGTGTCTGTCAAAATACTGAATAAAAAGTATGGTAATCTAAGAAAAATGTTGAAGGCAGTTATGGAAATCTCATATGTCCATCTTTGGTTCTTTTCACGCTAAATTCCGCCGACACACTAATTGCACACCCGGTATAGCCCTCTGCAGTAACCGGTGGAAATATGTATATTATTTGGAGGATGTGCATCTTGCACAAAACCAGTCACCTGTATTAATTGAATATTAAATAGAATTTTGTGTGCCAAGCCCTCCTTTTCTTTCTTCTCATCTTTATTATATCAAATATTCTTGTTGTGCTAGATATATCTTATCTTTTGGCCGTTTGACTTTCTGTATTGCTTATTCCATTCGAAAATTTACTGTGTTATTGAAAATGCGACAACCCAGACCTCATTTCTTTTTTTCTCGCCTTTACCATGAGTCACACAAAGTCACTATGTATTATTTAGAATTTGTAAATAAAAGTGATAGTGTTGATAGCAATATGTCAATTCATAGTAGTTACTTATTCCGTTGAGAAAAACAAGACATCGACAAAATTGCCTCCAAAATCAAAGAACATTTTAACTTTTATTGCTCGACGTCTCCCCCATTCAGTCTATTTCAGCGCTGACTACTTTGCCTACATTAGCTAGTGGGTATATTATTACAAATACCGGATCGTTCACCGTAAAACCGTATTTACACCGAACTTCTTACGACAGGAACGCTAGTGCTGTTAAGTGTAGTGCAATAGTATTTAAATATTAGCATAAATACATAAGGGAATAGTTGCTTTGTGATTTATTATCGTGGTAAGTTTTATATTGAATAAATAAGATCGCCTTTGGGTACATTTAAATAATAATTCAATGTTCTCTTAGCGCAAGAGCAATTTAAACTCAGATGTTATTTTAATGTAGTCTAATAACGTTCAATATAGGTTTTGCTCCAGGACTATTCATAATGATGCAAAACATAGCAAATATTTATTTCGTTAAACCAATATTTGAGATTACTAGGTAAATGTGGAAGTAATACAATCACTGCCGAAAATCTTCCAGTTTTCATTACTATTAGGACGAAGCATAGCAATTCTTGACAAGAATAATGAACGTTAAATAAATATTTCCATATAGTTAATTTCAGCAATTATATATACAGTGTTACATATAAAATAGTGCACCGTATAGGAAATTTTTTTATTGATCAGTATATAGGTAAATTTTGACTTCGACATTTGTTTATGCTTAAAAAAATTATATTAAATGATATGCACACAAACAACGTGAAGTTTTTAACAGCCAAATTTTGATACCTTCTTTCAGAAAATTTTTGGGAAATATCAAACGAAAGAATTGCTTGTCTTTTTAAATTTACCAATTTTCAACAAACGAGTACAACTTTTTTTTCAATTTAGTTGTAATAATAGATTTGATTTCATTTTTTAATATAAACAAATAACGATGTCAAAATTATATTGTTTCATAAAAAAATTTCCTATATGATGTGGACTTTATGTGTAACACTGTTTTTTTATACTTGCCATATCATTAACACATAATATTGGCAAGCGATCTTCTCTAATGACACGATGCTATTGAAAATTACAACCAGATTAGATTGAAACATAATCCGACAGTGTACATTGCATAAGACTTGGTTTGTCATGAATTTAAACAACATAACGGAAATACATTTTGTCATTATTTAACGTAAACCAGAAATATTTAATTAAGATAACCTCCATGATTCATAGTTTTCACTTCCTACGAATTCTGATTCCTATACATGAATAGCGTATATCCGGTTTTAATTTCCCATTACATTTACAATTGATCGGTCTGTCATGCTGTTATTGCAAAAGAAAATTAGCTATATGCATATTTTATTGAATTGGGTGCGTTGCGTATTATTATTTATTTTATATAGTATATTTAGTTATGAAAACTCAAATAGCCGTTGTTTTAAAGTTACTGTCAATAAGTTTCTTCCTCTCTTTCCCACGTTTTCCTAGGTCTTCCTCTTTTTGTTTCAACTATCTTCATTGTTGTTTCTTTGTGGTAACCCAGGATTCATTTCTGTATAACAAAGGAGAAAGATATATTCTATGGTGAACCTTTTTATTTATAAATCCATTTTTCATACTATGGGATAATTTTGTGGTAGCCGTTATTCTATAATTAATTGCTGTTTCGAATGTTCCTTTTCTATCAAATATTGTTCCTAAGTACTTTATACCTTCTACTTGTTGATTTATTTTTATGGTCGCTTTGTTGTTTATATTAGATATTACCGGTACATTGGTCTTTTTTGTGCTTATTATCATTCCTGTTTCTTTTAGAGCCTTTGTCCAAATATTTATATTTTATTACATTTCTTCGTTGTTGGCCATCATTAGTACAATATCATCAGCAAACACACATTCACTTAATGTTATGTTCTGCATCCTCCTTGCCTTACTCCCTGCGTTGTTACGAACTTTTCGGAATCTTTGTTTAGGTATCTTATTGCCGATGTACATAGATTTTATCGCTTCTATTAGGTTTTTCTCCACTTTATATTTTTCCAAAGTTAACCATTTTTGTTGACGAGGAACTTTATCGAAGACTTTTTCCAGGTCGATACAGCAGAGAAAGAATTCTTTATAATAAGCCTTCTCTCTAATTGTTTTTCATATACTTTGCAGGCACTGCTTAATAGAGATATACCTCGATAATTTCTACAGTCTTTCCTGTCTCCTTGCTTATATTTGGGTAATATAATTGATATCTCCCAATTTTTTGGCACATCTTCTGTTATTATTAATTCTTGTTTTGATTCCCTACTAAACCTCGTTTAATTCCTTTTTTGGGTTTATGTATATTGTTGTAGGTTTTACAATTCACCCGTGAATTCTACTTCTGTCTCTATCATTTCTTTTAAGTATTCTCATCTTTTGGCTATTTCCGGTATTTCTGTTATTATTCTGCCATGCTAGTCCTTGATTTGTTGTGCTAACTTTGATTTATGCATTAATTTCAATCTAACGAATTTAAGTAGTCATGTTGAAAATATGAATGTAGATGGTACGATAGATACATAACATATATGTAAAGAAATTTTTGAAAAAGTATGTAAGAAAGATAAATTACCATATATCCATAATTTTTGTGTAAAAAGTATAATAATGTTCTAATGTTGCAATCAACAATTATAATAAGTATGCAACTTAATAAAAATGCGTGCCGACACCAGCGGCCCACTCAATCTCGACATTTTTAGGCGTAATCTTTAGCCTCATTGTTGTTATTACAAATAGCGTCACTATATGAAGAATAAACTATTAAAACGAGATCAGACACTAGAATATTACCCAATTCAATGCAATCTTTTTCTTTTCTGCACTGTAGTTCAATTTTTGGGAATCCGTTCTTTTGGAAATTAATGACGCGCAACAATACCTGTAAACAAAGGTGTTTAAATATCTATCAATGAGATTTAAAACTAAATTCTTGTGAAATATACTTTATTGGAAAAAGGAACACGCTAGTGTAAAACGCAGAAATGTTTTTGTCATTAGATAGAGTTATCCAAGAAATAAAAGTACGTTTCGAGTAACTACATGTTCTTGTAGGAAAGTATTCATGCCTAATACCATCTAATCGTTTAAACGAAAATGTAGAATGTCAAGTGAATAACTTTGTCGACATTGGAGAACAGTTGCATATTGAACGAAAAAGGATCCAGAATTTTATGTCTGACCTGCTTTACAAAAACAAGCAAAACGTTGGAAAAGCGGGCAAGGACCTCTCGAGCTTCTAACATTTATTCAAAAATACAGGTTGGAAAACTCTGTTCCCAACATAGTAATATTTTTAAGAATTTTTTTAACAATAGCCATCAGTGTCGCTAGTTGTGAACGGAGCTTTTCCAAATTAAAACTAATTAAAAATTATGTTCGTTCCACAATGAGCGATTTAAGATTGCGAAATTTAGCGATACCTTCCATAGAACAATAACTAACAGATGATATAAGTTTTGACAATGTCATTCAAGCCTTTTTAAAAAAAAAGCAAGAAAAATAAATATATAAACAGGCTTACATTTTATCATTATGTGTACAACCTGTTTAAACAAAAGAAATATTTTTATTTATTTATTTATTTATGTTTAGTAATTGCTAATAACCACTCTTGATTTTGATTGACTTAGAAAGGGCGGCAAAATGGGGACCGCCCAGGGTGGCAAAAGCTCTAGGTACGCCAGTGCAAATATCCAACAGATATCCCGAAGTTGTAATTACCTTTTGTTATTCGTTTATTCCAAATAAACGCGCCATTAATCATTTTATTTAATTTTGCTTTCTTGGAAGCAAGAAAGCATTTCGTTTATTTTTTTCCGGAGTGAATATACGGGATTTTTAGCATTAACTTGCGAAATAAGAAAGTGTCTGTAACAAAAAGAAAGCAAGTAATTGTAAGAGTAGTGAAACGAGTAGAGATTTATGAAAAGTCGTAACCGAATGGAATCAATTGCAAATATTGCAGAGAAAATGTGTGTTTTACGAACGAAAGTGTGTCTAGTCTGTGAAGAAATACAAATAAACGGCGACACCCTCATCATCATATACTGAAACATTGGAATATTTGCGGCAATACTACGAGGGTATATCAAATATAAACGGGTCTCGCTTTTTAAACAAATTCTAACTTTATTTAACTAAGCTTTCAAATATATATTATTCTTCTACATACTCTTCTGCCCTAGAAATACATTTTTCCCATCGAATTGGGAGCTTTTTTATTCCATCATCGTAAAAATTCTTCGGACGTTCGTGTAGTCATTAGAGCACGAACGCTTCCACCGCTTCGTTGTCGTCGAAACGCTAGCCTCCAAGCGCTTCTTTGAGGGGTCCAAAAAGATGGAAGTCACAAGGTGACAAGTCTGGCCTATAGAGTGGATGTTCCAGCGTTTGCCATTCTAATGCATCCACTTTTTGCATTGTGGCGTTATCCACATGAGGCTTGGCGTTGTCATGCAGATGAGTGACACTTCTGACCGATTGCTTCTTCCATTTCCTTCGAAGTGACAATTTCGCGGCATCCAGTACTTCACAATAATATTGCGCATTAATTGTGCGTCGATCGTGGAGAAAATCAACGTGAAAAGTACCTTGCCGATCAAAAAAACTGGCCTCGATCACACTTGTCCTTGGGCGGCGATCATGGCTCTCGTTCTCGACCTTTTCGCGCTCTCCAGAATTTTTTTCTGCCATGCAAACACACGGGTTCTTGACAGGGTGTTGTCCCTAAACTGTGTCTGTAATTGCCGCAAAATTTCGGTTGGGTTCACCCCCTCCTTGGCCAAAAACTTGATGATAATCCGCTGCTCCACGGAGACATGCACTTCTTTCTTGCTCATGGTTTTTTTTTGATACTAAAGGGACCCGAGAGAGTTGCGGTCGGTTCTACCCTCTCCCTAACGGTATAGGTTACATGCGCATCAACCCCATCCAGCTCTAGGAGCCTTCCGGAATTTTTAAGAAGATCGGTTATATCGGTTATATACACCCTCGTATATTATCAAAGTTGTGGTAAATTCATTGCTTATGGTACAGGTCCCAGGTGCTTATGGTTCCAGCATACTGTGTATGCTGGGACTTAAAATAATAGGGTCGAACAAAAGTTTTTTCGTTTTTTGGATTGGTAGACGTAGGATTACAAAACTGTCAAAAATAAAAGTAAAGTGGCTGTCGTCAACAATGCTATACCAAACATCATTGTTGTAAGTATAACTAAATTATCTTGAGATTTTATTGATACATTGTGGGGACCCAAAATGCCCAATGTAAACAAAAAGATTTTGGCAATTTTGCGTCATTACTGGAAATTAGACAGAAGCTGTTGATGCCGCTCGTATATTCCGTGAAATTGAAGGTCAAGATATTATCTCAGATCCGACTCCGCAAAACTGGTATAAAAAATGCAGCAATGGTTAAACGGATCTCCGAGAGGAACGACATTCCGAATTACCTTAAATTGTTGACCAAGAGGTTATTCGTCAAAGAATTGAGGTCACTTAAGCTTCCAGCATGTGACAATTGTGACAAGAGCTTGACCTTTCGTGATGGACAATAGGCCGTCATCTTCATAAACTGGGGAAGATAAACAGACGATGCAGAGAAGTGCTTCATGAAGTGACTGCAAAACAGGCACGGCGGCGAGTGCAAATCTGCAATCAACTTCTTACCAATCCACAGGATCTCCATTTCTATCGACGAATTATAACGTGTGACGAAAAGTATAATCGTAATCCAAACAAATACAATCAATAGTAGTCTGTGGCCAATCTGCAGAACCTGTGGTCAAGCACAAAGCTCTGTAGCAAAGGTGATGCGTTCGGTGGAATTTACAGGGTGCTATAGATTTTGAATTGGTACGAGAAGGTAAGGCATTAAACTCCGAATTATACTACGAGGATTGGATTAAATGCATACAGTTTTAAGAGAAAGATACCCCGGATTAATCAACAGAAATCGCGGGGAGGTAGAAGAAGGATGCTGTGAGTTCTTCGTTTTTAAGCCAGGCGCGGAATCGAAAGCCTTACCAGACAATGGCACTAACGATCCTATGGATTATATTTTGAATATTATCTTTGTTTTGTTCACAAAAAATGATAAATCTTTTGCTCCCCCCTAATAATTTCAAATTGTTAGGCAAATGATCAAATATTTTGCTACCGACATATAGATGGGGCCGATAATATAGTGTTGGGCTTAATCTGTCAGATCTAATAAAAGTAGGAAGCCTAGAATGATAAGAAAAAACATCTGAGTTAGTTGAAAAGATTTTATTGCCGTGAAAACAATTTGCTGCAGCTCGTACGTACTTATAACATTGTAAATGGGAGAAGTGCTCCGATTTATAAAGTAATCTCTGCATGAGTCGGTGTAATGCAAGTTGTTGATAATACATAAAGCCCGTTTCTGTAAAAATAAAATCTATCTTTAGTTGCCGTCATTACGCCAAGAGAGGAGTCCATGACTTAAAGCAAAGTATTATATCTTAAAGTTTAAGTAGTACACATCTTTTTCATTTTAGTCAGTACGAAAAGGGCCTCTTTTAATTTTGAAACCATGGTTTGTAAGTGCATATCTCATTTTAGTTTATTACAAAAAGTAGTACCCAACAATCTACAACTTGACATTGATATCACCCAGCTACTGTTGTAAGCAGAATGTCTCGTCTGTATTAAAAAAGATTGTATTAGTTTTGACAATATTTAAAATCAATCTATTGTCGTTAAACCAGCAAATTAGTTTTCCAAGAGCATTCCTACAATTCACAAGAAGTTTCTGTCTGTCATTGCCAGTTACAACATTTGTATCATCGGCGTACAAAGTCACATAATTTGGTATTTAGGTGGTAAGCCGTTAATAAAAACGACAAACAATAGTGGCCCTAATATGGAGCCTTGCAGTACACCGGATGTAACACCAACAATAGCATTAGTTAATTTTAATACGTTAAGTCGATCTTGATAAATAACGTTGAAATTTGAGCGAACAATAAAAACAAATAGCCTATGTTTTGAATAATTTAAGTATAAAAGAAAAAAATTCTAACAGATGCATAATGTGTTTTTCATCAGACGATTACGCTATCAAAGAGATTTATAAGTGTCAATGATTAAGAGTGACGGTTAATTTAGATTCATAATTGCGAACGCAGAATTCCAAGAATAAATCCCAAATATGTAGCTGCTCTCAATAATTGTTAGTAAGCAAACATCTGCAAATAAACTGTAACAGCTGTTTACACGCTCTTGGAAGGCTACTATAAAAAGGATAGAGGCCAACGACTTGTATTGGTATAACGAAAAACTTCCACGAAGGAAATTGCATTTCTGAAATACTTACACATTCAAGGTTAGATGATAAGGTTTAGGCAACGTTTAAAAGGATATCAGAATTTTATATCGCAGAGTGGAAATATGCAAACGAAGTTAAGAAAACCTTACTACTGATTTGTCGGAAGGAAATGTAAATCAAGATAAAATAATCTGGATCTAGCTGCGAAAAGAACTATTAGAGTGATGTTTTCAAGAAACTATATCTAGAAATATAAAGTTAAGTAGTTAACTTTCGAAAAGACAGCCGTTACCATAATGATAAGAGGTAAACAACGAGGTACAAGAGATTCATTTAAAGGAAGCAAAACTGTGTTAAAAGCACGGCACTACTACTCAGATAATAAAGATGTTAAAAGTTCCTCATTATGAGTCCAATAAATAAATGGAAAAAATGCGCAATAATATCTAATTTGCTTAATTTTAAGGAATCGCAAAAATTTTTTGATAAAAAATATAGATATTACAGCTTTTAAAGAAATATTTCTCAGGCTTTAACGATGAGACGAATAAATTGTCGTACCTTCGTTAAAATTATTGCGTTTTTTATATTAAATTTTAAACGAATCATCACATGATTAATTAATTATAATATCGAAACAGTTCACTAAAACTCTTACCACAATACTTTGCTCGTACTGGACGCACGTTTCGATAGCCAAGCTATGATCATCAGCAGTAAAACTGAATTAACAATTCAGTTCAGAAGCAATAATTCAGTGTTCCAGTGCTACAGATTTCGAGTACTTGATTATGATTATAATATTGTCAGCTCAAATAGTTTAATTTTGGTATTTATGGTGATCTAACACCAATAAAAGCCTCGAATATCTTCTTGACTTTCTAAAGAATATGAACGAACTATGCCAAACAAATGCCAAATGCCAGAGAGTAAAATAATGTGGAGATAGCAGCAAAAGTGGAAAATATTTAATTTATATTTATATTGCCCACCAACAGGTCACACTCCAGTCCCTATCATCAGCAATACATTTTCGTAGAAATCTTGAAATACGAGTTAGTGGGACACATTTTAACATAAAAATTAGGCCTGCCCTAGACATCCTTATCCCCACCAACCTACTTGTCAAAAACTGTCAATAAGAGGTAGCGGTCACGAATACCAGGTTTTTTAATTCTCTATTCTCTTGCATAGTATTTTTTGACAGTTGTAAATTATTCTGTGGAAAAAACTTATTTCACTTATTTCGAAGACAAAACATTTTTTTTTTTAGAAAATCAAAATTCTATTAACGGGGTTGGGTCAGAGGTAAGAGGGCCTGCTCCTGACCGTGGCAGGGTTAGGAAATGTGCGTTCGGGTCGTGCATCATTGTGCCCAGGTTAGTTATAACTAACCTGGGCATCAAGTTTGTATACCCTGTTGAGCCCGACACAACATGTACAAAAATATCCTAATTTGAGAAAATTATTTATTTTAAATCGAAAACAAAGTATGGGTTCAGACCTATATGGGAGCAATTTAATAAGTAAATGTTCAAAATTAGCTCCATATTTCAATACAGTGGTGTAAATCGGCATCTATTGCAGTTCCTACATTTTGAGAAACGTTATTATTTATTTCTCTGCAATATTGGACGATTTTTTCTTCTGAATCTTTTAGTGTAGTTGGGAGTGTCTTTACTTTCAATTTCAAATGTCCTTTCAGAAAGAAATCTGAGTGGTACACTTTTTAAAATTTTCTTGAAATAGTTCATTTTCTAATTAAAACGATTTGATTTTTGATTTTCTAATAAAAAAGCAAACAAAATATTTTCCAGTCAAATAACTTGCAACTGTCAAAAAATGTAGTACAATAGAACAGACAATTGAAAAACCCTTTCATTTGAAGGGCTACTTCACACTTCTTTCCATTTGATTGTTTTTATGAGGGATGGAGGGGACATGAGATAACCATAACAGATCTAATTTTAATGCTATAATGTGTCCCCCGAGAAACAGAAATTGTAAGCAAACGAATGAAATACATTTAATGTTTATTAATTTTTACATTTCCTTCTTATTATTAATTAATTAAGTTAGAAAGTAGAGAATAAATTTCAAAAAGGCTTTTAAATTATTTCTCAATATATTGTTTATTTTTTTTTATGTCATTAAGGGAAATAAATTGGAAACATTAAAAAAAAAAACATTAAAATTACCATAATAAAATGTGTAAAAATTACAAATTCTATTCCGAAATCGATAAAATTGAGATTTTATTCGTCGTCTTCCAGCTTTAAATATATATATTTACCTTATAATTTTCTGAAATTTAATATTCCCATTTAATTATCATTTTATTGTTGTTTAAAATTTTTGTAATTTATTTCTGTCCATAAAGTTAAAAAAAATGAGAAACACTCACCGCATATCCGTTTTCAAATTCCATTTCTAACCTATGATCGAGGCACTTCCTTTCAAAATCTATTTTAAAATTATTTTGACGTCGTTTTCATTTATTTTCCAACATCAGTTACCGTTTTCCGGTTAGTTATCTCTAATTATATACACGAACAGTAATTTGCATATCTAAATTTTAAAATAGTCTTTCTGGTATTTTGACATTATTAATCAAAATTGTTTTACGCAGAAGGAAACTTCCCAAATGGAACATTTCTGTGTTTGTTTGACAGGCATTTGGGATATTTTCAACAAATATTTATATAAGAAATATCCAGTAATCGTTTTACTGAATGTGACCATGGGATATGTATGTATGTATTTTTTTACTTTTCTTGAAATTAAACCGCCGTAATTCGCTGTTGCGCATTAATAAAGAAGCGGCGCTTTACTGATTACTGAAGCTCGTGTTAAAATTTCAAAGTGCCCTAAAAAACTAGATGGCATTACTGAAAAGGCGTGCATTTTCCATCTTGGCTCCAAATTAATATATGATTACATCAGTTAGTACTTACTTATTACATATCTAATCTAAATAATGTAATCTAATGTAATCTAAATAATGCAATGAGCATTAACAATAAACCTAGTAGCTTATAGCTTGGCTTACTGGTTTATTCAACATCAAGATACACAGCAAATACCAAATTATTTGCACACTTCTCACCATACAAGTTATTTGATTAATTCGGAACAATTGTTCCGGGAATTCGTGGATTACCATTGTCAACCGAACGACCGAATGATGTGAAAAACAAATTTTAATTCTTGTTCTATCCCTACTCTAACAGATATTTACAAGTACCTACTTTTACCGCCTTTATA
The DNA here is from genome assembly GCA_029619315.2 of Dynastes maya. Classification (NCBI taxonomy): domain Eukaryota; kingdom Metazoa; phylum Arthropoda; class Insecta; order Coleoptera; family Scarabaeidae; genus Dynastes; species Dynastes maya. The sequence goes on along the minus strand of JAROYE020000003.1, from coordinate 56,836,470 downwards.
CCCTAAACCTTTGAAATATACGAACTAAAACTAAATATACTATTGCCTGTTGCACGAAACGTAAACATGTGTCCGTTTTATATTAATAAATACATCAGAACTGAATGGCTAAATGGATCCTTTTCCCTGTTTAACGCATTCGCATTCTTTTTCATATAAATGGATTGGTAAGCGTTTAATTATCGCGGTGAAGTTACGTGCTTAATTGATTTGAGGTTTTCTAAATTAATATTATGCCAGGTTTCGTTTATATGTTGTGCTGCACTTGACGATTCGATCCTTCCATAGCGGTAATGAGCTATATGTTCTTTGAATCTGGTGCCTGACACCCGTTTCGCTTGTCCAATATAGGCTTTATCATGGTCACCGTAGGTGAATTTATAAATTTCCGACCTTTCCTTCGTATTCAGTTTATCTTTCGAATTCCCTAGAAAGTTTCTGAGTATACTTTGCGAACTGAAACACACGTTCACATCTTGTGCCCTAAAAACTTTACCTTTCGATAATCTGTGAAAGGGAAGTTTCACAAATTTCTTATCGCGGGCTTCTGCCAGAATTGAAGTGGAATTTCTTACATAACGCCTATGTTGGACTTTCTTAAGCAATGAAAAATAACCATTATATATAGCTACATTTTTTTATAAATTTAAGTTCTTTATTGAATCTACTTTTATTCAAGAATTTCAAACAACTTGTGTGGTGGGGAATGTGCCGATACTTTAGTGTTTGTCATACTACCCCATAGTTCTTGCTATCATTATCAAAATACATGTATATTTTATAGTAATTATTTATTATTACAGTTTTTATACTATTTTGTAGTACCGAGATTTACTTTTGTATTTTCAAATCTCTTTGTATTCTTTAAAAACGGTTTTTGTAATATATTCCCTACGCACGGAATTTTAAATAAAACATAAAGTGAATGGTTTTATTTCTAAAAATGACTGAAGAAATGCCATACGCAAATATGTATATGCATATAAAATGTTCCTTTCTTCACTTCGCTATGCTAGACATCTACTTCTAGAAGTTCGAAAAATATTTTTAGTATTTTATGGTCGTAAGATCTAAAAGAAACAACCGATACGAACATATTCGAAGTTTAAATATATGCATAAGACGTATTCCTGGCAATGACATAATGGTTCAGGAATTATTTTGGTTACTTTGGGCGAGGTACTATGTAACGAATTTATGGCACTATTAGAAAGATAATGAGTTGGTATTTAATTAATTCTGATTTAATTTTACTATTCAAAATGTCATGTTATGTGTATACAGCTGTCTGTTTTTCGATGTTTTTATACAGTGTCTTAGAAATGATAACACACAGATATAAAAAATCTGATAAATGTTGGTGTTAAAGCTACAGAAGGGTATTTACATTTTGGTTATTGTTAAAATTTGCTATATTTCTATTGTTATAACTATCGCTGGCCACGAGCGGTACCGCGCATCGGCGTAGAATCAGTTCGGACCGAGAGGAACGGTAGTATTACTTCGTCTGCGGAGCAGTACGGACATTTTCGCTGCCGGTCATTTGCGCAATTGTTTATCTGTCCTACAAAAATTATGATTTCGTCAGCAAAACGACCGCGGTCGGACAAACTTCGAAAATTTATTGCAGAAATTCCAGACTTAATATATGAAGGTGCTAAAATGAAATGTGTAATCTGTAAAATCCCGTTAATGTGTTGGTCCAGACAACATTGTCCACGACACGTAAATAGTGAAAAGCATGTCTCAAAAAGAAATTGCGCACGAGACAATGACAAATTTATATTTAATTTATGCGTTACGTTTATCGCATGTAATATACCGTTTAATTTACTAGACAAGGAACCATTTATCTGCTTTTGGAATAACTATTCGGAGTGCAAATTACCAAGTCGAACATCGTTACGAAGAATTGTGCCATCTGCCCGCGAACATATTGAACAAAAAATAAAATCGGAGTTGAAAGATCAAAAATTGTGGTTATGTGTCGACGAAACAACACATGGGAAGAAACATTCTGTTCTTAATGTAATGGCACGCAAATTGGAACCTCATCAATCGGCACCTTCAATTCTATTAGTCTTCAAACGAATACAACAGTGTGCTGCCGAAGTAATTTCAAAGTTAGTGTTAAATACATTGGACAAGTTTGAACTTTCAACAAACCAACTCTTGATGTTAGTGAGTGATGGTGCTGCAAACATGCTTTCTGTAGGCCGGTCTCTTAAAAAGCATTCTGCTAATTTGTTACACATTACGTGTAAAATTCATGCTCTCAATCTTGTGGCGGATAGTATCAGAAAATGTTATTCTGAGGTAGACGCTTTAATAGCGCATACCAAAGCAGTATTTGTCAAATCACCGAAACGTATTCGCGAATTTCACAGACTGTGCCCCCGTATACCAGAGCCACCAGAACCTATTCTAACTCGTTGGGGAACATGTTTGCAGGCCGCGTTTTATTATCATAAATATTTTGACAATATTAAGGTTAAAATGGATTTAAAAACCATTCACGACAATTACTTCGGGCTAGCAGATGCAATAGAAAAATTACAAAATCCTGCGGTGCCGTTAGAAGAATCTCTACAAATAGTGCAACATGTTCACGCACAGCTATGCGCGATTGAAGACGCAAAAAATGTTTCTGTTCTAGAAAAATTTGAAAGTGTTTTTGAGAAAAATTCTGATTTTGGCACATTAAGACACATTTGTGAAGGTGCGTCAACAGAATCGTTAAGTTATTTGAAAGATTATTTTACTTACGCAAATATTACGTCACTAGATGTAGAACGTTCGTTTTCTGCATATAAACGCATTTTTTCCTCATGCCGTACTAGTTTTGCCGAAACAACAGTTGAAACATATCTAATGTTGCAGATATTTAACAGACATTATTCACTTTGTGATTTCACGGAGGACTGTTTGAGCACGTGTTATTTAATTTTTATTTAAAAGATGAGCGAAATTATTTGCGGCAGCAAACATCTCTATTAGCAGAATAACTCTAGTGGAACGCGAGGTCTGGTCGACTCTACGCTACTGCGCGGTACCGCTCGTGGCCAGCTTTAGTTATAACAGTTACAACAAAATAAAAATAGTAAAGTACGTTTTTTTTTCGTATAGAATTCGTAGCAATGGGCAAAAAGGTAGATTTGAAGTAAGTTGTACTAACATCAAGGTTCTAATACTGTTACTATTTATTTACCAACCATGTTGATCATGATTGCCCTTCATTGTAGTTATCAAATAGGTGAATATGGTTATAAAAGTGTGTAAATCCAGCAGATCGTTCAAAATAAGTGTGACACGCTAAAGTTAATCAAAAATTGAGTTTTGGACAAATAAATTCAATCAGATCGCTGTTCTTTTAAACATGGAGATTGTGCTTCTGGTCTAATGGTATATAGATATATTTTGGTAATGTTTTTATTACTATACAGTACATTCAAATGGCATTATATCGTTAAAAGATTTATTAATGAAATTCGTTATTGGTGATGCATCAATAACTTATTCGGTGTTAGAAGTGCAATTTATTGTTGTTGTCTAGTTGTTCTAGTCTAATACTCAGCGACTTCTTATTCTTCTACTCATCTTAACATGTACCATACCTTTTATAAAAATTTGGGACAAGGGATACTATTATGACATTGCCCATTTTAAACATGTCTTTTGTAAACTATGAAGAAATATGTCAAATTGTATGACAGCGTCAATCGTAAACGAACAAGTCATTGTCACAAGATTGAAAAAACATCAAAATGAGCTCATAAGAGTTGTCCCAGATTTTTATGAAAGTGATGGTACATACATACATGTCTATGGAATTGTTTTATCTTGCTCAGGCACATTTTCTTATAACATTTCATTGGTTGTTATTGTTTTTTTTTTATTTACCTATTTCTATTAATTTCAGATATACAAAACATGATGATAATTATTGCGTTACTAGTATTTTTGAGTGTGTCGATCAAAGCTGAAGAAAGTGAGTGTTGCTCAGGGATGAATATTATAAACGAAAATGGAACGTGTTACGATGGTTCTAAAATTAAGATTACCAGCACCGCCTGCGAATACAGACTCATGCTGGGAAAAGACCAATTTACAATAGCCAAAAATGGATCTTTGGTGGAACTCATTGGTTTGGATGAATTCATACCGCCAGATAGGTATGCATATATATTGACTATATTATATATCTATAACTTTCCTTTAATAACAATATTGTAGGTTTTGCTTAACAAAGTTCGAACCTACAGGTGAAAATGTGAGCGTTATATGTTTTACGGATACATCTGGTGGCGGAGGAATTCATTTTGCGAAAGTCATTTGTTCTCTTATTTCGGTATTCTTTCTTTTCATCACGATATTTGTATTTCTACTAGTTCCAAAATTAAGGGACTTACAGGTAAGTTGCAACATCTGCTAATTTTTTTAAAAGACAGTGGAGAGTATTGAAATAATAGTAAAAAGTAATCTTTCTTCATTGATTTTTGATCCTAATTTGCTAAGTTTACTTATAAAATTACAGGTTTATTATACATATACATATATTACCCATTTTATAGTTGTTTTTACGTAGTTTGTTGGTAGTTATCATTACTGTTAATATCATTAATGCATTTACAATATTTTTTGAATACTATCATAGCTTTTTCTGTAGCTTATTGTCGCTTTCCATTCAACAACGCGAGTAGCCCCGAGCTACCCAAGCAGTTCATGTTCTGTGTTACTTGAGTAGCTCGGAACTATTTCAGTTGTTGAATGAAAGGCGACAAAATGAATTAGTTGTAGCACGGCGTTAAGATAGGACAATCTATTATCTCTACTAAAAATTTTAATACATTTCTAATTTGATTCTACAAATATCATAAGGGGCCTTTTACCTAACATATCTTCTCAATTAAATAGAATTTGACATAGGCATATTAACATTTTTCTCTTTAAATGATATGAGGAATATATTTTTAACACTTTTGATATGGGATACCTTGTACATATACAGTATGTCCTAGATTGAGTAGGGCAACATGGACATCTTCCTATTATCCAAATTTGAGGTTTGTTTAAATTGGCAAAGTTGTACAATTTTGAGTACCAATTCAAATCCCGTTGAGAAAAATTTTAAATTCCAAACAGTAAAGTGTCTTTGTAATTTCAAAAGATAGGAAAAAATGTTTCAAGTAAAAGTGATTTAGCTTAATTAGGTACATTTATACCTAATAAAAGGAAATTTAAAATGCCGGTTTTTGAGATATTGGTAGCAGCTTTTTTACTTTAAATGTTCGCCGTATTCGCCGTATTGATTTTTTATGTAATTAAAAAGCATTATACGGTTTCTTTTCAACGATAGGCACTTGACTATTTCGTTAACAACAACAACAAAAATTATAAACACTCCGAATCGTTACCTATTTGAGCTAAAAAGTTGTTATTTATTCTGCTGACTTTAAATATAGTTTTCAAGTTGGTCAAGATTGCTACGTAAAGCAACTCTACAGGCCAGAGATTTTCAATAACGGATAGCCGCAACTAAGCTGAGAATTCAGATCTAAATGAAATTCTATGATATTATAGGCTTATCTGGTGTAAAAAGAACAGTGATTTTTTAATTCAATGCTTCATAAGCTAAAAGAAACACAAAAAGGAACGACTTTTTAACTAGCTTAAAAGAAACTAATTTTAATGAGTTCGTTTATAGAGGAACAACACCCCATTACTCCAATTTTAAAACTTTAATGAACTTCCAAAACTAATGAGGATGGGGCACTTGGTCAGATATTAGCTTGTTCTATGTGATCCAAGTTTACTTTTGTAGCATCATACATAATTGATAACAGTCACAATATTTCAAGTGTCTTTCTCACTCTTTACACATAATCTTAGCTTTGCATGTATTTTGAAATTAACTTACAATGATAGCGGATAACATTTTAAAATTGAATATTATACATTATATTAAATATTTTTGATGGTTTATCAACAAGTTAGCAATAGTGTGACAGCAATCTTGGACAATCTTTTTACCTTTGTATATTTTGATTGTTTTAGGGCAAATGTATCCTCAATTCCATGATTGGTTTAATTACTGCATTTATGTCTCTGGCGGTGATCCAATTGCACGGCACTTTTGAAAGGCCAGCTTGTTTATTTTGGGCTTTCACCGTATATTTTACGTTCTTAGTAGCGTTTTTCTGGCTGAATGTTGTCGCAATAAATATGTGGAAGAAGACTGTGTAAGTTAGCGAAGAGGAGGACAACGTGTAAAGTAATGACATAATTTTTTTTTTTAGTATGCCAAGTCTATTTCACAAGACCGATAATTTCTGGTACGTGCTATACTTTATCTATGGGTATGGTGGACCCCTTATCTTTCTTACTTCAGCCATTATCACTCACAATGTGGATGGAAATCATATAAAGCCAGGATTTGGAGATGGAGTATGTTTCTTAAATGGTAATTATACAAATAATTTTTTCATGCATACATGTTCTTGTTCTCTTCCCATTACTTTATCAAGGATATACATTTTGAATCTTTTGAATGTCTGTTACCGCCTTATTAAGTATAGTATAACAAACTAGCACATTGTGTAGTTGTATAGTACGTCTAAAGGTGTCTCAATTAGAACAATAGGATCTCGATTTTGAATAAAACGATACGCATTTCTAAAAACTAATGTATTTTGTATACCAATATAGGATTTATACTTTACAATTACAAATCGAAAAGAATATCAGACATATGACCACCTCGACTCACCTGACACAATGCCATTCATTTGGCGAAATTTATCAATACATTGGGCGCGTTCAGGCGACGCAACTGTTGAGTGTGGTGAGTTGTTGTCTTTCCTGAACGAGAAATGTTAACTATGGTGAGTGTCAATTGTTGTTACTTTTGTGTGTAGTATATAGTATAGTATATATTTCCAAAAAATGGACGACCAAGAAGTGATGTCTAAACGATTATTTATTAATGGAGAATAAAGGTGAATAAATGATACAGAAACATGTATATTTAGTATGAGCGGCGCCTCTTCAACGCACAATTCAGCAACATTTTGCCGAGATAATTGAAAATGAGATTGAAATTCTGATAATGTATAATTTCTAATAATAGCTCCACAGTTTTCATTATATGTTGGGTTTCCTCTAGGAGGTATACTGGTTTACTGGTCCTACAATATTTTCTACGGCAATTTCAATTACATTCAAGTTTATATCCTCTTCAAGTAATTCTTGTAAAATTATGTTCTGCATTGTTTAACTACTTAACAGAAAATAACAAATATAACATAACCTTCCTAACCTACAATAAGAACTGATTTCTTTCTATAAAAACGGAAAGTTACCAAACCGTTCAGCACCACTGTAAATGTTATCTGTCACCGCACCCAATACATGTTTACGGTTTAAGCAAACAGTTGCGTCGCCCGAACGCGCCCATTGGCACATAGAGGTGGATTTATTTCCTGAATAACACATTGAATGTTAGCCTTGAGGTTATTAATTATGGCCGATCTGTTGGCGTACAGTTTTTCTCTTTAAAAACCCCAAAGGAAAAAGTCAAGTGGTGTTAAATCACACACCTGGAAGGCCAATTGATGTCAGCATTTCGCGAGATATCTCGATCTAGAAATTTGGTATGGAGTAGAGCTAGTGTTTCAAGTACTGTGTGACATGTAGCACCGTCTTGCTTCAATTTCAATTCATCAATTTGGTCTAAGAAGAAATTGTTTAACATGTCACGGTAGCACTCAGTTTACTGTTACCGCATCACCAGCTCCACCCCCTTCTTCGTGTAAAGCATATGGATTTTTTTCATTCTAAATACGACAATTCTGCCTATTCACAATCTAGCAAATGAAAATCGGCGTCATCGCTAAATATTATTTTATTGCGGAAATCAGCACCAACTTGTTCGTTTGCCAACACACAATTAGCAAATGTACAACGTTGCAAATCATCTACAACCTTTAATTGTTGTGTTAGTTGAAGTTGACAAATGCAGATCTTTCTTTAAAATTCGATGCGTGGTGGTTCCTGAAAGGTTTCATTGTTGTGAACGACCCCCAATTGATGTGTTTGGATCGTCGCGTATTCTTTCGTTCACTATAGTAATATTTGCATTTGACCGACCACTTCGGCAGCGTATTGGTGTTGTTCTATCACAAATCGAAGCAGTCTCTTCAATGTCTTCAATTATGTTACGAAGTAATTCATAGCATTCTAATTCTCAAAGGAACTGCAAATGACCGACCATTTTCATAAAATATTTGTACACAAACTATTCGTTGTTGTACCGTCAAATGCACCATGTTCACTTCGTATCGTTTGCGAGCTCTATTATTGACAAAATAAGAATGGCGGGCGATTCAGACCCCGTAGAAGCTATTGAGACACCTTTATATTTATATTTATATTTATATTTATATTGAGGTAAATGTGTAATGACTAGAGCAACGCAACTGCGCTGAAAGCCAGTGCCGGACTCATAAAAGATTACACAAAATAAATTAAATGTGATACGTGCTCAAACACTTACCGTTTTAAGAGTCCTCCGTGAAATCACAAAGTGGATAATGTCTATTTAATATTTGTAAGATTAGATATGTTTCCAAAGTTGTTTCGGCAAAGTGAGTGCGGCGTGAAGAAAAAGTGTTTTTGTATGCCGAAAACGAACGTTCTACATCTAGTGACGTTAAATTTGCGTAAGTAAAATAATCTTTCAAATAACTTAACGGTTCTGTTGACGCACCTTCACAAATTTGTCTTAATGTGCCAAAATCAGAGTCTTTATCTAAAACACTTTCAAACCTTTCTAAAACACAAACATTTCTTGCGTCTTCTATCGCGCATAGCTGTGCGTGAACATGTTGCACTATTTGCAAAGATTCCACTAGCGGCACCGAAGAATTTTGTAGTTTTTCTATCGCATCCGCTAGTCCCACGTAATTGTTCTGAATAATTTCCAAATCTGTTTTAACTTGACTATCCTGAAATTTCAAGCGGCTTACCTTGACAGCCGCAGCTTCCTTTGGGTCGAATTCTAAAATCACGTTCTTTATATTCTCAAAATATTTAAGATAATAAAATGCAGCCTCTAACCATGTTTCCCAACGAATAAGAACAGGTTTTGGTGGTTCAGGAATACCGGGGCATAGTCTATGAAATTCCCGAATACGTTTTGGGGATTTTACAAACACAGCTTTTGTATGTGCTATTAGAGCGTCTACCTCGGGATAACATTTTCTGATACTATCTGCTACGAGACTGAGAGTATGAATTTTACATGTAATATGCAACAAGTTAGCACAATGTTTTTTAAGAGATCGACCTACAGCAAGCATGTTTGCGGCACCATCAGTCATAAACATCAATAGTTGATTTGTTGAAAGTTCAAACTTTTCCAATGTATTTAACACCAACATTAAAATTACTTCGGCAGTGCACTGTTGTATTCGTCTGGAAGCTAGTAAAATTGAGGGTGACGGTCGATGTGGTTCCATTGTGCGTACCATTACATTAACTACAGAATGTTTTTTTACGATCTGTTGTTTCGTTCACACATAATCACAGTTTTTTATCTTGCAACTCCGATTTAATTCTTTTCTCGACATGCTCACGAGCAGACGCCACAACTCTCTGTAATGTTCTCTCATTTGGTAACTTAAAGTCCGAATATTCATTCCAAAACGAGACGTATGCTTTCTTCCTTAGTAACTGAAATGGTAAATTACATGCAATAAACACATAAATTAAATTTAAATTTGTCATAATCTTGTGTGGAATTTTTTTTTGAAATATGCCCTGCACTATTTACGTGCCGCAGACAATCACTTTTCGACCAACACATTAAATCTATTTTACACACTACACATTGAATTTTAGCGCCATCACACTTTAAATCAGGCATTTCTGCAATAAATTCTCTTATTGTGTCCAACTTTGGTCGTTTTCGCGACGTAGGAAACATTTTCAAAACAAACGTAGAACTACGATATAGTATACGACAGCGTAGATGCATACACAACAGATCGGCTTTCGAGTCGCAGTTATACTGACGCTTATACCGAATTGTCCCGGCCGTGTTTATTTTGTGTAAACTTTTATGCGTCAGCCACTGGCTTTCAGCGCAGTTTGCGTTGCTCTAGTAATGACGTAAATACACATGTAGGCTTATTTAAAAGAAAATTACAGCTGTTTCATCGATATCTTACATTTAATTAACCTGAAATTTTAACGAAAATAAACATTTATGAAATTTAGTAAGAAGTTGTGCGAACCAATAAAAAATAACATTGAACTTTTGCTATTCGAATGTAAATATTTATAAATTAGTAGGCCTACATACCTTTCACAATTACCCTATTAATCAATTGGCGGAACGATATTTCTGCGTGAGTGAACGTGCAGATTCACGCAAATGTTACTGCATAATAGTTATTTGCATAATTACACAAATCAAAATTTTTTCGCGTTCATACATACTTCATTTAGTAAATTTAATAATCGTGAATATGAATATCTGCCAAAAAATATCTAAACTATTGGATTTTTTATGCATCCTATCATCCTCTATCATATCTCTATATACATAGCTCGAAAATAATAATTGGATTTTTATAGCACCCTTACCGTTGTGGAGCTATTTCTACGGACCTATTGCAGTATTGCTAGTTATGAATCTAATTCTATTTATATGGGCGACTATAGCATTGTGGAGGGATTTTTCCGAACAATCACCAAGAGTAAAGAATTTAAAATACAAGTAAGTTGTACTCACTTCTACATACACACAAATTAATAGTTTCTATTATCTACTATCGAGGACAAGCAAAGAAATTAAATAAGACAATTTACATATTATGTCTATTACAGGTGCTTACTAACTCTAAAACTATGTTTGATCATGGGAGTACCTTGGCTATTCGAAGTCGTCTCGTTCACACTGGAGAATGTACATCGATATTTGGATTATCTGTGGTATGTAAAATGCGATTTTCAGTGTTCAAGGCAACAGATTATTTACAGCAGTAACGAGATCGTGCTGTCAAAATACATTAAAAGCTGATATAGAGTTTAAAAATACGTTTGGGAAAAACACAATTTGATATTAATACGCGTCGCTGATAATACAGAGAAGAGATAGATTGCAATTTGATTTTTATTCGCTTTTTATGTAATGAAAACATCGACATTTGAAACTGAAATAAATATTAGATACATATGCTGTTAAGTTACGAGCTTAATTGTTTCTCTCTCTCTAATACCTATCTCTAATTGTCATCAATAACATCCATTAAAATAAACAACGAAATTTGCTAAAATTCGTATAAATATAAAATGTTAATTTTTGAACAAGTACGGGGGTGCTTTGAAGTGTTCGCGAAATGAAGCACAGATGGCAGCATCAGTTCGATTAAAACATACGTAATGGATGGCGTCAATTATTTTGTGCACAAATGTCAAATATGATATTGTTCTGTCAAGTAGTATCAATTTTGTGCCGTTGTGAATAAAGCTAGTTGTGTGAGTTTTGCAAAATGGATAAAATTAAAACGCGTGTGAAAAAAAGGTTGGAGGGCAACAGAAATTCATAAAGATATGCAGGATACTTTAGGAGATTTTGCTCCATCATTTAAGACTGTGCATAAGTGGGTGACGGAACTTAAACATGGTCGTGAGGGTCTAGATGACTCGCGCAGTGGACGACTAAAAACTGCCACGACGCTTGAAATCGTCGAAAAAGTCCACGATATGGTTATGCAGGATCGTCGATTGAAGGTCTCCGAAATTGCTAAGGATATACGCATCTCAGATGAAAGAACATTTCATATCCTAATTGTGGAATTAGGGATGAAAAAGCTTTCGGCAAGATGGGTGCCGCGCATATTGACAATGGATTAAAACCTTCAGAGAATGAGAATTTGTCAAGAGAGTCTAGACCGTTTTAACTCAAATAAAACCGATTTCATCCGACGATTTGTTACAACAGACGAAACTTGGGTTCATTATTATACCCCTGAGACCAAGCAACAGTCAAAACAATGGAGACATAGGGGTTCTCCACCACCAAAGGAAGCAATGTCCGTGAAATCAGCTGGAAAAGTTATGGCGTCAGGGAATATTACTAATTGACTCTCTTCTCAAAAAAATTCATGAAAAAAGACCTGGCTTGCGTAAGAAGATCATTTTCCATCAGGACGATGCGCGTCCCCATACAAGTGCGATAGCAATGGGAAAATTGAATGAACTGAAGTACGATCTGTTGCAACATCCATTTTATTCGCCTGATTTGGCTCCTTCTGACTTTCATTTATTCCCATGACTAGAAATTCTCCTCGGAGGAAAAAGATTTTCCACAGAAGAAGAAGTAAAAGCAGGTGTCGACGACTATTTTGGAGGACTTGAAGAATCGCACTTTCGTCATGGCATAATGGCTTTGGAACATCGTTGGATGAAGTGCATTCAACTTAAAGGTGATTATGTAGAAAAATAAAACGTATTTAAAAAAAAATTCTCATTTTCCCTTTAATTTCGCGAACATTTCAAAGCACCCTCGTATATCAACTATTTCAACAAATAAAATAAAGAACTACTCTGTAAAAGAATTTGGACTTCCAAAATATCTGTTCTTTAAAATGTTAATCGAGGAAGAAATAAATTTTAAAATGCTAAATACCGGGAATTTATCTAAATATGGTGTGATAGAAAAATACAACGATACAAAATATGGGCGAATACAGTTAGCCAATAACCTTTTTGTTCATGTCTACGTTGCTGTGTTAGTGTTAAAAAATAAGTAGTTAATAGGATTTCTTTTTCAAATTATAGGAATCTCACAGATTATTTAAATACCTTACAAGGTGTATTAATTTTTATGGTATTGGTACTGTTTCGTAAAAAAGCCCTCCGAGGATTGGCTAGTAATCCGACAATAGGAAACAAATTTCCAAAGTCATGGCAAAGACTAGATGATGACGAATGTTCAGACGAAGAAGCATTAGAAGAGGTTAACTCAGAATCTGCAGTCCAGTACAGTAGTCCGAAAATATGATACGTTAAAGAAGGCAATAAACTACAAATGTTCACAAGAAATACTAGAAATTGCAATATAATCCTATTAATTTGGTATTTATATGACAAAATTTCGCTAATTTGTTAGACACATTTTATTTATTGCACCTTAACGAAGACGAGTTGAGGCTCTCATTTATTTTATTTTTATATTAAATAAATACATCAACAAGACTGAATATATATGTATATGTACAGGAAGGATGAGTATACCCCACCTTCACTAGTTTTATCTGTAGCAGATTAAGCTTTAATTGACATGTATAGGTAACATTGTTATTTTGGGAAACTCAACATGTACATAGACAAATAACACTCTAAATGTTAGAATTACAAACCCTAGTTATGTTAAGTGCCCTCTATACGTACAAACATTTCGAATTTTAATTTAATTATTATACATACTTAATACATACATTAATGTCTCATAAGTTTTTATAATCAGTATACTTTTATGTTATGCTTGTTTAAATGTTTTGTTGCACATGACACTATTATTTGTTAGTTTTAATGAAAGCATCAGCAGACAGTATAAAACAGCCGTGAATTTGTAAATAGCTAACCAATATTAATCTAATACATGTCTGTGATTGTATACTTTTAATTAAAAAATAGATACATGTACAATTGAGCTCACACAAATCTAGTACAACAGATTTTTTTTGATGTTGTATTTCATGCTTTAATTGTCAAATAAGCATTTACCTGTGAGGCGAAGTAATAGCCTTCTTTCTGCAGAAATCGCGAACTAGTCAGAGTCAATCAATTGTCGTGAAATCTGCCAGAAAATAGTTTGAGATTTTTTTAGCCAATCAAATTGCGTCTGACAATTGCTTATTGTACTAGATTTATGTGAGTACAACTGTACATATGTCAAAAAAATTGAAAAGTAATTTAAGTCAATGTGTACGCTTATTAATAAGGATTAATGTTTATATGTTTTTAAATAAGTTAAATATATTTTTTTATGAAAACATAATTATTGTTTAGCTTATATATTAATGGCTACAACTTATATTTGAAAATTTCCTTTTTAAAGTGCATACATAGAGCGTGTAAAAAGTGGCAAAAGAATTATACGTACTGATGTTCTTTGTATTATTATAGAGCATCGAATGGCGTATTTTGATCCCAGAAAATGTTTGCATAATTCAACTTTAAAACGACTTGGTGAAGTGGTTACTACTAGGCTGGTTGAAAAGTTCGCGGAGCGATACCTATGCTCTATTAGTAGTAACTAATTTATAACTACATTAAACGTATTCATCCTTCGCATGTACCCGCAGAAAATTTCAAGTCATAGTGTTTTTTTTTTAATGGAAATAATTGAACATCGTGCTGTAATAAAATTCTTTGTGAAAAAAGGTTTAAAGGCAATGAAAATTCATAACGAAATGGTAAATGTGTTGGGTGATGATGCTCCTTCAAAAACAATGGTATGCAAGTGGGCTAAAGAGTTTCAACGTGGTCGTTCAAGCCTCGAAGATGATCCTCGCTCTGGACGTACAAAAAGTGCTACTACTGAAGAAATGATTAATTCTGTACATGATATGGTTATGGATAATAGACGATTGACCAAGCGTGATATTGCTGAGGCTATGGGCATCTCAACTGAACGGGTGTTACATATTTTGAAAAATGAATTAGGTCTGAGAAAGCTATTGACAAGATGGGTGCCGCATTCGCTATCTTTGGATCAAAAACGCATTCGAGTAAGACTTTCTCAACAACATTTGGCCCGTTTTCAAAAGAATAAAACAGATTTTGTGCGTCGATTCGTAACTATGGATGAGACTTGGGTTTACTACTATGATCCTGAACTGCGGCAACCAAGTCCCAGAGACCGAACCCGGTTGTCCAGCTCTGATGCAAGTGAAGGGGTCGAAATCGTCCAAGAAGGTTATGGCATCAGTATTTTTGGATGCAAAAGGCATTTTGTTAATTGATTACTTTCAAGCCGATAAAACAATAACAGGAGAATATTATAAAAGCCTTTTGGACCAGCTGAATGAAAAAATTCGCGAGAAAAGACCTGCTTTGCAGGAGAAAAGAACATCTATCACCAAGACAATGCACCTGCTCATACCAGCGGTGTTGTGAAGGCGAAATTGGTCGAATTAAAGTACGAACACTTGAAACATCCACGCTATTCCCCGCTATTTCCCTACGACTTCCATCTGTTCCCGAACCTCAAAAAATTTCTACGTGGAAAGCGTCTTCTATCAAATGAAGAAGTTATTGCAACCATAGATGGATATTTTGAGGCCTTCCGGAAAATCAGTTCGGGGATGGGATACGTAACTCGGAGAATTGCTGGAAAAAGTGTATCGAACTTAAGGGAGAATATACTGAAGAATAACGTAATTTTTTGAACCATAAACTTTTCAACCAACCGAGTATATGTAGTTTCCTCACAGCGTTTTGTTTCAATAACATTTGACTTTATAAAAATTTGATCTAAGAACGCTCTATGATAGTAAAAAAAAATAATGAATGTTTTCACATACCACCAACAAATTCATTAAATTTGAAGTAATTTGCTTTTCGAAAAATGCTTGGACAGGTCAATTTTATTTCTTAAAAATAAACATTTTTTGCATCAATTTTAAGCTTCCCCCACTTCTGATTTTCAAGTGATGATGTCATCGGCAATTTTTTAAATGACAACTCCCGATATTTTTTTATAGATCATTTAGCTGTCTAAATGGTATCATCAAAATTGTAATACCTCACATAACAACATTTCCGAATAAAAATCATTTAAAAAGTGGAAAACAATGTTATTAATTAAATTGCAAACAAGATTTTTTCTAATCTAGTAAACCAATTAAAATATATAGAAAGCAATTCTAGTGACTTGCACACAATTAAATATTTTGAAAACAGAAATTTGAAGTTAGAAGAAAATATAAACACTCTCTGTATTTTGAATAAACTAAAGGTAGTATCCCGCAAATTCTTCGTTAGATTGACGACAAAAATTGACTCTAGATTAAAAAGAAACCCGGGCATAGAATATATTGAAACAAATTTACGAAAAGGAGTTCGATTTAGATTTGCAAATAAAATATTACGATTACTTGTCATACTTTAATTTTGCACCAGCCACAAGTTGTGATGTTGAGAGATCATTTTCAACGTTTAAAGATCACATCGAAGAGAACCAGATTTACAGACAAAAATTTGGAAAATGTAATAATAACTGTAAATAGTGACCTTCTATTAACGTAATATTTAATTCATTAACGTTTTAGTAGTTATGTTGATTTAAATTACCGTACTTAAATAATTTATAATTTATAAAATACGAAAAGAAACGGTGCGCCAAGGTGTTGCGTCATCTTCTTTATTGATAAGGTTCGCAAATCACGGTTCCCGACCACAGGTGTCCGCCCGGGAAATGCGCAACTTTGTTTAAATAAGAATCTAAGTTATATTTTATAATTAAGATAATACATATCGAGAAACGCTTTCCCAGTAAATATAAAAATTCAGAATATGTTCGACTAAAGATCCGAATCATGACGCACGTTTCCATTGCCGCTTCCTTGAGCCCTGTTCATAGGAATGAACAAATATTTTTATATAACGAAACCGACTGTTCGACATATAATTGCATAATTGTAATGGTCTTTGAAACAAATCAACATATTTGTAGGAGCTCTATTACTATAAATCTGTCTTAATCTAGCAAAATCTATATTTTTTATAGTATACTATTAAATTTTATTCGAACATAAATACTTTTCTCGTCACTTAAGATTTCTAGTTCTCTTTGTACGTGATCTACTATTTGCAAAGTTTCGACCAATGGTAATGAAGACTTTTGTAATGCTGTGATAGTTATCACTTGGTAGTTATTGAAAATAGTTTCTAAATCAATTTCAACTTGATAGTTTTGAAATTATAATTGAGTTGCTTTGATGGCAGCAGCTTCTTTTGTGTCAATTTGTAAGATTAGGGACTGAAATAAATTGAAATGTAGAAAAGAATATAACGAATAGATTCCAACCACGATCCCCAGCTGGTCAAAACTGGCTGTGGGAGTTCTGGGATATTAGGATTGCTAGGTATATGCCTAATAAATGTTTTTATTCGTACGGCACATGCTATTACCGGAATATCACCCGCCTCTCTGCACGCCCGCGGTTCGGCACCGGCTTTGTGAACTTTATTTATTGAGGCAAATGTAAACTACACAACATTCGCCCAGCTAAGGAATCACAGTTGCAATCGGTATAGACGTATATATGTATGTACACTGACAGTATTATATTATGTCTCCCCCTTGCGATGACGTATCTGTACTTTCTACCGTACACTATAAATCGTATACTTCGGTTATTTTCGGATTCGCAGGTATGATTTACATTTTGCAAGTAAATAATGATAATGTCCTTCCCTGCTCTTCGTCTACCTGTGAATCCGAGCTGAACCGAAGTACTCGGTCTAACGTACGTAAGATAGTATCCCACACTTAATCGTCGTAAGGGGGGAGACATAATATAATACTGTCACTTTACGAGGTAGGCGCCATAAATTCTCGGCCTGACAAGTTTATGCAGTTCGAGCGTGTTCAAACTCCGTTGCGTCATAGTTGCACATGTGCGAGGCCTACACTATACAGGGTGTGAGGGGTTCTAATCCCAAAAGTGAAAGCAGATGTAGAATGTAGATAATATTACAAGCAGAGTATTTGTTTTAATTATCATTGTGTCACTCCATCTATTTGTGGGTTATTACAGTAACGAAAGACGGAGAGTCGGCAACAATGTGCTATGTGTGGTGGGTCAGGGATATTGTCGCGTTAACCACGAAGCAGAAATGAATTGTAATACAAACAGAAATGAGATCGGTGACAGCTGTAAATATTTATTTGAATGTCAATGTCAGATTCGTCCTGGAAACATCTGGAGTGCATCGCGTATATGATTCTCTCCTGACCCACTAATCAGGAGAGAATCATATGATTTCAATGTTGCCAAGTTGGAGATCGCTTTAACGGAGAACAAATATCAAATTTTGATAAACTTATTACTGCCAAACCGTTCTGATTATCAATTAATGTATTGGACTTTTTAAAGATATTTATGAGTTCTACACTTTTTTAAAGTTATGGGACGTTTGCTTACTTATTACTGGAGTAATTAGTGTTTGAAAATTCACACTTTGGAATTTTTTTTGTAATGAAACGATTACATTCAGAAAAAATTCATATAAGGTTTTTTTCTAGTTTTTGTCTGTTCTACCTTCATACGAAATTTTGCCATAAGTTGTCCTCACATAGTGTATATATTACGGTTCGAAGAGTAGTAGTTTTTAGTAGCTTGCCGGACAATGTGACTAGTGCATGAAAATATCTCAGGTAACGAAAATGGAGTACCGCCAATACGCTTAGTTACATTGAACAACGTTTAGACAGCTCCTTCGTATTCCGCTGTAAAAAAAGTGGGCAAAACGTTTCCGTTTGGCGCAAGAATCCCTTGAAGATGATGAGCGCCCCGGTCGGCCAATTGAATGGATAACGTCCCAAAGCATTTCAATTATTGAAGGAATGGTATTAACAGATCGCCGTTTGAAAGTGAAGGAATTAGCAGTGATGTTTAATGTTTCTGAAATAAGTATTCGCCGAATTCTCCATAACCATTTGGGTATAGATAAGATTAGTGCAAGATGGGAACCGCATCTTATTTCTGCTCTCCAACGTGAATGTTGAGTCGAATGTGCGCGCTGGTCTTTAAACATGAGTGGAGACAACCCGAAACCGATTTTGGAGTCCATTGTTACAGGAAATGAAACAATGGTTCTGTATGATGATCCTCTATCCAAAAAGGAATCGATGGACGTTGTTTTAAGGATGATAGTGAGTTACAAGCAGCTGTAATACAACATTTTGAGGGAAAAACTTTAGATTATTTTTACAAGGGCATCTAATTATTAATTGATCGTTCTAATAAATATATTGAAGTTAGGGGAGATTACCATATATTGAAAAATAACAATTGTTATATTTTATCAAGTTTATTTTTTCTATATCAGGCCTTATGACGCCTACGTCGTAGATCTACCATTCACTTGGGGTACTACATCTTATTTTTCCCTGAGCTTGCCCGATATACAAGCTCTTGTCGCTAAATATTAATGAAACTTGTGTATATGTATTTGCATTGATCTACACATATTTCGGTTATATCTTCGTACAGTAAGCGATATCAGTCACCTAAAATGAGCGCGTCTCTAGGAAGAAAATGACGAATATTCGTTTAATTTGTATTTGGTGATATTTTAATCATGCTCGTTTGAGAAATATCGGTTTCTTTTCTGAAAATCTATTGCTAACTTCCACGAGAGTACTTATTTTTCTAACTGTATAAGTATACAGCCCATAGTTGGAAATTTCTGTATTAGGTAAAGCGAGTTGATTTATTTGGAGAGGTATTATAGTGTACTGCATGAAGATTGGCGCATTGGTTTTAATCGGTGTTACGACCACCTGCTTTATGTACGACAGATGTCCGTTACCTTTTGGAAGGGTTTAGATTTGCGTATGAGTTAACTTTTAAACTGCATAACACTACTTAAATATAGTAACCCGAATTTTAAGCATTTTGAACTATTTTGATGTTTAATGTAATTTATAAATAAGTTCCACGATATTTCAAGAAAGTTTAGCGTACAAAATATAGGCAACTCTCATCTCTATCAAAACTATTGAAAGCTTCCTAATTTATTTTGGAGATATCAGTTGAGTTTATAATTATAGTATTAAAAAAATCATATATTAAGTACCTGTTCATTAATAATAAACGATTATCTATCGGTTACATTCATTAAATTTGATCGATTTTGTTAGCGAAATTCGAAATATTTTCAAATTACGTAAGTTACTGAATACTCCAGAATACATTTAGGTACTTTCTATATATTATAAACTATGTAGATTTATGAATAGCAATGATTTAATTTTTATGATTTAATAGATGAATGTGAATCTAAAATTACATCACACATGAATCATAATTATTATATTGCGACTATAGACTGTACCTACATCCTATATCTAAATAGAATATACCATAACATAACCTAAAATAAAGGTAAAATCATGCTCGTGATATTTCCATTTAAAAATGACTGAAAGAATAGTTAGATATTTAACTATTTACATTTTTCTAACACAAGGGAATATTTGCTATGGAGACAGCGACGAGGCTCAAATAAAAATAAACAAATGTTGTAAGGTGTATGAATTATTGGTTAGTACTCCTAGAGGACCGTTTTGTACACACGTAAATCATACAAGCAGCACAACATGGCAACCAGGTTTAAAGGATCCTCACATGTATGTATTTATTACTGTGTTTTTTTTTATGGTTAATACAAAAATTGTTTTAGTTTTATTACTGGGTTTCCTAATTGCGGATCCCATCAGAGATGGTCAATATATTCAAATAACTCTACAGATGTCTTGCAAATACTAGCAAATGGAGTGCTAAGACATTCATTATACCACTCAAAACCTGCTGATGACTATGATGATTTATCTTTCATCGATTTGACAAATGGTGTTATGCATTACGACTACGAGCCAGGAAAATATTGTATGGATAAGGTACATCTTTATATTTCATTAGAGCTAGAAAGTCAAGAAATATTTATTAGGAATATTTATTGAACTGCTACAATGTTTAGAACACATTTAATTTTGTCAAAGTTATAATTAAAACCTTTCCAGGTTGGATAAAATTTGAAAAGTATAATACGATCATAAAAAACAATTGAAAGGGCTATATTTTTTTCTTAACTATTTTGATGTTGGCTACAATTACATCAGGCAGTTAAATCTTGCTTAAACCTATATCAAGAGACTTCAAATTGTTTTCGACACATTAACAATAAACATGCTTTAAAATTTAAAAAATATGTCAGTAAACACCAAATGATTTGAACTGTCAATAAATACCAAACATAATTTTATATTTCAATCTTGGATTTGTCAGTTGTAATTGTAACCAACATAAACAATAATAAAAAAACATGGCCTTCTTCATTACATTTTATATTATCATATTGAATTATTATTATTAACATATTTAAAAGTGGTAGTTTTGTTACCTACCAAAATATTTTAGTTGTAACCTACATATTATAGTGTTTGTTTATAATTATTTAAATATTCTTTCAAAACTTGTAGAAATAAATAAAATAGTGCATTTAAAAAGTTACTTTTGCGAAAATTTTCAATACAGAGAAAGAATTCCATACTATATATAATAATTCACTTGATTTCACAGTTTTCCTGGAAGAAAACTAACAATAACGAATAAATAAATAAACTTGGATGTGCTATATGTACAGTGACTGTAAAAAAGTAGGCATCAAATGAAAAAATGGAAAATCAAGTACTGGCGATAAGAGATGCTTGAAAAAGATTAAAAAACTGTCACGTGACTTTTTTGAGAAAATGTAATTGCAAAAACTGCATTTATTTGCTAAAAAGGAGAAAAATACTACGAAAAAGGTTGTTTAGAATGTGATTTCTTAAATGTAAGTCTTAGACTAAAAAAACGAAAACAAAAATTCGACATTAAAAAAAAACTGCTAGAAATTTTTTGTTATTTCTAGTAAGTATTTAAAGTGTTTTAAAATGTTCAAAGCAGTTCTCTTTCGTGAAATTTAAATCACTCAGTTGAATTAAACGACAATTTTAATCAATACCAAAAGTAAAAATTTGTGCATAATTTTTTGAAATAATATAGAAATAAAACAAAAATTAAATTTCAACGTGTCCTTATTCCCTTTGAATAAATAATGCAAAAAGAATTTAGCTCTAATAGTAACTAATAGTACTAATGCCAACGTAAAGTCAACATAAGGTCGATTTTGTACAATATGACGTTGTACACTATCTTAATATATATATTCAAACCCAAAAAACGCGATATCAAGGTTTGTGGTAGCTGGTTCATGTTGGCTACACTTGTAAATGTAAGCAAATGTTTCTATTATTCTAACTTCTTGGGTTGGAAAAAATATTAAATATATTAAGTGGTTATTAAATTTAACTTGGATTAGAAATTTCCGAAAATATAGAAAAGGTTACCTAAAGCACATCAATTCCTAAATTTTAATTCATACAGTAATATAATCTGTACATAATGTTTCGCCGGAAACTGTAACTCTTGGTGTAAAGTATAAATTGTAGAAGTCTGATAATTTAGAACAATATTTTTATTTAAATGCTACTGTTTTTGAGTTACTTAACGTTTAACAAAGCTCACGTGCATAGTAGCCTGGATGAAATATATTTTTTTCATATTTTCACACTAAAACCTCTTGTATACCATATTTAATTCATAACAATTAGTACTGTAATGTTTCAACTCCCTGGGTGTAGCTTTGAATTTTTTCTTAATGGGCGCATAAAAGGTTTATTTTGCAGACTTTCTCAAATTAAATGCTACGTTTTTGTGGGTGGCAAGTGGAAATTGCACAACTTGTTGTTAATAATACTTTAGCAGGAGTATCCAATCTGCGGCCTAAAATAAATAACAATGCGGTCCAAGAAACGTACGTAGAGCAAAAGAAATAACAATATCGTCAGTGTTTCGTATATTTTATGTAGCCCAAAACAACTCGTCTTCTTCTAATGTGTCCCAAAAAAAGCTAAAAGTTTTGGCACCCTCGCTTTAACGTAGTTTTCACGAATAACTATCAAATTAAGTTAATCTTTATAATTTGCCAACTTAAAATCTATAAATTAGTAGAAAAAAGAACTACTTTCCCAAATAACTAGGAAATGCTTGTAGTTAGATATGGGAAACCTAGCAGAAGGTTACTCTATTTTTTAGTGCAAAATAAAAATACCTACACACTTCCATTTAAAATTTTTGACTTTTTCCACGCTTTCCGAAATTAATTTACCGTAACGTGTTATGAAACATATATTGCAAAATGTGTTGTAGAGCAAAATAAATGAAACAGAGGGGTGAGTTTACGACTTACAAAAAATATATATGCGCCACCTGTTTGAATAGGGGGAACTACCCGCGAAAAACGGGAACGCGAGGTGGAGAGGCGGGGTAGGAAAAGAATAGTTATTACTACAACTTCTTTAATGTAAATAACATTAAATAAAGAAAAAGAAATGAGTAATAATCGTTAAGGACGATAATAGTACTAAACGGTTAATGGACAAGATTAACTAAGGGATCGACGTTGGTGGCCTCTACGTTCGATAAAACGTAAATTGTCAAAAAAGGATCCTAAAGTATATTCATACGTTAATGAAATTGCTTGAAATGAAGTTAAAGGAAAAAAATAAACAAGTTAGAATTTAGACAAAATAAAAAAAAAACTAACAGTTGTGAACCGAAACAAACAAAAAACGGTAAGTCCACTTATTTGGGCTATGCTCAACCATGCTGTCGTGGTCGAACGGCGGTAAATCGGCGCTAGTCCTGTCCCCGGGTTGAATAGGATATGTGGACACACACCCAGTAAAAGCTCTACCCTTAGTAAATGAAACAAATATTAAATACGTTATTAATAGAAATAAATTCCAAGCATATTAGAAAAAATAACGTAGCGACATCTATTGTAAACATAAAGCAACCCTTGACAGTCAGAAATTAGTAGTATTAGTAGAATTTGACACGTTACAGTGTGTTGTTTGTAACAAAGAGGCATTTTTCATCTGGGTTGCATACCGGTATAAGGAGCCTTACATAAATTTAACTTGGGATTTTAAGTAGAATTCAAAAATGCGATAATATTTTTGAATTGATTTTCTAGTTAAAATAAACAACTTGGTATCGACTTTCGGGATAACCGGATGCGGCATGCATGTCAAAATTTTGTGAGTTTAGGCGACTGCTGCAATATATTCAATTTTTAGATTTTTTCAATTTGTACTTTCCAGATATCGGTGGAACACCCTTAAAATAAAAAACAAACTCAACAAATGTGATCAACAAATGCGATAAACAAAATAAATACTCGAAACAAATCAAAAGCAATTAATATAGATTTAGATCGGCTAAAAGGCTATAACCGTATTAATATTTGAAAAAGGCACCAAGATAATGCTAGACACTAAATTATGTTTTTTTTTTTCAGATGATTGATGGAGACATAGTTAGTAATTACTCTTTGGTATGTGTTGATCATACGCCTAATTGGACAAATCCAGAGTTTATAATGCGTAACATCGTAAATCCAGTAACTCACGGAATCACAATAATATGTTTATTATTTATTGCTATTGTCTATTTTATCATGCCGACTTTGAGAGATCTTGTGGGTAATATTGTAACGACTATATCAATGTGCCTTGTAGTAAGTCAAACTGCCGATATGGTGAGACTATTAACGATATTTACTAGTCATATAAGTTTAATAATAACAGGTAATACTTTGCTCGACAAAATATCATTTGCATTGATATGCTTTATAACTTTCCAGAAACGTTTTGCTACGTTAGCCTACTGGGTGCCTTTTTCTGGCTAAATAGTTTGAGCTACTACATCTGGAAAACATTTAAGTGAGTATTTGTATAAGGCTTTTATTTCAATTAGCGTTTATGTTGAACATTATAACTAGGTCAAGAAACGTTTTTCTACGAATTACCGATGGTAAAAAATATTGCTACTACTCAATGTATTGCTGGTCTTGCACAATCATTTTGGGATTAATTGCAATTTTTGCACATTATACAATGGATTATCCAACATTGAAAAATTATAATTCCCCAGAACTGGAACAAGAATCTATAGGTAAGGTACTATAGACGGTTTTTGAGTGAAAAATGTCATTAATTGCTTGTTTTTATTAAATCATGTTCTCGCCTTGTAGGGTCGTTAGGAATTATTATATTTTTTATGCCAGTGGCTATTACAATATTAATAAACATATTTTTCTTTGCTACGACATTTAAAATCATCAGCAGAATGAATACTTATGGAAGGATACATCACAAGTTGAAACATAGGTATGCTATTTAACTAGAATTATATATAATTTACGTGTAAAATATTTTATGCGACACGATTTTTGTTTTTAGCTTCCGCATGTTCTTATTGTTATTTCTTGTAATGACAGTAAGTTGGATATTCTTCTTAATGTCGTTTTCTCGATTCGATGGCTTAATTTACTGTCACATAATTATTAATGCTTTTCAAGGCCCAATAATTTTGTATATCTGTACAATTAATCAGAAGCATGTGGCACATCAAATAAAAAAGAATTGTTGTTACGCGAGCTGTTTATGTCCTAAATATGAATCAGAGCCAGAATATGACTGGGGAGACGAATTAACAGCGATGAACAGTCGGTAATGGTATGTGATATAAATATCGAACTACAAGAAAAAAACAGCGAATTGAATCTACAACAATTAACACTCTATAACAATAGCGATTTTTCGTTGAAGAATATTTACTTTTGAAGTATCTACGTTTTAAGGCAATTCAATTTATACACATATACATTTGTAAGTATTATTTTACTACGATCTATCTTTAATTTTGAAAAAAAAAAACTACATATCCTAGCGTCTCGTATGGTTAATTCCACAGACTACCCCGAGACGACGCATTCTTTATAAATTTATATACCATGTCATGTAAAATTATCGTAGAGCGCTCATTGCACAATTCCCGCTATATTTCAAATAATTCTATTGGAAAGATTACTTGATTTGTAATGACTTCAATGATTTCACAATATCGTTGTTTGTATAACAAAGAACGATATCGTTAAAAACAGTCGTAAAAATAATAAGTATATGCGAAGAAAGGAGAGAAGAACTAACCTAACTTTATTAAAATATGAAAGAACACACACGAATTATTCATAACCAATAGTCAATTATTTAGAAAACATAATTTGTTGTCAGGGAGACTACCAAATGTGTCATCCATGCATTATCATTCTGGAATAAATGTCACACGCAAGTGCGCCTCTACAATGATTTTATGACAATTCAAGAAAGGATAGCTTGATACTTATTTTTATATACTAGACCGAGTTCGATGAAGTGGTACATATTTCAATTTCGGTGCTGTGTTTGGGGTAGTCTTTGGTCAATTGTGATTAATGTAAATTCATAATACATCGTAGGTTACTGCATACTTCTATAATGACACTTCGTTTGTTTTATCTTTAGGTGAATGTCATCGATTTTCCGTATGAACATAGCGTGTGAATCAATCAATAATCCATAGTCAAATAAGGTACCCCATAAACATTATTATAACAATTTGGGGATTCTGTTTTTCTACTGTACACACACATACATACACCCTAAATGACATTTTTGATATTTTGACGTAACCAACATACGGACCAACATACCAACGAGACGGAGAGTGATGTAGCTCTCGTTTAAGTTTTTGTCTCGGAGACGAACGCAACTCTTGTTTCCTTTTTTGATGTTAGCACTGGAGAAAGATAACTAGATTAGTTTCTCCTTGTGTGGTTAGATAATGACGAGCCTCTAAAGATAAAATAAGTGAAGTGTACGTATAAAGACCATAACAGAATTTAAATTACTTCCTTGTCCTAATCACAAAATGAGGGAGCTTCTCATGTTTCCTAGAACAGTGGACTTTGGTTATTGTAATCACTTAGCAGCTTACAGGTTTTGATAATATACACAATTAGAAATAAAAAGCTATAAGGTTATGATATAAAATATGAAAATTACAAAGCTATTTTTAAAGTAAGTTTGTCGTGATCCAATAAGAGGATCACGTATGAATTTTTCGTATTTTGAAACACCGCTCTGCATTAAACATCACGTCATACTACTGTTAACGTATGTTGCATTTCGTTTTCGCTCCGAAACTTATTTAGCTTGTTCGTTGTATTCAGTCTTCTCTTGCTGTGCTTTGAAAAATATCATCTACAGTAGCAGCAGCCACTTAAATATTGTCAATATTAAACTACTCTTCAAATTCAGCAGTCGATATATCGGCAAAATCTTTTTTACTCATCTTTTTAGCAAATCTTTGGTTTTCTGTATTACCATCACAAATAAATCTACGTTTTTGTCCCTATAATCGAATTACGGTTGGCACTTCTTTTTTAATTTTACATATGGGCGATTCACAGTGTGATATTTTAACAATCTAGCGGAAAAAAATATTACAGTAATGAAATAGTAATTCTGGTTGGTTTTTGCGCCTTTTGTCAATAAAAGTCACAATATTCAGGGTGACCTAATACTTTGACAACAAATTTAGATATTGTACAATTTAAAAAGCACAAACAAGACAATAATAGACGAATTTTTATACATTGTAAATCTGTTAATAGCACCTTTTTCCTCGGAATGGGTGGTAACTTACATGTTTCAGAGATCTTTACTAATGGAATTTTAAAAAACGGAATACAGTAATCTTTAAGTGAAAAATTTAACTTATATTGTAGTGCAGTAGTAGCACTTGCATTTAATATAATTAATTGAATTGAATTGCATTTTCAATAATTATCAAAATATAGTTTATATTTACAGAATTTGAATTATTTTTAATTATTCGAATTCTGATAATTTATATTAATAATTCGTTTCTTAAAAAGAGACTCTGTTAATATTAATTTGTAGGAAATAATCAGTCACAAGTTATTTTCAATAATTTACCTTTTTTGTAAAAAAAAAAAATCATGCCCAACACTATTTACATGAAATCTAGTAATCAAAATCCTTAATAATTTTTTGTTGTGGTCATGTACGGCAACGATATCGTGTATAGTGTTTACGTATTGTTTTAAATGCAAGTTTTCATCACCACACGATTTTAATTGAAGCTGTACACGACTGTCGTAGCACCTCGGCAAGAGCACTGCGACGACACGATGTCGAAGTCGTATACGACAACAGCGGTATAAGCAATTCTATTCGAGCTTACATACTTGTCGTGCATTGATACGACAAAATCAAAAACTGTTTAAAATTTAGTACGTATATTTTTGTGAATAGTATAGGCTGTCGAATAGAACATGGCTACGTACACAGATAGATTGGTACTGTCTTCTCGCAGGGCGTGAAATAGTGTTACAAATTTGCCCCTGTCTTTTTTCAATTAGATGAATCCAGTATTTTCTTGTTTTTCCTAATTTTCTACATTATTACTAGCAATATTCGTTGTTTTCTTTCATCCACCGTGGTACGCGTACTTGCCAAGCAAGATTAATTTATGTGAATATAATCACACTGTTTTTCACGACACGAACGACACTTTGTCGTTCGTGTGAAAGTAATAGGAATTTTTGACATGAGTTTTGGAAAAATTAATTAGAAATTTAGTTAAAAAAATATTTTGGTCATAAAAACAGTCAAAAGTATAAAACCGTTTTGGAAGGAGATTTGACATCAGAAGATTAATCAGACAGGATCTAGAGAGGATTTTAACGAAAAATTTCAAAAACACACGGGGGCTTACAGTTGTAAGTAGTTTTTCAAAATTGATTATAAGTAATTATTGAGAATGAAAAAGATTATGTTTTATTTTTATATTTCATTGAAGCATCTCTCATTTTAAATATAATTATTTAAATTAATAATAAATGCAAGTGCACTTCACTCCAATATCCCACTACAACATACACAGAGTGGCATTCAAAACAGAACCACGAAATTGTCTTTAAAACTGATAGATTATAAGGAAAACGTTGAAGAAGGGCAAGTATAGTTTTAACGGGAACACCGGTTTTATAATTTCCGAACTTCATCCTCCCAAAAGGGATACTTCGCCAACTATCACAGAAAATAGGCAGTCGAGTTGTACAAATCAATTAAAACCTTATCTAAAAAATGCATGCGAGCTTCCACAACATTCCAGCATCCTTTTTTTAATTAAAATTTGCTTCATTTTCGGATCATTATGTATAGATATACATTCCTTCCTTTTTATACTAAGCTAATATTAAGTTAATATTAATCCTACAAAATAATTTAAATTATTAAAGTGGTAATATTTTCTCTGAACCTTTCGAATTTAGTACTAAAAGGAAGGAGAATTAGAAATTTGGAATTTTTGTATAACTTGTACTTTTTTAAATGGGATATATTATTGTTCAGATTGATGTAGAATTGTTTTTTGATTCCAAATTATGACTATTATTTTCAATAGTTTTCAAAATATAACTTTGGAATGTTTATAATCAGCGATTTTAAAACAAAGAAAAAATGTTAGACGTCATCATTTGTCCGAAATGATTTTACCTACGTTAAATAGCTTATTACTACTTCTATGTGAGGTGGTACAATGTACTAAAAATCTATTTGTATTTCAAAAATAAAGATATACTTACATGTTGATAATAATTAATAATATAAAAGCTAATTTCCCTAGGACACAGCGTTACAATGTAACCGCCACAAGAATGAAAACCATTGACACATGCCGTTATAATTCATTGCAGTTATCTAGACTATTCAAACGCTGTTTA
Organism: Dynastes maya; assembly: GCA_029619315.2. Lineage (NCBI taxonomy): Eukaryota > Metazoa > Arthropoda > Insecta > Coleoptera > Scarabaeidae > Dynastes > Dynastes maya. The sequence continues at coordinate 56,806,932 of JAROYE020000003.1, read as the reverse complement.
ATTACCATTAAAGACGGTATTTTGCAATATTGTGCATTTACTATTAAATGGACGCTTTCATTAAAAGTTATAACTAGACTTAGTATCTACGCTTTTGGAATTTTGTCTACCTAGATTGCTAAAAAACCACACTGTGCGGTTGTGATTTTTTCGAATGAATGGCTGCATTCTCCTGATTCATTTTCAGGAATTTACTGTATGCTCTTTTCTTTTGCACTCAAGTTTTTCGGACGTCCTGCTGATAAACTTTGTGTTTTACTTATAAGCAAGGGAAGACAGTGCATCGCGTGACAATTTTATAGAGGTACGATGTAATGTAATACATCTTTAGCAAATAATATAGTGGGTACATTGTGTCTATATTCTATAGGGATAAGAATTTTATTACTAATCTATAAAATTAACCTTTACTCCAACACTCAAAAAAAGAAGTATAAAACGTATCAACCCATATCTCCCTCGCTCACATAACTGGTTAAATCGAATTTTAAACTTAATTTAATTTCAAATTGGAAAGTATCTGATAACAACAAACGAACTTATGGTAGGAATTAGTGAAAATAATTATATATTTGAGTATATTGCCGATCAGTACTTAATTAAAACGCTAACAATAAGCGGGTGATAACATTACACGTGGTCCACTGCACTTATCTCTCCAATAAAAACTCGTATAAGATATGGTTCCCTCATTTCCAAATATACGAGCCTCGTCCAGCTTCAGTTGGCCCACCCGATAAAATTTCAGTTATTAGCATGTATTGAAGATCATTTAAACTAATAGAGGTATAATTCTCAATTTTTATTTTGCAAATAACAGTTTGAAAATATAATGCACAAAAATAACGAAACTGATTACAACAATTGGAACTAATCAGGATTGAAAAAAGATTCAAAAAAGATATAGCTCATTCTACCACTGAGTAACATCACCTTTATTTTTAATAACTGCTTCCATTCTTCCAGGCAAACTATTTTCTAGATCCTGACACTCCTCTGCAGTGAAATTATCCCAAATGTACTGGAACCTTTGTTTGAGTTCTTGCACAGTCCTGGCAGGCTTGGCGCAACCTCTTTTTCATGATATGTCACAACGTCTAGATGGGCGAAAGGTCCGGACTACTAGAAACCCATTTTAGAACCGGTATTTCGTGGTCTGAAAGCCATTTCATGGATCTTTTGGAAGTGTGATATGCAGCACCGTCTTGCTCAAAAATGAAGCCATTTCCAGAAATTCTGCTCTCTTCCAAAGTAGGCAGCCAAGACTCCTCTAGGATGTCTAAATATTTGTCTGAGTTAACAATGCCGTTGATAGAATGTAATTTGCCAATTCCTCTAGCCGACATTGAACCCCAGACCATTACCGAAGATGGAAATTGAACTTTGCGCTTAAGACAGTCAGGATAATAAGTTTCATGTTTCTGGCGAATAACTCTGCTCCGGCTATCACCCACACAAACTTAAAATCGCGACTCGTCACTCCAATGTACACTATTCCACCTCTCCATATCCAAATTTCGATAATCTCTAGCCCATTTTAACCTGCTTCGGTTCTGCTTTAGGGTCAATAACGGTTTTTCTTTTGCCTTCGCGAAAGGAAAAACGAATTATCTTTTGTTCCTTAGGATTGAACTCATGATACTTAACCTTGTAAGTACTAAAGCCAAGTTTCCTTGCATCTGAATGACATGTTGACCTGCAAACACGTCTTCCAACACCCTCACTCCAGAATACACTCAACGCTCCGTAGTTAGCACGCCTATTAAACTTGATAATTCTGGCCAAAGCTCGTCTATCAGCGTCTGTTAATTTGGACTTTTTCACATATCGGGGCTTTTGGGTAGCTGAACCGTTTGATTTGCACAATTTTACAATATTTCAAACACTGTATCTGGATATGCCGAACAATATTCCGATTTCGCCGTTTGATTTTTCGGATTTGTGTAAATTAATGATAATTGATCGAATTTGTTTAATCGTCTTTCCCCTGCCCATTATTGACAACAATTGCACTATCAATTAACTGTTCTACAATCGAAACATCTATCATCGTCATTTCCGTCAAAAAAAGCGTTGTTTCCATAACCACCTTAATACTCATCGTTAGCAGTACTTGGGTAATGGAATGCAAGAAAACCACATTTTTTTAATATTTTCGATTTTTTGTGAAACAATACGCTTCATTGAACACAGATCTGTCCTAAAGTCCTCTACATAGCATATTTTGTCTTAGATATTACATTGTAGCGGCTGATTTTGTTCCTTGAGCGATAAATGCCAACAACACTACAAATTTTGTGCGTGGGCCAACTGAAGCTGGACGGGGCTCGTATCCCTTCAGTAACCTTCAACGCTTAAAATAAGAGTGCACTGTGATACTATGGTCAGAATTTCTTTGGATTACTCAAATATAAATACGACGGCAAAATACGAAAATGTACACGTTTTCAGAATGTATTTTGTAAATAAGTTTTCCTCTTCTACGAATCTCATTTTTTATATACATGATTAGTGCAATGTACTTCAAGAAATCACTGCATTACTTTCTTAGCTAAAAATTTTAGTTTTTGGTGCAATGCTAAGCAAGAACTCAAAAAGTACAAATCTTAAAAGTAGCGTTCATATAGGGTAGTGCAATGTGAAACTATGTACAAGTCAAACGTTAACATTATTTTCTGTATTTATTTTTGATATATTTATTTTTTATATGTCATGATTACTGCAGAAACTGCTAATAAACATACAATGTAACATTTCTATGCAATTCCGTGCATTACAAAAGTAATTGTTAATATCAACAGATAAATTTAGGTTAGGTTATGTCAAAGCAAATCATTGGTTACAGTTGTCAAATTCTTGCACTAATGTCGTGCTACCCTATGTGAACGCAGCCTTAAGGTCGTTAACTTAATAGTTACCGGAAATTGGTGTAGACTTTCGCGGTCCTTGTTTTTCTTTTCAAAAAGGTTTCCAGATTGAAACCGCGTCACGTTTGCGTCAGAATGCCGAGGCTGTCAGCAGCGTTTGACATGATGCAACCCAGGTCTTCTCTTACAGAATGACTAAGTGATTATAAACTGAAATGATTTGCAAGTGAATAGGGAGTGAACCAACTCAACTGAAATTGAAACAATCAGATGTTAGGAAAAGGAACGCATATTTTATTTTACGTTGCCAGAACGTAACTAATTAGCAAAATAAATTATTACGATCTGAAGTTGTTCAGTATCTTAGCAATTGCACCGAAACTGAATATTTGTAAATGGAACACTATGCAGCTCATTACTGCATCAAGGTGATTATATGGTGATTTTGAATCAATAAGTATTCAGTCAGTAGAGTAAAAGGACGCTTCATATGGCTTTCCGTGCGATAGAGAGCAAAACGTTGGCATTCTGACGTGATGCGGTTTCAACTACCGTGCCTTGTAACTAAATTAAGATCGTGTAAGTACAATTAATGGCCGACTATGATAAGAAAAGCAAAAAATATGTATACTATATAAACAATTATCAAAAACTTGTGTATCAACATTTTTGTAAAACCTATTGCATTTATCATTTTGTTCTATTATAACTTGTTTCATTTTGATTATTACAAAGTTCGTTAATTAAAGGCGGGTTATCAAAAAGTATGTTATATCATGCAAAAACTATTAAAATATTCGAATTTATATTAAGGATTTGTTAACGACTTGAGGATCATATTGAACTTGAATGCTCAATTCTCACATATCATACATTCTTGAATCTCTATGTAGAGACAGCTCTATGTTGATTACTGCATATATCTCAACAGTGAGTTATACTTATTACTCTCAAGTGAAATACTAGGATGATAAAATAGTGATATTATTGTACTGTAAGAAACCGACCAACTTTAATGTTAACAGCATTTTTTTTAAATCGTAGACATTCTTCTAATTTTCGTTTTTTAATGCTCTTATTAAAAAGTAAACATGTTGACATTGTCAGTAAAATATTGCACATGGTCTTAACTGTACTTGGTGTAGCTAGCAGTTAGTGAGCTCATTACTATACTTAGAGACAGCTATAAAGAAATCGATAATATATGTATTTAGAATGGTTTGATACTCGAATTTACTTATTTATGTTATCCTTACACATATTTTATTTTAATATGTGTATAGCGTTTAAAAATGATAATTATATTATTAACATTAGTGTTCGCGTAGGATAAGCAACGTTAAGTGCACCAATAATTTTTATTTAATGTTTTAACAGAGAAAACGATTTTGAAATTGTTAGCTATGAATAGAGCGGCACGTTTTAAATTTCGCGGATGATTTAAGTTAGTACTTCCGGCAATAAATGAAATATACGCCAATTTCTTAACGTAATACAGACAAATATATCCTTTATTGCCGGAACTACCAACTTAAATCATTCGCGAAATTTAAAAAGTACCCCCTCTAGCTATGAAGTTTTAATGGTTAAGTATGGACTTTCACAGTTACTTTCAATTCAAGTAGTATCTTTCGAATTTTTCCGTGTTGCATGTTCGGCGAAACGTTAAGCAGACTAGTGCAACGAACACGACAAAACCAGACAGAAACTACTTTAACGAATTATGTTAAATTCATTAATTTATTCATAACCTACTTCCTGATTGCAGAAAAATTCAACAACACAAAAATAATTACTCCATCAGGTGGTTACTAGTCGCTTGTTGCATTGTTTAAGACGTTGATCGCCAACGAGTTTTATGTAAAGAGTATAACAAATGTTTCGTTTGACATTTTCGTGTCAGTCTCAGTTGAACTCCTAGTGATTAGCGTGTTAAAAATATGTATATTTACGTTAAAGCTGTAATCTATTCCGGGCGTTATGTCTTTTTTACTGAATAGTAGTGTATGTTATAGGAAATTAATTTATAAAAAGTTATACGATTTTATAAAAAAAAATGTCAAATAGTAAAGCTAGTCAGTTTCGTGTTGAAAATATTTTATAATAATAACAATATCGTGCTTCAAAATAATCTTGTCATTACTCTCAAAAGTATACCGTCAATGATACTGCATATTAGGACATCTTATGCTTTATTACAAATTATTTAGCCTTATACACAAAAATAAAATGTAAATTTGATGGTCTTAGAGTTTACGATTATTTTATAAAAAATATTAAATATATTATTTAAATATTTGTACAAAAGGGTGTTTCCTTATATTTGCAAAATGCTGCACTAAAACAGCTTTTGTCGAAATTTCAAACTCTCAACGCTTCCACTCGTTTTAATATTTACTTAAAAGAATTCAGGAAAATACCAAGACTTTGTTAATTTATAAAGTCTTGCTATGCGAAGATAGACTAGTGACTAATAGCATTTACCAAAATGCTAGACAAAAGCTACATAATTAACTTTTTTAAAACTTTAAACCTTAAATAAAATGGAACTGATTTTTACACAAACTAAGACTCGAAAAAAATTGTTAACTACGAACTTCTTTTTGAGGTATGTTCGTTTTCAGAAATTACTACCGTGCACATGTAGTTTTCTGAAAATGAATAAAAAGTAAAGCCTAACAATAAAATAGCGAAAATGTAAGAGTTAACAAATCATAAAAACTTATAACACAGATAGATTTAGTTGTAAATATATTTTAGTACTATTAAGTGTATTTATGCATATGCTACTTTTGTTATTTATAATATAGAGAAACTATTAATTATTATGGAACAAAATTGCATAATCTTCAATGTTCATATATTGAGACAGTATTCATATACAGTGTGTCCCAGGATTGATGTTACAAGAGGTGCGATGGACTAACAATTTTTTAATGTTATTCTAAGATTGTGGCATTAAGTTGTGCTTGGTATGAATAGACTTTTAAGAATATTTTCAGTTTTTGCAAAACAAGTCGGCCGTGACAGTGAAGCGAAAACTATTTTCTTTTCAGGTAACATGCCCTTTTTGTTCATGATACGTCAAAATGTTACTAAGAAAAGTTGTTCACGATGAGAAATTAAGGCTCTATACAAAATTTCAGGAAGATTTACATACTTTTATTAAACCGTCATTTTTTTAGATTAAACAAAATAAATTGTATGTATTTACTCACAAATTACATTTACAAAACGTAATAACATTGTTGTACATAATGTAATAATAAATTATTTATTCTAAATAACTGCCGCCATTTTGTACACACTTTTCTATGCGATGTCTGAATTATCTGAAACTGTTACGAATTTCCTCGATGTGTATTTGCTGTACGCCGTTCCTTATCCATTCTTTTAGTATTTCTCTACTGTTGGGTATTGGTTGAGAGTAAACCAGTTGTTTGAGGCGACCCCATAAAAAAAAATCTAATAGTGTGAGGTCGGGCGATCTTGGAGGCCACGCAATCGGACCATTTCTACCTATCCACTTTTCTCCAAACACCAAATTTATCCATTCAGCTACGCGTGCTGTCGAATGTGCAGGGCATCCGTCGCGTTGGAAATACATTGCTTGTCTTTCTGTCAGCGGCAAGTCATGTAAGTACTCTTCCCTGAATCTTTCAAGTAGCTGTACATAAACATTCTGATTTAACCGCCCCTCTATGAAGAAAGGTCCAGTAATGCCAAAACGATATGAAACGGCACACCATACATTCACTTTTTGGTAATACTGTCATCTACAATTGATTCGAAAGTTTGGATTTTCTGTAGACCAATACCGACAATTTTGAGAGGAAACAACGCCATTTGTAGTAAAAGTTTATTCGTCTGAAAATACAATGTTTTTATAAAAATTTCGTTCTTCAATACATTTCTCCCCGAGGGTAAGACAAAATAATAATCTACGGCCTTCATCACCTTCTTCGATAGTGTGCACAAATTTTGGTTTGAATGGCTTTACCTTGTTTGCTTTATAAATTCTTTGTAATTCCGATTTACTAATATTAACATTACGTTAACGTTCCCTCAGTGATAGCCTAGGATGTTCTTCCATCGAATCAAGAACAACAATACTTGCGGCATCGTTTTCGTCGTGTTTCTTCTTTGCTTTCTTTACGTTAACAACGCTGCCAGTTGCAAGAAATTTCTTAACTATTCGCATGGCAGTCATACGTGTAAGGTTGGTGTCGGGAAATCTCTCGTTAAACTGCTGCACCACTTCTCTTAGTGCAATTTGTCCGAGCCCATAACACTGAACAACGTAAATTCTCTGCTGTAACGTTAACATAATCTAGCATTAATTGAAATTTGAACTAAGGGATACTACAAATTGTAATCTGACAGTGTTTAAGATTAGTCAACGATTTTGTTTTCCTGGCCTCTTATTGTTTTCTTTATTTCATGCGAATTCAGACATCGCACATAACGCTGGCAGTTACTTTTAATAAATTTATTGTAGATCAATGATTTTATTACGTTTTGTAAATGTAATTTGTGAGTAAATACATTCTCATTCTGAACAACTTTTCTTAGTAACATTTTGACGTATCATGAACAAAAAGAGTATGTTACCTGAAAAGAAAATAGTTTTCCCTTCACTATCACGGCCGACTTGTTTTGCAAAGACTGAAAATATTCTTATAAGTCTATTCATACCAAGCAGAACTTGATCCCACAATCTTAGAATAACATTCAAAAATTTTTAGTTCATCGCACCTCTTGTAACATCAATCCTGGGACAACTGTATATTTCGACAAACTAATTTGTCGAATTCGGTTGTTTATATTTTTAAATTTAACCTCAATCATAATTTATTTAATCAGTATGCAGTTATATCTAAGTTTGTATTGCGTGTATTACTTACTTAAGTTAATTAAGAATAAAACCGAGTCACAGATTCTCAATGGGATATCAAGAAGTAAAGATAATGATTATAATCTGTGATACAATTCGTAATTTCTAAAACATTTAAAATTACGGATGTTCATAAATTATTTAAAGAAATTATACTAAATTGTAAACATTCCCTTTTCGTATCTTTTAATTAGTGCAGCTAGTAAAATATGTTTTTGAAAATATCTTAATTTTGTACTTAAATAACAATAAATAGTATTTTTCAAATGTTTGTCATTTGTTTCACCCATAGCGTTTTATAGTTTGCGCATAGAAAGTACTCTAGTGATGTCTTTAGATGTTAGCAGTAATTATTGTACAAAACGATGCAAAAAATGTGTGTTTTAAGACAAGACACGATAACAATGTTGGTACAATAAAAATGTTACAAATATAAATTTGTGAAAATTATTATCAAATTTATTACTTGACAATATATTTATAACAGGGAATTAATAAATGTTGTATACAAAATCCTATCATTGAGTATGAGAGAAGAAAATAATGAAATAGATCTTACCAAGGGAAAATAACGACATATTGAATACTAACTCGAGCTATGAACGGTTCAAACGAGTAAAAGATTTGCATTAAATAAAAGAAAAGGCTGTGATGAGCATTTATAAGTAGCACCAGATGAAATTATAAAATGTAACCAGCACGATATTGAAGTAATCATTCAAATCGGCAGGCGAATTGGAAAATCGGTAAAAATACCGTAGCATCAGCTGCATTGACTGTAGGTTTAATATGATTTTAGCCCCTATTCGCCATAAGCTTACGTTCAGGTAACGATTGGCTTCTTCCACTACTTTTATGGCATTTTTCATTATACGTTATGTCCCGCGAGAGTTCACTTTTGAAGAGCCCATTGACCAATCACGTGCAGTTACAAATATATATCGATAGTACGCGCAATTGTAGGTATAGGAGAGGGCATTAATTTAACAAAATATACATTTTTATAATCATCTCAGAAACATTTTCTAAGATTCTCGTAAATTTTAAGATGTTCAGACATAGTGATGGTTGGGGGGCTCGTGTGCTTGGGCTTCTCACGAGAAGCCGCTTTTGAGATGTTCTATTAAACAATTCCGCTGGACATTCCTAATTGTTTTGCTGTTCTAAATGTATTTTATATTGTACTGTCCGTTTTATTATCCTTATTTTAATTTTAATTACGCCTGACGTTGTCAACACTTATTGTGAAAGACAATAAAACGTTATTATTATTTCTATAAACAAAAATGAAATAAAATAGATCAAACTGGGCGACGAATTCGACGGCCATCTTGTAGAATCCAATTGATATAAAAAAGTTTTTGATGTACTGCCAAAAACTCCAAAAATACTCAATTGAACAAAATTTAAATCGCCTCTATGGCATGTAAGATGTTTATCTTTAATTGGGCGTTAACCAAAACAATGGTATCTCGCAAAAATCTCAAATTGCTTCAATTATTTTAATAACTAAGCTATGAAGAAAGTTGGCTTGCATTGAAGATATGCGTACAAAGACACAACGATATACAGGTGTTTCATTTAAAGAGTCAAACTTGTATCGTGTATAATAGAAACTGAATGGCCTGTATTCTTGAACATTATTTTATATTAAGTAGGACTTGTCTCTGAACATTTTTATTTCAAAATTTTTCTTTAAATTGCCCAGGGGAGGAATTATCGTTTGCTGTACATTTAGAACAAACCTTTAATTTGAAAAACGGTGTTAGCAATTTGATAATAGTACTTGTACCAAAATTGTTATTGTGTCATATAGTTTTAACTTGCACTTTAATATATGTTTTTATTTTTATAGCGAAATTTCCAAGAAGTTTTGAATTGAGTTTCTGATACATGTCAGATATCAAAAAAATATTTAGATGATCAGTGTTAACAAAGAAATGTAAGATATTACCTGACAAAAAAGCCGGCCTTCAGGTCGTTTAACCAAATTAGACAATTGACATCTAACCACAAGGTGACAGTCGTCTAACACCGTATTAAAAAATCTTCGAGTTGGTAGTAATGCTTCAAGATCGGTAATCAGTTCAAGAAATCTTTCACAATAATGCACCTAGGGCAAAGAAGATATTTATTACTTACAAACACAAGCCAATTAGGTATTTTGTACCTTGTCACTGGATAAATATTCAGATTCTGGTATTGTATCAAGAGTTTTCATAAATTTCAACATCAGCCTATGTAGAAATGTGCGTTCCCATGTTAACTTCTCTAAATGCTCAGGTTTGTCCTTACGTTGTATTGCCTTCCAATATTTTTTCCATTTGGGACAAAGCTTAAATTCATGTTCTCTTCTCTCGGGTTGTAGAGATATCCACATTGATAATGAAACTAATCTTTTAACTTGATCTCTGCAAATTACTTCTTCCATACTATTGAAGCAATGATTTAAAAATACTAATAAAGCTGTTTGTTCCCGTATGGTAATTAAAAGATCATCATCTTCCAAGCAACACTTTAGAACTTGTTGGAAAAAGCTTGGGAAATATTCGTTATTTTTCTTAAATGCCTAGAAAAACCTTACTTGTATTGTATTTATGAGAAATAAAAATATTCTTACCTGCCACACTTGTACTCGTTCCCGAAACTTTTCATTTAACATTATTACAATCGACATAACATGCGCATGAGAGGCATCTGGTTTATAATTTGGCCACAAATAATTTTCTAAATATTGGCTGAATTCTAGAACCATAATTCGTCTTATGGAAAAGCTGTAAAGTAAGTATCAATATCAAACATCCACAATGCTGTAAATAAAAGTACTTACTTGCTTCCTCGGATGTCTTGGTGGTAAATATCTTCTATTACATTTGCATTATAGGATAAATGATTTTCTACTGTATGTGGGGCCCAGTACTTATCGGCTAACTGAAAGGTTAGATTAGATATTTGAGGTTATAAAATATTTAAACTATTTAATAAATTTACCTGTGTTATATGGTCTGCATTTAATTGTTCGACCGTTGGTGCAATTATTTTGACTGCAGTGACTGTGTCAGCAGTCATTATTGCAACTTATATTTATTTTATATTGTTACCAATTATTACCTTAAGTTCAAATCAATTCAAATCCAGATAAACGTCAAAGACACGATTTTGCCATCCTACGTCTTACATACATAGCAGGTGCGGCAATTGTATTTAGGGAATTTCATTATATACTCTATAAAGGCCAAAAATAAAAAAATTTATATTTAATTGAACAAGTAGGTTGAATTCCGACAAAATATAAAATCCCATATTAAATATTTTCAATTTATTTTTTTCTTCATTATAGATCACTATAGATAAAACAGTAGCTGAACGCAGCTCCATTCTTTTGCGATATCTAGAAATATTAGAGAATGAGTCGATACAGAACGCTGTAAACGATGCGATTGGAATTGGTTTGGCATTCCATCATCAGATAGCAGCATACCATTGTCAAACTTTAATCAAAATTTTTAATAATTCTCTGTAAATTAAATGTTTATTATGCTGTTTAAAATATAATTGTTTTTTAAGGCCAAAAGTAAATAAAAAACTATGAAGGCCAAAAATAAATTGAAATATTCTATATTTAATTGAACAAGTAGGTGGAATTTGGATAAAATATAAAATCCGATATTAAATATTTGAAATTAATTTTTTTTCTTTTTTATAGATCACTGTAGATAAAACAGTAGCTGAAATGCCCCATACTTTTGCGATATCTAGAAGTATTAAAGAATGCGCCGATACAGAGCGCTGTAAACGTTCCGATTGGAATTGGTTCAGCATTCCATCACTAGATAACAGCATATCACTATCAAATTTTTAATCAACATTTTTAATAATTCTCTATATTGTTACTGTAAATTAAATGTTTATTATGCCGTTTAAAATAAAATTTAAGTATTTCTCTATAATGCGAGATGGGGGTGAAGTTAAAATTGTTTTTTAAAGCCAAATAAAAGTAATAATTTCATTAGGTAGGTAGCTGTTGTGAAATTTTTCATTACCCGTAGGTATAAAATTTTGTTTACGTCTTATGTACAATTACGTACGTACAAACGTTTATTTGTTTATTAGAATACTTCCAATTTAATTTAGTAATTTAACTATTTTCTTACATACAATTTTATCAAGAAAATAACATTCAGACACAAAAGTTTAAAACTTGAAAAATTAGCTCTGTGGCTATAAAACCTTTGAAGAAAAACATATACGGCGTGTCCACCTAGTGCATAGACGGAAGATAATTTCTTTCCTGAGCAATTTAGAGAAAAAGTTTTCAAATCAAAAATATTCGGGGGCAAATGTTGCATAACATAAAATTATAGTCAAGTGTACAGAATGTTCAGTTTTCGCTGTACACGATACAAGTTTGGTTTTTTAAATGGAACATTCTATATATTATTCCGATTTTAGACACCTCTCTTCAATTCATGGCAACTCTCATCAATACTCCCTCTACCTATCTATCTTAGTTTTTCTGATAATTGACATAATTGGAGATTTTTGCAAAATCACGCTGTTTCTTTAACGGTCGATATCTTAAACACCTTACAAGCTAGGGTGGTGATTTAAATTTTATCGGATTGAGTATTTCTTGGAGATTTTGGCAAGACGTCGAGGATTTTTTTTTATCAACCAGATTTTACAAGATGACCATCGATATCGTTACCAAGTTTGATTCAAGTTGTTTCAACTTTTTTAGATGGAACACTGTATATTATTACAAAATATAATACAGAAGCTCTTCTAGCATCTTTTTTGTAAACATTTCTCTATACCTAAAATGCGTCCTTCTTTAGTAAATTAAATATGAAGCTGTGCAGATAAGCTTTTCGTTTAAAAACGTAGAGTGCTGTGACGAAGTACTATAAACTTCCGTTTCGTTAAAGCTATTTAGCAAATGTTTAAACGTTACCTTTTTTCGTACAATTTCATCATCTACTAGAAGTACTAACCATCATTTTCCTACATACATTATGTACTTGTAAGTCAACCAGCATGTATAAATAATAAATGGCGAAAGTAAGTAGACAAATGTTAATTAGAGTTCGACATAAAAGGGATAGATTTATTTAGCACCGCACACAAAGTTCTTTTAAGCAGTAAGAAATATAATAAGAATGTACTGAAAGTTGTTAAAAAAAATTTCGCAATTTAGCTACTCCGAATACTTTTTATTTGAAAATCTTTTCTCTAAATTGCCCAGGTAAGGAATTATCGTCCGTCCACGCACTAGGTGGACACGCTGTATACGAATTTCAAATATGTGCAAAAGTGTGAAAACCTATGACCAAATAACTAATTTCGAATATGAGTATACGTATATTATCTAATCATAAACAATAAAATAGTTAAACAAATGTGCTTCCAAAGAAATGAAAGTAAATGAAATTCAACATAAACACTTGCTCCTCATTTTTATTAAATAAAGTTAAAATGTCTTTTATAAATTGCTAGATTGTATCAAGGGAAACTGATTTATAGGAAATATTGAATTTTAAAAAGATACTCTTTGGTTGTAGTTATTCCAAAATTAAATTAATAAAGATATCTGTAAATAATTTATTTTATTCAAATATTAATTAAATGTTTAAAATTCGAAGATAAGAATATTTGGGATAGGAAAAGAATTTAGCTCTAATAGTTAAAATGAACTGTCAAATTTGATAAAAATTAATTTAGTTTAAACAATCCATGGTCATCGCATATTTTGTCAACTTAATTGTGCTGAACATACAAACAGAATAGAGAAAAATCAACTCATTTAAGCAATTGTAAAATAATATTTATAAGGTTTTTGTAACGGTAATTCATTAGTATGAGTGAATTAGGGTTTTTAGAAGTTATTTAAGTATAAATTAATTGTCTCTGATAAATACTTCTCCTAAAAAGCATCCTCATCAAAAGTGCATGCAAGAATATGACTTTTTATTAAATAGAAAAAAAACTAAAGAAATAATTAACATTTTCGATTATTACATGTTAAAGTATTCATAAGAAAAATTGCATTTTAAAATTACGCCTTGGTATGTGAAATTTTGAAAACAAAAAAACTAAAAATTCAAATTTTGCAGAAGTTAAAGGAAAAAATTGTTTTCCAGTCTTCAGTTTGTTCAGGTAGCTAAAATTAATACAAAAATAGAAAAATCTAATTACGATATTGCTTAATTTATGAGAAGCAGCACTTCCCTGTTCTTCAAATAACTAAACATTACGTGGTATATCTGATAGTGCCTGAATAGATTCTTATTGTTACACAAGTACAAATTAGTGCTGCAACATTTTTTCTTAAAAATTAAAAACAAAAATTTTCCCCATTTTATGGTGGCCACTTGTATATATTAAAATTAATTAATATTCTGCGCGTTTTTCTGCTTTTCTGAAAAATCCTGTAATTCAGAAAAACCTTAGCAAATGATAAGAAAGTACCTACATACTTATTATTTGAACAAACGTCCTCTTTCTGCAGTGAATGTTGTTCTGTACATATTTAATTTAATTATCTTTTGTCTAATATTTGTATGTATATAGACGGGGATAATGAGATTCATTTACCAATTGCCTTTTTAGCCGTATAGCTATCTTATTGATCAATAAATTACTGTTTATGTATACATATAGATACATACAAAGTGCATGTTTATTAAATTGCAGCGGAATACACAATAAAGAGGGTATAAATTGTATTCGAATTATGTCGACTGCGTACTATATTAATATTTTATATGGATTCATATGTATATGAATCAATATTCATGCAGCTTAATTTTTTTGTTTCTCCCTCCGCTTTTCAGATTTTTTCCCTAATATATAAAATATTTAATATATACACATATTAAGCATAATAAAATTATTTTATGTTTAGTTTTCATTGAATTTATATTAATTAATCTCCTTGACTTTAGATAATAAATTTAGCTTGTTTTAATATGCATATTCGCCGAACCATTGGACATTCAATTTTTCCGTCTGTTGTTCACAATTTTAAATTTATACAAATTTCACCAATTCGCATGCACGTATAATTAGTGCAGAAAGTCGTAAATTGAAAAAATCCCTTTTTTTAAAATATTTAAATCAAGGTAGTTGCAACAACAAAGTAGTCGTTTCATTTACACTCATTCGGTTTTCTATATACAATTGTTTACTGTTGGTAACAAACTGTTTCTATTTGTTACACTTAACGGTCAGTTGACGTCTTGTGTCAGTTAACGTCTTGAAAACTTTTGACCGCATAGATCACGGTATTCTTCTGAGAAAACTTTGGGACTTTGGGTTTACTGATTCCCTTGTTAGCTCGATACTCGTACGTTTCATAACATATTCACAATAAACTTTCTATCTTTTGCTTTAATGCTCTCAAAACTCGAGTATGCATCGCTTGTATGGGATCTATAGTATGTTACATATAAAAATGTGATTGAGAAAGTTCAAAGACGATTTTTAAAATATCTTTGGTATAAAAAGTAGAATATTTACCCGTGTAGAAGATTCACTTATGAGTAGAGACGGGATTTTAGGACGTAAAAAACAGCTAAAAAGGCCCTTTTTTAGGCCTTAAAAACGATGTATTTAGGACGAAAAACTGTGATTTAGGCATGTTAGGCAAATACTTAAAAAAAACGGTAAACACAAAAATCATTTTATTTTAAAAAAACATGAATAAGAAGACGATATTTAATGTAATTTTAGGTACATTTCAGCCATAAAAAGAAATAAAACATACAAATTTTAACTAATAACTAAAATATGTAGATTCATTTGGTTTAAAATAATAAATAAATGAATTAATCGCCGTGTAACATGTCCTCAAATTTCGCGTTTGCGTAGCACACAAGATGCTTTTCCAAGTTGTTGTTAGTAAAATTTGTTCTTCGGTCGGAAAACAGCAGTTTGTACGAAGAAAATGAACGTTCTACGTCACACGAGGTTGTAGGACAAAACTTAAATATGGACCAGTCAGCTGTGGTATGAGCGGTAGCTTCAACTGCTTCGCCACTGAGCAGCTCAGCAAACTCTTTAACTGTTTTGAAACCCGGATTTTTCGAAATCACTTGGTTAAACTTTGACAAAATTATTTTGCCAACTTTTCCTGGGGCATTCTTGAGAGCTGCTTCGGCATTATTAATTACTGCAACAGAATCTGTAAGAGGAAGGCCGAATGTTTCTAATCTTTTGATGTTATCAATGAGAAATTCATAATGCGACTTGATATATAAAAGATCGTTTTTGACATTTACATGCTCTGCAAACAGCTCCGCTGCGGTTGACGTCATCCCATACAATTTTGCCGTTCTCTGCTTATGAGACCCTACTCCCAAGTATCTTGTGATATCAGTTAAAGTACGCCGAGAGGATCTAATCGGTCTAATGATTTTTTTTTAATTATTAGATAATCAAACAAACGCCAGTGAATTATTCACAAGACTTAATTTTCATGCGCCGCGTCAATCTTCTCGCTCATCTAATACTTTTTATTTGGATCTAGCCAAGGCTACTCTGCTGTTACGCTACCTATTTCTTTTATGTGCTTATAATAGCGTTTGCTGTAAGTGCGAAATTTTTTATAGCTTTCTTGGGCAACTTCTTAATTCGCAATGATAAGACAGAATATATTGTTTCAATATTATATGTAACTCTGTTGACATGTATTTGTGTATTTTTATTTTTTGGTGAATGCGTTCTATAAATTGTATAGACATATTTTTTTCCTTCTTTCTTCTAACTTAGACGTTTGCCTATTAATTGATTTTATATAACAGTAAGGCAATAAAGGCTTTTATTATTAACTCCTTTCATTTTAATATTTCAATATTTTTACATTATGATGACAACCAAATTTTCAATATTGCCAAATTAGTACTTACAATTAGATAGTTCTACATTTTATCGCACTTTTTACTTCATACGCTTCAAATTTGTGAGCTTCTGTAGTTTTTGAATTTGTATCATAGCATCAAAGCTGCTTTGTGGGACAGTGATGGATTTATAAGTTTTCTGCATTAGATTGTAATGTGTGCTTCCCTCTCTGGACCCGATATATCGGCTTTTGATAATTTCAACGTTACTAAAATGCGGAAAGTAATTTTATGAGTTATTTTCTTAATAAACTTGATTTGTATTTGTAAATGTAATAAAAATAAAATTGAATTATTAACTGCTTGACAACAAAACTTCTATATTATCGGCTTTAGTAAAATACGTAAGTGGTTGCGCCTCTAGCTACTAGATGGCGCTATGTATATTTATTTAATTGTAGAGAAATAATATTGTAAGATGTCAAACGTGTGATACGATTGAACAAACAACAATTACCACGTGAGTGGAAATTAGTTTTACCGATTGCGAAGTTTGAAAAAATACTGATATGCGGTGATTGTGTGCGCAACGCTCATTAGCGTTTAACCTCGGTGTAGCGATTGCACAGAGATCTTGAAATGACGCAAGTAAGTTGCTATGGTTGGATATGGGTAAGATTTATTTACAGGACAATAAAACAAAGATCGGTCCAAAAGAAAATAAAATCAAATTTTTAAAGTAAATGAAATGAAATAAATTTAATTCATAGATTCAGCTATGTACAAGAAATGAATTAATAATAAAAATTTTTGGCGAAAAGGTATGCACAAAACGGTAAAAAAAATGTGTTCGCCTATGGAGTGTGGGGATACCTACCAGCGACAGCCCTAGCCATCTGCGAGGTGAGACGGTCCCACTAGGGACTGTCCGAGCCGTCGCGAGTGGTTCGGTCGGATGTTTGTCCAGGAGAGCCCTAGTCATCTGCAATGCGAGGGAAACGGACATAAGAAAACTCCTGGAGAATGAGATTCTGCACGGTTTTATATACCTAAAATTCGTGTGATGTATCGTTTCTTGTACATAATGTTGTGATGAACCGTCAACCGTCTGCACTAATTTAAAGGCTTCTAGGTTAAGAAAAAGAGCGTTAAAATTAATATAACCAATTTTTCTGTCTTCTCTTGGAAGACCGTTGTATGAATGAGTCTGAAGCAGAAGCGCAAGCAAATGCGGATATTTTTTCATAGCTGGATTCCTTGATTTCCAGAACACGGCCCTTCTGCAGGGGTTTGACATAGTCAGCGGTGGTCAAGGACTGAGAGGCGGGCGACTCGACTAAGGTGGACAGCTTGGCGGGTGGTGACAGTGGTAATGGAGAAAGCAGATCCTTGGTGGGCGTGATTCCAAATAAATAAATGTATCGGCCCAGGATGAATGCCTGTGCGTTTGGGAAGTAACCACAGTTATCCGCCGACACTGCCGACGTCGGTATGCGAACTGGGTTGGCGGACATCTTGGTTGGTGGTGGTGAGGCATAGATGTGTTGTCGGTACCGATCCTTGAGAAAACGGACGGTGTTTGGTGACACATGGTATCTTGGTGTCAGCGGACGCTCGGCTACGGCAGATTCTCTCGGTTGACTTTCCATGGTTGGAGAATTGGAGAAAGAGTTCGTTACTGACTTCGATACCTGCTTATAAGCTGATCCGTCTCCCCTTCTATCCGCATGAAGTGGTGGAGGATGGTAAAGACGATTAGCAACCACACTAGGCGATATTTTCGGGCTGTTTTATGTTGGGATCTTTTACATGGAGCCCATCTAATTTGGGGCTCTCTGCGGGAGTCTGTAACATAACAATATTAGGGGAAATAATTATAGAAATTGTAAATGGTCTTTCATATTTTGGAGTTAAATTCACGGAAAAATTTCTAGAAGCTTTATAACACATGAGCTCGATGATAAACAGTCTGTCCCACTTATGGTCGGTATAGATGTCGTCCCAGGTAGTACGTACGTCGTTGAAAACTTGCTGCTAGGCGGGTTCTAACAATCTCGAAAAATTGATTTTCTCTTTCTAGTTTGCCCGGCAACGTTTATATTTACTTCTGGGAAATCTGCTTCGGCTTCAATCGGATCCTCAGCCTCTGCTCGGACTGTCCGTGGCGGCAACAACTCTCTACCAAAGTTCACGAACGCTGGGGTAAAAGCGGTTCACTCATGTTTGACAGCGTACTGTAAACATAAATTGAGGTAGCTAAGCGTCCCACTGACGTTGATCTTCTTCGCTATATTGTGCGAGCATAGGGCCGATAACTTGATTAACGCGTTTAATAAGATTTTGTTCCGAATATGGGGTGGAATTGGAACAGACGGCACGAAAACTGTCGGCAATCAGCACCTTCGGGGCACCGATACGATAAATTACTCTGTCTCTCAAAGTTTAGAGTATCGTGCTAGCGATGGCTTGTCGCAAGGCTTGATATTCCACCCACTTGATGGAACGGTCTTGGAATATGACGAGGCACATTGCATCTTTCTTCAAACAGGGAAATGGATCCATTAAATCAACATCTAGTCTAGAGAAATATCGGCTGTAACGTAATTTATAAAGGGTTCCCGAAATATATGGCAAGGGATATGAATCTTTGACCGTTATATTATTTACTTTGCGAAAATTCATGCAAAAGCGAGAACCTCCGGAATTCTTTTGTACCATGACTAATGGAACTCCATGGACTCTGACTTGGCGCTATAATAGCTTCAACCAACATTTTATCGATCTCGCAGTCAATGATTTATTGCTTCTTGGGATTGCACGGATAGTAGCGTTGCTTAATTGGATTTGTGCTTGGCTTAAAAGGGATCACATGCTGTGTTTGATTTGTACGACCATCGACTGTAGTAAATTTACTCATTAATTTTTCCAAAATCGTTGGTGAGTAGACGTTTGAATTTTTGTAGTTACTGATGCTGCTGCATGTCTGGTGAGTATAACATTTCTCTGTGTATTGTAGAATATTTTCCTTTTTGCAATGTCGATTACAGCTTCCAGTTTCTCCAAGGCATCCACCCCTAAGATGACTTGGTAAGAATTATTCGGCATCACGATAAAGGGAATATTCCCAGTTCTTCCTGGTAATTTGACAGGTAAATTTACACGATAGTATCGCCATTTGAAAATGATGTGCGGGTTTTAGATTTCCTTATACTTCTCAACTGTGATTGTGATAATCGGTTGATCAGATCCTGACTGGTCAAAGACGAATTAGCACCTGTATATCAATAAGTGCGAGCACAGTAATACATAACAAGCGTAGTTCATGCTGTTGTCGAGACGGGTAGGTGGAATGAAGAGGTGCGTATGGGAAGGACAGTGATGCTGATTTCAGTTATATCGCGAAATATCAAAAGTGACGCTTTACCATTGCCAAAAAGTGACGTACCTAATTTCGAACACAAGGTTCGATATATAGTTGCAGAGGACAAAACATTTACTCTAAGGACCTATCTAATGCGACTATTTCCCAAAAGCGATTCCAAGATAATACAGTCGAATGACTTTTGAGAGAGCTTCTGGCAATAGCTCTGCAATGTTGAGAATTATCTTTAAATCTACTTAAACTAATGTAGAAAATGTGACACACATTGCAAAAAGCAATTTGCGTTTTGTGTAACACCATCATAGTCGTGGAAAACAATACTTTGACCTCGACAATACTGTCCAGGTTTTAAAAAATAACGTAGTTGATTGTAACTTGCGAAAACAAATAATCGTGCATGCCGAGGGGTCGACAATCTATCGAATGTGAATTTAGAGAATTATTTTTTTTAACGTGTGATGACGGCTCAACGGGGTGTATAAGATTTTTCAAGCTTTTAATAACCTCAGGAGGCTTTAGTGTGTAAATTGTAGGTGTAAAGTGTTCCATAGCTTTATTACTATTACCCTCTCGCGGAAAAAGTGAAGCGCAGTTAATTGCTCCCCAATATGCGAATGGTGACTCGGGATTGTACTGGACCCACTAAAAAAATTTGATCCGATTACTTTTAATGTTTTGCTGTTTGCTCAATTAAAGTGTTTTCTATATCTTTGATTTAATTTACTGGAACAAACAAGCTATCTTGATTTAATATTTCTATTATCATTGATTAATTTTAGGCAATTTTCAAACATTAAACGTTTCTATGTTCTGAAATATGTTGCATTTTTATTATATTGCTTACTGTGGTTAATTTTTTTACCGCTGTTTGTGGCTGTTATTGAAGTATATGAAGTAATTATATATAAAAAAATGGAAGAATAACATTAATCATTGACAACACTAAAAGTTAGTCGACAGAAAATAAAAATCGGCCAATTTTTTTATCTGAAAATGCTAGTTTCTGACATTCAAAAGTTGGTGGGGGGAGGTACTTTGAAACTTTACTGTGTATTATTTTTACAAAAGTTATGTATATGGCCCTGTAGCTGGATCTTGAAAAGTTGCGAAGTAATATTCACTCTAGATGATTCTGGCTTCAATATTCACCTCCTTTGTAGATTTCTGTGCTCTCCTACATTTGAAACTGAATTCCAATTAGTGGACTATGAGTAGTATATCATGAAAATGTGGACGCGTTCAGATGGTCTACATATTAGAAGCTTTCGAATGGTACACCCATGTAAGCAGTTTTATGCATTTAATATATTCAACATGTGACGAACCATCAAAGTCCGTCGGATTTAAAGACTGTTAAATCTGGAAAAGACGTAAAAATTATATTTTATCTTTTCATATTTTATAATCAGTCATTAAATCTTGTATAAATTTGTAACTTTTGTTTCATTCTATGAATTAATTTTTCAAGGAACCAGAACCGACGATTTTGAGCGCAAGTATATCTTGTTTATCTTGAGCGTTAATGTACTTATTATGTAAGTTCAATAGTTGCGGAGTTTGTGCAATGGCGTGCTCGTCAACTACTTCACGTACAAGGTCGAAATACGCCATTAACAAAAAGCACTGCGTCACACCCGAAATCTGCTATATAAACCGTCCAAAATGTCATAGCTTTGCCTTTTATTGTCCGGCCTTTTAGCCGAGTAGAAGGACTCACTGACCGCCCTACCAATCGTCGGTATTCTCTGGCTTTTGCGAAGTTTGGGGGTGATAACGTTGGTATCCCACAATCGTCCGGTTTTAACTGGCTTTTGTGAGATAGCGATACCCATTTACGTACCCCGCCCGTGTATCCGTCTGGTGGAGTCTCGAAATCATACAAGTCCGTAAAGCGCGACGCGTTTGCTCTTCTGTAATTTAGCGAAAAATATAAATCCAGTTAAACTTTGCGCAAAGCCCGTAACCGATGATAAATTATTATTATTATTTTTTTTGATTTCATAAACAAAGACTGTTAAATATTAGTAGTTTATGTCAGTTTGTAATGATTTCAATGTAAACGCCGAATTATATTCTGTAACAAACATTGAAATTACAACTAATTGCCATTAACCACTATACATGGACGCAATCATTGTTTCGCTGTTATACAGCTTTCAGCATGTCTTTGTGGAAGATGGCAATTTAAGTTGATAAGTCGTATATATACGAAGTTCATGATAACTTGTATGGTTGAGAGTATATAATTAAATACACCCTAATCACTGCAAATGTCGAAAGTAAACGACCTCTACTGAAGTGAGCAACCAATGTTGCATCGGTGCTTCTGCGGAGGTAGCAATTCGACTAAGTGGTATCTGACTAAAGGTAATTAATTATCAAACATTGAAATTACAACTAATTGCCATCAACCACCATACATGAACGCGTTTCGCTGCCTTTCAGCATGTCATCATGAACTTCGTATATATACGACTTGTCAACTTAAATTGCCATCTTCCACAAAGACATGCTGAAGAGCAGTATAACAGCGAAACGCGTCCACGTGCGGTGGTTGATGGCAGTTAGTTGTAATTTCAATTAATAAACACGTGGTGATTGTTTACTTCTCGACAGCTAATTCTATTCTAACGAGTAAGCATTTATGACGCGCGTGGCGACATCCCGTGGTCGAAGTTGAGACTACATTATAAGGCCAATAATATAGGATTCCTGTCGCCGATAAGCATAAGAATATATCATTTAAAATAAGGAAAGCCTGCAGCAAACAGTTCGTCTACAAATCATTTACGACTCCAAAATAAGTTGACTAAGAAAGCGTCCGATAAATGTTGTTGCTTCAGGTTCGACGCGATAAAGTTTCGTCCAGAGAGAGCACGAGTAGCATCACAAACATAAAATTTGGTGGGTGCCATTCTTAGCAGTTACACATTTTTTCTCCATGATGACGTCTAGTCAGTCTAACGAATTTATATTCATTGTAAATATGTATTCGAGAATGAAAAGAACACTAAGCGTCATGTAGACCAAAAGGTGCTATAGGTGCGTTTGAAATGTTGATACAGGAAATAAAACGTAATCACTAAGGACTGAGAAACGTTGAATCGAGTCAATAGAGTATGAACCATAGTCGAAATACTTAGAACTTTATTGATAATTCCAGTTAAATGCTTAAGATTTACCTGCAATGTAATATGAAATACAACTTATTGTGTTATTAGAGATACATTACGTATACTCACTTTCATCCTTGAAAAAATATTATTAACAGTGCAACTGAATTAGTATGAATAGTATATAGTTATCATGTAACCCGTTAATTCTGACCATATCTTGCTCTTATTACGGCAAATAGAGAATACGACCATCGAACAGTTATTATTAAAGATTCCAAGGAAATAGAAATAAGATTGTACACTTTTACAGCTAAAGGTCTCTTGGCTCTTTCCATTAACACCAAAAGCGATGTCTTAGAACTTTTCTCCATTTCATACCATTTTGAAAGGTAACACGAGTCCAGTATTTTGTTACTCTGGAAAGAAAGTGATTTGGAGATTTATAGGCGAGTAATTCAGTATAATACAATATTTACCTTGAAAATTATCTCATTGCCAAGCCAATGATAAATTGTCATTTGAGAAAATGTCACTGCCACATAAACAACGAGGATTATAATGTCTACAGCTCCTCGTACACCCTATAAAAAGTGAATGTATACACGTAAAACAAAAATTATATACAGGCGCCAGCAGGTTTACTGTACAAATTAGTTGTATCTACCCAGAGTCAGAGTGGATCTGGGCACACCAGAATAGAAGCAGTAGTAACAAATCCTATCTTTGATATGGGTAGTGATGCAACAATCTCGAGGATCTCCTATGACAAACCTTTCAAAGTTTTCTTGAATTGGGAAGAATGGAGGGATGGAGAGGGGAGAAAACCGAGAACACTAGTCTGGTACACAGATGGGTCCAAAACGGGCACTACAACTGGCGTTGGTGTATATGAGGAATACCAGGGATAAAAAGTATGTGGGCGATACACCACGGTATTTCAAACAGAAATATATGCTATACAAACCTGCGCGTGGGAGAGTCTGCGTCGGCGACCGCAGGGTGAGACAATTTGCATTCTCTCTGACAGTCAGGCTGCCTTAAAGGCACTAGCATCTTATCGTATAACCTCCAAACTAGTATGGGAGTGCCTGCAAACTCTAATGGCTCAGTCTAAACACAACAAGGTCACACTGGTGTGGTGCCAGGGCATAGGGGCATAGCGGACAATGAAATTGCAGACCAGCTAGCGAAGGAAGGTTCAAAAATGAATTATATAGGCCCTGAACCGGGTCTAGGTATTACCAAGAGTGCAGTGCGTGGTGCAATTAATGAGTGGATCATAACACAACAACAATTAAATTGGAAACATGCAGCTGGACAAAAGCACAGCAAACGAATGATGGGAAGACCGCCGCAACATCTGACTGCTGACCTGCTTGAATTAAGCAAGATACTGCTTAGGGCAGCAACATGTCTATTAACAGGACATGGCTGTTTGAGAGGCCACTTGCATAAGATGGGGATCTACAAAGGTGAGCCCTTATGTAGACTTCGCAATGAAGAGGAGGAAACAGCCCCTTATATTATTTTCGAATGTGCAGCGTTAGCTCAACGCAGATTCGCTATGCGAAGTACAATTGAACTACCAATGGAGAAAGATTTACTACATAGGCTCTTAAACCTGATTGCGGGAACTAACCTGTTCAAGTAAAACAAAACCGAAGCAGGAATAATACAATAAGCTACTAAGCTTCAGAGTTAGGGATGTAAAGACCAGCCCTGCTCTGGTAGAAAAATCAATCAATCAATCATCTACCCAGAGTAAACAGGTGTATCATGTTTTCTCTCGCAGAAAAAATGGAATATCCAAGATCATATTCGATAACATAACATATTAAAAAGTATTAAATAAATTAATCAATGACAAATAAGGATCGAATAGGCAGACCACGAAAACTAACCAAAATACACAAGTAGTTAGTATCCAGAATAATCAAAGCTGGTATGAAGGTTACGGCAGTAGAAGTACTATAGACATTTCGACCATGGTCAGTAATTTCCGTACTACCGCAAATTAGTTGACTCGCTTAAATTGTAATTAAAGCAAAAAATAGTACCTGTGTTGGAACAAATACCGTGAACCGGGACTATTTTAACATAGGTTTGATAGTCTTTTTCGTAATACATTTTATTGAATCAAGATATGTTAACCATTCTATATCAATTAGAACAAACGGACTGTTGACTGTAAAACAATAATTAAAGGGAAAGTTTGTCAAAGGCTGAGATTAAAAAAAAAAAAATCAATTTTGTGTCAGACTAGCCCCATTGGTGGGATTACTTTGGCGTGGCGTTAAATTTTCATGTTGTATTAAAGTAGGGCCATCGTGGCACTAAATATAATATTTGCAATAATGCATGTATTTGTAGTAGTTCCTGGAAAATACAATTGCTTGATGACAAATTTTTCAACTGAACCCCGTATGTTGGTTTTAGTTATGGGAAATCTCCAGCCCCTAACAATTCTTACAATATAAGCCAATAATTTTTTTCTTCAGATGATAAGACAGTAGTGTCCTGGCTTTCCTGGGTTATGCATTTTATATAATAGTGTGGTTTTATTTATTTTGTATTTTTTTGATGTCGTTTTTTGATGTAACTCTCCAATTCTTGCATCTTCTTCGGCTTTTTGTAAATCGTCTTCAATGTAATTTTTGTATCTCCGACTGCGTACCTTTTTCGTGAGTTTTCTAACCATTGTAACTAATGCTTCGCAGTAATCACGCGACAAACAACGAATTTCAGCAATAGCAACATAAACATAACACTAAACTAATCACTATTCCTTTTCTTCAAAGCTTAGGTGATTGTTTAACTTGGGCATACGCATGTATGCTGCAAAAACTTAACTTCAAAAGTAATTAACGCATGCATATCAAAACAGCCTCAATATGTGACAAAGTAACCCCTAATCAAAGTATCGTCGGTTTACGGTAAGTGAAATGTTCAGTTGTCTAAGCTCTCCAACGGCTAGTTTGACATCCATATCAAGGTTAAGGGAAATGGTAGTAACAACCCCTACCTTTTATAGGGACTGACATAACAATTTCCAAGATGTCCAATGATAAACCCCGCAAAGTAATCTTGAATTGGGAGGAATGGGGAAATGGAGATGGGAGAAAACCAAAAACCCAAATCTGATACGCGGATGGGTCAAGATCAGATACTAGCTCTGGCGTTGGTATATGAGAAAATCAGGGATGCAAATTACTTATATCACTTGATTGACTGGTAATTCAAACAGAAGTATATGCTGTACAAATTTGTATTTCAAAAATTTCGAAGGGAGACGATTTGTATTCTCTGTGACAGTCAGACAACCTTCAAGGTACTAGCATCTTATCATATCGTCTCTAAACTTGTCTGTAAAAGCGAATGGCCCTGCCTAAATACAAGGTTACTTTGGTGTGGGTGTCAGGCCACAAGGTATAGAGAACAATAGAATTACATATCAGCTTGCGAGAGAGGGCTCTAAAATTTTACTGGACCTAGAACGAGCTTAGGTCTAATCAAGAGTGCAATGCCTGGTGTAATTAACAAGCGAATTACAAAACAACACCAATTCTATTAAAGCAATGCACCTGAATGGAGGTACAGTAAACAAATGATGAGAAGACACCCCGAACTGTTAACTGCACACATATTTGGATTAAGTAGGAAAAACTCATGTTTATTAACAGAATATTGCTGTTTGAGAGGTCATCGGCACAATATGGGAATCTATAAAGATAAACCCTGTAATGGGGAGAGGGGAACGGCCTCTCAGATTTGCTCTATAAAGCGCAATTGATCCTTCATCGCGCATTAAATTGCGAGATGATCAGATACGCTCTCTATAAACCATTATTCATTCCAGAGTTTTTATTTAATTATGGACTTACCATTATTGTTATCTGCAGAATAGCGTTGCAGATTATGAAGCAGCCACCTGCATATTGAATAGATAAAGGAAGAGACAATAGGGTGCTAAGTTTTCTTACGAATCTAAAAATAACAAGCGCAGCATGTTGGACAACTTTGTAAACAATCCTATTTCTGGTAGCATGTGTAAATAAACGCCAACGTTTTCAAAAATAATAAGCTAAAATGCTGTAGTGAAATTTTAAGGTAAGAATGTGTTTGCAATTAGAAATGAAGTAATTAGTGCACAGATTGTCCCAGAAAACATTTCCAGGGCGTAAGTCCCTCTTAGGAGTTGTTACGTAATTCTAAATTTACAAAATTCTATCTAATTGAGGATCACGCGAGAAAAAAGAAAAATGCTGAACTTCTTTTCCTTATAATAACTCTCATCGTAAACAGTACGTCATTTTCGATTATGTTTTCTTACGGAGGCTTTAAGCAGGATTTTAATGTTATCTTTCAACCAAACTTATTGTCGATATAGCTCATGGTATTGGTGGAATCATTCCCGGCAAAAACAATGCCACCTATCGAGCAGCTCATGAATGATTTCATCAATACCATGAGCTACATTAGCTTTAAGTTCGACTATTGTTACTTGGCATTTTTTCGTGTGTATTTTTATACATCATGGTGAGTCTGAGGAGTCATTTGTATGTGCACTTGCCGTAGCACATAGGCGCAACGCCACCTTGTGTTCAGAAGCCCATAAGCTGTTCGATTGGTGGCTGGCATCTGTGCTCCGGTCTGTGTCGCTACGTTTTGGGACGGTATGACTGTGCCTCTTGGCGCCAGGTGGAACAGGGAGATATTTTCAGTGCTGTTTTTGGAGATTGGTGGCATAAACTGCGAGGTGAATACAATGTATGCAGCAGAAAATAGTGTTCGAAACCACGCTGATGACGCCTGGTAGGCAGAAATATGTTCCTGTGTTAGTCCTTTTTTCTTTGCTCGTGTTTTTTTTTTGCTGGGAATGATTACACCAATACAATGAGCTATATTAGCATAAAATTTGGTTATTGTTACTTGGCATTTTTTAACGTTTTCCCTTTTTTGAGACTCAATACGTTATCTATTTTTTCATATGGAACGCCAGATAGGCCTTGGAGCAGTTTTTTCTTACAATTTGAAGTTAACGATTATCTTCACAACAGTTCGCTAATCGTGCATATACTTTCTGGTCATTCAGATTCGAATTTAAACTTCTTTGTTTAGGGCTACGTCGAAACTGAAATTGTTATGTCGAAAGACTTGAAAGTGTTGAAGATCCTCGTGATTTAGTTCTTGATGCATTTCGTAGCATCCTACGCTGTAACCGTATTCTATCCAGTGAATTTTGTTAATGTTGAAATAGCTACCAACTCCGTTAGTACTAGAGAATAATAATTCATATAATTTAATTGGATCTGTACGCCTTATAATAAATGTAGTATTCATGTTGGAAATGTTATCGAGGACATCTGGTAAATGCGCACAGAGAAATGTGTAGTTGGAAATTTTAACTTGAATCTATTGAATGATAACCATCGAAACATATATGCGCTGCCAGAAAAAAATATGAGGGCAGAGTTGAACAAAAATTATGACTTTTGTTCAATTCTGCTTTAATCTTTATATTAGGCAATAAATAAATCAGATGAATCTAAAAATTTTCAATGTTAGGAAACACAATCCTGAATGCAAGGTATTAATCAGTAATAAAAAATAATATTGTGTAAAAAAACAACATGTAATCTGTATTGTTACTTACGTATTTATTGTTTCGTGCAAAATTATACATTCCCGTAGAACTATCGTGTGTTTGACTTTGAAATTTTTGTTTGGCTCATATTTATTTCGATCTTTGAATATATTAATTAGTCGTGCTTCCAATATATTCAACTGTGCAGTGCATAGACCTATTAACGATGCGTAGAGTACATCCAAAGAAGCAGAGTTTATGGCCATGTAGGTTGTAAAAAGAAGGTGAGCGATTCTGTAAGTAAACTCGAATTTTCCAGATTGTATCGGGTTTGGAATCAACATCTTAATGTTTGTTATTATAGGCAAGACACCAGCAATAAGTAGAAACGTTCCCATAATGATCATAAAGTACCTGAGGATTAATTCACTGATTTTGTTCACCACTTGAACATGTTTGTTGAGTTTCTTACTGTGAACATTAAACGTGTCTGAATTTAAATCTTCTAGAATCGATATGAAACATTTCTTGTTCTTGAGAAGTGTTAGTCCTTTAACTGTTAGATTTATTTCAGGTATCAGAATACAAATCATTCGATACGATAACATTCCATTGCCAGTTTTAATTCCGTTTATGATGTTAAGAATCAATACGCCTGCTATAAACGTGTTAATTATAAAATGTAACGCTAGTTTCGTTACTTGGAATATATGGTAACTTCCAGAAGATAATAGACCTCCTGTCCATAAGATTGAAATCGTTCCAGATACTACATCTACACAGTTAATCTTGGTCATTCTGTCTTCTTACTAGTATGTAGTATGCTTCGTAACGTCAATCGAGGAAATATATCGTTAATAAATTAAACGGTATTTATATACTTAGTGTATCTAACATTTCTTCATTTTCGTGAAGAATTATCTCTAATTTAACTAATACATTACTGTTATTAGGATACCTACTGCACAAATATATGATGCCTGACTTTGTCGATATCCCTTATTTAATTATATACCTTTGGTACGTAATGTATTTGTACTTTCCAGTCGAGTGTAATCCTTTAAATATCTGCATGCCGGTTTAAATAATTAAAGCTTAAAATATACAACAAAATATAAAATTCAATAAACAATTGCAAATAATCGTTACGTATCGTTAGAATTTGAATAATTGCATTAGCTTAGGAACACTATTTTACAATAGTTTAGAAGAATAGACAGTAAATTGGTAGAAATAGAGGTCAGTGCACAAAGTTCGTAGACTTTAAGTACGTGCATGTACTGAAGCTGTTTTTGTTCAGTTTTCAAATTTCGCAATAAGACAGTTTAGAATTTCTCCTGTGTTTACATTTTCGAATTATCTTCTTAATCACTGCCAGGGGCGGCTGGTGCACTGTGGCTGCGGAGCTGCAGAATACATTAAAGTTTTTTTAACCAAGAATATTTGTTTATATATTTAACGCATATTTTATTAATCTCCTTACAACTTATCGAGAACTATACAAATATATTTTACGGCCATCCTTAATTGACTATAAATTGATTTCTCTTAAGCCGGCTTTACACGTCGCGATTTATTGGCTGATTAATTGAGTTGTTGATCAAGAAATCCGTAAAAATATGCTGTTTTACATTCAACAATAAATTGGACAATCTTTTAACGATCATGAATACTCGTTTAACTTATATAAATAGTAAATTTTCATCTGTTTACAAAAATAGATGGACAATTTGTCTTTGTCAAGTGATGTGGCAGTTTTGGCATAGATAGATTGGCTTAGCTTACTTCAGTTTCGGTTAGTCAATTCAAATTATCCAATACATCATAATCGTTGAAAATTTTCGAAATTTATCCTCAATTTATTTTAAAAATACTACACAAAATTCGTTAGTACCTTTCTGTTACTGAGTTGGTATTAAAACAGCAACAGTTAGTGGTATAGGGTATTCAATTAATCCTACGATAAATTGTTCAAGAACTCGTACCGATTTTTGCTGTTTTACACGTTACAATAAAATTGACTTGTTCAATTAATTGGCCAACACATCTGTCAAAACCACGCGCTGCCGCTGATCACTGCCAACACTTTTCCATCGTTTTTGCAAAAAGTTAGTTATTGTCGTAAATGTTGCAAATGCAAACCATGATGTAAAGCCATTATCCATTAAGGCATGGGCAGTCGTTGACGTGCATTCTGTGGTAGATATTTGTAAACAAAAAATTGCTTAGATCATTAATAGATTAAACTATTAGGTTTGTTTCACATTTTTGTACTTTACGCATTTTCAATGTGTTATGTCCGTTCAACTAATTTACATCTTTATTTGCTATATTTTATACTATATCCAACTTTGTTCAGACACATATTTTAAAGAATCTTTGGATTTGGACATTGTAGCGTTCTACTTGCAGGATCTTCACATATCCACATTACGCATATGCTTACTATAATCAAATTATTGTAGCACATAGCAAAGATTGCAATCACTGTGTGGTGATTCCATAAGTTAACTAATAATTATGTAAATAAACTTTGTGTACAACGATGACCAGATAATTAAAAGTGAAAGTTGCCGTTTCCGATGTGTTTTTAACTGTTAAATTGTTAAATGTTACAAGAAATAAAATAATTCAATTGTAATTCTCCCCAACAATTGTACTGTAATGTTATAAACGAGGAAATATTTGGTTTTTCTAAATTGAGTAATTAGATTTTTCGGTCTGTAGATCTGGAAGTGTCCTTAGACACTCTTTCGGCAGTTTAGAAACAAATTAACATCGAATATTTATATTTTACCAGAATTAAATTTGAAAAGAGAAAACTAACTTCAAATTGTGACGATTCAAATATAAACCATGTGATTACGCGTTCTCAAAAATGGCTCGTATTTTTAAATTATGAAACTTGATTCTCACTTCGTAATTAACGTTGAATTTAAGTACTAGAAACATAGATTCACGAGACACTAAGACAAATACGTGTAAACTGCGAAAATTTTAAGGGCCTCTTGACTCCTTTGTTCGCAATAGCGATTGTTTGAACATGGTCGTTTAGGATGTACCTTTCGAATTACAAATTGCTAGTAATTTTCAAGCAACTCTCATTATTCTAAAAAGAGCATATTGCATGCAATGCAAGGACGCAACTGAAAGACTGTCTCTATGATACCCTATGACTTCTGACATTACGGACAACTCTCAAACATTGACTTTTCCTAACGTACACGATAACTTCTTTACCAGACATATCTAATTTTCGATATTATGAAAGAGAGACAACTGAATTTGTGCTGTAAATTATTGTAGGAAAATACACATTTCATTAAAATTTATTATATGAAGAAAATGGACAGAGGATAAGTTGTTTATCTGTTTCACCATGATCGTCGGTGTAGGGGAATATACTAATCTCCTAACACCACCGCGACAGAGACAAGAAGCTATAAAAGGAGTTGGAGACATTGAGGAAACAGTCAGAGGAACTTTGGTGTTGAACGAGTGGACTACGTTCGATGTTGTAATTTGTAAAACTACAGTACATATAATTGAGAACTGTTATCATTGAATTCTCTCCTCCTTATGTCCTTGCATATCCACAACAAAGGATCCTCAAATTGACTGTTGGTTTGTAGATCTCCCACCAAACAGTTAGAAGTAGATTAAGAGAAGCAAACCTGGGACCCAGAAGACCCGTGCGAAAACTTGTTTTAGTTTGGGATCACATAAGATGAGATTTCGCTCGTACACATGTCCCACGTGCACATGTCGCTAACCGCTCACCATTATGTTGGTTCCATTCTATACCAGCCACATTATACCCAAGTAGAACCCCAACTTGCAGAGATGCATGGTCATAAAGGCCTGTGGATCTCATAGAATGAACAGAATTTTAGAGTATTTTAGGTACATGTATGTATATTTTGTAATATGGCTGACATACATACATGTTTTGTGAGGAAAGTGTTGGGTAGTTAGTTGTATCTGGCCTTGATTAAAGCGAAAACTGAATATGATCCCCGCACTACCTAAAAAAAAACAAGATGCGATTATAGGATTATATGTAAGCAATAACGTGAAATACTTTAATTTTGTGTTAGGAAGAGTTGGGTGATAAGGACGAGGACAACTTGGGCGCGTGAAACTGATCCCCGGACTTTCGTCTTTTTAGAATTTGAAAATGTCCACGTTTTGTACCCGCTTTGTGCTAATTTATGCCGTAAAAACGTTATTTTGTGCTCATTCCATTTTCCTATTTGAGACCGAAGAGTGAGGGCCAAGTTCACGTCGCTTTCTCACTTTCACTTTTTTTAAAAATTTGGGCCATGCTATCGTTTTATGCTAATTCGTGTTTGATATTGAAGAGTGGGGGCTAACTTTACGCTGCCATCGCACTTCTACTTTCTTAAAATTTGACAAGGCCAATGTTTTCTGCCCATTCTGTGCCATAATCGCTTTATTTTGTGCTCATCCACTTCTCGAGATAATCGGGAAACAGGCAGCAGACTTTTTTTAGCAGCCACCGCTCCAATTTTTAGATTTTTAAAAATTTGATAATGGCTTTTGTGCTGATTTGTGATGAAAAAATTTTATGCTCATACCGTTTGCGAGATATTTAAGATTGGGGGTTGACGTGGACCCTTATTCAATAGCCATCGCACCAATTCTTCGGTGATTGAAAATTTGATAATGGCAACGATTAGTTCCCGCTTTGTACTGATTTGTGTCTTCAAATTTTCACTGTGTACTGGCGCTGCTTGCGGGATAATTAAGATGGTTGGTATGGATCCTTATTTAATAACCGCAGCACCAATTTTAGGGTTTTTGACAATGACAATGCATCGTGTCTATTTTGTGCTGATTTCTTCCGTAAAAATTTCGTATTGTGCTCGTATTGTTTTCGAGATATTTGACAATGACGGTTTCGGGTAACCTTTATTTTGTTTGCGAGATATTTGATATTGAGGGTTGGTGCGGACCGTTATTCCATAGCTACGGCACCAATTTTCCGGTTCTTGAAAATTTGATAATGGCAACGATTAGTGTCCATGGTATTGATGGAATCACTCTGGGCAAAAACAATGCGAGAAGAGAATAGCACTAGTCGACAATCATGTTTCTGCCTACCTGGTGTCATCAGCGTTGCTCCTAGCGCTTTTTCTCCTATTCACATCGCTGTTTGCCTCTCAGATTATGCGACTAATCTCCAAAAATAGCACTGAAATATTTCCTGGCGCCACCTAGTGTCAAGAGATATAGTCATGCCGTCTAAAAAGTAGAGACGGAAACCGGAATACAGATGCCAAACCACTTCTCGAGTAGTTTTTGGACAACTTAACGTAAGATGGCGTTGCGCCTGAGCGCTGCAGTATCTGCACATGTAAATGATCCCTCAGGCTTACCATGATGTATTGGTAAATGGCGATGTCAGCAGGTGAAAAAGCGTTCGAAGTAACGTTGATGGCGCCGGGTAGGCAAAAACACGTTCGTTGGTTAGTGCTTTTCTCTCTTCACATTGTTTTTGCCGGGAGTGATTCCATCAATACCATAAGCTGTGTAAGCATTACATTGGTTACTGGTTTTAATCACTTTTTGATGTGCATTTTAATACATCATGGTAAGCTTGAGGAATCATTTACATGTGCAGATACCGTAGCGCTCAGACGCAAGGCTATCTTGTGTATATCCGTTGGCAAGTGCGTTTCTCTTCTCATATTGTTTTTGCCGGGAATGATTCCACCAATACCATGAGCTATATTAGCATTACTTTGGTTATTGTTTTTAGGTACTCTTTGATGGTTACTATTGGCGTATTAGTACGATAGCTGCTAAATATCATCTCCCACAAGCATTCAATCTCGAATATCCCAGAAACGGGACGAGCAGAAAACGAAGTGTTTACGGGACAAATTACCACAAAGCGTGCACGAAATGTCGCCATTATCATATTTTCAAAACCCAGAAAATTTATGTGGTCCTCCACAGCCTTCATTTCAGGAGAAGTTGAGGCTTAAAAAGGGCCGCGGAATGTATTTATAACATGAAGGGAAAAGGAAATACTTGAAATATTAAGACAACTAACAGTTTGTTTTAAACTTTTTGTACGTTCTTTTGATCTGAAGGTATAGTATATCATTAATGCATGGATAGGTAAGGCAGACAGAAAATGAGTTGAAATTTCATCTTTTGAGGTTCAGCCATGCTTGAATAGTAAGTAAGTTATGCCATAATTTTATTGCCGAAAAATCAAGTATATCTTGGAAATATACAAAAAATGAATTTTTTCAATTAGTAAAATGTATTTTCTATAGGAGATACGACAATAGAGTTATTAAAAAATAATGTTCAGAATAATAAATTATGTTAGCACTTAGCCTGTAAGCATGGCTGAACCCCAAAAAGATAAAGATTCAACTCAATAATTTCCTGTCTCCTTTACCTATCCATGCGTTAATACAGGGACAGACTGTATAGTATATGTATCACAAAATGTTTTCCCTGTTAAATTTCCAATAAAAGGTTATACGTACCGTTCCCAACGATGCTAGAGATACTATTACCAATTTATACAGGGATATTGTTAATGATCTTTTCGCCCTTTCCATTAATATCACTACGTATCTTTGACATTTTAAATTGAGGTTATACCAGTTCGATAAATAACAAGCTTCTATAATTTTGTCGCTCTGAAATAATTTCCATAAATTATTGGTTTTGTGCATATTGCATATCTTTATTTTTCAATTAAAATGTACCACAAGAGTCTATAAATTTTTTACTAAGCTATATTTATGGCATGCAAAGTAATGAGAATTTAGCCATCATCTCCAGATGTGGAATTCTGTAAAAGTAGCACATCGTTTTACCTTATAAATCACTTCATTTCCAAGCCAGTGATATGCTGACATCTGTGCAAATACAATACTTGAATAGCCACACAAGCCTATGACTGTACTTACATTTCTTTCACCCTAAAAAACATTACCTCTAAATGATGTTTAGACGAAATAATAATTAGTTGTAGAACTTTGATAGGTACTGAGTGTTAAAAGCATTTACCAATATTGTGAGTTGTAAGATAGTGTTACATATTATAAAACTTCCATAAGCATATTGCATAAACAGTGGAAATGCCAGTATGCTACAGAGCTTCTTGACAAATCTGAAAAATAGAGAGTTATTTTAAATGCTGTTACACACCAAGAAGATGCGTATCTATGAAAATGTACTATGATATGTATTCTACTGTTAATTAGATATTCACGAAAAAAATATACTGTTAAATTTAGGGTAAATCACCAAATGTACCAGCATATTACTGGACTTATATAGTTCGGGACACATATGTAGGCCCATATTATTTTGTACACAAGTTTTTAGTTTAAAAGTAGAAACGGAACGGCAACTATGTTTTTATTAGATATAATTCACAGAAACTTTTAGTATTGCAGCGATAAAACGCGCAACTAAAATGAAACTTTCATCTTCTACCCTAGCACATTTATTATGAAACTTCTTCTGGTTTTGATACAAAAAGTTTGCTGGATCGATGGATGCATCTAATATTACCCTTAGTTCTATAATTTTCATTGTGTAATAGGACTAACAGTGGCCCTGTATGTTCCAAGTGCGTGCATTAAACTGTTTGAAAATATCTACAGGAGAGAAGTTGTCTTATACTGGGAATTGGCCTCTTTATATACTTTCATGCTGATAAATGAGTGGATGAGCGAAATTACTATACAATAATGAGAAATATTTTGAAATATTAGATCATTTATCGCTAGAAACAGCTTTTGTTGTTGTATTATTTCATCTACTGCCCAATAGATAACATATTCAATTCATTAAAAAGAACAATTCTACAACATAATTTGGCTGAAGTCACGATTTCTTAGATATTGGTTCTTCTTTATTATTCATTTACATAGATGTATGTACATGAAAAAGCATTGTGCCTAATTGTTTCATGTAAAACGTTACTGTAATTGCAAAATTGTGACTTGTTTTTAAAATCTCAATAAAACGGTGTAGTTCATCTTTACTTTTGAAATTTAAATTTTTTACTTGGACAATTAGGAAGCAGGAATATGTAAAGTGGTGTATGTGATTCCCATAAAGTAAGATATATGTTTTTAAACAGTTTAAAAAAATTAAAATAATTACAAGTAGGAATTGGATTTTAGTTGCTACAATAATGCGATTTAAGTGTATCTATGTGAAATAAAAGCTTCGTCATGACAACTACTGTCACAAACGTCAAAGCAAAGCGATTGCAACTTACAAGGGAACATCCCGAACCCGAAAATTAAAAAAAATTCAAACTTTGTGAATTTAAAACGGTTTTCTTAAAATAACTCGGCAATGGCTGGAACAAATACATCACAACTATATATCAAAATAATCATCTCATCGGGCTCTATCACATATATGAAAATAGCACCATAGTTCCATTAAAAAGGTTTATGGTGCCCTTCCCCGACCCTTCAATAAGGAGCGTATTCAAATCCCACGTATATATGTTACGGAGCTCTTCGAACAGTAAAACAGTAAAAATTATATTTTATTTTATGTAATATAGTTATTAGTAAAAGAAAAAACTTGCCCTGCAATACGTCGCCTTAAATAACTGGGAATCCATGTGCAAAGTAGACGTGTTATCTTTACATAGACTTTTTTTATTTTAATTAGAAAAACAAGTGCATCGTTTATCAATATATTATGATAGCTATAATTGTACTTGTGCTACCCCAACAGTTATAAGTAGCAGTAACAGTTATAAGTGTTATAACAGTAACAGTAATAAGAATAGCAACGATACATGCTTTAGGGTGACATCATTCGCAGATATTGAACAAGTAATATGTTCGATTTTCTGACGCATTGTGGTAGTATAATTTATCTAATGAGGTTTATATTTCGTTGCAATTTGAATATAAATTAGAAAATCGTTTCAAGGATAATTGCAAGACAGATACGGTGCATTGAAAGTTACATACTATAACGATGATGAAATATGACTTATAATAATCTCCAATGTGAGTAATAATTTACGTGTAATAGTTACAATTATTGATTTATTTAAATAAGAAAATGTATATAATGAAAAGTCACTTTTATAATTCGTTAGTGCTGCATGTAGGGCTTTAGAATATTAGCACGACAATGGCGGTCATTAATCCAGCAAATGTAGTTTGTTTACTTATGCTAACATTCAGTAACCGCCCATGGGTTTCAATAATAAAGAAAGTGAAATTCACCTATTAAGGGATATATTAGATCTCGAGATGACATAACATTTGTGGTAGATAATGACGTAACACTAGAATTCTTGCAAAAATTTAGACCACATTCTGCAGAATTTATCGATGACAGATATCCACCTTCTCACGGGAAGAAATATGAGAAGTTTATTAGTTTGAAGAGGAAGAAGAATGTGTATCTGAGGGAGAAGATATTGTCTCTTTAGAATATAAGGAGAAAGCCGTTGCCTTCTGGAAAAATGGAAAAAGCGACGCTCATATGAAGCTGTAAAACATATATTTAAGAGAGTAAAGTCTTCACATCAATTATACAGGTAAGAAATCGCAGGCCAACTCCCATACATTTTTGTTTTCATACATTTTTTTCCTTTTTAGATGGGAGGCATCATTACAAAAAGGAGGAACGAAAAGAAAGTAACTGTTAAAAATTTCCGAATATGTCAATAATAAATTTGTTATTAATAGCGAAGCGGGCGCCATAATTCACGACCTAGATCTCCGTAAATGGGCTTTGGAAGCCAATGAAGAAATGGGGTTAACAAATTTTAAAGCATCTCCATATTCATTATGGAATTTTAAAAAAGTATACAGGATAGTTTCCAGAAAAATTACCAAATTCGTTACCCGTTCATATGGTAGTTAAATCGCATTTCGTCGAATTTCATACAAGAAGTAAAAACCCTATATTGCGAAAGTAGGCCCTAGTAACACATTCAACGCTGATGAAAGTGGATTCAATTTAGAATTATTCACTGGTCGCACGTTAGCTCTACAAGGATCAAAAGCAGTTGAAAGTATTGCACAGTCCATATTCGCGATAACCCACAGCTATACCATACTTCCGACAATATCCGCGTCTAGACGCTTGTTATCACCGCTATTTATGGTTTGAAAAGAACAAGTGGTATATTTGGACCACGAGTGGTCGCATAAATATACGGAGCAGCAAATATCTATATATCTGCTTCAGCAACCGCTAAACTAACAACAGAATTATTTACGGAGTGGTTCACGAAGGTATATCTTCTAAGTACTGGACCTCAAACAGTTTTATTGCTTGATTCATGGACTGGTCACTGCCCATCTACCTTAAGAAATCACATAACGGCCGACAAGAACGTGAACATCCTTACAATACCAAAGAAAACTACTGGCATGATACAACCGTTGGACGTCTACGGATTTCGTGTTTGGAAAAATTTTGTTAGGAAATTTTCCGATACGGTCCTCTTACACAATTACGATATTAATTTTCATTCACGTAACAACATTATTAAGTTACAGTCTTTAGTGCATAACTAATTATCTTCTACAAAATTTCATGTTTTATTTGCTTATGCCTGGTACAAAAGCGGTTATATTGAGAACCAACCAGATCATTTCGATAATCCTGTACATTTTGCCTTAGCAGAAGGTTTTCTATCGCGATATGCCATATGTGCTATAATACGGTGTTCCTGGTGCAACCGTTTCTTAGGTTTTCAGAATTTTTATAAAGAGGGACATTACCATACAGCCTAAGTAATTATTTGTATATACGCAAAAATATACACGAATACACAAGTTATATTTTAGGAAGTATGCCATGTAACATGTATTTTATATGTCATTCAGTCTTATACGAGGGATGATCGTAAAATAAGGTTCCCGAAGCCCTACAGCAGCAGTAAGACGTGTTAGGCGAAATCCGACAACATTGGCGTGTACAGCAGCTCTCCCACTCTATATACGTACTACTCCTGTCTCGCTACGCCGCTCAGTGTTAGCTAAGCAGCCGTCCAAGATGGAACCTCCGATCCCCGCTACTGCCAGGCGCGAAATTCGCGCTGTGATACGTTTTTTAAAAGCGGTTTCACCTATATACACTCATCGTCAATTAACCGAAGTTTATGGAGAAAAGTGTATAGCTATTCAACACGTCCGCAAATGGTGCAGGGAGTTCACTGGAGGTCGGACGGAAATTCACGATGAAGAGCGGAATGGAAGACCATCAGTTTCAGAGGAAATCGTTGAAAAGGTCGAGAGCATACTGCTTGAAGATCGTCAACTCGCTCTTTCGATTCCTGAGATTTCCAACACCACAATTGAAAAGATTTTGACTGGCGGCAGAATTTTGCGACATGGGGATATAGAAGTTGGAGCACCGTCTGCAAAAATGCTTAGATAGAAATGGCAATTATGTCGAAAAATAGCTTAAGTTTTTACCTTTAAAACGATGTGTAATGTTAAGGAAATAAAGAATGCTGTCTATTTTTAAAAAATATGGGAACCTTATTTTACGATCATCCCTCGTATATTAACGTATAAAACATAAATCTCCTTATTTTTTTTTATGCCTATTATCACATAAAATAAAGTATAAATTTTATACTGTACGTAGAGCTCCGTAACATGCATACGTGGGATTTGGGTATGCCCCTTATCGAAGGGGGGGGGGGGGCACCATAAATGTTTAAATGGAACTAGGGTGCTATTTTCATATATGTGATACAGCTCGATGGGACGATTATTTTGATATATAGTTGTAATGTATTTGTTCCAGCCATTGCCGAGTTATTTTAAGAAAACCGAAAATATACTAAACTTTCAGGGGTAGTTTCACCCTCTTAAACTGAGATTAGGCCGATAACGAAAATACTTTCGAACATCCTTGGGTGTGGACTACTTGTTCACAAAGTTTAAATTTTTTTTTAATTTGCAGGTTCGGGATGTTCCCTTGTTAGTGATTTATTTCCAGAATAAAACTTATGTTAACGTAAATTCAATCCAATTAAACTTAAAAAAGGATCTGCAAGCAAGAATTAGTATAATGTTATTATGAATGTGGCAGAAATTATGCTGTCGGTTTACAATAAAGATTTCGTATGAGAATGGGTTTGGGAGCAGGCCCCTGCAAAATAAAAAAAAAAATGAAGGCGTACCGTAATTTAATTAGCAAATTTGAATGAACAGGGTCTGTTACTGACCTCCCGAGATTAGGAAGACCAGCGATTAGTAATGTGCAAGTTGTAGAAGTTTTTCAGGAAAATCAAAACATATAGTCAATACTAATCCCCTAGAAATAATGCCATATACCATGGTTAGGAAAATTTTACGCAAAATCCTAAAAATATATCCTTATAAACTGCAACGACCGTTTGATTTGACGGAGGTAGATTTGGCAATTAGCTACGATTTTTGCAAATAATGGCTCAGATTGAAATTGAACTCGAATGGTTATCGCGTATTTTATGGACAGAAGAAGCCTAATTTGCTTTTAGTGGTGATGTCTACCGAATATGGTCAACAGAAAATGAAGAGGCAATCATTCAGGTCGGTCTTCATGGCAAAAAAATCATTGTTTGGTGCGGTTTCACAACTAATTTCATCATTGGTCTATATTTTTTCGAGGAAATTCGGTTTCTATTGATTTTTTTTGTTGGCTTAATTTGTTGACTTACTTTATAATAACCTTGTACTTTGAAATTATTTAGTTGTACTGGACTTGAATTATAGATATTGGTGTTATAGACAAATCAAAATCTGTGTAATTGAATGCAAATTTGTAATAATTATCTAAAATTACTTACGTAATTATAGTTTCGTGTAAGACGATACATTCCTTCAAAATATCTTCAGCAACTACGTCTAAACTTCGTTTATAATCGGTTTTATGAATTATCTTTGCTTCTTTGGACATGTTGATTAGTTTTTCCTCCAAAATATCTAATTGTGCAGCGCAAAGTGCAATTAGCGTCATGTAGAAAACATCTATACTTGTTGAATTTAGCGCTAAGTACGATGAACAAAGGAAATGTCCCAGTTTATATACATTGTCGTATTTTCCAGTATTAAAAGGAGCAGGTACCATTGGAGGTATTCTGGTAAAAAATGGTAAAAGGGAAGTGAGTAATACGAATATTGTCATTGCCATTGTGAAGTATCTCAAGATCAATTTGGAAACTGCGTCTATTGTTCGTATATGCTTATTTAATTCTTCGCTGTGCGAGTTAAATTGTGTTGAATTTAAAACATCCATCGTAGAAAAGAAATCTTTATTAATCCACAGAGGAATTGTTTTAGCGATATAGTTTGTCAAAGGAAAAAGCACGCACGTCATCCAGTTTAATAATGTTATATTTCCAGCTTTTATTGCGATTACAATATTTTGTAAAACAATACCTAAAGTCGCAATATCAAATAATACGTTGCATAAAAGTTTGAGAATTATAGACGTAGTTAGCTCTTTTACAGGCAATAATCCATTCTTTTTTAACACCCATACAGGTCTAGCTAATGCTTTCAGGCAACTTATTTTAGACATGCTTATGATATCTTAATGAGAAAAGTACTGCGTGAGGTATAACGGAGGAATGAAGCCAAGTATCGCGATTTATTGCTTTTTTGTAGTTCCCTCCCTTAATTAC
Source organism: Dynastes maya (assembly GCA_029619315.2). Lineage (NCBI taxonomy): Eukaryota > Metazoa > Arthropoda > Insecta > Coleoptera > Scarabaeidae > Dynastes > Dynastes maya. Next base: position 56,764,586 of record JAROYE020000003.1, on the reverse strand, counting down.
AAAATGCAGCTCTAATAGCAGTAGTATGAGTTAAGTTGTTCAGCAAACGATTGTAATACTTACGAATGTATAAATACTTCTAAATTAAAGAACAACTAAAATACGTTATATTAAAAATTTTGTAAAATACCTTTGGTTAATGACGATCTTATATAATTCTTACAAAACTTAGACTTGATTTGCTACTAACGCATTTAATTCAAATATGCGTTTAATTGCTATATGTGGTATAACATGTTGTTAGCTAAATGAAGTTCTAAAATTTAATCGCAATGGATAAAAGTGCGTTCACATAGCGTGAAATTACCGTTAACATTAGCGAGAACTTATTTGCAATATTCTGCCGTAATTCTTAAAATAATTTCGTAACATAATGATAACTGATATCTCGGTTTACTTTGTCGTATCATAACCTTAATTTATCTGTTAATATTTTCTTTTGTAATCACAGAAATGTTATATACTGTTTTTATCAGCAGCTTCTGCAATAATCATTAACAAATTTAAAAATAAATGTAAAAAGAGAGAAAACGTTGGCAGGTACGTTCCATCAACACCCAAAAAAATACAATAAAGAGACTATTCAAATTTAATTCTGGAAGTCTTAAATCATCCCGATTTCTTTTTCTTATGTACAAGAATGAGTGATGATTTATTTTAGAGTTTATTGAAAATAGCAGAAGCAAACCAAGGGTCAGTTAAATACTGTTGGAAACGTTGGAAGCGTTGTGGACTGTACTACAGCCTGTCTACTCACCAAGACGAGGCATACATTTGTACAAATTGTGGGACAAATGCTATAGTTTCCTTGAATAACTGACAGTCTCCTAAATGTGTAGATGCAACAGAAGGCATGCACATTCATGTAAAACAACCTAACAATTCTGGCTCTACATATTACAATTATATGAAAACTTTTAGTATTTTATTTAGTATATGCGATGCGAACCAGAAATTTGTGGATACAGGGACCTATGAATCTTCAAGTAATGGAGATATGAATAGCAACAAAATCAAAGAAAATTAAACCAAGCTATATAAATGACAATGATGTAAAGAAAGCATTTTCAATGATTTTTGTTTTATAGCACATTATTACAGAAAGGAATAAAAGTGAATGCCTACACCCAAAACATAATTTATTTAAATTTTATTCTATTTATCTTCATCGTAAAAGTATAAATGAAAATTGCAATAGAAAGAACTAATGTTTATCAACGAATGATACTATGTACCTAATTAGAAAATCACATCACGAAAATATCAAAGAATTATAACATTTTATTCTTTCTTAAATGATATACTTACCAAGTGTTTCTGTAGATTGATACCTATTACATTGCATATAAATTCAGTTGTTACTCTTACATCTCCATATACTTTGACACAGTTCCTTTGTAAAGTGCATAATACAATGTACGTACATACGTACATATTAAGGCTGTTTTGTACAAATACGCTTGGAATTATTTTATATTAGATAGCCAAATATATGTTGTATTTATTTGGAGAAAAGGAAATCCTATAATCTATATGTTTGAAACAAATCAAGAATTACAAAAATTCTCTCTTGGAATGTTAACTCTCTCTTAGCAAATTTTAATGGACAGAAAATTCTAAATCCTATGAAGAATTTTAATAAATATTTCACTAACAAGTTATACGTGGTGGATTAGAAAGTCACCAAAGCTCTGATGTACAGATTAATACTATATAAGACATTAATTGCGTTGTCCAACACCTCTAAATCTTTTTCCAGAGCAAGCGTTATGTTTCGAAAACATATCCCATTCAGGTTGCACTAAGTACAACCTTCGTAATTGCTCCAGCAGTACACTCTTGTAGTCTTCGGTTAGCTAATAACAGTGGTAATGTAGGTTTACTCGGGTCTAGTATGCGTACCATAATATTTACAATTGAATTTTTTTACAGTCTGTTGTCTCGTCAACACATAACCAAAGAAACTGTTTTTTCTATATGCGTTTCATTTTCTTTTCCACGTCAGCGCGTACGAATGCAACATGCTTACTCGCCGTTTTCTCCGTTGGCAACCGCAACTCGGGATTGTATTTGTCCCAAAAGTCCTTAAACGGTTGTTTATCGAGTAAACCTAGTGGCAAATTACAGTTTATCAACATAAGAATTACATTAAAAAAATGCACTTCTCGGTGGCATGCCCAATTTTCGTTTTCTATGCTGTGCGGAATTTACGTGTCTTGTACAGTTCCACTTCTTATTTGACAACAAATGTATTTTGCACACTTTACAAACTATCTTACTCCCGTTGTAAAACAAATCGGAAAAGTCGGAAATAAACTTATATATTATGTCTTGAAAGAGTCGTTTTTTAGCCTTAGACATGTTCACTAAAACTACAATTAATAACTACGTCTGTATCAATAAAATCAAAACGCACTACACTAAATAATAACTACAATTAATAACTACGTCTATATCAATAAAATCAACACGCCCTATCCGCTATCCAATGCTAAACTGAACTGAGTGATAATGATTTGTTGTGTCGTATCATAATCAACCAGCCTTCCCCGCCTACCTAAACACAGTCACACCGCCACTGCGATTGCTCTCCAGTTACCGGGCTCTACTTATGAGCCGCTACGATTCCATCATTCCACAATATACATGTTCGAGCTTCCTCTTTATATAGATGAATATTTGAAGTTGTATACGAAATCTGAAACTATCATTCGTCTTAATGTCCTCATACTTGGTAAATATAGTAATTTGCTTACGTATTCATATATCTTTGGTCCTAAGAAATACAGATTTAAAGCAAATTACCTGACTGTGCATGCTTGTGTTCTGCTTGAAACTTTACAATGAATGCTAATTTACTAATTCAGGAGATAACAATGTCATATTTGAAACTTGGATTTTTCGAAATCACTTGGTTAAACTTTGACAAAATTATTTTGCCAACTTTTCCTGGGGCATTCTTGAGAGCTGCTTCGGCATTATTAATTACTGCAACAGAATCTGTAAGAGGAAGGCCGAATGTTTCTAATCTTTTGATGTTATCAATGAGAAAATTATAATGCGACTTGATGTATAAAAGATCGTTTTTGATATTTTGATTGGAAAAGTATTCTTGCGCTTGCTCAATACAGTTAGCTGAACCTTTGTCAAACAATTTTACAACCTAAAACATAAAGCGTTAAATAAAAACAATCATATTTAAAAATTTTGCTAAAAAAGTACTTACTGATTTTATTGCTTCGAAATAATTAGCATAAAAAGCTACCGCCTCTAACCAAGTTCCCCAACGTGTTAAGACAGGTTCGGGAGGCAAGGGGAGATCTGGCAGATTTTCTTTATACACTGCCACACGCAGTGGAAATTAAACCATTAACATTAGCATATTGATTTCTTAGACATTCACACACCAAATTGAGTCCATGTGCAAAACATGTTAAATGATTAAGATTTTTATAAAAAATCTTCAAATTTGTACCACATTTGAGCATATAAGAAGCACCATCCGTGACTAAAAGCTTGACTTTTTCGAACTTAATTCCATCTGTTGGCCACAAAATACCTAAAATACGAGAGTTGCCTTTAACTTAAATATCTAGCATTAAATTTACAATATTATTAAAGCAAGTTTTTTGCATAATATATCTTACCTAAAGCTTGGTTCACGAATCTTGCCATTGTATTGCAATTTGTTCTTTCAAGTTGCTTTGTAGCCAGTAAATACGGTTTTCCTGGTGTTTCAGAACAAAGCTTACCCACAATCATATTTGCCATAAAACGACCTTTAGAGTCAGTCGTCTCATCTATAGATATCCAAATATCGTTGTTACCAACTTCTTCGCGAATAGTATTAATAGTCTTACAAAATTAATAAAAATATTATAGGTGTAAACAAAATCTTAATGACACTCAAGTATGAAAATACATTTTTAAATTATTATTTATTATATTAATTACCTCATTGTAACATTTTGTTACATATGTTGTTCTTAAGGTTTTCACGCTTGACACATTCTCGTTGCAGTATTTAGTGAGAAAATTTCGCAGTTTTGAATAGTTTAATCTGTGCAGAGGAATATTTGCAGACATAAAAGCGTCGCATAAATCTCGATTAAAAACGTCGATTTCTCTTGAATTTTTGGTGTCTATTAACATTTGGTTCCTCAACGGTTTCCTAAGATTTGCCTAATGTCCAGGAGCAGTAGCATGTTGCTCTAAATGATTTTTCTTTTTGCAAGTTAACTACAATAATACTTTTGAAGTTAGGAAAGAAAAACAAAAACGTCCTTTACCATTTTTCCGCACGCTTTACAAAACAACTCTTCACTGTTGCTTGGATTCAGCTGAAAGACAGTAGTGCCTCCAATTGCCTTCAGCCATTTTTGAACTTTATCGCTATGTGATTCCTTGGATTTTGGCATTGTTGTAGATGGAAATACACAATACACTGAGTAGATAAACAAGCACAAACCGACAGAAAACTACCGAAAAATATTCGTTGCAAGCTACGATATAAATGAAAATTCAAAGTACGTCTTTCACTATATACTGATTCGTCAATAGTCCACCTCGCTATAGGAACACACACATATACGCTCCAGAGAAACATTAAGAGAATAAATATAAAATCTAAACTGCAATATCAAGATGTCCATTGTATAAACTATGAATGGGCATCGTGTATTCATTAATCACGTTAACAGGGAGAAGAAATTTGCTTATATGGTTTAAATTACAGGGCGTAAACAAGCCGATAGGGATTCCCGTAAAATAAAAACGTGGGTGCAGGTAAATGAACCCGAGAGCGATAAGCCGATAATTGAGGATATATCTTCAATAGGGTAGTAATATAAATTTTACGGCAGGCAAATCCAAACTTTGCCCCTCACACAATAGACGGGAAAACCCATCGTTGTATTAGTTTATAGTACTTTAGATGTAAAACTAAAATTTACATTTAAGAAAGATGCAGCTGTGTAAAAACCATATTTATTTAAAATTAAAAAAAAAAAACGTTTAGACCAAATAAATATGATTTTAGGACAAAATATGCGAAAACCCACGATTTAGGCTGTTAAAAGTCCAAATAGGCAACTAGGCAAAATAAAACATAGCTAGATCGCTTTGATTTGTCGAGAAACATATAGATTTTGTATTATTTTTAATTTGCCTTGAATCTAAACAAAGAGGCATTTTGCCTAAAATCCCGTCTCTATTTATCAGCAAAGGGTCGTTGTTTAGCCTTGCGCACACTGGACATTTTTAATTAAAAATTTTCTTGAGTAACTAGTATTCCGCTCGCCTGATTTAATTCACACGCACACGCCGCGCTACTGATGATGAATGTGTACGAATTTGGACTGCTTTGCCACCCGGCCGATGTTTACGCCTCGCATCAGACAGGCGCGCACCGAGTTCCGTTGGTTGCTCCAGCTGTTACGGCTATGCTGGGACGACACGCCTATCTTACCTTACCTTGATTGGAACTAGCGCCCTAGGGGGATAACTGATCAGCAGATCAGTATTATTTATGTCGTCTGTCAGTTTCAGTGTTTTATTTTCATGTATTGGTTTCATTTCTATCTATTAATGAGGAAATCAGATGCTGCTACATCGTTTAGTGGAACCGTAAGTAGAAAGAATTATTAATAATGATCAACCTAAAAATCGTGAAATTACAGCACTTTGACACTCTTTTGATTATTTTCTGTGCAAGAAAAATATTGCAGATGCTCACAGTGAAGTTAGTGCTGGAGAAAGCGTGACAAACGGTTGCACCCGCTGTACATACAAGGAATCGAGTGGACGTTCGGTTATTATCGGTTGATCGGTGTGCGTGTAACCGATCAACAGATAATAACCGTACGTCCACTGGATTACTTGTGTGTACATAGTAAACACAGCGGGTGCAACCGTTTGTCACGCTTGTTATTACCAAACCTACCAGCGAACTTAGTAGTAGTTATCGACAATGCTGTGTAAAACAGTCGCAAGGCAGAATGGATTCCTATCACAGTTACCAAGTAAAATGACATTGCTTTCAGTTACCAAGGAAAATGACATTGCTTTCAGTTACCAAGGAAAATGACATTGCTTTGGTTAAGATAAAAAGATATTCCTGTTTGAAATAGATTAAAAAGTGATCTCCTAAACATTGTTTCTGCAGAGAAACATAAGTACAGTAAATATATACTCTATGAAGCAGCTATTGAAATGCGACTTAGTATTCTACGTTTGCCACCTTATTACTAGTGTTTAACCCGATTGAGATTAAATTGGGGCAAATGAAAAACTCGATAAAGCACAATAATACCATTTAGAATAAATGCGAAACCTGTCCTTATGGATCAAGAATATCAAAACGTCACCGTTGGGAACTGACCGTTATATCAGACATTATACTTTTGGTTTCCAAGTTGGAATCGCATCGTTGTGCAAGGTTTTGCCAAAAGCTTCGACAACGACGCGGTGATTTTCATAAATTCTTGGTGAATTACATATTCAAGATACAAATCTCGCGGTTGATAATGTCTATATGTATGTGCGTATTGGGTATACATGCTTTGATATTAAACCACTTTTCCACCTATCATGTCCATCTATTCAAGAGACCATATTATCACTATACAATTCACGTTCAGACATGGTTCACCCCACTACATAGTTACTGTCTGTGTACTGCGTATGTTTGTCATTATAGGTGCGTTGCTAAAGCTCGAATCATACTATAGTATAAGCTCAGTTTACCTACACTTTGCGTCTTCTTTTCGTAAAAAAACGTAAACACATATAGATAAGGTAGGAATGTTACTTTCGGTGAAACCAGAAATGCAATTAAACTGCTGGTAACACCAAAGATTAGCTCACTAGAAGCAGAAATCCTCCTGTCCTTCAGGAGTTTGTATGGGCGGTGGATATCATAGAAAAAATAGAAGTTTAGAGTATTTTATTTTATTTTACGTATGTATATTTTGTAATATGACTGATATATGTGCATATGTATTATATAGTATGGGTGACATACATATGTGTTTTGTAAAGAAAATGTTCAATAGTTAGTTGTATCTGGCCTTGATTAAAGCAAAAACTGAGTATGATCCCCGCACTACCTAAAAAGAGAACGAGATGAGGTTATAACATGCACTTAAGCAACAACAACCTAAAAAAAATTATGTTTGAAAGACCCGAAATATTGTTGTAATATGTATAAAAGGAGTATAGAAGATTAGATTGGAAATAAACTTCTTTACCTTTATTATAGAGAAATATACAACGTGCAATTCTTTTATCTCTGAACATAGGTCTTAATTTTTCTTTGCTATCTGTGGAATCAGAGCCCACACGCCTTTATCAAATACCCTATACTACAAGGTCTCATCTTATATAATGTTTATAATATCACATCATATTCTTTTGGTTAGGCGTTCATTTTCTGACGTATGACCCACTCAGGTATTATTACTAGAGTTGACACTTTCGGGCGGCGCGCCAGCATCGTAGTAAGTATACCGGGTGTCCCAGATCGAGTGGGATTGCATAGGTAACTTTCTTATCATTGAAAACGGAGATTTGGTTAAATGGGCAATGTTTTGCGGTTTTATGTGCTGATTTAAAATCTGCTTCAAAAAGTTCAAAATGTCGAACCCGTCAGAAGTTATTTCCCAAAAATCTAAAAACTGTTATTTTCTTGTGTTTTCGTAAGTATAAGAGGTACGAAAAGAAGTTTCATATGAAAGTCACTGTTTTAGGTAAGACCAATTTAAAATTGATGTTGGTTACAGAGACACAAGATGGCGGTTTTCGAGCTACTCGTTTCACCTTTCTTAAGTTAAAAGGACTCCATATTGGGTTGTTAGGTTACTGAATAGAATTTGTTATTCTGTTTTCAACGATGTAAGACAACGTATGATTGAATAAAAAATACCAGTAAAATTAATTGTTTTTGTATTTTAATCAAGTAGGTTTACATGGATCCAAACAAAATCACGTGAAATTTATTTTAGAAAAACTTTGTATGTAATTCCTATAATACTTAGTAACATATTAATCCAGTACTAAGTACTAAAGACTTGAACCACAAAAAACATCGTGACATTACTTCTTTAAATGTCCAATCACGTAGACAAGTATGTAGCTATGATGAAAAACAATAACAAAGTTTATCACAATCTGTCAAAAGGCAGGTACTTATGCTAATGTGTTACCTACAATTGTTTGTATTACAAACTTTAGAAATTCTGGTGAATTTTTCAATTACTAAAAGCTACGATATGCTCTGCACATTTATCAAGTGTTATAAAAGTTCCCGTCTTGCTGCTCAAACTCATTTAACTGATTTTCCGAAAGAAGACAAACAAATGTCAAATCGTTTGAAAGACTAGACAAGAATATGCAACGATATGAAAGTTTGAGAAAGCCCATTAAAACTTGGGACAACAATTTGTTAGTGGAAGATCATAACAACGGCGAGTTAATAACAATGGTTTGTGCCGCAGCTAATCCAGGCATTTCAACTCGAGAAATAAAATTGTAGGTTGGTGTATCTAAATAAAGAGCATCGCGAATTTTAAGAAGGCACAAGTTTCACCCCTACAAGTCATTTAATTGGACCTGTTATGTTCAATGTGACCTTAACTACTTAACGTTTTTGAAGTTCTCCAAACATCCTTAGAAGATTTCGTAGGTGACCTACCTTTGGCCGACAGCATTGGGATGTAGAACCAACAAGATGGTTGCCCAGCCCACAATTCGAGAATCGTGGTAGATTATTTAATTGACTGATTTGACAGTACGGTTATTGCCACCAATACTAATGTTCGGTGGTCAGCCAGATCAGAGGATCTAACGTCTCTTGAGTTTTATGTGGGGTTTGGTAAGCGTAAAATAACCCAAAGTGTCGTCAAACGGTGTTAAGCTAACAGTGGCCAGCATCTTGAACATTTCATCTTATTATTAGGATTAAGTTTTGTTCTTTCATATAAATTTTTTTTGTTTTTGTTTGGATCCACGTAAGCCTACTTGATTAAAATGTAAAAACAATTAATTTTAGTGGTGTTTTTTATTCAATCATACGTCATCTTACATCCTTGACAAGAGAACAAAAAATTCTGTTCAGTAATCTAAAAATCCAATATGGTATCCACCTTGAATTTTTGTTCAACATTAATTGTAACTTGGTCATATCGAAAACAGTGATTTTCATATGAAACTTTTTTCGTACCTCTTATATTTACGAAGATATTTGACATACAAGAAAATTACAGTTTTTAGTTTTTCTGAAATAACTTCTGACGGGTTCGACATTTTGAACTTTTTCAAACAGATTTTAAATCAGCACATAAAACTGCAAAACATTGCTAATTTAAGCAAATCTTCATCTTCGATGATAAGAAAGTTACCCATGCAATCGCACTGTCATTTGGGGTGAAATTGATCAAGATATTTTTGCTTCTAATATCCAGAAATTATGAAGTAGTGGGGTAGAAAGTGTTTAGGTACATTGCAGATAATTGTCTAAAATTTATTGTAAAAAATGACGGTGCTAAAATTTAAATATAGGCTATAGAGAGCAAAAACGTCAACAACTATCTCATACCCGTTTTGGGGTGAGATTGTTCACACTAATTTTACTGCACGGGGTACAATGGGACAAGATCACAAATGATCAATTTCAACCTTACTGTTCTACGTCAAAGATTATAAAAGTTATAGAATTTTTTGTATTTTGGGGTGAGATTGTTCAGTAGGGCAGAATTGATCAATAGTAATACCTAACATATTTTAGCAAAAAAAGTAAACTAGGTGATTGCTTACTCTTTATTTAAAATATTAACAAAAAACGAATTAAAAAAGACAAACTGAATTCTTACAAACACAAAACATTTTCTAGTAAACTTAATAAACGAGCCCAAAAATATTTACTTAATTTCACTAACATCAATAATTTTTTCGAACGAGTATGTATGTGAAGTATCAGTGTATGTTGCCGCTGGGTTAGGTAAAATGGCAATTATATCAGACAGATCTGCTAAAAATTCGTCATTTTTTTGAACAGCAAATTCCTTTCTTGATTTGTCCAAACTCTTGAGCCCCAGTAATTCTTCATCTACTGTTATTTTCTGTAGAATAGAAACACATGCTGTTTTTTCCTGGATCCGCCATAGATCTTAACTAAAACGAATTTTCCAGCCACTATTTCATTTTCCTTTGGTTCGAAGTAAATTGTTTTTTCTTGCACGTCATCATTTTCATCTTACGGTGGATCTTCGTCGAAATTATCATTGAGCGATGCACTGATATCTGAATCGTTGGAATCTTCTCCGTTATTTGCTGTTTCACATTTGCCAGGCTCCACAGATAATTTTCTATACTCGGCATATTTGATTGTAACTTACTGATATTGCGACCTTGGCTATCTAGGTAGTTTTTAGCTAAGCAACGTAGGTCGGTAACTGTTAACGGAAAACCCCATTCTCCGCAACAATTTGCAGCTTTAACAATGCAATTTTTTCGTTTGTCCGCCGCTTTTATTTATGTGCGTACCTCTGAACTTATTGCGGAGCGTACCAAATGGAATTTTATAGGTAGAAGATGCACGGCGAATAGATCACCCTTCTTTGGTTATTTTTTTGAGGGCCTCTTCAACGGTGTCTTGAGCGTAGTCCATGTACGAACGTGCTCCCAATTTTCTTTGGTATTTTCTTAGCATGATTATATCACTGAACAAAAATGTTATTAGTTGATTTGAAAAAAAAAACTGTTTCAAAAATAACTTTTATATAATGAGTAAACTTAGCATATTTAAGTAATAAAACAACAAAAATTTGCCGCGAGGTGAGATTTAACTGATCAATAAAGCTGGCCACGAGCGGTACCGCGCAGTAGCGTAGAGTCGACCAGGCCTCGCGTTCCACTAGAGTTATTCTGCTAATAGAGATGTTTGCTACCGCAAATAATTTCGCTCATCTTTTAAATAAAAATTAAATAACACGTACTCAAACACTTACCATGTTAAGAGTCCTCCGTGAAATCACAAAGTGAATAATGTCTGTTAAATATCTGCAACATTAGATATGTTTCAACTGTTGTTTCGGCAAAACTAATACGGCATGAGGAAAAAATGCGTTTATATGCAGAGAACGAACGTTCTACATCTAGTGACGTAATATTTGCGTAAGTAAAATAATCTTTCAAATAACTTAACGATTCTGTTGACGCACCTTCACAAATGTGTCTTAATGTGCCAAAATCAGAATTTTTCTCAAAAACACTCAAATTTTTCTAGAACAGAAACATTTTTTGCGTCTTCAATCGCACATAGCTCTGCGTGAACATGTTGCACTATTTGTAGAGATTCTTCTAACGGCACCGCAGGATTTTGTAATTTTTCTATTGCATCTGCTAGCCCGAAGTAATTGTCGTGAATGATTTTTAAATCCATTTTAACCTGACTATCTTGAAATTTCGACTGGTTTTTCTGGATAGCGGCAACTTCTTTTGTATCGAATTGTAAAATCACGTTCTTAATATTGTCAAAATATTTATGATAATAAAACGCGGTCTGCAACCATGTTCCCCAACGAGTTAGAATAGGTTCTGGTGGCTCTGGTATACGGGGGCACAGTCTGTGAAATTCGAGAATACGTTTCGGTGATTTGACAAATACTGCTTTGGTATAATACTTTCTACTATCCGCCACAAGATTGAGGGCATGAATTTTACACGTAATGTGTAACAAATTAGCAGAATGCTTTTTAAAAGACCGGCCTACAGAAAGCATGTTTGCAGCACCATCACTCACTAACATCAAAAGTTGGTTTGTTGAAAGTTCAAACTTGTCCAATGTATTTAACACCAACTTTGAAATTACTTCGGCAGTACACTGTTGTATTCGTTTGGAAACTAATAGAATTGAAGGTGCCGATTGATGAGGTTCCAATTTGCGTGCCATTACATTAAGAACAGAATGTTTCTTCCGATCTGTTGTTTCGTTGACACATAACCACAATTTTGGATCTTTCAACTCCGATTTTATTTTTTGTTCAATATGTTCGCGCGCAGATGGCACAATTCTTCGTAACGATGTTCGACTTGGTAATTTGCACTCCGAATAGTTATTCCAAAAGCAGATAAATGGTTCTTTGTCTAGTAAATTAAACGGTATATTACATGCGATAAACGTAACGCATAAATTAAATATAAATTTTTCATTGTCTCGTGTGCAATTTCTTTTTGAGACATGCTTTTCACTATTTACGTGTCGTAGACAATGTTGTCTGGACCAACACATTAACGGGATTTTACAGATTACACATTTAATTTTAGCACCTTCATATATTAAGTCTGGAATTTCTGCAATTAATTTTTGAAGTTTGTCCGACCGCGGTCGTTTTGCTGACGAAATCATTAATTTTTCTAGGACAGATAAACAATTGCGCAAATGACCGGCAGCGAAAATGTCCGTACTGCTCCGCAGACGAAGTAATACTACCGTGCCTCTCGGTCCGAACTGATTCTAAGCCGATGCGCGGTACCGCTCGTGGCCAGCGTTAGTGATCAATGTCACCCCATATGTATGATCAATCTGACCCCACCGAGCAAAGTGTAAGACAATATGAAAAAAAACGTTACCGACTTCATATCGGCTTTAAAATGATGACAAAAAAGCGCAATAAGATACTTATATTCACATAACATATCAACATTCTAATTTGTTTCTGACTTACCAGGTAAAGTTCTGAAGGTTGACTTTTGCAAGAAATCAGTACATATGCAATAAATGTCAATATTTTCTTAAAATAAAAAGCCAATGAACTTTACACTCAGATACTATATTCGGCCATCTTTCTGTCTTTAATAGCGGTTGGTAACATCGCGATCGGAGCTGTGGTTACGGCGCCACATTCAAATTTATAAAACGATAATCTAGTGAACAATCTCACCCTCGATTATCAATTTCACCGCAAGTGACGGCACTCGATCTGGGACACCCGGTATACATACCAACAAATAGCGAGTCGACTGTGCGAAGCGAATATTAACATTGACCCCGATCGGGATGCAAAATTACCACGTATGTATATCTACACGAAAACAGCGGATCCGATACTATCGCGCCGCGCAGAGTGCCAACTCTAATTATTACATTAACAAAAACATAAAGATAAACATCTAGTATTTCAGATTTCTCAGAAATCTTATAATACGACATTTAGTAACAAATTTGAAAGCTTGAAGGTTTGTCTATCTTTATGCTGTGCTGCACATGGGCCAGTCTAATGCTCAGTTAAAAAAAGGCACCAAAACGTTTAGAGAAGTTGAGAGAAAAGAATGCACGGTATATACTCTGCTGGATAAAATTAATGCACTAATACAGTAAATTACATGAAAAACATGTTTATTAAATTAAATTAACTCATTCTTAAATTATAGAAATAGTGAAAAACAATTAAATGGTAATACAAATGAATGGATTGGGATATTAATTGCGTGTATGGTCTCCTCTACTTTTTATGGCTCATTTATACGCCTAGTACTGGTCAACGCAATAACTTCTCGAAAAATTATAAAGGAAATACAGTTTGTTTGTAGAATTGTCAAAAAGGGCAAAATCCTATTATTAACATTCTCCATAAACATACATATGATTTGAAATATAAATTTTGAGACTTATTATATTGGTACATTAATTTTTTCCTAGGAGAGTATTTATAACATGAAAAAGTGCTTAAAATATACAGACACCTATCAGTTCTTTTTTAACACTGATACATTTTTTTGGTATGGAAATGTAGTACCAATCATTTATTCAATTCTCAATAATTCGCATTTAACCTAGGTAATATTATGATTATAAAAACATAAAAGGTTGCTACGTACCGATCCCAACGATGCTAGAGACACTATTACTAATTTATAGAGGCATATTGTTAATGGCCTTTTTGCTCTTTTCCATTAATATTACAAGGTATCTTTGACATCTTAAATTCAGGTTATGCCAGTTCGATAAATAACAAGCTTCTATCATTTTTATCGCTCTGAAATAAGTTTCTTAATTATAATTTTTGATTTTGTTGCATATCTTTATTTTAATTAAAAATGTAGGGCAAGAGTCTACAAATTTGTTTTTATGATGGAATAGTGATGTGAATTGAAAAATAATGAAAATTAAACCATCTTCAGATGTGGAACTCTTCAAAACGAAGACCATTGTACTGTTGATATTTGATCGAAAGTAATTTTCGCAGAAGAAGCTGAGATTACCGCTAATTAATTAAAAAAAATTAAAACCAAAGGAGAAGTTCATTGTTGTTTAAATTATCATCGTTAAAAAGTAAGTAGTAAATTTATTTTGCTGTCAATAAAACATATCCTTTTACCTTATAAATCACTTCGTTTCCAAGCCAATGATATACTGTCATTTCTGCAAGTACAATACTTGAATAACCACACAAGCCCATGACTGTACTTACATTTCTTTCACCCTAAAAAATAGTTGTACATATATATATTTACAGCTATAAAATTTGCTTATATTTAACGTGACAACTACTAAGTGTTAAAAGCATTTACCAATATTGTAAGTTTGTAAGATAGTGTTGCATATTACAAAACTTCCATAAACATATTGCATAAATAGTGGAAATGCCAGTATGCTACAGAGTTTCTTGACAAACCTGAAAACAAGGGAATATAATTATTTTAAATGTTGTTGCAAGCTAAGAAGATGCTATATTTTGTAGAAGAAGGTGGGGCACAGGAGGACGTACTGAGGAATATTTGTTGACATTTATCTGTTTATGTCACATAAGAGAAAAAGCTTACATATCAAAATGTACCATGATACACATTCTACAGTTAGCTATACAAATTCAAAAAATTGCTATTAGATTTTAGCGTAAATTATTAAAAAGTACCAGCATATTACTGAACTTGTGTGCTTCATAACTGTGGACGACTTGGTTTATATTATTTTGTGCACGGGTTTTTAGTTTAAAGCTACAAAGGAAACTGCAACTAATTTGTTATTATATAATCGAAAGAGAAACTTCCTGTATTGCAGTAATGTAACTCGCAAATGTAAAGAATTTTGCATCTCCATTCCTGCACAACTCATCTGCCTCGTACACATACACAGCTGAATCCAGTTTTCCTTTGGTTTTGATTAATAAGATTTGCAGGAGCGATAGATGCAAATTATTATTTTCGCTCTATAACAGGGTCGCCAGTGATCTTTTGTGCACCGTGTGCTGTACATAATGAGACAAATATCTGCAAAAATTTTTCTCGTGTTTTGTGGTTATGAATGAAGTTATAAGCGTCATTGCCATGTATTTCATCTATTACCTAATAGATGAAATACCTAGCTCATTAAAAAAGTACTACTAGCACAGTTCTACAAAATAATTTAGTTGAAGCCATGATTTTCTAGATATTTATTCTTTTCCTTTATTATTAATTTACAGGGAAGTATATGAAAAACAATTGTGTCCCAATTGTTTCATGTGAAACGTTTTTTTTCTGCAATCGTAAAGTTGTTTTTGAGGTTTCAATTAAAGTGAATGAATTTTAACCTTGGAAATTTTAATTTTCTATTTGAACAATTAGAATCTACTTTGTATGTAGTGATTCACTTTAATGGCATTTAGTTGTAGTGGGCTTGCATCACCGAATATTCAAATCTTCTAAGTATTGGCGATTTATGTTGGAGGCAAATTAAAACTTGCGTAGTTTAAATAAAAAATTTTGTAATAATCGTGCAAAAATACTTACGTAATTATGGTTTGATGCAAGATGATACTTTCTTTCAAAATATCTTCCCACAACTATGTCCAAACTTTTTTATTATCGGTTTCATGAGTTCCCTTTTCCCATCTTCAAAACATGTTGATTAGTTTTTTTTGGGCAAAATATCAATTGTGCAGCGCAAATCGCAATTAGCGTCATATAGAAAAACCTCTATACTTGTTGAATTTACTGCCAAATACGACGAACAAAGAAAATGCGCCCAGCTTATATACATTATCATATTTTCCAGTATTAAAAGGAGCGGGTTTATCATTGGGGAATTCGGGTAAAAAATGGTAATAGGCAAGTGACTAACACGAATACTGTCATTGCTATCATGAAGTATCCAAAATCAATTTAGAAAACTGCGTCTATTGTCTGTATATGCCTATTTAATTCTTCGTTTGCAAGTTTAAACGGTCCTTGAGTTTAAAATATCCAATGCAGAAAAAGAAATCCTTATTAATCCCAAGGAATTGTTTTAGCAAAATAGTTTGTTAAGGGAAACAGCACGCATGTCATCCAGTTTAGTAATGTTATATTTCCAGCTTTGATTGCGATTATAACATTTTGTAAAACAACACTTAAAATCGTAATATCAAATAATACGTTGGATAAAAATTTTAAAATTACAAACGTAGTTAACTGCTTTACGGGTAATAATCCATTCTTTTTTAACACCCGTACAGGTCTAGCTAATACTTTCAGGCAACTCATTTTTAGACATGTTTACTATACCTTAATGGAGAAAAGAACTTGCGTGAAGTTTACCGGAGGAATGAGGCCAATATCGAGATTTATTACTTTTTTATTGTTCCCTCCCCCAAATACAAAATTCTAGCTCTAACACAGTAATATGAGTTATGTAGTTGTAATATTACGAATGTACAATATCCCTAAATTAAAGAATAGCTACCTAAAATACATTAAAATTAAAATACATTTTGTTAATGGCGATATTATACAGTTTTAATATAAATTAGATTTAAATTGCTACTTATCCATTTAATTTAATATATGCTTAATTGCCCTAGCAGTATAACATACATTAACTCAATTAGTTTCAAAAGTTTAATTCAAATGGACAACAGTTTTATTACAATAACATTTTAAAAAGCCCAATAGAGGCAGAAGTAAGCTTGGCATTTGGCTGTTCTTAATTCTCGGTTAAATTGTCCAGGTAAAGCCATTTTCTATTGAGCTGTTTTGGCGAATATTGCACATCAACTGAAACTGAATCCTGCTTAGTTTGTAAATAGTGTGAAAATATAATAAATAACGCTTTGTGACGATATTATACAGCCGGGAATTGTAATTATTATTATCAGTAGGACCAATTTATCTAAAATACTTTGACATGTTTTTTTAATTTTAAAATCAAGTTCATGTAAGATTTCCTGTCTTATATGCACACCTTTTGAGTTATGAGGGCGAATAAATATTAACCCGGACTTTTGTTTTAGAACATTTATTGGACAGTAAATAAAATTTTAAAATAAAACCTTATTTTCTATATAATCTCCTCTTTTTTTCACACATGTTTCTCACCGAATCGGAAGTATTTTAATTCCGTCATCAAAGAATGAATGTGGTCGCGTTTGTAACCAATTGCGCACGAAAAGTTTCTACACCTTCGCATCGTCAAAGTGATGACCTTCCCAGTTCTTCTTTGAATGGCCCAAAACATGTGGTAGTCACACGGCGACAGATCGGACGGTAAAGGGGGGATGTTCCAGTGTTTCCATTGATTTTGTCCAATTTTTTTTTGGGTTAATGCAGCTGTGTGTGGCCGAGCGTTTTCATAGAGCAAATCGCACTTCGAATAGGCATGTCTCGCCTTTTCCGTCGAATAGGCCAGTTTCACTTCATCAAGCAGTTGACAGTAGTACGCAGCATTAACTGTACCGTTTATGGAGAAAATCAACGAGCAATATGCCTCTGCAATCCCAAAAAAACGTTGCAAGAACTTTCCCAGCAAAAGACGGGTCTTGGCTTTCCGCGGTGCTGTTTTTCCAGGTTTTCACCACTCCATGCTTGGCCCCGCTTTTGACTCCGGGGTGTAATGATCACCCATGTTTTCCCTTCACAGGTGACAATGTGCCTCAAGAAATCATCCCCCTCTGTTCGATATCGTGCCAAAAGGGTTTTCACACACGGCAAGACCCATTTGCTTTCTGATCTTCCGTCAAGAGGCGGGGACCTACCTTGCCGACCCCTTTTCCGTAAACCCCAAATTCATCTGAAATGATTGATTGGGCACTCCCATACGATATTCGACGTGTGCCGCAATTTCCCATATTGGTAAGCACGGTCTCGTTCAATCATCTCCGGGTCGCAAAAATACTCGTCTCATTGGTGCTTGTCCGCGGTCGGCGTGCATGGGTCTCATTTTGCAACTGTGCAGTTAGTCGACGCAAAATTTCGGCAGGTTTTACGCCCTTCCGCGACAAAAATTTAATAATAATGCGTTGCTTAACAGACGTGTGCAGCCGAACCGATTTACTCCCCTCCACTTTACATCCCCATCGAACATATATCAACACGTCACGTTACTCACTTCACCTAGGGAGCGTTAAAAAGGAAAGTCCGGTTAATATTTGATTCGACCTCGTATTTAATGTTTTGGAAGAAATTGACGTTTGCAACTCGATTGAATAATATAAACGTCTGTCATATTGTTTAGCTCGTTATTGAAATTTTCTAGTATAGGTTTTGATATAGGTTGGTTTGTATAGAAATATGTGGATTGGTGTAGTACCTGTGTTATACAGTGTCACGCATAAAGTCTGCACCATATGGCAATTTGTTTTAATTCATATAGGTGAATTTTGACTAACCATTTATTTTCACTCAATGAACGTATCTTGGCGAGCGGTGGGGGTGAACGAATTTAAACTTATCGTTCTCGGTTAGTGCAGTTTAGTGTGTTAACGAGTGGTAACAGTAGCGTAGCAGAATGAGGGCAACAAAGTCATTCACAGTCAATCACGTAAAATTGTGTTTAATGTGTGCACGCACTTTCGTAAACATAAAACCAAAGAACAGACACTAAAAGATA
Source organism: Dynastes maya (assembly GCA_029619315.2). Lineage (NCBI taxonomy): Eukaryota > Metazoa > Arthropoda > Insecta > Coleoptera > Scarabaeidae > Dynastes > Dynastes maya. The sequence goes on along the minus strand of JAROYE020000003.1, from coordinate 56,745,745 downwards.
TAAAAGAATGTGCTTCCCAAGCAACGGAGGTGTTCGTGAGAACGATAGATATCATTGTTTAAGAAATGAACGCAGAAACAAATACCGACGAAGTGGAATTTCGTAGTCCTAGAAAGAAAACGACAACGAACAATTTCAGTAACTAATTTACCGGAACATGAAGCTAGAAATGTTTGGGATATAATTTGCAACTTCCACCACATGGAAGAATGTGGTGTAAATGTTCCAGCTTTACGCGCGAAAATAAAAGGCGAGTTAGGATGGAACGGGTCAGACAGATCGTTGCGAACGACTTTAAAAAACTTCGGTTTTAAATTCAGGTATACGCAATAATAGAAAAGTTTTAATTCAGTGTGTGGACATTCGGTCGAAGAGAATTATCAACATTATATGAATGCAGAAAATTATGGAATGTGATTGGAACAGAAACTTCTACTAAATCTGCCAAAACACTCCATGGTTGTCATAGATAATGCACCCTACCACAACGTGCAAATTAATAAGCCACTTACCAGTGTTGGTAAAAGAGAGGAAAGTGGTTGACAGAAAAAGGAATTCCTTTTCGTAATTCCATGTTAAAACCATGGTAGAAGTGCGTAAGAGCATACTTTATGTACATAAGGTATGCTCTTACGCATGTTTGAAGCTGGCCACGAGCGGTACCGCGCAGTAGCGTAGAGTCGACCAGGCCTCGCGTTCCACTAGAGTTATTCTGCTAATAGAGATGTTTGCTGCCGCAAATAATTTCGCTCATCTTTTAAATAAAAATTAAATAACACGTGCTCAAACACTTACCATTTTAAGAGTCCACCGTGAAATGACAAAGTGAATAATGTCTGTTAAATATCTGCAACATCTAGTGACGTAATATTTGCGTAAGTAAAATAATCTTTCAAATAACTTAACGATTCTGTTGACGCACCTTCACAAATGTGTCTTAATGTGCCAAAATCAGAATTTTTCTCAAAAACACTTTCAAATTTTTCTAGAACAGTAACATTTTTTGCGTCTTCAATCGCGCATAGCTGTGCGTGAACATGTTGCACTATTTGTAGAGATTCTTCTAACGGCACCGCAGGATTTTGTAATTTTTCTATTGCATCTGCTAGCCCGAAGTAATTGTCGTGAATGATTTTTAAATCCATTTTAACCTGACTATCTTGAAATTTCGACTGGCTTTTCTGGATAGCGGCAGCTTCCTTTGTATCGAATTGTAAAACCACGTTCTTAATATTGTCAAAATATTTATGATAATAAAACGCGGCCTGTAACCACAAGATTGAGAGCATGAATTTTACACGTAATGTGTAACAAATTAGCAGAATGCTTCTTAAGAGACCGGCCTACAGAAAACATGTTTGCAGCACCATCACTCACTAACATCAAGAGTTGGTTTGTTGAAAGTTCAAACTTGTCCAATGTATTTAACACTAACTTTGAAATTACTTCGGCAGTACACTGTTGTATTCGTTTGGAGACTAATAGAATTGAAGATGCCGATTGATGAGGTTCCAATTTGCGTGCCATTACATTAAGAACAGAATGTTTCTTCCGATCTGTTGTTTCGTCGGCACATAACCACAATTTTTCATCTTTCAACTCCGATTTTATTTTTTGTTCAATATGTTCTCGCGCAGATGACACAATTCTTCGTAACGATGTTCGACTTGGTAATTTGCACTCCGAATAGTTATTCCAAAAGCAGATAAATGGATCCTTGTCTAGTAAATTAAACGGTATATTACATCCGATAAACGTAACGCATAAATTAAATATAAATTTTTCATTGTCTCGTGCGCAATTTCTTTTTGAGACATGCTTTTCACTATTTACGTGTCGTAGACAATGTTGTCTGAACCAACACAATAACGGGATTTTACAGATTACACATTTAATTTTAGTACCTTCATATATTAAGTCTGGAATTTCTGCAATAAATTTTCGAAGTTTGTCCGACCGCGGTCGTTTTGCTGACGAAATCATAATTTTTCTAGGACAGATAAACAATTGCGCAAATGACTGGCAGCGAAAATATCCGTACTGCTCCGCAGACGAAGTAATACTACCGTTCCTCTCGGTCCGAACTGATTCTACGCCGATGCGCGGTACCGCTCGTGGCCAGCGTTATTGATGACGCGCAAAGATAAATTTTCATACAGTCAAGAACATAAGTATATTACTGTACAGTTAAAGTCATAAAATTGTTCCCTTATAAACTACTTGTTTAAACGGATTATATTGTTTAACTGAAATAAAAGCAGTTCGTTTCTTTTTCTAAGTTATAGATGTAAAAGAACGTCGACTATTGGGGAACGAAAAGTAAAACTACAAACATGCAATTTCGTTTATTCTTTTATTATAGATTGCTAGGAAGGGGGAGAAATTTATTATAATACAGCTATTTCATAAACTTTTGCATTTTAGTTATTCTGTTTGCAATTTTTTGAAAAATATTGCTTTCTTTCAACAAGCTCTTGACATGAAATGTTTTAAATAGGTTTACAATTTGTTTTCCTAGTTCGATAAGTTTTTCATTTGGATAAATCTGCATCATTGACGTACAGCTGGTGTACGTTTTTGCATTTATATGCTATGTAGCCTGCTATATATTTCAAGCCTTCGCTATGAATCTCTTGTTCGGTTTCTATTTCTTCCCCTTCCTCTTCAAAATGATGTAACAGCTGAATGTGTTCTTCCTCCATGGATACAGCTTCAAATGTCTCAATGTTTAAGATTGCCTCCTCTTCATCTTCTTCCATTGTATCTACCGCTGTACTGAGGTTTTAGAGCGTCAGATACAAAGCAGCTTTGCGTTTCTGCAATATTTATCAGACTTTCATCAGGGTCATCTGCTGTATTTTTGCATATTGCTTCAAATTATAAATCATAATTATATACTTTACCTTTGGTATATCTGCATCTATTTAATATTCTACTTAAATTGTCTATTTTTTATAAAAAAAGGCTACGTCACAAGATATAAACGCACCCACAACAATATAGAACGCAACCAAACACCACTAGGACACAATTTGTAATGGCGCTCTTGTGATGACGCGCAAAGAACAATCTCGTGGTACATGCGCAAACTGAACGCATTTTCTCTTCCTTATCGGCATACCTTGTGTACTTCTACCATGGTTAAAACCTAAATTATACAAACTCATAAAGCATCATAGAAGTCGGCATATTTACAAACAATACAAATTTGATGAACTTTTTAAAACTGAAAGGCACACAATTTTAAGATTACTTCCACACCATATATCAGTAAACGCACTTTTATATAATTCACTGTATTAAAGAGTTTGGCGGCAACTATTAACTGAAGAAACAAATAAAATAGAATTTTTTCAACGTTACTGGAGTATATTCCAAAACCAATCGCTGGCGTCCAGGCATCCCCTCCGCTGGCCAAGATATACGCCGGTCTCAGTACGTCGATTAATATTTTCTTTTCTATGATGTGGACTTTATGCATGACATTGTACAACAGTGTCCGTCTCAGATGTTAGGACCCTCGTACGCTTCCTTCTCGCACCAAACGTAACTATGATATATTTACTGTGCTTAATTGACTTAAAAGTAGAAAGAAAATTTACTAAAAAGATAAGTATATATAGAAAAAAAACACATTTTATTAATTATTGACTTTCAAAAATCAAATCGTTCACAATTTTGCACTCAAATAGTTCAATCGCTGTTTACAACGTCTTAATAATTTGCGTAATGCACAGTGGTTAAAGCTGTTTCATCTAGATTATATATATATTATAAAAATCTTCGACGGTGGTTCAGTTAAAGCCAGAGCATCTTCCCAAACTCGTAGCTTCAGGTTTTCGCAAGGTTAGTTTCGGCACCGTTTTCCAAAAGCTTTTAGCCAGTGATCACCAGCTGCCTTATTGGTTATCCAATAAAGTGTGCGAATTCAAAGGCTAATCGTCGTGTTGTTTGTCTAGTCAATTCGTGGTGAATTTTGCTACATAAAATTACCTGAAAAAATCCTGCAAATCTTTCTCTTGGTCTTTGTTGAATACACGATTTACACAATAGTTCGGCTCAAACAAAAAGTTATTCATTTCTTCTTCTGTTTTCCCTTGGACCTTATTCCAGTATCGCCATAAAGTTGTCGTTGGAATATCAAATTCTCTACCTACAGCCCTTAATTTTTTACCTTCTTTTAATCTGGCGATTGCTTGCTGCATAAGTTCTGAAGTTACAGTTCCTACCATTCTCTCCGGACCTTTTCTTGTCTTAGGCATTTTACTGTTCCAAAAACAAGAAATATAAACTTGCAAGTTTGGGAATTTAACATAAACGGGACACATTGAAATGTTTCACGGTACACTATATTGATGCGTTTTACTATACCCTTTTTGTTTACTTTTTCAAAAACTCATATAATTTAAAAAAACTTCCAATACCGGGATGACAATTACTTACATTTAATCTCTACGGTTCAAGCTTCAATTTCGATATGAAGAATAAATGAAAATACTTATTTATATATTCACTATAAATAGCATAAACGTATCGTCTGGAAACTTTAGATTTGGGGGTAACTTTCGATAGCAAATGAAGAACTGATGAATCTGCAAATATTTACAAAAAGCGGTTTAAGTAGGCGTGAAGTACTATACTATTGAATCACAGATGGCAGTGCAATCCTGTTCAAAATGTATATTTGACCATCGTTATTTAAAATGTTTTACTGTCCCCTCTGTTCCACTGTCCCCACCGTTCCCCTATTTACGTTGGTGAAAACATCAATTAGGGTACTTGACGTTTTGGATATCTTTGAGTACTCGCGAAAAACTTGCTTTCAGTAAAAGCCATCAAGTATTTATTCATTACATCAATATATAAATCTTGCATTCTAGATGTCAAATAGAAGGGAAATTTGTGTTAACGGCTGATGATCTGTGATCAAATGAAGATGATTACCGTACAGATATTGATAACATTTCCTAACACCAAGTATTATTGCATATGCTTCGCAATTAGTGTTGAAATATTTACACTAGGTCCCAGTTAATAATAACACAGCCTCTACGCCGAATTGGTTGCTGTCCGTTGCTTAAACAAATGATAATTGGACTGTATAACATTAATACCTGTATAACATTAATACCTGTATAACATTAATACCTGTATAACATTAATACCTGTATAACACTAATACCGAATTCATTTCTCGCTTTAATTGCATACATGCCTTCTCATACTCGGAATTCCAAACCCAATCAGCACCATTTCCAATTAAACGGTTTAATCGGTAAATAATGGCGCTGAATTTAAGTATTGCAGAACGCAATTAAAGAAACTATAGAATCTATAGTTACAACTTTTCATAAATTTAACAAATGTAAATTTCACCGTATCTCTTTTATTTTTCAGTTTAATGCTGTAGTGTAAGAATATTTTACGCAAAGCTTTATTTCCTATCGAATAATTGAAAAATATACATGGTATTCGCAATTCACGTTAGCGCCAAAATGTGATGTGCAATTGTTTTTTCCTCAACACTATTGCGATCAACCGAAAAATCAATACCTTTTTGATAGTTTAACTAACATCGTAGCGACAATAGGACAATAGTAACAAAGTTAGCAATAGTGGCCCGATAATTTTGAACCACCTGTATATTATGATTATTATTAATGATCGGTTCAAGTTCTTGAAAGGCATTTTCTATTATTTAAACGCACCACCAAATCAGTTTGTCATGTCTCTCGTCTCTCTCCCATTTCTCATATTCCTCATGTACATATCTGCTTCAAGGGCTTCGCAAAGTGGCACAAGCAAAAGAAACTGAAATACTAAAAATAGTTTAAAAGTGCTTTAAAACCTCAACTAATGAAACAAAGTACTTTAAATATCAGTGCTGCAAGCACTACATCGATGCACTTTATCGGAGTGCTTTACCCAGTTGTGGTACTCAGTTTCTAGATATTTATGACCGCACGATGTAAATTCTGCGATTTCGTTGTATCAAGAATGGCGCTCTTCAGTCCGTAGTTTAGTCATAATACATACACACGTTGGTCCAGATACGAACGGGGGATTGCTGTTGTGAATGGCAGCAGCGCATTTCACTGAAAGATCCCATCCAGTCGCAGCCTATCATAAAGCGCGCAGCGGCACGCACGCATATTATAAACACGCATGTCCGCTCAATCACTTAATATTATAATTCAACGTCTTCTGATAAAATGCGTTAATGCAGAATTACTGCGTAATTTTTCTGTATTCTCAGATTATGTTAGAAAGTACAGTTTCTTATATTCATTTTGTTGCTGCGATGCGTAGGCAAATAAACAACGATTTTTATAAAATAGAACCAAAGAAAAATAAATTCGATAATTATACAAAATAAATTGAAATTATAACAATGTTAAGGGGAAAAATCTCCTGGCAATTTTGAACATTGTAACTTTTGTATTTGTTGTATTTCAAAATACGTTTCACAGTACTTCTACTAACACCGATTTCGTCTGCAATTTGCCGTCTAAAGTAAGGTTCGCCCATTTCAACTAACGAACAAACCGTCACTTCTCCCTCCTCCCGCTCGAGATGCATTAGAGGGATTTGAGGCCGTTCGTTTATTTGTTGGCATTTACGGCAATTCCCGACCACGCAGCCAAATTTCCTAAAGGCTTTGACGATCCTTTCAATCTCGAATGTGAAGGAATAGGACGATCCACGTACTCTACGGCAAATAGATCGGCCGTGCTTTGGTAAGAATTTCCGGCAAGATACCATGTAATGATTTGTACCTTCTCTGCGGTTGTATAAACATATTGTATCCGAAATCCACGATCACTTATTAGAACCTTGCGAGCGCATAGATAGACGAAGAGTGCGTAAGATAGACCTCTTAGAGCTACGGCAGTTGCGCGCGGCGAGGCTGGCCGGCGGGGACAAGTGCAAGTATGCCAGATCGCGCTACGTACGATATATCTCTCATCCCGGTGAGACTTGGGCCAACATGTATACGTTTTGAAATCAGAAGGAAGCGCGGCTTGTGTCATAATTTCAGACTTCCATTGCTTTTGGTAGGAAATGAAAAAGGTTCACAAAAAACCCCTACGATTCGATAATTTAAACTCTTTGGTGGAAGATAAATGAATAAATTGTTATGAACATGCAACATAGATAAAAATTGGATATACACATGCAAATAATTACAAAATATATAAATTGTATATTTTATAATTATTTGTCAATATTTATAATTCATATTAAGTAATGTTAGTTATTGTTTTAAGGTGAAGGGAATATTTGAAACGTAGAGTAAATGAATTGAACTAAAGTTTAATGCATATATGTACATGATTTGCAATACATTTATCACATATTTTATAAATTATTATTAAATATTGGGTCCTGCTTAGTTGTATCTGGCCTTGATCAAAGCGAAAACTGAATATGATCCCCGTACTACCTGAAAGGAAACAATGTGTGGTTATAATAGCGATAATAACAATGTGAAAATATTGTCTTGCAATAACTATAAAAAAAGGAGAGATTAAACTGACAAATTTAAGGGAAGCATAATTAATTAATTGCGATAAAACTGAATAAGGTAAACAATAACTCACGAAAAAGATCTGTTTGGCCGATTGACAATTGCTGAGATTACGTTGCCTAGTAACGGGCTCTTTAGTTTAGACGAATCTGGTGTCACAGGAAACAATTTGGTGCTCCCAATTTTTTAACTTAATGTATGTATACCGAATGAGGTATCGTTGGATTTGTTTTCCTATTGCCTTTCCAAAAACATAAAAATATACAAGCTGTTCTGTTTAAGATAAGGAATTGGCGTCACCTCCGATGATACTGGAAATGGAATTGTCGAAAACACAAACAATTGGGTATACAAAAACAAGTTTTTCTAAAAGCGCTAGCTTCTGTCGTTCAAAATTCAGCAAAGGGGCGAGAGGGGAAAGGGAGAACCTCACATTGTTGTAATATAAAAAAGAAGTGTTGAAATATTCATATCGGAAGTATTAAAGCCATTCGCTTTTTAATACCGAACCATTGACATGTTGAGCAATATTATACTAAGCACTGTAGCGCTTTTCTTGTCAGGTTAGTGAAAACTAGCAATCACTAAGAAAAGAAGAGATTATTACGTACCGCTCCCAAAGATGCCAGAGACACAAATACTAATTTGTACAGAGATATCGTCAACGTCCTTTTCCCTCTTTCCATTAAAATTACGAGATATCTTTGACATCTTAAATTGAGGTTATACCATTTCGATAATAAAACAGCTTCTATAATTTTGTCACTCTGAAATGGTTTCCATAATCAGGATTTTTGGTTTTGTATAGCACATATTGATAATTAAAATAATATCGTAAATTGTAATCTTTTTTAGAAAAAAAAATGTCTTCGGTTGCATAACATTCCTTATTCGTGCTTCTTAAATGGAAAGAACAGTAACTTAAGATTGTACAAAGATAAGCATTGGTAAATATTCGATTGTTTCTACGCCCTACCTTATAAATCACTTCATTTCCAAGCCAGTGATATGCTGACATCTGTGCAAATACAATACCTGAATAACCACACAATCCGATAATAGTAGTTGTATCCCTTTCACCCTGAAAAAAGTATTGTTCCTAATTCATATCTACCAAAACTAATAAATGGTGATTGAATCATATAAAATCTATTCAAATTAGTTCCGAATATACGAGCTGTCCCAATCTTGCGTTTATTGTGTAAACAGTATTTCTCGTGACATAATAAACCTCATAGAGTGTCTTTCAAAAATATTTCCGTATATACGGGGTGATCGATAAGTGGCGAATCAGATACCTACTTTGTTATTTTAAATATAACATCTTGTATATTATTACGTTTTTAGTTTCTCCTTCCAGAAATAAACCAATATAATGTATACAAATTCGAACTGCCGATACATTTTTTACGAAATCAAATCTCATGCGTACCTTCATCTAGTCATGATATTAGAACGCTTTCGAAATATCAGGCTCTTCACACCAAACTTTGCCAAATTTTATTGCTAGCAACGTAATTTTTTTAAATAGAACCATATATTTTTTCTGTATCAATCGTATAGGAAATTTATATCTTTAACATTTTTGTCTAATGATACATATGTTTAACATTGAAGGTAAAAGAGATATTTACAGTAAAGCGCGTGCCATGCATTTGGCTATTGTATCCAAGTGTTTTTTGGTGTTAGTATTGCTTGGTTTCCATGACAACAATAAACAAAAGATTCTGACATTGACGATTTTAAACTATTGATTCAAAATTTTGAGCCCAAGTGGCTATTTGCAGTCTTGCATTTGGAAATTATGTCGAAATGGTTTCTGGTGTTATTATAGTTTGGTTACCATAACAACAGCAAACAAAGCATACTGACATTGACGATTTTAGACAGCTGATTCAAAATTACGAGCGTAAAAAACAGGCAATAAGTTCAATTGATTATTATGAAAAACAGAGAGAAATGCTGTATCTTAGCTAGTAAGATGTAAGTAATACCAGATAGAGAAGAATGGAAAAAAGGCCCGCCTATCAAAGCCGAATCTATCTGGTACGCAGACAGCTCAAAGACGGAAACTAGAGTCGGAGCTGGAATTTGCGGGATTAGACCAAAAATAACTAAGTCGGTAAGTCTAATTCAAAACGCCACAGTATTTCAAGCTGAAATAGCAGCAGTGCTGGGGTGTATCGAAGAACTAGGCAAGCAAGAAAGTAACTATCGATCTATTGCTGTCTATTCAGACAGTCAAGCAGTGATGAAATCACTGGACTCCACACAGGTAAAGTCGAAACTAGTGTGGGAATGTATGAATGGCCTCAATAGCCTGGGCAGCTGATCTAAAGAGACCCTGGCCTGGCTGCCAGGACACGAAGGCCATCGAGGGAATTTTAAGGCAGACGAATTAACACGAGCAGGCTCGTCAAATGCTGACAGAAACCCAAAACATTTGGTTGGCATAGCATATACGCTAGTTAAAGCAACTAAACAATGGAAAAATAAAAAATCTCAAGACTGGTAGGAGAGTATCCCAGGTCAGAGACAGGCCAAGCAATTTCTAATTGAACACAGGCCTAAATTTACAGCAGACCTACTAAGCAGGTACAGAAAGTCTGTCAGAACAATAGTAGGCCTGCTAACAGGACACTGTATGCTCAAGAAACATATGAGCAACTTAGGCCTGACAGAGGAAACATTGTTAGTAGGAATTAGCAGGAATACGACTTTTAGAAGTGGGATCGGGATATCCGCCGAAAAGCCGAAAACTACGTAGAGGGATCACTCACAAGGCTGCTAGGTCTGGTGAAAAAGGCAAAGGTAGCGTAATTGATCTAATGATAGAGGAACCACAATAGATCTAAAAAGGTAGCAGTGGAATAGGTCAAGAATCATCTCGATATTGAATCTAATCTAATATAGTAAGATGTAGAAGCTATTCTGAGCGACGATGCTCACAACCGAAAGCATTTGTCAAATTAATTGCTAAGGTTGATGCTTCTGCAAACACTCATTCTACTAAGGTAAACATAAAAAGGAATTATAATGCTAACGCATTTTTTTAGCGAAAAAGAACAAGAGAAATAATATTTTGAGTTGTCACTTTGTTGTTGTAATCTGTAACATATATATTGTAATAAGACTAAATAAAAAATTTATAACTCAGGGTTAACGTTTTTATAAATTACTTGATGTGTGGGATCTATGCATTTTCTTTTGCTAATCGAAACGAATAGAAAATTAAACAATTTTTAGTGTTCAAAAGATACAGTATTTTATTTCGAATATAAAAAAATATATTTCTTTTGATAAAGATTTGATTTTTTTAGACAAAAAAACCTCGTTTTTCGCATTAAAAGTTGTTTACTTGACCCCTTATTTTAAATAAAATACTTCTCGTTTACATGTGTAAGACGAAGAAAAAAAATGATCTGTGGCAAATTGGAGGGAAGAGGTCATCAACACGGCTTCGCCTCGTAACAAAATGGAGCGAAATGAAATTAAACTGTCAAAATAAAACACTTTCTAACGCGAGTAAGTAAATATCATTGTAATATTTATCATTTGTTATTATTACTGTGGAATAGTTTGTTGAACTAAATTATACAATAAGGATGTGCATATCAACAATTAAGAATACCAACGTCAGTGTGTTTTGTTTACTGTTGTCGTGGTAACCAAACAATACTAATTCTAAAAACCACTTGGATGCAATACCCAAATGTAGGACTCGCGTTTAACTGTAAATATCTCTTTTTTTTTGAATGTGCACCATTATAGAAAAAGGTTAGAGATATAAATTTCCTACGCGGCGAATACAGAGAAAGTATATGGTGCTATTTAAAAAAGTTATTTTTGTCTGAATTTGGCAATGTTTGGTGTTCAATTCTGAACACCCCGTACATTTCGAAGGTGTTCTAATACAATGCTTAGATAGAGCCGGGTATGCAATTTAATCTTTTAACGTAAAAATTTACTTTAAAATGTGTTTGCATTACGTATTTTTCGAAGCAAATATATCTAAATTTAGGTAAATGAGGAGAAAATCATAAGTATTTCTAAATCTGTTAGAAATAGATATATGAAATCCATATTATGTTGGTTTACTTCTAGATGGAGAAACCAAATACGTAACAATACAGAGGGTATCCCATTTAAAATAAAGTAGGTGCTAGGTTCGCTTCTTATCGATCAGTCTGTATATACGGAAATATTTTTGAAAGGTACTCTATAGTGTTTATTACATTATTTGAGAATTTTGGCGTCCTACCATTTACACAATGAGCGCATTTCTACAATTCCAGAAGATTGGGACAGCCTGTAGCTAGTGTGCCTGTAGTGTTGAAAGCATTTACCAATATTGTGAGTTGCAAAATAGTGTTGCATATTATAAAACTTCCGTAAGCATATTGTATAAATAGCGGAAAGGCTAGTATGGTACAGAGTTTCTTGACGAATCTAAAAAAAAAGGGGAGATTATTTTAAATATTATTGTAAATCGTGACGAAGTAATATTTGGACAACAAATACGTCTGCTTCAAGAAGGAAGCGCATTGTACACTAACAAATAATAATTTTGGTCTTACTTCATAAAATAGTTATTTTCAGAAATAATCAAATAATTAATTCTTCTCAAGGATGTGATGGACACAAGGAACTCTCTCCCTTCTTGGCGGGGCTGGGGACATGCCAGCCTCGCCACCTCGGCATTTTGAAATTTCGTATACGCTATAATTTTGTGCTCATTTGGTGCCGTTTTGTGTCACAAAAATAAAATTTTGTGCTTTAATATTAACGGAGCTATAACGGTTTCCTCTTGACGGGGCTGGGGACATGCCAGCCTCGCCACCTCGGCATTTTGAAATTTCGTATACGCTATAATTTTGTGCTCATTTTGTGCCGTTTTGTGCCGCAAAAAGAAAATTTTGTGCTTCAATATTGAGGGAGTTATAACGTTTAGAATTTTGGGCATGGCAAACGTTATAACTCGTTTAATATTGAAGCACAGAATTTTCTTCTTGCGGCACAAGACGGTACAAAACTAACACAAAATGTATACGAAATTTCAGAATCCAGTGGTGGCGTAACTGGGGACATTCCATGCCCAAAATTCTAGACGTTATAACTCCCTTAATATTGAAGCGCAAAAAACCAACACAAAATTATAGTGTGTACGAAATTTGAAAATGTCGAGGTGGCGGGGTTGGAATGTCCCCAGCCCCGCCAAAAAGAAACCGTTATAACTCCGTTACTATTAACACATACATTAAGCACACATTTTTCTTTTTGTGGCACAAAACGGCACAAAATGAGCATAAAATGGTAGCGTATAGGAAATTTCAAATAATATCAATACAAATATGAAACGGATACTCTAAAACTGTGGCACTGGAACACTGAAACAGTTCACTAAAACCCTTACCACAACACTTAATTCGTACTGGACGCACGTTTCGATAGCCAAGCTATCATCATCAGCAGCAAGACTGAACTAACAAGCTAAGTGAAAAACTAACCTATATAAGGAAAATAAATTATGCAATATGTAAATTTAAAATCGTAAAATTTAATGAGCCGCTTCATTGCACAGGACTATAAATAGCCTAAAGGTAAATGAGCCGAATGACGTGAGTTAATAAATCCTAGATTACAATGAAGCGGTTCATTGCACATGGTTAAAATTACAACTATAAATGATTAAACATGATGTAACAAAGGATAAAGGCTGGAATTTAGTGGTCCTAAATCTGAATTCATTAAGTGAGTTTTGTTTTTGTAAATTTCCATGCCTTCATAACAATTTTAATTGAGAAGTACTCCTTACGTTTTTAATTAACTTTATATTATCAACATTATGGTTATTTTCAAGCATATGTAGGGCAACGCTAGATTTATCAAACCTTCTGAATTTGAGATGAGCCAAATGTTCTTTGTACCTAATTTTGATTGATCTTTTTGTCTGTCCAATATACACTTGATCACAATCTTTACATGAAATTTTGTAAATTCCTGATTTATCCATGTTATCCACTGGGTCTTTGGAATTTCCTAAAAGGTTTTTAAGGTTATTGCTCGAAGAGAAAACAATCTTGCGGTCAATCTTAGAAAAGATTTTTGAAGACCCTTGGTGTAACATGGATAAAAGGGTAATTTAACATATTTCTTATTATTACGGCCGTCAATGCGTTCTAATGTGCTTACATTTCTAATTCTTAATCTATTCTTATGTTTCCTAATAGTATTATAGACGACATCTTCAGAGAATCCGTTAAAGTTAGAAATATTGATGATTTCTTTTAGTTCATTTTGATATCTATCTTTCGTTAAAGGAAAATTGAGTAACCGGTGCACCAAAAAGTTAATAGCCGAAAGTTTGTGTTCATACGAGTGATTAGAATCCTGTAAGATGAATCTATTATTACTAGTAGGTTTCCTATATACGTCTATTTCTAACTTATTTTTATTTCTTATTACTAACATGTCGAGGAAAGGAATCCTGTTGTCTTTTTCTTCTTCGTGGGTAAATTTGATAGAGGGAAATTTTGAGTTAAGTTGTTCTATGAAATCCGTTATTGAACATTTACTGATGTCAAAGAGATGCAAAAAATGTCATCGACGTATCTGATCCAAAAGCCGAGGGAAATAAGCGAAAGTATTCTTCAGGTCAGTTTCAAATTTACCCATAAAGAGGTTAGCCATAAACGGAGATAAGCTGTTACCCATTGCTGTTCCTTCCGTTTGTTGATAAAAAGTGTTGTTAATTTGGAAAAAGTTTTGTTTCATGCAAAGTTTTGTCAAAGAAATGAAGCTAGTAACTTCCTCTCTATCCATTTGGTTATCTAACAAAAGTGTTTCTAAATATTCCAAAGTTAAATCAACTGGAACACTAGGGAACAATGAACTTACGTCAAACGAAACTAAAATTTCTTTGTCAGTAAGCTCAATGTCCTTAGTTTTTTCAATGAACTCGTAAGAATTTTTTAATAGCCAAATCCGGAAATTGTACAGGTAACTGGTTCAATTTGTCAGATAACCACCTGGAAAGTAAGTAAGTTGGACTGTTGATATTCGAAACAATGGGTCTCATGCTTTTTCCGGGCTTGTGTATTTTAGGTAAACAATACATCCTAGGTAGTACTGGCTTTGATACCGTTTAGTCTAAATCTTAAATTGTCGCTAATGACAGCCTTACATTCTAACATGGTCTTTTTGGTTTCTGTAATCATTTTAGACAAAGGATTTTTTGATAATTTTGAATAAGAACTTTGTGACAAAGTGGTGTTGACTCGACTAAAATAATCTTCTTTGTCTAAGATGACTACAGTGTTACCCTTGTCGGATTTTAAATAAAAACAATTTTTGTTTTTTAGTCTTCTAGCAATGATTTGATCTTTTCGTGCAATGTCAGGTGCATTCCTTTGCATATTTTCCAAAATTTGACTTTTTCCTTATATATGTTAGTTTTTCACTTAGCTTGTTAGTTCAGTTTTGCTGCTGATGATGATAGCTTGGCTATCGAAACGTGCGTCCAGTACGAATTAAGTGTTGTGGTAAGGGTTTTAGTGAACTGTTTCAGAACACAAATATGCTTTAAAAATACATATGTACTTTTTCAATTGCATCGAACTGTTTTTATGTGAACATTTGTACCTACATAACCACAACACCATTTTTACGAAGGTACTGGTGCAAATCATATTGACGAATACAATAAAATTTTTGACCACACATATTCGAACGAAAAATTTTTAAGTTAGAATAGAAACAAAATATTTGCAAATGTTAAAAAAAAAGTAATACTGATGACGCAAAAGCACGATTTGGATACTTTGGGTATCTTGCCGGGTTTGGTAAGCATTACAAAGATGAAAGGCGAATGTAATTAATAGGCTTTTACAAAGAGACAATACATTTTAGTAGCGTTATGTGTGATGAAGACTGCGTATTGCATTTTGTAAATTTACAATAACTTTGCATGAAACGTTCTATGCCATATTATTTACTTAATGCCAAATGACTTAAAGTTGAAGTAATTTTAGGAAATTCACATATATTTATATGTGCATTTATAACACATTAAGTTTTATGTATACTTTATAGCAGTAGTCGGTGTGGTTGGTTTGTAAATACACACACATATCTTTTACGGTGTATTAAGATATCCTGTAAAAAGTTAATAAATGCAGTGACTTGAAGTATGTTAATGTTATCCCAAGTATAGTTTATTTGAAATTATGGGTTCACAAGTACCTTTTTTTAATTAGCAGTGAGTTACATTTCAATGACAATTTTTAAAATTGCTCATCTTTGGCGAATCATGTCAAAGACAAGGAACCATGAATTCCGATAACGGCAATAATTATTCTGTAAAACTACTTACGTACCTACTAATCGTTTCATGTAAAACAATACATTCCTTTAAAATATCTTCTGCGGCTATGTCCATGCCTCTTCTGTTATCATTTTCATGAATTGTCCTTGCATCTTCGAATATGTGAATTAGTTTTTCTTCCAATATAGTTAATTGAGCAGCGCAGAGCGCGATTAGCGACATATAAAAGACATCTATGCTTGCTGAATTTATTGCCAAATACGATGTGCAAAGAAAATGCATTAGCTTATACACAGCGTCATACTTCCCAGTATTGAATGGAGCAGGCACCATTGGAGGCATTTTGGTGAAAAACGGTAGTAGACAGGAGATTGATATGAATATTGACATTGCCAACGCGAAATATCTCAAGATCAGTTTGGAAATCGCGTCTATTGTTTGTACGTGTTTATTCAATTCTTCACTGTGTGAATTGAATGCTGTCGAATTTAGATCATCCAATGTAGAAAAGAAAATTTCCTTATTAATCCAAAGAGGAATTGTTTTAGCGAAATAGTTTGTTAATGGAAATAGAACGCATGTCATCCAGTTCAACAATTTTATATTTCCAGCTTTTATTGCGATAATAATGTTTTGTAAAACAACGCTCAAGGTTGTAATATCAAGTACTATGTTGCATACGAATTTGAAAACTATAATTGTGGTTAGTTCTTTTACAGGCCATAACCCATTCTTTTTCAACACCCACACAGGCCTTGTTAACGTTCTCATGCAGCTTATTTTAGACATGCTTATGCTACTTTGATGAGAAAGGTACTGCATGAAGTTTGTCGGAAGAATGAAGTATGTGCGGCTATGTATAGCTCTTTTGTCATTTCTTCTCCTAATTGGGACTGTTCCGACTCCATTAGCAACCAATTGATTATAATATCGGGAAATGTACAGGTATTTGTGATTAAAGAACAGACGAAACACATTAAACTTTTCAGGTAATACTTGATATAATTTATTGGCTGTAATCTATTTACCTATTTAATTAAAAAATACGTTTAAAATTAGGTCTTTTTTAAGTGAACATACAAAATCTGTTTGACGTAAGCAATAATTTAATTATATTTAATAATTTTAAGAAGCGAATGATCTATGTAGTTAATATATACTCGGCCTAAATTTCCCATATAGATTTAGTTTTACAACGTTGTTTTTGATATTCCTTAGTTGATTTTAGTTTACGAATAATTATTGCGAAAATTTTAGTCAGTTGTTGTTCGGTTTCGTTACCCTTTATGAGGTTTGTATAAATCATTTGAAAATTATATAAAAAAGATATTAGTTAGTTTACGGTAGCGCATTTTCTGTTACGTTTTACACCCATTTATTAGATTATAACGTAACATAACCTGATTGTTAAAAACACGTTTGCGGAGCGTCGGAAGTAAACGTTATATTTGACACATGTCATGTTGTGAAACGAAAACAACATGCATTACCAAATGGATATTACCTACTTCTTGTCGCACAACAACGTCGTCATTAATAGAGCGGGCCAAATTACGCCATCCAACAGAATCGGAATCAGGCGCAACGGCCGCTTATTGTAAATAGCGTATATGTGAGTCACAGCAGATATGTGATATTTCGAAATTAATACACAAGAGTAAAAAAAATAAAAGCTGACGCAATAATAATGTTTAGTAATTAGAGCGGATATATATATATATATATATATATATATATATATATATATATATATATATATATATGTACACGCTGAGGTGTTTTTATTTTCATTATGATTTTTTATTTGATTGAAAACGGTATGCGTTGTAAATGGGATGTAATAAGGAAATAACTGAGAAAGTGAACGCTTTTTTTTATTCTGTTGTACTTAATAATGTAACTGTAAATAAAGATATAATAAATAAATTCTATCCTTCTTAATAATGCGGATAGGCTTGTTTAAAAAGTTGCACCATCAGATAAGTTTCCACATTTGCCTCGGTGAAGGATGTTCGCCGAGACGAAAAAATGTTCTTATATTTCGAAAACGACCGTTCCACGTCTACCGAAGTAAGACAGGCGTAATTAAAATAATCTTTAGACTTAGTCAAGGAATCTGCAGATGCCCCATCGCACATTTGTCTTAATCTCGTGTAGTCCGGATTCTTTTTTAAAACACTATCGAACTTAGCTAAAACTCGTCCACTTGTTGCATCGTTTATACTGTGTAACAATGTACTAACTTCGTCCACGACTTGCACTGATTCTACCAACGACAATCCAGAATTTTGCAAATTTTCTATCGCGTCTACTAACCCTTTGTAATTGTTGCTAATATTCTTTAGATGTGTTTCAACAGAAATATCGAGAAATCCCTTCTGGCTCATCCTAATAGCTCTAGCTTCGGCAGGGACGAATTGCAAAATAATGGATTTGACTTCTTGAAAATGTTCATTATAATAAAAAAGCGGCTTTTAACCACGTTCCCCAACGCGTAAGAATGGGCTGTGGTGGTTCTCGAATACCAGGGCATAACCTGTGGAATGCCCTAGTCCTCTTAGGACTTTTGAGAAACACTTTTTTTGTGTTTTGCTATTAATGCATCCACCTCCGGGTAACACTCTCGAATAGTTTGTGCCACAAGATGTAAAGCATGGACTTTACGCGTAACATGTAAAAGTCCTTCACACTTTTCTTTAAGGGAACGGCCTACACTACACATTGTTGCTGCACCATCGCTCATGAACAACAACAGTTGACTGGTTGACACTTGAAATTTTTGTAACGTTTCGAGAACTACGGCCGTAATTGCTTTACTAGTACACTGTTTTAATCTTCTGCTGGCTAATAGAATTGCAAAATTTGGTTTAATAGGATCTAATACGCGCACTATTATATTCAAAATAGAATTTTTTTTGCAATCTGTCGTCTCATCAAGACATAGACACAGCTGTTTATCTTTTAATTCGGCTTTAATTCGATTTTCAATGTCCTCACGTATTCGTGGAATATCTCTCCGTAACGCTGTCCGAGATGGTAGTATCCACTCGGTATTGTATGTACCCCAGAATTTTCGAAATGCTTTTTTATCAAGTATACGAAGTGGTAGACCACATACCATAAACGTTAAAAGCAATTCTAATTGAAATTGACGTTGTTGTGACACACCATTTCTTTTATTTCTGTGGTGTGCGCTATTTATATGTCTTTCACAATCACGTTTGCTCCAGCACAGTAGTTTCTTTTTACAAACTTTACAGAAAATTGTACTCCCATTGTAGTGTAAATCCACAAACTCACTAAGAAATTTATTAACTTTCGTAGGTAATGGCCGTTTATTTTTAATAGTTACGTTAGACATAATCACTAAAGCGAGCACACCGACGCTTGTTTCTAGTATGCCACGAAGTGGTGCAAACGTAACATCTGCAGACTCGTCATTTGTTGATGAATAGAGCGCGTCATCCGTAAATGAATAAGCGCGCTGTTAGTTCGTAGCCGTCGATGAATTAACTTTTTTTTTTGTAGTGGCCCACTGTGAACAGCGCCCTATTTATCAACGAACACCCAAACTGCAGGTGTATATTTGCGCGTCTTCACGACGTAATAGACAGTGGTTTTGGTCCTCGTCCTAATAATTACATATTTAAATTACCTATGTTTACATACATATATGCGCCCGGCAGCCTGATTGCGAACCTGGCGCGTGGCGCTCTTGGCCCGCTCTAGTCATTAATGAAAATATTATATGACTTTTGAAATTGGGGGCCAAATAATGCCACTTTCGTATTTTGTCACGAATTCTGCATTTTTTGTGTTCTAACTTCACACTGTGCGTGTAAAATGTAACGGATAAACGGCAGTCAGCTGTACAGAATTAGTTGTGCGCATGGGTAGTTATAAGAACTAAATTCTGATTGGGTCCGTTATTTTTAGAAATAACGTAATTTAATATAAATTTTATCAAAATCTTACGTTATAAATCATATCATGGCAATTTTTATAAGGAAAAATGGACTACCGCAAACTCTCTATTAAAACCGTTGTTCTTAAAGATAAATAGGTACGATCTTTATAATACCCTAACATTTCATTTGTTTTTGTATACCGGGTGATTCAGCGTACCTGTTCCAACAAGTACAATATCGTTGTTAGAAAAGGTATCGACTTAATTTTTTTTCGTATAGTATGAAATTTGAATTTAACTATTTTCTAATGTTATCAACGAGGTATCGTTTCCGGTTTAATAGGAAGTCGCATCAAGTTAGGTATTTTAAATAGAACGCTATACTTTTTATTGCCTATCCGATAGAGATTCTTTTTATCTTTTCAATGATATTATACATGTACATATTCCTTTCGATAGTATCCTCAAAACTAGTTCACAAGTTGTTTTTTTTTTTATATTATTATTTAAGTTTTCCTTAGTTTTAGGTTTGGGTTTGTTTCTTTATAGGCGCCTTCAGCTCAATTTTATTTTCCTTTTTGCATTTCATTTTATTTTGACTGATTCTATTGTCATTTGACACCTTGAATCAATAAACGTTATTATTATTCTGAAACAGTTCACTAAAACCCTTACCACAACACTTAATTCATACTGGACGCACGTTTCGATAGCCAAGCTACCATCATCAGCAGCAAGACTGAACTAACAAGCTAAGTGAAAAACTAACCTTATAAGGAAAAAAAATTATGCAATATGTAAATTTAAAATCGTAAGATTTAATGAGCCGCTTCATTGCACAGGACTATAAATAGCCTAAAGGTAAATGAGCCGAATGACGTGAGTTATTAAATCCTAGATTACAATGAAGCGGTTCATTGCACATGGTTAAAATTACAACTATAATGATTAAACATGATGTAACAAAGGATAAAGGCTGGAATTTAGTGGTCCTAAATCTGAATTCATTAAGTGAGTTTTGTTTTTGTAAATTTCCATGCCTTCATAACAATTTAATTGAGAAGTACTCCTTACGTTTTTAATTAACTTTATATTATCAACATTATGGCTATTTTCAAGCATATGGAGGGCAACGCTAGATTTACCAAACCTTCTGAATTTGAGATGAGCCAAATGTTCTTTGTACCTAATTTTGATTGATCTTTTTGTCTGCCCAATATACACTTGATCACAATCTTTACATGAAATTTTGTAAATTCCTGATTTATCCATGTTATCCACTGGGTCTTTGGAATTTCCTAAAAGGTTTTTAAGGTTATTGCTCGAAGGGAAAACAATCCTTGCGGTCAATCCTAGAAAAGATTTTTTGAAGACCCTTGGTGTAACATGGATAAAAGGGTAATTTAACATATTTCTTATTATTACGGCCGTCAATGCGTTCTAATGTGCTTACATTTCTAATTCTTAATCTATTCTTATGTTTCCTAATAGTATTATAGACGACATCTTCAGAGAATCCGTTAAAGTTAGAAATATTGATGATTTCTTTTAGTTCATTTTGATATCTATCTTTCGTTAAAGGAAAATTGAGTAACCGGTGCACCAAAAAGTTAGTAGCCGAAAGTTTGTGTTCATATGAGTGATTAGAATCCTGTAAGATGAATCTATTATTACTAGTAGGTTTCCTATATACGTCTATTTCTAACTTATTTTTATTTCTTATTACTAACATGTCGAGGAAAGGAATCCTGTTGTCTTTTTCTTCTTCGTGGGTAAATTTGATAGAGGGAAATTTTGAGTTAAGTTGTTCTATGAAATCTGTTATTGAACATTTACTGATGTCAAAGATGCAAAAAATGTCATCGACGTATCTGATCCAAAGCCGAGGGAAATAAGCGAAAGCATTCTTCAGGTCAGTTTCAAATTTACCCATAAAGAGGTTAGCCATAAACGGAGATAAGCTGTTACCCATTGCTGTTCCTTCCGTTTGTTGATAAAAAGTGTTGTTAATTTGGAAAAAGTTTTGTTTCATGCAAAGTTTTGTCAAAGAAATGAAGCTAGTAACTTCCTCTCTATCCATTTGGTTATCTAACAAAAGTGTTTCTAAATATTTCAAAGTTAGATCAACTGGAACACTAGGGAACAATGAACTTACGTCAAACGATACTAAAATTTCTTTGTCAGTAAGCTCAATGTCCTTAGTTTTTTCAGTGAACTCGTAAGAATTTTTAATAGCCAAATCCGGAAATTGTACAGGTAACTGGTTCAATTTGTCAGATAACCACCTGGAAAGTAAATAAGTTGGACTGTTGATATTCGAAACAATGGGTCTCATGCTTTTTCCGGGGATTGTGTATTTTAGCTAAACAATACATCCTAGGTAGTACTGGGTTTGATACCGTTAGTCTAAATCTTAAATTGTCGCTAATGACAGCCTTACATTCTAACATGGTCTTTTTGGTTTCTGTAATCATTTTAGACAAAGGATTTTTTGTTAATTTTGAATAAGAACTTTGTGACAAAGTGGTGTTGACTCGACTAAAATAATCTTCTTTGTCTAAGATGACTACAGTGTTACCCTTGTCGGATTTTAAATAAAAACAATTTTTGTTTTTTAGTCTTCTAGCAATGATTTGATCTTTTCGTGCAATATCAGGTGCATTCCCTTGCATATTTTCCAAAATTTGACTTTTACAAGCGGTACGAATAAAATTTTTTGTGTTATCATCAAAATTACTGATCGCGTTTTCTATGCCAACTATAATTTCTTCAACCGGAGGCTTATTAAATTTCAGGTTGTATTTCAAACCTTTGTTTAATAAGTCGGTCTCTTCTTTGCTAAAAGACTCATGTGACTCGTTTTTAGCTAATGCAGTTGGGATTCCTTTCCTCGATATGTTAATAAAAAGAAATAAAAATAAGTTAGAAATAGACGTATATAGGAAACCTACTAGTAATAATAGATTCCTCTTACAGGATTCTAATCACTCATATGAACACAAACTTTCGGCTGCTAACTTTTTGGTGCACCGGTTACTCAATTTTCCTTTAACGAAAGATAGATATCAAAATGAACTAAAAGAAATCATCAATATTTCTAACTTTAACGGATTCTCTGAAGATGTCGTCTATAATACTATTAGGAAACATAAGAATAGATTAAGAATTAGAAATGTAAGCACATTAGAACGCATTGACGGCTGTAATAATAAGAAATATGATAAATTACCCTTTTATCCATGTTACACCAAGGGTCTTCAAAAAATCTTGTCTAGGATTGACCGCAAGATTGTTTTCTCTTCGAGCAATAACCTTAAAAACCTTTTAGGAAATTCCAAAGACCCAGTGGATAACATGGATAAATCAGGAATTTACAAAATTTCATGTAAAGATTGTGATCAAGTGTATATTGGGCAGACAAAAAGATCAATCAAAATTAGGTACAAAGAACATTTGGCTCATCTCAAATTCAGAAGGTTTGATAAATCTAGCGTTGCCCTACATATGCTTGAAAATAACCATAATGTTGATAATATAAAGTTAATTAAAAACGTAAGGAGTACTTCTCAATTAAATTGTTATGAAGGCATGGAAATTTACAAAAACAAAACTCACTTAATGAATTCAGATTTAGGACCACTAAATTCCAACCTTTACCCTTTGTTACATCATGTTTAATCATTTATAGTTGTAATTTTAACCATGTGCAATGAACCGCTTCATTGTAATCTAGGATTTAATAACTCACGTCATTCGGCTCATTTACCTTTAGGCTATTTATAGTCCTGTGCAATGAAGCGGCTCATTAAATTTTACGATTTTAAATTTACATATTGCATAATTTTTTTTTTCCTTATAAGGTTAGTTTTTCACTTAGCTTGTTAGTTCAGTCTTGCTGCTGATGATGATAGCTTGGCTATCGAAACGTGCGTCCAGTACGAATTAAGTGTTGTGGTAAGGGTTTTAGTGAACTGTTTCAGTGTTCCAGTGCCACAGTTTTAGAGTATCCGTTTAGTGTTATTATTATTATTATTAAAAAAATGTTTAAGAAGTTTTAACAAATCCTTATCTCAGTAGACGTTGGCTTTCATGTAGCAACCACTGTATACATCGAAGAAAACCGATTTCTTGAACAGTATTATATTGTATTGTAACTTTATTGTAAATTGTAATTTACATTGTTATACGTATGTTATTTAAACCTATAAAGTAATTAAACCAGTGTAGTGAAATATATATAAAATAGGTGTATAAATAAAATGTATAAATAAAAGTAAAAATAAAATCAATAAATAAAACAAAACAACAAAAGGGACGACACGATTAGTTGTTAAAATTTGTACGCCAGAAATTCCTCGACCGAATAGGGTACATGCTCCACCAACCATTGCCTCAGCCATCGTGGGAGTTATATAGTTTCGCTGCCAGGTAGTTCGTATTCGTTCTTCTCCTGTTTATGTTATTTTTAGGAAGAATTAACTAAGCAGGCTATAGAAAACAAATTTCTTTTTGATAGTTGAGAAGATGGAGTCTCGGAGAACTCCAAGCTTCAAAACAAACTCGGCCACAATCGTATTGCTGTAGGTAAAGTCTTCCCACCGGACCGTTCAAGATATTACAAAATAGCATTTTACAAAATTTAATGGAAGAAAACGAAGGGATTTCAGATCATATTAAAATTTACTTATCTAACTTCTTTTATGCAACGGTTAGTGAATTCAAGTTACACCAACATATGGCTAATAGGTCATTGATTATATGTTAATATAAAGGAAAATGTTTCGTAAACAAAATGTAAGATGGGCAAATATCGGACAACTACGTCATATATATAACACCATATCTCATTGTATGTGACTAACCTAGAATAATTAATTGTATTTAGCTTTTATTAACGCCAAAAGTGAATAGGCCCATCGCGCAACCTAGAGTTAAGTTTAATTAATTATATTCAAAATATATTACAAGTTAATACATACCACACCCAGTGACTCCAATGAAATAAATACTAGATTATATAACATCATACTCAAAGGTTTCTTGGCTCTTTCCATAAGTACGAGCATATACTTTTGTGATTTTAAATCCATTTTGTACCATTTCGAAAGAAAGCAAGATTCGATGATTGAATTGCTCTAGAAGTAAGAAAAATATAAGAATATTTTATTTTACACTTTTTATTTTACAAAGACGGAATATGTCCACGAATACAGTATATCTACAACAACCCATTTATGTAGCTCACCCAACAAAGAGTTGAATAAGACAACACTAACAAGAAGTACCTGCAAACGCAAGTGTCGAACAGAAATATATCCTCATACACGCATTTCTTGAACGCATGGTGCGAACACATTAAAACTACGCATATACATAATGTTTAATGAATAATGAATGCACTCACCTGGAGAATAAGTTTAACATTCTGGTTTGGTACTACTTAGTACCGAGAATATGCTCTGTAAGCGTGATGTGGTATGATGTTAATGAGGCGCAGGAAGTTGTGTTGCGGATGGCTAGCCCTGTCTGGAGTGCCGGAGCTTTTCAACGTTACGGTAAATTTTGATTCATCCCAGAACATGATTTCACTCATGCTAGGGATGAGTGATGCGCAAATCATAGCTCACTGACTACGTGGCAAGAGCCTACTGGATATTTATGTTCTACCGTCATATCCATCAGAGGCAACGTATTATGTATAGAGTGGGATTGCATATGGAAGCCTCGCACGTGTTGTAGGAGTACAGCAGATCATGGTAATCCATCGCTATATAGAGGAAATGCTATGTACTAAAGTATTTCTTACATTCCGCATGTACGTCTGTTGTGTATACACATAGCTCGTATAGTGGTTGGCCGTCCATCAAAGCAATACTTAGCGCCTGAACGACTCCATGCCATGTCGGGTTGCTGTGATTTCTGCTGCTCATTATTAGGATATTCTCGGTACTAAACAGAACAATTCCAAATAACTGAGCTTATTCTGCAGGTCTTGCTTATTAGACACTTGTATGCAAAGCTTTAATACAGTCGTACGACACGTTCTGGAGATAGGTGCGGGGAGATATTTTTCATTTAAAAGATTTAAATTATGGTACCACGAGTTCAGATATTTGAGTATAGGCGCTTGTGACTGCTTTCCATTGAAGTAGTGTCTTTCAGCATTTGCTGAGTTTGTACTTGATATTTGTTAAACATACTGTCAGCTTCCTCAGCCGATGCAGTCCACCAGACTGAAACGATAAGGTTTACTGCTTTAAAAGAGGCTGTCAGTATGTTCAGCGAAAGTGCATTTGTACAACAAACACGACGCACATTCAGGCACGATGATAACGGTAAATAACGGGAGATTTTATTAAGCTAATTATGAAAGCTATTGGCACAAAATGTCTTACGTTATAACCAGATATTTAAGTTTTATTGTTGTGAGCACTTTCTATTATTGTCAATTATGTCAAATTCAATTGAAGAGAGAGAAAAAATCTTAAGCTGTTACTATAAATAGCTAAAATTTTTCGTAGTTTCCTTGAGTGACTTAAATTCTAGAAGATGGATGACCTAACTGACACATAACATTGGTTAACACAGTATCAGTTATAATGCGTGTTTAACTCTCTGTATCAGGTATTTCGGATTTGATGACCTTACAACGTTTACAGAATGCCGAAAAAATGATATTAATTATTTTTCTAATAAGCTTCTTCTGTTAACATTCTTGTTCTCAATATGACAATAAAATTTCTACATTAGTGGAAATAGCTATATATATATATATGTAGTTGCGCCTCTCGCTTTTGGTATATATCTATTTAATGAAGAGAAATAAAAAGCAGGTCCAATTTTCTCACAAATTCTATTAACTATCAGGCGACCGGTTTCGTGCTCAAAAACACATCATCAGGCCAGCTAGGGGGACCACCATGAAAGAAATAAGCAAATATACATAAGTGACCAGAAAATTGTAAAGATAATTGTAAAATTGCACCATAGTGACATGTCAACCAATTAAAATACGTTATGTAGTATATTATAAAAAACTAATCAATTGTAAACTATTCTAAAATATAATAAAGGAAAAAATTATTTTTTTTTTATTTAAAAAAAAATTGAAATTGTCTCCTCCTATTGTGATCTTATAAAATGAACATATTGATTTAAGGAATTTTTTTTTTATACTTACAATTCATTAATCAGTGAGAGGAAGTCAAAGAATTCTAAGTATAAAAATTTTTTTTCCTTAAATCAATATGTTCATTTTATAAGATCACAATAGGAGGAGACAATTTCAATTTTTTTAAAATATAAAAAAAATATTTTTTTCTTTTATTATATTTTAGAATAGTTTACAATTGATTAGTTTTTTATAATATACTACATAACGTATTTTAATTGGTTGACACTATGGTTACTATGGTGCAATTTTACAATTATCTTTACAATTTTCTCGTCACTTATGTGTATTTGCTTGCTTTCTTTCATGGTGGTCCCCGTAGCTGGCCTGATGATGTGTTTTTGAACACGAAACCGGTCGCCTGATAGTTAATAGAATAGAGATAGTCTATTTGCAGAAAAATAGAATTGCCAAATATTAAACTTCTGATACCATTAAACAAATAGTTACTACGAGTATTTACGAACGGTGAAAAATATATGTACACAAAATAAGTGGACGGAAATTAATAAAAAATTCTCTAGCGCAGAGATGTCTACTAAGGACAGCTCAAGATGTCAGTGATGTGAATAAGGTCGGGAAAGTCTACTAAGGTCAGGTTTTAGCTGACAGCGAGATAGACAGAGAAACCCACCAACGACAATTCAATCCGTCAGCGTTTGTGGGTTATGCTCAAATCGAGCCGTCAGCAATGCAAGTGGGAAGGTTCGGAAAGAGATAGGGGAGGACTCCTGACACAGCTCCTCAGACATAGCACTGAGATTAAAATATATACCATCACTTCGAGCTCTGTCCAGTCTATAAAAATAGGTCTGTAAAAATAGGGCTATCCTTTCTTGAATTGTCATAGAATCATTGCAGAGGCGCACTTGCATCTGACATTTATTCCAGAAATCTATTCGTAGACGGTTCTTAGAAATAATTGAAAATATAAACTAGAGCTGGAGCTATTTTTGATAGAATATGGATAATGTCATTGGTGGTCTCCCTAACAACAAAACATGTTTTCTAAATAATTGACTGTTTGTTGCGTGCTACTTTAGTTTCGTGTGGGTATTCGTTATTATTTTAATTTAATTTAATGGCAACTCACAATGTGAATGGTGCATAGAGGCATAGGACATATTCCAGTTTGCAGCCGACATTTCACTTCTGAAAGTTTTGTGTCTTACTTACATGTCTGTTTTAAGACAGGATGCTGTGGCAACCAATATTCTGGGAGATGCTTTGAAGAAGCACATCTACCAGTCGCTAGTATAAATTCCAGATCAAGATTTTCTTTTTTGCTAGAGAATCAATAACCATCTGAGACCCACAACATTGTATTTTATACCCAGGATTGAAGAACCAGTTTGCCAATCTCATCATACACACAACAAACTATGAATTGGAATCGTAAATAATAGGTAGAGTAACCAAAACTTGCGGACTCGCATAGGCGTCGGTATTACGGGTTAATATAAGAATACGAAAAATTCATAAAGAAACTTACTTGCTAATTACTCAACAAATTAGAGGCATCAGGATGTGAACTACTGTAAACTTGCGTCATTGCATATGTTTCCACAGTTACTTCTTTAAACTTTGTGCGTCGACAAGAAAAAATATTCTTATACATAGAAAACGATCTCTCCACATCTAAGGAAGTTACATTTGCATGTAGAAACTGTTTTTCAAAATCACTTAAAAGTTCACTATTCTTACACTTATTATAAACGGCCTCTAAAGTATTAAAATCGGGATTTTTCCTTAAAACATCTGCCAACTTTTGACTAGCGCATAATCCTGGCGTATCATTTAATGTGTGTAATTTATTTTTTAACACTCTCCACTATGTCTAATGATTCCTGCAATGACAATTCAGTACATTGTAGTTTTCTGATGGCATCTAGTAATACTGTATAATTGGTACATATTGTTGTTAAATCTTCTAAAAGTTGAGGAATTTGAAATTCTCTTTGACTTTCTCTAATTGCTTTGGATTCATTCCGATTAAATCGCATTATAACTGATTGAATTTGTTGAAAATGGATCAAATAGTAAGAAGCTGCTGTTAGCCAAGTACCCCATCCCAATACCTGGACAAAATTTACGAAATTCTTTTAAACGTTTAGGAGATTTACGAAACACTGCTTTAGTACTTCCAATCATCCGATCAACGTTTCCGTAATGTTGTCAAACAACTTCATCAACTAAATGCAAAGCATGCAGCACGCAGGTTTATATGTATTAGGAAATATATGTTTTAAGGATCGCCCAACACTTAACATCGTTGCTGCACTATCTGTCACAATCATCACAACTTGATCTTGGGCAATTTTAAATTTTTTCAAAGCGTTCATTATCACTTTTTGAATATTTTCCGCGGTACATTGTTGAACACGTTTGCAAGCTAACATATATCGAGATGCTGTATTCTCGCTAGATAAAACGCGAGCTATTACATTCAGAATACTATTTTTCTTTATATCGGTCGTCTCATCCACGGTAATCCATATTTTTTTGGAACACAAATCACGTTTACACACATTTTCTAGCATCTCTTTCATTCGCGGCAAATGATTCTGTTTGCATAATGCCCATTATTATTAATAATTATTCTTTAACAGAAACGGTCTTTTCCCATTTGTACACATATATTTTGATTATGTTTACGATTGTGTTTGACGATATCGTTGTCTATGTGATACAAACAACGATATTATAAAATCATTAAATTATTTGAAATATGGCGGGAATTCTGGCCTCTACTATATATCATTTTGCCTGCGTCGTCCGGGGGTAGTCCGTGACTCCCGCAGAATGAGGTTCTGCATTACTTTATCCATCTAAAATCCGGCTGACACATGATGTATCATTTCTTGTATATGATATATGGAGGCAAAAACAGTTACAAAATAAAAGTTACGCAAGTTCATATACACAATCGTTTCAAAATAACATATAATAGTGTCCAAAAGTAAGCGACCAAAATAAAAATTAAGCAAAATTAAAAAAAAGTTTCAAGAATGTACAATATTATTTTGCTAATAATTTTATCCTTCCTTTTCAGCTGAAGGGCCTCTAAATTCGTGCAGACGGTCATTGGTTCGTCGTATAGTTTTTATGGACTCTTCGAATGGTTCTACTTCGAAATATGATATTAGAAGATGTAAAAAATGTTGGAAAGTCTCCTATTGGAAAAATACTCCAGGGCAAGTCAGGCGAAAAGAGAAGGCATTCATCTAAGTGCTTTGCTAGTGATAGCATATATAGCGCAACAGGAATTTTAAATATATTCGCAAAATCAGTGAGAGGGTATTAAGTTATCATTTATGTAAATTAAGAAATGGCGAGTATCAACTCTGCTGTTTGCATTACGAAGATCTGGAGATAGCAGAATACATACAAAAGCCTCAGTTACCAATCAGACACAGATGCGCTAGCTTAAACATGAGGACTTTTCGAAATATAAGCTAATTGTAGTTTAATTAATTAGAGAAAAGTAAATACCTTCTATCTAAAGGTAATAATTAGGATTTGGCACAATAAATTCTTTTGTGTTTGTTTGTTTATCAAAGATTCAAATAAAAAACATGATTTAAATGCATTTAAAATCTATAATTTCTTGTCAGAACTTGGCAAGTACAGCAAGATATTCTAAGCATACAAATAATTGATGATGAACCATATACAGCGTGTCCCCGGATTAAGGCATGAATAGGTAGGGCAGACAGAAAATTATTGCGGTGAAATTTCATCTTTTGGGATTCAGCCGTCTTTGAATAGTAAGTAATTTTTGCCATAATTTTATTACCTAAAAATCAAGTAGATCTGTATTTTCTGTAGGAGATACGATAAGAGCGTCATTAGAAAACAATGTTCAGGGTAATAAGTTATACTAGTACTTAGAGTGTAAACGTTTTTACAAAATCGGGATACTTTTATTTAAATTTAATTGTTTGTCTGCCTTACCTACCCATGCATTAATCCAGGAATACACTGTATATCGTAAGCCATGCAGAAGAAACGAATAATCATTGTAAAATTGGTGTGTTTCTCAGAGCAGGAATAGTGTACAACTTGCCGTGTGAAGGTCCGTGTTAGTGTGTTATCTTTCTTGGGAAACAACACATGGGGCGAATTATATGCCCTATCCGAAGGGAAGGAGAAAATAGCTATTACGTTGTTAAACACAACACTAATCTATGAATGAAGTTATTTATGGTTAGCTCGGCAATCCAGGGTAATACGTGTGTTTATTTTATCATTTATGATAAGCTACTGGATTATTACATTGGCTACTTAAAGTCGATAGAGGGTCGCTCACCTTTCAGCAGTCTACACGCATTAAATTATTCTCCGCTTGAATTTAAATGAAGAATCAAATTATTTTATAGGTCTAACATAATCTCCTGGACAAAATTAAAAATAACGCACCACTAACATTTTTTAAAAACATTCAGAGATAACTTTTAATCTACTAACTGTCTTACATGTAGGCTCTGGACCTCCTCTGACATTTCAAGCACATGCTGTTTTGTTTTAAAATTGTAAATGTTAATTAGTCACGTTTAACCACAATTGATTTAAAATGCGTTCAGAAACTGCTGTTTAAGACAAGTTATTAAGCTAATTGCTGTTATCGGTAGTATCACATAGGTGATTTAAAGTAGAAAAAATGAATCACCAAAGAAATTTATCGTGTGGGGAAGGCAATACGGGGGTCAACTCTGCTGGATGAGGGATACTCGATGTGTTATGTTGCCAATGTGTTAAAAATAAGTCAGTCTAGCATAAGTTGTCTAGTTAGACGGTTTCACGAAAAAGGATCTCACATTCGAAGACCAGGGCAAGGGTGAAAACGATGTAGCAATCGAAGGGATGATCGTTTTCTGAAAAAAATCCGCTCTTAGAAACCAGAGAATCACTAGTAATGAGTTATCAGCTGTTGTAATGTTGCAATATAGTCTCGAACAATCAGAAGACGTTTAAATGAAGCCGAATTAAGGGAGCAGGAGACTGGCAAAAAACCACTACTTACCAGAGAGTACAAAGTTCAAAGATTGCGTTTTACTAGAAATCATCAACATGGATCTGTTAATGATTGGAAAAACGTTTTATTCTCTGGCGAAACGAGGGTTAGCTTAAAATCTCCTGATGAACGTGTTTGGCGAAGGGAAGGAGAGAGATTTGCAAATACCAAGTGTTCCGTTTGGTGGCGGCTCTGTAATGTTTGGGGGCATCTGTTTCGGCGCTCATACGGAGTTGGTCCCTATATGTGCGAGGTCTATGAATGCGGATTATTACATGGAAAATCGTTCTTGAGCACGTAATGCCATTTGCTCCTTTTGCGGCTCCTAACATTTTATTCATGCAAGACAATGCACGTCCCCATGTGGCTGGACAGGTTACTGATTACCTGCATGCTGTTGATATTCCCTTAATAGAATGGCCACCTAACAGTGCCGACCTCAACCCCATTGAGCATTTATGGCACCATCTTAAAAAAAGGTCCGAGGTCGCAGACTCCCACCTGCCAACCATAATCAACTGGTGGTAGCAGTAATTGGAGAATGGGAGAGTATTCCCGAGAGTACCATTAAAAATTTAATCGCTAGCATGCCAAGGCGCATGAATGCGGTAACTAACAGTAGAGGAGGACCTATAAGGTACTAACGTCACATTGGACCCGTTAATTCTACTGCTTTCGATTTCTTTAAATGGTTTTCATTTTGATTTTTGTTTAGATATCTCAATCATTTTCAACAAAAGAAGTGTTTAATGGTTTTAAATAAGGCTAGGTTTCGCTGATTTCCTTCTCAAATGATTGTATAAACCCAATTTGCAAGGTTTCATTGTAATTTAGTTTAGTTTCATTTTCTTCTTCTCCGTATTCCTTATGCTCTTTAGAGCGTCAGATCAAATTGCATATTACGCATCTCCCTTATCCATGCTTTCCATCTCTTAGTTTCATTTTTATAAATGTAATTATTTAAATTTAATAAAATGGTGCATTAATTTTGTGTAGGAGCTTATTTTACATCGAAGCTTAATAGCATAGCACGTAAAACCAATTATTATATTTGAACTATGTTCAGTCAAGTATTAACGCAACAATTACCATTTTCTGCACGAAATTATTACAAAAGTATAACAGTAACGAGTCTTGAGGATCTAATTAGCGTTGTAGGTATATGAAATAGGAGAACGAATTCAGTTTTGGAAACGTGAGGTGCAAAATATATGACGTGAAAACATTTCTCCCTAAAGCAATGGGCGTGAAATCCCATTTAGTTTCAAAATAAAACTTACCTTAAATATAACTTCGTTTTCCCAGCCAATGGTAGAAGGACATCTGTGCGAAGACAATTCCTGAATATCCACATAACCCTATTATAGTTCTAGAGTCGCGTTCACCCTGTAATATTTTTTCAACTACTTCATATTATCTAATGAAACTCTTAGCCAATCACATCAGAAGCAAAAAAATATGTTTACAAGGAATATATTTTACTTTACATTAATTTAATTAATTTTGACTTATAGTATTGCTTTACGTATTGCCAGTTATGAAACAAATTGATGTTATTAAATGAAATCATTGCATTTTTCCGAGCCAAAACGAAACAAATAAAGTTACTATTTTACAAGGGAGGGTTGTTAGGTTTATCTATGATCTAGATTCAATGGAATCACCCAAGACATTTTTGCTGAATTCATTTTAACTTTGTATGATTCGTAAACACATTCACTCATTAAAATCAATTAGACAAGTTCTGACGTAACTCCAGCTCGTTATTGACTTTACGAACTTTCTCTTCTTTTCAAAATTCTTTTTATGATCTCGTTTAAGTTCGAATTGTTCCAATACCGTCAGATCTTTCTAAAATATAAATTAATAAAATTTGCAAAAATTACTTTTCCTATTACCGGCTATGTAAGTTAATCATTATCTAACTAGGATGACGTAAGCGCAATTTGCGGGTTATTTACTTAGGTTATCCTTCACAGCGGGATGTAATGAAATTTTACGTCTCTAGGTACAGTAATATAGCAATTGGTGTCAATAATTAAGAGAAATTGACAACTTTGGCAGTTATATAAGTAGGGTTCTAAATATACGCCATAAACTTTAAGAGGACACTGATTCCTTGGGTCACAAAAGTTTATATAAACAAAACGAAGGGTGTTTGTTAATACATTAATAGTTTATACGTAATAACACAACTTCAGTAACAAACAAAATTAACTTCTACATTTCATCTAACAAATTTCTGTTTTATTGAAAGATTATTAAAGTGAAGTATTTTTTGCATTAAGTTACTGTTCTTTATCAAAACGCAATCGTTTTTAGGTACCTTAATTAAATTTGTACTACAACAGTATATTAAAAAATGATGCGATGTTGTCACGTACCGTATGTCCACATTTCGATGCTCACCATTGGCATCTCGGTTATTAGAAGACATAGAGCAACGGTTAAATGGGGAATGTTTTGTAGAATTCAATACTCGCAACAAATCTCATTTCAAAACTCACCCTAACTTTTTTAAATTTTAAGATATTTTGAAAAAAAAACAAAATTTGGCGATTTCAATTTTTCTCAATAACTCGATAACACCTAATGTGACCGCTTCTAAAGTTTTACAATGTGCAGACACTTTTTTAAGACAAATTTTTTGACGCTAGTAGAAACCCCCGATTGTCATTTGTTTTCAAGTTATTAGCGCTATCTTTTGTTTTTTCATAGACAACCATATTGGATTGTTAGCTAGTTAGATAGCCCTTAAAAAAGAACTTTTCAACGACGTATTACATACTTGAAAACTTTTCATTTGTAGGGGAGATATCAACAAAAAAATAAATTAATCTGTAATATGAAATTTGTAGGTTATGAAACTAAAATCAATGAAAAATGCAAGCGAAAAGTAATGCTAAAAACGCTCTTTTTAAGGGCTATCTAACTAACCAACAATCCAATATGGTTGCCTATGAAAAAACAAAGGATAGCGTGAATAACTTGAAAACAAATGACAATCGCGGGTTTCTATTGAGGCCAAAAAATTTGTCTTAAAAAAGTGTCTCCACATTGTAAAACTTTAGAAGCGGTCACATTAGGTGTTATCGAATTATTGAGAAAAGTTGAAATCGCTAAATTTTGTTTTTTACAAAATATCTTAAAATTTAAAAAAGTTAGGGGAAGTTTGAAGTGAGATATGTTGCGAGTATTGAATTCTATAAAACATTCTCCATTTAACCGTTGCTCTATGTTTTCTAATAACCGAGATACCAATGGTGAGCATCGAAATATGGACACACGGTATAACTGTTCTTGTAATGGCTCAGGTAGACACATTAAGGTGAATCTAATGTTTTCATATTAGTCCCTCCATTTAAAGATTTTGCAAAAGTCTAGGCTAAGAGAAACCTTCACAAAAATTCATACACATCCTGAATAAATGTTTGAAGACACCAACATATTACCAGTGCTTTTTTCTACATAAGGTAAGGTTTTACTTTAAAAACGAATGCTTACCAGTATTGTAATTTGAAGTATGGTGTTACAAATTATAAAACATCCCGATGTATATTGGATTAGAAGTGGTAGTGATAGAAGTACACTCAATTTCTGGATATACCTGAAAATAGTTGGCTTGTTTATACTCCCCTTATTGACTATTAAACGTTAGCTAAAATAAAACTGTACTCAGAGGTATACGCAAATGCTCGCTTCTGTGTTACAACCTTCAGGAAATACGCCTAATGTGTAAATAGCACGGAGCTAATAATAGGTATCTATTTAGGTTTCAAATTTCGAATCAGCTAAGAACAGCATTGTCAGTATGTTTTGTTTATTGCTGTCATAGTAATCAAACAATACTAATACTAGAAGCCTTTTGGATGCAATGTCTCAATACACGTGTCGCGCTTAACTGTAAATATCTCCTTTACTTTCAATATTAAACATATGCATCATTATACAAAAATGTTAGTGACATAAACGTCCTATATAGAAAAAGTGTATGGTGGAAAAAATTATGTTCCTCGTGTCTGAATTTGGCAAAGTTTGGTGTTGAATAGCCTGTATATTTCGAATGCGTTCTAATACCATGTCCAGATAGAGCCAAGCACGGAATTTAATCTCGCAAGAATTTATGTTAAAACTTATTTGCATTCCGGTTTTTTTAAGGAGGTAAATATACGTGGTGGTTGAAAACAAAATTCTAAATATCTTGAAATCTACTAGAAATAGGCATATTAATCCCACATTACGTTAGTTTATTTCTAGATGAAGAAACTGAAACTGTTATATGATACAGGTTGTTCAATATAAAATAACTAAGTAGGTCCTTGGTTCACTACTTTTTGATCACCTTGTATATCCAGAAATAGTATCCGAAAATTTTGGCCTTTTACTATTTACACAGTGCGATAAAATACTACTGCCCCGGTAAGCCCGGTAGTCGCAGTGGACATCAGGACGTCAATAAAAGATAACAATATATTATTTTTTAATAATACTGTATCTCACGTACCTACTTTTGCGCGATACGCCTCCGACGTTGCACTCGTTTGTCGAACCTTATTAATTAATTGTGGTAGGTTTGTGAGACTTATTAGTAGCCTGGGCAAACAGCGGTAGCAGTCAGTGTAGTAGATATGTAGTGTGGAGTCGGCGATTATTTATTTCACGCGTTCATAGCGTCACTACTAAATCGATGCTGTATGCGAGTAGTTCTGTGTATATGTAGGCTGTCGTAATTTATTTCGTAATTGTACGCTTATGTTTGCTTTAAAAATGTTGCAGTTAGGTACGTTGCGAAGACGACCAATGGCAGACACAGTTAAAACTTTATAGTGGACATGTCGGACTTAATTTCTGATGGCGCTAAAATTCAATGTCTAGTTTGTAAAATCCCTATAATGTGTTGGTCCAGAAGCCATTGTCAACGTCACATCGAAAACAAACAGCATTCTTCTGCAAAAAGTGGCATACGAGACCAAGAAAAATTTACATTTGATTTATGTGTTACTCTTATTTTATGTAATCTATCGTTTCGTTTACTAGATAAATAAGGATTTGTCTCCTTCTGGAATAAATATGCGGACTGTAAATTACCTAGTCGGACATCGATACGAAATGTAGTGCCATTTGCTCGTGAACATATAGAAAAAGGAATGAAAACGGAATTGAAAGATAAAAAACTGTGGTTGTGTGTGGACGAAACAACAGATCGTCAAAAAACATTCTGTAGTTAATGTAATGGTACGTACAACGGAACCACATCGGACCGTCATCCACCTTCTTACTTGCTTCCAAAAGAGTTATAAATTGTACTGCCGATGAGATTTTAAAGGTGGTGTTGACCTCATTGAACAAATTTGAAGTTTCAACTAAGCAACTTTTAATGTTTATGAGTGATGGTGCCGCAAACATGCGTTCTTTGGGCTGATCTCTTAAAGAACACAGTGGTAATTTCTTACATGTAACGTGTAAAATCCATACTCTAAATCTTGCAGCACAAAACGATTCCTACATGTTTTCCACTAGTAAATGCATTGATTGCTAGTACAATGGCAGTGTTTCTAAAGTCCCTGAAACTTACCCGACTATTTCACGACTGTTACACGTTGGGGAACATGGTTGCAGGCTGCGTTTTACTACAACAAATACTTTGATCAAGTAAAGAAGGTAGTTTTAAAATTCAATCCGATAGAAGCTGCAGCAATCAAGAAAAGCCAGGAAATATTTCAAGATAGTCGGGTTAAAAGAGACACAACAATTACTTCGGACTAGCGGAGGGAATAGAAAAATTACAAAATGTTTCGATGTCGCTAGTGGATTCTGTTCAAATTGTGAATGATGTTCACGCACAGTTATGCGCTGTAGAAGGCGAAACAAATTGGTGTGTAATACGAAAATTTGAATGTGTTTTAGAGAAAGACTCCGATTTATTATATTAAGACAAATTTGTGAACGTACGTGTGAAGACGCATTAAGTTGTTTCAAAGATTATTTTAAATATGCAAATATAACATCGCTAGATGTTAAACCGTCGTTTTCGGCATTAAAAACATTTATTCCGCACGTCGTACTCACTTCACTAAAACAGCAGTGGAAACATATCTAATGATTCAAATATTTAACAGATGTTACTCAGTTTGTGATTTCACGGAATACTTTTAAAAACGATAAGTGTTTCAGCACGTTTTATAATTTATTTCTTACCTTTTATTTTATGTATAAACTTTTATGCGCTCGCCACGCCTCCGGCTGTTACCGCATATTTGCCCAGGTTACTTATTAGTCTTTGATAGCCAATGTGCTTAAGTTTTTATGTTGTTGATTTTATAATGGCCAATTCGGTGCATTTTGCAACAGTACCACGAAGTGGAACATAATGAACACCGTCCTTGTGCAGACGGAAATATTTAAAGTTTGCGCTAAATAATGATAGATAGTATCAAATTTACGGAGCGAGCTGCTTTAACAGAAGATAACATGATTTAAATTATTATACAATTTGTTGCGCAACCATGGCAAATAAGGTGATAATTGTTGCCAGATCTATATGGTATTAAATGAAACGGCAAATTTGCAGGGTTCCTGTCGAAGCCATCATAAATGTAACAACACAAAGAACCTAAAAAACAGATATAATAACAATAAACAACATGAATAATTTACCCTTTTGGAATTGAGATTTGACAGTTTGGCAATTGTTATGACTGCTTTGCTTAGCAACGAGCTCTTTAGATCAGCCTGGTGTCACAAGAAACAATTTGGCGCTGTTTCCTAGCCAACTTTGTGTAACAACATAAACAGATTACCAAAACCTTTATTGCTGCATATCGTCATATTTCTTAGGTTAAAGTATAACATGTATGGTATCGTTGGATTCGCCTTTCGATCACCTTTCCGAAAACGTAAAAATATGCAGGGTGTTCTATTTAAAATAGGAAAGTTGACGTCTCTTCCGGTGACATCGGAAACACAGTTGAACTGCCGATAACGGCAAAAGTTAGTTGATAAAAAATAGAGATCGGCTTTGTTTTTAGAAACGCTAGCTTCAGTCGTTTAAAAGCTATCATGGGGGGAGGGGGGGGGGGGGCACTTCAGGACCTCACTATATCTATTGCAGTATATAGTAACTTACATAATTATGGCATCATGCAGAATAATACATTGTTTTAATATAATCCACGTTATCGCATCGATATCGTTTGAACTGAGCTTCCCGCGACGATATTCCATTGCTTCATCAAGAATATTGTTTAATCGCTCTTTAAGATATTTAATTGTGCACCAGATAGCGCAATTAAAGACATGTATAGAGTGTCTATGGTTGCAGACATAGTCGCCAAATAAGACGTTACAATTAAATGGCCTACCCTATATACGGTATCAAACTTTCCTAAATCGTAAGGAGCAGGCATCATTAGAGGAACATTGGTGAAAGATGGCAAAATGCTAAAGATTCCCAGGAAGATTGTCATTACTATTGAAAAATATCTAACAATCATGTTTGAAACTCTGCCTATTATCTGAATATGACGGTTCATCTTTTCAGAATGCGAATTGAAAATATTTGACTCCAAATCGTTCAGTATAGATCGAAAAAGCATTTCTTTTGAACCACAGAGGTATTCCTTTAATATGCAAATTTTTTAAAGGGAAGAATACACAAATGCTCCAGTTTAAAAGTTTGATATTTTTGGTCTTGATTGCGTTTAAAATATTTAATACCATGACCGTTTCAGTAATTATTGCGATGATTAAATTCAATAATAATTTCACTACAACACTTGGACACATTTTTTTCAGCAGGCCACATTCCCATCTTTATTAATATTAACATAGGGACTGCTAAAACTTCTTTATAAACCCATCTTAGCCATAATATTTTGTTTCTATTGTATAATTTAAATTTAATGCTGTCTTAGACAACACTGTCTTCTACCGAATGACTGTCGCTGCGTTCCAAGCGCACATACAATTTACTGATAGATCGACTAATTAGGTAGAATTATTTACGTAGCAATCATTCTTTACCTCGCACTGCGTATTGTAACGATTTCATTTCCTCTATATATTTCATTTTGAATCCCTAGAGAGGTTGACTAAGATTAATGATTAAAACAAATTTATATTTTATTCACAATTAAATATTGAAGTAAAAATCTATTGTTTTGAATTTTATTTAGCACATAAATTTAATAAACGCAATAGATACACAGATACATCAGGTTACAGAAGAAATTAAATGTGTCTGTTATCTTTGATTGCATCTACTGTTTCCTATCAAATTCCAACCAGAAGTTTATGAGTTCTGTAAATAGCAAAGTAAAAAGCATCAGTTAATTCTTATATGTGGCATTTTTATTAATTATTAATATACGTATATGTATGTGAATACACCTATTTTTCTCCGGCGATATTTCTTTCCATTTTTCATTGGTTTTTTGTATAATTAATTAGTTGTGTTGTACACCAGTGTGTAGTGCATTTTTTTCTGCGTTCTTTGTGATACCTCTGCTGCGAATCAATTAATACAGTAAGTCAAAATTTGTTAGTGAATTATTTCTCTTTGTTGTCCCTCGTGTTTTTTGTATATTTTCTTACCGCGTTGATTTTTTATTTGTATCTTTGGCAATACGAGGTGCACTCTAAAATATTCCGCATTTAGTACTTTCCTTCTGTTTCTGTTGCTGATCCCTTCCGTTGCCTTTTATCCTTTGTGCTGTTTTTGTAAAAAGCCCCTGCGACTGGCACCGCTAGGGTGAAGTGAGTGTCCCCGTTAACATCCTACTTTGTTCCTTTGCTTGTGCTGCGACGATGAGTTCTGTACCGTGCACTTGTTGCCACACTTTGGCTGAACCGCACAAAATAGTAAATTGTGCTGTTTGTAAGAAGGGATACAGAATTGATTGCGTTGATATATCGAATTCTGAAGCACGTAAGATTCACTCCAACACTGGCTTGACTTGGTCCTGTGGATCGTGTGCCCAATTGGGTAACGATCTAAACAGCTTTAAAGCGGCATTTTTGGCTCTGAAGGAGGAAGTTAGGGTTTTGAAAGAGTCTTTTACCAAAACTTCACCATCATCACTTCCATTGATAGAGACCGAAAAAATAATTCAAGAGGTAGCTGATCGAGATAAACGTAAAACGAACATAATTATTTATGGTTCCAAAGAGACAAATGCTAAAAATAACAACGAGCAGGTGAAGCTTGATATCGCTTTAATAAAAGAATTCTTTACTGCAGTACAGGTTGATGAAACTGAATTCAACGCTCAAAGATTAGGGAGATTTTATGAAACCTCGCTCCGTTGCCGTCCAATTAAAGTGCAATTGTCTTCTCCAACAGCAGTGTTAAAAATCCTGAGGAACTCGAAAAAGATAAAGTCTATTACTAAATGGAGGGATATAAGCTTTTCACCTGATCGGACCAACATGCAACGCGAATTACATCGAACTATGAAGCAGACTCTGCAGGATCGTTTGAACGCAGGTGAAACCGACTTAAAGCTGAAATATGTTCACGGTATTCCATCTATAGTGCGTTCGGAAAACTGAATAGATCCAACAGCGCCCCAACTACACTGAGAATTTATTATCAAAACACA
This sequence comes from Dynastes maya, assembly GCA_029619315.2. Classification (NCBI taxonomy): domain Eukaryota; kingdom Metazoa; phylum Arthropoda; class Insecta; order Coleoptera; family Scarabaeidae; genus Dynastes; species Dynastes maya. The sequence continues at coordinate 56,704,203 of JAROYE020000003.1, read as the reverse complement.
CGTAGTCTTCGTTCTAAATCACATGCATTTTTCTCGAGTTGTTGTGAATTATTTTATGACATTATTGTTATATCCGAAACCTGGCTTGATGATTCGTTTAGTAATTCTGAATTTTTTCCAACATCCTATAATGTAATTAGATCTGACCGAAAATTTACACTTGTTAATAGACGCATTGGTGGTGGAGTTTTACTAGCATTTAAAATGAACATTACCTTCGAAGTTATAGATACCACCGTACTCTCAGCTATAGCGCCATTGATAGACTTGCTTATTTGTAAATGTAATGTTAATTCCTCTGAATTCTTAATTGCGGCTATATACATCCCCCAGATGTAACTCAAGATGTTCTGGAGAATTTTATGGATGCACTTGAAATCTTTTTCTTGAATGAGTCAGTTTTATTTATCGGCGATTTCAATTTTCCCCGCTTCTACGATCATGTCAGCAATGGTATACCGAATTCAACAATTCCTTTTTTTCTCGACTTCTGTGGTGCAGTCAAGCTAAATCAATTTAATGATGTCCTAAATGTTGACCATCGACTTTTAGACTTAGTTTTATGTAATTTCCATTCTACTTTAGAAATCGCAAGAGATGAGCATCCTTTTGTACCAGAAGATCCATACCATCCTGCTCTGTGTATTAGTTTTGAAATTTTAAGTTCACCGAAGTGTACTAAATTTCCATCACATGGTAATTTGCGTTACAACTTCGAAAAGCTAATTTTGATAAACTTTACGATCACCTTCTTAATTATGATTGGACTTTGTTAAACCGTTCCGATGTCAATTTCGCGATTGACCAGTTTTATTCCGTGCTGTACAAAATGTTTGATGAGTGTGTACCCAAGTATCCTGTCAATAACTCAGAATTTCCACCTAGGTTCTCTTTGGAAATTCGACGTAATCTGAAACTAAAGGACTACTATCGAAAAAAATGGAAAATAACGAAAGACTCTACTTTTCTTCATGAATTTAGAAGACTTCGCTCGTTAACAAAAACGCAAATATCACGTGCATATGAAGCTTATATTTCTCAAACGGAAGGTGCTATCAAAGTAGAACCAAAACGCCTATGGTCTTTTGTACGAAGTAGGAAGGGAACTACACGCATACCCGGTAGATTGGTGCTCGATGGAGTAGCCCTCGACGATCCTCAACAAATTGTTGACGCTTTTGCAACAGTATTTTCTCAAGTTTATACTTTGTCCAACGTTACCGACCCTCCGCCCAATCTTCCACAACTACAATCGTTTAGTTTGGTTCCGACAACAGAAGACGAATTGGTTAAAATTATGGCTGCCTTTCCAGATAGGGCCACCGCGGGCGATGACTTGGTGCCGAGCTTCTGTGTTAGGAATTTATGTAATGCCTTTGCGTTATATTTATGCCAGATTATTAATCTTGCCATCAGGACCTCCACTTTTCCGGATAGATGGAAACGTGCACGAATTGTACCTGTCTTCAAGAAGGGAGATTCTACTCAAATTCGAAATTATAGGCCCATCGCTATACTTAATAACTTTGCGAAGATTTTTGAACATATTATATATACTACGATATACAGGAATACTCGCTCACATATCGCAACTTGCCAACACGGCTTTGTGAAGGGACGCTCGACAGTAACAAACCTGGCCTGTTTCACACAATTTATAAGCGAAACTTTAGATGACTGCGGACAAGTTGACGTTATCTTTACCGACTTCTCACATGCATTTGATACTCTCAGTCATGAATTACTTCAATATAAACTGGATTCGTTTGGTTTAGCTCCCAACTTCTCCTTGTTAATTAAATCTTACTTGGTAAAAAGAACTAACTATGTATTTTATAATGGATTTAATTCGTTTGAATTTGTATCTAGCAGCGGTATCTCACAAGGATCCAATCTTGGTCCATTGATGTTCATTCTATACATAAACGACCTCTTAACATCCTTATCTTGCCATGTCCTCGCTTATGCCGACGATGTTAAACTGTTTTGTAATATTAACTGCCAACAAGATATCAAGAGTCTTCAGACGAGCATTAATATACTGACCGAGTGGTCAAAATCCAATACACTGACATTAAATTCTAGTAAATGTAATTTTATGTGCTTCACGAGAAAAACAAATCCATACATCTCCACTTATCAAATCAACGATATTTCCATCGACAAGATTACCAATCTTAAAGATCTAGGTGTCACTTTTGATCCAACTTTATCGTTTAACATACATATTGAACAAATTTGTTCATCTGCCTCTAAAATGATGGGTTTTCTTTATGAGAACGTCCAAATATTTCAATGACGCACTAGTGCTAAAATCCCTTTATTTTGCATTTGTACTCTCGAAATTGGAGTATGCCTCTATTGTTTGGTATCTTTTCTATATGTCCCATCAAGCTCCAATTGAACGTGTTCAGCGTCGATTCCTCAAATTCTTGTCGTTCAAAGTTAATGGCGAATATCCGCCTTGGCATACTTCTTACAACACCCTTCTCGAATCGCATCAATTTCGTTCATTGTCATCCCGTCGTGATTACCATAGCGCCCGATTTTTACACAAATTATTAAATGATAGGATCGACTGTATGCAGCTGGTCTCCCACATAGGATTCAACGTACCTCGAATAGCATCTCGTTATGCTCCAACCTTTACTATGCCGACACCGAGGACCAATCTTCGTTTGCGGTCGCCAATCTATCACATGATCAGGAACGCTGAGAAGATATTTAGTGATATTTTCACCGGAGAGTTGGCGCCATGATACACGAAACATGATAGTTTTTTGTATAGTTATGTCATGTTTTTAAATCAATATGTATTGTGTTCGCAATGTGTATATTTGTCCTGTAATTGGGTTTACCTGTTGGACAATAAACATTATTATTATTATTGAAGAAATACGATGGAACTAATGTTTTCAATTTATTTGTTATTTATTTCTTAAATAATGACTCAAGTTAGGTGTTGTTTTAGTGTATCTATAAACGATAGGTTTTCTGGCTCCAGTGGCAGAATTGATTCGGATACAGTCCTGTTATGCAACCGATCCAACGTTATAGTTTACAGCAATTGTCAAGGAATTTTGTTAAAAAATTGGAATTTTGTAAATTGACTTAATTTTTAACTCATTTGTGGGTTTCGGGAGTATTCTTTGATACTCTTTCGGCAGCTTTTAATGAATGCGTCCCTTCTCTCCTTTATTTTTATCGCGATAGCGATTGCTTCTCTTCACAGCAAATTCTGATGATATCTACTCAAATATAATCTAACGAGGAATTCTTGATGAATAAAGTTATTTTTAGTAACATGAGAGAATGAATGTAGTAACGCTACTTAATGACTCAAACTAGGCGAATCTATCTGTGCTCTAAAATACAACTGACAACATAATTATGACAAATTTACTAATGATCTACTTTACGATAGATATTTAATTTACGAAACATTGCTAGAAATACCTCTGAATTTACCCTGTTTGTTGTAGGAGAATTTTACATTAATTTTGAAGAGACGAAAATAGGAAGAATAACTTCGCCGTTTTTCCCCGTTATCTGGACTTCCCACTAATTAAAGAAGGGCAGAGAACCATTGTTTATCTTTCCCTCCTTAAAGCGTTTTACTCAACTTGTAACCAAATTTCAACTAAATTTAGTTGTATATTTAATATGTACTTTACAATCATATTTATATAATAATAATAATAATAATAATAATAATAATAATAATAATAATAATAATAATAATAATAATAATAATAATAATAATAATAATAATAATAATAATAATAATAATAATAATAATAATAATAATAATAATAATAAAGAGCTTTATTGCCCAACAGAGAAAATTCCAATTACTGGACAAGTAATTAATTAAACAAATTACAAAACGAATACAAAAAACAAGTAAGGGTAACAAGTTACAAAAAATTATTAAAGTAAAGAGCAGTGACTATCCTTATTGTATGTAAAGTATCGTGAAAAATATCACATTGCGAAGATATGAGATTAAAGTTTGTACAAGTCACATAAATAGGTGATTTTAAAAGAGCATTTGTTCGAGGAAACGGTAGATAAAACGTATTCGAATACCGGACACCAGAGCGTGGGATTATAAATTGTAATCTTTGAAGTAGTGCAGAGTAGTTAATGCAGCTATTACACAATTTCCAGAGAAACATCAAACCGGAGGATATGCGCCGAAAGTTAAGAGAGGGTAAATTAAATCGGAACAACAGTAACATATGATCAACGCCTCTCGGTGGGTACACTCCGTCTTGCCGGAACCAGAGGAGTTTAGCAAATCTGCGTTGGATAGTTAAATAGTAAGGGCACCATATGATGGACGCGTATTCCAGACGGGATCTAACAAGAGCGTAGTACAAAGATGTCAAGACTACCTCATTGGTAAACTCTCTTCAATTTCGCACAATAAAGCCAAGAGATCTTCTAGCCGCATGGGAAATACTGATAATGTGTTGCGCAAAAGTGAGTTTGCTATCAAACAAAATCCCTAGATCCTTAATTAGTTCGACACGTTCGATGTTAATTTGATTAAGCTCATAGTTGAAAGTAATTGGCGTAGATGCACGTGTGAAGGAAATAACTTTACATTTGCTGATATTCAGAGGTAGATTATTTGATGTACACCATTTAGAGATATTTGTAAGATCGCTTTGCAAGAAATAACAATCCTCGGAACAGGGCACCTCACGATATAGCTCCAAATTGTCAGCGAATAGTAATGCATTAGACGGTACACATCTACTTATATCGTTAATGAAATAAGTTGAAAATCAAAGGTCCAAGATTAGACCCTTGAGGGACTCCCGAAGAGGCAATGTATTGACGAGAGCAGAAGCCATTATAAAAAACATATTGAAGTCTATTGAACAAATATGATTGAAACAGGTGCACAAGCGAATCACTAAACCCAAAGGACATAAGCTTATATGGAATTAAAGAATGGTCATGGCGGTCAAATGCTTTGGCAAAATCGGTATATAAGACATCAACTTGCACGCGAGAATTTATAGCATGAGATAAAAACTGGGTGAACTGACATAGATTAGTTACAGTAGGTCTTTTCTCAGTAAAGCCATGTTGGCAAGAAGAAATGCTGTTTTTAACGCAAGAATAAATAGCAGTGTATAAGCATTGTTCAAACACTTTGACAAAATTCGATAAAATAGCTATTGGGCGATAGTTGGATGTGTCAGCCGCGTCTCCGGATTTAAATATGGGTACAATGCGTGAAACCTTCCATAAATCGGGAAAAAGTGAAGTTTTCAAGACTAAATTAAAGATTTTGAAGAGAGGATGTACCAATAGGTGTTTGCAATCTTTAATAAAAAACGAGGGAATTTGATCATGTCCAGAACTGTGACTATTCTTTAGCTTATTTATGGAAAGCAAAATAGAATTCTCAGAAAATTCAGTAATGTTTATGCAAAATGAACCATTAAACCCAACTTGAGGAATGTTGGCAGATGAAGGATCGGTGAAAACACCACTGAAGTATGTCCTAAACGCGTCGATGATTTCCTGGGGATTATTAAGGTGTGTATTGTCTAGAACCATACTACCAGGAATGCGACTCCTTTGCTTTTTATCGCGAATAAATGACCAGAAATTCGTAGGATTGTTAGCAACATCACGTTGAACGTTATTAAGATACCTGGAATAGGCTTCTGCTGCTTGTCTTTTTATAACACTACGAAGTTCTCTAAACTGCCGCAATGAAGCAGTGCACCCGAAACGTCGGTACTGACAGAGGAAATTAGATTTCATTTTGATGTTATTTATTATTTCAGGTGTATATCATTTAGGATAAGTTCGTTTTCTAGGGAAAAATATGGGAACATAGATATCAAGTAAAGAATAAAGGGTTGTGTAAAACATATCGCATGCAGTATTCACATCGGAGCAGCTGTCTAAAACGGACCAATTCACATCGCAGATTGCTTGATATAAACATGGAAAATTCGCTTTTCTAAAGTTATACGTCCATGAAGTATTCTTAGGGAAGTTCGACGGTAAGGCAAAGCCAGTAGATATATCTATCAAAAGAGCGGGATGGTAAGTATCCTCGGACACTAGAGGCGAGAAATCTCTTACAACGTTGCAGGGGACATTAGCAATAGCAAGATCAAGTAGCCGATTTAAATTGTTATGTACAGGGTTGTGCTGAACTAAGTCATAGAAGCTAAGTAAATTATTAATTACATTGGACTTGAAATCATTAATCTCGTTGGTGCAGAAATAGGCACAGTTGAAATCCCCAACAAGGAAAATGTTGGAGAAGTTGGAAAGAAACTGCTCAAATTCATCGAAGAACGTCTCGAAGTCCCCATAACCTAGATCAGGAGGTATATATAACACGAATACACACAATACATCACATTTAAAGGTAAATTTACAACCAATAATGTCCACTGACGGAAAATTACTTAAAATATTTGAAAGATCCAAAGTAGTAACGTTGTAGTGGTTCTTGTAAGCCAATAATACTCCTCCGCCTCGGCATTGACCAATAGCTTCAAATTTTCTATCACAACGGAGGACTGCATACGTTGAGGGAAAAAAATCTTCACTGGAGATATCATGAGAGAACCACGTTTCAGCCAAACATACAACATCAATAAAAGATGAAGAAACCGAGGTGTAGAATTCATCAACTTTGGATCGTAAACTTCTAACATTTTGGTAGTAAATTAGTAAGTTATTACTGTTGGGCCTACTTAGTTTAACGGCACAATCTTGGGTACACCTCTTATGTATTTAATCTTTAGCTTCTCCCCATTGGCATTGCGCTGTTCCACCTCAGACCGTAACGTTTTATAGTGCCGGGCCTGACGTGGTGTTTGATCACTGGAAACTCTCACATTCTCAAAACCAACAGAGCTTCGAGGTTTATTTACATTTCTAAAAGCCGTACGAATAGACTCAGGGGTGTCAAGTACAACCTTGATGGGTATTGCGCTGGAACGCGTTGAGTTAATTCTACCCAACCGAGAAAAAGAGAAGTTATTGCTATAAGATAATTTTCCCAAAATAGTCACAACAGCACCACGATCATTGGCATTCACGCCGGACTCAGAGTCGTCCTCCTTCACAGCGTAAAGAATAAGGTTACACTTCCTCTTCTCGCGTTCACGCACCTCCCGAACCAAGTCCTCGAAGGTATTTTCGGAGAGGACAGGAGCAGCGACAACGGCTTTAGACTTCAAGTCCAAAATTTCATTTCTTAGAGACACTATAGCAGCCTTCAGCTCAATAATATCACCCCCAAAGCTGCACAGCCAACACAAGACCACTTGAGTCCTCGTTTAGATTTAATAATCCGCACTTCAGTGACAGTAAGATCCACGCAGCCATGATAGTAATCGTTTTTGCATATGTAGCAGCTTAGCACTTTATGTTCCTCATAAGTTACACTGCAGCAATGACAAACTCGCGAAGATGGAGCCATATTGATAAGTATATATGTATAAAAGGAAAGGAGACAAGATATGAAAGTTAAGTATTAAAATTAGTATCATTAGTAGAATTATTATCACAAGAAGCATAATGGTAAGCTAACCCAAGTTAGTGGCCAAAATGTAAATTATCTGTATGTTTGTTACTTACAAGAGAGCAACAATTTAGTGTAAGAATGGTGGTAATTTTTTTAACTGTTTTACTAGTACTAAATGATCGCGTCAATAGTTTTTCCCCTGTTGTTACCAGCGCTCTGGGACAATCCACCAACATCATAATTTTTTCAAGTGTAAACTTTTTTACTACTAAATTGTAACGTTAGTTGACAGACTCCACCAATTAGAAAGGCAAAAAAGTTAGTTAACCTAATTCATGCAGTTTTCTTATTTTTAATACCAAATCTGTTCGAGGAAGTTTTCAATCTTCATTAGGGTGAACTATTGAAACACAATCACAGTTAGAAAAATGAATTACAATTGTGAAGGTTTCCTAAATATTCATTAGCACAAAATCTGATGAAGTCAAAAACCATTAATTTTTACACGTATGCGAACAGAAGGGGCACGAAGGATAGACCGGAAAACTCTAAATATAGAGCCGAAGACAATTCTGGACTTTTTAAGAGACAAAGAACTCCTATGGGATTAAAAAATTATTATTATACAAGATCTGTTCAACGAATTCTTTATTATTATATTTTAGACAGTATAACAATTCAATATAAAATGTAGTCATTGTTCATCATTTCGAGGGATTCATACTACAATATTAATTTAGTATTAATTCAATTAGTTACAGAACGCCCTATTTTGTATTAAAGGACTAGATTGGTTTCACAGTTTTGCATACATTAACCTGCAAATAAAATGTGTTCGTTCTTTGCATTGTTGCTCCTTTTATTGTCGTTGTATAATGTCAATTATATTTGGCTTTAAATAAAGCAAATATGGAATACGACCAACGGATAATCTGCGAAAATCATAATTGGTAATTAACTTTCATAAAGTATTATTTAGGTACTTACCACGCCGAAAGAGGCAATAGTGATAAATATGAAGTTGTAAGCTTTAATGATTAGAGGTTTCTTCGCTCTTTCCATTATCAACATAAGTGTTTTTTGAGACCTTATGCTTAATTTGTACCAGTCCAGTAAGTAGCAGACTTCTATGATTTTTTGGCACTATAAAAATATGAACCATATACACACATTTAGCAACGCCTGCTGTACAAAGTATGCGCGAATGTTAGCGGTGAATTGTATTTATGTTTCCTGACGTGCTTACGGGAAATGATATCTTGTGTATGGGTTTTCAATTTTATGGTGCAGATTAGTTGGCGTGATGATCAAGACAGAGCAGATATGGTTAATATCTACATTACAAGCTATAATTTTTTTGTTAACAGCATACAGCCTTGGCCAACATAACGGAGCACGTGTAGATTTTAGCGACAGCGTTGGCGATTGCAATCGTAAGAAGCAGCGAACATATACTTATATACATTTGCTGTAAAATGTTCTTCACGCTATCTGTGATAAATGCAACAGGTTGCGTCTGCATGCGAGTGAACGCTGCACAAATCGATTATATCGCCTATAGATCGCAACAAGTTTCTGCTGTTTTAATTTCTTTCGTGTGATGCATCTGATCGTTAACGCGATCGCTATCGCGATCGTGGTCGTGATCGCGTATGTGTTCCTCGCTTTAGAGTGTGTATGTGCTGACTTCGAATAGATATTGAAATTGTGTGGATGAATTAAATTTTACAGCTTATGCTTAATGAATATCTTTAGAAAAACAAAAGTTTAAAGTATTTCGTTGCAGCATTTCAGCAAAAAACTTGTCTGGGTAACTTTACCAAGAAAACAATGCATTTTAGGTATGGGGAAATGTTTGTAAAAATATTCTAGAGCAGTTTTCCTATTATAAATATATAGGGTGTTTCATAAAAAGAAATGAAATTGCATGACAACGATAACGACGGCCATCCTCGACTGAGTTAGTCCTATATACGCTAGAATTGCGTTGTAGAACAGACTACTTAAAATTAATATAAATATTAATAAAAGACATTACTAAAATTAATATAAATATTAATAAAAGACATTACTAATATTAAGTTGTTTAGTAAAACCAAGCAATACCTTCCTGAACACTGTTTCTGTAGTGCTGACGAATACGTAGCCAGTTCTTTCTATAATTTGACTTTATTTATATGTTCATTTTATTTGCACAATAGTTTTGTTTATGTTACATATATTGACACTGATTTTACTTACACATTAATTGTTATAGCCTGTGTTCCTTTTGTTAATCTCTGTTTCGTGTACATGATGTGACACTGACTTCTCTAATATCCTGATTGTTATCGACAAGACCAAATATATATTATTATTATTATTGTGGACGCTAGTTGATGTTAAAATTTTTTGGTGTGTTGGTAGAAACTCCAAGAAATACTTATTCGAATAAAGTTGTATCACCGTTCTAGTATGAACGAGGTAGGCGCCATAAATTCTCGGCCTGACAGGCATATAGCGTGTTCGAACTCCGTTGCGTCATAGTTGCACACGTGCGAGGCTTACACTATATATATATATATATATATATATATATATATATATATATATATATATATATATATATATCGTAGTTTTTAGTAGCCAGCGAGAAACGTGACTAGTGCATGAAAATGTCTCAGGTAACGAAAATTGAGTATCGCGCGGTCATTACATTTTTAACAAAAGACGGGTATACGCTTAATCACATTAAACAACGTTTAGACGGCGATTATGGTGATTTATCTCCTTCATATTCCACTGTAAAAAAGTGGGCAAAATGTTTCTGTTTGGGGCAAGAATCTCTTGAAGATGGTGAGTGGCACGGTCGGTCAATTGAACTGATAACGCCTCAAAGCACTTCAATTACTGAAGAAATGGTATTAGCAGATAGCTGTTTGAAAGTGAAGGAATTAGCAGTGATGTCTAACATTTCTGAAACAAGTTTTCGCCTTGCTCTCCAACGTGAACGTCGAAACCGATTTTGCAGTCCATTACGCACACATTACAGGAGATGAAACAATGGTTCTGTATTATGGTTCCCTATCCCAAAGTGAATCGATGGACGTCGTTCTAAAGACGATAGTGGGTTGCGGCTAGCTGTAATACAACATTTTGAGGGAAAAACCTTAGATTATTTTTACAAGGGTATAGAATTATTAATTTATGGTTGTAAGAAATGTATTGAAGTTAGGGGAGATTATATTGAAAAATAAAAATTGTTATATTTTACCCAGTTTATTTTTTCTATATCAGCCCGAGAATTTTTTAGCGCCTACCTCTTAAGACGTTTAAAATATCAAGTTAAAGAAGCAGTGGCGTTTCACAGAAAACTCATATTATGTCAATTTTCTCAAAAACTAAGATATATATGTATAGCAAATATTAATGAAGATTGATATGAGTTGAAGATGGGCAGTAAAGAAAGACCATAAACTATGAATAACGACATACTCTTTAATTAGACAGAAACTTGATGCTTGATGCACACGAAAATTAACAAGGAAACAGAACATCGATCCATAATCCTCTGATCATTGTTTCAGTAACCACACACACTTTTTTATTTTATTCATCTTTGAAACTTGCTTCGTGCTATTGATAATTCTTGGAAAGGATTTTATTTTTTTCTAGTTATTGCATGTTCTCAAAATATATCCATGTAATTCAGTTAAATTAGGCATGTAGATTGCATATTGCTTCGTTTTGATTCTGTTACTCGCTTTATGTGGGGATTGGTAATAATGATTAATTCATTTTATAGAATATTAACGAGATTTGTGCTTCACTGAACTGTACCTTATACATTATTTCGTTTCCAAACCAGTGGTAAGTCGCTATTTGGGCAGAAATAATTCCTGAATAGCTGCAGAGACCAACAAGTCTTGCCGTACTTTCATCACCCTGGAAAGTATTACAAGTTAACTTAGCTAGACAAAATTTCCTCCATTTAACTTTATTTAAAAAAATATGTAGGCTGCGGGTAGTTTCCCTCTATGTTACATTCCGTAATAGGTTACATGCATAAAAAGTTGCGAAAAGAGGAAAAGAAGAAAAGAGAAGAGACAATTATCTCATAGTCACAAAAGTTAGACAGGGCATAGACTTAATAGTATTCACTTAAAAAATTAGCGATAAATTATTATCCTTCAAATCGGTGGTAGTCAAAAAGTGTGTTTTTATGACTCTACGGTAAAGAAATTTTGTAAGCAAAGTAGGTGATAAGTTACACCATATGGTAAATATTATCGACGATGGATGTCGCTTATACGTATTTCATACAATATTTTGCAAATTAGTAGCAGATGTATGGGAACTACTACAATGTTCGCCTCCCAACGAAAATAAGTATATGTAAAAATCCTATTTGGTGTCTGATCTATGTATCTACTTAAAAATGAAACCTTTCCCAGAAAAAGGGCTTCTATTGAACAATGTAACAAACTTGTCTACCAGGTAAAGCTTCAATCGTAGTAAATGAAAATAAAAATGCCGTCTAAATTATTAATTATTTCTAGACAAAATCACTTTTCTGAGATGTAAGTGAAGAAAAGTACAACTCCTAAAAAATGGAAATAATTAGTTAAAGGTTTATAGATTCATCATTTCTAAATACAATATGAACACCTTTTAAAGTTAAACTCTGTGCTCATTAAAGGAGTGGTCGCGTTGGAATACCGAAATAGATTTGACAAAAGTGCTAGAATTAACTCCAGATCTTTATGTGTTTAAAAACTGACGACAATATTCTAATTACACCGAATATAGATCGGTAATTGCATTCATAGGGTTTGGCAATTTATTGGCCATTGGAAATAGTGCTATTATCTTTCAGTTCGACTAAAAGCTTTCTTTCGTTGATGAAGGTTATTTTTCTTTTCATTACAGTTGTATCCAAATTGATTTAAAATGTCTAAAATTCAGAAAAGAAAAGAAAAACCTAAATAAATTATAAAAGCATGTTGAATTAGAATGTCCCAATCTCTTCCCTGAACTAAGTTTCTGTTAACTCGTTTATATTTTTCACTGAAAGTCTTCTACTTTTATTAAAGTTTTTGCTATTATTGCACTTTGTTGTTATTTATTTCCATAATGATCACATCAGACAATTTATAGTTTATTTAATTTTTATTTGTTGTATGTCTTCAAAGATGACATGATATGTTCCTAATTCCGTAGGTTATTAAAATCTAACTTTCCTTGGAATTTCTGGAAGCCAAAATACATTAATTAAATTAGTATACCTGGCATGTAGAATTAAAAATTATCTGCCGAAATATTACGATATATTTGTTGATAAAATAACAACTAGGTATACAGAGTGAATGTTCCTCACATAAGGTTCCCGTGGTGTAGTGGTTAGGAGGCCCCCCGGCAAGCGGGAGATATGAGGTTCGATTCCTTATCCTGGACGAGAATTTTTCAGTGATTAATTACGTCGGAAATTCCAAGAAAAATTATAGATTTTCATAATTCACCGACGGAAGCCAAAATATATTTGTAGGTTATTGTTCCCATCCTTTTTAAAAATGGCAGCATTCACACAAAATTATGTGATGTGCAACCCGTTAACATTAAAACAGTTCATTAAAACCCTTACCACAAAACTTAACTCATACTGGACGCACGTTTTGATAGTCAAGCTATCATCATCAGCAGTAAAACTGAATTGATTCAGTTTAACTGATGATGATAGCTTGGCCATCGAAACGTGCGTTCAGTGTTCCAATGCTGCAGATTTAGAGTACCTCTTTATCGTCAGCATTTAGCTACGGGAGTAGTTTGGTGTGCGGAAGCTGATTTCTCAATACTTACCCATATTGTTAGTTGCAGTATATTATAACAGAACATCACGCAGCCGCTCAAATATTGCACAAACATAGGAAGTGATAGTACCACACTTAATTTGTCCACGAACCTATTCAAAATTATACAATAATCCGAGTTAATATTTTACTATTGTATGTTTCACTTACTGGTTGATTTTGTCGTGAAGAATAATACATTCCTTGAGTAAACTGTGAATAGCTGCTTCCTCTCCTGGCTCGTCGAAAATGTTGGATAATTTTTCTTGTAAGATATTTAGTTGCGCTATACATAGTCCTAATAGCGCAATATACAGCGTTTCTACGCCAAGATAAATGTATGACACAAAAGTACTAAGGAAGAGATGAGCAATTTTATAAACAATGTCAAATCTTCCCGTGTCAAAAGCTGGAGGTATAAACATTATGCCATCAGTAACAAACGGCAAGATGCTAAATATTCCCAAGCATACGATCAAAGAATACGCGAAGAACTTAATCAACATTCTAGTAATGTTACAAACAAATCGTATATTTTGATTTAGCATTTTCGAATGCGAATTAAACTCTACAGATTCCAAATCATTTAAAATAGAGAGGAAATGGTTTCTGTGTATTATAAGCACGCCCGTTTTAGAACAATAGTTCGCTAAGGGAAACAGGATGCAAGTTTCCCAATTTAACAATGTCGAGTTATTAGTTTTTATTGCAACTACTATGTTATACACGATGGTTTGATATATGATTACATTCAGTACTACATTGAATACCAGTTTCCATATGTTAGCTATCGTTATTTTCGAAGGATACAAGCCACTTGGTTTTAAAATCCAAGCAGAAATTTCTATTACTTCTGAACACTTTATAAACGACATTGGAAACAACTTTTGTTCTGTTATATACTACAGTTTACATATGCATGTCTTAACACGTACTACGCAAACAGATTACCACAATGTAATACACGCTTTTAAAGCGCTTTCTCTAATTGCGTATAACCAGTGAATTGATGTAATAAGAATATAATAGTACTTTATTAAGTGAGTTTTTATACGACTAATTTCTGTGAATTCCCGAACAGACAATAATTACTATATTGTTTAAATGGATGGGGTATACTACTTGGGAATTATAGGCAGTTTTCGGTTAACAATTAAATAGTTTCATAAATTAATACAGTGGTTCTTACTAAAATTCAGACTTGAATTTAAGTATTTGAAATTTTTAGTGCTAATTTTTTAATTAGTATCATTCATAGAAAGTGGAGCAAGGTCACATTTCGAAAATAACAATAATAATAACAATTAACTCAAAATTAGAATAATATTTGCTTGTTTAGATAATGTATACTAAATATATTGTAGTGGGATGTTTCAACGTGAACAGCGTATGTTAAATTCATTATAATTAATATTATATCAAAATTCGCCGAGATTAGATTTTAATAGAGTTTTATACGGAACTTGAATTATTTTCGATTAATATTCGAGTTCTGATATTTTTGATTATTTATATTATCAATCTTTCCTTAAAAAAAAAAAAAGAGTCGGTTAATGACATGTTACAGGGGAGAGTCAACATCTCAGCTTATTTTAAGTTATTTATATATTAAAAACATTATTTGTAAAAATGACACATACACACACAAAAATCACATTGTATTTGGAAATGACCGTTAAAATCCCTTACGTTACCTACGACACCGAGATGGAAGTTGAAAACATCAAAATTTAAATATCAAGTCATTAGATTGGCAATGCTAGGGACGACGAGAAAAAACAGAAGTCAGTAACGAAAAACAATTCTGACAGATAACAACATCTTTTCGATTGACTTTTAGAAAATTGAGACATAAAAGTTAAAACATCGTGAAAGTCACCAGTGCAAATATATAAAAAACATTTCAAGTGAACTATAAATAATATCCAACGATTGTTAAGGATATTTAATGTCACAAAATTTTAAGAACCATTTGAACAAATTTAATTGAAGGAAACCATCAGAGGGCTTCAAAATAAGGGGATTTTACGAAGAAGAGGGAAGAAGAAATCAAAAATAAGAGGATTTCACGAAGTAGAGGGAAGAAGGAACCAGTAGGATTTTACACACACACACATACATATAAAAACACGCCACAACATAACTGTAAGTAATTTTAATTAGATTAAACTCATTTTTTCCTTTGTAAGTAAATACTTAAAATAAAAACAAAACAGATTATCTCCCCAATTCAAATCTTTTAATTATTATTTGTAACATAACAAATTTTGGTATTTTGCACAATAACGGATTTGGTGATTTCAAAATCAAAATGTCTTGCTAAATGTTTGATCAACTCGTGTTCTGAAAGTTTTGGCGTTAAATGTTGGACAATAGAGAATTTATTGATAAAATAGTTTTCCCTTGAACATCCCTTTTGTGCGTTAAACTTTCCCATGAATAAATTGCTTCTAATTTTGTTTTGCTCTGTTTGTGACCAGAACTTGGATAAAAAGTGAGACTCGAAATCTTCGAAATTTTGGAATGAAACTTCAACTATTGAAAACCATGTACTTGCTTCGTCAGTAAAAGAAGATCTTATGACATTGCAGATGTCAAGGAACGTCATTCTTGCCGTGATGACTCGCTTAACAGCATTTAAATATGCCACAGGTTGCCCATTACGTCCGTTAAATTTAGAAATAACTTCCTTCAGCTTGAAACCAGGAAAATGGTTAATTTGATTATATGAAACTTCATTCCTAACAGGTATTGTACGACATGGCATTGATACATCCGAATGAGCTATTTTTCCCTCTACCAATTCTATTCTTTTTTTCTAAATTTAATTGATTTGAAACGAGCGTTTCAAGTTTTAATGTAATCTGTTGTAACATACCTTTTATGTCTTCTACACAATCTCCAGAATCACTGCGAGCTTTTGGCATTATGATTATTTATGTTATCAGTTATCAGTATTTAAGATGTAAATACTAATAAAATGATTATAATGTGGTCTAAATATGAATCTAAATTCTCTTAGAACAAATTTCGAATTTTGAAAAATAGAATATTCCGACTTGATCGAAATATCCTGGCAGGATCGCCAAATTTGTTATGTCCAATACGTTATTGTTGTTTATTTAGTTCATATTGTTATGTTACAAATAACAGAGATAATCTGTTTTGTTTTTATTTTAAGTATTTACTTACAAAGGAAAAAATTAGTTTAATCTAATTAAAATTACTTAGAGTTATGTTGTGGCGTGTTTTTTATATGTGTGTGTGTGTGTAAAATCCTACTGGTTCCTTCTTCCCTCTACTTCGTGAAATCCTCTTATTTTTGATTCCTTCTTCCCTCTTCTTCGTAAAATCCTTTGATGGTTTTCTTCAATTAAATTTCTTCAAATGGTCTTTAAAATTTTGTAACTGATTAAATATTCTTAACAATCGTTGGATATCATTTATAGTTCACTTGAAATGTTTTTTATATATTTGCACTGGTGACTTTCACGATGTTTTAACTTTTATGTCTCAATTTTCTAAAAGTCAATCGAAAAGATGTTATCTCTCAGAACTGTTTTTCGTTGCTGACTTCTGTTTCGTAGGTAACGTAAGGGATTTTAAGGGTCATTTCCAAATACAATGTGATTTTTGTGTGTGTATGTGTCATTTTTACAAATAATGTTTTTAATATGTAAATAACTTAAAATAAGCTGAGATTTTGACTCTCCCCTGTAACATGTTATTAACCAAGTCTTTTTTTTTTTAAGAAAAGATTGATAATATAAATAATCAAAAATGTCGGAACTCGAATATTAATCGAAAATAATTCAAGTTTCGCATAAAACTCTATTAAAATCTAATCTCGGCGAATTTTGATGTAATATTAATTATAATGAATTTAACATACCCTGTTCACGTTGAAACATCCCACTACATTATCTAAACTATAGTATACATTATCTGAAAGATTTAAAGAATTAAACGAAGTAGTAGATTGGTTCTGGTAAAACATTTCCTACACTCAATCAAAGAGTAACTCACTTGGTAATATTTTCACAATATTTTATTAATACTCTGTGTATGTACATTTCACTTTACAGCATCATTGGAATCTTGCTGTTAAGAAGTGTTGTTTTAGTTTTGAACCTCCTGATGATGCCGTAAGGCGAAGTGTACATAGAGTGTTAATAAAATGTGAAAACATTACCAAGTGAGTTTCTTCTTTGATTGAGCGTAGTGGACATTTTACAAAGTGTTTAATGAATTATATTGCGAAATTTCACTAAAGTGTTACTACTTGTTTGCGAAAACTTCTTAATCTCTAACATATCAGGTGTCCTAACCTAACTAGGATTGTAGAATTGCGCTTATTGGATAAAGGGTAGAAAGGTAAAATTTTTCAACACAGTAGACATAATAGAGTGTCCTCTACATATTTCTTCGTATATAGAGGATAATCGATAGGTAGCAAGCAAGGCGCTTTGTTATTTTAAATAGAACACCCCATATATTGTTATGTTTTTAGTTTCTACATCTAAAAAGCAATCAACGCATATGTATGCAATATGGGCTTCATGAGTCTATTTCTAACAGGCTTTGGGGATATTGATAATTAGCATTATACTTTTTTGAGATTAAATTACGTAGTAGACACTATAAATTCTCGGCCTGATATAGAAAAAATAAACTTAGTAAAATATAACAATTTTCATTTTTCAATACAATCTCCGCTAATTTCAACGCATTTATTATAACGATCAATTAATAATTCTATAACCTTGTAAAAATAATCTAAAGTTATTCCCTCAAAATATTGTATTACAGCTGCTTACAACTCACTGTCTTCTTTAAAACGACGTCCATCGATTCCTGTTTGTATAGAGGATCATAACCCAGAACCATTGTTTCATCTCTTGTGACAATGGCCTCCAAAATCGATTTCTGGTGGTCCCCACATATGTTTAAAGGCAAGCGCGCACATTTGACATGACATTCAGAAATATTAGACATCACTGCTAATTTCTTCATTCTCATACGGCGATCTGCTAATAATAATTGAAATGTTTTGAGGCGTTATCGGTTCCATTGGTCGACCATCAAGGGATTCTTACTCCAAACGGAATCATTTTGCCCACTTTTTTACAGTGGAATATGAAGAAGACAAAACATCCTAAAGGCCGTCTAAATGTTTTTTAATGTGATTGGGCGTTTGTTCTTCTTTTGTTAAAAATTTAATTACCGCGCGGTACGCAATTTTCGTTACCTGAGATATTTTAATGCACTAGTCACGTTGTCTGGCTGGCTACTAAAAACTACTATTTTTCGAGCCGTAATGTATATAGTATAGGCCTCACACATGTGCAACTATAACGCGGAGTTTGAATACGCTCAAACCTGTATAAGTCTGTCAGGCCGAGAGTGTGTGGTGCCTACCTCGTATGTACATACTTGGCTCCATCTAGATATTAACATAGGATGTCCGGCATTGAATATCAAATTTTGCCAGATTTAAACACCGAAAATGTATTTTCTTTAGTACCACCATCAGTAGCGGTGGTTGATGACGTAAACGGGAGGGCGCGGACAACGGTTTGATTTCCTCGTGTATTTGCGTTGCCATAGTACAATGAACTCAATATGCAACGAAACCACACGAGGGAATCGATCGCTGTCCGCGCCCTCTCGCTTATATCGCTCACCACTACTGACCACCAGAGTAACAGAGAGGAATTTCGAATGTTCACTGTAGATAGATAAAGAAGCAGATAGATATTAATCATAGCAATAAAAGTTATTAGGTTTGATCTAATATGACTCTGTGTGAGGAATACATATTAATGGTGGTTGAGAGCAAAGTCCACTCTCTCACAATAACTCGTTTAATAAAATATGAGCGACCGGTTTCGGGACAATTATCCCATCAGGCCTGAGTTAATCTAAAAGTAGGAAGTATTGTCCAATTAATAAATAAATACTATTAACACTCTCTATATAATTTTCAACAACTATTGGATTGCTTGTGTTATGATTAGAGTTTGTTAAAAAGGTGGCGCACCGCATAAAAGTAGGTTCGTAATATACAATATTAGCGAAAAATAATATTGTTACCTTTTCCTGTCGTTTTGATGTCCACTTTGGCAATTGGCAACCGCCCTGTTAAGCTGTGTAGAATTGCAACATCAGCAATGCTTCCACTGTCGATTCATTCAGCCGTCGACGGTGTTGTGAATACGTTGTCGTATACTTCGAAAATGAGCGCTCGACATCCACTGAAGTAAGATTTGCAAATGTCAGATATTCCTTTTCCTCATCTGGGCACTCTTGATTTTCAGTTATAGACCGAACCTTTTGTAAGTCGGGATTTTTCGTTACAATTGCACCAAATTTTTGAGCAACATCGAGTCTTATAGTGTTCGTCAAATTTTCTAGAGCGGCTTGTAAATTGTTTGTGCAATTTAGTGCGTCTCGTGCAGATAAGTGACTGTTTTCTAATTGCTCAATAGTTTTCTAATTGCTCAATTGCAACTTCAGAATAGTTCATGGAAATTTCATGTATTTGTTGTTGAACGTCCGAATTGGAAAAAAAGTTGCTGACTATCTCGAACTGCTGCAGAATCATTTGAATCAAGTTTCAAGATGACATTTCTCACTTGTGAAAAATATTTCTGATAGTAAGATACTGCCTGGAGCCATGCTCCCTATCGCGTTATTACAGGCTGACGTGGTGCTGGAAATTTCGGACACAATTGTTTAAATACACGGATGTGTTTGGGAGATTTGATGAACACTTTTTTGGTAGATGCTATTAACGTATCCACCATCGGATACTTCTTTCGAATGGTTTGTGCTACGAGGTGACATGCGTGTAGGAGGCATATTATATGAAGAAGAGCCGGAAAACATATTTTCAACATCCTACCAACTCTCAGCATTGTTGCGGCTCTGTCAATAACGAACATTGTGACTTGGGTTCCTGTGATACAAAATTCTCTCAACGAATCTTTTGTTATCTTGACAACGGTTTCTGCATTAGTTTTCTGAATCCTTTTACTGGATAACAACAATGAAGCTGGTGGACCATCATATTTTAAAGCACGCGCTATAACATGAATGACGCTGTGTTTCTGAGCATCAGTTATTTCATCCACATATACGCAGATTTTCTTATTTCTCAACTCGTTTTTTATACATTCCTTTACTGTACCTTGCACACATGGCAAATTATATCGTAATTGCATAGATGTTGGCAGCTTCCATGAGGGAACGTACTTAGCCCAAAAAAGACGAAAGTGTTCATTGGATACTAGATGTTGTGGGATGTTGCACACACTTAACATAAAAATAAAATCATATAAAAATTGCCAGTATGGAATACTGTTTCTTAAATTCAATACATGACGTTTACTTTTATAATGTTTTCTACATTCAAACCTATCGCGACTTACCAATCCGCTATTGCATATTGTGCAATAAATATGCGGATTTCTATATTTTAATCCAGGGAAATGCCTGAGATATGTATTCACACTCGAAGGGAACGTTACGCCCTTTGGGCGTCCCATCTCCGCCTATTTATTTGGCGTGCAGCGTGCAACGTACTGTCGCTTTGAACTCTCTCGCGGGACTGTCGAGATCGACTACGAGTTGAAAATTACCCCTACCCACGCCGCTACCGCTACGCTACTGCCATCCGGTACCACCTCTTTAAGTAACTCTAGTTATGATTGAAGTCAGTAAATTTAAAATCTTGTAAACTAGACAAACACAACATATTAAAAACAAGTCAAATGATTTGACTTGTTTTTAATATGTTTTTAGTATGTCATGGTAACCAAACAATACTAACTTCAGAAATCATTTGAGTGAAATATCGAAATGCAGGACTTGTCTTCGACTATTTAAACTATTTAAACATGTTAATTGAAGAACAAGTTATGATAATTGTTGCAATACGGTCACTGCTGTGAATATGACATTTACATATGTATATCAGTATCGAAATGGCTATGTTCGATGATATAATTTAAAATATGTTGTATTCACACAATGTTTATTATATGCATTTAAAAGCATCTATTCGTGTTCAAAAATAATTTTGTTAAATATAACGTAAGAATATCAAACTATTTGAACAATAAAATCTTCACGTTTTTTGTCAAATACAACAGACAGATAGGGATTTGAGTTGGAATAGCATCTTTCTTAACCTTTAAACTTACAGTTATAGTTTCACTGGTCCTTGAATCTATAGCTGTTGAAAAATAAATAAAATCTTCTATTACAAAGTGTAACTCACAAATAAAACATACAGAACAGCCGACACCATAGTACCACAAATAGACCGTCCGAGTCACGCTTTTAGGTTGCCTCATTTTTATCGTTTCAGAAAAGGTTTTATCGCTTATACAACATTAGAAAGACATTACAAGTATCACCAACAAAGTACGGAAATATTACTACACAGTATTTTTTTTTAATAAAACCAATATAACTTGGTTAAACCACTTCAAAACGTAGAAACGGTCTGAACATGTAAACGCGTTTATGGCTGATCGTTCACCTAAAACAATATACGTCACAGCCTGCTGATGTCAGAGTGCTTAGACCTTGTTATATATCGGAGGTAACGATCCGGCGGGCTGTGAGATTTGGTTTCGGTTCGTGTAAGTTACATGGGTTCGTTCTTGATTCTTCGTTGCTGTTGAGTCGGGTTTAATGATGCGGTGTTTGAACAAGACAGGTTTTCATGTTGTGGAAAGGCATTGAATATCGTCCCGTTTATTTATGCTCAATGGTCGTACGTCTACTTCTATAGCTTTCCTTGTAATTCGTGGTTGAAGATTATTGTATTTGGCTATGGTCCGAGTATTGTCAAAATCTGTAGAGTGTCCTGTCATCGTTACATGTTGCGCTAAGGATGAAGTTGTCTGTTCTTTTATTGTTAGCTTATGTTCATCTCTAAGTATTTCTATTCGTCTGTTGGTCTGACCGATATAGGTTTGTTGACATCGCCAAGTTTTTGTTCTGTTGTATAAATGGTGTCAGTGTTGTGTTTGCGTAGAAGTCTGCCTATTTTGTCTGTTGTGCCTTTACGTAAGGTAAAATTGCTGTTGCCGGGTTGTTTTTTGCGGGATCTTTTTGCTGACGTTGTGGATGGCTTTGTTAGTGACCTCGGATGAGTATCCATTGAGCAAGTATGCATCTCGTATGGCTTTGATTTCGTCCACGTGAACTGAGTCTGATAACTTTAGTGACCTAGATACCAGTTTTCACTACAGTGTTAAGCTTTGAGCAATGACGGTGTGAATTAGCATTCAGGTACCCACTGGTGCGAGTAGCTTTTCTGGACACTGTGCATCCTAGAGTATTATCCTCTTTCTTTTTCACCAGGACATCGAGAAGCGGGAGTTGATTAACAATTTCCATCAAAATGGATTTTGCGTGGAAGTTATATTGAGTGGCCACCAAGATCTTTGCGATATTACTCCATTAGATTTTTTCTTATGGGGTTATATAAAAGACCGGGTGTATGTTAGTCAACCTACCACAAGAGAAGACATGCAGAATAGAATAAGAGATGTCTGCCGGATCGTAATACCACTAATGTTGTCAAGAGTCAGAGATGGTATAAGGAAAAGAATAAATATATTCGTTCAATAGGATCATTTATTTGAACATTTATTAAGAAGAAATTAATTATTTTAACCATAAAGTTTCCTTTGTTAAATATGTTAGATATATACCTAGTATGTCTTTTTGCCTTATTTAAATTTATTTATTTTGTTCTAGATGGTAGGGAATTGCTTTCTAATACATTTTGATTGTTTTAGACAATATATTTTTTTCATGATCTATTTTATTTGCTGAATACAAGAAAATGAAAAAGAAAATGTCTCAAAAAGAATTAAAGATAGGTATAGGACATATTCAACAAAAATTAGAGGGTTCTTAGCCCTTTATAAGATAAAATAAAAGTATACAGGGCGTGCCATTTTAAAAAAGTTATTTTTTTTAATTTAATATTTTTTTCATCTTTGGACAATTATATTCAACATCCTTTAGCCGATATCTCAAATGTTTTATATAGTACCTATTAACTTAACATTTGTCTCTCCACTTACCAAATACCAATTTTTCTTACGGAAACGACGGTGAAATGTTCAATTAAATAGATGCTTGGAAATGTGGGTTTTTACTTTTAAAGCTGAATATCTCCAAAACTGCAAGGTGTCAACATAACAAATACATAACAAAAAAGCTTTAGAATTAAAAAATTAATTCATATATAGGGTGTCCCGTTTAAAAATACAAGTCTTGGTGTGCGGACTTATTAATCATATCATACGCTATATACAGTTTTATCGCAAATTTTCCCTACAAATCATAAACTTACTTTACTCTATCGTTGACTCACCCTGTACATCCATGATTAAATGTACAAATGCATTTAAGTATTAAATTTACTTCTTTATATTAACTATTCTATTTACCGAAAATAATACATGACGCAAAATACAAGCACGGAAGTTCTTTTGCGAAACCATAAGTGATATCCTTATTGTGGTAATTTCTTGATCCACTCAAGTGAGAAACATCCAACTAACTAACTATATCCCGCTTTAATAAGAGCAAAAACTGAATATGACCATCGAATAACCTGAAAACAATTAATATTAGTATAACGAATAAATTGTGCAACATAGAAAGGAATCTATTAGTTCGAGTGTAAGATTGCAAAATTCGGCTGCATTTTGGCATGTGCGGTATTGACATCAGAATATATCTGAAAAAGTATAACTCTGAGGATTTGGTGGTATATTAATGTTGGTGTGGTTAACTTAGCTAACTTATTTTGACGTGTCTCTCGTTTCTGGCTATAGGTAACATCGTAGGTCGTTACAAGCTTATTTATAATAAACAGAGCCTTCTGTACAGGGTGCGGAAGAACAACCATTAAAAAACTTAATTAATGGTGGAACCAAAATATACACTTTTAGTTGAGGAATAATAAGTCATAATTTCTCTGCTGGAGGTCAAAATTGCATAACGCTGATCTCCTTAGAGATAGGGACCTTTTTGAACGCTGCGCTTGTGCAACTTGTAGTCTGTTATCATCTTGTGATTCTAATTAATACTGCAGTACTACTAATTATGCAATTAGATAATAACTACGTTTTTGTAAAATTAACAAAACAAAGATAAAATGAATACAACTTAATTTAGTTAGTGCTTACAACAACAGTTCAAAATTTCCAGCTTGAAATTGTACACACTGAGTGCATCACCGGGGAAGGGATTGTCGAGTTTGTTGGGAGACCCCTGGTGCCTGTCTAATAAATTCTGCCGCCTCGATAATGCGAGTAGCAGGTTCTTCCTCTAACTCAACTAAGTGTCTCACATGCCTTCAGAGAAAGAAATCATTGGGCGTGAGGTTTGGTGACCTTGGAGGCCAGGAAACGGGTACTGTTCTTCCAGTCCACCTCGCTCCAAACGTTATCGTCAAATGTTGTGCAGGAACGTCATCGTGCTGAAACTACATATTTTGGCGCACGTGTAATGGGACATCTTTCAGGAGTTCTGGTAGAACTTCTTGTAAAAATACTAAATAGTTCTGTTCTGATAACAAAGGCGGGTCAATTATAAAACCGTCCGCAATATCTGCTCAAACATTTATTGAAAATTGTTGCTAATGCCTGCGAACGAACATCCCGTGAGGATTGTCTTCAGCCCAAATATGGCCATTACGGCTATTGAAAATTCCCTCTTTTGAAACTGAAGTCGCATAGGTAAAGGGTATAGTAGCTGGAAACCCATCTGTATCAATTGTTTGCTCTAAAAACCAACGAGAAAATTGTGACCTAACAGGAAAATCACTTGGAAGTGAGGTATGAATTTAGTACAGGTGGAAGAGACGTAATTGCCGTTCGTGCAAAACATTCCAAACAATTCTGCGATCGGCACCCATAAAATTTGCGACAGCACGCATGAAGAACTGCGCAATGTTTATTAATTTTGAACTTACCATGTCCTCACAACCCTCGGTGGATGGAAAATCGGACATGAACGCATTTCAGCATAAATTCGTCGTACCCGCAATGAATTGTCTCCTGCAGCCTCGTGCGCCAAATGCACGTTCGTCATTTCATTACAAGTAAAACGCTGAAGTCGCCATCGGTAAAGTTAAATAAGAAAAAGCAACCCTTTTCTTCACAAATGTTACCAATTAACAGATAACTGACCGTCTCGGTGGTCGAACGGTTAGCATAAAGTATTATTATTATTATTATATTTGCCTTTCGATCCGAACGCGGGTTCATATCCCGGTCGAGAGGGTTACTTTTAAATTACGGATAAAAATCGAGGTGTGCCGTCTTCTCGGATGAGGAAGTAAAATCCTAGGCCCCGCGTCAATATGATGTTTGGCACACCTCTGGATTCGGCAAAATTCTAGTGGGGTTAGTTAATGATAATATGGTAATCGATGCCTAGAAGTGCGAGGTGTATTCCGTAACACAACGCTTCGTCCAATACAACAACAACAACAGGCAACTTTGATAATTAATTTGATAGTTAAATGAATTCATTACACGTAATATTGGCAGCAATGAATGTTAAATAAGCTCTAAGATGTTTAACTTCAAAAGAACTTTTATTTTCAGCAGGGAATTTATTCATTTGTGACCTATCTTTCCAAATCTAAAAATGTCTATCTTAGTTCCCTTTACCATTTCTAGAAGTTACATTTTCTAGAAGTTGCTTTTCCGCACACTGTGTAATCTCAATTTTAGGACACTTTATATTTACATAACATTCAAACTTACCATACCGAGTGATTCTAATGACAGAAATATCAAACCATACATCTTAATAACCAATGGTCTTTTGCATCTTTCCATCAACAGCAGCAAGGTCTTTTGTGATTGTACACTGAAGTTGTACCATTTACATAAGAAACACGACTCTATAATCTTTTCACTCTAAAATTGAATGGAATTTTATGTATTCGTATTTTCCCATGGATTTATATTTAATGTACCTTATACATAATTTCGTTGCCTAGCCAATTATATACAGTCATTATTGCCGACAGGTAGAAAATGAAACCTCCAAAGCCAATAAATTTTGTTACGTTTCCTTCACGCTGTATGTAAGATTGCAGTTAAAGTTAATACGCATATAACAAAAAGGTTACCAAGCTGATGGTTATCATTTTGATAACATTGTGCTAATATTTTAAAATTTTATTATTTTAAAGCATGTAAGTAAAAGCTTTGTGTATAACGCATGAAAACTTTTAATTATATTTTCTACTAACCAAAGATGATGCTAACATAGCTTACAGTATTGACGGAATCACTCGCGGCAGAAGCAATGCGACGAAAGAAAGCATTAGCCAACAGACATGTTTCTATCTACCCGGCTTCTCTCTTCGCATTGCTTTTGCCGCGAGTGATTTCATCAATACCATAAGCTATATTAGCATAATCTTTGGTTATTGTTTTTAGTCAGTTTTTATGTATATTTCCTACTGTAGTAAAGGAAATGGGTTACCACTTCATAGTTCAAAATAATGGTTAAGCTTTAATAGGAAAATGTGTTAAAATATTTATATCTTTCAATAATAGGGTAGATAGACTTCTTATTTGAACTTGGTATACATACATATATACATCAATTCTAAGGTATACTCCTACTGCTGCGTTACTATTGGAGTTACAGAGATTAATTCTGTTCCAATTCGGAAATTCTATTTAATCTTTACTTTTTCTACTTTTGATTCACAAAGAATGTTAAAGGGTAACTTTTCCTAGTACTCACATAGAATCATCAATATATAAATAAAAGTTTTGAAAAGTAGTGGTAGATATAAATAGGGTATTTTGGTAGAAAAAGACTTTAGCAACCAATTACGCCCGGTCATATGTACAGAATAAAGGTCACAAGAATTGTACAATTATGACAGACTCTAGAAGTGTTTTGGAATGCCTTAACATTAGGAAGAATGCCAGATATACAAATCGTATCATTTTGAATATTATAGAGTAGGTACGTCAGTTACAAAGGAATTAAGTTTGCTTTCAATTTTTATGGGGTTAGCCAAGTGGGAATATATCCTAACATCACGTGGATGCTTTAGTAAAGGGAGCGGCTCATTTAGAATGAAGTGGCGATGTAGTCACTACTAAAGAACAACATTGTGAAAAATGAATGGCAAGATTTCTGGAAGCAGTTGTACACAATTAGAATGATGCATTACTCAAAAATCCATTCGTATATTATCGGTAATGTATTGTGAAGAGAATATTGAATAGGTTAAGAAGGTAAATCATAGCGTTTGCTTCGTTACTTTAGATGGAAACTGGATGATGTGCGCCAGTTTCTACTATTTGTGGGGCTTTCTCAAAGAATTAAAATGAAATGATATAATTGTAATCAGTCTAGAAAAAGGACAATGTAAGGACTGATTAATCTGTTGAAACCGCAAATTCATATCTTCTGTCATTCCAAAGATATTTCGATTTCTATAAATATTTTTAAGTTTTGGCACCCTGTAAACTATAAAATATTATAGGCGTTTTGACGTATGATTTACGCAAATTTAGGATTAAGTAATTTTTTGTTGTCGACCCATTGTTAAAGTTAATCACATTAATTTGTTCTTATTTAATATTTTTGCAAGTCAACTAAAATTAATAATTTAAGCATTTAGATATAAATTATTATGGTTTTGATAGTGTTAGGTCTTTTCAACATTCATAGTTTTTGTTAATAAATATTTTGTTGACGTGTCTTTTTCTGAAAGCACTTAATAACAGCACCTATGGTTTACAGGGCCAACCAAAACTTAAGAAAATTTACAAAAATCGAAATATCTTTGGAACGACATAGATGTAAATTTGCGTTATAGTTATACCATTCCATTAAAATTTTTCGAGAAAATCACAAATAGAACACGACGACATCTAGTTTCCATTTAAAGCAATACAGTAAACGTTATTTTTTATCTCCCCAACCTCCTTGATATTCCCTTTGCAATGATGTATTTTCTTAATAATAAAGGCATATTTAAATAAATTAATTAGCGGAAAGTAGTTGGAGACCTATTGGATATGGAATAATTTATAACAAAACTTTCTAAATAGTTGTCTTCAACATTCTAATAATAAATTCTTATACGCGTAAAATGTGAAAGATATTTCATCAATTTTCTAATTCATCTATATGAATTATTAGAATCATAATCATTAAAATTTATTCGTACAATAAATTCTAATAAAAACTTTAGGTAGTAAACTTAAGGAAATGGAGGTGACTTTTTCAACAAAGAGAATTAACTTACCCGTATAACCAGTTCCAATATACTATAAGAAATCATCAAGCAGCCGGATAAATATTGCGTCAACATTGGTAACGAAAGCATGTTTCCTACTTTTTCGATAAACCTAAATTTATATATGTATTTTAAGCCTTAGAAGTAGCTAGATTTACATTCACTTACCGATTAATCTTGTTATGGTTAATGATACATTTCCTTAAAGTGTAGTATTCTGCAAGATATATACTTGTAATGCTGTTTCTTCTGCAAATTCTTCTAGTTTCTTGTGAAATATTCAATAATTGCTCTTGGAGTATACCTAGCTGGGCGCCACACAATGCTAATAATGTTATATACAGCATATCCACTCCAAAACAATTGTAAGCTATGCAAGTAGTGCAAATACAGTGTATAATTCTGTAAAGCATGTCGTACCGTCCTGTGTCATATGAAGCAGGAATAACCATTAAACTATTTAAGAAAATTGGCAGATAACTGAAAAGCATCACGCAGCAACCTATTGATACTGCAAAGTATTTTGTTAGTATCCTAGATACGTCATCTACTTGCTGAATATTTTTATTTAGTTCTGGATTGGTGGGATTAAATTCTTTTGATTTTAGATCGTCTAATATCGAAAAAAAGGTTTTTCGCTGTAATATTAACGCAGATATTTTTATATAATAATTTGTCGTTGGAAATGTTACACAGATTATCCAGTTTAACAATGTTGTATTTTGAGTCTCCACTGCTTTTACGATGTTATTGAGTACATTTGCGTACGCTGCAAGGTGTATTATAAAATTTATTATTATCTTTATCACAATCCATTGCGTGACATCTTCCTCAGGATACATTCCGGTCTTTTTTAATATCCATTCTGGACGCGATATCGCATCAGCGCAGCTCACAACAGATACCATTCTTGTCATGTTACGATTCGTATTAATGTATGTACGTTTCATTTATTTGCTGCCTTTAAATAATCTTCCCTAATAGTTAATTATGTTAATTGTATTCTTCTTAATTACATAACTAGCATTCCGAAGTAATAAAGATGTACATGCAAATGTAATTCCTATTTAGTCAGTAATAGGATAAAAAATTGGGACTTTAGATTCTTATAAAATAAAATTTAAGGGAAAATATAATAAACTTTTAAAAAAGGTTAGGTTAAAAACTTTTTAATACACAAATAAAGGGAAATGAAATGAACTGGTTGAGTTTTATTATAAACCTATTGATTTATAAAAAGTAATAATAGAAGCAATAACACAATAATAAAATCTAGTTACGCGAAGAGATGTAACAGTTTGCCTCTTGGTTTAATTGATCATATGTCCAATACGTTATTGCTGTTTATTTAGTTCATATATATAAATAATTCGTAATCTTAACCAGTCTTTCTTACTTGTGTACATTTATTATTGACTCTTTTATAGAAAATTTATGGGGAATGCATAACATGTAGGAGCTTTTTTTGGTAGCTCTTTCATACCGGGTTTTTGGGAAAATGGGTATTTGGGAAAATTTATGGAATAGAGGGAAAATTTCCCCCACTTCCAGTGAGCGTCGCCGAATTAAAAAATTAAATTTTATGGTATTTTTTTACGGGAGCTTTAAAATTGAAATTTTATAGACGAAAAAACATTTTTTAAATGTGATTTTGAGCGGATCCAAAAAATACAATTTTATGCTCCCCGGGCAGTTTAATAAAAAACTAGAACGTAAAAAAGGAGTATTAGGGAAAAATTTAATGGGTTTAACAGAGACAAAAAATCTTCAAATTTTGACTTTTACTGTATCTAGGGAGGTCACATATAAGTAGAGTGTCTACCCGATTCGGGAAAACCCCCTCCTTGCCCGGGGGAACCTTTGATCGCATGGGTTCAAGGTAAAGGGAGGAGGTTCCAAAACGGCGGAGAGGGCCCCAAGGGCGAGCAAACCCCCCAAGGTCGGGGGGAAGCAAAGGTCAAGGTCAACTTAAGTCCGGGACCGACCCAAACCCCCAAGAACAAGGTAAATTTGCAAAGGGCCCAAAGGGCCAATGCAGAAAAAGGTAAAGGTAAAGGGTTTCAATCCCCAAAGGGCGGTGCCGGTAAAGGGTGGGTTTGCAGAGGTCAAGGCCCAGTGTTGAGACAAGGTCAGTGTTGGGGTCAAGGCCCAGTTTTGGGGTCAATGTAAATTTTTGGGGTAAAGGTAAAGGCAATTTTGGGGTCGGGGTTTCGAGTTAAGATAAAGGGCCCAATGTTGAGGTCAAGGTCAATGTTCCCGGGTCAGAGCCGAAGAGGTCATTCCGAGGTAAAGGTGGGAAAGTTTAATGGGGGGGGTTTCAACAGTATATTAAAAACATAAAACGTTTTGCTGATCCCTAGAAGTTTAAAAAACTTAGAAGATATTAAAAAAAGAATAAGATTTTAAAAAAAGGGGTTTTAAATTTTAAAAAAAAAAAAATTGAATAAGCGCGAATTATTCTTTAGTTTTTTTGAAATGGTGATGCTGAGTTCAAGGGAATTCCCCCAAATATTTGTTGAAAATGATCGGGGAGCGGGAATTTAAATGAATCCCTTGGGGGTTTAGAACAGTGTTGAAGATAGGGGAGGATAGCATCATTTAAATAGTACAGGGACGGGGAATTTTTTGAAGAGGGGGGGGGATCTTTATGGGGGAAAGTTAGTGGGGAAAGAATTTTTTTGGGGGACGGTAGGTGGAAGAATTTTTATGGGGGACGGTAGTGCGGAAAATTTTTTTTAGGGAAAGACGGTGTGGGGGAAAAATTTTTTTTATGGAGGACTTTAGTGAGGAAGAATTTTTATGGAGGCTTTTAGTAAGGGAGAAGACCCGGGAAAAGAGGAAGAGATGGGATTTGATGCTGATGTTAATTTTTACCCTAAAAATTAGAAAAAATATTCATGTTTTTGATGAATTTTAATTTAAATTAATGTGCTAATTATGATGGGACTAAAATAAAAAAGGGGAATTTTTTGATTATTTTGAAACGTACGTTTTTTGATTTTTAATTTATGTTTTTAAAAATTTAGTTTATTAAAGTTAATGTTAATGTTAAATTTAAAATTTTGCATAAAAAACATTGGAAAAATTAGAATTTTAAAATTTTATAGGACAAAATTTTATGTTTTTGTTTTTTATCTTTTTTCAATTCACGAAGCCGATATTTTTAAAAATTACTTTTTACAAATTTTTTATTTTTGGGCCTTTAATTTTTCTGTATATGTAAAAAAGAAAGATATATAGTTTAAAACAAAAAGGTGATTCCCGACTTTTGTTTTTTACCCCCAAAATCTTTATGTGTATGGGTGGAAAAGGGAACCTTTGAAATGTTGATTTTAAACGAAACCCCGAAATGTTTTTGGGCCTTGAAACCATTTAAAGGGACCTTAAAATACTTCGGTTAAACCCGTCAGGCGTCGCCCACATTGAAACAGTTCAAGGGGGGGGGGGTTTTAAATGAGATGCCCCTAATACTTTTAAGGGCATTTTCTTTTATTTTTGTTAGTAGCAAGTCAAAAATTTTGAGTGTAAAATATTTTTGCAACCCCAAATTTACTTGAAGAGACAAAAAAAATCGACATATTTTAACTTCTTGGCAAAGGGAAAAGAATAAAGATCGATAAAATTACGGTTTTGGAAGTGGGGAAGGTTGAGGGAAAATGGGGAAAAGGGAAATTTTGTTAAAATGAAACATACCCGGGAAAGTACTAATCCCCGAAGTAAACCCTTTGTAGTGAGGGTGATGGAGTGAAAAAAGAATGTTCCCCGCTTTTGGGGGGAAAAGGGAAATAGTAAGTTAAAAAATATCTGTTTGTCCGTATGTATGTCGATGTAGAAAAATTTCGAAAAAAAATTTTAAAGAAAAAGTGAAAAATTTGATGGATAGTTTTTTTATAGGGCTTTAAGCGAAAAAAATTTAAATTTTGGGGAAACTAAAATTTGGATTATACTTTTTATTAAGAAGGGAAAAATGTCAAAATTTAAAATCCTTTTTAAAAATTAAAAAAAAAAAAACCCGGGGGGAAAAAAAAAAAACCGGAAAATTTTATAGTTTGTATGAAGTTTTATAGGATAAAATTTAAAAGGGAAAAGATGAGTGAATTTCAAGAAGTGTTTCCCAGGTGAATTTAAATTTTTATTTTATGTTATTGAAGTCTTTTTAGGGTTTTTGGATGGCCCCTAAAAAATATTTATATTTGGGAAGAAAATTTTTAAAAACAAATACAACCCCAATGAGAGGTTCCGTTATGTAGATTTACCCCCAAAACAATAAAAAAAAAAGAAAGCTGAATAAATTTTAAAAATTTGAAAAACGATTTTTCCCCGGGGTTTACTTCAGCTTTAAGGGAGCCATTTGGACTTCCACAAAGATTTTCTTCAAATCCACTTTACGATATTTTGGCTGATTTTACAGTTTTAAATTTTTCCCCGTTAACTTAAAAAAATATCAAAAAATTTGAAGAAAAAAATAATTTTGTCTATTAATGTATAGGGTATAGAAGAATATTTTAATGGTACTGTGAGGGTACATGAAAAAGCGGGACCGTTCCCATTTCACGAAGCAAAGGAACAAAAAAATCACTTAATTTATTACAATTAGGGGCGGAAGATGGGGAATCTTCATTACTGGGATTAAGAAATTTGCCCCGATTTTTTCATCACAGAAGTCACAGTTGGACATCAGAAAAAATTTGTGAAGGTTTTTTTTAACTTTTTCACATGGAAGGGGAAAATTGCGCGGGACATGAAAAAAAAGATTGAAAGCGGGTTTAAGGGCGGGATTTCCTTGTTAACTTTGAAAAAAAAAACAATTTGGGGGGTGAGAAAATTCCCCGGGGAAATAATTAAAATTTGAAAAAATTTTAAAAGGCAGTTAAAAATTTCCTTTTTTGTTATATACGCGGGATTTCGAGGCTTTATTAAAACCTATAATATGTCAAAACCCAGCCCTGAAAAAACCTTTTTTCTGTTAAATGTTTCGAACATAAAAACCATACTCCTTGGGCGTATTATATAAAATGTATTTTTAATAAAAAATTTAAAAGTAAGCTGAATACATTTTCCGGGGAAAGAAATGCAGCTACAGGGCTTCGTCAAACAGTTAGAAAAAGGAGGTAAAATTTTTGTTTTACAAATTTTTTAAGTAAAGTGGTAGAAAGCGCCCTTTTAAATGTTTGAAGAGCGTAAAAGGGTTATGAAGAGGCAAAGGTGTGTCATTTTTGCGAAAAAAAAAAATTTATCGTCAGTTGAAAGAAAGTAGGACCATGACCTTTTGAGTTTTTTTTTTAATTAACGAGGGCGCACATATGGTATGTAAAAAAAAATTTATAAAGAACCCCGATATAAAACCAATAATTTCAAAATTTATCGAATTACGAGCACACTTGTTGAAAAAATCATTTTGCTTTTGGGGGAAAAAGAAGAAATAGATTTCATTGCGAAAAATTAAAGAGAAATACGTGCCCGTTTTCAAAAAAAGTGCATGTGGTGATAAAAATTTGATTGAAATGGTAAGAAAAAGGAAAAAGTATTCTATAAGTTAAGATTTTTAGTTTCGTTTCGTTTTAAAGGGTTTCCCTTTTTGGGGGAAAAAACCTTTCATTTTATTTGGACGACGAAACAGGGAAAGAATTTGCAAGATTTTTTGGGACGGGGAAAAATTGAATTTAATACGGCAAAAAGGTAATTTCCATTAATTCCTTAATTCTCATGAGCGCCCCCCTTCCCACGATTCCCGACAAAGACGTTTTTCCATGAATTCAAATTGGATAGGGGACGAAGGTGATGATGATTAAAAACGACCCAAAAAGGTTTTGGAATTTATTTGGATTTTAAATCATGGGAAAGGTTAAACGGGATATAAAAGTAAATCGGGGGGGGTTATTACTTGCAGATGTTTTCGAAAATTTTCAAAAATATTTTATGGATAATTACAAACTGACCCCAGCACATTACTTTATTTCCCCGGGGATTAAGCGGGGATGCCATGTTCGCATGACAGATTTTAATTTTGGGGAATTATAACGAGGGGGATATTTTCATTTTTTTAAAGGGGGGGTATACGAGGGGGGAGTAAGCATGTGTTGCAAAAGAAAGGGTTTGCTAACAATAAATTTTTTACCAGGTTTTAAACCTCCCGAAAAAAAAAAATACTTTATTATTTTTAGAGGGCGACAAAAATTTTTGGTTTAAGCAATGAGGGGCCACCTACCACAAGGTGTTTTTAAAAATTTTGAAAAAAGGGGGGGGGAAAACTTCGAGAAATGGACGTACAAGCCTTAGCCCCCCGATGAGGGAGATATGGGATATTTTTTTCGAAGTAAAATTAGAATACCCTACGAATTTTCCAGGGCCCGGGAAAAAATGTTTCCCTTTCGCCCCAACATGTTTTTTTCCCCCAAAAATTGAAATATAGCAAATTGTTTCCCAAATTTCCCCCCCCCCCCGATAAAAAAACTATGTTTTTCATTTTTTAAAACTTTGAAACAATTTTTGAATAAGGGTTTTTAAAATTATGCGGGATTGGGGCTTTGGCCCTTTAAATTTTTAAAGAAAATTTAAGTGGTTAAAGAAGTACATCGATTTTCAACACGATCTAAAGAAAGGGGGGGAATCTCCCAAAAAATTTCTTCAAAAAAATTTTTATAAATTAAGGGTTTAAATAGAAATTTTTGGAAAAAAACAAAAAAAATGGAAAATGTTGAAAATCGAGTTAATAAAAAATTTAGACGCTTTGGGGAAAAACTATTCAAAAAAGAACCGGAGCAGAGGTTTACATTGAAAAAACCAAATTTTTTTTAAATCTTGAAAAGGTATTTTGCGAATTTTTAAAACCGCCACGAATTAGACAAGTCCGGGGAGGTATGTAAACCCTTGTTTAGTAGGTTTTATTTTCTTGAGCTAGCAAGAGGGTAAGGGTATGATTTTTCTATAGCTTTTTTGAAGCCTTTTATATAAATGCAATTTTTCGCTGCTATATACGGATACAGATTCATTAATTAAGCGGGGAAAAATTTATAACTTTTAAATGATATAAAAAATAATCAAATTTGGGTTTTGACACTTAAATTTCGCGGAACAAAACGTACATGGAATACCTCGGGTTTCCCTAGACAGGAAGCATGAAGGATGAATCGCTGGGGGGATTTTTGAATGTTTCTAGGGAAAGGGGCTAAAGCTTATTGTGTAAAAATTGTCAGAAAGGGAACATTTTTAAAAGGCAAAAGGAGTTAAGAAATATGTTTTTGATAAAAAATTTAAATGTGTTTCTGTTTACAAGAATGTAGTGGAAGATGACGGAATATTATGAGAAAAAGTATTTTTTTAGGTCTGACTGAATACGAGGGTATACGGAATTAGGGAAATTTAAAGTTGCTCTTTCCCCTAAAGATAAAAAACCCGTTAATCCTCCCTAAAAAAAAGTAATACCTTAGTTTGGGGGTCATCAAAAAATAAAAGGGGATAACGCGGGAAAAAAAATTAAAAAAATTAATTTTAAAATTTTTTAAATTTTAAATTTAATATTTTAAACAATTTTTTTTAATATTAATTTTGGTTAATATTTAAAATTTATTTATTTTTTATAATTAGTAATTGTATGCAATGTAAATAGATATTTTTTAAATAAAAATTATATAAAAATTTATTTTCCAAAAATTTTTAATTAAGTAAAACCCATTATCTTTAGATATTCCGGGAATTGTGCGAAAAAGGCATCCCGGGAGCCACAAACAAAAACTTTTTCCTTTTTCGGGTATAATTTTTTAAACCCAAAGGGTAAACAGGGGTTTTTTAAAACTTTCAAAACCCCCTTTTCGTGAATCCCCCAAAGAATATTTTCTTTTTGAGAATTTTCAAAAAATTTATGTTCGGGGATGGGTTTTTTGAATTTTTCCCCACAGTAAATATTTCTTTTGTCAGTTTGGTGTATACATTTTTGAAAATACATGCCTGTATTTACTTATACAAAGGGGGTTTCCCCAAATTTTAAAAATTTAGAAATGCTTGGATAAAGAAACCCTTAAATATTGTTTAAAAAACCCTTTTTAAAATGTTTTTAGCTTTTCTTTGTTTAAACTGCGCAGGCTTGTATCCGGTAGTGCTGTGCACGGGTATTATTGTGGGTTGTAAACGGGTTTGTGCAATAATCCCCCCAAAACGGAAATTTTACCTTTAAAATTTAAATTTCCTTTCCCAAAATTTTATTTTTAAGCTTTTCTATTGAAACGTTCTAAAATGGAACTTTTAAATTAAAAAATAGGTAAATAGTGATTAATATTGTATCGATCCTAAGTTTCTTAAAATGCGTATTAAAAAAATTTCTTTCCCTTTGGGATCGTTTGAATATTCTAGGAACTTTTTTTTTCCCCTTTGAGAGTATAGATTCCATCGCTTTCGCCGCCTCGTTCGATGTTTTATTTTTTATGGGGAATTCCCCAAGAAAATTTTTGGAAAATGCTTTAAAATGCATACAAAAAAATATTTGAAATTTTTTATTCTCCTTGGCGTAAGGTTAATCTAAACCCAAAATCTTTTTGGGAAATGGGGTCGGAAAACCCTTTTATTAAAAATCCCCGTCGAAGAAATCCCCTTACGGGCAAGTTTGTGTTTTTTCTTTTTTCCCCACACCCCTTTTAACTGATGAAAATTTCCTTCGAAAAACCACTTTTTAAATTACGGGGGAACTCGTTTTTTGGGTACGGGTTTTTGGGCCCAAATGTACTTTAAAAAAATTTTTGCACCTTTCTTTAAGACCCCGCGGTTTGGGAGTCGAATTCTTCACCATCAATGAGAAGGGGTTTTAAAGGACTTGGGGGAAATACTTGGCCCCTTAACTTTTTTTCCTTTCGTATATTTTATTTACATTTTAAAATTTATTTACTTTTTGATTTCGTTTGCATATAAAGCATTCGACGCAAAACGGGGGGCCCATCACTGAATATTTGAAAACTTTTTGGGGGAATTTTCTTTTGCCCCCTTTTTCAAATCCCTTTTTTATTTTAGGATGTTTGGGGGAAACCCGGGAGAACTTTCCTATCCACCCAAATGTTTTTTTTTGATATTTTTATGTAATGTCAAAAATTTTTTCTATTGTCATCGTTGGGTTTACGATCGGCAAAACCCCACTTTAAATTAATTAAAAACCCAAGGGCCCCTTAAAGGATTTCTTAAAACGTAAAAAAAACTGAACTTACTATTTAAATAACTTTGGATTCCTTCTTTCCTTTCAATTACCCCCAAAAATCCACCCCATGTCCAGTTTTGGACCAGCATTTTTCCGATGCAATAAGCAGTTTAAAACCTATCCCCACAATTTTGGGCATGCCCCAGTATTTATTCAGTATTCCCCTTCGGTAAAAAGTTTTTTCTCAGGGGAAAATTTTTTTCGTAGTCCCGGCCCCCATTTCCCAAAGTTCGAGTCCCCCAAAATTCTTTTTTTTTTCCCTTTTTATAATGGTTTAATAATTGTCGTGTTTTTAGCCTTTTTTGGGCCGCTTATTTTCTGTTTGGTTTGGTAATGGGACCGTTTGAGCTTTTGGTACTTTAAAGGGATAAAATTTGTAATTCTTGCATCCGCAATAAAAAATTTTCCCCGGTTTTTCTTTTTGAAAAGTAATTCCAAAAAACCCTTAGTAACTTTGTAAGAAAATCCCCCAATTATAAGGTTCTTTCCACAATCTAACTTTTGCTTTTTCTTTTTTAACGTTCCAAAACCCGTGTACCCCATTTTTTTCATCGAATTCATTTTTTTCACCCTATCATAAACCTATAAGATAGGGACGTACAGGGTCATGGTTTTCGTAATGCTTTTTTCACTACATCTGTTTCTAATAAAGTTTTTTTTTAGGGATTTATTTGCTATTTTTGACTTTTTTGGTTGCGTTTGAAAAAAGGGGGGGGAACAGCGTGACCCATTGATTTATCCAAATTTAAACTTTCCCCTTGTGTCCATTTCACTTATCCCGCCCTTTTATCCTTTTACCACTTTTTTCCCTTTTATCTTTGGGATCTGGTAAGAGTTCCCCTATGAAATTTATTTCCAAGAAAGTAGGGTTTGGGGGAATGATTTTTACAACGAGGTTTTAGCTCAGACGGGTTCCGGTATTCGGTTTTAAATTTTAAATTTTTGTGGGGGGTCCCCTTTTTTCAAAAAAATTTTTTTGCTTGGTGGGGGGAAAAGTGAGGCCTGGTAAAAAATGACACATTTTTTCTTTGTTTTGGAGGAGCACCTCGTCGTATAATTTAGTTCCCGGGAACGCCCTAACTTTTCTCCCGGGAAAAAAATTTGACCCGGATTTTTTATTTTTTAAATTTAAAGTCTTTTTGGTTTTGGTTTTACTTTTCGTTGTTTTGTATAGTAAATTCTTTAAATTTTTAGCAATTTCCTGCAAAGGGTTTTGTTATGGGCGCGTAATGTATTTTCGATAATTTCTGAGACGTGCTATATCGTTTTTAAAATTCTAATTTTTTTTTTCAAAGGGTTCGCGAGGGTTTTTACTTAGAGTTTCTAAATTTTTTTTTCCATGAATGTATCTTCCCCTCTTTTACGAATTTGTAATTACTAAAAAAAGAAATAAAAATGGTTTAAAAAAAATAAAAAAATTTAAATTTGGGTTAAACGAAATAAAGTTTATAAGGTATGGAAGTGTTTAAAAACCTAAACGATATCACCCCCATTTAAATTTTCAACGGTATCCTTTATAGGGAAATACCCAAGGATTTCTTCCCGCAATTCTGCAATACTTAGAAAATGTTCGTAGGGTTTAAATCGTGAATATGGTCGTTAATATGTGCTTCAAAAATTTGTAGCATTTTTTTTGAAAAAAAAATTAGAAGATTAGCATTATCCCCTTAAAGTTGTTTTTGGGATTGCATTTTACGTTTTTTAATTAAAATATGCAATTAAATTTCGATGTCTACCGAAAAAAAAAATTTTTTTAATTTTATTCAGGTCAGTTGGGGGTATGTCGTCAAAAATTTTTAAAATAATCAGAAAAATTTTCAGGGGTAAGCATGCAAATGTACGTCGGTATATTCGGGATAAATTTTTTCCCGGGAAAAGTTTTTTGTTACTCGAAGGTATTTTTATTTCTTTGTTGAAGAGATCTACAACAAAGGAGATATTTTTAAAGCGAAATCCCTTTGGATGTTTGTAAAAGAGTAAGAAGGGTATTTTTTTACCACACCCAGAGGGTCCAACAATTAGAAAAATCTTTTACATTTTTTCCCCCGAAAAAGATTACTATGTTTAATAAAGGGGTTTTTGGGAATTTAAAAAGCAGTCATTGGGTACGATAGGGAAATAATTTTTTTTGTTTTAAACCGCATTTCACCTTTTTCCCAAGCACCGTTCCAATGCCCCCCCAAAAAAAACATAATACCCAAAATTCTAAAAGGGCATAGGGTTTTAAAATTTTTTTTATTTTTGGGATATATAGGATATAGGAAAAAATAAATAACAACACAAAAAAATTTTTTTAAAAAATTTATTTTTAAATTTGACTGGGTTGTCCCCGGGCCTCATCCCCTCTAGAAGAGGGGAGGGTTCGCCGCCCCAAACCTCTCCACCAGCTTCCCCTTTTCGTTAATCGTCGAGGAGGGACGGCGTTTCGGCGATGGAGCCTTTTTTTGGGGGGGTCACGGCGAATTTCGGAGGTGGGCTCGCCCGGGGGCATAGGGTTTTCGGGGTTTTCGTCGGTCCTGGCCGTGTCGACCCCGGCCTGTGTGACCCCCGGTTTTCCCCCGGCCCTCGGCTGGCCCCCGGTTTTCTCCTTCCCATCCCCGGGAAGGGGGTTGTAATTGAAATTTTTTCAATTGTAATTTCCTTCAAAAAATAATATCAGCGATAAAAATATTGAAAATATGTGAAAAAAGCTATCTTTTTTGGGAGGTTTAAATTGGCCCAAATTTTCCCTTTGGGAAAAAAATATCCGCCCCCCATAAGTATTGAAAAAAAAATGTGAAAACAGTTTATAATTTTAAGAGTCCCGTCCGGAAAAAATAAACTAGCCCTACTGTAAATGTTCCCTAAAATTCTGTCACACGTCAGTAAAGAGGTCAGTCTCGTCTTAAAGCTTGATTAATAAAAAAATTCATCCCAAACAAGCTTTCTGGCTACCCAAAAGGTTCCCCAAACCCTTTTTTAGGGATAGAATTTTTTCATTTAAAAGAAAAATTTGTTGGAATGTTTCTTTTAAAAGGCACGTGGGGGAAAAAATTTAAAAACCATGTCGTGGCCAAACGATAGGGATTATCAATAGACTCTTTATCGGAAAACAAATTTCTGCACAATATATTTAACGGGGTTTCCCCAAAATGGGGGACATTTAAAACATAAAATAATTCTTTTTAAAACTCGTTGTAATAAAAATTTGTGAAGGGTTGGGGCTCGATTTTAGGAACCCTTTTGGGTAGAAGTGGTGGGGGGCGGATTTTAGGAATTTGTTTTAAAGGAAGTGGGTTTTGTGGGGGGGAATGAGGAACAAACCCAAAAAACGGGTAAATGTTTTTATGGGGAAAAGGGGATTGGATGGACTAGTTCGGGTGGGCTACGTTTTACCTTTCAGTAATTACGGGAAATTTTGGGGAAAATTTGGGGGAAAAATTTAAAAGGAATTTGGTTTTTTGAAAAGCGGGGTTGGGAGGTAGAGGGTATTTGGGGGGAGGGATGGAGTTTGAAGAGTAGAGGGTATGCAGGGGGTGGGAGTATGGGTAGAAGTTGTAGGGGGTTTCTGTTTCTGTTTTAAAAAAGCAGAAGGGAAAAGGAAAACGCAAAGAATTAGATAAAAGAGCCATTTAAAAAAACCTGGGGTTTTTTATGTTATAATCATCAAAAATGATGTATCAACTGACTGTGGGCGTATTGGAGTTGTCATTACTACTGAACTCTCTACCTCGTTACCTCGTACGTTCCCAACATTACCCCCAGTCGTTTCGACCCAAAATTTTGGGGGGGCCATGCCCAGTAAAGTGGGTTTTTAAAAGGGCTTTGTTGGGCAGGCAGTCTATTTTTTTCTGCTCTAAACCCAAATTTTTTGTATCCTTAAACAGGTAAATAGGGAAAGGGTGGGTGGGAAATAGGGAGGGGCGTAAAGGTTTAAATTTTGTATTGACTTGTGAAAGTATTGCGGGGAATTTATGTAGTTGAAAAAAAGAGGGTTTGAGCAAATTGGGATGATGCCCGGGGCTACGGTTTTTAATACAGCAGGGGGTTGTAGGTAGAGGCTCCCCAAACCCCTTTAATTTTAGATCCTCTTCCCGCATCTCCAAACATCACTCTGTCAGCTTCGTCCGAATCCAAACGTTGGAAAAGCGTTTAATCATTTTTAGTATACCGTTCATCCCTTTCTGGGGGGCGACCCGAAATTGGGTTTTTTGGGTGACCTTGACCTAAAGGAAAAAAATTATATAACAAAAATTGTCCCCTTAAATCCCCTGAGAATAAAGATATTTAAAGACAATAGACCCAAAAAATTAGAAAAAACTTCAAAATAAAAATAATTTGTTGCTAAAATTTTGTAAAAAATTTAATAAAATTACAAAGGTTTTTCAAAATATTAAAGTTCCAAAATTCAAAACAGAAAATAAACTATACCGACGAAATTTTAAAAAAAAAAAAGGGTTTTTTTTTTTTTAGAAATTAAAAAGATTAATAAAAAAGGAAAAAAACGCTTTAAAATAAAAATAAAATTTTCTGGATTAGTTAGGTTTCAAAAATTTAAAATAACTTTAAAAAACGTTTTTCCGAATCTTTAAAAAATACAAAAAGATCACAACATCAATAAGAAAAAAAATCGTCTTTCACCCCCGAATTATGATTTCACAATGTTTAAAACATAAATGAAAACAGAATAAAAAAATTAAAATTCAATTACTTAAGAAAATTTAAAATTCAAATTACCATTTTTTTAAATTTTTTATATATAATAGGGTATATTAGATTTATACGAGTAGTTGTTTTTGGGCTGACTTTTCAGACGAAAATTCGATATTATATAGGGGTCTTTGAAACCCATCCCCCCGTCCGGGAAAAGAAGTATCCTGCGTTTGGGGCAGGGGGAATTTTACTTAATTTAACCCCGCTTTTACTGTTCGGGTCATTTGCCCCAAAGAATTTTGTTTCTTTGAATATGAATTTTATTTAAAAAAAAGTTCCCGGCGTTCCACGACTTTTTTTGTTACTTTGTTAACGTTAAAAATTTCCAAAAAAAAACATTTCTTTTTTTTATTTTTTTTTTAAATTTTTTAAATTTTAAAGTCACATTTTTTACGTTGGGTCAATATGACCCGAAGTCATTTAAACCTTTTAACTATATCTGGGGAAGTTTTTCGAAATTTTTATTATTTTTTATTTTATAAAAACAATTGTGCTTTTAAATTTAAAGGTCCATCTCTTTCGCGTAAATGATAGAAAACCCAATAA
Source organism: Dynastes maya (assembly GCA_029619315.2). Taxonomy (NCBI): domain Eukaryota; kingdom Metazoa; phylum Arthropoda; class Insecta; order Coleoptera; family Scarabaeidae; genus Dynastes; species Dynastes maya. The sequence goes on along the minus strand of JAROYE020000003.1, from coordinate 56,661,130 downwards.
AAATGATTTTTTTGTTTTATCTTTTTGTTTTCTGGGCTGTCACATATTTTCTTTCTTAAATGGTTTTTTTTACGTAATTCAAGTCCAAAAGGGTTAAAAAAGGCAAAAAATTGTTTATACTCGTTTTTATCATTTGTATAAATGTGTATGGCAACTTTGCATACTTTTTCCGGTTTTTTTTGGGTTTTCTCTGGAATCCCAGGGGTTTTCATGTATTTCCCCCCCCCCCCCAAAAAAATTTTCCATTGGGGTATGGGTTAGTAGGTTAATTTTGTCAATGGAGGTCCTGACCTTTCCCCTTTTAAATGTGGCACTCGCCAAAACTATTCTATCAATTTTTAATTTTTTTTCTTCCCGTTGTAACTGAAAATTATAACGTTGTTATCATCCGCGAAAACTCTTAAATTTCCCAAATTTCCCGTGAACCCGTTCATGACAATTTGTTTAAAAAACCCGCAAAACCCCTCAGCATTTTTGGGGGATGCAGATGCTAAAATTTTCCTTTTTAAAATTACTGGAGGCCCTTTTCCCAGAGCGAAGTCCCAACCCCAAAATTTTTCCAATTTATTTAAATAACTCGGACTATATGAAAAAAAATTTTTTTTTTTTTTTCCCCCTTCCCTTTTGGGGGTTGGGGTTTTTTTTACCCAGTTTTAAAATTTTCAAAACTCCACTCCCCGGGTAAGATATTTATATTACTAAACATAAAAAGTGCCGATTAGGGAAACAGAGATGGTAGACTACTCTTGCTTTCGTCATAAATAAAAGTATCCTTTCCCTTCCCATAAGCAATTCCCCTTGTGGTAATGGGATATTTTTTTCTTTTTTTGGGTATTTGGGTTTGATCTCTTATTTTTTTCCATTTTCGGTGAACCGAAAAAGGTTTCATGATTGTGAAATTCCCTTTCAGTTAGGGGGGTTTTTACACGAATTTTCTGGGGGAAATTTTGAATTTTCCCTTTTTTTAATCTAGCGAACACCAAGTAAATTCACAGGCAGATTTCTTTTTTTTTCTAAAATTTAAACCTAACATCGTTCATTTAATTAAATTTCCCTCGGGTATTAAAATTTTTCCCCCCTTCTAAAACATCTTATTTAAAAATACGTATAACCCAAAAATCTTTAAAAATCTTTTATTTTTTTTTTTAAAACTTTAAATTTTGCGACAACATTGTTTCACCCCCCCCCATTTCCGCAAATTTTTTTGACGGGTCTTCGTGTAAAATTTAACACTTAGCCCCCAAATGTTAACCCATTCCCATTTTTGTTCCTCTATTTTTTCAATCTAAAATACCCCCAAGAATGGGTTTTTACTCACCCTTCCCCCTAAGTCGTAAATTTTAAAAGTAAATCTTCAACCTTTTTAATTTGATTAAAAGTCCTGTTGATCTACAGCTCGAATAAAAATCGACTAAAAAGTTAAATATTTTCGGGGGGTTAAAAATTTTTTTTTTCCGGAACTTCTATTATCTTAAAAACCCGGGGGCGAGTTTTTGGGGAAAAATGATATTAAAAAAAAGCGAAGGGGTTTCCCCATTTAATATGAAACCCTCAATACATTAAAATAATATCTATGGGGACTTATTTTATTTATATCAAATACATCGTCCCCTAATGGAGAGTTTTTTTTTAGGGAAAGGCTGGGGTGAAAACGAACAAAGGACGATGAAATTGGTTGCCCGTAAAGTCAATTTCCCCTGGTTGGGCTTTTAAGTTCTTTCATCTTTTTACTATTTTACGTAATAAAAAAATCATCCCTAACACCCCCCTTTAATTCGACTTGGGTCAAACCCATATATTTCCAAAAAATGTAAAGGGGTTTGGTCCTTTTCCCGGGATAAGCACATCGATCCAGGTTTTTTTTTATTACTATGATCGAAAACATTAAAAAATTTTTGGGGTGGAATGGGGGAATTTGGGAAATTTTTAAGTTTTCAAGCTTTTAAAATTTCAAATTTCAATTCCCCCACTTAAAAAAAAATAGGAGGGTTAAACATGGGATTCCACTTAGATCCTTTTCCAAAATAAAACAAAAGCCAAATTCCCTTCACTATTCACTACTATTACGTTCCCTCCCTTTCCCTTTTTTTATATACTTTTTTCCCAAAAATTATTCCCCCCAAAAAGAACAAAACAGAATGACCCAAATTTACGGTATTAATTTTGATAAACTTTTATAATTATATTCTATAACAACCCCAAACGTTTGATAAAAAATACTTCTCCCCTTTTAATGGAGGTTTAAATTTCCCCTAAAAATATCAAAATATTTAATTAAATCATCATTTTTTATATATGCACCAGTGAGTTCCCTTCCTTAAAATTTTCACTAAATTAAATTTTCCTTTTTACTTTTAGTATAACTCTCGGAATGCCTTCCTTTGACTTAAAAATACCCCAAAAATTCCCCATTTTCCCCCCTTCATTATTTTTGGGAAAACGTTCTCATCAAGGGTCTTTGAGGAGTATGGTTAACCGTTTTTTGCCCCTACCGCCTTTTCATTACACCCCAAACCGGGTTTTTTAAGGGGCTAAAGTTTAACCCCCCTTCCGAATTTGGATAAACCGCACCCCCCCTTATTTGGGGTTTTATAATTTTAAACCCCCACCAACGCCTTTGACTCCCTGGGGAGATTATGGCCCTTTTTCTTCCGCAATTGTCCCTTTCGCTTTTTGCGGGGGGGGGTTCACTGCTTTTGGGAATTGCTGCCCGGAAACCCCCACCTAATGATCCTAAAGCACCCCAAAAACAGGGAAACAATGGAATTAGTGGTAAAAAAACCCCCCCCTTTTTTTTGGTTTTGGCAAATTATTTTGAAAAGAGGTGGCAATATTTTTCTACCAGATTTAATCCCAAAATTTTGATATGCGACTTTTTCATTTCTAAAAACCCCTTCCTCTTACCCCAAAAGGGCTTTTTTACATTTCCGCTTTCTTCATTTTCCCGTAAAAATGAAAAAGGGTAACCTACTGATTTCCTATTCTATTCTTTTTAAATCCACTTCTACCAAAATTTTCGATTTTTTCCCCCATTATACCCATAAACCAAAAATTTTTTTTTACCTTTTTATTGCAACCGGGAATTTCAGAAGGGCCCCAAGTTTTTTTTCCCCAACCCCGCGTCCCCTTACTCTTAATTTTGTTTCCAAAGGGTTTTTTGTTTTAATGTTATCCGCCCAAAGGGCGCTTAGATAAATGCGAATCAGGGAAAAAGCTATATCATGTCTTTTTTCAAGGGTCATCCCAAAAAATTCACTCCCCGGTCACCTCTGTCAATGCGGAAAATTTTAATTTTTTTTTCCAGGCCCCCAAAAACTATATCCGGTATATGAAGTTCAAGGGAAGCTTTTTTATTTTAGTTTTTCAAAAAATCCCCTACCCCTTTTCCCTCTCGCTTTTTTGATTTATTACTGATATGGGTTTTCCTTTTGGGGTTTCCCCTATTAATAAAGATAAATTTTTTCCAAAAATGCGTTTCAGAAACCGCAATTTTTCGAATAGCATAAACATGGTAAAGTAAAAACTTAAATAATACTCAATTTTTCTTTCCCCCCCTTATTTCCAATAAAACGTAATTTAAATTTTTTAATTAGGGATTTTTTAACAAATAAATCTTTTAGCAACTACAAACCCAAATTTTTTTTAATACATCCCAAAATTTATTATAATTTTTTTTAAAACCCCTACCGGGAACAACTCTTTTGTTTTGGGAAGCACATTTGGACACCACCCCCATCCCAACATTTTCTCTAAATTTGCAATTTAAAACTGCTGCGTAATATACCTCCCCAAATAAATAAAACAACCATTCTTTATAAAATTCTTCATATTTTAAACTTTTTATAAGTGCTAAACGGAATTCTACAACATTTTCTAAACGAAGCAACTCTAACAAACCTTCGTATGATAAATATACGCAGTCTCCATTTTTCTCCATTTTAAGTATTCTAGTAACTCCATCGAAACATTCACTAGATATCCGCAAATTGAGACTAGTAACAGCTGGAAATGCTCCACCACGATATTCAAAATATCTTTTCAATTTCTTACTCTCCATTAAAAAGTGATTCCACTCATATTCACAAAAAGACAAACTTTGCTTCTTTACTCCTACGACCTTTACAGTTGGTTCAAAATTCATATCTGCAGACAAACCAACACATATCCATTTGGAATGGCTTTTATTTAAAAAATATATTCTCTCTCCTAGTAATGGTATATTCCATGATGCTTCTCGCAGAAACGTCTCCGTATATAAATTTACTTTATCCCAAAAATCGCTCGACTCACCTACTTCTAATGGTTCTGTATCAAAATCTGTCAAAAGATTTCCATCTACTTTAAATGATTGTGTATCAAGATTTCTCGAAGAGTTATCTTCATCAACATTGACGTTAGTCGACATACTCTCTTTATTCTTATGATAACATTCACAGGTTTCTTTTCCGACACTATATCTGCTGTCCATGGTTACCACTTTTAATACTAACATCTATTCACTACTGCAAGCCTTTTATACACAATCATCAACCTTGAGGTGCGGCTCCACATTCTACAACCTCCTCATTAACCTTGACCTAACTTAAACCTTGACCCTCGCGGCGATACTATCTATTCACTACTGCAAGCCTTTTACACACAATCATCAACCTTGAGGTGCGGCTCCACATTCTACAACCTCCTCATTAACCTTGACCTAACTTACCCTGGTCTTAAAGTTGACCTCGGCCTTGACCTTTACATTCCCGTGACCTTGGGAGTTGCTCGACCTTGGTCAGTCTCAGCCGATTCTGGAACCTCCTCCTTGACCTTGACCTATGCAGATGCATGGTCAAGGTCAAGGAGGAGGTTCCAGAATCGGCTGAGACACTCTACTCATATACACTTTCCGGGGTCTACTTTAATTTACTAAAAGTGGAATTATCGTTTAATAAAAACCCACTCTGAACATCTGCCTTATACCACAGCTATCGTCTAAATCCTCGTTTATCTTAAGGTTTGCACAATTTGCACATTTGTTATTATTAGGGATGCAGAATTTCTTCTTCCCGCCAGAGGCGCCGAATATGTGCGAATACATGCAGACGGTCTCCGCTCACAGTAGTTGTCAACACTGCGTTGTTAGGTACCAATGTTTTATGCCAACATTACCTTACTAGATCTCGGTCCTTTTTTGCATAGAATAACATTTTTAGTTCGCTGCGAACATATTTCGCCAATACAACTGCAGAAACATATTTAACGCTGCAGATGTTTAACTAAGCAAATACAGCTGATAATATTGTTTAGGCGGATAACTTTTAGGTAAGTGCTTATTATTAGTTTTTTACCTAGCGTTACTTATATTATTTTATTGGAATTACCATGAGGTGGCGAAGGTGGCGACTCTGGTGTCAAGAAGAAACCGGCGTCTTTAGTTATTAGTAAAGTAACCTAAACTTGCGGACTTGCATAGGCGTCGGTATTACGGGTTAATATAAGAATACGAAAAATTCATAAATAAACTAAACCGGTAGAGAAACAGGCATGTAGTCTCGACCTTGAATATAAATCATGTTGAACCGCGCTGAGAGAGATTTCGTTTTAGTACCGGTTGAGCTGTTGCAGAGATTAGTCGAACAGTCAAGGTTATGTACTTACGTGTCGCTTTTGAAAATATAGCTAGTGTTTTTTGTGTGTTGTAGTATTATATTATTATTATAATTAGTGTATCGTTTCATATAGAACTAATATTTACATACCTAAGAAAACAATGCCTTGTAATAGATTTGCTACTAATGTACATAAGTATGTGTCACTTTTTCCCAATTTAAAATATGACGGTAGTGCAGTTTTTTGCTTAATATGCAACGTTCCTTTGGCTGCATTGGACAGAACTGATTGCCAGAGGCATGTCAATGGTATTAAGCATATGAGAAATGCAAGAACTGAAATATCTTATACACTATTCCTCATACATTTATTAATTATGTTTACCTCTTGTAATCTTCCGTTGTCGCTGGTGAGAAAAGCAGCTTTTAAAACGTTTTGGCGACAATACGTTCCAAAGTACCCATTATCCTCACAAACACAATTACAGAATCATTTGCCGCGAATGAAAGAGATGCTAGAAAATGTGTGTAAACGTTATTTGTGTTCCAAAAAAATATGGATTACCGTGGATGAGACGACCGATATAAAGAAAAACAGTATTCTGAATGTAATAGCTCGCGTTTTATCTAGCGAGAACACAGCATCTCGATATTTGTTAGCTTGCAAACGTGTTCAACAATGTACCGCGGAAAATATTCAAAAAGTGATAATGAACGCTTTGAAAAAATTTAAAATTGCCCAAGATCAAGTTGTGATGATTGCGACAGATAGTGCAGCAACGATGTTAAGTGTTGGGCGATCCTTAAAACATATATTTCCTTACTTAATACATATAACCTGCGTGCTGCATGCTTTGCATTTAGTTGGCATGAAGTTGTTCGACAACATTACGGAAACGTTGATCGGATGATTGGAAGTACTAAAGCAGTGTTTCGTAAATTTCCTAAACGTTTAAAAGAATTTCGTAAATTTTGTCCAGGTATTCCAGAACCTCCTGAACCAATTTTAACGCGATGGGGTACATGGCTAACAGCAGCTTCTTACTATTTGATCCATTTCCAACAAATTCAATCAGTTATAATGCGATTTAATCGGAATGAATCCAAAGCAATTAGAGAAAGTCAAAGAGAATTTCAAATTCCTCAACTTTTAGAAGATGAAACAACAATATGTACCAATTATACAGTATTACTAGATGACATCAGAAAACTACAATGTACTGAATTGTCATTGCAGGAATCATTAGACATAGTGGAGAGTGTAAAAAATAAATTACACACATTAAATGATACGCCAGGATTATGCGCTAGTCAAAAGTTGGCAGATGTTTTAAGGAATAATCCCGATTTTAATACTTTAGTGGCCGTTTATAATAAGTGTAAGAATAGTGAACTTTTAAGTGATTTTGAAAAACAGTTTCTACATGCCAATGTAACTTCCTTAGATGTAGAGAGATCGTTTTCTATGTATAAGAATATTTTCTCTTGTCGACGCACAAGGTTTAAAGAAGTAACTGTGGAAACATATGCAATGATGCAAGTTTACAGTGGTTTACATCCTGATGCCTCTAATTTGTTGAATAATTAGCAAGTAAGTTTATTTATAAATTTTTCGTATTTTTATATTAACCCGTAATACCGACGCCTATGCGAGTCCGCAAGTTTTGGTTACCCTAGTTATTAGAGGTAGCGCTTGTTATTCTTAAACCAACAATACATCAGGAAACAATTTCTATTTAAAAGATTTATTGCAGAAAAATTAGATAAATTTACGTAAAAGCTTTTATTTACTGTGTAACGTAAATGCCAACTGTATTTTATTTCGCGGTACTCTCAAAATGAAAGGGAGCAATTATCACCAGTCAATGAAACTAATTGATATGTTGTGTGGTGTTTCTTAATTTTAATGTACTTATACTCTTGCTTTTGATCTTATCGGTATGACTTGGTTACAGGTATTCTATGTTATTGGCTTGATAACATAGCTCCAACTTCTACCACGGGATGTCGCCACACGTATCAAAAATACTTACTCATAATACTATCGGCTGTCGAGAAATAAACAAACACCACGTGTGTATTAACTCGAAGAATAAAAGTTGTTTGCGGTTTTTAGTGAAAAAGTGTGCGATTAGCGATCTTAATCAAGTACGGTGCACATTGTCGACTCGGTCAACATGGAATGAATGATAAAGATGCACATCATCAGCGTACATATGATACTTACAAACTTTTAGTTTCCTTAACAAAAATGAAGAGTAAATAGAGTATATTAGCGGACACAAAATACTCCCTTGGGCAACACCAACATCCAAGCGTTTAAACTGCGAGAAATTATTATTAATTCGTATTTGCTGTTGTCGCCCGTTAAAATAATTTCTGAAGAAAGAAATAGAATTCGCATCTAAGCCAATATAGTGTAAAATACTAAACAGTAATTCGTGGTTGATAACATCGAACGCTTTAGAATAGTCAAGGCAAACAAGTACTGTTATTTTGTTATTGTCAATTGAACTAAAATGTGTCATTTGTTATGTGCATTAATGCTGTGACGCAACTATAACCAGACCGGAACACAGATTGATAGGGAGCCAGGATCGAGTAAACCTCCGAATGTTGACGTATTTCAAAAGCAGCTAATCTTTCAATAACCTTTGACAATACGGGTAAAACACTTATAGGCCTTAGATCCTTGTATTCCCTAGGATTTTCTTTCTTTGGCACTGGGATTACAATAGCCTTTTTCCAATCGTTCGGAAATACTCCTTTACGCAAACAGTAATTTATAATAAAAGTTACATGCGGAAGTAATACTGAACAACAAAGCAATAACATTGTAATATCTATTTGGTCGGAATCACATGATTTCGTTTTTATATCTTTGATTATAGATAAAACCTGCTCGTCAGTCACGTCAACGAAAGAAAATAAATGTTTAAATTCTCTAACTAGATTAGTGTTGTAATATACTAGCAAGTTAATTGATGGGACGTCACACTGTCAACAAAATAAGAATTAGCAGTCTCAAGATTACACAAATGCTCAGGTAAATTGATCTTTTCGTTAGAAAGTAAATTCATTTCTCTTAAATCACTCCAGATGTCTTTAAGAGACCCTGTAACGAATTCATTTGTTACATTAAAGTTGTATCGGCGTTTGCAAATTAATTTCGAATTCATGAACATACAAATTCAAGATCGTTAATGATAACAACCTAAAGCAAGTCTCTGTGCGACTAAAACCGTGATGCGCTTCTTCCACCCGACTTATCATAAGATCATGTGCTGGCGGCGATACAAGCGTACTCCGAACACAGATTCAGGCAGAGTGTACCGGCATTGCTGTTGGTCACTTGCTCCTCTGCCTGTGCACGGCTTCCTGTTAACTACAGGTCAATCAGTCTCTTGCCCTGCCCCTCTAAGATCGCTGAAGCCGTGATCCTGAACGGGCACCGGGACTAGCTACTGGAGAAAGACGCAATACCCGCCGAGCAATTCGGATACCGCACGGATTTATCCACAGATTTCCAGCTGCTTAGGATCATCGAAACTATTAGAAACCTCTTACAGTGGATTTAAGCTTAACGCGGTTCGCTTGGTCAACAAATATCTATCATATCGAATATTCACCATTAGAATCGGGCAAGACCGATCCTCTGCTAGGTCGATATCTTCCCAATTCCCGCAGGGCTCCTGGAGGTATACCTACTCTATCCGCATGATACCCCAAAACATCCCAAAACTGAACTTACAACTTATGTCAACAACATGGCCATCTACACATCAGTGCAAAACAACAAGTACCTCACGCTTCGAGTCCAATCCACGGTGTATAAATTTACAGATTGGACAAAAGCTTTAGAAAAAACCCAAACAAGTGTGAGGCCATGACATTCTCCTATAAAATGCGAAATATCTCGGTTGGTGGCATGCGTCGTCCGGCAGAAATGGATCAAGTATCTCGGCGTTGTACACGACAGCCTCGGACGAGCCACGTGAAAGAAATTAAAAGGAAATTGATAAGCAAGGAATGCCCTGCACCCGGTTATGGGAAAAACGACATTATGGACGTGGGGAGCAAATGCTGTTCCATACATCGACGCTGCGACCGATTATAATTTTTAGATCCACAGCATTATGCCTGATCGCCAAGTACCAATACCATGTCTCGGAATCCCTGCAAAGCCGGATCCTACTAGCGAGAAAGCGCCGTCAAATCAAGTCATCCGCTGGTAAAAGAATTATTAGAACCGCAGAGCCGCTCACCACATCCTAGGGTCAGGATCCGGAGGATTGAGGACGTTATTTGTGAACATTATCCATAGAGAACAGCGACAAGGTGCCGATTAATAATCCAGCGAGAAAAAAACACTCAGAACAAGGAACATCCGTCAACAATCAGCAGCAAGAATGATGCTGCTGCAAGGAGGACAAGGGAGATCAAAGACCTAGGTCTACCCTGGAGGAGGACATAAGGTCAAAGTATTAGAAATAAATTCAATAAAATTCTAAGAACTTTAGTGAGCGACAGAGTATACGCGTCAATTTATAATGTTGGTTCGCCATTTTTTGATCTATAATACATCGTGGTATCGCTTCCGATTTCAGCGGAAATGGTAACAAGCATATTATTTTAGATAGATCACCCTATACATTTTTTCGGATTTACGTAGAAGATTAAGTAACCGTTTCAATAAACCCTAAATAAGCTGAAATACTTTTTAGAGCAAATACTTAAACTGTTGTCCATCTACTTCATAACATTTCCGAAACCTAGAAATTATTGCTTCTTGTACATTTTGCAACATTGCTGGAGAAATTAAACGAATTTCGCCACGTATCCGCTCTTAAGTTATTCGACCTGTTTAAATGGATCTTGGATTTTAAAGAACACCGCAAGAACAAGTCCAGTGGGGTTATGTCCGGTGACCTAGATGGCCAATCGATAGTTCCCATCTTTCCGATCCATTTGTTCGGGCAAGTCGCATCTAAAAACTTTCGGAGATTGATTGCAGAGCGTGAAGGTGCACTACCATGCTGGAACCAAATTAGGTTATTTGGTAGGCTAGTATTCTCTTGATTGGGAAAGGCGACAACTGCAGTGGGAATCAATTCGAGCTGAGAAAACTTTAAGCAGCGTTCCCCGGCCAACGTTCTTTCTTTTTTTTATAGAAAGAACGGCCGGAGAACTCGGGTACTAACAATACCGGCCCACGCATTAATTTTCTGTGGATGCTGAGTGTGTCCCACCCGTATCCAATGCGGGTTCTCTATCGCCTAGTACCTATAACTTTGCCTATTGACGGACACATGGAGGGAAAGCGTCGTATCGTCAGAAAGATATACTGAATGAAATCTTCATTGTTGCCTTGTATTTCAATTAATTCCTCGCAGAATTAGATTCTTCGGTCAAAGTCGTTTTCTGACAACTCCTGCACCAAATGTATTTTGTAAGGGTGGCACTTTGCTGCCCGAAACGTATTTGAAATAGTTCTTAATCCAACATCATAGTTCGTGATATTTGTCTCAGAATGACGTTTGTTCAAGCATTTTTGTCAAAAAATGGTGTAGAATTTTTAAGAATTTTTTCTTTCATCGTAAACGCAATGTATATGTATGTAATGTTAGATTTACAATTTAAGGCTTAATTATGGTCATGTGCAATGAAGCGTCTCATCAAGAAATACTTCATGTTAAAGGGGTAAGTATATACAGTCCCTGGCCATATTACTTGAAACATGTCATAAATCAACCCTTTTACCTGGAAATTCCCATCCTATTATAGTGATATTCTTTTGCTTTGAATCCATTCGTTTATAGGGGGACTAGATTATTGTATCAATAAATAAAAATACCAGAGAAATGATATTTAGAAAAGTAAAGTACGTATATATAAATATTTCAGTTATCAACTAACATTTAGCGAGTTCACAGTTTAGAGAATGCATGAATATTTTTTAAAATATTTCGTCATAACCGTATAGAAGCTAAGTTGTGGAGTATCGTTAAGTGTTTTGTGTTGATATATCGTTATTGCAAAGGTAAAATTGTTATTCTATCTCTCTCTTAATAATTAATAATTTGGAATTTCAAATTGAAATATTTGGGCTTTTTTTTGTAGGAAATGCCCGGGAAAGATTTAACAAGTGAACAAAAAGCCCCTATACAAGCTCTTCTACAATCAAGTAAACATTCACAACGAAAAATTGCAAAATTACAGAAAGTATCTCCTTCTTCTGTATCGCGTTTAGCTAGAAACTTAAATGAAGGAGCTGCAGCACATCGACACAAGGACGGGCAAAGTACGGTCGGAAAAGAAAAACTTCGAAGAGATCTGACCGCGAAATTGTTCATCAGGCTTTGAGCAATAGATTTGCTACAATGAAAATGATTCAAAAAAATGTACAAGAGAGAGGAATAGAGATTTCGCGCAGAACTGTCAGGCGCCGATTGCGCGAAAATTAATGTTTGCATTACTTAATACGTTTTCTTTAGTGACGAGTGCTCGCTCTGTGTGTTAGTGCAGCGATCACAATTTGGTCGTAGACGACCTGGCGAACGTCTCACAGAGTCCACGGTTCTTCGAACAGTAAAACACCCTCCGCAGGTAATGATTTGGGGAGTGATTAGTGGAGACGGACCCGGCCCTTTGTATTTTGTAGAAGGTACAATGAGTCAAGAGCATTACATAAATGTGTTAGAAAACATGTTATTACACTATTTTAAGCCAGGACGTCGCATACCGACAGGGCGTACATTTATGCGAGATAATGCTCCTTGCCATGTGGCAAAAAAGGTTAAGAAATTCTTTGAAGACAATCACATACCTCTTTTACGTTGGCCCGGAAATTCACCGGACCTCAATCCCATCGAGAACGTATGGAATCGACTAAAAAGTAAGGTATATGAAAGAGAAAACCCAAGAAAGGAAATATTAATGAAGAATATAAAGGATGTATGGGAGGACGATGTAGATATAAAAGAGACAATCATATCTTGCATTGAAAGTATGCCCCGAAGAATTAAGGGTGTTATTAAAAATCATGGGTTATGGACTAACTATTAATTACTTATTTAATATTTACATATGTTACATATTTTTACAATATATTTTATAAATAAAAGATATAATACATGTATAGTTTATATTTTATTATGAAGAAACTACAAAATATTGAGTGTTTCAAGTAACTTGGCCAGGGACTGTAATTAGGATGTAATTAAGGATTACCTTGCTTATTTTAGATTTACATATTACGTAATTTACTTGCTATATAAGGTTAGTTTTTCGCTTGGTTTGTTAATTCAGTTTTACTGCTGATGATGATAGCTTGGCTATCGAAACGTGAGTCCAGTACGAGTTAAGTTTTGTGGTAAGGGTTTTAGTGAACTGTTGCCCGATTATATATTTTTTTGTTTAATACATTGCAGTTTATTATTACATTACTATGTTTATTTTAGTGTAAATTAAAAGAATTGCAGGTGTTTTTACATTTAATTAGCAAAACTTAGTGATGGTTATTAATAGGATATAATCAAGTTTTATTGATGATGGAATAATATTTGCACATTATTTATATGAGACAGATAGCCACAATAATAACAATTTCGTTAATACCAGGGTGTGTTTGTTTACTGCGTGCATCACATTCCCAGTTGGATAAGCTGTTCATAACACATCCTGAAAACAAATCCTTGTCTATTGGTCAAAGGTTGATTGACCAATAGACAAGATTCGATGGAGGTATACAGGGTGCTTCATGAGTAATGTTTCGAAAAACAATGCGGCTTGCTTATAATAAGCTATCCACATTGTTTTTCGAAAAGTAACCCCGTAGGTACATCTACATTTTAAAATATACATTGGGTTTCATATAGGCCTATATCTACTAGGTCGGCGCCATAAATTCTCGGCCTGACAGGCTTATATAGGATCGAGCGTGTTCAAACTCCGTTGCGTCATAGTTGCACATGTGCGACGCCTACACTATATACATATTACGGTTCGAAGGGTAGCAGCTTTTAGTAACCAGCCAGACAACGTGACTAGTGCATGAAAATGTCTCAGGTAACGAAAATTGGGTACTGCGCGGTCATTGAATTTTTAACAACACTGTAAAAAAGTAGGCCAAATGTTTTCGTTTGGGGCAAGTTGAGGGTTGGTAGAGTAATAAACGTTTCTCTTTATTTATAAAACAATAGAACATTAATAATCTTAAATAAAGGTGTATAGCAAAAAATAAAGGAAGATGAGTTAAAATAATGGCAAACTGTAACAAATTAAACACGAGTTCTTATAAACGCATCAAATTTTAGACTAACTAGATGTAAACTACTTGTCAGAAGCAACACTAAAGGTATAGGTTCTAATGAGCAATGTAGATATTTGTCAATTCGTTAACATACTTTGAGTAATTGCTGCAAAAACGTTTCTGACTTTCATTTTCATGTCGTCTGCAGATCTCCAAAAATCACGTTCACACAGTCACTGACAATTCCAGCAAAAAATGTGAAAAATATTGAAATTTCCTATTAATTTATACGATAACAGACCTGGCGCTTAATTTAAAATAACGAAGTTAGATATATACATACGGTTGAGGTTGAAAATAATGTATTGTAGCTTCTTGAACACCCAGTATAATATTTAATCCTAAAAAACGCTCCAAACAGTCTATAGTTCATAATTAAATCCAGACTTGTTTAAATTAATCACTTCCAGCGGCATTCAATTTTCTTACTAATCTTACATTTTCATAGGGAATCTTGTGAAATATAAGTGAATTTTTAGGATTTGTAGGAACTATTAAAATTCAGAAATGAATCAATGTACAGGGAGTTCAATTAAAAAAAAACAACTTTGATATCCCACGCTTTTTTGGAACACCCATAATCTGCAAAACATTTTTGGAGTGTGGACTCAAAAGACTTAGATGCGCCCACGAGGTTAGTATGCGATTCCCTTTTCTACTGTCGACATTGTAGTATTGCGTGGCTTTACTGGAATCAGTACCAGCTATTGGCTAACGTTAAATAGTCCATCTGCAAATTTTTCTGGGTTGAGATTTAATTATATCTTGCTTTTATCAAGGCAAATATAGAATATGACCAGCGAATTATCTGGAATATTTGAATAACAAATAATAATTAGATATATTTTCTAATAGACAGACTTACCACACCGAGAGATTCCAATGAAATATTTATAACGTTGTATAGTTGTGTTGTCAAAGGTTTCTGAGATCGCTCCATTATTAGTATGAGTGATTTTTGATCTCTTACATTCATTTCGTACCACGCAGAAGTGTAACATGACTCAATAATTTTATTACTCTGTAAAGGATTTTAGTATAAATCAAATTCTATTGGGCTAATATTCTTACTTTGAATAGAATTTCATTTGCTAACCAGTGATAAATGGCCATTTGTGCGAAGGTTATACAAGTGTAGCCGCCAAGTCCTATGAAAACAGTTGTGTCTGAGTCTCCCTGTAACATTATGAGAAATAATCCATAGTGACTCTGTGAGATGAAGTTATGAAAGGTAGAAACGAAAACGCGGCCCAGATCTCATAAAAATTCTGTATTAAAAAATTACGCTACCGGTTTTGTGTTTAAGAACACATCCTCAGCCCAGAATCAAATATAGCAGTAGCGAATTGTGTCAAAGTTAAAATTAATACATACTACTAATACGCACAGTTACATATATGTATTAATTTTAACTTTGACACAATCTGCTACTGTTATATTTGATTCTGGCTCGAGGATGTGTTCTTAAACACGAAACCGGTCGCTTAATTTTTTTATACAGATTTTTGTGAGACCTCGCCTGCTTCTTCATTTCTACCTTTCATTATGAGAAATATATGAAATTTGTGGTTTATGCAGTTAAGATAGATTATAACAAAGTAGGATAGAGTATGAAATTGGCAGGTGTTTGGCTGGAGACACAAAATCAATTTTGTTTACTTCATGGTAGTAATATGAGGTCATTGAAGAATGCGAGTTTATGTTCTGATCGGATGTACCTTTAGTAGAAATTATTAGAAGTACTTACCATAATTGTCATCTGAAGTATAGTGTTACAAATGATGAAACAACCAGATATATATTGTATGGATAAGGGTAAAGCAAGCAAGTTGTTAAGTTTGTCAACATAGCTAGAAGAAAATATATTTTTAGTATACATTTTTACAGTGATTTTAACTATAATTGCACCACAGTAAGAAGTATTGAAGTTTTCTAATCAATCGAGTATTTTATAATTAAATATATTATGGTTGATAGAATTCCAATTTTGTCTATGTTATAAGTAGAGCCCGGTAACAGGGCGCCGTGCCATAGCCGTACCTGCCTAGTATACAAAAACAATAGTAAGAAAATAGAAAAAAAATAACAGAACTAAACATAATTATAATATGTGAAAAGTAGTGAAACACTCACCCTTTTAAGCAGCCTTGGCTACGGAACAGTAAAACTAGAAGCACCATTATCAGTATTAACATCATATGGATAAGAGGGGCAAAAAGTTGACACTATTAGATGTGTTTCCACAGTTGTCTCGGTGAGCGATGTTCGCCGCGGTGGAAAAATGAGTTTATATTTTGAGAAAGAGCGTTCAACATCTACCGATGTTATACATGCATGATTAAAATACTCTTTGTACTTAGTCAGTGGATTATTCGATACACCATCACAAATTTGTTTTAGTGTGCTAAAATCGGGATCTTTCTGTAGCACACTCTCGAACTTTTCTAAAGCTCGACTATATTTTGCGTCATGTATAGTCAGTAGCTGCTTATGCAATCCGTCCATAATTTGCAGAGACTCCAACAATGATAACGATCTATTTTGTAATTGGTCTATTGCGTTAGCTAATCCTTTATAGTAGCTACGAATATTTTTTAAATCTGTTTCAACGGAAATATTTTGAAATTTCGACTGGCTGCCTGCAACCATGTTCCCCAACGTGTAAGAATTGGCTTCGGTGGTTGACGAATACTAGGACACTCTGTGTGAAATGATCGTAGGCGTTTGGGAGATTTCAAAAATACTTTTTTTGTGTTTGCTATTAATGCATCTACTTCGGGAGAGCATTGTCGAATGGTTTCTGCCACAAGATGTAAAGCATGCACTTTACACTAAGTAGAACCTTCGTAATTGCTGCAGCAGTACACTCTTGTAGTCTTCGGCTGGCTAGTAACAGTGGTAATGTAGGTTTACTAGGGTCTAGTATGCGTACCATAATATTTACAATTGAATTTTTTTTATAGTCTGTTGTCTCGTCATGCGTTTCATTTTGTTTTCCACGTCATCGTGTACAAATGCAACATGCTTAGGTGTCGTTTTCTCCGTTAGCAACCGCAACTCGGGATTGTATTTGTCCCAAAAGTCCTTAAACGGTTGTTCATCGAGTAAGTCTAGTGGCAAATTACAGTTTATCAACATAAGAATTACATAAAAAAATGCACTTCTGGGTGGCATGCCCAATTTTCGTTTTCTATGCTGTGCGGAATTGTGTCTTGTATAGTTCCACTTCTTATTTGACATCAAATGTATTTTGCTCACTTTACAAACTATCTTACTCCCATTGTAAAACAAATCGGGAATGTCAGAAATAAACTTATTTACTATGTCTCGAAAGGGTCGTTTTTTAGCCTTCAACATGTTCACTAAAAACTACAATTAATAACTACGTCTGTATCAATAAAATCGAAACGCACTACACT
The DNA here is from genome assembly GCA_029619315.2 of Dynastes maya. Classification (NCBI taxonomy): domain Eukaryota; kingdom Metazoa; phylum Arthropoda; class Insecta; order Coleoptera; family Scarabaeidae; genus Dynastes; species Dynastes maya. Next base: position 56,643,809 of record JAROYE020000003.1, on the reverse strand, counting down.
AAATAATGACTACAATTAATAACTACGTCTATATCAATAAAATCAACACGCCTTATTCGCTATCCAATGCTAAACTGAACTGAGTAATGATGATTTGATGATTTGTCGTGTCGTATCATAATCGACCAGCCCTCCCCGCCCACCTAAACACAGTCACACCGCCGCTGCGATTGCTCACCAGTTACTGGGCTCTAGTTATATGTACTTGTAGAGCGCATACAGCTATCTAAGTATAAATAATTAATTACTGCAATAAAATAATAAAAATTCATTTATTGTCTCAATATATCGAAGTTGGCACAAAATATTGTAGTAAAATAAATTCGTATGGTTTTGTTCATAAACGAAATAATACGAAAGTTCAGCAACGAGCAAATAGCAATTAAATAGGGAAGTGTCTTAAATGTACCAATGGAAACCAGAATCGGAAACATTGAGCCAGTAAATGTAAACCAGATATGGGGTTTGTTTAAAAACATGCTATTAGAAGCAGCGAGTAAGGTATGCAGGAAATGAAACTACATACTGGTCAGGCGAATTAGCAAAACAAATGAAATTTGTGACGAAGTACAACAGTTCACAGGATACAAGAAACGGGAAAGTTTATTAAGGATTCCGTAACTGGATGAATGTCGAAAAGGGAGGGAAAAGAATAGCAAAAGTAATCAAAAACTGTTCTACAATCTATTTAAAAATATTAGGAGAATTACTAACAGGCCAAGAAGAAGTCATGAAACGCTGGAAGGGTTATCTTCATGGATTAAACGAAGGATATAATAAACGTAAACTAGAATGCGAAGAACAATAATGCGTATAGAATAGGATAAAATTACGCAATAACAATTAAAGCATGTGGGCACGACAAAATTATGATGATGATAATATAGAAATTGGAAGAAATGGTCAAAGAAATCTTATTAAAGATATTTATTGTTAGTGTAGTCTGGAATGATGGGAAGATACTCGCTGACTGGGAAATCCGTATTATAGTGGAACAATCTAGTACGGAGAATGCCAGAACTATAAGAAACAGTTTTTCCGTTGCAAATCGTGTACATTTTATACAGAACCACATTTTCTTAACGAAATAGGAGAATATAAAACTGAGGAAAGAAAGAACATTCATTTATAGATCTAGAGAAGACGTTCCACAAACTACCTAGGAAAATAATAAGGGGGTGTCTACATACAAGATTAGTCGATGAAAAGTTAATCAAAAACACAAAGTTTCTGCAAGAGAACATCCGATTATTTAGTAAGTAAAAAACGAGAAATTGGAAACACATCTAACACTGGACGGATTAACGCAAACAGGACAAATGGAACCTACGTTATTCGTTATGTTTATGAATTAAATTATTAATAGGCGCGGCCATATGGTATATGAACTGCATGTAGGTAACAGAAATCTAGGAAAGTACTAACATCACAATATGTATTCGCAGCCGATTTGGTGATTATGAAGCGGCTAATGATTCACAGTAAAACACGGATTCTTTTAATTGAATATCAATCAATTATACGATGGATATAAGTAAAAATAAGACGAAAGGTATTGCGATCACAGAGGATCCCGTAAATAATAAGATGCAATGAAAAATCTAAAAATAGAGAAAGTTCATATGTTGCAATGTCTGGGAGTTATGGCAGAAGAAAATCGGAGCTAAAAAATTGAAATCAATAATAGAATAGAAAAAGCAATCAAATGTTGCTTTGTACTAAACAGAAACTTTATAAACAAAAAGACAGATTCAAAAATAATAGATACAACCAATCAAAATGAAATATTTATTTGAGAAGAGTCAAAGTCAAGGCGTTACAAGGAAAGGCAGAATTCGAAACTAGGAAAGTAGGGAAGAATTTCAAGTGGACCTGATACTAGAACAGTCACCTTCAAAGAGTGCTCATTTTAAGATAACTTAAACAAGTGTTTGGAACTAATACGAAGAAAATGAGAGGAAGTCCACAGAAAACATGAGACAAAGTTATAGGGAAAATACAGAAAGGGATACGAGCGTAGCAAGTAATAAAAAGTTAAGGAGAAAATTTGTGCATGGTTAAGAAGAGAAGGTGCTTTTGGCTTTTTTTAGTTTGATTTGCATTTGAAGTAAATGCAAATAACCTTGTAGCCTTTTCTAATGAACCGTACAGATTTATATCAAACGTGCTTCAGGATATTTGTAGCAGCAACTAATAATATCTGGTTTCACAATAATGAAGCAAAATACTTACATAATTATTGTTTTATGCAAGTTAATGCAGCTTCTTAAGATATTTTCAGTTATATCATTAATATTTCCACTTGTTATTTTTTGGATATCTTTTGCAGTCTCCCAAACATTAAGCAGTTGTTCCTTTAAAATATTCAATTGTGCAATACCTAATGCTATTAATGTCATACAAAATACATCAAAGCATGCTGTATTTGTTCCAAAATACGTCACAAGTACTAAATGAATTAACTTGTAAACAATTTCAAATCGCCCAGTTTTGAACGGCGGCGGTACCATCATTTTCATATTTATTGCAAAGGGTAAAATGCAAAATACAATTATTACTATGACCGCCGCGATGGCGAAATATTTTAGGATCATCCGTGAAACTTTGTCTACTAGCTGGACGTGCCGGTTTACTCTTTCACTGTGGTTGTTGAACGCGTCAGATTTTACAATTTCCAAAAGTGACAGTAAACATTTCCTGTTTGTTAAAAGAGTAATTCCTTTGACTGAATAGTGCAGCATTGGTAGCAATATACATATCATCCAGTTCGCCAAGTTCATATCGTTGGTTTGAAATGCATTCTTGATATTGAATATAATAAGTATATCCGCCGTAATTGCGATCGTAAGATTTAAAAGAATTTTAACTGTATCGAGTTTTGAAATTTTATCGGTGAAGAGAAAACCATTTTTCGTTAAAATATAAATTAATGCATTTAACGTCGCGAAGCAATTTACTTTATTCATTACGTAGGCACGTATCTTGCTTGGGTGTCTATAAATTACTGATACGTATGGATATTATTTTGATCGTTATATATACTACATATTTACATGCGTATACACCCTAACAGTAATCAAATTTGTTAATTTCTCTCATTATCTTTAATTTATGCTCATTACATTGAAAAGTATTGGGTGTCCTTATTTATACTATGTATGTGTTTAGTTCTAATATATGTGTATTCACGTATATTATTAGACTTCGGAATTTCATTGCTTTAATAGTGGCATTTGTTTTTTTTTATTAGCAATCAAATGCATATACAGCGTATATTAGATAATCAATTATTTTCTTTGAATAGTTATACGTTTCTGCCAAATAAATTTTGCTAACTATCGTAGTTTTTTTGTGCTTTAAATTAATATCAATTTATTAAAATACATACAACTGGGAAATTAATTATGCTAACTATACAAGAACGGATTTACCTAGTTCTTCAGTGTTATGGCACTGGAGAGTTATCTATTCCAGCAGTTATTAGGCTATTTAATGTTAAATTTCCGAATACGGTATTGGTTGAGTCTACCGTATCCAGACTCGTTCAAAAATTCCTCACTACTGGCAGTACACACAATGTTCAAAAGAAAAAGAAGAGCTATGATGAAAATGACGTAGGTACTATGTCAGCGATTAATTCAGTATCTGAACAGCCCAAGGTATCATTAAGAAAGCGTTCCAGAGATATTCGCATTAGTAAGTCACATTTACAACGCATATACAAAGCGAATAAGATGAAAGCATACAAAGTTCGAATTCGTCATACGTTAGAGGAAGAGGATGAATCTCGAAGGTTGGAATTTTGTCTTTCTTTGGGTGAGAAAATTTTACAAGATAGAAATTTCTACAAAAATATCATTTTCTGGGATGAATCGATTTTTACTACTAACGGTACTTTCAACATGACGGTTGCCCTGCTCGCTCGATTTGGCTAGTATGTGAATGGATGCTGGAAAAGTTTCGGGAAAAGTGGACAGCTAATGCTGGTCCTATTTTATGGCCGCCCAGATCCCCGGATCTAACAATTATGGACTACTTTTGGAGTAGAATAAAACAAATAGTGTATTCTGAGAGGCTTCCAAATGATACTCAAATATTAAAGAATCGCATTAGGGAGGCTATAAATTCCATTTCTCTAGAGCAAATAAGAACAGCATTTACTACTTTTCGTGAAAATATCGAAAGGTGTGCGGATAAAGGCGGCGGACTATTTAAATAAGCGAATCTTTTCAATAATAAGAATAGTGATATTTTAGTTAAAAAGAAAAATTAACGTTAATATTTTCAGCAATGTGAATTGTATGTAGTTTACAACTTTAGATTAAATTTTATCCCTTATACTATACTCTTGGTTTCCGGGTTGGAACCGCGTCCTTGTAGTAGCTTTTGCCGACGTCGTCCACACTCTTATGGGACATATTCAGGGCTGTTACTACACATTGAAAATGTGCCATAAGAGTGTGGACTATAAGTCGGCAAAAGCTACGATAACGACGCGGTTCCAACCCGGAAACCAAGAGTATAGTGTTATTGACGACCGCAGAAGCCTACGTACCAGATTTATCCCTTATAATTATTTTTTTTATACATTACTATTATGACCCCTATAACTGTTAAGATTATTATTATTATTAGGGAAAAAATATCATTATTATTGTCCGTAATTAAATCTCCGGTTTAAATTTAAATAAAAGTATCCCGATCTTGTAAAAGCGGTTACACACTAAGTACTGGCATAATTTACTACTTTGACCATTGTTTTATAATAACCTTCTTATCGTATCTCCTTTAGAAAATACATTTTGCTAATTGAAAGAAATTCTTTTTTGTAAATTTCCAAGATCTACTTGATTTTTCGGCAACAAAATTATGGCATAAATTACTTACTATTCAAGCAGGACTGAACCCCAAAAGATGAAATTTCAACTCAATAATTTTCTGTCTGCCTTACCTATCCATGCGTTAATCCGGGGACACGCTGTATACTGAAATGTTATAATTGGAATTTTAGTAGTGATGGTACAGATTTTTTTCGTGATTTGTCGTGAATTAGGGATTAGCCAATTAACAGAACTAGTTTTTGATCAAGAAATTGGTAGAACTATGCTGTTTTACATTCTACAATAATTTAAACATCTTTTTAATGATCGCGATTATTTGCTTAGTTTCGTTAATATAATAGTTGAACGCGGCAATTATTACATAAAAAATTTTCATCAACATATAAAAATAGATTGGCAATTCGCAGATACAGGTTAGGTTACTTCAATTTCGGCTAATTAATTCAAATTATCCATTACATCTTACATACCTTTTTGTTACTGGAGTGGTATTAAAACAGCAAAGTAAGTAAAGAATCATCGGAAAATCGTGGCAAAAACAGAACATGTTCTATTCAATAAAATTAATGGTACGATAAATTGTACAGGAAATTGTACGGTATTTGCTGTTTTACACGTTACAATAAAATCAAAAGTCAACTTGTTCAATTAATTGGTCAGTAAATCGAGACAAACTTTAGGCAGTTTAATTGGATGATAATAGTGCTACCAATCAGTAATAAATTTAAAAAAGGAACCTTACAATTTGACGTTTGACGCGTCGCCTTTATTTAAGGGTCCCACGTATGCAAACTTTGCAATTTTTTTTAATGACCAGATCTAATGATTTTTTTTTATATTAGCATTTATACAAGTGACTATAAAGTTACGATCTGTTCACAATTTGAACAATGAGTGACTTGTTTCTAATCCAAATTACTACGTGATCTCTTAGTCTAAAGCCTTACTCAGTAGTAGTCTTTAGTTTTTCTATTAGCTTTATTGCTTCTTTATACACTATTTTATTGTGTACACTATCGCACTGTACTCTGCTTTTTTGTGAACTCACTTCACTGCACTAACTCATGAGGCTTGGTCCCCTTGAGTCGCCCCACTTGGTTCGTGAAGTCCAGGAGCTGGAGGGCCTCGACGTTCACGTGTTGACGGAGCTTCTCTTCATGGTTCCGAGCATATTTAGATGGTTTGTTTGACAGTATCAATTTCCAGATCTTTGTGGATGTTACTGTTCTTGACATACCAAGGAGCATCAACGATATTTCTTAGTACCTTGTTCTGAAAACGTTGAATTATCGAAATACTGCTTTCGCTGGCGCAACCCCAAAGTTGTGATCCATAACTCCACACAGGCTTGAGAATTTGATTGTGCAATAGTAACTTGTTATGGATTGATAACTTGGCGTCACGTCCAAGCAACCAGCACATTTTCTTATATCTGATTCCAAGTTCTTGTCTTTTCCTTTTTATGTGTGCTTTCCATCGCAGTCTTGCATCAAGGGTGATACCCAAATATTTTGCAGTATCTTCATACGGAATCTGGACGTCATTTATTCTGACTGGGATATGTTGCTTCCTTTTATTTGTGAAATCGATGTGAACAGACTTGGTTTCATTCAACTTTATCCTCCACTTATTTGTCCAGTTGTAAATTTTGCCTAAGGAAGTCTGTAGTCTTTGTGTTGCTTCTTCGTGATTATTTCCGACTGATAGAATTGCCGTGTCATCAGCAAAGCTAGCAATGGTGTCTTGACCCAAGTCAGGGACGTCTCTGGTGTAAAGCAGATATAAAACTGGTCCCAAAACACTCCTTTGTGGGACTCCAGCTTTGATTTCTTTCAATTCAGAGTATACTTCCTCCTGCTTGATTCTGAAGCATCTCTCTGATATGTACGAATTAAGTAGTGTACAATACTGTTCAGGCAGGCAATTACGGAGCTTTTGTATCAGTCCTTTATGCCATACTTTGTCGAAAGCCTGCGCCACATCCAAGAAGATAGTGGAACATACATTTTTCTCTTCTAGTGCTATCTCGATGATATTGGTGATCCTGTGCACCTGATCAATGGTCGAATGGCTTGCTCTAAACCCAAATTGATGTGTTGGGATTAGATTTCTATCTTCAATTATTGGTTTGAACCTTTTTAATAGCAACTTCTCGTATAGTTTAGATATCACTGGGAGTAATGATATTGGTTTGTATGACGTTACTTCATGTTGTGGTTTTCCTGGTTTCTGGATCACCATTACTTCCGCCACCTTCCATAGCTTCGGGACGTACTGCAGCCTAAACGAAGCATTTATCAGATGGGTTAGTTTTCTGATTACTTTATCTGGCAGCTGTTTTAAGATTTCACCTGTGATGAGATCAAATCAAGGTGCCTTTTTCGGGTGGATATTGTGTTTTATCTCTGCTGCTACCTCCTTGGCAGTAACCGGTCCAATTGGCATTTTATCTGTTTTCACTTCTTCTTCTTGTATTTCTTCTCCTTTATTTGGTTGAAATGTGCTTTCGAGATGCTCAGCGAATCTTTTTGCTTTTTGTTCATTACTACGAGCCCACGTAATGAAAATTGCAATTGAAAATATTTTTTTACCACTAAATTCACAAATTTCTTTCACTTTTTTATCCGTTTATCTTCTACAACAGCTAGCGCTAAATACCTCAATTGACTTAGTATCTCTTTGCTCATCCGTTATCGATAGCATATGTTAATTTTCGACTAATAACTGAAAAGATTTCCATTTAAAAATATTTATTCTTTATGAAATAAAATTACATAATTTAATTTATACAGACGATGCGAATTTACAAATTCGTTTACAGACTATAATACTATATTAGGGTTTGCCGTCTGGTGTTACTGCGAAGTGCCGTCGCTCCGTATCTACAACGTTGATAAGTGTATGCGACTTACTGAACCTGGCGACTAGTTAAATAGCCGTATTTAATCCACTTGCGTAAGTCAAAACCTGACTGTTTGAGAATGTGATTAACATCGTTGCTAATGTTAATCAAGTCGTCTGTGGACGACACACCACTTAGTATATCATCGACACCGCAGTCGTTTAGAATAACATTACATGCGACAGGAAGCTGATTGACTTTCAACAGCTAATTGCTTGAAACATCGTAGGGCTAAATATGGTGCGGATGTGGTACCGTAGGTAACTGTATTGAGAGTGTAGCTTCTCATGGGTTCTTGAGATGTTTTACGCCATACGATAAGGTTGCATGTCACGTTGTGTTGGATGAATCAAGATTTGCTGATACATTTTGGCGATATCAGCTGTGATAACGAATTCATCAGATCTAAATCTAAGGAGTGTAGAAATTAAATCTTGCTGCAATGTGGGTCCTACTGCTTGGATATCATTGAGAGATAAACCTGACGAAGTTTTCGAAGAACCATCGAAAACTACTCGAAGTTTTGTTGTGAGACTATCTTCTCTGATGACTGCATGATGTGGCACATAAAAGTGAGGTTGATTACACCCAGAGTCTGTGGCAATTAATGACATATGTCCGAGAGTTTCGTACTCTGACATAATTGCTCTGTATTCCATCGGCTCCCATAGCGGTAATTGCAAAAATATTTGAAAAGGCCATTTTAACGAGCATGTTAGACTTTATTGACAAAATGAAAATAATTACAGAACCGCAAAATGCATACAGAAAAGTTAGATCTACGATGAACTTTATTTACTTAACTTTAGCAAAAGTACTAGAAGGACTAAAAGGACAAAAAATAACGAGAATATTTCTTGTTATATCAAAAGAATTTGATAACGTCAATCATCGAATTTTAGTAGATAAGTGAGAACTACTGGGTTTCAGAGGCTCAATATTAAATATTTTGAAATCATATCTCAGTGGACGATGCCAAAGAATAGTGAGTTATGAGAAGGATACTGGAAACTTGATAGCATCAAACTGGATTGATATCAGGGACCGGTTTCGTATATATTATATACAAGCGACTTACCACAAGTTACGCACTATTTAACAATGTATGCAGATGACACATCTGTTGTAATTCATCAAGATTCTATTACCCTCTTAAAAGAAGAAATAAAAACCTGTCTTCAAGAAATAGAGAATTGGATGCAAAATAATAATCTCAAAATAAGCACTGATCAGCTATTATGCGTATTTGGATTAAAGAATGCGCTACGGCATAATGTTCTGGGAAAATTCAACTTAAACTTTGAAGATCTTCAAATTACAAAAATCGTGTTTAAGATCCATTTATAATCTCAAAAAGAGAGACTTATGTGTCGACATATTTAAAAATGAAAAAACACTTACCATGACATGCCTTTTCACCCACGAATGTGCCTGCTTTATAAGAAAAAAACTCTAGTGAGCTATTCTCCACGCAGGTAACTATCACATCTGTACAGTACAAGGTGTAATATAGCTGACCATCTGAGGATTCCACAAACTCCTTCCTTTTAAGTATAAAAATAATATAACAAAGAATTTTCAATACAAACTTAAATAACATTTATTAACAAATTGTTTTTATTCAATAGAAAAATTTTATAATTGTCACACATTTATTTACGTGCAAACGTCTTGATGACGTATTCTATACCATGTATTTTGGTTTTGATAAATAATCTTTATTATTATTACAGATAATAAAAATATTTTTATAATCAAGGGCAACAAATAAACAACAAATAAATCAACAAATAAAAGTTATTATTATCATTATTAGAGGGTTTATACATATTCATAATAATGGTAAACATTGTTAAATATCAAACGGAATGGTTAAAGTGAATAAGTTCCAAGTACACTAACGGAGAGAACTCCCAAAAGAGGAAATGTCATTGTCATTATACTGGTAGGATTAGTGACAGGATTTATGACGCTCAAATATCACTTATATTGTAGGCAGACTACCGAAAGTTGTAGATCAACTGTGCCCATTATGTCAAGAAGACCTAAAGACGACGGAACACGCCTCGCCATTATTCGCAAAAGAGATCAATTTCTTAGCAGGACATTTTTGACATCTATTAAGTTGAAAGGTTAGAATTCCTGTATTATGAAATAGTTTTATGGTTTGTTAGTTTAATAATGGAATCTAACGTTTTCTAAAGTGATATTTGATGACCCTTAAAAACAGTTCTCTCGCGTAGTAGAACGCTTGAGGATTTCAAAGTAATTTGCTGCTATGCAATTATACGAAATCCGTATTCATTAATCAACATATAATTAATGTATTTAAATAAACTTACCGTTGTCATACACAGCTTTTCTGCTAGCGCACTCGATGGAACTGTCAATATTCATAAAAGGTTTCTTCTTGTTATGTTTTCGCTTGGGTTCGCTAAGCTCTTTAGAACCTCAGAGCAAATCTTACTGACAGCAGCAACACATACCCAATGCTGTAAAGAATATTGTCACGGCCCACCGTGATAGGGGTAGCTCAAGATAGACTCGCTCAAATTCTACACACAGAAATTCACCTACCTATTAGAAAGAGGTGCCGAAGAGGTACGTAAATTCCAAAAAACAGGCAACTCCACTTTACGCTCTTTATTTACAAAACGAAAAGTACAATAAATCAATACAGCTCTATGCCCGTAATAGATTACTTATTACGGGCAAAGAGACTCTCCAAGAGTCCTCTATAATTACAAGTAACTTATATTTATAGACTATGTAATCCCTTCTACTAACTGTCCTTCTGATGCTTGATCGATAGCATCAAAGTTCGATGTCTTCGAATTAATCGAGAGATCATAATCTTACAAAGGAATTGTCCAGACGTTCAGTCATCTCGACGACACCGATCACCGAGCGAAAAATGGTTACAATACTAAAAAACCTAGACGATGAACGCAAAGCAGCGGAAGTCCAGTCAGCATCTTTTCTAAAAGTAAAAGCAAAGCGCTTATTCGCGACAATATAACATAATTAATTACACTACTTATAAAAATGACGAGAAATATTACCTCTCGTGCAGCATTTAAAGGCAACAAAGGTCCGCCACTATCACGCTCTGCTTTGGAATTTACAACACAAGATGCAATTTGCGATTTGCATCGATCACGAAACGCTTTCGATTTAATGAATTATGAAACCTATGAAAATAACTAATTACTTTTTAAGTACGATGCAAAAGCATCAAAAACTAATGAAACACGCTATTAATAACACAGATGACGTAAACAAGTGTAATTGACAAACAATCTGTCAACGTAGTGCAAGTCATTTTCAGTGTAACAAACACAATTTAACATTTGCTCTTGATATTTCTACGCATTTAACCTTGCGTTCATTGTTACCTTTGTAGCGTTATATGACTTGTTACTAACCGGATATAACATGGTGTTACTTTTACAAAATTGATAAAGCTAGCAGATTTTTAAATAAGAAGCTACACACGTGGTATAGCTATATATAGCAATTACCAATTCCAAAGAAAACGTTCTAAATAAAAGAAAAATCAATGTTACGTTAGAGGAAGTCTTTTATTCCATAATTCTTAATTATAATAATATTTTGCTCCAGTCTCTTTATTTGTCTCCTAACAACTTTTACTATAAATGGTTAGTATAGCATAAGGTAGCATCCTCATGTTAGAATCTTCTTTTAATTGTATTTGGCTTTAATTAATGCAAATATGGAATATGCCCAACGAATGACCTAAAATACCTTTATTAAGACATTTTGTAAAGTAACTTAAATACTAAATGGTGTTGTAGGCTTCCATTGTTTAAGTTAACTTGGTTTAAGGGCGAATAACTAGACACGCGGAAATCGATCTAATCTATGTAATATGCTGCTTACCACGCCAAGAGAATCTAGAGAGATGTCTATGAAGTTGTATAATCTTATAACTAGAGGTTGTTGTGCTCTTTCCATTAAAAATGAAAGCGCTTTCTGAGACTGCTGATCAAGTTCGTACCACTTCGAAAGAAAACACGATTCTATTACTCTGTCGCTCTAAAACATTTGAGATTTACTATACTCATCAAAGCGATTGAAAATAGTTTTACTTTGTAAATTATTTCATTAGCTAGCCAGTGATATGCCGTAATTTCAGCAAAAATTATACTGGAGTATCCCAGGATACCTATAAGGTTATTGGTGTCCGTTTCTCCCTGAAACGAGAAAGAAGCCGCTTGATTAATTATTATGACAGATAGTATTAAACCATTTTCTAGTGCTTACATATTTAGATTGACTGTTAGCATTTGTAGCGTATGTTACAAGCAGTTTTTTGTAAATCGTTTCAAACGACTGCAAATATGTTTTTACTCGAAACGAAACATTTAACATTAGACAACTATAAAACAAGGTGGTTTCTGCAAATTCTTGAAGATCAAGACAAGGTTGGGTATTGTCTAATACAGATGTTTAGAAATACAAGTTAATTCAAAATTTGGTTCAATGAAGAAAGGTATAACTGAATGTGGAAATGAATTTCGAGAATCATTTAACCAATTACATAAATGTGCAAGCAGTAGCAGCTGGTGGTGACGTAAATGGGAGCTCAATATCAAAGCTTCGATCCTCTGGTGTATTTCCGTTATATACTACAATGTCCGGGATGCGCAATGGGAATACACGAGGAAATCGAAGCGTTGTTATTGAACTTTCACCATCAGCCGCTGCCGTGTGCAAGTATCTAATATACATATTTGATTAGAGTGCATATGGACCAATTAGCAACATCACCAAACAATGTGTTTTCATTTCATATTACTACAAATTATGTTTATTCAATTTTCTGTATTTTTGAGAATGTAATGATAGATCGCACAACGTTTTGTCCTTCCGAAACACACTTGCAGAAGGATTATTGTATATGAGGTTTGGTCTTGTTGGATGGATTCACCCTCCTTGTGGCACGACACTTCTAGCGCTACTATGCCTGCGGTGCAACGTCGCAAAACTTGCCCGTATTTGTTTTCCTGATTTTGTTGTTCAATACTTTTGAGAAGATCCGCCATAACTGAATAAAATTAAATGCGACCGACCGATTGTTTTTGGCTGTGCTAACAGGCTAGGACCACGAGCACATTCTATTCTTCGGATAGAGGTAGAACCCTGTATTATCTATCATTAAATACATACACTAATCATATATACAACGGCTTTTGAAACCGTAACACGGAACTGATGTCGTGTGTTATTTCAACGTATCCGTATGGTCCTTTTTTATACTTGGTTAATAATTAAAATTGATTGATATCATGTAGAGCTAGCATTTTTCCGAACCTTTCTAAATAGTTACCAAAACAATGATTACGGAAAATTTTAATACTAGCTTTATTTTTTTTTTAATGAAACAGTGCCTAGTTATAAGATTTTATAGCGCTTTGTAGAATTATGTCCTGATTTTAGATGCGGTGGCATTCCGATTATTCGGATTAATGAGGAGGGATGTCCGTTCTAAACAAAGTGCTTTTTGTTACAAATATTCTTTGGAATTTCTAACTTAACTTTAATTGGTCCGAGTCATCAGGAACTCGTATAATTGAGAGCTGAAATAACCGGACTTTCTCGATATGTATACGTTATGAAAATTATTTTCAATAGTAGACGCACACCGAAGTCTGGGCTGTGGTTATTTTACATGTACTATAACGGTATTGCATTGGTTTACATAGTATGTGATTGTTAGTTTGCTATCGATAATAGTATTAAGAAATACGGGCCCTAACAACTACGACGGTCATCCAAACATAAACCGGAATATTGTAACAGAGCTTTATTGATGATCCATATCAATACAAATGGAATGCCTTATTTTTCTATATAGCTTCCGTCAACGGCAATACATTTTCTCCTTCGGGCAGGAAACTTTCTGATCCCTTTATGAAAGAAAGAAGTTGGCTGTCCTAGTAGCCAATTGGGCACGTACCGTTCGACCGCAGCGTCGTCTTCAAAACCACAAACCAAACATGTGGTAGTTACATGGGGACAAATCTGAATTGTAAGATGGGCGTTCAAGAGATTGCCATTGTAGCTTGAATATTGTGTTCATTAACGCTGGTCGCCGGACGCCGTTTATGACATTGATTTTCCACTTATCACAACCATTTTGAAACTGCTGGGCCCAATTGAACACTTAGGTTTTACTCAGAGGAGCATTACTGATCTATGCTTGGAGTTTTTTCACACTTTCGTTGGCGAGGAAACGAATAATAACGCGTTGTCCAACAGACACCGGTATTTCCTGTTCACTCATAGCGATACTAAGATGGTGGACCTAAGTGTGTCGGCCGTGCACATGGCTATTCCCTCTCCTTTTTCCCGCGAACGATTCCCTAGCGCGCCGCGCTGTTCACTTTACTACGCGAGTCAAATGAACAAAGTTCCGGTTTATATTTGAATGACCCTCGTATATGTTGGAACGGTTAATGATTTTTCTCAAAAATTCGGCATATTTTTAAGATGTTTTGAAATATTTCCAAACTGGTTATAAAATCGAAATGACATTCTTGAATATCTATCAGCGTTGGATAACACTTTATTCTTTAATTGTATTTTTAATTGAAATTCCAAAAATATATGACTTTCGTAAAGAACTAAATTTTGGGACGGTGGAAAAATTTTATCAAGTAGTTATGAAAAACAAAATTGAACACTCACCTGTTATCTTTGTTGGTAATCTATTGTTAATATCTAAGCGAATAGCAGCATTATTTTTTTTTAATGGCTAGAGGAACCTTTACATCAGAAAAATTGCGCGAAATTATTGTGTTCCAGTATTGTCGAGGAAAATCATGAAAACAATCGCCACTGAATTAAGAATAGCAAAATTCTTATTGGGGAATACTGTTAAACACTACAGATAAACTTGATCCATTAAGGAAAAGGTACTGGTATGGTTTGGAATCAACGCAATGGTTTTAATCTGTTCCGAGAGTGTTGTTGGGAATACATACGTAAAACTGAACTTAGATTTTGCAATATATTAAAAATATATATATATTCATAAGTAAATTACACAAATAACCTATTTAAGCCAAATGAAAACCTTTATTAACTGCTGTTCAGAAACGAAACCGGCTGATTAGGTCAAATAAAAACAAATTAGACTTTTGAAGAATTATGAAATTTTGCAGGTCGGCTTGTTGTCTAGTACTGAAGGATTGTACGGAAAAGACGTCGATTTTCTGACAGAACAGCGCCTTGTATCAGAATGCGCGTTCAACCAAACAATGATCATGGCTCCCCTCAAGTGGTCCGGATTTAAATGTAATCGAAAATATGTAGCACGAAACGAAAAAATACCTAAGGAACAATTGCTAATTTAAGAGCCAAATTAAGACAAATCTGGGACATACTGACTTCTGAATTTTGCGTCTCAACCTTCAGTTATCAAAATTTATTCTTATTTTTAAATTTAATTAATTATTACAGTTTAAAATATCTTGTTTTGGATCTTTATATGTAAGAATTTGTTAGTAAACATGTTTCTTTCAAAGTATGAATAGATTCTCTTCATGTGTTAAGAATATTAATAAAATAAAGTAGAATTATTGCACTGCGTCCCAAGATATAGTTGTTAGAACTCGTATAACATTAGCTAAAGCATACAACAGTACGTCATGCAGACATTTGTACGAGAAAATTATAGATATTAATGTAGTGAGTAATTCTTACCATTACGGTAACTCGTATTATGGTGTTGCATATCGTAAAACATCCGCACGTATACTGCACAAGTAAAGGAAACGAAAGCAAAACACTTAATTTCTTGATGAAGCTAAAATTAATAAATAATTAGTGCAAGTACAACAATGTAGAGATTTTCTATGTAAGTAAATACAATTTTAAAGCATATGCTATGGTTATTTTCGTATTACTTTACCTACCCAATGATTGACTGGTGTAGAATTATACACTCCTTTAGAGAACATTCACCTTTAGTATTTACATCTTCATGCATTGGTAATTGTGCAAGCTTCTCATTCGCCGTAATATGAATTAATCGTTCTTGTAATATATTTAATTGAGCTATTCCAACGCCCATTAGTGTCATATAGAATACATCGAAACAAACTGCATTAACGCCCAAATAAGATACAAAAACACAATGGAAAATTTTGTATACAACTTCGAACCGTCCGGTTTCAAATGGAGGAGGTATCATCATTCCAATATTTGTTATAAAAGGTAAAATGCAGAAGACTATTACGAATATAGTTGCTGCGAACGCAAAATATCTAAGCATTACGTTCGAAATTGTGGTTATAATTCGCACGTGCCGGTTTAATTCTTCAGAATGGTTATTAAACATATCCGAACATAGATCTTCTAGAACAGATAATAAACTTTTCCTGTTACATAGAAGTGTGAGTCCTTTGGTTGTGTAATATAACATCGGAATTAATACGCATATCATCCAATTCGCTAAAGTAATGTTGTTTATTTTTAATGCGCTTTTAATGTTTAATATTATGAAGGTGTCTACTACAATAGCAAGGGAAATATTAAGCATTATTTTTACCACATCTAAAGCTGTTATATTTTCAGTAAATAACAGACCGTTTTTTGATAAGATACAGCTTACGAATTTTACGGTATCTATACAGTTTACTTTAGCCATTTTAATGCTATAGTTTATCTTTGAATGCCTACAACGAACTGAAATATTTATTCAAGCTTAGATGCTTTTCTATATGTATATACATATGTATGTACGATCAAATGTAATCATTTCGAATTTCGATTAACTGAATATAATTCGACTCTATTATTGAATACCACACGCACTAATTCACTACATTATCTACTTTAATTACAGTCGTTTCTAAGATATTCGATTGCACTGCTAACATGATCTAATCATGTAGGACCTACAACAGTATAATGAACATACATATATTACACGGCGTACCCAAAATTTTGAATGCAGTTCTTATATCTAACCGAGCGGTGTAACGTCTGATTTATTTAAGTTGTCTGATGAATTAGAAAATGCATTAGATTTATTTTTAGAATGTATTTTGTGATTTTGTAAAGCGAAAAGTACATTAAAAGAAAGTGAAATGCGAGATTATATACATAGAAGTTAATATAAGGATATACCTACACACTTTTAAAATTAAGGTCTTGTATTAAAAGAAAACGAAATTTAACGTATAGTCGATACACATTGATCACACATCTTACAATAATAATAGTATTTATTCCAGAAACATGTTTTACAAGAAAAAAAAGAACAAACTTGCAAGAAATAAGTCAAAAAAACCGGAAAGGAATGCACTGTAAGCTGCTAAATCAAGATAGCTTATTATATAAGATCATATAAAAACACCTTCATATATGTAAATGTCGAAAAGTGTGAAAATACTTTTGCACGATTGGTGATAAGGTAGATTAAACATAATTCTCAATTTTATAAATGATTTATTATCTTCTATACGCGCTGATGATTAGAGTAACCAAAACTTGCGAACTCGCATAGGCGTCGGTATTACGGGTTAATATAAGAATACGAAAAATTCATAAATAAACTTACTTGCTAATTATTCAACAAATTAGAGGCATCAGGATGTGAACTACTGTAAACTTGCATCATTGCATATGTTTCCACAGTTACTTCTTTAAACCTTGTGCGTCGACAAGAAAAAATATTCTTATACATAGAAAACGATCTCTCCACATCTAAGGAAGTTACATTTGCATGTAGAAACTGTTTTTAAAAATCACTTAAAAGTTAATTATTCTTACACTTATTATAAACGGCCTCTAAAGTATTAAAATCGGGATTTTTCCTTAAAACATCTGCCAACTTTTGACTAGCCCATAATCCTGGCGTATCATTTAATGTGTGTAATTCATTTTTTACGTTCTCCACTATGTCTAATGATTCCTGCAATGACAATTAAGTACATTGTAGTTTTCTGATGGCATCTAGTAATACTGTATAATTAGTACATATTGTTGTTAAATCTTCTAAAACTTGAGGAATTTGAAATTCTCTTTGACTTTCTCTAATTGCTTTGGATTCATTTCGATTAAATCGC
This sequence comes from Dynastes maya, assembly GCA_029619315.2. Taxonomy (NCBI): domain Eukaryota; kingdom Metazoa; phylum Arthropoda; class Insecta; order Coleoptera; family Scarabaeidae; genus Dynastes; species Dynastes maya. The sequence continues at coordinate 56,625,969 of JAROYE020000003.1, read as the reverse complement.
ATTATAACTGATTGAATTTGTTGAAAATGGATCAAATAGTAAGAAGCTGCTGTTAGCCAAGTACCCCATCGCGTTAAAACTGGTTCTGGAATACCTGGACAAAATTTACGAAATTCTTTTAAACGTTTAGGAGATTTACGAAACACTGCTTTAGTACTTCCAATCATCCGATCAACGTTTCCGTAATGTTGCCGAACGACTTCACCAACTAAATGCAAAGCATGCAGCACGCAGGTTATATGTATTAAGTTAGGAAATATATGTTTTAAGGATCGCCCAACACTTAACATCGTTGCTGCACTATCTGTCACAATCATCACAACTTGATCTTGGGCAATTTTAAATTTTTTCAAAGCGTTCATTATCAGTTTTTGAATATTTTCCGCGGTACATTGTTGAACACGTTTGCAAGCTAACAAATATCGAGATGCTGTGTTCTCGCTAGATAAAACGCGAGCTATTACATTCGCAATACTGTTTTTCTTTATATCGGTCGTCTCATCCACGGTAATCCATATTTTTTTGGAACACAAATCACGTTTACACACATTTTTTAGCATCTCTTTCATTCGCGGCAAATGATTCTGTAATTGTGTTTGTGAGGGTAATGGGTACTTTGGAACGTACTGTCGTCAAAACGTTTTAAAAGCTGCTTTTCTCACCAACGACAACGGAAGATTACAAGAGGTAAACATAATTAATAAATGTATGAGGAATAGTGTATAAGGTATTTCAGTTCTTGCATTTCTGCACTACCGTCATATGTTAAATGGGGAAAAAGTGACACATACTTATGTACATTAGTAGAAAATCTACTACGAGGCATTGTTTTCTTAGGTATGTAAATATTAGTTCTATATGAAACGATACACTAATTATGTACTTGGTATAATACTACAACACACAAAAAGCACCAGCTATATTTTCAAAAGCGACACGTAAGTACATAACCTTGACCGTTCGACTAATCTCTGCAACAGCTCAACCAGTACTAAAACGAAATCTCTCTCAGCGCGGTTTAACATGATTTATATTCAAGGTCGACACTACATGCCTGCTTCTCTACCGGTTTAGTTTATTTATGAATTTTTCGTATTCTTATATTAACCCGTAATACCGACGTCTATGCGAGTCCGCAAGTTTAGGTTACTCTACTGATGATATATCGATTATAAAATTTTCTGATGATATTAATGTTATAATAACTGGCAACGCCATCGAGTCTGTTATTAGAAGAACTAAAACAGCTTATCAACAAATTGAAATTTGGATGTCCGACTATAGATTAATCGTTAATTCAGAAAAAAAACAACTGCGTGCTATTTCGCAGTAACAGATCTCAGTATCATATTGAGCATTTGGAATTAGGGAACTCCGTAATTGATATTATTGAATATTCTAAAGTTTTGGGTGTCTACCTAGATTATAATATTAAGTGGTACACGTATATCGACCTTTTATGTAAGAAGATGGCGAGTACATGCGACGCACTTAGATCTCTGAAGAACACGTGTACTTTTGAAGTACTCAGAACCTTCTACATGTCTAATTTCGTGTCGGGTATGCATTACGGCGTAATTCACTGGGGTAAGTCCTCGTCGGTTGTAAGAGTATTTCTACTTCAAAGGCGCGCTCTGCGATTAATTTTCAGCCTAAATTCTAAAGATTCGGTAAACCTGTTTATCAAAGATACAAACTCTTAACCCTTTGTGATTTATATATATTGGAGCTTCTCTGCTTTGTCTTCAAAAATTGAGGTTCCTTCGAACAAAGTCTTGTCTCTTACAACATCAATACCAGACAAGATTTTTTCTTACTGGCTCCGAAACATAGAATGTCTCTATTTTAAAGGACCTTAGATTATATGGGATGCTCCTTTTACAATAAACTGCCGTTGCAAATAAGAACAATCAATTACTTTAATAGTTTTAAGAAAAACGTCAAAGAGTATCTCCTATGTATTAATTGTTACAGCATAGGCGATTATCTTGACGCATAGTTGATATTTATTTATTTAATGTGAATTATTCATGCTACATTTCCTTTGTTTTGACCTGTTTCTGCTATATGATTATGTGTGTAAAATCCATGTATCATATTTTTCAGAAATTAAAGTTATTATTATTATTATTATTATTATTATTAATGTATATTTTGGCTTCCATCGGTGAATTATGAAAATTTATAATTTTCCTTGGAATTTCCGACGTAATTAAGTCATGAAAAAATGTGTTCACGGCAAGGAATCGAACCTCACATCTCCCGCTTCCGGGTGGGCCCGCCAACAACTGCAGTACGACGATCAATGTGACGAAGTTCACTCTTTAATGCCTAGTTGTTACTTTATCTGCAAATATATCACATTCCGACAGACAATTCTTAATTTTAATTAAATTAATTGATTTAGTGTATTTGGCATGTAAAATTAAGAATTGTCTGTCGAAATATTGTGATATATTTGCAGATAAAATAACAACTAGGCGTTAAAGAGTGAACTTCCTCACATAGGAAAATTATAGATTTTCATAATTCTCAGTTTTCTTTTGTAAAACAAGTACCCTTTGAGTGTTCCAACACGATTTCCGATGAATGAGTCCATACCGCACCAAAGACTGAAAATTAAAGTAATAGAAAACCTTTAAGGTGGCGTGGTTACAGGAGGATTTTCGTTGAAATACATGCCTATTTGGCGCCAAAAACATGTTAAACCGTTTAGTTGTATGGTTGGCAATACAGTTGTTACACAGTGTTAGATAAATAAATGTAAGAAAGAAATGGCCTAGTAGTGCAGTAGTTGTTTGTAAAATGTATTGTAAAGTTTAAATTCGTTGACATAAGAAAGATAAATATGAAGTAGAAATGTGTTTTATTAAGAAAGCATTTTCACAACTATTGGAGAACAGGTGTGTATAAAAGAATGTTAAGGTGTTTAAGTCATAATAAACTCTAGAATGTTTAGCGCAGCGATGATCAGCATGACTTGGCCACTTCAAAAGCCGACAGCAAGTCGCAACTGCTCAAAATTTATGTCAAATACCCATTTTAGACTGCTGAGTGCTTGTCAGTTATTTTAGACGTGTGTGCGCATTAGAGACTTACGCTCTAATTTCAAACAGCTGTGTCTCTGCAATCTTTATGAACTGGACACATGTTTATAGCAACCTTTTTTATTCAAAATAGTCCATATTACGACAATTTAAAATATACCCTGTATGGTGCTATGACTAACCTGGGCAAGTATGCGGTAACAGTCAGAGGCGTGGCTAGCGTATAAAAGTTTACACATAAAATAGAAGGTAAGAAATAAATTATAAAACGTGCTGAAACACTTGCCGTTTCAAAAGTCTTCCGTGAAATCACAAACTGGTTAACATCTGTTAAATATTTGAATCATTAGATATGTTTCCACAGCTGTTTCAGTCAAGTGAGTACGACGTGCGGAATAAATGTTTTTTAATGTCGAAAACGACCGTTCGATATCTAGCGATGTTATATTTGCATATTTAAAATAATCTTTGAAACAACTTAATGCATCTTTACACGCACCTTCACAGATTTGTCTTAATATAAGAAAATCGGAGTCTTTCTCTAAAACACTTTCAAATTTTCGTATTACGCACCAATTTGTTTCGCCTTTTACAGCGTGCGTGAACATCATTCACAATTTGAACAGAATCCACTAGTGACATTTTGTAATTTTTCTAATCCCTCCGCTAGTCCGAAGTAATTGTTATGAATAGTTTGTAAATCCCTTTTAACCTGACTATCTTGAAATATTTCCTGGCTTTTTTTGATTGCTGCAGCTTCTGTCGGATTGAATTTTGAAACTACCTTCTTTACTTGATCAAAATATTTGTTGTAGTAAAACGCAGCCTGCAACCATACTCCCCAACGTTCAGGTAAACCAGGACACAGTTTGTGAAATAGTCGGGTACGCTCCGGGGACTTTAGAAACACTGCCTTTGTACTAGCAATCAATGCATTTACTAGTGGAAAACATGTAGGAATCGTTTGTGCCGCAAGCTTTAGAGTATGGATTTTACACATTATATGTAAGAAGTAACCACTGTGTTCTTTAAGAGATCGGCCCAAAGAACGCATGTTTGCGGCATCATCACTCATAAACATTAAATGTTGCTTAGTTGAAATTTCAAATTTGTTCAATGAGTTCAACACCACCTTTAAAATCTCATCGGCAGTACAATTTACAACTTTTTTGGAAGCAAGTAAGAAGGAGGATGACAGTCGATGTGGTTCCATTGCACGTACCATTACATTAACCGGACAATGTTTTTGGCGATCTGTTGTTTCGTCCACACACTAGGTAATTTATAGTCCGCATATTTATTCCAGAAGGAGACAAATGCTTCATTGTCTAGTAAATGAAACGATAGATTACATATAATAAGAGTAACATATAAATCAAATGTCAATTTTTCTTGGTCTCGTATGCCACTTTTTGCAGAAGAATGCCGTTTGCTTTCGATGTGACGTTGACAATGGCTTCTGGACCAACACATTAAAGTGATTTTGCAAACTAGACATTGAATTTTAGCGCCATCAAAAATTAAGTCCGGCATGTCCACTATAAAGTTTTTAACTGTGTCTGTCATTGGTCGTTTTCGCGATGTACCTAAATGCGACATTTTTAAAGCAAACATAAGCGTACAATTACGAAATAAGTTACGACAGCCTACATATACACAGAACTACTCGCATGCAGCATCGATTTAGTGCTGACGCTGTGAACGCGTAAAATAAATAATCGCCGACTCCGCACCACATATCTACTACACTGACTGTTACCGCTGTTTGCCTAGACTAGCTATGAATACCCGTAACCACAATAAGTGCGTCCTCATTCATGAAACAACAGTATTTGAATGACGTCTAGTATACAAAGCAACAATATTACATAATAAAATACCTCAAGAAAGGGAATATACATTCACTCTAGATTTTTCCTTCGCAATTTTTTTGGGGCCTTTGATGCTTACTAAATATTTGATAATTGTTAGTTTATTATTAGTTTGAACTATTTTATCTAGAACCTTCATCAAGCTAGAGAAATGCAAATCGCAAGAGTATGCTAATGCTATTAAAGAGTTCTGTCGTGGCATATATCGAAGATCTAATTCCAGCATTTGTACGTGCTGTGGGACAATAAACTGTAAGTGCATGCCGCGTAGTCCAAATTGGCACATAAAAGTTTAGTTGTGAAAGTAGATAAGGAGGGTCAATAATGCTGTTGTACAAAGTTGTTACCAATTGTTTCCTTCGCCTATGTTCCAAAGAAGTCATCCCAAATCTATCTATACCACGTGGTGGATATGGCCGGTCACACTTGTAAGCCAAATGCTTTATAAATCGTCTCTGCACATTTTCTATAGCATATGCATAAAACATAATAATAATAATAAGGATAATTGGATATCCGTTGAAACAAATCCTATCTTAAGTGTAATGAGCGTTCTTTTAAGCCCGATAGAACTTAAAATTATAAAAAATGATATGAAAAATTAAAATCAAATCAAATTTTTGGTATGATTCGAAAGATTTACTCAGGGCATTAACGTTTGAAAATTACTTCGGGCATATGATCACCGCAGCTGTTCTTGACGAAGCGTATTCTGGACGTCCTATTTTGGGTCACTCCTTCGAGCACTGCTAGCCGTATGTCACGAATAACACGAACAATGTTGGCTTCCAATGCGCTAATTGTTGCTGGTTTATTGGCATAAGCCAGTGATTTCACGTAGTCCCACCGGAAAAAAATCGAGAGATGTCAAATCGCAAGGCTTTGGAGGTTAATTGACAGATCCATTCTTCGAAATTAACTTATCGTCAAATTTTGATTCTAATAAGTCGATGGTTGCCATCCTGTTAAAACTACATCTCGTACTCCACATTTTCAAACAAAAAATCATTAATCATGGTGGGGTAACGATTTCCATTGACCGTAATGTGAGCTCGGGCCTCATCATTTAAGGAATAAGGGTTAACAATGCCACCGGTGCGCAAACCGCAGTAAAAAGTGTATTTTTTTGGATGTAATGGAATTTGTAAGGTCTCTTGTGGATTGGTCCCACTCCATATGCGGCAATTGTGTTTATTCACAAACACGTTAAGCCAAAAAGGAGCCTCATCGCTGAACACAATTTTGCAATAAAAGAACGGATCAGTTTCCAACTGCTCTTGAGTGCAATCGACGAAAAAACGATGCAGATGATAGTCTTGTGGTTTTAATCCCTGTTCTAGCTGGATCGTAGTGGACGGACAGAGCCCCAATGACCAATGTGATCGACAACGAATGGATAAATTGGGATCTTCCACACTTTCGTTTACAGCGACAATGTTCTCTTCAGTGCGCACATTCCTTCGACGTGTTGGTGTTATTGCATCATGTAAAGAGTATGTGGTACGAAATCTATTCGCAGTTCGACGGATGGTTTGCTCAGAAGGACGATTATGTGGGTCCGAAAAATCATGAAGTTGTCCTGTAAGTTGAGCGATTTTCAAAATAAATTTGAATAATTTGATGGTGTTGTTCAAGCGTGAGTCTATTCATATTCTTGCCAGAGTATATCGATCATAAATGTCAAAAAAAACACCCGTTATTATAAAATTACGTAAAACTGAAATTTAAAATTCTGATGATTCAAAGTATATCAAATAGCTGATTTTGATTGCAATCCCTTCTGTTGTAATTTAAATTGATTAGCATTTATATATTTGTTTTACAGCAATTTTCACTATCAACGTTAAACCTATGTATATGCGTGCCTTGTTACCTCCATCCAGAGTGCGCGTCCAACGCTCTTTCGATTCAGACTGGTTCCACATATTGAGGGATTAGATTAGATTTAATATCGAGGTGGCTCTTAACCTATTCCACTGCTGGCTTTTTTTCAATGCATTACGGGGATGCGTGAGTCATTGTGCCTCACATAACCTAGTTATATTTTCAGCTGATAGTTCAATTTTCTTGCTTCATCACAGAACATGATGGAGGCCGGTAAACAGGCCCCGAAATAATTTTCTTTTATTAATTCCTGCGATATTATACCGCTCAATATGGAGAGTGCTGTCTTGTATGTACGTGATAACGACATGATTGTGAGTGTTCTTCCTTGTTGTTTGGTATAAATTTGATTTCTATGGAACATGTTCGCAGACTGTAAGAAGCGAATAAAAAGGCAGGAGGTAATGGATGGTACAAATTATTATTATAGCACAGTATTAAATCAAGTATTAGAATTAATCAGTGAACAGAGTTACAGAAGAAACACGCTCTATATGAAAAACCTAATAAACCTAATAAATACTTGAACCTGTACAATCGCAATATCCGCAAAAAGATGCGGCTCTCTAGGTGTGTGTAGGCTGTAACCGTTTTAATGTTTATCAGCTGATGTAAAAGGTGTTATGGTAATAACAAATTGAATGACCGGGAGTAAATGAAAACACGTCTAGCATTATATGTTTTTATTATATATCTTATAATCATACAATTATTCGAACTGTTTTACAGAATTTCTTAAGCTATAATGACGAATAAACAAGCTATAATGACGAATAAACAAGCTATAATGACGAATAAACAATATAATTTATATCAATATATTAACAATCTAACATATTTGACATTTATATCCAAAGGGGACAGAGTCGTAGACTTCCACTCTTCGCCGTTTGCTGAAGGTGGGTTTCAATATTTTTTCCTCTGTTTTCGTCACAACCTCATGGTCGGCCGTTCTACACATATTTACATTTTTCGAAGTTATATACACGGGTGCTCCAATATCATGTGCCTCAGCGTGCCAAAATTTGCCTGCTTAGCCGTATCATAATTGATGGTAATACCCTTTATTTTACAAATAGGAGCTTGAATTTTATTCTCGGTTGTTGAGAGTACGGTGTATGCGTACATTTTGAGACCTCCTGATACAAACTCTGTTATGTAGCTACCCGCACCATAATCCATAATCGCCTGTCATATCTCCAAGGTACGATCCTGTTGGTGGTTCGTACTCGTCTCCCCGTGAAATGTAAATAACGGAGTCTGTGTCATAATACAATACTTTGTCTTGTAATTTTTCTAAGTAACCGTAGAGTTTGAGGCGTGCTTGGGTGGTAACATAAGCGGCAATTACACAGTTAACGGTTGGTAGTAAGTCCATGGCGTCATCTTTATGTTGCCGATTTACGATCAGAGCTTCCTCGTTGATTTCCTTGATACAATTAACAACAATTGCTGGGTCAGTAAGTAAGTCGTACAAAACCCTCGACTCCCTTACAATGCTAGTTTTCGGCTAGTTTTCTCGCTGGCCAAACTTGCCCCAGAAAGAGTTCAAAATTAATTTTGCCAATGATCTAGCTGCCTTGTGAGTGATCCCTCTGCATATGTTTCGGCTTTTGGATATTCCAATCTCACTTCTAAGAGCCGTATTCCTGCTAGTCTGGCAGAATCTACACACTGTTTCCTCTCTCAGGTCTAAATTGCTCGTATGCTTCTTGAGCACACAGTGTGCTGTTAGCAGGCTTACTATTGATCTGACAGACTTTGTGCCCCTGCTTAGTAGGTCTACTGTAAATTTAGGCCTGTATTTAATCAGAAATTGCTTGGCCTGTCTCTGACCCGGGATACTCTTCCACCTGCTTTAACTACCATATAAGCTATGCCCACCGAAAGTTTAACTATTGAGGGATACACATGCAAGAAGTTTCATCAAAATCGCATGGCTAGTTTGAGAATTATTCGCATCAAAAGTCATTTCCGAGGGACAAGGTCGGTCCGAATGGTGATCATTTTTATTAAAAGTGACATACATCTTTAACGCAGCGCCAATTAAGCTACTCTCACTTTTAACAATATCGCAATTTTAGCGAATACCTGAATATTCGGAACACTATGTATACAATTTTAGGATACTTTAGAGTGCCGCCTACAGATTGAACCAGCCCGATTTTTCAATTTCGGCCCGCAAGTGCCCTAAAATTCCTCCCGAAGCCTAACTCCTAAGCCCCCAAGTTTCGTTTTTCGTAATTATCTTTCGTTTCAGCCATACGATTGCGAACCTGACCGCACCAGGCCGTTCAGGAGGCTCGCCTGCGTCAGTTTTACCGGGCCCTTTTCACTAAACCCTTTATCCATTATCCCATTGCAGCTATAGGCCGAAGGACTAATCCTGGTGGAAGCGCCGTCGCCACAAATAAATAACGTATATAATACCTGCATTTTTCCCGTTTCGTCGGCGATTAAGTGATTATTCTAGTGCGGAACTAACCTCTTGCCAGTTGTTATCAGCCGTAACCTCAATCTACCTCCTAACCTGTAACCAGTGTTACCGCTAAGTAACCTGTGCATCTTTCCGAAGACGGAAAGGTAGAGACCAGCCTGCCACGAAGCAGGACGACACCGCGTAGGAGTCTCAGAGCCATTTCGCCGAAAGACGCAAGTAAGTGGCAATCCTATTTCTTTCCGAACCATTTTCCACTCGTTGTGTGGTACAGACCGTCTTAAGTGGTTGTTTTCCATCCGTTGTTACTCCAACCGTTGTGATAGATCCCCGACGCCAGCCTGCATGCAATTTTATGCCTAAACGACAATTTTATCGGTCAAAGTTTTCGTGTTTACATCCGGCGATAGTTTTACCCGCAATTACAACCGTACCAATTATTTACTGGGGAGCTGTTGGCGTCCTGTACTACCGGAAGGCCTCTCTGTGCCAGAATTCCCACTTACTGCGTCCTGCCCTGCACGACCTTCTGTGGCCTTTTTCATTCGTTCAAATTCTCCTGACAATTACATCTTGGTGCGTCAACATGACTCCCTGTGTCGTAATGCTATTTTGTTGGTAGCATAAGTAATTTGTATCAAAACCCTGTGTAAGTAACACTATTAAACCGCATGAACACTTTACCCGACGATTAGAGGTCTAGTTAGCTATCTCCTTGTCTTATCCGAATGTAGTATTTAAGTTTAGGAGTTGAAATAATTTCATTTACTGTAAATACAAACTTTATTATATAATAAACTGTGCATGTGTTTTGAACCGAGTTGTTATAATCTGGAGGATATTCTTTTTCTTGAAGGAAATTGTGTTAGAGTACACATTTTCCTAAATATCTTGTAAAGTAGCTATTTTAGATGCGCAATGAATATGATCTTTTTTTGCCTTTTTTGAAAAGTAGTTTGATAAGAAAGAAAAATAGGCAGTACTTAAAAAAAATTAAGTTTGGACACTTTCTCCATTTGAAAGTATAACCGTAATTTTGGACACGTTGTATAATGTTTTCGGAAAATTAATTCGGTTTTCAATCCTACCCTATATGGTCAACAGTTCCGCAACATTTCAATTTTCTAACTTAACCACCTTCACAGCTATAACAGTTCAGATGCACTCGTCCCATCTGTCAAAAATTAAAAAAAAATATTTCAAATGTGGTTAGAAATAGCGACATAGTTGCTTTATCAAATAAGCCTTAAAATTGAATTAAGAATTCAAAAGGTAATAATATATAGGGTGTATTTAAAACAAGGTTGACAGCTACTTCTGGTATAACTGGAAGTCTTGAATTATTGAAAATATTTTAGTTCAATAATGTATGCAAGCTTTAGTATGCTGTTAAGTTTTTAGAATTTTGCAATATATACTCTATCATATACCGATCGATGCCGTTCCTCGTGGGGCACCCTGTATATTTTGCCTGTGGAAGCTGAATACGTTTGTAATTCACATAGTCGTATACTAGATAATAGCAGTATTAGGAAAAAATATATGTGATGCCAATGAGGAAATAGGGACACAATAAATGTTCCTAAGAGCTAGACAAGGTATTTCTTTGCAATAAGAACGTAAATGTGTTGATGTAGAAATACTGGCAGTATTAAAACGCAAATAAATTGTTGTATGATATTTATGAAAAGAAATTTTTGTCTAAAGACATCTACCGTTTAATATTCTGTTATGGAGGCATGGAGAAACTAAAACACCTGACTTAGGATGAAAGAAACAGCAGAAAGCAGAATAAATGGAGAAAACTGAATTCGAAATTACCGAAACGAGAACACAGGCGCATAAAGAAAATAACGGCAACGCCGCACAAGCCGAACCCGTCAAAATTAAATCGGTTAAACGCGTCTAAACCGGCAGCAAACACCACCCAACCTTAAAAAAAAAAACTGGAATCTCTGGAACGATAAGAAATTTAAGCCAAACACAGCTAGAATAAAGAAAAAGGACGTCATTGGAACAATTATTGAATACCATGACATTCACTGATGAAAAACTATTGTGACAGGAAAATTAATTTATCTATTTGAAGTTCGTTCTAAAACTATTAACTAGCTTAAGATTAAAAATTAATCAAAGGCCCTATGGAAAATAATCTTCAGTGTCCATATATCCCTTTTATATCTATCGTGACTGAAACTGAAAACATACATAATTTCATTGTACAATATTTTGCTTGATTTATACAACAAAACTAAATTTTGTAAACATATTAAGAAAATACACCTTTGGGTAGCTACCAACATATGAAACACCTTGTAGATTTCAACATAATTTTAAGCCATGCCCACAATCATATCTCGTAACAAGAAAAAAACCGCTTTGAAAAATCTTCATTCACTTAGGTGCAACTTCCGGCCCCTCGGAAATGACTCACCTTGTATATGTTTGCATTAAAACCCAATTAACGGTAGCTGGAATAGAAGGGAGTTGATTGCTAGAACGTAATTTACTTAGATTATATAAATTAAGTAAAACACTAAATAAACCTATCAGTTAGTTTTTATCATATGAAGAGACGAGATTGGAATGTAATATACTAATGGTACTAATGGTAAAAGTAATTTGCTCGGATATCTTGAAAACACCGTGTTATATTTTATCTAAGATGGGTATACTGTTCGTAAAAGATATAACTGCATTGGATGTCTTTAAAATAGCATTCAACTTCTTGTTCGATATAGTTGTAATATCGTTGATAGTTCTGAATATTATGAATGCATTACGCTCAAATAATATGAAACTAGCGAATTGGATGGTCTGTCTTTTATTTCCGATGATAAATTATAGCGCTAAAAGGCTTACGCTTTTGATTAATAAAAAGTGTTTGATATCGCTTGTGGACGACTTAAGTTCCGATATTTTTAATAATCATAATGAGAAACTGAACCGACATATTCAAGTAGTAAATATAACCTCCAGAATAATCTTTAGATACTGTGTGCTTACAATGACAGCATCGTTAACGGTTTACTGTGTTTTACCTTTCGTTATAAATATCAAATTGATGATACCGGCACCATTTGCAACAGGCCGATTTGATGTCGTTTACAAGCTTTTGCATTTAATGATGGCCTTTTATTTATCTCTTAATACCACCTGTTTTGATTCAGTTTACATGGCCATGCAAGGCATAGGACTTGCTCAATTGAATATATTGGAAGACCGTTTAACAAACTTACTGGAAGATGTCAAAGAAACTTTGAAATTGAGTGTGAATATTGATGGAAATGCTAACGTTATAACAGAGAGTATATTAAGGGAATGTATTGTTTTACATGACATGATCATTGAGTAAGTACATCTATATTTTTGGATACCACTGTTAGGTACACATTCAATAGTAAAACTGAAAATAAAAGCTTGGCTTCAGTTCAGTTTTACTACTGAAAACGATGTCTTGGCAATTGAAATGTGGTACCAGTATTAATTAATTGTTATAGTAAGAGCCACAATGAAGTGTTTCAGTGTTGTTTAACTCTTAACTGGTATGGTGGTTTATAATAACGTTTAAGGTATGACAGAGTCAAATTGGACCCTGCGTCAATTTTTGTATAAAAAATAAAAATTTGTAAGTTATACGATGTTTATTAAACATAACTTTATTCTAAACAATTCATGTAGATTATTACCCTACTGTAATATTTTAATACAATTTGTGTCAGGTGAAACAAAAAGACCAATTTTCCTTAATTTCAAAATTGTCTGGAAAAGAAAACAAAAATTAGTGAAAACATCTAATTTGTCACATACAATACTACAGACAACAAAATTATAAAAAAAATATTATAAGAATTAAAGAAAGAGCCAGAAAAGATTAAAATTCTGATACTGCAACAGGAAGCACTGCGTTTGCAATTTGCAGTGATCCTAGTTTAATTATCTGCCTGACTAATATAGCAACTGGAATTGTTTAGTAACTAAAATGAATACCTGGCAGATGGTATTACTAAATTGATTCACCATTGGATTAGAATTGACCCTGTCATATCAGTTAAGGGTTAAATGTTTGCAAACAGTCTGCGAATTGTCTGTGGACAGGCGTTAAAGATAATGTGCATGTTTGGTTTGTCAAATGTCCGTTTAATGTAGACTCTTGCACTAGAAATGTTATACGTATTTGTCTTTTTAGGTTTACGAAAAAATTAAATGTTTTGCTTTCATTCCCACTGTTTATACAATATACCTGTGGATGTTTTATAATTTGCAACACTGTACTACAGCTAACAATAATGGTAAGTATTGAAAAATGATGCACTGGTAATATTCATGTGTTTATCAAAGCAAAGCAGTGCACGTAAGAGACGGTAGTACGTAGGGGAGATGACAGAGAGCTGGGATATTCTTTACATTTTGTGTCGTAATTTTCTGTATAAATAATTTCAAGAAGATTGTTGGTTATTAATAATCATTGATACGTAACGATATTATAAGAATGTTGTGTCCATTTTGTCAGAAGTTTCCCGCATCAAGGGGAAGTTGGGACGCAATCGGAGAGAGTTGGGACACGATAACATCACTCATACTACGGTGATAATTCAGCTTATTGTAAATATAGTTTATAAATTATAATATTTTTATCTTAGATTTTCAATATCTTTTAAATGTTGTATAGAAAGCAATAGATCTTTCCTGTGCGCTCAGTTTCACTTGAAGTAAGATGCGTAGTGTCATGTTCTTCAAATGAAGCAATATCTTCTACATCAGGAAGTAGAAGTTTACGTAAAGTGCGAGCCTCTCTAATTATAATAGAATGTGGTTGGTTGCGATGTACTCAGGGATAGAGAAACTAATAATAAAAACAAATCCTTGTGCATAAGTATCTAATGCATTGTTATACATTGGTATGTGTTACATAAATATTTCGAAGAGTTACACCAGCCTTAAGATGAGTTCATACAAGGCAAAAGGCAATGTTTAATATATTTTTTTTTATGTTAGATATATTTTATTCGAGTCATCCATTTTAATAAAAAATATATTAGACTACAATATAATAATTATATTTGATTCCGCATCATATTTCTCTACGTGTACCACTGAGTTTGCTGATAGGTTTGGCAGTAACGAAAACAAAAACTGCTCCTCGTACACTTCAGTACAAACCTCATCGTGAACATCTGCAGTACTTTTCTTGCACAGAAAATGTACTCAGCACCTGCGACAAATCCTTTCTCGTTGCCAGCATGAATAAGAGCATATCGTTGTTCACAGCAATTTGGTACAGTTCCAGTGCTTCAGCAAGGAATGGCTGACACAAAATGCCAAACATTCACCCATGGTTGACCAGTAAACACGTTTCTCTCTTCATTTCGATACCTTCTAATGCTGCGTAAATATTCATTTGATTACATCATCACGGCTCATCAGCATTATCTTCCTTCCAACTTTTTCCAAAGAAATGCCAAGGTCCTTCAGTAATCTGTATAGTGTACTTCTTCAAAAATTAGGTACTTCTTCCTTGCTATTTAGAGCACTTAAGAGTGTGCCCAATGTGAGTGGAATATTGCGCACTCACAGCCAAGTGCTTTACTTGTTTTTTGAACCGATTTGAAGACATTCATATTATTTGCAAAATATGTGAAGGCATTGACGATCATTTGCTTTTTTCTAGCAGAGTAGTTCTCGCTCTGGCGCCTTCTCTTATAAGCCTCCACATGGAAGTGTTGTAATTCTACGATTTTTAGGTTGATCGTTGTTAATAATTCTTTCTACTTATAGTAGTCAATGCCTCTAAAAGGTGTAGTAGTTTTTACAAAAACTGATTTAGTCAATAATACATAGATATAAAACACTGAAGAACACAACAGAACTATGGAGAAGCTGAAACTGACAGACGATGTAAATATTGCTGATCTTCCTAAAAGAAATCCCGCCAAAAGGCGATGCAACAGTGCTAGTTCCGAACAAGGACAGTTTTATACAAATTGTAAAAGGAAGGCCATACTTCATAAGATCCAATACTTCGAAGCCAGGGTTCATAGGTGTATTAACGCAGAGATACGAACCTAAAATATTAAAATTATTATTGGCAGAATGCAGTACCAACTTAAAAATATACTTTACAAATGTAACTTAGTTTTATCTGTTGATATTAATAATTTCTTTTGTAATGTACAAAATTACACAGAAACGTTATGCTTATTAGCAGTTTATTGGTGCAGTACTGTGGTAGTGTTAACGTTTGACATGTGTATAGTTTCCACAAGGCTAATTCTTGATTCTGCTCTACACTGCCATGTAAATGGTCGTATTAATTTGTATTGTGCAAACTTTCGCACTACACCTTAATTCTTACACTAATTTCGCAATATCCTATGTGAATTCCACTTAAGAAGCAGTACCAAACTTTGTGCAATGCAACGATTGTCCACATAACTTCATGTGAATTGAACGGTCGTAATAATTTGTATTATGCAAACTTTCTCGCACTGTACCTTAATTCTTGCACTAATTTCGCGCCATACCTTAATTCTTGCGCTAATTTCGCACTATCCTATGTGAATGCCACTTTAGGTGCAGTGCCAAAGTTTGCGCAATGCAACGTTTGTTCACATAAATTCATGTCAGTTTATGAATTTCGTGTCAATTTCCAGTGCACTTTTGAGATTTTGAGATATTTAATTTAAAATCAGACACTCCAGAGTCGAATACGATAATCTATCAAATTTAGCATATGTTTTGACAAAGCAAATCACTGCTGTCACTTGCCATTATGTCGCCGAAATGAGTGCATTATTTCATTCTCAATCATCTACTATTTTATGTTTGGTGTAGCATTTCATTTACAAAAAGAAATTGTGTCATTACTAGAGCAACGCAACTGCGCTGAAAGCCAGTGGCGGACGCATAAAAGTTTACACAAAATAAATTAAATGTGATACGTGCTCAAACACTTACCGTTTTAAGAGTCCTCCGTGAAATCACAAAGTGGATAATGTCAATTTAATATTTGTAACATTAGATATGTTTCCAAAATTGTTTCGGCAAAGTGAGTGCGGCGTGAAGAAAAAGTGTTTTTGTATGCCGAAAACGAACGTTCTACATCTAGTGACGTTATATTTGCGTAAGTAAAATAATCTTTCAAATAACTTAACGGTTCTGTTGACGCACCTTCACAAATTTGTCTTAATGTGCCAAAATCAGAGTCTTTATCTAAAACACATTCAAACCTTTCTAAAACACAAACATTTCTTGCGTCTTCTATCGCGCATAGCTGTGCGTGAACATGTTGCACTATTTGCAAAGATTCCACTAACGACACCGAAGAATTTTGTAATTTTTCTATCGCAACCGCTAGTCCCACGTAATTGTTCTGAATAATTTCCAAATCTGTTTTAACTTGACTATCCTGAAATTTTAAGCGGCTTACCTTGACAGCCGCAGCTTCCTTTGAGTCGAATTCTAAAATCACGTTCTTTATATTCTCAAAATATTTAAGATAATAAAATGCAGCCTCTAACCATGTTCCCCAACGAGTAAGAATAGGCTGTGGTGGTTCAGGAATACCGAGGCATAGTCTATGAAACTCCCGAATACGTTTTGGGGATTTTGCAAACACAGCTTTTGTATGTGTTATTAGAGCGTCTACCTCGGGATAACATTTTCTGATACTATCTGCTACGAGACTCAGAGTATGAATTTTACATGTAATATGCAACAAGTTAGCACAATGTTTTTTAAGAGATCGACCTCCAGCAAGCATGTTTGCGGCACCATCACTTATAAACATCAACAGTTGATTTGTTGAAAGTTCAAACTTTTCCAATGTATTTAACACCAATATTGAAATTACTTCGGCAGTGCATTGTTGTATTCGTCTGGAAGCTAGTAAAATTGAGGGTGACGGTCGATGTGGTTCCATTGTGCGTACCATTACATTAACCACAGAATGTTTTTTACGATCTGTTGTTTCGTCCACACATAACCACAGCTTTTTATCTTGCAACTCCGATTTAATCCTTTTCTCGACATGCTCACGAGCAGACGGCACAACTCTCTGTAATGTTCTCTCACTTGGTAACTTAAAGTCCGAATATTCATTCCAAAACGAGACGTATGCTTTCTTCCTAAATGTAAATGAAATGGTAAATTACATGCAATAAACACATAAATTAAATTTAAATTTGTCATAATCTCGTGTGGAATTTTTTTTTGAAGGATGCGCTGCACTATTTACCTGCCGTAGACAATCACTTTTCGACCAACACATTAAATCATCACACTTTAAATCAGACATTTCTGCAATAAATTCTCTTATTGTGTCCAACTTTGGTCGTTTTCGCGACGTAGGAAACATTTTCAAAACAAACGTAGAACTTCGATATAGTATACGACAGCGTAGATGCATACACAACAGATCGGCTTTCGAGTCGCAGTTATACTGACGCTTATACCGAATTGTCCCGGCCGTGTTTATTTTGTGTAAACTTCTATGCGTCAGCCACTGGCTTTCAGCGCAGTTTGCGTTGCTCTAGTCATTACTACCAAATATCGATAAGCAAACGTAATAATGTATGTTTCAAATATAAAAGGTAATGTTATAATCGAGTTTAAAAGATAAATAACAATTATAGTATATATTATAAATATAACATTCACTGCATTTTAGATAACGCTGGCCATAGATACTTACATAGTAAAACCTTTATGTGATGTTAATGGTTTTTCTCGGTTAATTTTTTTGTCCACACGTAGTTGGAACGATTTTCATGTGATTTTGAGACGTTTTATGCATTGGAATAAAAAGTAAAGTCGAAGTTAATGAAAAAAAGAGCAGCAGCTTTAGCGGCAATTTCAGGAATTTCTAGCAGAGATAATGAGACACAGTTTAGCAGCTGGAAATGTCAGCCGTGTTGTATCAATCAAAGCTACAGCTAGTGTTATTCAAGCAGTTCACTACAATCAGACATGTAATTCAGAGTGGCAGGTATTTATTTAAACAAAAAAAAATACACTCTTAATACTTAAAGGAAATAAACAACTATGAACAAAATTTCAACAAAAGTTAATTACCTACCTAAACTAAAACAACAAAAAATACACTCTTAGTACAAAAAGGTAACAAACAATAAATTATGAAAAAAATTGTATCATGAAATAAGTTAACTAAACAAGTGTTCTAACTGTTGATCAAACGCTGCTAAACAGTGTCCTAATCTTTCTTGAAAGTGACGTTTCACATTCTGAAGGTTTCTTACGGCTATTTCTATAAATACTTCCACTATTCTTTGTTTTCATTCGTTGATGTTAGAGAGTCTATGTCGAGTATTGTCAAAAACTCTCGTTCTAATGTAACACCAAACAAAAAAATCCAACGGGCTCCTTGTCGGCCACTTCAGCGGTGTTATGTGACGATGGTATCCCATCGTGCTGATAAATGATCCTCCCGTTTATAAGAGTATTGCAGTAGCTGGAAGAATTGCGTTTCTTGCAATTCCATTCATTGAGCCGTCGATAAAGAACGGACCAACAATATGATTACCAAGGATACCGGCCCACGCGTTATCCTTCTGAGGAGTTTGAGTATGGGTTTCTAAAGAACAATATGGGTATTTCGTGCCCACATCCTCGTATTTTACTTATTCACTTGTCCATGTAAGAAAAAAGTTTTTTCTTCGGAAAAAAGAATTAAATTTAGTAAATTCGAATTTTCATTGAATGTGTCTGTTCAATATTCGCAGAATTCCATCCTTGGTAAATAACTTCTTCCAAGTAATTCTTGGTGGTTCTGAATTTTATAACTCTTAAATTTGTCTTCTTTTATGGCTCTGTAACAACTAGATCTGGATGCTTGACTCTCAGCTGACAATTCAATTAATGTAGAAGAACGGTCTTCAGTAGCGATGCACACATTTTCTTTTAATTTATTCGTAACTACCATACCTGTCTTCTTCTTTCGCGTGTGGTTTTGTAGATTTACGACCCCCTTTGTAGTGAAATGATTGTACAACTCTAATATTGCAAATTTGTTCGGTATTGGTCGGTTGGGATTTTCAGCTGCGAAATTATCCCTAATTTCTCTATTGGACATATCTTTAACGTTAGTTGTGACGAATTTCACCCTTTCTTCTACTGTATAAACAGACATTTCAAACAGCACAATACCTATAAGTTAAGCTACTTGGCAGTTCAATTATAGTAATAGTGACAGGAGCTTGGTGCTGCCATGCACATGTTTTAGACACAGCCTACTCATGTTCACGTTATTACAGGTAACCCACTGTAGCTTTTAGTTATTATTTTTTTGTTCCAAGGCATAAAATATCTCAAAACTTCATAAAAATCGTTCCAATTGCGCGTGGATAAAAAATATATCGAACACTCTCCGGAAATCCGCAGGAAAACCATTGAAATTTACTTGGTTTTAAAGCCAAACTTTGAAAACAATTTTCGCATTGCTAGTTACTGTTGCACATCTTCATATTGTCTATATGTCATTATTTTAATTTTTGGCGCATGTTCACGGCTTCAAAACATTTTTTGCATTATTTGTATATTTAGAATTTGATGAACTTTTAATTTTTTAAACAGATAACCTAAGCTGGTCTGAAGTTATGGTTGTAGATCAAGTGGTAGAAAGATTAAAAGTGCACAGTCAATTTGCCTGTGATGTACTTGGCTTATTTTTTAGTGCTGTATTACAATATGTTTGTTACATGTTTTCAGAGAGATACAGATACTAGTCATCTTATCGGCATCAGTGGTTATTCAAGCGTGGTGCTTGTCCAGATGGCAGCATATCACTGGCTTGCTAATGAAATCATCTTCAAGGTATTTCATGTACTTTGCCGTATCATTATACTATTCTGTTCTTTTTTCCAGAGCAATAAAATTGTGCAATCATGCTATCTCTCAAATTGGTATGAAATGAACGTAAAATGTCAAAAATACTTTATTTTGTTGATGGAGAGAGCGCAAAAACCTCTGGCTATACGTGTATATAATTTAATACACATTTCATTGGAATCCTTGGCTGTGGTAAATTGTACATGGCATTCGCTTTGCACTTTTATACCAATAAAATGAATTTCAGATAGTGAGATGGTCGTATTCAGTATTTGCTTTGATAAGAGCAAGATATAGCTGATATAGATAATTATTATTTTGTAGAGAATGACATCGAACCTGATAAAATGATGTCGGTATGGTCATGTAAAAGATGTAAATCCAAAATGTCTCTTAAAATATAGAAGCGTTAAAATTAATTTTGGTTGTTTTTGTGTTATTAATAACAACTCAATTCTTTTGCAAAATAGGATTAAATACTACCGAATGAGTACAGCTGCAATTAAAATAGTTAGTAGCGGACTATGCTATCGAATACCTAGCCTAACTTAAGTTGATAGACATTTTGAGATGTTTCAAATTGAAATAAAAGTATGAACATGTAACATTTCAAGTAAGTCTTATTTATGTGCACATGCAACAACGCAAACAAATATATTAAGAAGCTTAAAAGCGGCTGACATTTCTGAGGTATAGGTATATTCAAAGTGATGAGCTATAAACGCAGTAGCGCACTGGAATTGTTATTTTGGAAAATAAGGGGGAGGTATAAAAAGATGTACCCAACATGGTAATTTTTGTAAAACTTAGTGCAAATGTACGTTACTGATAACAATATGTACAATATTGTAAAGCGCCACTTGACTACGACCAATCTACAAAATAAAAGATCCGTTTGCAAAAACAAAATACTTTATTGATCAATTATGAGTACTTTTACCATTGTTTCTTATAATCTCAAATAGTCGAGATGGAATGGAATTATACAGGGTTCTCAGGTAGTCAACGGGAAGTTCCGCCCAACTCCGTTTAAGCGGCTGCTATAGTTCGTCACCGCAACTAAGTTGCTTAGCATTGGAATGCAGTTTACATGACAACCAATCCCCAAAACATTTTCCATAATGTTAAAATCGGGGGAAAGCGACGGCCAATTGAGAACCTCCATGTATTGTTCTTGAAACCAGCATCGAATAACGCGCGTGGCGTGAATATTGACATTATCTTGTTGAAAAATAAATACTTGAAGTTGTCTTTCACCTGTTCTAGAAGCTAGATGGATTTTTCTGAATTTTGCCTGCCTTTGACTATTACTAACTCAATAGGTCCGTAACAGTAAATAGCTCCCCATACCAAGACTGAATCAGCATCGGCACGCCGTCGTGACAGAAACACTTCCTCTTTACGTAAATCATGATAGTAACAGGAAAACTCATCTGGAGTATCTAAACTAAACTTCTTCTCGTCACTGAAAATAACAGTTTGCCATTGTTTTGTCTGCCCCAGTTTTGCTTGAGCAAACTGAAGATGTGCAGTGCGCTGAAATTGCTTTAAAGCAGGTTGTCTTTGCATTTTTAGACATTTTAATAATGAGCAGCTCTTCAGTGACTTATCTACAGTTCTCACCGATGCATTCGTTCCCACGTTATTTGCGATTTGTATTGCTGTTAACGTCGAATTCCGCGTAATATGGCTCAACGTTCTTTCTCAGTTGTAAAAAATTTTGTGCGCCCTTTAAAACGTTTTCCATAATTTTCGAGATCCCTAATGAAACCGTTCATAACCTGGTGCGATCGACCTATTTTCTCTGCAATAGTCCTTCTTGATGGAACGCCCTTATATCTTTCCAATTTTTTTCGCCGTCAAACACTTTTGCCGTCCCATTGTTGAGCAATACCCTTAATCAGCGATGTTTTAACGTTGTTTGTTTGTCTGGATATACGTTGTGACTTGTCACGCATTGCCGGCTTAATATGTGTGTTGTTTTATATATATTATGATACGTACTGTATGAACATCGGTTCGCAATGTTATTCTGTTGTAAAGATATGAAGGAGCCCTGGTACTAATGATTGCATGGTACATGCATGATGCCCTCAACAAAGCACGATTTTTCATATTTAGCCGTTTGCAACAATTCAAAGTAAATGAAATGTGATCATATTTCCTCAAACTATGTGCAAATCGCAAAGAGTCTTGTATCATTTGTATCCGATGTTGATCAGCAGCATCAATGCATGGACCATAGATAGGCGAACAGAATAAGAATGGAGACAGCAAAAATGAGTTGCACAATGAGAGTTTGATTTCAGTTGGTAAGTAAGATTTATGTAGGTAAATTTGAGAAGTACGGCTCCACTCGTTAGTCCCACAGGGATGGATATTGGATAGGACCGTTACCTACGATATGACAAGGCCTAAGTGCTCTTCGATGACGTCACGCTAGGTTGGTGATGTATCTCCATGCGCGATATTAGCCTAAGTGGTAAAGGAATCGTTTCTTTGCATTTTTTAAAGTTTTGATGGGCTTCCGGTTTAGAGAGGATGGCAGTCGTCAACTGAGCTCTTCTTCACATCCCATTCGATTTTATTTTAGAAAAACGAAGTTTCAAGGCAAAAACCAAACACGTAGCCGAGCACCGTTTTCGTGAAAGATGTATTTGTGGTTGATATTTAATCGACTAATTATTATTATTTGTAATTGTACATGTATTTGGACGAAACTAAGGTTGAAATGGTACAGTAATTGCAATTTTATTTGAAATTTTGCTCGATTTCAGGAGAAAATTTACAGACATGCTATTTAACCAGGGTCTTTAATTTCCTATTATGTGGTGTTTTACCTAATCTATCATTACTTTTCCCACAATAATTTTTGAGTAGGGTATTTGTGGAACAAGTTATTATAATTGTTGCAATACGTTCACTGTTGTGAATATGACATTTACATATATCAGTATCCAAATGGCTACGCTCGGTGATATAATTTAAAATATATTGTATTAAAACAGAACGTTTGTTACACGGATTTAAAGACATCTCTTCGTGTTCAAAAATAATTTTGTTAAATATAATCTAAGGATATAAAACTATTTGAACAATAAAATCTTCATGTTTTTTTGTCAAATACAACGGACAGTTAGGGAATTGAGTTGGAATAGCATTTTTTTAAACTTAGGATTTTTTAAACTTACAGTTATAGTTTCACCGGTCCTTGAATCTGTAGCTGTTAACAAATAAATAATATCTTCTTTTACAAAGTGTAACTCACAAACAAAACATACAAGACAGGCGACACCACAGTTTTTAGGTCATCCCGTTTTTATCGTTTCAGAAAAGGTTTTATCGCTTATACAACACTAGAAAAACATCACCAACAAAGTACGGAAATATCACTACACGGTATTTTTTGAAATAAAACCAATATAATTTGGATAAACCAATTCATAACGCAAGAAACAATTTGAACGTGTGAATGATCGAGGGCCTACTTCAAAATACGTCACAGACTTCTGACGTCAAAGTGCTCAGGCCTT
Organism: Dynastes maya; assembly: GCA_029619315.2. Classification (NCBI taxonomy): domain Eukaryota; kingdom Metazoa; phylum Arthropoda; class Insecta; order Coleoptera; family Scarabaeidae; genus Dynastes; species Dynastes maya. The sequence goes on along the minus strand of JAROYE020000003.1, from coordinate 56,602,352 downwards.
ATGTATCGGAGGTGACGGTAGGGCAGACAAAAATATAACAATCACCCAGTTGTTCACATTCTGAATTTTTGCACTTAGTTTATTGCTTCATCGGAGAAAACCAAAAAGGGAGTGTCATTGTCATTGGCAAATAAAAAGAAAACCAGACATTACAGTCAATGACGTTGTGGCAAAATTATTATTATTATTATTTTTATTACTTGAAAATATTTTAAGCATTGAAATTCCAAGAAAACAAGCTTTATGTGACTAGACACGTGTATAGAGCGCGACAAAAGCTTCTGCCGTGCTCAATAAAAAATATTTTAAAAAGATATTCTTTCATCTCTTAGATCTGGCAATATGGAACGCCTTCGTGCTTTATCAAAAATCTGGCGAGATATAGATTCATTTGATTTTCGTCTCAAAGTAATTGAACTCTCCATGAAAAATATAAAATTATAAGCATTTCAAGAAGAGGACGACCCAACACCACTTTTGTGCCACCAACAGCAAGGAAAGAAAACAATACAAGGAAAGCGAATGCGATGATAGCACATAAGTTTGATAAATGTAAATTTTCGATTGTTTGTTTATTGCTTGTATAATTCGTATGAAATGTGTATACAATCAGCCAAACTGGAACGAAATCTAACAATATTTAATTTTAAGTATTTATAATAACAGGCGCTTACACCACCAATAATATTGCACAATATTGGGCCAGATTCTGTCGAATCATATTTGAGAATAAGCCATCTCCCACAGTGCTTTCTTTTTGAACTTATTCTTTGTTTGTTTTTTGAGAATTGCAATGTATTTGGACGTATTTCAAAATTGGTTTTACTCTCCTAGTTTGAATATTTGCAAATACTTCGACAAACCAGTGCCTGAAAATTACTTGGATCCAAGGTAGAATTATAACAGAGATTTTTTCAAATTGTCATAATAAGTCATACAATGTTTTAAATATATGTTTATGCTACATTTTATTAAATTACAGAATATTGCAGACCTAAAACCAGAACAAGAAAGAAGAAAGCGCAAATACGAATTTTATAACTTAAGTGTATAACCTCTGCCGTTAATAATTGGTAAATGAAATGACATTAAGGCATGTTGTACGTGAGTAAAAAATATCAAACACGTGCATCTACACTTTCTGCATTTAAAACTTATGCAGTCATGCGAAAGTTTACAACAAAAGTGTGGGAAGTGAAACTAATAAAATAGAAATATATAAGTGTAGGTTATTTTGTAACGAATTGTTACTGATTTGTGTTTTGTCGTGTTCAGACTGTTAGTTTTATATTGGCAACAATACAATTAACTGGAAAATTCTTATTTGTCGTATAATTTAGACTAAAAATAAAAAAGCACGAATAAATGATCTACTTTATAATAAGCACAGAATTCGTATATATTTACTTCATGCAATTTTTTAACCAAACATTATGATAATATTCATGAAGGAATACTACAAAATAATGTCTGATGCCACTATACAATATTGTAATCCTCAAGACACCATATAGTAATTATTACAGAATATTATAGCTTCATTTTCTATAAAATTTAGCACATCAAGCTACAATTACAAGCAAATTTTACTACAAAATGCAGCTAATGTACGCATACTTTTAAGAAAAATATTAGAATTGCGATGCAACACCTTAACAAATTAATTTAGAACGATTGAGCGGTCTATGTAATAAGAATTACCACAGTCTTGCGTGTATTTTTTTGGCAAAAAGTACTACAAACTATGCTTGTCAAATAGTAATATATACCAGGTGATTCATTAAGAGTGGCGACCGGCCACATTTCGGTAACCGTGTGTCATAGAACTTACAGAAAAAAATTATACTGGTAAATGTTGCAATGAAAACTTCTTTAAAAATATTTTCGAGATTCTGTTCGAGTTGTCGGAAGAAAGTTTAATTACTAGTTATTTTCTATTATTAATGAAGGCGAAAAATAAACGTCAAAAAAGCCGCTGATAATTGTCTACAAGTTTTGTTAAAGGCACATTGTGATTGCGCCTATTATAAAGTGGTGGAGAAGCATATCTCTTATCATACAAAAACTTGGGCTGATTACGATGAGAGTATCAAATAGGTTGAGAAGGTAATTAACAGTGTTTACTTTGTTGCTTTAGATGGAAACCAGATGGCGTTGTGTGACGGTTTCTCCCATTTATACCATTTTCTCGAAAAATTAAAATGGAATAGTATAACTATAATCATCCAAAAAAATGAGAATGCCATGACCTATTAACCTGTCGAAACAGTAAATTGATATCTTTCGTCGTTCCAAAGATATTTCGATTTCTGTAATTTTTCTTAAGTTTTGGCCCGCCCCGTAAACTATTATAAACGTTTTGACATATGATTGAAAACAAGTGTTTGGGGAACTGTAAATTTAGGATTAGGTTGTTCTTTGCTGTCGACCTATTGTTAGAATCAGTCACTTCCATTTGCTGGGATTTGATATTTTAATGTCAACTAAAACTATTTCTAGTATTTAGATATGAATTATACTGGTTTTGATATTGTTAGGTTTTTTTACCTTTCGTAATTTCTGTTAATAAATATTCTCTTGATGTGTTTCTTACTTAAGTTCTTTTCTGAAAGCACTTAATTACAGCCCTTATAGTTTACAGGGTGAGTCAAAACTTAAGAAGATTTACAAAAACCAAAATTTCTTTAGAACGACAAAGGATATCAATTTGCGGGCTCGACAGATTCATAGGTCATTGCATTTTCATTTTCGTGGACTGGTTATAGGTATATCATTCCATTAAAATTTTTCAAGAAAATCGCATAAATAGGACAAAGTGGCACACAACACCTTGTAGTTTCCATTTAAGGCAACAAAGCAAATGCTACTATTTACCTTCTTCACCTACTTGATATTTTCTTCACAATGAGCCCAATTGTTTGAAAATTGGTTAACATTCACTAAGGTTACAGGGACCTTTGTGTGATAGAAGGTATGCTTCTCCCTCTACTTTACATTAGGCGCAACCACAAAGTGTCATTAACCGAATTTGTAGACCATTTTCGGTGGCTCCTTTTACGCATATTTTTTGCTCTTCTCAATAACAGAAAATTATTTAAAAAATAAATAAAGTTGAATTTAAATTTAAATTTTAAATTACGCCTCCTTGTGGAAAATATTTCTAAAGATGTTCCACGACTACATTTACTATTTTTCCTCTAAGTTCTTCGACAAACGGTTATCGAGATATGGTCGGTCGCCACCCTTAACGAATCACCCGGTATATATACCGGGTGTCCCATTTTAATCTTAACAGAGGAATATCTCGAGAAATATGAATCCTACAAAAAAGTCCGTCATACCATTGTTTGTTCATCTCATCGGCGGCCACAAAATGATGATTTTACTTTCAACGTAGATGGCGCTGTAATCGATAAAACTAGGGTAGCTTTATTGTTTTAAAATGGAAAGCCCTATTTTTTATTACATACTGCATTTCTACGGAAAAAATAAGTAACTTTTGTCTGAAAAATTCTTTTGTTAATTTTGTAGGTGGCGCTGTAATTGGTGAAAAAGATTTTATTTATTTTAATGGAAACCTCCATTTTGCATTTTATGAAATCTCCGTGATATGTTGTTGTTGTCTTTATTGGCTAATCAGAAAACGAAGAACATAACACGGTAATTTGATAAATTGCAAAAATTGGTGAAAAAGACTACCTTTATTTATTTTAATGGAAACCTCCCTTTTTGCATTTTATCAAATTTTCGTCATATGTTGCTGTTTTTCGATTAGCCAATAAAGACAACAACAATAACATATCACGGAAATTTGATAAAATGCAAAACGGGGGTTTCCATTAAAATAAATAGAGGTAATCTTTTTCCTAAATTACAGTGCTATCTATAAAATTAACAAAAGAATGTTTCAGACAGTTATTTACTTTTTATCATAGAATTAATATGTAATGAAAAATAGGGATTTCTATTTAGAAGAATAAAGCTACCCTATTGTCATCGATTACAGCACCATCTGGCCCACGATGAGGCGAACAAACAATGATTTTTCGTAGATTTGTATTTCTCGAGATATTTTAAAATACAAGTTATTCTAGAATTTTACTTGTGCAGTAGAAATAAATCATCCACAAGACACATTTCTCATTTTTTGTCCAAGTTGTCTATCCCTTAGAAGTATTTTAGAAGTGAGATTGCATGCATTATTAGAATGAAATATTACACCTTAGTGGGAAGCTACAACATAATGTAAGTTAAGGAACATTTAATTAAAGTAGTGTCTTCCTAGCTCCATTTAAAATTACATTCGAAACTTCTACCTCTGTAATTCTGAAGTATTAACATCAGCAATCAAAGTGGTTTAGTAATAACAGGTTGGATTAATTGTATCTTGCTCTTATTAATGCAAATACTGAATATGACCATCTTACCACCTAAAAATGTATTTCCTTTTTAAGAATATTTTGCAGTTAATTATATATATTTACCACACCCAACGAATCCAAAGAAATATCTATGAAGCTGTACAACTGTATAATCAAAGGTCTTTGCGCTCTCTCCATCAACAAGAAGAAGTATTTTTGACACCTTGCGTCCATCTCGTACCAATTTGAGAGATAACACGATTGTACGATTTTTCCACTCTAATAGTTGAAACGATAGCTCAAAACCTCATGCACAGAGGAAACAAAGTTCTTGAATCAAACAAATATATATCCTTGAAATTATTTATTTAATTCAACAAAGCTTTATTTGAGCAAAAGCACATTTTTTAAGAGCAACAGATTGGTTAGTTTGGATGTAGAAACGCTTTTATTTTACATACTTTTGTTGAGTTAAACAAATATATGTTAGAATCGTGGCACTTTGCGCGTCATCGACAAGTTTCGTTGTGTGAACGCACTGCAATCGAAATCGTAGTCCTCACAGGTAGAGTCTTAATTTAGATTATGTGAGATGGTGGTTCGTAAGCGGTGAGAAGTAAATGAAGGAAGTAATAGGAAAGTAGGATAATGAATTTGATAACGTCTACATGTTCATAATAAGAATTTGATTAATTGCTAATAGTGTACTAAACAGTCTTAATAAAATCGATTAAATGAATTCGTAGGAATGTGTGAGTTGGCGTTTAAAGCATTTTGTAATTGTGTGTTAATTGATGTAATTATCGTGTTTGTACCTGTACTTACTTATCACATGTTTGTGGTTGCAAATGGAATACAAGGATAATATATTTTTACTATAGGATAATGTTAACGTTTCTGTATAAAAAAAATAAAATAGCAATTAGCGAAAATTGCAAAAATCTTGCCGATATCGTTTTCAAGGCTAGTAACGTCAATGTTAGCGGGTTAAATAAATTGCGATTCAATTCAGCACACATTTAACAATGTTTTGATCTTTCCGTTTTCATATTTTGTAACTCCTTTTTTGATATAACAGGTATTAAGTTTTGTAATATTCTTTGCAAGCAAGGGTAATACAAGTATCACTTTAATCTTTATGTATTTGTACACACAACACAAATTGTCATTTTCATCGAGATAATTTTGTACGTATACAATTACAAAATTACGTTACATTGCTTTTATAGACACAATTTGGACATACTACAGTCTGTTTAAAGTTATAGGTGCACTATACCTAACTTTGATGTTACTAATATTGTTAGAATCGGGTTACAACTTCGACATCGAGACCTAACTTAACCTACATAACCAGATTCATTTTACAGGTTCCTGGAAAATGTGAGTAATCTGGAAGAAACTTGAAAGAAATCTGTAAGATTTAAGGTTCACCGTTTTTGATATCACCTTAACGTAATGAAGGAATTTTAGGGAGCTTGCGTTTATTTGCAATAATAAAACCACCACGTCACTACAAAATGGAGATTAATTTTCTGCATTATACTTATTCTTTATATACTTTTGTTAGTTTATTCACAATGTTAATAAAGTTTTTCAAGAGTTTCTGTCATTTCAGTGGAGTAATAATACCAACAGAATAATGTATTTGCCAAAGTAACAGCGTACTTTATACCACAGAAATATTTTGTTAAGTAAATACATACTTATTTAACCTCTCAATGGTGAACGTTCCCAAAATGGGAGCATACTAAAAAATCTAATTTTTATTGAATTAATCATAATATTTGCATAAAATTTTTATAACTAACAATCGGAAAACCTTACATCTGTGTATATTTCAAAACACATAAAATAATTATGCAAATAATATGATTAATTCAGTAAACATTATTTTTTTTAGTATGTTCTCATTTTGGGAACGTTTGCCATTTAAAATTGAAGTCAAATAAATGGCAAAAAAATGTATTTGCTTCAAACTGACGAAGTTCTTTAAAAGAAAAAAACTGTATTGTTGGAACAAACATACGAGGTGTGGCAATTAAATAACCGGACTGGTGCTACAAAACATTCTATTGATCACCAATTACATTACAAAGTTTATCCCCTTCAATGTACTCTCCTTGCCGACCCCGACAACGCTCCATACGAATTTTCCACTGTCGAAAGAGGTGCTGGAAGTCCGTTTCTGTCAGCTTGATGAGAACCTCTGTCGCTTTCGCTTTCACCGCTTCCACACTGTCAAATCCTGTCCCCTTAAGCTTCGATTTTACCGCAGGAAATAAAAAAAAGTCACAGGGGGCTAGATCGGGCGAGTACGGTGGGTGATTCAACACGGTGATGCTGGATTTGCTCTTCCACAAATCGGATCTTCATCTTCTCACTCGTTCACGAAGGGTAGTTAGAACCTCGTGTTTCACAAGAAACTTGAGGTTAACTCGTTGCTCAATCTAAACACTCTGCATTTTTTCCGACGCGACGCTAACGTAAGGACTTGAACGGACGATTGCTACAGCGAGATTGAGCGACGTACAACCGTGCCCATCGAGCTCAGGGTGGGGGAAGCATCCACAAGCACAGACATGTTCAAACCTGCCGTGGCGTGCTCGCTGTTTGCCGATAGTAGCACCAGTTCGGTTATTTAATTGCCAGACCTCGTATACAATTACAAAATTACGTATACACAGATAATTATTGTTTTTATAGATACCTATATAAAAGTGCATACCTTTTAACAATTTTTTGTCGACGTATTTTTGTAGCTATATATTATAACAATTTGGACATACTACAGTCTGTTTAAAGTTATCGGCGCACTATACCTAATTTTGATGTTATTAATATTGTGTGTGACCTGGAAGAAACTTGAAGGAAATCTGTATGATTTAGGATTTACCGTTTTTGTTTGCGACCACGTAGATCTTTAGGAAGACCTTGATATCACCTTAACGTAATGAAGGAATTTAATGATATTTGGGGGAGCTAGGGTTCATTTACAAGAATAGAAGCGCCACGTCACTACAAAATGGAGATTAATTTTTGGCATTATACTTATTCTTTATGTACTTTTGTTAGTTTACTCACAAAGTTAATAAATGTGCTCATGAATGAGTGCTTTTTTTTCTAAAAAAGAAGAAAGCATCTATCGTATTAACCATTTCAGTGGAGTAATAATGCCAACAGAATAATATATTTGCCAAAGTAACAGCATACTTTAAACCACAGAAATATTTTGTTTAGCAAATATGTGCTTATTTAACCTTTTAGTGGCGAACGTTCCCAAAATGGGAGCATACTAAAAAATCTAATTTTTATTGAATTAATCATAACGTTTGCATCAGTTAAGCTTACATCTATGTATATTTCAAAACACATAAAGAAATTATGCAAACAATATGACTAATTCAGCAAAGAACAGGTTTTTGTAGTATGTTCCCATTTTGGGAACGTTCGCCATTAAAAGGTGAAATCAAATAAATGGCAAAGAAAAATATATTTATTTCAAACTGACGAAGTTCTGTAAGAGAAAAAAACTGTATTGTTGGATCAAACATATTATGTATATTAAATCAAACAGATATATTTTCAAATCAAACTTGAGGTTATTTGAGAAGAGACCATATGTGTATGTTTGAATCAAATTATGTAAAAAAAAAATATTTGTTTAAATAATAAAAAAAAATATCTTTGCCGCCATTTAAAATTACGATTTGGTTGACTGAATGCATATTTGTTTGAGACAAGAACTCTTTTTTTCTCTGTGCACACATTAATATTGTCGCATAATTTAAACGGGTGTTACATTTCTCTTTCTTTGTCGGTAGCTTTATTGTCATCTCTAGAGCAATCCTATTTTGGTGTATTTTTAATTTGCAAAAAATTAAGTTTAATATTTCTTTTTTCACTAGCACAAGTGACATAAACTCACTGACGAGGTCACCAACACTTAAATATAATCAATCAATTGCGACTCGTTGTGAGTTAATCATAATTGGGGTCAATGAAAGTGGTCTATTATTCACGAAGTTTGTTTAATAATATCTATCAGCGCTACCGGTTTCGGGACAAGCTCATCCTCAGGCAACACTATAAAAGGACACCGGGAAGAAATATAATATAATATAATTATGTCATAAACTAATTAATAATTTTTTTTTTATATAAATCATTCTTAACTGTAAGTGTAAGTGCCTAAGAGATTTTTTAAGTATATTAATTATTTGTAAATAAATTTTAATTATAATTTAGTGTTTAGTAAAGATGAATGAAATTAGTTTTTAATAAAATACCAATTCAAATATTAAAAACTAATTTCATTCATCTTTACTAAACACTAAATTATAATTAAAATTTATTTACAAATAATTAATATACTTAAAATATTTCTTAGACACTTACACTTACAGTTAAGAATGATTTATAAAAAAAAAATTGTTAATTAGTTTATGACATAATTATTATATTATATTTATTCCTGGTGTCCTTTTATTGTGTTGCCCGAGGATGAGCTTCTCTCGAAACCGGTAGCGCTGATAGATATTATTAAACAATTATTTAAATATAATCGATTATGAAAATCCAAAAGCTAATATAAATAATACTTATGATAAAGCCTTCATTAATTAATTTATCACACTCACTTTGGAAATTATTTCATTAGCTAACCAGTGGTACGCTGCCATTTCAACGAGGACTATACTTGAATAACCGGTAATACCTATTATATTACCAATCTCCGTATTTCCCTAAAAGAAAAAACATGAAGTACTAATCAGTTTGCAATATGGAAAATACGAATTTTTCAGTAAACTATTGTTGTGTTAAAACATTTAGAATTTTAGGACATGTTCCTAAAGAAGCTTGCCCTCCCCATTCTTAAAAACAATAGAGTAAAATATGTTAACGAACATAAATATCAAATGACCGTGGCTATAAGGAACAATATTACTACAATCTATTACGTACATCCTTACCATTATTGTTAACTGTAAGATTGTATTACAAATAACGACACACCCACTAGTGTATTGCACGAACAAGGGAAATCCTAGCAAAACATTTATTTTTCTTGTGAATCTGAAAGAAATATGTTTAATACTACGTATGTTTAATAATTTTCGGTAGAAATTCTCAAACGTTCACAATCACTAAATAACGAAAAGGATGAACAAAAACCAAATTGATACGAAACTACTTACTCAATAATTGCATAATGCAGGGCAATACACTCTTTTAAGATATCTTCAGTTATTAAATTTACATTTCCGGAGCTGCTCAGAATTTCCAACATCGTCCCTTCATTTGCTACTTTCAATAAATTTGTTAAACGCTCTCCTAATACCTTCAATTGTGCAACATCAAGCCCTAGTATGGTCAAGTAAAATATATCAAACGAAGCAGTATTTATAGCCAGATAAAGGCCAATTGCAATATGTAAGTACTTGTAAATGACTACGAGCAGCTCTGATTCAAATGGCGGCGGTAATATCATTACTGTGCTATTCGTGACAAGAGGTAAAATGCAAAACGCTGTAACAACAATTGTCATTGTAACCCCGAAATATCTAAACAACACCGACGATACTCTATTTACTTCTTGGATGTGTCGATTGAGTTTCTCACTGTGATTATTAAACATTTCAGATTTTAAATCGTTCAGCAACGATAGCAAACACTCTTTGTTAACCAAAAGTGTGAGTCTTCTAGCCATATAATTCGTCATAGGAAGCAATACACATGTCATCCAATTTGTTAATCTAACATTATTTTTATGTATTGCATTTTTTATGTTTACAATTATAAGTATAATGATAGTAACGTCGAATAAAGAGTTTAACACTATCTTAATCATGTCGGATGCAGTAATACTTTTTATAAACAGAATTCCGTTCTTAGATAGAATATAACTTGGTGCTTTCAAAGTTTCTAAACAATTTACTTTCGCCATTCAAATGTCTGTATCTTTGTCGGCTCTTCTTCTGTACGTGTGTAACAAACGAAAACTGAAGCATTTACTAATGTCAAAGTTTATATATTCATACAGTGGAAGTAACAACGTACATGCCGTCCCAACAATTAATTTTCTCCTACTCCAACCGCCTCTAATTGTCGTTTATTATATGTATAAGTGCGCTAATATGCAGTCTTTGTTTTCCTATGTTTAGTTAAAGAAAATGGTGCATCTTCGTTATTATGTGATGTTAAAGACAGGAATTTTATTGAATTTTGACTCACTGGTATTGCTCATTGTTAAAATACAAGTTATCTAAGCGACACCTTTGGGAGACACATTTATTTTCTTTCGAACGTTCATATTGTTACAAACCTGTTATTTTATAATTTAATCTATTGAATTGTCGTATTTTTTTGGCATTTGAACTTATCTAGTTAAGTGTTAAACTCGGTTTTCATTTCTGTTTATAAACTCTTCATACTGAAACAAGCGCTCCCGAATAAGTTTTCTTTTTTTTCCATTGCCTTCGAAATTATTAAGCGAAAAGTATGGGCACATATAGTTTCAAAAAGGCTATCAATTTATGATTATTTCAATGTGTTACCTTTATTTTTAAAAATCTTGTGGCATCATGTCTGTGGCAAGATTTATTTCGAATTATGTAATATAAGCGTGTACACTCTCATTAATAACTGCTCAAATTTGATATAGAAAACTATGTATTATTCTTTGTGTATAATTTAGCGGTATACATATGGGAGTAATATGTATTTATTTCATTCAATTTATTTTCAAATTTTTACAAAATATATACACTGTTCCACAAAAAAGGAGGCGAGGTTTTTTCAAAAGTTATCAAGATATTTATTGCAACTTTTTTACATAAAAATGTAAGTAAAATGCAATGGCACAATTGATTAATAAATAGTAAAATCTCCACCAGCATCGAGAATGACCTGGCACCTCCGGGGCATACTTTCCGCGAGATTTGTAGCGTAACTTGCGGGAAGAGCACGTCAAATCTTCCTAATAACCCTCGAAAGCGGCTCCAAATTGTAAACACGCTTCCCTGCAGGCTGACTCTTCATAATGGCCCACACGTTTTCGATGGGGTTTGCGTCAGGAAATAGGGAGGGTAATCCATGGGACACTGCCATTTTCCTCCTTCCAGGCGCAGCAGAGACGGCTCCTAGCTTCGGATCATTGTCATCTTTGTAAGACCCAATTTCGTTATCGGGTCCAAAACATCTCTTTGTCGACTTAAAAAGTCACGGTTTACAAATTTTGAGCATTTTATGAATCCAAACTTTTGCGGAAGAGCTCCAAGCACCAAATCCGTCTTGAGAAGCACCCCAGACATTCACTTACAGGGTTAATTTGACGGTTCGCCTTGAATTAAATCGGTTACTCTTGATAACCTGCACGCTTCACCGGAATCCACGCTCAGAATGTCGCTTTATCCGCGAAAATCACTTTTGACAATCGCGGGTCTTTTGTTTCGATCGTCTAGCTCAGGCGTTTTTGTATGTGGGTTGCGCTAAGAAGGGGTTTTGGAGCTGTAGGATGGTTGACAATTTGCCTCGTGCAAACGCGCCTGATCGTGTTGGTTAACAATTAATGCTCTTCTTGGCAAGTTTGTCATGGCTTCACGCAGGCGCAGAGTTGGGATGAGTGTTCTGGACGTCGACACTCGTTTCAATCGTCAGGAAGATTATCAACGTTTTTTGACTGTGTGTACCAACGTCACCCACTTCTCAACTAACCTCTTCGACTTTTAATCACTTGGCTGCAGCAGCACAGACAATATCGTTCCTTTGTTGCGTGGTTAAGAAGACGTTCAAAAACGTTTCGAGTATTTTGACAAACGACGCTGTCTTGGACATTTCCGAGCGACATAAAATGGTTCAGTTATAGCGTCGTAGCCGATTGATATACAATCGCACCGGAAAGAGAGTACAAATGCATTTCAATTACTATTAAAAACCTCGCCTCCTTTTGCGTAACAGACTGTAATTAAAAAGCACTAAGTATGATAATAATGAGAATCGGTTTAGTTGCACTAGTGTGTATGTTTTACCCTATGACGAAAAAAGTTATTTACTATTAAATCCAAAGCTATGTAAAATCTTCGGCAACGTTACACTCAAAATATACAGCGTGTCTACCCAGGGTGAGCGGAAGATAATTCTTTATAGGACAATTTGAGGAGGAAAAAGTTTCAAATAAAATTATATTCAAAGAAATTTTGCACAACATGAATCATGCCCAAGTGGAGTGTTCAGCTCTTGAAAACAACAGTCAGGATGGATTAGTAAAGACATCTCTACTGCAACACAATTTGCGCAGTCGTCAGGTCTGACATTGTTAACGTATTTTCTGTGTTTGCTATGAACACATGCGGTTGTGTTGGTGCGCTCTTAATGGTTAAATGCTAACATAAAAAAGGAAAAATCACGTTGTGTGACGGCAAAATCGCAAGTGGAAATCTCTAGAATTTATAATATGCTGAGCCACGCTGCTCACAACTATCGGAACAGATCGGGCCGACAACGGCTCAGTACGAAGAGTGAAGATCGATAATTAGCGAATCGCGGAAAATAGGAAAAAACCTGTCTTGAGTTTGCGACCTCCACTGGCCAGGGCAATAACAAGAGACATTTCGCTAGGACAGCACGACAGAAAGACATGGCAGCAGCTGTCGAAGGTGCCCAAAGCAAAGAAGAAAGCAATGGCTTGCATGAGCTAGATAAAATGGCACGTTACCTGTGGGCTTCTAAAATTTCACAGTTGGACGAAGAGGATTGGTCAGAGATCGATGGTTCGAACGAATCGAACTTTGAAGTAAAGTTAAACGATTGTTTTTCCTTACAAGCAAACTATATTCTGAACTGAGGAGTTAATCTTTTGTGCAGTAAAATTTCACATCGTAAAAATCATGTTTCTTCACACAATTCGGGTATTCGGCACCCTGGTGTATCGTCATGTGCGACACCGGGTAGGGTGAAGAATAACCATCGAGTGTGTTAGTGGCCAACTGTGGAAACATGGTGGGATGCAGTATAATGTTTGGGGGCTGCATGGCTAGATCTGGGCGTTGGTGAAAGTTGACGGCAGACTGGACGAATGGATTCTGAGAAGGTTCAATAACGGACCCGAAATACACTTCTTACAATCGTTTCAAGAATTTTCGCAAATACAAACATGTGGGTGGTGCCAAATTCAACAAGATAATGAAGCTTGGTCATAAATCTGCTCCCGGAAACAATGAGGTGGCTGAAGAAAAATAATGTGGTCTTCCAGCGTGGGCTGCGCCAGTCTCGGATTGAACTCCATAGAGCATCTTCGGGGTATACTAAAGCGTAAGATCATGCCAATTCTTGAAAGGAGATTTAAAAGAGACACTTCAGATACGAGTGGAGCACGAATAAGCGACGACGGAATGCAAGGAAACGCTGGCATCTAATGCCTAAAAGAAGTGCTGCCGTCATAAAGGCAAATGGTGTTTCACAAAATATTAATTTTATCCTTCAATAAACCTTTAATATCTGTAAAAGCTGTTTTTAATTCTACCTTCAACCTTACGTACCCGGTGATATGACTAGAAGCGTATGTGCTCAATAGTTTGGCAAGGCTTAATTAATGTTAGTCAGTATGGGGTCAGGCATTGGTATGAGTGGTTGTACACCAATTTGTATATATTTAAGCAGTATTCCGCAATTTAGTATATTCTTCTTGCTCCCATTAGTCACAAATATTACAATTGGCGACGAGAATTTAAAAATAAGAAATGAAAAGTCAAGCAAAACTTTAAGAAGTACGATCTGGCATATCATTTTGCGTGTCAAATATGGCGGCTACAGTTGGATTGCAGCTCGAATTGATCCCAAGGTGAATTGATTTGGATATCTTAATAGATGGAACAATTTGCGTGGGCAAATAAATAGTGTATTCTGAAAGGAAAGCGAGTATTTTACTAAATGGGATTGTCCCAAAGAAGCCTACATACTTCTCTAAAATTATGTTAACCGACAGGAGAAGAAGAAATCGAAAAAAGACACATTATACGACAGTAGAATCCCCAAACGAAAAAATACAGGATTGGGCAGTAGGTGAGATATACGTGCATTTATTATAAACTGGCATTACAGTTGGATAGCATTCTCCGTGATAAATTTATATGTGCGTTTCAATCTAGCCAACATTTTAAAACAAATTACTAGCAGAAAAATGGATCATTTCTTTTAAGGAAAGGGTAGAAACGGCAAAAATAAAAATGGCGATCACTGGCCATATAGTTCTCCTCCCACGTCGTCAGGCATTCCTAAGAGATTACCAAGGTAGTAAGTAGTAATATGCTTTGCAAACAAAAGTGGTGCAAGGATCTCTTTAATCTGATATGTCTGCACACACAATGCACAAGTTAATTGTGGTTAGCTCATCTTCATTGTAATAATTTTGTTATGTATACAATTACAAAATACGTATATTGGATAATTATTGTTTTTATATATATAACTTAACATAACCAGATCACTTTACAGGTTCATGGGAAATGTGAGTAATTTGGAAGAAACTTGAGGAAATTTGTAAGAATAGGTTTACCGTTTTGTTTGAGACCACGTAAATCTTTAGGAAGGGCCTTGATACACTTAATGTAATGAAGGAAGTTAATGGTATTTTAGGGAACGGGGGTTATTTACAAGAATAAAGGCACCACGTCTCTACAAAAATGGAAATTAAGTTTACTTACTTTGTATTTATTCTTATGTACTTTCGTAGTATATTCACCAAGGTTTTAAAATAAAGATTTTCAGCAAATTGGGTATTTTTTAAAAATACTGCTACCTATGTTGGAATAACTGGTGCCAAAACAAACACTTTGAGGCCTGTTAGAGTATATATCGCTGTACATATATATCTCCGCTTCAACGTCGGGAAAAGCTTCCAGCTTTAACCCTTTCGTGAGGGGGCCGCAAAAATGCGCAAATCTTTGATTGCCATACGTTCGGGACACATTTTGTCGAGCGATCAAAATCCAATTGCAAATCGGGAAGCGCGCGTGTGCGTTCTAATAGGTAAGATAAAACAATTATAGTCTCCAGCTTGTTAGTTTGAAAACGTCCTCTGTTGTTGTATAAACAGATGGTGGTACTTTGCTAGTTCTTAGACAGGCACGGTATGCCTGTATAGAATAATAATAATTACATATTTTATATTCGTAATTTAACCATTACAGAAATTGTCAGTCTTGTTTTGTGTGTAAAGGAACAAAGTCAATTAAATATAAATGAGACAAAGATAAGAGTCCAATTATAAAATTTAAATAACAAACAATGAATTAAATAAATAAATAAAAGGACAAACAAAAATATATACACTTGACTAGAATTCCTGGATGCGTAGTAACTCCCGCTCCAAAAGTATGCCTTAACTTTATTTTTAAATTCGTTTAGAGGTAAGGTTCTTGAACACCTATGGCAATATATAATAAGTTTGCTTCCCCAGTAATCAATTGATTCTGGGAAGGGGCAATCTGTGCTACGGCACTCTTAGGTCATTTCTTTGATTGGTGGGGAACTAGGAAATTTCATTTTGGAGAAATGTTCTTGTTTTGGCGGACGTGACTGACAGCTGCCAAAGATGAATGGCGGAGGGAAGGGTTAGGAGTATTCTTTCTGCTTTTAAAGTAGGTTTTACAGCTGTCCTCTATATCCAGAGTTGAAACAGGAATCTGATGGCCTTCTTTTGGAGTATAAAATCCTCTGCGATTCCGAAGGACGTCCCCCATAAGAGTAAAACCGTAGCACATTATGGAGGGAAATTTTGCGACTGTGCCGCCTTCGTACTCATGTGTGCTATTGCTTAAGCCTAATGATTGCGAATAGTGCAGATGATAGTTCATTAGCAGGTGCTCAATATGTGTGTAGCATGGAAAGACACTATCGACGATAATTCCTAGGGAAATTTACACCGAAGACAGGACAGTATGTGTGGTAGCGAAGTTGGCTTATTTTTTTCTTAAACAGATTTTGTATCCTATCAAGTTCACTTTTAGGTTTTTAGCTGGTCTCCAACTCCCGTAGCAGCACGGAGCGCGCGAACCATGTTTTTCGCATCCCTAATGCAGATTTGGAGTTCGGCGGAGGATTTTCTGGTCGATATAACGAATTAATTGAGAATAAAGAGGTTTTTTTGTTGTTAAAATGAGCTGGAAGAACAAAAAAACTATTTAACGGACGAAGATATAGAGGATATGGGCGAAGTTTACGAAGCAAGTTTGTTTGTTAATTGCTTTTTGTTTTGTGGTGTTTTTTGTGACGAAAAAACTAGAGCCTTTGGATTTTTTGATTCAGAGAAGGGGACATATAAGAAATGTGTTTGGGGAAAACGAGAATGAATATCAGAATATTCTTGACACTGAAGAAAATATAAATTGCAGCAAATAGATTCCACGGCTTGTTGATCAAAAGATAGCAGCACAAGCAGAAGGTATATACTGTCAAAAAAAAAAAAAAAACTTAAACAAAAAAAAAAAAAATTAAAAATTTAGCAATAATGAATTATTGATTTTATCAACCCAAAAAAATAAAATTCAAAATTGTAATAGGCTCAATATAAAGCTATTATTACTTGTTTACCCATATTATATACTAAAATAACCAATCACAACAAAAATATTCCATATTTGTTGATACACTCCTCATTTTATTTTTAGAAGAACAAGAAACTAAACGCAAAGCGAGCATACAGTAGACGAAACAATACAATAGGCAGCTAAATGGAAAATATTCAGTAGAGAAAGATCCGTGTGTGCGAAAAGATTCAGGTTGCTCAGAAAAAGAAAGTTTGGGTGTACTAGATATTTTGAATATTTTTTTTGAGTATCTTGTGATAAATATTGCCAGAGCAAACTAAAACATATTCGGTAGCAAGAAGAAAGTAAAATGATGAAAAAAATGGACTGATGTACCAAAAAGAAATGTACTGTTTCATCGCTTTAACGCTTTTTAGCCATAGTCAAAAAACTGAAAATAGTTAGACTACTGGTCGAATGATTCTCTATTATTAACACCAATGTTTCACAGGTTTTTCCCGCGAGATCGATATTTATCGATCTTATGGAATTTACATTTTGTAGATAATAATAGTGATGATAAAACTAACGAGGATAAAACTATGGAAAAAAATACGACTGCTTGTGTACTATCTGCAAAAAGAATATAAGAATAAATTTTATCCATTTGCAAACTTGTGCATTGATGAAAGCATCGTGCTCTCAAGGGAGACTTTCTTTCAAACAATATTATACCATCAAAAGGGCACAGATCCGGAGTGAAATTTTCGTCTTTGCGACCTGCGAGATGAGTATATTACTGAATTTCATTATATACTGCGGCGCAGGATAGACATCAAACTATCGCTAATGATGTAGGTATGTCAGGAAATACTGTCCTCTCGCACGGAAGGGATACCTAGATGCAGGGCACAATTCTTACATACAGATAATTGGACATAAGCCAAAATTTATATAAAAAACTTGTGGTCAATAAAAGACAAACGCTGTCGGACAATGAAGCAAAATTGAAAAAAAAACAGGCCTCCATTGAAAGCTTTTACTGCAACGCTCGGTGAAATAGAAACCTCTAAGTCGCCGCACATAATAGCCTCAAATGGCAGGATAAACGAGACAAGTAACTTTGTTGAGTACATTCAATAAGGAGGAAATAGTTATGAAAGAAAGGGTGGACCCAGTACAAGGGAATCGTATTTTCAAAAAACCAAAACTTATAATCAATACAATAATAAATGGGCGCCGTAGACCGTATTGATATGTTACAAAGTTCAATTGAATCGGTTAGAAAAAACCATCAAATGGTATAAAAAGTTTTTTTATCATGCTCCTTGATATGTCAGTATTGAATGCCACATACGTGTGTAAAAGCGGAAACGGGAGATAAAAATATCTACTAGCAAAATTTAAACTGACACTAGTCAGGGAGATAATTGTGAAATATCACACACTCACAAACCACGGGCTCCTCAAGTAAAAGGACAGTGCAGAAGGTTCTCACTAAGGACTCACGCGACGACATTTTACGCCGCATTTGGATAAACATGGTAAACAACAACAAATTCGCAAAAGATGTGTTGGTTTGTTCTAAAAGGGTAGATAAGAAAAGAAACAAACCTTATGGCGGTACGCCTTGCGATTGTTGCATTATGCGCAATACAATACGCGCAATACGTTTCGAAGATTATCATACGAAAAAAGATATACTGGGTGTGAACATTTTTTTGTATTATATATAATTAAAGAATTATATAATGATCTATAAATAAAGGAACATACAATAGGATAATTATGTAGTTTTTTACTAGATGAACGCCTCTGTTTTATAAAGAAGGATAGATTTATTTATGACTTATGATTATATTTGGATAAAAAACATTTCTTAATATCTCTTCTCTTACATCCTTCTGCAAAAACTTATAGGAGTAATAATACAAAAATTAGGAACTATATTTCGTTACTGATAAATAAAAAAATCTACATTTAATTTCACTCCTGAAAGCGCGCTCTACAAGTCATGATTACACGGGAGACGCACGAACGCGCAAGCTCTAAAAATCTCCGTTTGAAATGCATCGCCCTTGAAAAAATGCCGTCACGAAAGGGTAAGATTGGTTTTACAGACGTTGTAACTACCAAATACTGTAGCTGAGAGATTTGTTAGTGGATCATGGAGTGGCATTGCCCGGCGAGTGATGTACAAACTTTTAGTACAACGAACAAAGGATTAGATATATAGATATAAAAAGACAACTTCATTGGTTCACCTATTAGAGTTTACGGTTTTAGAGTATTGAAAAAATTTGGTGATTCCACCAAAATTTTGTAGGATTTCTAGAGAAATAACATATGGATTACAACGTAATTAACACCAAAGAAAACCGTATAATTCAGTTTACAATCTTTACTCATAGTCAATTGTCCTCGCCAAGGTTTTCAATCCATCTTAAATATGTTTGGTATAAAAGTGGATACATCGGCCGAACGGCCACAATGATTTTTGAAATCCTGTATAAGTCTACTTACCGGAAGGATACACAAAGTGCCAACCCAAAATCGGTATTTGTGGCAAGCCTGCATTTATTCGTTGTGTATGATTTAAGCAATCCTTTGTTTTCAACACTTCTACCATGGAGTTAACCATTATTGCAGTAAACTATGTAGCGGTTATTAGACTGTTAAGCCAGTCGAGTTATACTAGAGACGGGATTTTTAGGCAAAATGCCTCTAGATCAAGGCAAATTAAAAATAATACAAAAATCTATATGTCTCTCTTGACAAATCAAGCGATCAGCTATGTTTTATTTTGCCTAGTTGCCTATTTGGACTTTTACCAGCCTAAATCGTGGTTTTTTCGCCTATTTTGCCCTAAAATCATATTTATTTGGTCTAAACGTTTTTTTTTTTTAAAATTTAAATAATATGGTTTTACACAGCGCATCTTTTTTAAATGTAAATTTTAGTTTTACAGCTAAAATGCTATAAACTAATACAACGATGGGTTTTCCCGGTCTATTGTGTGAGGGGCAAAGTTTGGGATTTGCCTGCCGTAAATTTTAAAATATTTTAACCCTATTGAAGATATATCCTCAATTATCGGCTTATCGCCTCGGGTTCATTTAAACCTGCACCCACGTTTTCATTTTACGGGGAATCCCTATCGGTTTTGTTTACGCCCTGTAACATTAAACCATATAAGCAAATTTCTTCCCCCTGTTAACGTGATTAATGAATACACGATGCCCATTCATAGTTTATACAATGGACATCTTGATATTGCAGTTTAGATTTTATATTTATTCTCTTAATGTTTCTCTGGAGCGTATATGTGTGTGTTCCTATAGCGAGGTGGACTTTGACGAATCAGTATATAGAGAAAGACGAACTTTGAATTTTCATTTATATCGTAGCTTCCCAACGAATTTTACTCAGTGTAATTGTGTATTTCCACCTACAACAATGCCAAAATCCAAGGAATCACATAGCGAAAAAGTTCAAAAATGGCTGAAGGCAATTAGAGGCACTACTGTCTTTCAGCTGAATCCAAGCAACAGTGAAGAGTTGTTTTGTAAAGCGTGCGGAAAAATGGTAAAGGAACGTTTTTGTTTTTCTTTCCTAACTTGTTCAAAAATATTATTGGGTTACTTGCAAAAAGAAAAATCATTTAGAGCAACATGCTACTGCTCCTGGACATCAGGCAAATTTAGGAAACCGTTGGGGAACCAAAATGTTAATAGACACCAAAATTCAAGAGAAATCGCCCGTTTTTAAATCGAGTTTTATGCGACGCTTTTATGTCTGCAAATATTCCTCTGGACAGTTTTAAACTATTCAAAATTGCGAAATTTTCTCACTAAATACTGCAACAAGAATGGGGCAAGCTTTGAAAACCTTAAGAACAACATAGTAACAAAATGTTACAATGAGGTAATTAAAATAATAAATAATATTTAAAAATGTATTTTCATACTTGAGTGTCATTAAGATTTTGTTTACACCTATAATATTTTTTTTAATTTTTTAAAACTATTAATACTATTCGCGAGAAGTTCGTAAAAACGATTTTTGGATATCTATAGATGAGACGACTGACTCTAAAGGTCGTATTTGGCAAATATGATTGTGGGTAAGCTTTGTTCTGAAACACCAGGAAACCGTATTTATGGCTACAAAGAACTTGAAAGAACAAATTGCAATACATGGCAAGATTCGTGAACCAAGCTTTAGGTAAATATATTATGCAAAAAACTTACTTTAATAATATTGTAAATTTAATGCTAGATATTTAAGTTAAAAGCAACTCTCGTATTTTAGGTATTTTGTGGCCAACAGATGTTATTAAGTACGAAAAAGTCAAGCTTTTAGTCACGGATGGTGCTTCTTATATGCTCAAATGTGGTACAAATTTGAAGATTTTTTATAAAAAATCTTAATCATTTAACATGTTTTGCACATAGACTCAATTTGGTGTGCGAATGTTCTAAGAAATCAATATGCTAATGTTAATGGTTTAATTTCAAAACCAAGAGAGTCTTTTTAAAAGCTCCACTGCGTGTGGCATTGTATAAAAAATCTGCCAGATCTCCCTTTGCCCCTCGAACCTGTTCTTTAAAACGTTGGGGACTTGGTTAGAGGCGGGAGTTTTTTATGCTAATAATTTTGAAGCAATAAAATCAGTAAGTTACTTTTTTAGCAAAATTTTTAAATAAGATTGTTTTTATTTAACGCTTTTTGTTTTAGGTTGTAATATCGGTTTGACAAAATTCAGCTAATTGTATTGAGCAAGCGCAAGAATACTTTTTTCCAATCAAAATGTCATAAACGATCTTTTATCTCAAGTGGCATTATAAATTTCTCATTGATAACATCAAAAGATTAGAAACATTCGCCTTCCTCTTACAGATTTTGTTGCAGTAATTAATAATGCCCAAGCCGCTTTCAAGAATGCCCCAGGAAAGTTGGCAAAATAATTTTGTCAAAGTTTAACCAAGTGATTTCGAAAAATCCAGGTTTCCAAACGGTTAAAGAGTTTGCTGAGCTGCTCAGTGGCGAAACAGTTGAAGCTACCCCTCATGCCACAGCTGACTGGTCCATATTTAAGTTTTGTCCTACAACCTCGTGTGAAGTAGAACGTTATTTCTTCGTAAAAACTGCTGTTTTCCGCCGAAGAACAAATTTTACTAACGACAACTTGGAAAAAAAATCTTGTGTGCTACGCAAACGCGAAATTTGAGGACATGTTTTCACGGCGATTAATTAATTTATTTATTATTTTAAACCCAAAAGAATCTACATATTTTAGTATTAGTTAAAATTTGTATGTTTATTTCTTTTTATGGCTGAAATGTACCTAAAATTACATTAAATATCGTCTTCTTATTCATGTTTTTAAATAAAATGATTTTTGTGGGTTTAACCCTTTTTTTTTAAGTATTGCCTAACATGCCTAAATCACGTTTTTTCGTCCTAAATACATGGTTTTTAGACCAAAAAAAGGGCCTTTTTAGCTGTTTTTTTTCGTCCTAAAAATCCCGTCTCTAGTTATGACATATGTTTCCCCATTGTACCACCCATCATTGTTTATTACTATAGGCATAAAATTGTATTCAATACGCATCGTAATGTATTCTTAATTACTCCTTCAGTAGTCGCCCGTAAACTGTAAACTCACTCAAGTTTATAATTTTACGATTTACTTAAAGATTTTAATTTACATATTGAATAATTTATTTGCTATATAAGGTTATTTTTTTCACTTAGCTTGTTAGTTTTCAGTTCTTGCTGCTGATAATGATAAGCTTGGCTATCGAAACGTGCGTCCAGTACGAGTTAAGTGTTGTGGTAAGGGCCACAGATTTAGAGTACCCGATTAATAAAATCATATTATAACAACTTGTTTTCTTCATTTTTGTAGATATAGCATATCAATTTTTGAGTTTTTTTATACGCAAATTGATTATCTTGGCAGATGAAATCTATATCTCTATTTTTGTAATATATAAAAATTCTAAAATTTGGGCAAAAAAAGGGATGTAAAACAGTTTTAAACCTTGTTTTTAACTTTTTTTTTGATATTTCTTTTATAGTTTCTGAGTTATTAAGTCAAACAGTGAAGGTAAGGGGTTGACCCTAAGGGTACTTTACAACCCGCCAGTGTGAAATTGGTCAGCTAAGAGAGTTACCGTTGTACTTTCACTACATTGGGTTTTATTTAAATCGGTAGAGATACACTTACCTTGCCAGTCGTATTTTTTGTTTTACTCTCTGATTTATTAAAACAAACATGATGCTGGATATATTTTAAAGTTTAGTTACGTTGAATTTTTTTACTTGTGCGTAGAAACAAAATCATCTGCAAAATTTCATTTCTAAATTTTTATCGTAACACAGCTGAGCCGTGTATTTCTTTTTATTTTTTCGCAAATGAAAAAAGTAAAACGCATGTATACATAAGCATGCATTATCATGAAATACTATGCTTTAGTGGAAAACTACAACATAATGCATGTATAATAAATGTTTATAATTTAGCTACTATCTCAAACTTGTGTCTTCCTACCTGCATTTAAAATTACACTTTAAAAATTCTATTTTCTTATAATTCTGGAGTTGTTAACAACCAGAATATTACAATACTTGATGATCCTGCTTTGGGGTTGCATCCAGCAATGTCTTCAAATTTTCTCGATGGACACTGTAAAAGTATTCGGCAGTAGTTGGCGGGATTTTGTTTTATCTTGCTCCCTTATTAAAAGCGAATATTGAATATGACCATCTTACACCTGAAAATGTTTTGTCTTTTTTAAAAACTCTGCAGTTAATATATATAATTTAACCACACCCAATGAATCCAAAGAAATTCTACAAAGTTTGTATAATTGTATAAACCAAAGGGCCTTTGAGCTCTCTCCATTAATAAGAAGAAGTATTTTTTGCATCTTGTGTTCATCTCGTACCAATTCGAGAGGTAACACGATTGTACGATTTTACTGCTCTAAAGTTAAAACAATAGCTGTTATATACACATCGATTATGGGTTAATTTAACGGTTTTTATGTTTTTTAATTTTTTCATGACTTTATTTGTCTTCTCTAAGGGATCTTTTTTTTTCATTAACTACCCTAGAAACATGACAAAATCGTTGACAAAATGCCGAACGACTTAAGTATAGTCGATTAAGAAAATTCAAATGATGTGTTAAACTGATAATTATTTCGTGACAAACATACTTTAGATATAATTTCATTAGCCAACCAATGGTACGCTGCCATTTCAACGAGTACAATACTTGAGTAACCGATAAGGCCTATTAAATGGCCGACGTCAGTGTTTCCCTGAAACAAAATAAGATGCTATTTATTTGCAATATGGAGAATATAGATTATTTTATATGCTGTTATACGAAAAATATAAATTTTTTTGGAATATACAACACTGCGGTGCGAGCTAGTACATGTATAAGGTTTTTCTTTTTACTTTGATCACGACTCATTTCCGTTACTATTGCAGATACAAAAAAACTTTTCAAATAAAAACTGTGTTTTACCTCTATCGAAAAAAAATTCAGTATTGCATGTAGAGGGTGCGGCCAACAAAACATGCTTTTGCTTTTTTTAACGGAACATCCTACACAGTTCCATATTTTTGGATAGCTCTTCATCTCTTGATTCTAAGTATATAATATTATGTAAGCCTATTTTAAGTGATTAGTGCCTTATTTACTAAATAAAATTAGGCAATATTCTATGTTAGAAAGCAAGGAGGCTCTGAAAATGATATGTCAAAGTTAAATAATTACTTTTTTTTTGCTATATGTAAATCTTTAAATTGGCATAGGTTACACTATAGCCGAAAAGGTAGAAACGCTTTCCATATATGTAGAAAATAATAAAAACACATGCGGCAAGAAGAATTGCTTCCGGATCTAGAAACTCCTTCTGCAAATACTTCGTAAATGTTTATCGTCATGCAAAAAATACAAAAAAATTTGCACGAAAAAGGCGCCAGATCAGAATGAATGAAGAACGTCTGCTACCGTTTTACTGCCTTGAAAAAAAAATAACCAAAAACAAAAAAAGACAAGAACTCCAAAATAGCCACGTCCTGCGCAAACAATTATCCCCTAATATTCTTTATAAAGCGACACCTTCATTCAGGGTGCCAGCCTGCTCGTCGGTGAGGGGGTGGTTCGGTACTACTCTCCAAAAACGATAAACCTCAAGGCGCCACCTGCTTAAAACAACCCTGTCCGGTGTTTGGATAAACAAGAACCCACAAAGTTGGTACTGAGAATGAATTACTAGGAAAAGAGATGGCGTTGCCGGATAATTACTTCAAAATAAAGAAAAACCAATCCAAAATAAGGCGCCAACATATACGATCTGAGAAATAAAAGTTTGCACACACACTGTGCACTAGCGGGAAAGAAAAAACGTAACAGGTCTTAATTCGTTGTTTTATTTTAAAGGTAAAAATTAAATACTTGCCAGCACGTCTCATTAAATAACTTACTTCATAATTTTGTTATAGAAAATTTGGAGAGTTAGATAAAAGTATCTCCATGCACAATCCATCGAGCTTTTAAAAAGTATGACTACAAGTCGTATCAAATATTACTGGTCCAATTTAGTCAACAAATAATTGGAAGTTTATACAATGACCCTAATTTCTTTAGTGAAATTTTATAGACAGATAAGTCCACTTTTTCTACTTTCGGGAGACTTTCGGGACGCTTCGGGACACTAGCGGGAATGAAAAAAATGATAGAAAAAGGAAAGTAATGCAAATAAAAAAGTCTAAAAGGAAATCAATGCATGTACGGAATGGCATTTTTTAAATAAAGTAATAGTAGCCAATTTTGTATAGTTTCAAATTAATAGCGGAAACATATTTGGAAACAATTACTCCACAAGCATATGGTTTTAGCCGTCCAAGAACAATGAAACAATCAATTTCCCGTTTTGATGCAGTGCTGGGACAATTCAATTGCTACGCCAATAGTCCCGATTTAACATCATTGAATTGTTTCCTATGGGAGATCAAAAGAAAAAGTGAATTTTGATTCCAATGCAAGCGTTAACACTCAAAATTCTGGATGAAGTTGATAATTTGAAAGAAAGAAATAACGATTGCATTTCTAATGGTAGACAAAACTTAAGAAGATGATATTGGTTGTGCATAGACAGCAATGGAGGTCATTTTGAGCAGTTCCTTTAAATTTAAATTAAGTAGTAGTTCTGTCAAATAGGTTTGTTTTTGCATCTATTTCCTACATATTATATTTTTTACGTTTTTAAATAAAATGAGTCGCTAATTATTTAAAATAGTTTTAAAAAATATAATATGTAGGAAATAGATGCAAAAACAAACCTATTTGACAGAACTACTACTTAATTTAAATTTAAAGGAACTGCTCAAAATGACCTCCATTGCTGTCTATGCACAACCAATATCATCTTCTTAAGTTTTGTCTACCATTAGAAATGCAATCGTTATTTCTTTCTTATTAAATATTATATATATATATATATAGATATATATATATATATATATATGTATATATATATATATCGTGCATTTTTTTTATCACTGAACATGTACATTTACCTTTCATGCGTTGACATAGTTGAACATAGGGGCGTTTAGCATGGCGAGTAGCTACTAGGATTATTACAGGAAATAAAATACAAATACGTCGAATTTGACATTGAATTTGTACATAAAATTTGACACTTAAACTTTGAGCTAATCCTGTCTACGGGTCAGAAAAAGGCAGTGATTGATTGTGTATTAACGAAGAAAATATTGCAATGGGAATCGTAATGGAAGTACAAAATAGAATAAGGAGAATATAATGTCTCAACAAGTGTTCGAAGAGCCCACCTTCACATTCCACCCAGTTTGCAAGCCAATTATGAAATTCTCGAAGTGAAAAGATTAAATGTCAAATTTGACGTATTTGTGTTTTATTTTTTGTAATAATCCCAGTAGTGTGTTGAACCCCCCTAAGTTCAATTATAAAAAAATGCGTCAACGCATGGAGGGCAAATGTATATGTTCAGCAATAAAAAAACTGCACTGTATATATATAACGTTATATCAAATTAGGAAATGTAGGGCTATCCAAAAATGAAAATATTCAGTGTGTCCCATTGAAAAACACAAATATATATTTTACTGGGAGCCTCTGCAAGTGCCGTAAAATTTCGTAGTAAATTATGAAAACCTACAATAGATCGAGTAACTATCAAACAATATAGCTGTAATAGCACCGGTTTTATTGAACACCTATGTAATGTACAATAACTTTGAATTGCGCGCATGGAAATTCAATATTACTCTGAGTTCATAGATTTTAAAAACCATTGAATTTTTTCCATATAACATAAGTTCGATATTTTCTTTATTAAGCACTTTCTACATTGCAAAATAATCTTGAATTAGAAAACCGGATAGTGGATCCGGATCCGAGAATCCGATAGGGTATCCGGAATCAAGATTTGAATAGCGGATCCGTATCCACTATCCGATTTCCTAATTCGGACAAGATCAATTCAAGATTATTTTGCAATGTGGTAAGAATAAGGAAAATATCGAACTTATGTTATATGTAAAAAATGTAATGGTTTTCAAAATCAGAGTAATATTGAATAGCGGATTCGGATCCGAGCACCGGATAGTGGATCCGGATTCTAGGGTCTGGATATCTGGATCTCAATTTTATCGGATCTACAGTACTAGTTACCACACTTTTAATCGCTAGAGATAAAATACTATTTGATATTTTTTGTATCTGGAATAATAACGGAAATAAGAAATGGTAAAAATAAAGTTAAAAACCTGGTATACGTTTCTAAAAGCACTTGTCCTACTTATTATTGAAAGCAATAGAGTAAAATGTGCTAAGGAATATTAGTTGGCTGTGACAAGAAGCTATTAGGAAGAATATTTTTACAATGTATTACGTACACCCTTACCATTATTGTTAACTGTAGGATGGTATTACAAATAACGATGCATCCACTGGTATACTGCACAAACAAGGGAAATCCCAGCAAAACATTTATCTTATTCGTGAATCTGAAAAAAATTCTTTTAATATTCACTTATCTAAGCGCTGAAAATTATGTTCAATAGATTTCGATGGAAATCCTCAATCGTTTACGTTGCATTCATAACCTCTTTCTACAGCTTAAAGTTGGTGTATAGATAATATTTATGAAATAATGAAGAACTTTAACAAAAAGCAAATTGACACAAAATTACTTACTCAATAATTACATAATGCAACGCAATACATTCCTTTAAGATATCTTCAGTTGCTAAATTTATATTCCTGGAATTACTAAAAGTTTTCAATGTCCTGCTTTCTTTTGCCTCTTCCAATAAATTGGTTAAACGCTCTGACAATATTTTCATTTGTGCAACATCAAGGCCCAGTATGGTCAGGTAAAGTATATCAAAAGAGGTAGTGTTAAGAGCCATGTAAAGGCACATTACAATATGCAGATATTTGTAAAAGACTTCGAGGTGGCCCGATTCAAATGGCGGTGGTATTAACATCGCTCTAGTGTTTGCGACAAGAGGCAAAATGCTATACGCCGTAACTACAATTGTCATTGTAACCGCGAAATATCTAAACATCATCGATGATATTTTATTTATAGCTTGGATGTGCCGATTGAGCTTCTCATTGTGATTATTAAAGATATCGGATTTTAAATCAGCCAATAAAGATTGAAAACATTCCCTATTGATTAAAAGTGTGAGCCTTCTGGCGATATAATTCCCCATAGGAAGCAATATACATATCATCCAGTTTGTTAATCTAACATTGTTTTCATATAATGCGTTTTTGATGTTTGCAATTATAAGTGTAACGACAGCAATCTCGAATAAGCAATTTAATACTATCTTGATCACATCAGATGTAGCAATACTTTTTATAAATAGGATCCCATTTTTAGACAGAATATAACTTGGAGCTTTTAAAGTTTCTAAACAATTTACTGTCGTCATTCAGATGTATGTATTTAATATATATATATATATATTTATTCGATGTTTTTCCGTGTATGTATAAGAAAAGAAAACTGAA
The DNA here is from genome assembly GCA_029619315.2 of Dynastes maya. Lineage (NCBI taxonomy): Eukaryota > Metazoa > Arthropoda > Insecta > Coleoptera > Scarabaeidae > Dynastes > Dynastes maya. The sequence goes on along the minus strand of JAROYE020000003.1, from coordinate 56,573,370 downwards.
GCCTTTAGCAATGTCAATGCTTATATATAGGTACAAATAATGCACGTAATAGCTTCTTTCCTACTCCGATCGCCTCTAATTGGAGCTCATTACATATACAAACGCGTTAGGATGCAGCTTTATTTTCGTATTTTGTTCGCAGTTAAGATGATATAATTTGTACATTGTTATTATTTATGTTGTGTGATTGCATTCTGATTGGTCGAATAGATGGCTGCCAAAGTCTGATCCACTCTGAACGTATTTTATTGTCTGTCGTGTGGCACATATTGTTCAGTTACAAGATTTTATTGTTTTCATTTGTTATTTTATTTTCTTTAGTATTTCGTTGTTCTACTATCTGTTTTTAGGGCAGTACAGCTATAATTGTGCAGCAGCAGGTAAGAAATGAAAATACTAATATTTTCTGAATCCGAACTTATGTTTTCACGCTTTATGTGCAGCGCTATGTAAATGTCAGAAATGATAAATAAAACACTTCTGAGTGTTCCGAACGGCACAGGTTCATGTCCCAGCTGGGACGGTTAGTTTTTAATTATGGATAAAAATCGGAGTATGCCTTCTTCTGGGATAAGGAAGTAAAACCAGGTCCAGTGTCAATACGATGTTTGGGACGTTAAAAATCCCTACCAATGATTGGAACACTTCTGGATTGGCTAAAATTCTAGTAGGGTTGGCTAATGATCATAGTAATCGATGCCTAGAAGGGCGAGATGTATTCCGTAACTCGACTCTTCGCCCAATAATATAATAACAACTCTTGAGCATAGTGGCCTATTTCTGTAATAAAACTCCTAGCAACTGGTTACAATGACGTTTCGGTGGTCACGGCCGCCTTGAATAAAACGTATCTTACTTCGACTAGATTGATTCTAGTCGAAGCAGTATATTAGACATGTAGCGTTAACGCTATATAAAACAATTTTTAAAATGTTAGAATGTGTAACAAAAATGTAATTTGTAAGATATGTTTTATCCGTTTATTCGAAAAAGGTGGCTACGATCGCGGAAAAGTCATTGTAATCAGTTGCTACAATTTATTAAAGTTTTGTTAAAGAAATAGGCCACTACACTTAAGAGTGTTTTATTTATTATAAATTAAATTGGCCAAGAAAAATCACAGGAAAATTAATACGAAAATTTCCCTGCATCAACTATAATGTCAGAAATGATACATTCACAGCCGAGAAAGAGTTTAAAGACGTATTTCGTTATTCGGGATAAGCAATCAGTATGTAACACACTAAAAGCTCAACATCCTAATTTGAGTAGGACGAAAGCTGTTGCGTTTGCCACACAAGCAGCAGGTAAGTATTTTGTCACTATCTAAACCGCCAGTTTTACAATACAATTGTTTTGCAGCGATATGCAGAGCCAGTGTGTTTAATGTTCTAGCTGAACATAAAATGCGAGAGTTCCAAGTACCAGCGGTATATAAAAATATTGACGATATTACTAGAAACATAGTACGACATACCGTACATTAATTTTTTTTTTGAAAATCAAGTATCAACTATCGATAAAATGTTAGCAGCAGCAAATGCAAATGATCATGCTCAATTTTTATGTAGGTTGTAAAAAGAATTCAACTTTCGGTAAGCGAATTAAATAGAATATGATCGAAATGACAAATATAGAATGTATTTATTTACAGATTGAAGAAAAGGGGCAGGGATAACTTCTTAAAGTTAGGTCATCAGTGTTTATAATATGTAACAATTAGAACAAAATGTCCGAATTGTGTGATGTGCATTTAAAACAATAGCTGAAATTATCACAAATTTGTAGATTTCTTATATGATTTCTTTTCTTCCAGAGCACATGAAATTCATTTAGTTTATTGTATTTTTCTTGAATGTATGTATTTGCAAAGTGTAACATCTAGTTTATACATTTCATGTACTTGGGTTATACTTGTAGGAAATAATAATTATTACTATTAAGACTATTAAGACACATTTAAGGTAACAAAATGCCTCGCACTTGTACTAGGTGCGTTTAAAATTATACATACAAATATACGTTGCGAATTTATGAAAGACATACAAACGTTGCGATTTAATATATACTGAGACGCATTTATACTAATGTACATAGATATATGCCCACAAAATATGTATACAAACAAGTAAGGAAACCATATTATAAAATGTATATAATACGAAGGTATATACGTATTTTTTATGTATTACAAGAGGGAAACCTCACATTTTTTTATTTTTTTTTATGTAATAGCAAGGGGAACTGTTTTAATATATTTTTTTATACATGCATACTGTGTTTCATTTCAAGAGGTACTGAGCTATCGAGCAAATAAGCAAATATTTTATACGTCTAAGCAAAGCGATTGGTCCTCCCTCTTCGCAGGAAAGATACACCGAAGCAGACGACTAGCGGCATTGTTCTTCAAACCAGGAGAACGTAACAGGTTCATTCCTTTTTCATGAAACGGTGAACGTAGAAAGATATCATAATAACTTATTGCAACCTTTTCTAAATCAGTTGCATGATGACAAAGAATGAACTTCCTACATGCATATTTTGACAACCGTGTAGTAGATTTTCCTTCACGTTCTGCTGTTCTAAATATTTCAGGTTATCTTATTTTTCCACACCTAAAAAATGCAGTTTTTAAAAATACACCACACACAATACAAGAACTTATCGAAGCAATTCAAAATATTTGTGGAACAGTAATGCCTCAACACCACGTCATTTAAAAACATGAAACGACGAGTAAAGACTTGCGTTGAAACCGAATGAGATCACTTTGAGCATTTGTGCGTACGCTGTTGAAACTCGCTTTATATAGACTCACATATGTATGTATAGGTATATGTTATACCGACTGGTTTGAAACGATTCAAACGCTATACTTGAATACTGCTCCGCGAGAATACCACACGCAGCAGCTTTTTGTTTGGATGAGAGAGTGTTATCAAAAAGAATTAGTATTCGAACTGGTAACCGATTGAATTGAAGTTTTTAATAATGTTTATTATTAATTCTTGTATTTATAAAGCTACTTTTTTCTAATGAAAAGAGTTACGTGTTGGGAATAGTAGTTTATTAGTGCTAATGTTGTTTCTGTGTTCATTCGTGTGCGACTATCAATAAAAATGTATTTTTATGAATGTTTCCCAAATAGTTTAAAAATGAACGTTTTACGCTTATTTGGGGAACAACTTAGGAAGTGGATTTATTCATTTTCATAGGTTTTGCTAAGTACGAGACTGTATTATTATTATAAACCTGACTTACTATCAAACTTTCATTTTTAACTTTTTGTTTCTAATAATAATAATAATAATAATAATAATAATAATAATAACAACAATAATAAATAAGTATATTTGTTATAAATTCAAAAGAATATAGACAATTGCAACAAGTACACAATATCACATAATAACAAACAAGTTTTATTTATAGTTGTTAAATCTACAGTTTTTAGTCATTGCTGGATGTGCGACCCAATTCGAAAAATTCGTTTAATGAACATATACAGTGATACACAAGAAAGGCTCTAATACTCCGCTTAAAACATTTATATTTAAAATTGGTTTCAGGTCAAAATAGAATGTTGCTGTACTAATAATTGTAATAACGCTTGTCCTAGGAAAGATTTAAATTATCCATATGCAGATACATAAATAAGCAGATGCGAAAGTCAGTTAGGTTCGAGGCTTGACTGAGTACGAAAAAGGAATACGTCAGCATTAGTAGGGGTAAAGAGGCGGCATCACACATGCATTGCTAGGTCGCGTATATCATTCTATCATTGTCTTAAACAAGAATAGAATGCATACGCGATACTGCTTCTTTACCCTCTTAACGCTGACGTATTCCTGTTTAAGCTCTCAGTCACGTCCCGATCCTAACTGACTTTCATCTCTGTAAATAAGACACTTTATGCTAATTTTACATACATTTATTTTGGTAGTGTGTGATAGATTCCATATATCTGCTGCAAATGTGCAAAATATGGTACGTAATACGTGGAAGTGTCATCCATCGTTTTTGTAGTTGTAACTACTATTACAAAAATGCCAATTTCAGTGAACGGGAAATTGAACTCTTTCAGAATAATACTTTCCCCCTTTTCAGATAAAATGCAGTGGTAATTTCCTTCACTGAAGAAAGAGTATTTACTATCCGGTGTAACTAGAAGAACATAATTAGCAATTTATTGTTCTATCGCCAAACTTAATATAGTAGCTAAAGTTTTTGAGAAATTGATAACCGATCACCTTTTATATGAAGTACAAAGTAATATGATTCAACAACATGGCTTTATGCCTTGTAAATTCGTACTGACCTACAATTTATCTACGAATTTATCTACAAATCGTAAGAATGACGCCGTGCAGGTGGACTTAGTGTTCACTGATTTTTGAAAGGCTCTCGACACAGTGGATCACCAGATTAATCAATAAATTGTATACCTGTTCTATACGAGATGATTCTCTTCAATGGTTCAACGTCAAGCTGTTGCGCTGAACGGTGAGGTGTCGCGTTTCGCGAATGTTACTTATGGTGTGCCACAAGACTTTCGCCTAGATTCAATTCTTTTTATTCTATTTATTAACGATATACTTTCATGTTTCCCAAATAGCAATTTCTTATTGTATCCTGATGATTTGAAAAATTATTGAAAAATTTATTCTTTAAATAACTTTAAATAACACATCTAAATGCAATACAATGTCATTTTCTAAGGGAACCTTGTGATATATTACTATATCACGGTGGTGTTAAAGTGAAATTACAAAAAATCAGATGCTTTCCTAGTCAACTTATTCTGGGGTAGTAAATAATAAGCAGATAAACTGTTTGCTACAAGTTTTCCTTATCTTGAATGATATATCCATATGCTTATCGGCGACAGGAACCCTATATTATTGGCTTTATAATATAGTTCCAACTTCGACCACGGGATGTCGCCACGTGCATCTTGAATGCCTACTTAAAGTCAGCTGTAGAGAAATAAACTATCACCACGTGTTTATTAATCAGTGAAACAAAAGTTGTTTGCGGGCTCAGTGACTAAGAAAAAAAGGTGTGACACATTGACGAATCTTACTGAAGGGTATGCTCTTGTGGCCAGAGGTTCATCAAAGAAAAAAGTAAGTAATATTAACCGAATTTATTTACACGATATAAATCAGAATAAAAATTCTTTAAAATAATAAAAGAACATATGTCTCTCGGGTTCTTACAACAACAAAGAAAAGAACATCAGAATTGCCAATATTTGCTGATCGGCGGATGCAAAATACAGAATTTACTTCTGGCGCTTACATTTAAAGTATTATAATTGGACATAAACTATTAAATATTTACACGGACTTTGTTTATAACATAAGAAAATAAATAATCTAACATCGATTTATGGGCAAAGTTTAAATAGATTTCTATTTTCGCTAAATTTTAGAAAAGAAAACGCGTCGCCCTTTACGAATTTGTGAGATTTTAACACGGAATTGTACGTCGAAAAGGCCAGTTAAATCCGTATGATTGCGGAACATCGACGTTATCGCCCGAACTTCGCAAAAGCCAGATAATACCGACGATTGCGTAGCGCGGTCGGGGAGTCCTTCTGCTCAGCTAAAATACCGGGCAGTATCAGGCAAAGCAATGATATTTTGGACGGCTTATATAGGAGATTTCGGGCCTGACGCGGCACTTTTTGTTGCTGATGTATTTCGACCTTGTATATGAAGAAGCTTATGAGCACGCCGTTGCACAAACCCCGCAATTATTGAATTTACATAATAAATATACTAACACTCAACATAAACAGTACCATAAACAAGGTATAGTTGCGCTCAAAATAGTCGGTTCTGGTTCTTTGGAAAATTAATTAATAAAATGAAATAAAAGTTTACAAATTTTTTAAAGACTGGTTATAAAAGGTGAAAATAAAATGTATTTTTTTATATCTTTTCCAGATTTAACAGTCTTTAAATCCGACGAACTTTGATTGTTCGTCACAACCTCACCCATCGTTTTTGATTGCATTTTGACGAAACATTAACAAGAGTGACCTGGATGCGTGATCCGGGCGTCACTTATGATAATAAATTGAGGTCTGTTTGCCACTTCGAGAATATTGTATCGGATGCCAATAAACTTTTGGCTTTTTTGGTGCGTTGTTGTCGTGATTTGACTGACGCTAATTGCGTAATTCTTTTGTGTTGGTCCTGTCGGGGCTTAAATGCTGCAGCTCAATGTGAAACCCCGTCTTTGAAATACATACAGACTTGAGTCCGTACAGAGAAAATTTATTCGATACCTAAATTTAAAATTTCTTCATCGTGAAGAATCCTATAATGTCAGTCGTCGAAGGTTAAATCTGCTACCTTAGCCTCACGGTGTGCCATTCCAGACATGACTTTGCTCTATAAAACTCTTTATAATCATTATAATTCTCCAGAAATGCTGCACTCTCTTGATTTTCATATTCCATCACATTTTTCGCGTCGAACAAACACATTCTCGGAACCGTACTGGGCAGTCCTCACCATTCTGGCGCATTATGCAGACGTTCGATACAAATTGTGGCTTATTTTTTGAAACCTTACCTGCTTTTATATTATTTGTTTATCGTCAGCTATGCAATTCTGACCATAATTAGTACTGTAGTTTTAGTATTGTAGTTTTTGTAACGTATTTTTCTCGTTTTGTATTCTGTTGTAAAAACCTTACCTGTTAGCAATGCTGTTTTTTTCTGTATTTTTATGTGTCCGTTTTTGAGGCGGTTTCCTTGTGAATGCCCCAAAAACAGTAAAATAAAATAAAAATAAAACCTACTTACCTACTCACCTACTTACTGGGTTTAGCCCATTTTGTAAAACTTATTTAATATTTGTATAGCATTGTATAGCATAGAGTCAAGATATTTCACCTTCTTTTAACGCTTACATTTGGTCGTAATTTAATCAAAACAACAACAATAACACACATTTTGATGAAAACTAACATCCTTTTATATAGATTTTGGGCAGTATTATAAAATAGATTTGCAAAATATTTTTTTTTATGATGCAATCCCTTCCTACTGCGCATTTTTACGAAACAGTTGGCAAACTATGAATAAGTATCTGGAACATCTTGTTCTAAGAAGTGTTTTAATTACGCAAGTTAGATGGGATACAATCTCTTCTACAACTTCACTAATACTTTAAACTATGTTCACGTCAAAATAGTGAAAGGAGTCAATTTTCGATAATATTCTGGATACCATTTGGTTCTTTAGTTGTGCGCACCGTTCATTTAGTTGTATTTTGCTCTAATCAAGGCGAATACTGAATATGACCATCTTATTATCTGAAATGACTCTTTACTTCAAATAGTTGGCAAAATTGTACAATACCATTTACCACGCCCAAGGAATCCAAGGAAATGTGCACAAAATTATACAGCTGTATAATTAAAGGTTTCTGAGCCCTTTCCATTAGCAAAATAAGATGCTTCTGGCATCCTATGCTTACCTCATACCATTCTGAAAGATAGCATGATTCCACGATTTTACCGCTCTGAAATTTTGCAAAACATAATTAAGCCGTGTTAGTAATGGACTAACCTACTTTAAAAATAATTTCATTAGCTAGCCAGTGATACGCCGCCATTTCAACGAGCACTATACTTGAATAACCACTGATACCTATTAGGTGACTAGTATCAGTATCTCCCTGAAAGAAAAAGTAATGTCAATAAAATAAGTTATATACAGGGTGAGTTGGGAGCAATGCACCAAAGTTCAGGAGTATATATTACGCGTCAAAAGAATTCAAAACAACTGATATGTTGTTACCCTATTTTTATTGGTTTTGAAGTTATGACGTCATATTAAAATTCGATTCACACATTGTTCTAATGGGTTTTTTTAATAAGTGCTCAAAATTACCTGTAGGGCGGCTGTTGCATTTCTAATTGATTCGTGCCTTTCTCTAATATCGGCTGGAGCATTTCTAACACGGCGAAGTAATGCATCACGAGTGTGGAGTTTTACTTTGAACCAGCCCCATAAAGAATGATCTAATGGAGTGCGGTCTGGAGACCTTGTAGGCCAGGTAATTGGACCAGCACAACCAATCCAACGCTCTGGAAATCTCGCATCCAAATGTTACCTGACCTGATGACCGAAATGTGTAAGGGCTCACTTTTGTTCATATATGTTAAGTTAAGAAGAAGTACGGCTGTACTCGTTAGGTCCGCAGGGATGGTTACTGGGTAAGGTAGCCAAAAATAAAACAATCGCTCAATTGTTCAGATTCTGAGCATTCGCAATTAGTTTATTGCTTCATAGGAGAAGACCAATTGGCAAAATAAGATATAGAAGACGAGACATTACAATCAACTACGTAGTGACGTTTTAAAAAAATTCTAAATGTTGTTAATGAAAAACATTTTAATTATTAAAATTTGAAGAGAACAAGTTTTATGTGACTAGAGCGAGGAAAAAAAATGTCACTAGCGCTATCCGTGCAAGACCCATTCATCTCACAATGCCAACGGTGAATAGCGCTGCCCGTAGTGAGCTATTCCGTCACTTGCGTTGTCGACGGCGTATGGCCCCGTCCGTGTAAGTTTTTCTCTTCACGACGCCGACAGCGTGTAGCGCTGTCCGTAGTGAGTAACCCCTTCCCGTAATTTATTTGATTTAAATCTGCGCCTATCACCCGTAAATTTAGCTTACTGAAATTAGTTGCATCACCGAATCTAAGTTCAGTTTATTTCCGAAAAACTTTGGTTTGTAAAAAGAATTCAGATCTAAACATTGCCGAAGCTTGAACATAATGTTCTTCTTTTTCAAATTGTAAATATTTTCCCTCCGAAATTTAATTGTAAATATTTTATCTTCAAAATCTAACTGTATAACCGAATGTAAGAGAAACTTTTGTTTATTTGCAAATAAATAAAAGAATTAAACATTATCGAAACTTGTACATAATATTTCCCTTTCGCAAATTGTAAATATACTATTTCCGAGATTGATTGTATCACCGAAACTTATCTTATTTCATTTTTGGGAAAGACTACTGTTTATTTCTTCGTAAACCCATTCTCACCTTTTCCTTCCAGCACGAATTCTGGACACAAAAGCTTCCCAATGGTAGATTGTTAATGCACACTAAGCTAGCAAATATCATAATACGCCGATCTCTATAAGCTATAAGTTTGCTAAAGTTAATTAGCAATATTTTTCCGCATTTTAAAAAAGACGTTCGAAAATTCTCTTCAGAACCGATTCACTAGTTCCAAGGAGACTATGACGCGTTTCGATTTCCTAGTACTCCTTCTAATTAATTAAAAAAAAATGATGCAGGGGTCTCTTGTGATGCGATGTACCAGGGTAAAAGGGCCAAAACAACTGTGCGGACATTGTCATCCGGCCATACATAGGAGAGAATTATTCATGCCTTTATGGGTGAACGTTGCTTCGTCGGTAAAATGCATGCAAGATACAACACGTGGATTATTGTTTGTCTACCGACAAAATTGCATGCGACATAATCTCTTGGTGTTAGAATGCACACACTGTGGTTGGTATGAGGATATAAACTTTGTTTGTGGAGTATGCGGATTACCCTTGTTTGAGAGATGCCCAGTTGAGCACTAGCTCTTCGTGAGCTGATCGTTGAAGTAACTTCTACAAGTTGTAGAGTGTGTTTTATTGCATGTAAGCTTTGTTGGGGTGCACATTCAGATGGTATATTAGCACCGGGAAGCACTGGTCGCACAATTTGTTGGATATTTCGAGAAATACATTTTCATCTGGAGTTCTCTATTGTAGAAACCGTTGACGATATCCTTCAACGGTAGCTGTAGCATTCTCATGGCAAAAATCTGAAATAACTACCATATTGGCATTGATTGATTGATTGATTGATTTTTCTACCAAAGCAGAGCTGGTCTTTACATCCCTAACACTGAAGCTTAGTAGCTTATTGTATTATTCCTGATTCGGTTTTGTTTTACTTGAACAGGTTAGTTCCCGCAATCAGGTTTAAGAGCCTATGTAAATTTTTCTCCATTGGTAGTTCAATCGTGCTTCGCATAGCGAATCTGCGTTGAGCTAACGCTGCACATTCGAAAATAATATGAGGGGCTGTTTCCTCCTCCTCATTGCAAAGTCTACATAAGGGCTCATCTTTGTAGATCCCCATCTTATGCAAGTGGCCTCTAAAACAGCCATGTCCTGTTAATAGACATGTTGTTGCCCTAAGCTGTATCTTGCTTAATTCAAGCAGGTCAGCAGTCAGATGTTGCGACGGTCTTCCCATCATCCGTTTGCTGTGCTTTTGTCCAGCAGCATGTTTCCAATTTAATTGTTGTTGTGTTATGATCCACTCATTAATTGCACCACGCACTGCACTCTTGGTAATACCTAGACCCGGTTCAGGGCCTATATAATTCATTTTTGAACCTTCCTTCGCTAGCTGGTCTGCAATTTCATTGTCCGCTATGCCCCTATGCCCTGGCACCACACCAGTGTGACCTTGTTGTGTTTAGACAGAGCCATTAGGGTTTGCAGGCACTCCCATACTAGTTTGAAGGTTATACGATAGGACCATATGGGCACTCAAGATTTGAATAAACGTGTGGTATTCTTTTAACATTTTAAAGAAATAAGATACCTAGTAACATGGTAACGAAAATAAATCTTTCATAAATCAATACACTGATGTCGATAATCTGACATAGTTACAATTAAAATAATGTGCGAAGAAAAATTTGTTAGGATGTCATAGCTTCAAAACAAATAAAAATCGGATAACAAAATTTTCTCCTAATTTACCCTATAGTTAATTGTAAATGCCATTTGAGCAAATAGTACCCCATTATAGAAAAGTATTCAACATATTATTTTACAGCATATTATTCTACGATACAATGCACAAAAGATCAAGACAAAGGATACTAACAATAAATAGATTTCGGTCGCGTTAATGACGAATATGCATTGATATATCACTAACGCGCACAATCGACCTCTAAAAGTAATACTTGCCATTATTGTTAATTGTAGTATGGTGTTACAAATAACGAGACATCCACATGTGTATTGTATAAAGAGGGGAAACGATAGCAAAACGTTTACTTTATTCGTAAACCTAAAAGAAATACATTTATGTACAGGCTGGATCAAATTAGATGTAGACAGCATGTGAATACATATGTATATCTTGTGGAAGCAAGCGCAAATGATGTAAGTGCTAGAGAGCTGGATTTTGATTTTCGTCTTTTTATTTTCGAGATTTTTGCAAATGTTGATATTACGACATTATTAGCGCAGTCCGGCCCGACCCGACATGTTTGTCAGCTCGGCCCGGCCCGTCACGTTTGCTAACCCAACCTGCTCGTCGAATCGACAGATTCGCAGGTCAAAGTTTATATCGCTAACGTTTCTTATATAATAACGCATATGTCTAATATTTAATATAAAAGAGATATTTATAGTTAAGCGCGAGTCCTTTATTTGGATATTGCATCGCAGTGGTTTCTGGTGTTACTATAGTTTGGTTACCGTGATAACAGTAAACAAAACATTCCGACATTGACAATCGTAGATTGTTGGTCCAAAATTTTGAACCCAAGTAAAAAAGAGTTAGGCAATAGCTAGAATTTATGTATAAGGAAAGAGTAAAGGAAATGATATATTTTAGCTAGCAGGATGTATAAGTTGCGCCACCCTGACTGGCGATGTCCACAACCGAGAAAATTTGTTAATTTTAATGCTACTGGAAATACTAACTTTACTGATATAGAAGTAAAAAAAAAATATAGTACTAATGCATCTAAGGTTCTAAGGTACTACAGGCTGACATTAGATAAATGTATTAGCATATATTTAAAATCAAAACAATCTAAAAAAAAACAATAACCTATAACACAACAATGCATTATGTACGAACTTAACTTTTATTGTAATTTCTATTGCAATAATTAATAGCTATCTACTAATTTATAAATTTACAGTGAACGCTCGAAATTCCTTCCTTCCATTTCGATACATTTGCGCATTGTTTGTAAAAGCCGACTGCATTTCTCGTAAGAAACTAACTGTTGCATTCCGGAATGCGTGTGTTATCTTTAATTTCATACATATGTAAATGATATGTTTGGACATATTTTATGTAATTAATTTTGCATGTATATAGCTACTTAGGCTTAAAATTTAGAATCAACAGATAAGAACAACAATGTTAGTACGTTTTGTTTGCTGATGTCATGGTAACCAAAGAGTACCAGCACCAGAAACCTTTTTCATGCAATGTGCAAATGCATTTAACTATAAATATCTGTTTTACTTGTAATATTAGTAGAGTAACCAAAACTTGCGGACTCGCATAGGCGTCGGTATTACGGGTTAACATAAGAATACGAAAAATTCATAAATAAACTTACTTGCTAATTATTCAACAAATTAGAGGCATCAGGATGTGAACTACTGTAAACTTGCATCATTGCATATGTTTCCACAGTTACTTCTTTAAACCTTGTGCGTCGACAAGAAAAAATATTCTTATACGTAGAAAACGATCTCTCCACATCTAAGGAAGTTACATTTGCATGTAGAAACTGTTTTTCAAAATCACTTGAAAGTTCACTATTCTTACACTTAATATAAACGGGATTTTTCCTTAAAACATCTGCCAACTTTTGACTAGCGCATAATCCTGGCGTATCATTTAATATGTGTAATTTATTTTCTACACTCTCCACTATGTCTAATGATTCCTGCAATGACAATTCAGTACATTGTAGTTTTCTGATGGCATCTAGTAATACTGTATAATTGGTACATATTGTTGTTAAATCTTCTAAAAGTTGAGGAATTTGAAATTCTCTTTGACTTTCTCTAATTGCTTTGGATTCATTCCGATTAAATCGCATTATAACATTGAATTTGTTGAAAATGGATCAAATAGTAAGAAGCTGCTGTTAGCCAAGTACCCCCTCGCGTTAAAATTGGTTCAGGAGGTTCTGGAATACCTGGACAAAATTTACGAAATTCTTTTAAACGTTTAGGAGATTTACGAAACACTGCTTTAGTACTTCCAATCATCCGATCAACGTTTCCGTAATGTTGTCGAACAACTGCACCAACTAAATGCAAAGCATGCAGCACGCAGGTTATATGTATTAAGTTAGGAAATATATGTTTTAAGGATCGCCCAACACTTAACATCGTTGTTGTACTATCTGTCACAATCATCACAACTTGATCTTGGGCAATTTTAAATTTTTTCAAAGCGTTCATTATCACTTATTGAATATTTTCCTCGGTACATTGTTGAACACTTTTGCAAGCTAACAAATATCGAGATGCTGTGTTCTCGCTAGATAAAACGCGAGCTATTACATTCACAATACTGTTTTTCTTTATATCGGTCGTCTCATCCACGGCAATCCATATTTTTTGGAACACAAATCACGTTTACACACATTTTCTAGCATCTCTTTCATTCGCGGCAAATGATTCTGTAATTGTGTTTGTGAGGATAATGAGTACTTTGGAACGTATTGTCGCCAAAACGTTTTAAAAGCTGCTTTTCTCACCAACGACAACAAGAGGTAAACATAATTAATAAATGTATGAGGAATAGTGTATTAGGTATTTCAGTTCTTGCATTTCTCATATGCTTAATACCATTGACATGCCTCTGGCAATCAGTTCTGTCCAATGCAGCCAAACGAACATTGCATATTAAGCAAAAAACTGTACTACCGTCATATTTTAAATGGGGAAAAAGTGACATATACTTATGTACATTAGTAGCAAATCTATTACGAAGCATTGCTTTCTTAGGTATGTAAATATTAGTTCTATATGAAACGATACATTAATTATGTACTTGGTATAATACTACAACACACAAAAAACACCAGCTATATTTTCAAAAGCGACACGTAAGTACATAACCTTGACCGTTCGACTAATCTCTGCAACAGCTCAACCGGTACTAAAACGAAATCTCTCTCAGCGCGGTTTAACTTGATTTATATTCAAGGTCGACACTACATGCCTGCCTCTCTACCGGTTTAGTTTATTTATGAATTTTTCGTATTCTTATATTAACCCGTAGTACCGACGCCTATGCGAGTCCGCAAGTTTAGATTACTCTAAATATTAAACAAATGCATTATTATACAAAAATGTTAGAGGTATAAATTTCTTGCATGGTAGATACAGAAAAAATATATGGTGTGATTTAAAAAAATAGACGTTTCTGGTGTTCAATGCTGGACATCCTTCGTGTTTCAAACGCGTTTTAATAACATGTCGGGATAGAGCGAAGTGTGCAGTTTAGCCCCGTAAAATTTTGCCCTAAGACGTATTTGCATTTTGAATTTTTTGAAAGAAATAGATATATCTACACTCAGGTGACAAAAATTTCGAAAAATATCTAGAAACCTGCTAGAAATAGACATAGGAAACCCATATTACGTTGGTTTATTTCTAGATGAGGGAACTGGAAATGTTATAAAATACTAGGCGTTCCATTTAACGTAATGAAATAGATCCTTGGTTCGCTACTTATCGATCACCCTATATATCCAGAAGTATTTTTGAAGGACAGCTATTAATGTCTATTAGTTTATCTGAAAATTTTCACCTTCTGGCACTTACACAATAGGTACAATTCTACGAGATTGAATCAACTCTAGTGAAATGTATCGCAAGAGGAGGTTTGATGCAAAAGCAGTGCAAATAAGTATCTGTACTTACTTAGGTATGTGCATGTGTATAAAAAGTTACTTACTCAATAATCGTCTCATGCAGTATAACGCAATCTCTTAATATACTTTCTGTTATGGCATTGATATTTCTGTAACCATTTAGACCATTTGGTCTTGGAATCAGCACTGCCTTAGCAGTTTTCAGTAAGTTTCTCAAACGTTCTTCTAGGATATTTAATTGTGCAGCACCCACACCCAGTATAGTCAAGTAAAATATATCAAAACAGGTAGTATTGATGGCCAAGTAGAAAGCAACCAGAAAATGGCAAAACTTGTAAACAACATCAAATCTGCCCGTTTCAAAAGGCGCTGGTATCATCATTTTAATGTTTATAACGAAGGGTAAAACGCAGTAAACCACAATAGATGTCGTCATTGTGAGTGCGAAATATCTGAACATCACCGTTGAGACGGTATTCACCCTTTTAATATGCCGATTTAGTGTCTCATCGTGATTATTAAAAATATCGGAGTTTAAATTTTCTAGTAGCGACAATAAGGACTTTTTGTTGATCAAAAGTGTTAGCCTCTTAGCGGTGTAGTTTACCATAGGAAGCAATAAGCAAGTCATCCAATTTGCCTGTCTGATATTATCTGCATGTAACGCACTTTTGATATTTAATGCAATAATTATATCAACTATTATTTCGAATAGAAAGTTTAATATTATTTTCACAATATCGAATCTAGAAATATCTTTGGTAAGTAGTATACCGTTTTTGGATAAAATATAGCTTGGTGCTTTCAAAGTCTCTAAACAGTTTATTTTTCCCATTAAACTTATGTCCTCTGTACATATATAGCGAAATAATACTGAAACCTTTATGCAATGTCGAAGCCCACTTATAAACGTTAGGTAAATGGCTGCATACGTTTGATTAAGGTCCTACAATCAATTGCCTCCTACTTCAGCTACACAAAGACGTGAATGTCAAATAGATATATGTCTGTAATTAAACAATTCAGAAAATCAATACTGCGGTGCATATGCGGATTGTTATCGAAGCGATTCTATTGGAAAGTAAGCGAAAAAGTAACGAAGCATTTGCGTTAGTTTTAAATAAATAAAAGAAAATTTATCCAAACATTTTCCGGTTATTTTAGATCAAATTAGTTCTACTACTTATCAATAGAAATTAAACCTCATAAACTTGATGTAAAACAACCATGTTCAACCTATCATGAAAAAGAATTTGTCAACGTAAAAGAAAAACAAATGGTGCGATTTCGATCTTACTGCTTAATAAAGGCACAACATACTACAGCTTCATCTTTGATATCTACAACAACAAAAGCTATCGCTAAATACTGTCAAAGACGGATTAGAGAATTTAGAATATTTTGGATTTGTTAGGACAATAGGGGGAAGGTTGTTATAGAGTTCATTCCTATAATAAATTTCAATTCAGTAAATGTCTCTTTTGAATATCTAACAATTAAATAACCTTTTCAGTAAACTTCCCATATACAGGTTTATTGTAAATACTTTGTGAGATACTGCCAAGATTAAGGTGGCAATAAATTCACTGATGATTGATTTCGGAGATCCATTACGTACTAAGCATAAGTTAATTTATTCAACAAAACTTATCCTGATCTTCTGCCTTTTAACCCATTTGCTGTAAATAAGATTGAAAGCAAACTCAGAGAGTTTAGACATGTTAGGGATCTACCTAAGGGTCGACCATCCAAGATACTTGAGGATACTAATAAATTAAACGTCCTCCTAGAAGCTGAAAAAAATCCTCACGTTACTCTGAAACAAATATCAATGGATTATAGTGTTGGATTAGGAACTGTTTCAAATACGTTTCCAGTAGCAAAGTACCACCCTTACAAAATACATTTGGCGCAGGAGTTGTCAGAAGACAACTTTGACCGAAGAATCCAATTCTGGGAGGAAATAATTAGAATACAATGCAAATTTCATTGAACATGTCGTTTTTTCTAATAAGGCGATATTTTCCCTTCATGGTCTTGTCAATAGGCAAAATTGCAGGTATTAGACGATAGAGAATTCGCATTGGATGTAAGTGGGGCATACTCAGCATCCACGGAAGATTAATGTGTGGGAATTGTTGGTACCTGAATTCTGGGACCTTATTTTATTGAAGGAACGTTGGCCGGGGAACACTACTTAGAGTTTCTTCGGTACGAATTGATTCCTGCTTTAGCAGTCGCCTTCCCCAATCATGAGGATGGTGAACCTAATTTGGTTCGAGCACGATGGTACAACTCCACACTGTGCGACTTTGTCTCGCTGATGTATCCGTGAGCGAGAGGGGGAGGGGATTATCGTGTGGTCGCCCACGTCACTTGCCATAACCCTATTAGGTTTTTTCTTGTAGGATTATTTAAATTCAAAGGTTTATTTAAACAGGCCGAATAATTAAATGATTTAAAGTGTGAATACACATTCGTCTAATTTCCCCAGCAATTGTGGAAAATGTCCAAGAAGGAATAATTTCTAAGCTTTGTAGATGTTAGGAAGTAGGTGGGCGACAGATTGAGCATTGGCTTTAAGAAATATTTCGGTTTATTTTCCAACTTATTAGTCAAGTTATTATTTGTTTTTCTCTGTTTTATTTGATTTATGCACTGAGAGAAACGTAGTGGTAAGGCATACAATATATTCATAGTTAGCGTGTTATGGTAGTATCCACCCCATTTATGGTTCTAGCAACAAACGTATACCTATATCTTACTACAATAGACGCAACATAAACTATCTTTTTGTAGTTCGTTTTAGTAGATATTACCAACACGCAATATGGCAATGAGTGACATATTGTAGTGAAGAAAACTAAATATTTGTAGTTATCTACTGTGGTTACATACTATACAATATTGTTGTTGTTTACTTGCATATCAAGGCCTCAATTTAAGACAATTTCTGTTATATATATTGAGAACATCCGATGGAATATATATATACGAGGGCCACGCTATATATTTTGAGATACGAGAAAACTACAAGTCTTTTTACGAAAATGATTTTATTTATGTTTAAAATAATCTCCTCCTGCATCAATGCACTTTTGTAACCGAAGTTTACACAACGTAAAAGCGTGAAGCCAGTCATCTCTTGGAATCCTCTCAAAAAATAGATGAATTGCTTCAACTATCTCATCCTCCGTCGTGAAACGTCGACCACGTAAATGTTTCTTTAGGTTGAAGAACAACCAGAAATCACACATGGCCAAATCAGGCGAATAGGGTGGATGTTCAATGACTTTTGCCTTATTTTCACGTAAAAATTCAACTGTCTGCTGTACACTGTGTGACGATGCATTGTCGTGATGCAACATTAACCCGCGAATGTTGGCTGACTCAAGAACTGCAGGTAAACATTTTGTGGTGTACCAGTTTGCTGTGACTGTACGGTGATTTTCCAACTTCATTGCTTTTACTAATCCGGTACTACGGAAGAAAACTGCGTAGATAACTTTCTTGACAGCCCTTTGCCTTTTGGCCATTGTTGGTGTTGGTGCATCTTCGTGGATCCACACGCGGCTCTCCTGGCGGGTAGGAATATCGTAAAATGGGATGCAAGTTTCATCACATGTTACTATTTTTGATAGAATGCGATGTCCACCTTTATTTAACATTTCCAATGTTTTCCGAGCGATTCTTACTCGCTCTGCTTTTTGGAAATCGGTAAGCGTGTGTGGCACCCAACGAGTAACATTTTTTTTCATCTGAAGATGATCATGTAAAATTGAATTTACTGTTGCGGATCCAACACCAAAAGTTGCCTCAATCACTTGATAAGTGCATCTTGGATCTTCGTCGATCATACGTCTCACACTCTCGATGTTTCCAGCGGTAATTGAAGAACAGGGCCTACCGTTACGTTCCTCACCACCAAGCGATATCCGTCCTCTTTTAAATTCGCTATACCAGCGAAACACAGTTACACGTGAAGGACTTTCATCACCAAATGCGAGTTGCAATCGTTCAAGACTTTGTTGTTCACTTAAACCGACCTTAAAATCGTAGTAAATCATTGCGCGCACATGTTCTCTTGACAAGTCCATGTTTCGATGACAAATCGAACCTACCACGTTTACTCTATGACAGCAGCGACTCAACTGACAGTCAGAGTTTACTACCTAAGGATGGTGATATTTAGAAATGCAGTGTTGCCAGCTCTAACTTCTCTACTTTTGTGGTATCTCAAAATATATAGCGTGTCCCTCGTATATATTGAAACATTTTTCTCAGGGGATTTTTGGTTAAAATATTAAATTTTCTAACTTAAACTAAATTTTTCAATACTTAGTGGGTTCGGGAGTATTCCTGGATACCCTTTTGGCAATTTTCTAACGAATTTCCAAATTAATAAAACGAAATTAACGAATTTTAAAATTATAAATATAACTAACCTTGAAATTTTAACGATGCCAATGTTATATAAACTCTCTGTTTATAATAGCCTCTACAGGAAACTGCCTGTTCTAGAATTTAACCCTTTTTCTCTTCGAATAAATACTTTGATTTCACAACCGAACACTTTAAATTGGGATCGGAGTCAAGGTACACTTTAATTCAACGAAGGCTGAATAAAGATTGATGAAAATTATTGGCGTCGCTCATCTTTCTTTTATTCTAAATCGCGAAAGACCGGCGATTGTTTTATTCCACAGTAAATTTTGATAAATTACCCAAATAAAACGATGAATTTCGATGAAATGAAATTATTTGTAAAAGAAACTAGCAAGGAAGAACGCATGCAGGAATTCTACCAGCTGATAGTAGGCAATATCTATGCCCTACAGCTGGCTGACAAGTATAACGTGAAATATTTCTAACGATTTACTTAAACCTTTCAGATAAAAATTTAATTGATGAAATAATGTTTAAAATACATTTCAATTGACGCTGTTGCTTATTTTAGACAATTTCTACATGAATTTGGACGAATTACGTGGATAGGAAAATTAACTGAAGAGTAGATTTGTCCATATTACCCTACGATCGTCGTTATCTGGACTTATATTTTTAATATAATGTCCTCGCTCCACAGTCAGTTTGCTGGAGGGGAGATGGTGACTGGGAAATTTCCATTTTTCCCCGTAAGAGAAATATTTAATTACCAACGAGTGGCTAACCTGAACTTCCTACTCGTTTAGAGGTTGACAGCGGATGCTGTAATTGTCGTAAATATTGAACATTACAATATATATATTATATTCTATTATAATACAATAACCATTTTAAATCATAAGAAATATTTTTTTAGGGGAAGTATATACGTGTAATGAAATAATTGTATTTTATATCCACATTATTAATTGTACTTGCCTTGTTTAAAACAGTACGACATATCCGTACATAACGCAGTAAATAATTCTCATGCTTGTAACAGTATAATGTTCAAACAAAAGTGAACTTAATATAGAATCACACATGAAAAAACATATAATCGAGATAATTTCGCAGCGTCGTCTAGCGCCTAGTGGTGTAGTCCTAAAGCGTGGCGACTGACACACTAATATAGATGCCATACATTGATAAAGCATTTTCCAAAGATACCGGTTAATATAAATTTTTTTTTTATTATTATTATTTACCACGTTTACCAATTTAACTATAGCGTTTTTAAATAATAAAAAGGGATCAATAAGCATAAAAATTAACTCATTAATTATTAAAGTACATAGAAATAATCCCTGTTTAATTAGATTATTAAAGAAGTAATTTAACTATACTACAACATATAAAAAAAACTTTTTTATTAGTTCATTTACTTGCTCCTACTTTTAATTATTAACTTTAGTTTATTTTTTAACACTATTGCAATTTTTCTTTTATTAGATATCGGTCGCCTCATTCCTCAATAGAACTTGGTGTGATCTGGACTATTTCTCATTCCTACCTTTTTTTGTTCTTAGCTTAAAACTAAATGATTTACTTGGAAGAAACACTTTTCTATTTTAGTTTTTTTTTGATCTTCTAACCCTCAGAAAATATTTATTTAACAAATAAACTTTCACGAAAAAAAATAAAATTAAGGGCAAGTGAATGAACTAATGAAAGGGGTTTTTATGTTACAGTATAATTAAATTATTTCTTTAATAATGTAATTAAATAGGGATTATTTTTACGTAGTTTAATAATTAATGAGTTAATATTTAAGTTTATTCATCCCTTTTTTTATTATTATTTATTATATATTTAAAAAAAACTATAGTTAAGCAAATAGTAATGAAAGGAAAAAAAAATGTTACATTAACCAGTATCTTTGGAAAATGTTTATGAAACGTGTTACACCCTAATTTACAAATTTCTTAAATCCATATTTAAAATACTTCAAACATTTCATTTCGCGCCAATTCCTCTATTTCAACATATAACGAAACTGAACACCTGCAAAGGATGACATCACCGCGTCTACAAGGCGTAGTATTTGTGTGTACATGTTTTAGCTAAATGTATTCCCCTGATTTCTCCCAAGATTTGATCTTTATTATTTAATAAAGCCAATAATATTAATCATTTCAAAATTTTACACCGCCAATAATCTTTACTTTAAACTCTTCTTGCCTATAACAATAATTTTGAGTTATATTTTTTTAATCTAATGAGATATTTAGTAATTAACTGTTTAGGAACCAATCATTCCCGTTTCTTTTAATTCTTTAAGCCCCGTAGCTTCTTTGTTTATCAAAGAACATAAATGAAATTTTGTCAAGAAATAGTACAACTTCCGCTTTACAATTTTGGTATCGGTTAAATTAGATTTCATCCGTAGCTAATTGTTGTAATTAGCAATCATCCAGTTCAATAGACACGCAAATACGTCGCTAAACACCGATCTCGCATACGTCATCATCCCATTGGATCCCGCAAAATACACAAATAGAGGCGTTCTGACGCCAGGGAGAGGACTATTAAGAATTAGTCACGAGATCGAAGTTACACATTAGTTGGCAGCAGCAGCTAGTGTGGCCATAAGTGGCCAAATGTGCTAGAAACCTGGTTTCCTCTGAGGTACCACAATTTGTCGTTCGACATAACCCTACTGGGGATATATGGTGCCCGAGGTCCCGTTTTTCCAACGACTTTTGGTTTGCGTTTATATTTGTCGTATTGAGTCGTACGGAACATCGCACAAGTTGCGGATTTTAAGCCTTGGCTCTTGTCTGCCCGCTGGTTGTCAACCACCGTTTCCTCGATCTGCGAGCCCGGCGCCTGCCCTTTCAACTTCGCCGCCGCTAGAACACCTGTACCACCGTATCTTGCGGTCAAACCTCCTCCCTCTGCGTGTCTCTCTATTTTATGTAACGTTGCGAATCACAATTAACATTTCATTTTGATTGAGCTATTTGCTGCATTTAATAGTCATTCTTTTGGTTAATTATAATTCGTACTTAAGATTTAAGAACTGCGCTTTATGCCATTACTACTGCCCGTTTTAGAAACTTGTGAATTTAATTATTAACTTTGTTGTTTAGATTGGTATTAACCTTTAAATATTTTCTTTGACGCTTTTATTCATTTCTTTAACTTTGTTAATATTTATAGTAATTGTTTTGACCCTGAGATATTAGTCTTTTTATAACATTGTGTCTATCTTTTTTTTTAATAGTGCTCTTTCATTCAATATACACTTTGTTCAAATATTTGCTACGTTTTGAATTTTCCTTTGTATACTCCTTTCTTTCTTTCCCTCGAAAATACTGAATGGTTTTCAACGGAAGTATCGACCACCAGCGAGGCGACTAAGTCAAACAAAACATTCAGTGGCGCCCTATTAACATCGGAATTCTGGCCAAAGAATTCGAATACCGGGTCGTCGTCTCGGCGAAGAAATACAAAGAACCTTCACGACTTCAGCAACAAAAATAAATTTTAAACGCTGTTGTATTATTATTTCACTCCTTGACTCCTCTCCTTCTAATACTTCGTGTAAATAGCTAAAGTCGAGCAGTATATCATACCATATTCTTTAATTAAATTTATCTTTCTTTCTTTCTTTCTCCTTTTTTTTTAACCGTAACAAACGTTGTGTTTTGTATGGGTAAGTGGTATCTGTTTTTCGGTTTCCACTATCTAGGACGGCATGACTATAACTACTCCAACTAGGTGGCGCTAGGAAATATTTAAGTTGCTGTATTTGAAGATATAATCATAAGCTGAGATATGTATGTAAAAGCAATGCGAGTATTAATAAGAAGCAATAGTGCTTATTTTTCTTTCCACATTGGTTTTTTTGTCAGTGGTGATTCTATCAATATGCGGGCTATATATTATTCGCATTATCCTGATTATTGTCTCTATGCCCTTTTTTGTGTACTTTTGCAGTAAGTTCTCCTTTGTTTGAACTTTATTCTGTTACAAGCAAGAGAATAACTTACTGCAGCATGTACGGACGTGTTGTGCTGCTTTTGAACAAGGATAGTGCAATTAACAATGCGTGCGGTAATGGGTATATTTTATTGTCATACTTTTTAACAACAATTTTAGTATAAGTGTTTGGTAATTAACTACAATTTTGTAGTACCCTTTTTACCATAGTTTACCACAGGATACACTACGATTGTAGTACAATTTACTATACATTTCTCTCGATGTGTATTTGTTGTAATTGCTGAAAAACTATTCATAATAAACCTGCATAGGAGGATTTACTGGAGAACTTATTTCATCTTCTATCTTATCCGTAAAAATATACGGAAGATTCTATTTAACAGACCTGTTGCCATTTCCGCTTAAACCGGAAGTGATGCCACGCTGTAATGCGGGTCAAAAAGGAATAAATTCAATAAAACTGTAGCAACTTTGAGTGAGTAAAAATGCTCTGACCTGTC
Source organism: Dynastes maya (assembly GCA_029619315.2). NCBI lineage: Eukaryota > Metazoa > Arthropoda > Insecta > Coleoptera > Scarabaeidae > Dynastes > Dynastes maya. The sequence continues at coordinate 56,549,806 of JAROYE020000003.1, read as the reverse complement.
AATTTACAATTTTGGTAATGGCAAACCAAAGTTGTAAATTGACAGGTCAGAGCATTTTTACTCACTCAAAGTTGCTACAGTTTTATTGAATTTATTCCTTTCATCGTGTATGTTGTTATACCTCTTAATCTGCCTGTCTTAAAGTGTATTATGTTTTTCATAGCTGGTGTTTCCATTTTTTAAAGTGCAGCAAAGGCAAAATGTGTAACTTGTACTTCATAGTACCTTTACTGTATTATATGAAAAATTCAACAGATTGATATTTTCTAAATCTAAAAAAAAAAATAGCACGTACTAAGCAATCATTTATTCCACCTCGCCGTCTTGCTATACATTGGAAAAGTTTAAACTTTCAACAAATCAACTGTTGATGTTTATGAGTGATGGTGCCGCAAACATGCTTGCTGTAGGTCGATCTCTTAAAAAACATTGTGCTAACTTGTTGCATATTACATGTAAAATTCATACTCTCAGTCTCGTAGCAGATAGTATCCGAAAATGTTATTCCGAGGCAGACGCTCTAATAGCACATACAAAAGCTGTGTTTGTAAAATCCCCAAAACGTATTCGGGAATTTCATAGACTATGCCCCGGTATTCCTGAACCACCACAACCTATTCCTACTCGTTGGGGAACATGGCTAGAGGCTGCATTTTATTATCTTAAATATTTTGAGAATATAAAGAACGTGATTTTAGAATTCGACCCAAAGGAAGGTGCGGTTGTCAAGGTAAGCCGCTTGAAATTTCAGGATAGTCAAGTTAAAACAGATTTGGAAATTATTCAGAACAATTACGTGGGACTAGCGGATGCAATAGAAAAACTACAAAATTCTTCGGTGTCGTTAATGGAATCTTTGCAAATAGTGCAACATGTTCACGCACAGCTATGCGCGATAGAAGACGCAAGAAATGTTTGTGTTTTAGAAAGGTTTGAAAGTGTTTTAGATAAAGACTCTGATTTTGGCACATTAAGACAAATTTGTGAAGGTGCGTCAACAGAACCGTTAAGTTTTTTGAAAGATTATTTTACTTATGCAAATATAATGTCACTAGATGTAGAACGTTCGTTTTCGGCATACAAAAACACTTTTTCTTCACGCCGCACTCACTTTGCCGAAACAACTTTGGAAAGATATCTAATGTTACAATTATTAAATAGACATTATCCACTTTGTGATTTCACGGAGGACTCTTAAAAAAGTAAGTGTTTGAGCACGTATCACATTTAATTTATTTTGTGTAAACTTTTATACGTCCGCCACTGGCTTTCAGTGCAGTTGCGTTGCTCTACTCATCAGACATCGCACAAGCGAAAAACCAAAAAAAGGAAAGTTAATGATTAAAAAAAAATTGTTGTCCAGTCTAATCAATAGTTTGACGTATTGTGAGAGTTGGCATTATCACGATGATGGATGATGCGACGTTATTGATCGTTTTTTCCTGATTTTATCGACGACTTCCGGCAAACAAATTGTTGTATACCATTCAACATTAATTGTTCATTGATCCCTTATGTGCGGCCTGGCATCGCTTATTTATTAAATCCTAGGACAATGCACGACTCGGCAGCGAGTGAAAAGAATAGCAGTCTGTTTTGATGATTAAATATGTATACAAATATTAGTAGTAAATGTATTTTATCCACCACATCTGTTATTGAATTGAATTTTCTGACAAAATTATACTCCGAAAGAACTATTATTCGACCGTAAATCACCTAAATGCAGAGATATCAAGCTCTTTAAAAAAATCCGAAATTTAAGTACTTGGCTCTATTTAGAAATGGTATCAGAACGCCTTCGAAATACACAGGCTATTCGGCAACACATTTTGTCAAATTCAAACACCGAAAACGTAATATTTTTAAGTAGCACCGTATATTTTTCTATTTTCACACTTCACCGAATGGAAAATTCATATTTCTGGCGTTTTTGCATAATAACTTAATAATACATATTCTTAAACTATGAATTCAAATGTATTTGCATTTCGGATTTCCTGAATGCACAATTCTACAATTTCAGAAGGTTGGGACACTCCGGAAGTACATGTGCGCTCAAAAAATAATGTATTCTCTACTTCTATGTAAAACACTTGTGTATACAGTTATATTGGTTATTTCAGGTATCCTAAACTTTTAGATTGTATTTGTAAGCTCGTAAAATATCATATGAAGCTGGAGCTGTTTGCTATATCCTCCGCTGTATTAGCGTTAAGAGCTTGCCTTCATTAATGCGAAAATCGAGTATGACCAACGAAAGATCTACAACATATGAATTAAACGCCATTATTAAATATGTATACGACAGCACATTCATTTACTTACAGCGCCCAAAGAATCCAAGTTAAGCAGTATATAATTGTATAGACGGATGGTTAGAGGACGTTTAGCTCGTTCCATTATGAGTATCAGAGATTTTCGTGAAGAAGTATTCAACTCGTACCATTTTGAAAAGTAGCAGGCTGTTGTAATTTGATCACTCTGTAAGTAAGCGAGAAACATTATATACAGATAACCATAACTAGTTAGTTTACAAATCGTTGTAAGTGATATTAATTTCGCATTAATCTCTAACAATATTGTAAAACAAATCATAAACTATTAAACGTTTCTGTGTGCTTGTGGTTCTCATGTTTAATAGAATGGTATATATACAGATATACACGACTGTGAATTCGTGTACTGCATACTACTAAGACCCGCAATAGTTTATCGAAGTTAGCTCAAATTCTTCGGAATTATTAAAGTACAACATTTTGGGTGCCCTTTATATTGTATGCTGAAAATAATTCAGTATTATAATGGCGTATCCTCTTAGGCTGGTTACACACTACAATGCAAATCCGTCGGATAAAAGAACTACGGCCAAAAGCTGTAATACGCGGGTTTATAAGCTTGGTAGGAGTACTGCTGTACAACGCTAGAATACGAAGGTGAATCAAATATTAACCGGACTTTTCTTTTTAACGCTCCCTAGGTGAAGTGAGTAACGTGACGTGTTGATATATGCTGGATGGGGATGTAAAGTGGAGGGGAGTAGATCGGTTCGGCTCGCCAGAGCAGATTGGTTGTTAGTAGCATCATGTCTGAGCAAGAGGTGCACACGTCTGTTGAGCAACACATTATTATAAAATTTTTGTCGCGGGAGGGCGTAAAACCTGCCGAAATTTTGCGTCGACTAACTGCACAGTTCGCTGAAAAAACGCTTTCAAGGACTCAATTCTACGACTGGCACAAAAAATTTTCCGATGGCCGAGAGTCAGTGCAAAATGAGACCCATGCACGCCGACAGCGGACAAGCACTAGTGAGATGAATATTGCTCGTTGATTTTCTCCATGAACGGCGTACAGTTAATGCTGCATACTACTGTCAACTGCTTGATGAAGTGAAACTGGCCTAGCGACGAAAAAGGCGAGACATGCGTATTCGAAGTGCGATTCTGCTCTATGATAACGCTCGGCCACACACAGCTGCATTAACCCAAGAAAAATTTGACAAAATTCATTGGGAAACACTGGAACATCCGCCCTACAGTCCCGATCTGTCGCCGTGTGACTACCACATGTTTGTGTAACTCAAAGAGGAACTGGGAGGTCATCACATTGACAACGACGAAGGTGCAGAAACGTTCGTGCGCAATTGGTTACAGACGCGACCACATTAATTCTTTGATGACGGAATTAAAAAACTTCCGATTCGGTGGGAAACATGTGTGAATAAAAGAGGAGATTATATAGAAAAATAAGGTGTATTCAAAATTTTATTTACTGTACCAATAAATGTTCTAAAACAAAAGTTCAGTTAATATTTGATTCGCTCTCGTACAAATCTGGTGAATAACGGGGTGAGACAGCGGGTAGTATTGTAATGAAACTTCTTTTTAAATCATCAGAGCTTTCGCTGTTTATTTGACAGCTTCTTCAGTGATATTTAAGTGAAAATATAACACTAAACAACTAATTTAAACAGTTGAACAAAAGAAAAACTTACATTGGAGTCAAAGATGCCAGCGAAACCACATCCAGAAGATCATGAACAGGAATCATTAATTTGATAAACGCACTAATCAACTATATGATTTGGTTACAAATTTAATATTGACATATAATAATAAAACTAAACAGCTTTTTTTTAATCCTTTGAAATGTATCTACACAAAACGAATTATGGACACGAAATGCGAAATCGCAATTTTTTATATATTAATATTTCTTATATACGAAAGAACTACAGCTAAAAGATTGAATATATATCATCGGTTAAAAATTCAATAAAAAAAAAAACTAAATTACAATTATAAGTGAGATGTTGTCAGGGAATCTGGCACATTGTTATCTTTTGTGTTATTGTCTAAATGTAAAGGTAATGAATAAATTGAACTAAGGTTGTTAACATCTGTTCCAAAATTGATGGTGTTTTTTGAAAATTGGTGGATTTTTTTTAATGTAATACATTTCCAAAAACAATCTCTAAAAATAAATAATTCCACTCAGTACATGGTATTTTCACATTGTCAAAGTCTAAGAGATGATTATTATCTACATGATGACAGCTAAGGGCAGTCTTACTAGTCGCAATCATAGCGGTGTTGATTAATTCGTTTTTTTTAAATACTGGGAGCTCTGGTCTATGTAAACTGAAGAGCAATTGGAACAAGGTACTATGTAGGCTGTATTTATTGATGATTTATTAATACTCAAAGTCTGTTCAACTTCGAAAGAGCACCTGTGGCGACTTCTCCAAATAGCGCGGAACATTTCCGGCTAAACTCTAATCAAACAAACAAAACGCATGCCATGAGTGGTCCGGGGAGTATTACAAGCCAAATCAGACTATTTCGATGAGCAAAAGATATAGCCTAATATTTTAATGTTTTGTTTTATTTTTTTTTATTTTTTTCTTATTTGTTTATGTTTTTTTTTCTAACAATAAATTTTTATTTTCATTTCCATCATTGGCGTTTTCATTCATGTTTGCAATAATTCACTAGTTGTCCTAACTTCAATGACCGGTGGTATATATTTAGATTGTAATCTACAAATTTGGTTTTATATTTAAATCGTTTCGTATTTAACCTTACAATTTCAAATGAGTTTAATTATTGCAATAAACATACAAAAAAGAATTATTGTGATAAAGAAAGGTCAATTATCTCATTTCACAAATACGTTAATATACGATTTGTATATGTCAACATATGTCATGATACTATGCACAGGAAATGTTGACATACCGTAAGAGCGGGCGTACTGTAATCACCCGATTTTACACGAACTCAGCGCATCTAAACGTGTGCTGTGTTTAGTGTCACTGTGGAATGTCATTTGCTTGTCAAAATTGCTTAAACGCAAATTAATTTGTGTACCTTGCTCACATAATAAATGGCGTATTCGTTCACGTACACGTGTAAAACGTAAGTTCGCTCTCGCATTTCCGAAAAATGCCGATTATGCTGGCTGATCATAGTACGCTCGCTCTTGCGGTAGACAAATCGTATATTGAGGTATTTGTGAAGTGAGATAATTGATTTTTATTTATTGAAAAAGAACGTTACAAGTTTTTGATACTCGTTATATTCAAAACTACCGTGTCCTACACGTGTAATTAACTACATATGTGTCTATTACATAATTATTTTTTAGTAAATAAATAAAAATAGAAATTAGAAAATATTATAAACCAACTAAAACGTCTAAATCGAAAAGAACATAGGACACATGGATTAATGTACCAGTGGACATCCGTATGCGCATACGAACACCGATGTTTGCTGTAGTCGTAGTGCAACTTACGCCGGTTCTATCTTTTAGCTAGCGATGCGCTGAGGATCCACAATACAACAAGCCCTCTCTTCTTTCACCAGCGCATCGCTGGCTGACGACTGCGCATACGACTGAGACACTTGGTTCTTTTTAGCTAGAACGCGAGGTTTTTCTACTTGACGCACGTTACCGTTTATTCATGAAAATTTCTAAACAGTTTTTCTTACGAAAATGAAATTTCTATTCTTGCTGTTAGCAGCTTGTTAATTACTAGGATAAGGCAAAAAAATAAATTTTGCGTTTCGACAATTGTATTTTTTTCTTCTCCAAAATTTCCGTCTAGTCTTTCTCCTTTTCGTTTTCACAGAAAACGTTACACAATCAAAGTTTAAAATTAATTACGGATATTGTAATCGCAATTATTATGATTTTTTTTTGAAATACTACTTATACTTATGTTAATTCTTCAGAACAGTTTTAATAAGGAATTAAATTTTATTCGTTAGTAAGCAAACATTCTGCCACTTGGAAAGCAGAGAATAGTAATGTGAGAATTTTCACTTCCAGCAATACTTCATATTAGAAGTTTGTTTACTATTGATAGTAAGAACTGTTTTTAACGTTTATATCTTTTGGAGGTAAAATGGTTTGCACTACTGTTGGAAAGAAACACGACATTATAAAATGGCATAATAAATTTTGGACTAATCATCAATGTTCAATGAAGGCACATTGATATAATATCAATTTTATATTAACTGCACATTGGCAAATTTCATATAATTACATATATTATCTTGTACCTTGTATATTAGCTCGTTTGATAGCCAATGATATGCTGCCATTTGACCTAGGGTAAGAGCAGAATATGAAATGACTGGACCCATTATGTTGTGTGCTTCATTCTGGAAATTAAAATAAATTTATAAATGTGTAAGTTTGTATGCTATTGCGAGTATCACTTATTTCAGGTTCTGTGTGAATAATAAAAAAACATTCAATAAACAAGATCCCTAACCGTAGGCGCAGCCAGGTTTTTGAATAGGGGTGGACAAGATCTCGACGTATTAGAGGGAAGTACATACAATTTCTCATCTATGCAGTAACTGCGGAAATGTGACAAAACGCCTTTGCAGCAGCCATTTAGGGGAGGGCAGGTGCCCACCCCTGCCCTTACCTGGCAACACCCTTGTTCCTAACATAGTTGGTGTAAATCGGAGATAGTTCTCATGCAAATAGTGGATGTAGAATATTCCCGTTGAGTTTGTTGCTATGCTAAAAAATGTCAGAAGCTTGTATATAGAATTTAAATGAATGATTAAAATGAAACTTTGTAGGTTTATAGACCGATTTAGTATAAGAACGGTAACTATCTTAGCTACCCAATGTAAGTTTTTAGTAACTCCTCTAGGTCGTATTGATATGCGAATTTATAATAAATTTATCGTAGGAAATGTATTTGGTCTAAAGTAGAATACTAGTAGTATCAGATATACAATTTTTCTTACCGAATATCTCATTTGCAATAGCATGTTACTCACTGCAAAGCATCCGCTCAAATACTGTGTGGATAAGGGGAGTGCTAGAATTATACTTAAGTTTTGCACGTACCTGAAAATAAAGAACATTAGTTGGAAATGGTAATTTGATTCTACTGTTTTACATTATAGATTATATACCGTGTCCACATAATGTGTGGGTAGAAGACAATTACTTCCCCTAGCATTTAAACAAGCTTTTCTAAAATAATTAAAATAGAAACCCCGGCTTTTGATTACCTATTTTACTCCAGACGTATTTTACCTCCAAAATTCATTCGTTTTCGAATTATATGAAAAAAAAATCATAAAATCGAAGTAGGTAGGCTAGGGGGCCACGAGCACAGTTCAAGGTCACTCGTCCTACAGCTCCCCTAGGAAGATGGCGTCGCCCGTCGGGACTGGTGTCCGCGGTTTGATCCCCGGATTGATTCGCGGTATAATGTGGTTGATCTGACCACATTATACCGCGAATCAATATAAATGTATAATGTGGTCAGATCAAGGTCACTCATCTTCTAGGTACCCTAGGAAGACGGCGTCCGCGGGTTAATTCGCGGCTAAGTTCGCGGTTGAAGAATCTGTCGCGGATGGCGTCAGCGGCTAAGTTCGCGGTTTAAATCGCGGTTTGATTCGCGGATTGATTCGCGGCTATGATGCGATGACGCAGTGTGAATTTGCATTCTCGGAACTTTTCTACGCCATAGCACGGATACCTGCCTTTACAAAGTAGTTGAATTATGACTAAAAACTGAAGAGAGAGACACCATTCCAACGCACCTCCTTACCTATTAAAGAAAGTTGCACGCTCAAAGCTCTCTCAGTATTTATCGAAACGTGTTCCAAGACTGTCTTGAGCAGCATATCGAAAAACTATGAAGTTTAAAAACTGATATTAAATTGCATTCTCTTACAAGGAGATTGTAAAGAATGACGTAGTCTGCGAAGGAGATATTTTGCTTCACCACGTAGCTCTTGACTCCCTTGGCCTTCTTCACGAAGCTGTCTTCGAATTTGCAAGCGTACATCTTCGCCCGTAGGCCCACAAGCAAGAGCTTCCCGGCTCCTTCGTCCTTCATGAGGCCCGGCGATTTGTATGGTGAGAACTGTAAGCTGTGCTATGCGGATACAAATTACTTTCATCAAGCCAGCTGTTATGTCAAAATCTCACCGTTCATTTACACTATTAGCTATGTCGAGGAAGGGTAACAAGGCCAAGCGTTACATCAAACGTACACTCATGGTGTTCATTTCAGGGGTAAATGCTTTGTTAACCAGTAAATGGTTGAATATCAATCGGAATCGTTTAGTAAGCAACAGACAAGCGTTTAGTCAGCTAGCCGTTCTATAACAACGTACAGCTCTTCCATAACAACGGATAGCCGTTCAGGAGCCGTTCAGGGGCCGTTCAAAAGCCGTTTAGTAGCTGTTACATTTACAACAGATACGCGTTCACTTTGCTTGTCTTCTGAGTAATTACTTTAATGGTAAGGCAGTTCTTTATAGTATCCGTTGCAAAGGAACGGCTTCTGAGCGGTTTCTGAACGGCTTCTGAACGGCTTCTGAACAACTTCTGCACGGCTTCTGAACGGCTACCCGTTCACAACGGCCGTTGTGAATGGGTATCTGTTGTAAATGTAACGGCTATTGAACGGCTTTTGAACGGCTTCCGAACGGCTTCTGAACGGCTATTCGTTGTTATGGAAGAGATATCCGTTGTTATGGAACAGGTAACTGACTAAACGCCTGTCTGTTGCTTACTAAACAATTCCAACTGATATTGGACCATTTACTGGTTAACCAAGCATTTACTCTTACATGAAATGAACACCATGAGTGTACGCTTGATGTAACGCTTGACCCTTTTACCCTTCCTCGACATAGCTAATATTGTAAATGAAAGGGTGAGACTTTGACATAACAGCTGGATTGACGAAAGTAATTTGTATTCATATAGCACAGCTTATAGTGCTCTCCATACAGATCGCCAGGCCTCATGAAGGACGAAGAAGCCGGGAAGCTATTGCCGGAGTTTGTGGGCCTTCGAGCGACAGCTTCGTGAACAAGGCCAAGGGAGTCAAGAGGTACGTGGTGAAGCAAAAGATCTTCTTCGCAGACTATGTCATTTTTTGTAATCTCCTTGTAAGAGAATACAATTTAATATCGGTTTTGAAATTTCGTAGTTTTTCGATATGCTGTTCAAGACAGTCTTGGAACACGTTTCGATACATACTGAGGGATCTTTGCGCGTGTATCTTTCTTTGATAAGTAAAGGGGTGTGTTGGAATGGTGTCTCTCTGTTAAGTTCCCTGGGTGATATGGACTGAAAAACGTTGTACAGGTATTTTCCTGTTATTCTAAAGTTGTTTATCATTCGCAATAAAACAAAGAATTCAATGTTAATACATTAATATAATAATCTGCAGTTAGCAGATAAGCGCTGTTACATCTATCAAGGTTGTACACTGATTATGGTGTCTATTTATTATATTTTCAGAAACACTTCTACATAAATAATAATAACTTAAGCTTTTATTCATACGTACTACATTATACCTACTATCCGTCTATCATGTTGAGACCTGTTTTTAAGAGTGCAAAACAACATCGGTTTGACTCATTGTTTTCTATTCGAACTGCGTCATCGCCCATGATGCTAAATAATTTCCGAATAATACAAATTCATACTGCGTCATCGCTCGCGAAATTAGCTGCAAATCAATCCCCGGATCAAACCGCGAATTGAACCGCGAACTTAGCCGCGGACGCCATTCCCGGCGGGCTCTTCAAGCCCGAACTTAGCCGCAAATTAACCCGCGGACGCCATCTTCCTAGGGGACCTGGAGGACGAGTGACCTTGAACTGCGCTCGTAGCCCTCTAGCCTACCTACTAATCGATCTATTTTCCAATAAAAAGCAATTAAATTAACAAAATAGACTTTGTTTTTTGTACGCGAATTGTAAACTTATGTTTTAGATTGCGTTTCCTATAAGTGTTTCATTTGTGATTTGCAGCGTTACAAGTGCATTATATTACAAATAAATTATAAAGAAGTTTTCTAGTTGAAATAAACCAAAGCTCATCTTCTTAACTCAGTTGCTTTCTATTGCAAAATAAATTGATTCTTTGAATTCCTTTAATAGTTCAAAGACGACTGAATGTAGACACAGGAAACAAAACGTTTTACCTCTGTTTTCTTGGAATAGAATGTATAGAGAAATAAGGGTTGGCTAGCTTAACATTTTAATAAAAATAATTCTTTTGGTTAATGGCTTTTGTAAAACTTAAGGCTTCGTTTCTTTATAGGAATCTCAAGACATTTTTCAAAAAATAAAAAAATGGTCTTCATTCTTAGAAGTTTAGAACCAATAGTAAAAATTGATTTTTTTCCTAGTTGAATACGTTCGTGCTAACTTACGTACTAACTTTTTGGAGGACCCTGTATAATATTTTTGGTATTTATTAAAACTGATTTGCATAGCTGATACTGTACAGATATTAACGTTTAAATTGAAAGTTCCAGCTATCAAAATTTTCAGAAAAAAAATTATTATTCGTAATTGGTGTGTCCTGAAGAAACAATATGCTATAGGGTCAATCGGGGCAAATATGATACACACAAAAAATGGAGCTAATCTGATACACTAGAGAAAAATGTTATTTGAGTAATGCCAAAAACTACGAAAAAATCATATTTGCTAGGAAATGTATTGTACTATTGTTGATCAAAAAGGAATCACTGAAAAAATATACTCAATATATCAAAAAACTGAATTATTCTTTTTTTATAGGTAACATTTTTTCTGCGACAGGTCTAAACTTCGTTATGTATTAAACTAGAAAACTGATCCATACTCTGGAAATTCTCCATCTTCTTACTCTTGGAGACCTCCAAAATATCAACTCTAGTGTGAGATATCAGACCTCAAACTTGTGGGGCTAACATGATACAGTTGAAGGAACTAATGTGGTACAATCAAAGGCACCCTGAAAGCCCAACAGTCAGAAAGTTCAACGGAAGTGTCCTCCATAACAAAAGATCCACTCATCTGATACAGCCGGCAAAGAAGAAGAGACAAAGGAAAGCTAAGCAAATATATGTTTCGTCGGACAGTGATTCAGAAATCCAGAGTGAAATTGACCTACTAGATAGACGAGACTTGCGATGACTACGTCAGAGAGGATTTTCTAAGAGATATTGAGGGAAAAAACAGTCAGATATGGAATTTCAAGCGCCAATTGGAAATTGTGATAAAAGTAGATCAGTCTGGCGTCACAAGAAAAAATTTGGCGCTCTTTCCTAATCAACTTTGCGTAACAACAAAAACAATTATCGAAACATTTATTGCTGCATATCGTCATATTTCTTAAGTTAAAGTGTAACATATGTGGCATCGTTGGATTCGCCTTTTGATTACCTTTCCAAAAAACATACAAATAGAGTGTTCTATTTAAAAAAGAAAGTTGATGTCAGTTCCGGTGAAACCGGAAATAAAATTGAAATACCGATAACGGCAGAAGTTAGTTCGCAAAAAACAGAGACCGAATTATTTTTTTCTAGAAACGCTAACTGTTGTCGTTCAAAAGTTAGCATGGGGGGTGGGGCACTTTAGGACTTTACTGTACATATATCTATAATGTCCAAGGAAAAATTCACCGATGAAGGGAGTTTAATTTACATGAATTAAAGAAAAATGTGGAAACACTGCAGTTTTTTATTGGAAGGAGCCAGAAGATATTTCATTTATTGACAAGATGTGTTGGAAAAGCTTGGGCAAAGCAGGAATTGATATTCCACTCGTCTTTTAGGAATTACAATCTTCAGTAATGAAGGTGGTGTGGTCAGGATGTTTAAAAATATTTCTTGGTCATTTTTTTTCGATAAATCTGATTCGAAATAAGTCTTAGTTTTTTTTTATTTTAGGGCGTTGTTTTAGAGCATGCGCCAGTAATTTAAAGAGTAGCTTGTATCACTGTGATAGTTGAAGAAAATAATTTGGAAAAAATATAGCTGTACAATAGGTCACGGGTATACCTACATATATAGCTAACATTTACTTCTACAGTCAATAGCTACCCAGATAAAACGCTGTATCAGTTTAGCCCCGTACACGTATCATATTAGCCCCAGGCGGGGCTAATTTGATACATAGTTTTAGATTTGTTCAAATTGCTGGTACTAGATAATTTCATAAATGGATTCAGCATCAATCAAAAATTTTATGTAATAGATTTGGTGGACTAATTTACAGGTTAAGGTGGTAAGTTTACATTTTTGTATCATATTAGCCCCGATCAACCCTACCATTTAACTTGTATGTAAATGAACTATGCAAAAAATCCATAGTACAGTAAAACCTCTAAATAGCGGCCACAAAAATTTATTGTAAAAATGACCGTTATTGGGAGATGTCCGTTATTGAGAGGTAGTCAGGAATACATGAAAAAAGTAATTTTTGTGTTTTCTTTATTTAAAAAAATTTAAATATCAAAAATTAGCTAAACAATAAAAAAAATAAATATATTTTACATGCACTATAATACTCTTTTCAAATATTTTTATTTAATTGAGGTTTGTTTTAAGTTTTTAATTTTTTTGTTTGTTTGCAAAACCTGAGATTCACATTTTGCTAAAATTTGAGCAATTTCTACAGCTAGTTCAGTTTCATAATTGCGAAATAAGAAACTTTGTACATCTCTTAGTTTTTCACACACTTCATCCATATTTTTAATGTTTGAATTACAAATGTCGGATTCTTCCACATCAATTTCACTGTCTTGATCATCAATTAATTCACTGATTATTGCTTGAACGTTAAAACTGGGGTTTTCGGTCAAAACATTGCAATCAATAGATGCATAATTTCCTAGGCTTACACCACGTAATACAGGAAGAAGCCGGGCCAGTGGAATTTCGTCTTCCTCATCGAAATCCTCTTCTTGCTGGTTATTTTCCGAGAATCCTGCTTTTGCAAAACATTTTGAAATTGTAGCTGGCGAAAAGTTTTTCCAAGCTGCTGATATCTAAATTAAAGCGCTGATAAAATTAATACTTTTTTCTGCATCTTCAAAAGAACTTTCGAGGTTTGTGAATATTAGAAGCCTTCTGATTAGAACTTATGGATAATCCCTTGAGATCCAATGGCTAACAATGGGAAGTGGTGTTTGGAGGCAGAAAAATGATGTTCACATTTTCTAGTGTCACTTTTGGATGGGACGTGACGTTATCCAGAAATAATAAACTTTTCTATCTTTTTTTCACATTTTTTCGTCAAATTCTTTTAGCCAGTAAGTCAGATAATCTATGTTGTCATCCAAGCTTTTTTATTAGATACCCATTCTAAGAGTAGTTTGTCGGTATGAGATCCTTTAAAGCATCGAGGGTTTTTACTTTTCCCAATGATTAATGGGATTTCCTTGTCACCTTCCATATTTGCGCAAAATAATATTGTCATTCTTTGTTTTGCAGTCTTTTTACCGGCACATTTATCGTTTTTTAGAGCGAACACTTTGTTGGGCATTGCAAAATAAAAAAATCCGGTTTCGTTAGCATTGTATACATTTTTTGGTGAATAGTCCTTGAATATTACTTATAGCTTTGGTTTCCAGGCTTCAACAGCAGTCAAGTCGACATCAGCCAACTCACCACAAATTGTTTTAAAGGTTATATTGCGTCTTTTACAAAATTTTTTTAGCCATCCATTTGAAGCTTGAAAACTCGTCAGTTTTAAATTTTCGGCTTTCCAAAGCTTTTTCTTCTATTAAATGTCCAGATATAGAGAGATTTTTATTTCTGGCTTTACAGAACCAATTGTAAACTACTTCGTCAGTCGCCGATCCTTTTGGGAAACTTTCTCATCTGCTCTAAATTGGAACCTTCCCCAAAGCGCTTCTTTAAGTCTGATTTGTTTTTTCTAATTCTATTAACTTGTGTTCTTTCAACACCAAACATTTCAGCCAACTTTCTAGCACTGGTACTGAACTTTTGACTTCCACAATAATATCAATTTTGTCTTTAAGAGACAAACGTTTTCTTTTTAGCGACATGATGATAGTTACAAAAGCACAGTCGTACATAAACTAGCTCACAATCTATGAAACTAATGTGCTTGAAGTGAATCGACCGAAAAGTTACAAACAACTAAATACATACAATCATACATGCAAATTATGTACACAATTCCCCAAAATCTTAGAAATGTGCAATAAAGTAAATCTGCTTACAATCGTTCCATCTGTATTGAATTGAATGAATAAACGTCAATTATGGGAAGTCTTTGATGTCGTTGAGGTGGATAAGCCGAATACCGTTTTTTAGAATTGACCGATAATGAGAGGTAAAATTGCAGGTATTTTCGCAAGGCAATTTTCATGGAAGTGGCCGTGGCCGTTTTATGGATGTGCCTGCTATTAGGAAGGTCATTATTACGGGTGTTTCATATAATTGGTTTTATAAATTTGAAAAGCTGGCCGTTTTTAGAGGTGGTCGCTTTTAAGAGGTGGCCGAAAATAGAGGTTTTACTGTAAGATATTCTATTTGAAATAAGAAAGTTAATATTCTATTCTCATAGTACCAGAAAATTGAAAATATTTTTACATCCCTAATTATATAACCTACCAAAATTTCTTGAAAAGGTATTTTATTATTTTCAATGATAGTAGGTATATATAGGAAGTTTTCTCAGATTTTCACATTTTTATAATTGATCCAACAAGAAAATTTCAACCATTACAATTTTCGCACTTTTTCATTCCTTTTATTTCTCTAGAAACTATGTAAGAAGTACGGTTTGAATGTCAACTTGCATATTATCTTTCATACATTTCTATTGCAACGCGGCAATGCAATCTAGGACTATACGGTGTGTATATTATAAATTTGAATGAAAATACCTATTAATATTTAAAATCAATATGAATGTATTGGCTTACCGATATATTGCTTCGTATAAGATAACGCAATCATTTAGAATCCGTTTCGTAGCATATGAGTTATGTTTCACTGACTTGATACATATCAATCGTTCTTCCAGAATATATATTTGTGCGACTCCCAATCCTATCAGAGTCATATAAAATATATCTAAAGCTACTACTGTGACACCCAAATATACTAAACACAGAAGTTGTAAAATTTTATAACCAATGTCAAACGTTTCAAGAGAAAACGGGGGTGGTATCATCAATCTGACATCCATCACAAACGGTAAAATACCACAAATCATTATTGCTATAAATATAACACCAGAAAAATATTTATACATGAACTGTGAAGTTTTATGAATTAATCGAATACGTCGATTCAATTTGCCATTTGAAGAATTAAAAATATCTGACTTTAAATATTGAAAGAGTACTTTTAGGGATGATCTGTTAAGTAGAAGCGAGGTTTTTTTAGCCGAATACGTTCCCATTGGAATAAGCAAGCAGGCCATCCAATATGCACTTGCTTTATCTTTCATATGGATTGCATTTCGCATGTTTAGGATAGTTATTCCACAGAGAAGATAATCTATTAAATAATTCAATATTATTCTTATAATGTTCGATACTCTTATTTTTTCAACACTCAGCAAACTAAACATAGACAGGACTTTACTAGGACTAGTTAAAGTTTCTATGCACGTTACATTATCCATTCTTAGATAATTACTCTTGCCTTCTTACATAGGACTGAAATATTTATTCCGATTACGGCTTCATATCTATTTGTGTATATGCATGTATATCCCTACCCTAAGTAATTACCACATAAGTAGTATATAATCATCATTAACGTATATTACCTGTTTTCATACAATATAGTGTATAGTTTTAATTTATGATTTTCCCCAATGGTTATCTTTTATCATTTCTACGTAGGCTACAATATTTATTTACAAAAACGAAGTCAAACCAAAAGTTATTCCGACTAAGGAGATTATTAAAAGTGTTTATGACATACGAAGTATACATACAATGTATTGTAATTGTTACACATTTTCAAATGTTTTCTATTTGTTTTTACGGGGGTAGATTGACAAGTTTCCGGGATCGCTGTTAGGGCGTTGCTTTTTTCCAAATACTTTATGTCGTTGTATTGGCAACTCTTTCATATCAATTGACTGCAAATGTCAAGTCAATCTGCAAATAGTCTGGTTTTGGCAAGCATTGAAGCCAAGTACCTTTTTGTGTTTTCAATTATGGATAAAAACGAAGTTCGAGCGGTCATCAAATTTTCTATTTGGAAGGGAAAATCCCAACGGAAATCAAACCAAGGTTAGATGCCGTTTTTGAGCATTTATCACCTTAATTTTCCACCGTGAGTTCTTTGGTTTCAAAATTCATGCGCGGTTGCACCCATACAAGTGATGAATCACGTTCAGGACATCTGAAAATGGCTACCACGCCAGAAATTTTGGATAAAATCCATGGTTTTGGCAGATCACCCAATAAAATTGCGTGAAATTGAGGAAGCCGTTGGCATCTCTTATGAACGAATAGTTCACGTTTTACATAATGAATTGGGTTTAAAAAAGCCTTCTGCAAGAAGAGTGCCGCATTTGCTCAATTCGGAGCAAAAGCGCATTCGATTTCGAACTTCAGCCGATTGTTTGTAAGTGTTTACGAGGAATTCAACGGATTTTAAGAGACGATTCATGACCACGAATGAGACCTGGATTCATCACTACGCACCAGAAACAAAAATGCAATCAAAACAATGGATTGAACGCGGTGAATCGGTTCCGAAGAAGGCAAAGACCATTCACCCGGCCGGAAAGGTGATGGTATCGGTTTTTTGGGACGCAAAAGGAATTTTGCTAATTGATTATCTTGAAAAAGGAAGATCTGTTACTGGCCAATACTGCACAACGCTTTTGGACAAACTGAAAGCAGCAATTCAGGAAGAACGGCAGGGAATGGTCAAGAAAAAGTGTTGTTTCATTACGACAGTGCGCCCGCTCATTCAAGTGCAATCGCTCAACAAAAATTGACAGAATTGAAGTTCGAAATCCTTCCGCATTCGCCGTATTCTCCTGATTTGGCTCCGTCGGACTTTCACTTGTACCCGAAACTCAAAACATTTCTGGGTGAAAGGAGATTTTGGGCGAATGAAGAACTGATAGAAGCTGTAAACGATTATTTTGGGAACCTCGAAGAAAGTCACTTCCGGGAGGGAATTGAGAAGCTAGAGAAACGTTGGACCAAGTGTGTTGAGCTTCGACGGATTATATTGAAAAATAAAATACAACTTGAATTCCGATTTATTTCGTTTTCATTGTCATTCCGGAAACTTTTCAATTTACACTCGTAAGCAGTTATTGGTGATAATGGAAGAATAAAAAGTCAATAGGGAACATACATTTATTTATTATTTTTTGGTTGTTTTAGTAGCATTTATAAACCAGTTCCTCGGCTAGTTCTCGGAAAAGGAATTTAACCCATATACAGGTAGGCAAATTTGGACCGTTTTATATGGTAACTCGGTCACTATTAATTATAGAAAAAGATTGCATAATACATTGTTGATGTTCTTTTTCAAGGTAAATTCATTGGCGAAAGGAGAAATTAATCGTCTTTTATTTTTGAGTTATAAATAAAACTTCGATTTTGTGTTTTCGCTGCACGACGGTATCCGATTTATTTGTCAAGTTATAGGAAAACAATGTTGACATTCTCCAGGCACCTCTTAGACTATTTTATTTTATTCGTTTGAGTATTTCTTGGAGCCTTCGACAGTATCAAAAGTGTTGTATATATATATATAACTAAGAGAAAGTATTTTTTTAGATAACAACCCCTATATCTATTCCAAAAAAATATATATGGACATTAGCTTACAACGTTAGTAGGTACTAATAGACTATGATTTGCAGGTTCAATAAACAAGCGACTCTTCATTCGAAATAACGTTATAGAAGCAAAAAATAATAATGCTTTAGAAACTAACAAAAACTCCAAGTCAGTAAATTATTAGTTTAAATAATCTTTGTGAATAAATATCTCAGGCATTTCCCTGGATTAGAATATAGAAGTCCGCATATTTATTGCACAATATGCAATAGCGGATTGCTAAGTCGCGATAGGTTTGAATGTAGAAAACATTGTAAAGGTAAACGTCATGTATTGAATTTAAGAAACAATATTCCATACTGGCAATTTTTATATGATTTTATTTTTATGTTAAGTGTGTGCAACATCCCACAACATCTTGTATCTAATGAACACTTTCATCTTTCTTTGACTAAGTACGTTCCTTCATGGAAGCTGCCAACATCTATGCAATTACAATACAATTTGCTACGTGTGCAAGGTACAGTAAAGGAATGTATAAAAGACGAGTTGAGAAATAAGAAAATATGCTTTCCGACTCTTCTTCACATAACATGCCTCATACACGCATGTCACCTCGTAGCAGAAACCATTCGAAAGAAGTATCCGATGGTGGATAAGTTAATAGCATCTACCAAAAAAGTATTCATCAAATTTCCCAAACACATCCGTGTATTCAAACAATTGTGTCCGAAATTACCACCACCACCTCAGCCTGTAATAACGCGATGGGGAACATGGCTTCAGGCAATATCTTACTATCAGAAATTTTTTTTTGCACAAGTGAAAAATGTCATATTGAAACTTGATTCAAATGATTCTGCAGCAGTTCGAGATAGTCAGCAACTTTTTTCCAATTCGGACGTTCAACAACAAATAGATTAAATTTCCATGAACTATTCTGAAGTTGCACAAGCTATTGAGCAATTAGGAAACACTTATCTGCACGAGAGGCATTAAATTGCATAAACAATTTACAAGCCGCTCTAGACAACTTGACGTACACTATAGGAGTCGATGTTGCTCAAAAATTTGGTGGAATTTTAACGAAAAGTCCCGATTTACAAAAGGTTCGGTCTATAACTGAAAATCAAGAGTGCCAAGATGAGAAAAAGGAATATGTGACATTTGCAAGTCTTGTTTCACTGGATGTCGAACGATCATTTTTGAAGTATAAGACAACGTATTCACAACACCGTCGATGGCTGAATGAATCGACAATGGAAGCGTTGCTGATGTTGCAATTCTACGCAGCTTACCCCTTGGTAAGCTGCGTAGAATTGGCGCCCTCGGTTGCCAATTGCCACAGTGGACATCAAGACGACAGGAAAAGGTAATATTATTTTTCACTAATATTGTATATTACATACATACTTTTATGCGGTGCGCCACTGCCGGTACCACCTTTTTAACAAATTCTAGTTATAACTAATGCGAGGCGTAGCGCTGCTCACCCTTTCTTTTTAGCCTATCTAACTTTATCACTCATCCGATCTGCTGGCAGCAACGCTTGCTCACAGGCACAATCACAGTTTTGATCGTGTGCGCTGTAAGTAATTAATTAATCGTCCAATTGGTTACACCAATAACTATTAGATACATACGTGACTATCATGACACTTGGTACCTACCGTAATTTTCAACTTAATTATAATATGTGATTGTGAAAAACACGTAACCTCTCTTGCGTCCTTGGTTATAGATCGGTCGGCCGCATACGCGAGAAAAACGGGAAAGAGGGTCAAAAGGGAGCAAATTGTAAGAGACTTGCGAAAAAGAGCGAACCAGCTGAAGGGTTGCGATCGGGCTGTATTGAAAGAGGGCTATTTTTCCTACAAAATAGGCGTAATTTCGTTCGAAACGACCACCCACAAGTATATTAACTGGGCTTCTGTGTTTTCAAAATTTATCGCCGTATTAAATAAGAAACACGGAACACATCGCCGTTGTCCGGGCGAGTCCTCAAATGTAGAATACGTTACCGGAGAGTAAAGAAATAAATAACGTTTGATTATCATAAGCGTAGGTATCGATTAGTAAGAGAGTGGAATAGCACCGCCTATGAAGAGTGAGATATCATACATTTGAGCACAGATTGCAATCCAACGGCGGTACTGTTTAGAACTTCCTAGAGAGCGCATGGTATTAGTTATTATTAATTGGTAATTAATTAATATATCGTGTTCATTTTCGTTCATTGATATTTATAAGATTAAGAAGGTATTCAAGGCGTTGCCGTATTTTTTTTCATAAACATTAGATAGAGAGATAATGTAGTAGATATCAAGCAATGTAAAGAATTAATTGTTGGAGAAGATTTAACCGTTAAACTAAACTTTATTAGCAGACATTTTGTAGAAATACCTAAAATTATTACGTATTTACAAACTCGAAACTTAAAATTATGTGAATCAATTCAACACTTTAAAAATGATTGATGCTCCTACAGGCCAGAAAATACGCAACAAAATTATTAAGGATAGAGAGTATTTACCTTATGACAGTATATAAAACCGATTATTCTGTATTTTTCATTGATACCTTCTTGACCTTTAATAACTTATTTCTTTGCTGGGCATTTTGTTAGTAGTAAACTTTATGAACGGGTAGATGGCACTTCGAACATTTGATTTCAACGAAACAATCCATTCATTTCTTGAATAACAGCATTTATCATTACTTTTTGTTACAAATAACATTTGCGTTTTCCACCTTTTAAATGGTTCTTATTACTAGAGACGGCATTTTAGGCAAAATGCCTCTTTGTTTAGATTCAAGGCAAATTAAAAATAATACAAAATCTATATGTTTCTCGACAAATCAAAGCGATCTAGCTATGTTTTATTTTGCCTAGTTGCCTGTTTCGACTTTTAACAGCCTAAATCGTGGTTTTTCGCCTATTTTGTCCTAAAATCATATTTATTTGGTCTAAACGTTTTTTTTTTTTTATTTAAATAAATATGGTTTTTACACAGCTGCATCTTTCTTAAATGTAAATTTTAGTTTTACAGCTAAAATGCTATAAACTAATACAACGATGGGTTTTTCCGTCTATTGTGTGAGGGGCAAAGTTTGGATTTGCCTGCCGTAAAATTTATATTACTACCCTATTGAAGATATATCCTCAATTATCGGCTTATCGCTCTCGGGTTCATTTACCTGCACCCACGTTTTTATTTTACGGGAATCCCTATCGGCTTGTTTACGCCCTGTAATTTAAACCATATAAGCAAATTTCTTCTCCCTGTTAACGTGATTAATGAATACACGATGCCCATTCATAGTTTATACAATGGACATCTTGATATTGCAGTTTAGATTTTATATTTATTCTCTTAATGTTTCTCTGGAGCGTACATGTGTGTGTCCCTATAGCGAGGTGGACTATTGACGAATCAGTATATAGTGAAAGACGTACTTTGAATTTTCATTTCTATCGTAGCTTGCAACGAATATTTTTCGGTAGTTTTCTGTCGGTTTGTGCTTGTTTATCTACTCAGTCTATTGTGTATTTCCATCTACAACAATGCCAAAATCCAACGAATCACATAGCGATAAAGTTCAAAAATGGCTGAAGGCAATTGGAGGCACTACTGTCTTTCAGCTGAATCCAAGCAACAGTGAAGAGTTGTTTTGTAAAGCGTGCGGAAAAATGGTAAAGGACGTTTTTGTTTTTCTTTCCTAACTTGTTTCAAAAATATTATTGTAGTTAACTTGCAAAAAGAAAAATCATTTAGAGCAACATGCTACTGCTCCTGGACATCAGGCAAATCTTAGGAAACCGTTGAGGAACCAAATGTTTATAGACACCAAAAATTCAAGAGAAATCGACGTTTTTAATCGAGATTTATGCGACGCTTTTATGTCTGCAATTATTCCTTTGAACAGATTAAACTATTCAAAACTGCGAAATTTTCTCACTAAATACTGCAATGAGAATGTGGCAAGCGTGAAAACCTTAAGAATAACATATGTAACAAAATGTTACAATGAGGTAATTAATATAATAAATAATAATTTAAAAATGTATTTTCATACTTGAGTGTCATTAAGATTTTGTTTACACCTATAATATTTTTATTGATTTTTTAAAACTATTAATACTATTCGCGAAGAAGTTGGTAACAACGATATTTGGATATCTATAGATGAGACGACTGACTCTAAAGGTCGTATTATGGCAAATATGATTGTGGGTAAGCTTTGTTCTGAAACACCAGGAAAACCGTATTTACTGGCTACAAGGCAACACTACTACAAGATTCGTGAACCAAGCTTTAGGTAAGATATATTATGCAAAAAACTTACTTTAATAATATTGTAAATTTAATGCTAGATATTTAAGTTAAAGGCAACTCTCGTATTTTAGGTATTTGGTGGCCAACAGATGGAATTAAGTACGAAAAAGTCAAGCTTTTAGTCACGGATGGTGCTTCTTATATGCTCAAATGTGGTACAAATTTGAAGATGTTTTATAAAAATTTTAATCATTTAACATGTTTTGCACATGCACTCAATTTGGTGTGTGAATGTCTAAGAAATCAATATGCTAATGTTAATGGTTTAATTTCAAATACCAAGAGAGTCTTTTTAAAAGCTCCACTGCGTGTGGCAGTGTATGAAGAAAATCTGCCAGATCTCCCTTTGCCTCCCGAACCTGACTTAACACGTTGGGGAAGTTGGTTAGAGGCGGTAGTTTTTTATGCTAATAATTTCGAAGCAATAAAATCAGTAAGTACTTTTTTAGCAAAATTTTTAAATAAGATTGTTTTTATTTAATGCTTTATGTTTTAGGTTGTAATATCGTTTGACAAAGATTCAGCTAACTGTATTGAGCAAGCGCAAGAATACTTTTCCAATCAAAATGTCAAAAACGATCTTTTATACATCAAGTCGCATTATAAATTTCTCATTGATAACATCAAAAGATTAGAAACATTCGGCCTTCCTCTTACAGATTCTGTTGCAGTAATTAATAATGCCGAAGCAGCTCTCAAGAATGCCCCAGGAAAAGTTGGCAAAATAATTTTGTCAAAGTTTAACCAAGTGATTTCGAAAAATCCAGGTTTCAAAACGGTTAAAGAGTTTGCTGAGCTGCTCAGTGGCGAAGCAGTTGAAGCTACCGCTCATACCACAGCTGACTGGTCCATATTTAAGTTTTGTCCTACAACCTCGTGTGACGTAGAACGTTCATTTTCTTCGTACAAACTGCTGTTTTCCGACCGAAGAACAAATTTTACTAACGACAACAAGAAAAACATCTTGTGTGCTACGCAAACGCGAAATTTGAGGACATGTTACACGGGGATTAATTTATTTATTTATTATTTTAAACCAAATGAATCTACATATTTTAGTTATTAGTTAAAATTTGTATGTTTTATTTCTTTTTATGGCTGAAATGTACCTAAAATTACATTAAATATCGTCTTCTTATTCATGTTTTTTTAAAATAAAATGATTTTTGTGTTTACCGTTTTTTTTAAGTATTTGCCTAACATGCCTAGATCACAGTTTTTCGTCCTAAATACATAGTTTTTAAGGCCTAAAAAAGGGCCTTTTTAGCTGTTTTTTACGTCCTAAAATCCCATCTCTACTTATTACAAAATTACAAAATGCTGATAGTTCCATTTAGACAACTAAGTGATGTTAGAACTGATGTATCAAAGTAAAAAAAATCGGGAGTTGTTATTTAAAAAGATTGTGTAAATAGAAAGCTTTCCAGTGACGTAAGAAATAGTACGTTTTAAAAATAATGTTTTTGTATTTACAGGATGATCAACAAGCAGTGGGTCAGGTATCCATTTTGTCATTTTGCACGGAATATTCTGCATATCATCACGTTTTTAGTTTCTCCATGTAAAAGTAGACCAGCACATGACAACAGAGAAAACACTTACACAGCAGTACTTAAATTGTTGTTTCAATTGCAATACACATAAAATAAAGGTTATTAACGTTACTCATAGTCCATTTAAATACAGTTACATGTTATTACACATGAAAAAATGCCTAGTAACAAAACCAAAAATAATGCTAATATAGCTCATGGTATTGGGGGAATAACACAGTATCTACATTTGTTGTATACTAAATTAGAAATTTGCACATTCAATAGATGTCGCTAAGTGTATTCGGTCGGTAAGCAAGTAACTTATACTGAGCAGGCAAGATAGAACATATACGATATAGCTCCCATGTAGCTTCTACGGTAAACAACAATGAGGAAGAAATTCATTGGGATACTAATGAAACTACAAATATGCACGTTAAATGTAGGGCTAATGAGAAGAAGATGGTTTTCTGTTTGTCTGATAAGTAATACGTATAGTACCTGTGATTTTTTTCGTATAGTGGAATGAAGTAACAAATATACCTAGCAACTGTCATTACATGTTATGTTGTTATGTTCTTTTTGTCATTTCACATTAACTTTATATTTTTTTATTCACAATGAAGGTAATATAACAAAAATAATCGAATTCCGGGCACAATTAAACGTTTTGTTAATGATTATGTTTTACTCACCTTAAGTGGATTAAATAGATATTGAGTTACGATTATAAATGTTTTAATGTAATTTTTTATTTCTCTCGATTTGAACCAATTGTAGTGCGAAAATTTTTCTAACTAACCCTAACTTTGTAACACCACTTAGCTAAATAGTAACTGTTTATAGATTTTAAGATATATGTGTGTATAGAACTCGATAACCATTCCTTGCCAAACCTTTGGGGTTTAGATTATTATCTATACCAAACGCTTAATTCGAACAGCTGATTTAACTTTATCATGACATGTGTCATGATGAATAGTCTGGGCAAACAGCGGTAATAGTCAGTGTAGTAGATGTGGTGCAGAGTTGGCGATGATTTATTTCACGCGTTCACAGCGTCAGTACTAAATCGATGCTGTATGTGAGTAGTTCTGTGTACATGTAGGCTGTCGTAACTTATTTCGTAATTGTACCTTTATGTTTGCTTTAAAAATGTCGCAGTTAGTACGTCGTGAAAACGACCAATGGCAGACACAGTTAAAAATTTTATAGTGGACATGCCGGACTTAATTTTTGATGGCGCTAACATTCAATGTCTAGTTTGTAAAATCCCTTTAATGTGTTGGTCCAGAAGCCATTGTCGACGTCACATCGAAAGCAAACAGCATTCTTCTGCAAAAAGTGGCACACGAGACCAAGAAATATTTACATTTGATTTATGTGTTACTCTTATTTTATGTAATCTATCGTTTCGTTTACTAGACAAAGAAGCATTTGTCTCCTTCTGGAATAAATATGCGGACTGTAAATTACCCAGTCGGACATCGATACGAAATGTAGTGCCATTTGCTCGTGAACATATAGAAAAAAGAATGAAAACGGAATTGAACGATAAAAAACTGTGGTTGTGTGTGGACGAAACAACAGATCGTCAAAAACATTCTGTGGTTAATGTAATGGTACGTACAATGGAACCACATCGACCGTCATCCTCCTTCTTACTTGCTTCCAAAAGAGTTATGAATTGTACTGCCGATGAGATTTTAAAGCTGGCGTTGAACTCATTGAACAAATTTGAAGATTCAACTAAGCAACTTTTAATGTTTATGAGTGATGGTGGCGCAAACATGCGTTTTTTGGACCGATATTTTAAAGAACACAGTGGTAACTTCTTACATGTAACGTGTAAAATCCATACTCCATAATATTGCGGCACAAACGATTCCTACATATTTTCCACTAGTAAATGCATTAATAACGAAATAAAGAATAGATATAGTAGATATAAATAGAATAATCTGAGGAGAGAGCTCGATGCGAATACGATCTTGAAATAATCTCCGCGTACATCAAATGTTCTGCATACAGCTTGGCTGCGGCTGACGTCATCCCTTACGATTTTGCCGTTCACTGATAATAACATTCATTAGATAGTGCTGGAGCGCGCTTAGGCGATTCAGTAGGAAGCGTTCGTGTGCTTAAGATTTTGCCAAGATAACTTATAATACTTTTGAAAGTAAGTATTTTTGTTTATTGTGAGTTTGGTATTAAAGATAATCTTACACTGTTTTTGATAGAAATTAGATAGAGATGTAAATTTTATGTAACATTATTTATATCTCTTAACGTACACCGATTGTGTGTATTTTGCAAACTACGTTTTGAAGTATTTGCGCCATTATACTACGCTTCATCAGCCACCTTTTCTCTATAACGTTTTATATACAGGTCTTGTAAAGCGAATACGTGCAGCAACAAATGCACTTACACGTGAGCAAGAGAGGACGCGACGGCGTGATTAACTTGTGATCTCCAATTGTTGAGAGGGAGCGGGTGACTCACTATTTTTTGCTGTACGTATTCGCTTTACAAGACCTGTAAGCCTAGGTTAGCTTGCTAGATGTATAAGAATTTTTTAAATCTGTCCTGGTAAAATTCACATACATCGCTACAAACTTTTCCTCTTTACTATATTAGTACATAATTATGTGTGCTTTGGCTTGTTTAAATATAGTCCATTCATTTCAATCTACAATCCCTGTCGAATAACTTTACATCATTTAACCTTTAAGTACTGCTACCAACCACGTTAATTTAACAAAGGCACTGCGTGAGTACTAAGTAATGTAGCGACCAGGCATCTATCTTCTATTGACATATCGCCACTTTGGTTGTCCAGCAAGTGCGACCATCGTGTCTGCAGGGTCGGTGAAAATCTCGGAACTCTGTCTAATACACAGATATTTCTAATATGAGAGGCATTTACCATTTTGCTGAATTGCAACAAATCATACCGTAGCTGGAAGGAAGATAATTTATTGTTAGTATTAAATTACATACAATGACTCAAACTGACAGGGTGGGGTATGCTCCACTATGTCTACATTGGAAATTACTGTATGTACGAGTAACTGACAAGTGTATATGATAAGGACGAATATACTTGAGGTATCCTCCTTTGTTAAGTAATACCAAAAAGCCATTAAGGTCCTGCTCTCATTAATGCGAATACGGAGTAAGACCAACGAAATATCTGCAATACGTCAACTTACTTTTATTAAGAAATGAATTAAATACCGAAAGTCTCTTACTGCTGCTAGTGAATCCAAGTTAAGCAATACGTATTTGTATAAACGGATATCTAGTGGTCGCTTAGCTCGTTCCATTATAAGTATTAGAGACTTGCGTGACGAGGTATTCAGCTGGTACCAATTTGAAAAATAACACGACGTTGTAATTTGATCACTCTGAAAAAATCAAAAGCATTATTGAGCTTTTTAATATCCTAATAGATAGGCTATTCAATGGAAAAGCAAAAGTAATCGAGTGCGTATTTGAAAAATAAACACTGCTTTAACGTTTTCAGAATATCAGAATAAAAAAAAATAAGCCCTCACAATCCCAGAACATTATGGTCATCATTTTTTTCGTTGAGTGAACGATTTTCGCCTTTCTGGGACGACGTTCATCGGGTCACCGCCATTCCATCGATTCTTTTTTGAATAGAGGATCATAATACAGAACCACTGTTTCATCTCCTGTGGCAATGGACTCCAAAATCGGTTTCGGATCGTCTCTGCACATGTTTAAAAACGAGCGCGCACATTCGGCCCGACGTTCACGTTGGAGAGATGAAAGAAATGCGGTGCCAATCTTGCGCTAATCTTATTCATACCCAAATAGTTATGGAGATTTCGGCGAATACTTGTTTCAGAAATGTTAGACATCACTGCTAATTCCTTCACTTTCAAACGGCGATCTGCTAATACCATTTCTTTAATACGTGAAATGTTTTGAGGCGTTATCAGTCCAATTGGCCGACCAGGATGCTCATCATTATCAAGGGATTCTTGCCCCCAACAGAAAAATTTTGCCCACTTTTTGCAGTGGAATATGAAGGAGATAAATCACCATAAACGCCATCTAAACGTTGTTTAATGTGATTAGGCGTATGCCCTTCTTTTGTTAAAAATTTAATGACCGGACGGTACTCAATTTTCGTTACTTGAGACATTTTCATGCATTAGTCACGTTGTGTGGCTGGATACTAAAAACTACTACTCTTCGAGCCGTAATATATGTATTGTAGGTCTCGCACAAGTGCAACTATGACGCAACGTTATTTGAACACGCTTCGAACCTGTATAAGCCTGTCAGGCCGAGAATTTATGACACCCACCTCGTGCAATATTCAACAGGTTGCGTACAAAACTTTATCGCGACAAGTTACAATTTATTAATATATTTTGGCTTCCGTCGATGAATTATGAAAATTTGTAATTTCCTCGGAATTTCCGATGTAACTAAATACCTGAAAAAAATTTCGTCCCGGTAAGAAATCGCACTTGGCACCTCTCGCTTGCCGGACGGGCGTGCTAACCATTACATCACGGGGACCTCGATGCCAGGAACGCTCACTTTTTTATTAACTAGTTGTTATTTATTGATTATAATTCATTTTCCAATTCTTCCTAAGACTTGAAATACAAATGATATAGAAGCATAAAATTTTCGCAACTTACAATTAATAGGCTCTGAAAATAGTCGCAGTTTTTTATTCCGTTATTATTATTATTATTATTATTATTATTATTATTATTATTATTATTATTATTATTATTATTATTATTATTATTATTATTATTATTATTATTATTTTATTTTTATTTTTTACTATTACCTAACCTAAATGTAGCACTTTTATTTATATCAGAAATTACACCGACTATAGGCATAAGGGAAACGTCTAACAACGTGGGGGAAAGTGGAAAAATTATAAACACTCTTCTGCCTTCCTTTGTTTCATTAAGGCGGTAGTTGAGAAAAAGTTATGGTAGCCTATCGCTGAAAACAAAAGATAAACTACGAAACTAGCGCCTTCTTCATAATTTTGTTGTTTTTTTTATTACTTGTGTAAAAAATAGGTTTTAATATGGTGTTGTATCCCATTGCAAGAAAATGTATTAGAGTACTCTCTTGAACACCAGAAGTTTTCAGCTATCTCAAATCATGAAATACAAGGCTTGCTTCTTATTAACGTCCAGTATTCCTTATTACCTGAGGTGGGATTCTGTGTACAATACAATTCTATTTATCGCTTTGTTTCTGCATTGATTGTAAACTGTGCAGCGAAAGTCAACATGTTGTTTAGAGATCGATACCCTTGCACATCTTGGATGATGGATCTATTAGAAAAAGGAAACCTAATGGGCAAGCCAATCATAAATTAGTCAAACGCAAGCTGGGTGGTAAGATGAAATCTACAATATATTTGATTGGCTCTATTGCTATATTCGCAACACCCTATACGTGCCAGGGGACCGTTTAGTCGAGGTGCCGACTTGTGTTATAGAACAGTACGACATAGAGGGTGTGATGGTGCACCCCTTGTTCTCTAATTTAAGCCATACCTTATATATGATTTCGTTTGACAGCCAGTGAAATGCGGTCATTTCTCCTAGAATTATTCCACAATACGAAATGACACTTCCAATTGTATTGGCGTGCAATTCATTCTGAAAATGAAATATCCTATTGAGAAAAATATTAAAATCCAGTGTAGGTTTTGGTTTGAATGTATCCCTAATTTTCAGAATATGGATAAATTACAAAGAGTAGTTTGGTAACAGTGCGTCCACTTACTTCAGCCATCATTTCTGAAAATCAGTTGCAAATAACAACAGTAAATAAATACTGAATTCGTATTTCTAACACAATTATTATCATTTAACAGCAACAGTAACCTAATAAAGGAATATCGGGGATTGTAGTTAAAGCTGAACTCTTTCGAATTTAATTCAGTTCTTCATTAGAGAAGAACAATTATGAGAGTAAGGAAACTGCATTAATAAACCATCAAACATCATTCAAAGAGAATTGTTATAATTCCTTAAACACATTAAAATTATTGGTTAAAATTTAAACTATTATTTGTTGCAATTTGTAAAAATACTTCAAACTTGGGGGCTTATATTCTTGTCGAAAATTATAAAATATGAAATAAATATTACGAAACGCCGAAGGCAATCTTAATTACGAAGAGACACGTTGTGCACATATCTCTTCACAAACTGTTGTTAAATATTCACATTCCTTAGTGAGCTCGGTTAATTATACTATGCTAGTTGCAAAATGCAACAAGCTGGGTACTCGGGGGGTAAACTTAATTCGAGTACGCTGAATCCAATGGTGCCAACCGCTTTTAAAAGTTAGCTCGCGTTTTGGAGCAATTTCATTTAAAAATTTTAGGCCCAAAGAACCTTCTGGAAGTTTCTGGAATTTTCTGGAAAATCAATGACCGAAGAGCTTTCTGCAACCTTTGAGAACCTTTCGAACCGTTCATGGACTATTCGTGAACTTTCCAGAAACTTTCATCCTCGCTACTGCCACTTGGCCAAATGGGTATATAAGCGGCGCTGTTAACCGCTGAAAAATGTTTTTTTTTGCAAAAAAAAAATTAAAAATTGACTGAATCGATTCATTTTTTTTCAAATAGTATCTATTCGATGTTTATTCGTCGATGTGATGTCTATTCGATCGATTTCCATCGATTTGAATTCCATAAATGGTAAAAATTACGTCTTTGGACATAAAATTTTTCAATTGAAATTGCCCGAAAACGCGAGCTAACTTTTAAAATCGGTTAGCACCATTGGATTCAGCATATTCGAATTAGGTACACCATCCCAGGGAGCTCAGCTTGTTGCAAAAAAAGTCTCCAATTCGAGTACAGTGTTATTAGATACCGAAAATTGTTTTGTAAAACAATTTCTTAAGCCAATAGGGATTATTCTATATATGTTTCGCGAAGACATTCTCAGACAGATGTTATGTAATTCATAAGAATTTCCGAATTGATTTATATAACCAGCGCAACAGATAAGATATCGATGTCTTAATTGAAGTTTGCATATGTCAAAATTTTTAGAAAATATTAATTTTTTTAAAGTTGGTGTAATTTAGACCCATGATATGCTACACAATTTAACTTGCATTTAAGAGCGCTATACAAATAAGCTATAATATACAAGCTGTTCTATTTGAAATCAGAAAGTTAGTATCTGTTTTCGATGTAATCAAGAGTGCCATGAAATTGAAAATAATGTTGGAAAATAGTTCTTTATCCACAATATCATCCACGGAAATTTTAAAAAGATATAGTAGCTCTCAGGGATACGTCTAATAGGCCATCGTCTGGAGTGACTCTATATTCGAAACTAAAATGCATTTGAAATTACGTAAAAGTCTAAAAGACAGAATTTTTTTCTGATTTTCGGCATTTTAAACCGTGGAAAATACATCACCATTTCTGTAAGTTAATAAAGTTAGAGACAGTGAGCAGACAACTTTGAGCAAAGTATATATTGCATTGTAGAAAGATTTTACTAGAAATTTTATATCAGTGTAGAATCAATTTACTTTGAATGAATGCATTATTTTCTTACCGAATTCCTCACTTGCAGCAACATGTTACTCACTGCGAAACATCCGCTTATATATTGTATAGATAAGGGAAGTGCAAGCAGAACGTTTAAGTTTTGCAAATACCTAAAAACAAATTCTGATTATTATTAACATTCAATTAGCAATCTATGAGAATGCAGTAAGTGTAATAAATAATATAACGAATTTCATTATGAATCACGTCAACTGTTGATAAATTCCTTTGTCTGTAGGGAGAATTTTTTATTTCAATTATTTTAAGATATACGGAGTGAACCAAAAGTTACATTTCAATATTGTTTTTTGGGGGTGAAGCGACACACCCACCTATGATATTATCGGACCTGCTGTTTAGCCATAAACATTTTGAAACCCAAATTTGTTCGCGGGTAAAAGGGGTGCATAGTATTTTCCTGTTATCATTTTACCTTTCTGAAGATAATCGATAATTAGAATCGCACTGTAGTCCCAAAAGGCAGTACCCCTAACTTTTCCGACCGAGTATACGGTCTTCGCCTTCTTTGGAGCACTTGCACCAGCCTCAGCTCATTGTTTCGATTGTTGCTTCGTGTCGAGTGTATTACGTATACGCCCGAGTATTATGCTTCAGCAACCGTCATTATTCGGCGCAAAAAATCCTGAGGATGATGTCTTACCTTCGCTAAATTGAGGGCTGAAATGCGTTCTTGTTTACGTTTGTGATCAACCGTCGACGAATGCGGCACAGATCTTGCACATAATTTTTTCATTAGATTAGATTAGATTCAATATCGAGGTGGTTCTTGACCTATTCCACTGCGACCTTTTAAGATCTATTGTGGTTCCTCAATCATTAGATCAATTACGCTAGCTTTGCCTTTTTCACCAGACCTAGCAGCCGTGTGAGTGATCCTTCTGCGTAGATTTTGGCTTCTGGATATTCCGATCCCAACAACAAGAGCCGTGTTCCTGCTAGTGCTGTACAGTCGCACAGTACGTGGACAGCAGTCTCTTCTTCCGCCTGGCAGATTCTACAGTCTGTTTCCTCTGTCAGGCTTAAGTTGCTCATATGTTTCTTGAGCATACAATGTCCTGTTAGCAGGCCTACTATTGTTCTGACAGACTTTCTGTTCCTGCTTAGTAGGTTTGCTGTAAATTTAGGCCCGTGTGTAATCAGAAATTGCTTGGCGGGTCTCTTACCTGGGATACTTTTCCACCAGTCATGAGATTTCTTATTTTTCAATTATCTAGTAGTTGCTTTAACTACTGTAAATGCTATGCCCACCGAATGTTTTGGGTTTCTGTTAGCATTTGTCGAACCTGCTCCGGCTAATTCGTCTGCCTTAACATTTCCTCGATGACCTTCGTGTCCTGGTACCCAGACCAGGGTCACCTTAGATCAGCTGCTCGGCCTATTGAGGGCATTCACACATTCCCACACTAGTTTCGATTTTACCTGTGTGGAGTCCAGTGATTTTATCACTGCTTGACTGTTTGAATAGATAGCAATTGGTCGATAGTTACTTTCTTGCTTGTCTAATTCTACGATACACCCCAGCACTGCTGCTATTTCGGCTTGAAATATTGTGGCGCTTTGAATTAGGCTTAGCGACTTAGTTATTTTTAGTCTAATCCCGCAAATTCCGGCTCCAACTCTAGTGTCTGTCTTTGAGTCGTCTGTGAAGAGTCGGCCAGATAGAGTCGACTTTAATAGGCGGGCCTTTTTATTTATTTATTTTTTCTTCAAACACATAATATTTGATCAGCGACCTTTTGTGTTACATTGCATCATATAGATGATCTAAAAGAGGTGCATAGTATTCTCCTGTTATCGTTTTACCTTTCTGAAGATAGTTGATAAGAAGAATTGCACTGTGTTCCCAAAAGACAGTACCCATAACTTTTTCGACCGAGTATACGGTCTTCGCCTTCTTCGGAGCACTTGGACCAGCCTTAGCCCATTGTTTCGATTGTTGCTTCATTTTGAGTGTATTAGGTATACGTCCGTGTATTATGCTTTATCAACTGTTATTATTCGGCGCCAAAAATCCTGGGGATGATGTCATATCTTCGCTAAATTGAGGGCTGAAATGCGTTTTCGTTTATTGTTAAAATTTGTACTCTAGGAATTCCTCGAGCGAATAGGGTATATGCTCCACCAACCATTGCCTCAGCCACCGTTGGAATGGTTTTTCTCCCATATTACGACACCCTGCAGGTACATATATGGTTATATACATAGTTTCGCTGCCAGGTAGTTCGTATTTGTTCTCCCCCTGTTTGTGTTATTTTTAGGAAGAACTAAGTTTGTTTTGTGTCTTGTAGGATAATGGTGGATATCGTCATGGGTAAGGAAATGCTTTCGATGGTTCTAATAAGCGTATTGAAGACAGGAAGGAATGAGAGCGGATAGAAAGGTAGGTATTCCGAGTGCCCTGAAGATGGTTCTGCAATTGTTTCTATATTCTGCTCCCACCAACGCCCTCACCGATTCTTTTTGTTGCAGAAAGACATTTTGTGCCTCCCCCGAAGACCCTCAAACTATGATGCCGTACGTCGCCAGGGAATGGAAATGGGCGTAGTATGCTGCTTTCGCTGCTTCATAGGTAGATACTTGGCGAATTCTTCTGGCAACGCATATATCTGGAGCTAACATTTTTTGGAGTTGTTCTACGTGGCTGGTCCATTTTAAATTGTTATTCACGTATATTCCCAGAAACTTGACACTGCCGGCGGTTGTACCACTTGAAGATATTTGTAGTTGTTGGGCTATGTCTTCGTTTAATTTTAAGCTACTACTTTTTAACCATTCCCCCGCTTGTTTTAGGTTGTTTTCTGCCTCTTCTTCGACGCCTGTACTGTTGTTTGATGTTGTTATAATGGAAGT
Source organism: Dynastes maya (assembly GCA_029619315.2). Taxonomy (NCBI): domain Eukaryota; kingdom Metazoa; phylum Arthropoda; class Insecta; order Coleoptera; family Scarabaeidae; genus Dynastes; species Dynastes maya. The sequence continues at coordinate 56,515,385 of JAROYE020000003.1, read as the reverse complement.
ATCGTCTGCGAAGAGCAATACTTTCCTTGCAGTTATATTGGCAGGTATATATAAGGAATAGAACTGGGCCAAGTATTGATCCTTGTACAACCTCGCCAGATATTAATTCTGAGTCAGATGTTTTTGCACTCCACTCAACGACTTGTCTGTTCCGTAAATATGATTCGAGGAGCCTCAGCGGTGGACCTCTGACGCTATAATGATCCAGTTTCGCCAGTAAGATATCGTGCGGTACGGTATCGAACGCCTTACTCAAATCGCACGCTGTAAACTGAACCTCCTCACCATCATCTAAATGACTTGCTACCGTGTCTATTGCATCAACAATAGCTGTGAATGTTGATTTATTTTTTCTAAAGCCATATTGTGAGTCACTGAAGAAGTTATTTTTTTCAAAATAGTCCATCAGACTAGTTTTAATAGCCGTTTCATTAATGTTGAAGATAGTTGGGAGCACTGACACCGGTTGGTAGTTTTCCGGGCAGTTTTTATCTCCAGATTTATAAATTGGTTCCACTCTAGCCAACTTCAATTCATCAGGAAACATGCCCGTTTCAAAAGTTTCATTCACTAAGAATGTCATGTACGGTAATATGTGACATATTATTTCCTTTAGAATTTTAACTGACATTCCGTATGCGTCCGTCGTCTATTTTGGTTTCAGAGTGTTAACTATTTCTGCAACTTCCCCCTTAGTGGCTGATATCGCTACGCCCGAATCATTTGATTGTTGTGGATGATAAGAAATATTTTACCTTGTCCTATTCAGAGATGAAGGGAAACGTCTGCTTTTATACCGACGACATAGGAAACACACCAAACAATGTCAAGTTCAAAGGCAAATCCAAATTTGAGGACAAAATTTTAATGTGGTGTGTTACTTCTGAGCCTGGTTTGTTTCGCAGTCGTACATTGGCCGAAGCCGAACGTAACTTTGTCGAAAATCCAGAAAATAGAGTTTTTGTCAATTTTGATCTTAACCTTCGAGTACTTTTAAAGTAAACTAAGTTTTCTCAAATTTAGATCAAAATGGTCTCTGTAAGCCCAATAATTTCCGAGGTACAGCTTTCTAAAATTTCCAAAGGGACCTCCAAGTCATCTTTATTATTTCGCTTTAGACAGCTGCGGGTTGAATGATGGGCCGGGATGCATATTGACATATCGTACAGCCGTGGAGCTACAGTGATAAATAGAAGCTTCTCATTGATTGGAAGCTGCGTATGCTCAATCGCTTCTAAATTAATTTATTCGACAGTAATAACAGTTTTGATGATAATTGAAAGTTACCAACGTCTGGTTGTTGTAAATAATATTATAATAAGAGTAAGAAGTAGATAATATCAAATGTGGAATATTATGAAAGTCTTGGAAACTATTGGGCTTACGGAGACCATTCTGGTTTCAAATTGTGGCAAATCTTATCTACTTTAAAAAAGTACTAAAAGGTTATTATCGAACAAGTAGTCGGTCAAAGGTGGTCAAAGTCGACAAAAAGTGAGAGAAGGTTGAAAATTTCACGGTTTTCTGCATTTTTTACAAAGTTGCGTTCGGCTTCCCAACAAAATTGGATTACTCATTGGGCCAACATCATAAACAACTCAGCAAAAAAATCAGAACTACCATATTTGATGAAAGGTTCGATGTATAAGGTTACTGGATTGTTATTCATTTGTTAATTTAATTTAGCGAATACTGCTAAATCATGAATTATTTTTGTTATTGAAAAAATTATATTTAATAAAATAATTTTTATTTTGAGAGCTGAATTTTGAGGCCCCCTTGATTTATGAAGCCTCAAGCGCGCCTTGTGTGTCTGTGCAGAAGTCCGCCTCTGGTCAGAACGGTATATTTTTCAAGATTTTTTTGGTATTGTGTTTTATTATTTTATTTTGTTTTGTCTCTCAAATAGTTCATTTATTTCATTACATATCTATTTTTCGGATCCGTTGTACATTTTTAAGTGTTATTAATTACTTCTAGCTTTTCAGACTTCATACACTGAAAGTTATATCTAAGACAAAGAAACATTAGTATTTGAAACAATAACTTTGATATATAACCTTTTTTTGGTTCACCCGTATATTTTTGTATGATAAGTTTTTTTGTATTGCGAATAGTAAAACTGCTATCGAAGAATTTCGTCGTATTGCCTCACGCTGCTATTAATTAAGCAAGATCAAGCGGTATGGAAGTGCCTTACAAGGAGCAATATCTTATTTGTAATTTGAGTTTATACATTCAATATCTGGTTAACTCGTTTATTAAATACAGATAAAGAATTTCTTAACGAGAGTAAGCATAAAATGAAACTGCAACAACAATAGTAATAAAAATGTACTCACTGATATATTGTCTCGTATAAGATAATACATTCATTCAAAACTTGTTTCCTACTTCTTACGTCCGTGATACCATTCTTCTTAACTTCAGTTCGAGCTTTACAGTCCTTTGAAACATCTATTAGTCGCTCTTTTAGTATATTTATTTGTGCAACTCCTAATCCTAATAAAGTTATATACAGTACATCTAAAATTACTAGTGTGGAACCCATGTATCCTATACAGAAAGCTTGTAGAATTTTGTAGGCCACATCGAATTTTCCCATGTAAAATGGAGGTGGCATCATTAACTTAACTTCCACGATGAAGGGTAAAACACCGCAAATCAACATCTCTCCCAGAACGACACCAGAAAAATACTTTAAGACTACTTTAGAAGACCGGTATATTAAACGTATATGACGATTCAGTTTTTCATTAGAAGGGTTGAATGTGTCTGATTTTAAAAGTTCAATTAGTGCCATTAGAGAAGATCTGTTTATTATGAGAGATGCTTTTTTCGCCGAAAAAGTTGTCATTGGGATCAGTAAGCACGCCATCCAGTACGCATTTTTTCTATCTCTTATGCGGATTGCATTCCTCAAATTGAGAATTATCAAGGTATACACGATACAGTCCAGTATATAATTAAATATTATTTGAATTATATTCCACGGCGTTGTTTTTCCAATGTGCAATAATCCAAACTTTAATAGCATTTTTCTGGGCTGCGCTAAAGCCTCTATACATGTCACTGCGACCATCTTTCAATAATTGCATTACTATTGTTACAGATAAATCTGAAATATTTGTTCGGATTATATATTCGCCCCTATTTATGTATATATTCTTCCCCTAAATAATTACCGCAATTACAATACCTAATTAGGGTTAAGATATATCTAAGTATATCACGATAATAACGTTCATCACAGCGGCATGTCTACGTGATATACAAACTACTGCAATCTACTGATACGCGTTTAGAGGTATACGTATTGCAAGGAAGGTCAATTTTGCTTCTTATGTTTTTTAGACTATTTTTGAGGTTGTTGTTTATACTAAGAAGTTTCGTTATTTATTTCGCATTTACTTCCTTTATAGTTCGTTCTACAGTTGCTCTTATACCTTTATTTATTTGTAGTTTGTAAGTTTTCCATTCTTTTTCATTCTACAAAGTGGAAATAAATTCTGATTTCTGTTTAATAAGAATAAGGTCCTGGGTAAGCAATTATGAACATATTTTCAATTTTAAATGAAATAAGTGTATTTTGCAAGAAATATTATTGCTTATAGTAAAAGTATTTATATACGCGTGCTGGAACAAAAAAAACACAATGTACTATACCCAGTGGCGGCTGATTGTGACGCAAATGGAAGGTCAATTGCTGCGTTTCGATTTGCTCATGTATTTCCGTTGCATAGTACAATATGCAACATATGCAACGGAAATATGTATATGAAAGAATCGAAGCGTTCTAATACAGTTCCGCTTTCGTAGTACATCACTAAAGATGTATTTTCAAACAATAACATGTAATCCTTTTTAAAGGAACTACAGTCACTCACGAAAGTCATTGTACACCTATTGAAAATGCGCTTTTTGCAATATAAATATTACTGTCGGTACGGAAACTTATACATTAGAAAAGGCATAAAAAATTAGTAAGAATTCTATCGAAAATAAATCTTATTTCACCATAGAGTCCATTCAAATTAATAAAAACGAGAAAAGGTAATAATTAAAGCTGGCCACGAGCGGTACCGCGCAGTAGCGTAGAGTCGACCAGGCCTCGCGTTCCACTAGAGTTATTCTGCTAATAGAGATGTTTGCTGCCGCAAATAATTTCGCTCATCTTTTAAATAAAAATTAAATAACACGTGCTCAAACACTTACCATTTTAAGAGTCCTCCGTGAAATTACAAAGTGAATAATGTCTGTTAAACATCTGCAACATTAGATATGTTTCAACTATTGTTTCGGCAAAACTAGTACGGCATGAGGAAAAAATGCGTTTATATGCAGAGAACGAACGTTCTACATCTAGTGACGTAATATTTGCGTAAGTAAAATAATCTTTCAAATAACTTAACGATTCTGTTGACGCACCTTCACAAATGTGTCTTAATGTGCCAAAATCAGAATTTTTCTCAAAAACACTTTCAAATTTTTCTAGAACAGAAACATTTTTTGCGTCTTCAATCGCGCATAGCTGTGCGTGAACATGTTGCACTATTTGTAGAGATTCTTCTAACGGCAACACAGGATTTTGTAATTTTTCTATTGCATCTGCTAGCCCGAAGTAATTGTCGTGAATGATTTTTAAATCCATTTTAACCTGACTATCTTGAAATTTCGACTGGCTTTTCTGGATAGCGACAGCTTCCTTTGTATCGAATTGTAAAACCACGTTCTTAATATTGTCACAATATTTATGATAATAAAACGCGGCCTGTAACCATGTTCCCCAACGAGTTAGAATAGATTCTGGTGGCTCTGGTATACGGGGGCACAGTCTGTGAAATTCGCGAATACGTTTCGGCGATTTGACAAATACTGCTTTGGTATGCGCTATTAAAGCGTCTACCTCAGGATAACATTTTCTGATACTATCCGCCACAAGATTGAGAGCAAGAATTTTACACGTAATGTGTAACAAATTAGCAGAATGCTTTTTAAGAGACCGGCCTACAGAAATCTTGTTTGCGGCACCATCACTAACTAACATCAAGAGTTGGTTTGTTGAAAGTTCAAACTTGTCCAATGTATTTAACACTAACTTTGAAATTACTTCGGCAGTACACTGTTGTATTCGTTTGGAGACTAATAGAATTGAAGGTGCCGATTGACGAAGTTCCAATTTGCGTGCCATTACATTAAGAACAGAATGTTTCTTCCGATCTGTTGATTCGTCGACACATAACCACAATTTTTGATCTTTCAACTCCGATTTTATTTTTTGTTCAATATGTTCGCGCGCAGATGGCACAATTCTTCGTAACGATGTTCGACTTGGTAATTTGCACTCCGAATAGTTATTCCAAAAGCAGATAAATGGTTCCTTGTCTAGAGGACAACATGTTAATGCAGAGTGTATAAGAAGAATGTTAAGAAAACGTGGCTATAATGGCCGAGTTCCTCGCATGAAACCCCTAGTTAGTGCTACCAATCAACTCAAAAAAGCACAGTTTGCCAAAGAGCACCAAAATAAAGGCATGGAATTTTGACAACGGTGTATATTTACAGATGAAAGTAAATTCACCATTTTTACTTCCGATGGGAGAGGGAAGGCCTGGCGAAAACCATGTAAAGCTTTTTATATTAAAAATACTGTGCCTACTGTGAAACATGGTGGAGGAGCCGTTATGGTTTGGAGGTCCATGTCAGCGACTGGAGTGGGGAGTTTAGTGCTTATTGAAGGTATTATGGATAAGAAATCATATTTAAACATTTTGAAAGGCAATTTAAAAACTGATGTTGAAAAACAGCGATTAGGAGAACGATAGATATTCAAGATCCTAAGCGTACGGCATTCATCGTGCGTGAATGGCTATTGTATAATGTGTCCTAACAGCTTCATCCTCCGCTCCAGTCGCCAGATTTGAATCCCGTCGTGCATGTCTTGGATTATCTAAAAAGAAAATTTCAAAATCGTGCTGTATCAAGTCGAGAATCCTTAAAACGAGTACTAATAGAAGAATGGGATCAAATTCCAGCAAACTTTACAGATAAGTTGGTATCTTCCTTGCCACGAAGGTTAGCTGCTGTCCTTGAAGCTAAAGAAGGCCCTACAAAATATTAACTTTTGTTTAGTTCATGTTATTTAAATTTTTTTATTAGTGTACGTTTACTTTTGTGAGATTCTATTATTAGTTTTTGTCGTTTTTATTCATTTGAATGAACTCAATTTTGAAATACAATTTTTTTTTTTAGAATTCTTAATAATTTTTCATACCTTATCTAATAAACATGTTTTTGTACCAAGAGAAATAGTTATTTTGCAAGAAAACGCTTTTTAGATAGGTGTACGATGACTTTCGTGAGTGACTGTATAAGTAATGTTAACAACATCTATTTTAATGTATATTGCTGTTGAAACAACAACTTAAGTGCGGCTGTGTAGGTGTTTTCTGTGTTGTCATGTGGTGGTTTACTTTTACGCGAGGAAACTGAAAACGTAATGATATGCAGAATATTCCATGCAAAATGACAAAGTGAATACCTGACCTACTGCTTGTTGATCAGCTTGTATATACAAAAACGTACTATTTCTTACGTCACTGGAAAGAAAACTTTCTATTTACACAATCCTTTTAAATAATAACTCCTGATTTTTTTTTTACTTTGTTACATTACTTAGTTGTCTAAATGGTACTATCAGCATTGTAATACCACACATAACAACATTTTGGAATAAGAACAAACAGTACTGCTGTTGGATTGCAATCTGTGTCCCGTATGTATGCGGAGCTAACCCACTCTCTTACTAATCGATACCTGCACTTATGATTATCAAAAGTTATTTATTTTTTTACTCTCCGATAAGGTATTATAAATCTCAGGTCTCGCCCAGACAACGGCGACGCGTTCGGCGTGTTTTTTTTTACTACGGCGTCAAATTTTCGAAATACGGAACCCCGGTTAATGTACTTACGGGCCTCCGTTTCGAACGACATTGCGCTTATCACATTTGACCGAGATTTTTGTGAATTTTCTCACTCTATGGGAAATGTCGACGGTGGACATCTTAAGACGCTCCTTGAGTGTAGGCGTAATAATAACTCATGGGCAGTTGATGTCCGAGCTGTTGGAAGATATGGAGGCATAAATTATTATTACTGTAAAAGCAAGACGGAAGCTAACATCTCGGACGGGTAGCGCCACACATTTTTTCAAAACGCGGAGTAAGGTTTGCCACTGCCCCTCTCATTTCGCGCTTTTGAGTGATATTTGCTTTTTATTATAGCTACAGTTGAAAATCCGGCATCGCATAAATAGGCTGTCGCAAAGGGAATGAGGATCTTTACAGCTTTTGAATTGAGAGTTGGACATTCATTTTTGAGTGATATCCAAAACTCCATTAAATAGGAAGGAGCAAATTTTGGGTTCAGGCTGTTGTTGCAAGAGAGTTCAATTAGACTCTCTTCTTCTTGCGAAGTGAATTCTGGTGGAGCTTGAGCACGGAAAGGATCTTGGATGCACGCAAACTTCTCGACATTGTTTCCTCAAAGTGTTTTGCAAATCAGTCAGTGAGCTTTAAGAGGTTTTTCTTGAAAAGCGAGCAAGTCTTGTGAAACAACGATTTTATTACAGGCCACGTATTTGTGCAACTCAGGGAAACAATGTTGACCGCCTTCCTTATTGATTTTTCCTATACACAACTGCGGCTTTTTTCTAAACGCCGCAACCTTCTTCAAGAGTTTCAAAATGTGCATGTTATTGCCTTGCAGAGACAGATTCAAAGCACTTGGCTTGTCAAATATATCGCACAAATACGCTAGTTTCAGCAAAATGGCGGATTCGGCAGTATCTGGAGTTTTCATGACCTTGTAGATGACCTGTAGAAAAGTGAATTTCTTGACGTAGCCCGAATGCACGGGATAAGACGTTGCCACGTGAAAGCCAACGTGAACTGCAGTAGTACTGCAGGGCCATGTGTTCAGCTTCCATGTCCATACATACCTTTGTAACGGTAATTTCGTACTTGCTCGCTGCGCCCTTTAATGTAACGCGTCCCTATTCGCTGGGTTAATTAATGTAACGTACGTTATCTTTACGCTGGTTTACCAGTTATGTGACTGATTTGAGCATGCGGAGTGTGGCGTCCTCTCTTGGTAGATCCTGCAACTTCGGTACCTCGTAGGACGTGGATAAACAACTCACCTTATGATTCCTTTCGTGTTTTATCGCATACTTATAACATAGGGGAAAAGAAATAAAGTACTTTTAAATTATCTTATTCTTTGTTACCTTCTTGCGGGATAAAATAACTTGTATGCCTAGCAAGTTAACTGACGCCTGCTTATAGATGGCGACTTGCAGTGATAGTGTCAATCAACTAGCATGCGTTTGAAAGCTTGTAAACAATGTCGGGAAAAGTGTGTGCTTATATTTGTTACATACTTTATTTGTCAACCGGGATAGCTTCTAGTGGAGACTAAGATAAGTTAATGATTAAAATAAACAGGTAATACATACAGTTTCTTTATTACATGTTTCCAAAATAAAGACGAATTTCTGATAAGTTGCGTTAGAAAATAAAATAAACTTCAAACGTTTCAATTAATGTAAATTGCAATGCTTCCTATATACAGTAATGAAATTTACGGACTTTAGCGGTTAAGAGACGATGCAACTTTCGTGACTATATCTTGTTCGTGCTACAAATTGACTCTATCGTTATTACGGTACGGGATAATTTGCGGTCTTAGAAAATTTGACAGTTTCGCGGTATCGAAATCTTGACATTAAAATAATCTAAGCATCGCGTAGGACTTAGAGTAAGGAACGGTCTCGCGGTATCGAGAATGATCTAAGTTCCGCGGTGGTTACGGTTGATGGCCGGACTTGAGAGAATTATGCCTCGATTATCTACGCAAGGTCGAACGTCAAGAGAAATATTTCTCTGGTCTCGTATTAGCGTGGTCTATATACGTGTCAACCACAACTTCAAAGAGCCTTGACTGTTGTAAGCTTAAGATCATAGATGTGCGACCCTCGGCGTAAAATAGTTATCGGATCACGTTAAGCGACCTGAGAATCACGAGAAGCGACTCGAGAATCACTAAGGGCGACTCTGCTTAAAAAGCTAAATCGGGGCCTTTATATATCTATCATTTGAAATCACTACGTCACGCGATTTTACCTTATGACGTTTGCTGGCCTTGTACGTCGGGCGTACAAGCAAAATACGTGTTACACCATCTCGCAATTAAAATTGCTGATTAGAAAATGAACTTGTTCACTCTGGAACTGAATAAAATAATAGAAATAATTTAAAGGCTCTATAAACAGTAAGTTATATTAATTTTAACCTCCTTTTTCACACTCTAGAATCCTTTAAATAAGTGCGAACCGGGAACGGTTCGTCACATCTTCTTGAAAAATCTGGCTTTCAGTGGTCTAGTTAGTTTTGATGTAGTTTACTATGTCTACAACACATTTTAATACGAAATTCAATTGAGAGCTCATCGACCTTGGCGCAAGTGCTTCCCAATGGATGATGCAATGGGCCCACATAGTGTGCGGCGCTTTGCTGCGAATAAGCGCCTGCAATCCTCCATAGCGACCAGGCATTGATCGAGCTCCATCAGTACACATACCGATGCACTTTTCCCAATCCAAATCATTTTCGGTTATAAACTTGTCCAGCATCTCAAATAAGTCTTGAGCCTTTGCGCTTCCAATGATGGTTTTGTAGAACAGAAGGTCTTCAACGATAATATTATCATCCAGGGGGCGTACATAACAAACAGTATGTGCGTTTTTGTTACTGTCAGTTACCTCATCAAGTTGCAGACCAAATTCCGTGCCTTTCATTTTCTTTATTACTTGATCATTGAGATCCAGAGCTATATGATGGATTCTTCTCTACTAATAGTGTTGTTAGGCAAAGCTACATTTGAAATCAATTTTCCCGCCGATTCTCCCAGCATAATATTAATCATGTCAAGAGCAGCCGGTAGAATAAGCTCTTCTGCGATGGTGTGAGGTTTTTTGCACTTCGCCACTCTGTATGTGACCTTAAATGCGACCTTAGTAAACACACTTTTTTGCTTTTGTACATCTTGCAACTTGCTACTAAAGAATTCGCGAGATTTTTCAACCATGTTAGAGTGGTTGGTCCTGAGATGTCGCTTTAGATTACTTGGGACCATACACTCGGTCGCTAGAGCTTTTAAACAGAGCACACACTGCGGTCTCTCTTCATTGTTTACATCTACTGAAGTAAAGCCCAAATTCAAATAACTATCATCGTATTTACCTTTCCGTTTCTTTGCTACTCCACCACCTGTCGATGCTTGATCACTCTCACTTGAACTGTCGACTTGCATATTTAATACAAACCTTTCCATTTTCCAACCACTTTACGAAAACACAAAGCGACACACTGAAACAAAGCGGACGCTCCTCTGGTAGCGGTCGTCTTAAAACCATTTACTTTTCTTCTCAGACGTTTACTCTTCGATTGTTATTTAGGAACTGAACTGATTCGCCGAAGTGATGCCGTATTTATACTAGCCGCCCCAACTACTTGGAACTTTCGCGAAACTTCGACAATGTCCGATGGTATGCGATATGTCTACTAGAAAGTTCTATAAACTACACGAAACTTCCACACTTTTCTGGAATATTCTATATGCTTCGAGAGTGTTCCATATCTTTCTAGAAAGTTCTACAAGCTACAGGAACGATCTACTCTAGATGTTGTAGAAAATTCCATTAGGCTATATCTGCCCGTGTTCGCAGGAGTGCCTCTCGGTACCCTTGTTTACTCTTTTTGGCGCCCCGGAGCGCCGCGGCGCACACTTAGAGGACCCCTGCTTTAGATCGTAAGCAGTGAAACCTTAGTGGCAGCGACCGATTTTTTTATGCAATTATGCTGGGGCATATTATTTGGAGGGAAGGGATACCGCCACGAAGGCCTCATAAAATGCGAAATAGTGGAAATCATATTTCGATATACCGGCTGATATGACTACGTTGATGCTGACAAAAGATATTACACGATATTGAATGCAGTATTGATCTATGATTCCGACGTAAATGAAATAGAAGTGAAGTAAGAGAAAAACAGAGGATAGGTACGAGGGTAGGGGAAAATTAGGAATTAGAGTAAAGGTGGATATTAAGATTTGATTGGGAGCAGTAGAGACAATTGTAGCAGTAGAGTAATTAGTATCAGTAGTGTATTAGAATTCTTAGAGTAATAAGAGGCATGAGAGTAATTAGAATCATTAGTAAAGATGAAAGTCAACTAGGACCGAGGCGTGACTGCGAGCACCACAGCAATATGTCAGCATTAGTGGGGGCAGGGAGGCGGTATCGCAGATGCATTACTAGCTCACGTACATCATTCTATCGTTGTTTTAAATAATGATAGAGTGCATATGCCATGTCGCCTCTCTGCCCCTTCTAATGCTAAGTCACGCCTCGATCCTAACTGACTTTCGTTTTTGATCATTAGACTAGTTGTAGAATAATTGTAAACGATAATTGTAAAGAAATAAAACTATAGTGTATGGTGTTGTAAGTTCCATCTCCTGATCACCTCGATAGTAGCAGCTATAAGTAGAACTTCAGGTACGTCGCAATGTATTAGAATTAGAACGAGTACACTCCCAATCAAACGTACAGGTGACAATATATTACCACATAAAATTTACCCGCACGTAAATTAGTTCTTTATTTTACATATGCTTGCAGTACATAACATTTTATTAGTTAAAAGTGACAATACATACATATATACATTCTCCAGTTCCTTCAGGGCCGTATGAAATGGGTGTTTGCAATAATTACAGGAAAAAGTTAGTACTTTGCTTTCATTAACGCGAAAACAGAGTAAGACCAACGAAATATCTGCAATAAATTAAATATAATTTTGTTGTATAAAGATCTATGCCACTGACAACCTGGTAATATTACTTACCACCCCTAGTGAATCCAAATTAAGCAATATGTAATTATACAAACGAATAGTTAGAGGTCGCTTAGCTCGTTCCATTATGAGCATAATAGAGTTTTGTGAAGATGTGCTTAGCTCATACCACTTCGAGAAATAACAGGAGGTTGTGATTTTATTACTCTGAAACACCATAATGCTTTTGGTTCAGCGAAGGTCAATTCATAGGCATCATACCTTGTATATGATTTCGTTTGACAGCCAGTGATACGCTGTCATTTGACCTAAGGTGATCCCGCAGTAGGAAGCTACTGTACCCATTACGCTGGCCTGGGCTTCATTCTGAAAATTGCAAAGCATGTCAGTTAAGAAATATTTCGAAGCTTTCTGGAGAAAGATTGATTATAGGTCATAACGTTTTTACAACTAGGTAAGTAAAGTGATCTATCAAGGAAGTCTTTTCCTAATATTTCTATTTAGCTAAATTGCGAAATTTTTTAAACAATTCAATATATTATTATATTTTTTATTGCTGAAAAAACTTAGTGTGCTGTGCTAAATAAATCTATGCCCTTTATGTTGAACTCTATTAGCATTTGTCTACTTACTTTCGCTATTCATTATTTGTACGTACTGGTTAAATTACTAGGATATGTATGTAGGAAAATGATGATTACTTCGAGTAGATGATGAAATTGTACCAAAAAAGATAACATTTACACATTTGCGTTAATAAATATCCTTAGCGAACAGAAATTTATAGTACTTCACAGGACACTACGTTTTTAAACGAAAAGCTTATCTGTATAGCTTTATATTTAATTTATTAAAGAAGGACGCATTTTAGGTATAGGGAAATGTTCACAAAAAAGATTCTAGAAGAGCTTCTCAATTATATATTTTTTAAATACACAGTGTTCCGTTTAAAAAAATTGAAACAACTTGAATCAAACTCGGCAACGATATCGATGGCCACCTTGTACAATCTGGTTGATATAGAAAAATCTTCGATGTCTTGTCAAAAGCTCCAAGAAATACTCAACTGAATAAAATTTGAATCACTACTCTAGCGTGTAAGGCGCTTAAGATATCGGCCATTAAAGAAACAGCCACATTTCGCATGAATTTCAAATTACGCCAATTATCTCAAAAATTAAGACAGATAAGATAAACTCGCAATAATATACATATAGGATGTTATACCGTTAATACCAAACTTGTGTCGTTCGTAGCGGAAGCTGAATAACCTGTGTACTTGAATATAATTTTACGTTGCGCAGCATTTGTCTCAGAATATTTTTTGTTTGAAAACCTTTTCCCTGCATTACTGACGAAAGGAATTATCTTCCGTCTACGCACTAGGTGGACACGCTGTATATATGTATTGAAATATTTTTCTCAGGGGATTTTTGGGAAATTTTCTAACTTAAACTACATTTTTCAATTCTTAGTGGGTTCGGGAGCATCCCTGGATACCCTTTTGGCAATTTTCTAACGAATTCCCAAATTAATAAATCGAAATTAACGAATTTTAAAATTATAAATGTAACTAACCTTGAAATTCGAACGATGCCAATGTTATATAAACTCTCTGTTTAAAATAACCTCTATAGGAAACTGCCTGTTCTAGAATCTAACCATTTTTCTATTCGAATAAATACTTTGATTTCACAATCGCACACTTTAAATTCAGATCGGAGTTAAGATACACTTTAGTTCAACGAAGGCTGAATATAGATTGATGAAAATTATTGGCATCGTTCATCTTTCTTTTATTTTAAATCGCGAAAGACCGGCGATTGTTTTATTCCACAGCAAATTTTGATAAAGCAACCCAAATATAAACTTTAATGTTGAATTTCGATGAAATGAAATTATTTGTAAAAGAAAGTAGCATGGAAGAACGCATGCAGGCACGCTACCAGCTGACAGTAGGCAAAATCTATGACCTAAAGCTGTCTGACAAGTATTAAACGTGAAATATCTCCAACGATTTACTTAAAACGTTCAGATAAAGATTTAATTTATGAAATAATGTTTAAAATACCTTTCAATTCACGCTATTGCTTGTTTTAGATTAATATTCCATTAATTTTTACGAATTACGATTGGAGAAATCGACCAGAAGATGAAGTTTAATCTTACTTCTCCTACTATCGTCGTTATCTGGACTTATTTTATAAATATGATGTCCTCGCTCCATAGCCAATTGGCTGGGGGGAAATGATAACTAGGAAATTTTCATTTCTTATCGCAGGTGGGATATTTAATTACCAACGAGTGGCTAACCTGAACCTCCTAGTCGTTCAGAGGTTGACAGCCGATGCTGTAGTTGTCGTATATATTGAACATTACAGTATATATTACCTTCTTGAGAACAAAAATCTAATGAGAAGGAAAAACGAAACAATTATCCGAAAAAAATTGGCGTTAGAGGTATTAAGTAACAAAAATTAAAATAAAACAAAGTTAATTAATAAAATAAAAGTCAATGAATTAAAATAATATCATACTATATGACTACATTTTGGCAATGTAGTCATTGCTAAATTGTAGTCATATGGTATCATAATTACTAAACGTAACAAAAAGAACGCAACTATCTTGTATATTATGCTGAAAAAGGCGATCCCTTGGTCATTTTAACTTTTATTTTACATGTACCTTATGCAGTACAAATAAAAATTCATGCATACCAATTAATGACATATGTGTACTTTTATTGTAAAAAGTGAGGTTTTAGATACTATGGATGATGGGAGATGCATGTGTGTTTTTATTTACTAAGAGTCCACTTGTGTGGTGCACTTTTGTCAACTGCACGGCTGCTTAAATCAGCAGCTCGTTGAAATCCGTGTGCGGTTACATTGTAAACTGTAATCCGGCGCAATGCGACAGCTCGATGCTGTTCATGTATTCCGGCCTTAGTTAGTTCTCTAGTGGTAGTTCTGCCGGGAAATGTACAAACGCTTTTTAATAAATACATATGACGATCAATTGGAATACACTTCTAAATTGAGGAAATTATTATTATTACTATTATCATTATTATTATTAGAAGTAATAGTAAAAATAACGTTATAATTTTATTTTTGCACATTGCAAATAGGCGGTGGAAGTGTACATACAAAACAAGTACAACATATCTTACCGAATTTCTCAACTGCAGTAACATGTTGCACACCGCAAAACATCCACTCACATACTGTATGGATAGAGGAAGCGATAGAAGGATACTTAAATTTTCCACATACCTGAAATTAGTGGGTGTTGAGAGGAAAGCCTAAATCTTATTCTACATAGTAATTAGCAGTGTATGATATTTGCCATAGAATTCTAAACAAATCCATGCCTACGCGGCTTATTTTTAACTTATGTGTACAGGGTGCATTAAATTTCAGTATTTTCGATACCGTTAGGGATCGTAATAGGAATATTGTACGGGATTACATCTTGTGAGGTTATTTTTAAGTATCTACATTGGGGGGTACCTAAATATCACGGTAAAGATGTAGTTTCGTCCTGTGTAATTATATTTACATTTATCCCTTTTCATAGAATGCGGTGTTGTTAACTTCCATAGTTTAATAATTTGATTTCTAACTGACCTACCTTCCAAAGGTCAGAACTACCTATTTCTTTTATTTACACAACACCTTGATTGAATGGCATAAATATATATACGTAAGTGAATGCGTACAGCTATGCGTTTTGTACCTAGTTTTTCTATAGGTAGTATAAGTCAATAATAAGAATAAATCTTTTCCGCAGCAAATCAAACCAAAAAATACGAATTTTGGAGCCATGAATCAAAACTGTGTCGAACCTACAAGCTTTCCTCTATTATACAGTGAGGTCCTAAAGTATTCCCTCTGTACTAACATTTGAACTACAGAAGCTAGCGTATTTAAACAAAATAGATCGATTTATAATTTTTGTTGACTAACTTTTGGCGTTATCGGCAATACAATTGCATTTCCGGTATCAACGGAAGTATCATCAACTGTCCTATTTTAAATAGTTAATAGTAATAGTAAAACCTTATATAGTTTTACATTTTTGGAAAGATAATTAAATTGGGCGATTCCAACAATACCATAATATATGTTACACTTAACTTAAGAAATACGACGATATGCAGCAAGTTTTGTATTCTGTTTTTGTTGCTAAGCAAAGTAATCGTAACAAATGCTTGTTATTATTTTCTCTCACTAGGATGAGTTTCAAGTACTTAATTTTAATATTCGGGGAATTTGGCAATAATTACCACGAAGTGGAAAATAATGAACACTGCTCTTGTACAGCCGGAAGTATTTGACTTTTGCGCTAAGTCATCTTAGATAGCATAAAATCCACAGAGCGAACTGCTTTAACAGAAGATAATATGATTTAAATTATTGTACAATTTGTTGCGCAATTACGGCAAATAAGGTGATAATTGTTCCTTTAGAAGCTCACTGTATAAGTCAGCGCCGAAAACTCCGTCGGAATTTCATTATGGAGCTATATGGTATGAAAAATAGTGTTTATAGAGCCGAGCGATGTCTTATAAACTTTACGCGGATATATGTAGGAAAATTCAATTTATAGGAATTACGCGAAACTGTTGTAGAGCAATTAAATAGATTGCATATGCCCATAATAATAAAAAAACAGCATATTTTTAGTCGTGGATTGCTGTCGCAAAATTATATTTTTCTATATTTCTAAGGTACTAGCAATAAGTGAAATATTTAATTGTGCGTACACTATTTAGTAGAATGTCGATGACGCAGAATGTTGTTGACGTAAAAAGTTCAACCAAAAGAAACAGATATGTCAGTTCTAGTTCGCACGTTAAACTTTGTGACGTAGTTGGCTGTATAAATGTGCAAATAAGCGCGTGCGCAGAAGTTCGACCAAGTTCAACTTTGGACGCATAAGTTCGTATTTGTGTTTATATCGTAAGGGCGAGCGTACTATTATCAGCCAGCATAGTCGGCGTTTTTCGGAAATGTGATAGCAAAGTCGTGTATTACACGTGTACGTGGACGAATATGTCATTTATAACGTGAGCAACGTGTTCGCGTTTTGCGTTTACGCAATTTTGTCAAACAAATGACATTCCACGGTGACATTCAACTCAGCATACGTTTAGATTCGCTGAGTTCGTGTAAAATCGGGTGATCATAGTACGCTCGCTCGTACAGTATGTCAAGCGAATGTCAAGTATTAATATGTCAAGCAAATGTCAAATGTTTGTATGCCTTTTAGCGTTCGACAATAATAACCCTTGTTCATAAGGGTGTGTTTATAGTGAAGCTGTGATAGTCGATAAGAGCGACGCCTTAGCAAAGCGGGTGAATCAGTGTGCGCTGGAACCAGAAGGTGGCGGCTCTTGGAATTCAGCCAGAAAACTATTTTGGCTCCTCTCTTGGATATATCGCAAACTAACCTATCTCTTTCATAATTGGTTTGCAACTAGGGTTTCAAAGTTTGTAACATGTTTGCAATGTTTGTAACCATAGTAACTGTGGTTGAAAATGTAATTCGTCAAGTTCATGCCGTGTTCTTGTTTAGTTTTGGGCGTTTGTCTGTATTATAGTCTGTATTTTTCAGTGAATTATAATGGATTTTTTCATTTCGTACTCGTTTCTGTTGCTTGAAGTTTTCGTTTAAAAATCGATCCTTTCAAAGCTGCCTGTACGGACAAATTTAACAATAACAAATATTAAAACTACAGCAATAGGTGCGTTTATTTTTTATGGTATTTGTAAATTATGTTACTTAAAAATATGTTTATTTGTAGTACTATCGCCATAGATCCCAATTTAATGGGCCAGCAAGTGTTTTAGCCTTCTACGGAAATTCGCAATGCAATATTTTTGCTTTAACGTGGACAGTGTATTTTCTCTATTGAAAAACGCACCACATCCAAGGGCACCCACCTTATAAGTACTGTGTCATATCTAGTCTTGAATCCTGCTAATAAATGTATATGCAAATGAAAACTTGTGTTTTGTGCTCTAATATTTGTATTAAGTACAGAATTTGACAAAAGTTGAAGAAAATTTAAAATAAGTAGACATCGTATTCTGCTGGTAGTTTCCGGTATGTCTACGAGAGACGTCAAAATACGGGACCACGTCCATGGTCAGAGTTGCTCTTCTATCACGGTCACAGAAGCGAACTGTGATACTCGATAAGAGCGGCGATAATAGCGAAGCGATGAGATACATTGTTTGTATGCGGGTGTTTATGTTCGAATCTGTGAACAGCGATGATGAGCAAAGGTAAGAGCATTTATAATCGAACTGTCAAATTTTATCTGCTTTCATCAGTCCTAGTTTTAATGGATATCGAGAATTTACCTTAGGCTCCCAATACGGGACCAAAAATATCCAAATCAAATAAGAAAGGCGTCAATAAAAATATCTTGACAACTATTAAAGTGACGCGCTTGCTGATGATTCATAAACGTCATTCATGATGGATATTTTTCCACATTTTTATCGCTACTAGTATCGTCGCTCTTATTACAGCTCTTATCGACTATCACACACCTTGAGCCAATGTAACTAACAGAAGAATTTTTATTTTGGTTTTCCGATTAGTGGTCTGCATTTCGTTCAGCTAGGTGCAAACGTCCCATTAAACTGACATTCACAATTACATACGTACGACAAAAAGCCGACATTAAACATGCACTAATACATACGGCCAGTGGCGTTATGTTGCGTCATGCACTTTTATGTACTTCTGCGTCATCGACATTCTACGTATGAGCGAGAATCCGCCTTTAGACACACAAATGCGTTTCTTTCAAAATTTTTATCAAAATTACTACCAAGAGCTAGTGCGTGAAAAGAGAGTCAGCTGTGTGTGCAGCGTACATAAGAATATTACAAAATGTAGCATAATTTGGAAAAAGGCCGAGAGAACAGGTGATTAGAGTGAATCCAAGCATTAAACCCCGGGGCAAGCCAAATAGTACCAAACTTTTGTTAAAAGCTGTAAGTAATTCGATTATGTTGAAGTTAAAGGAAGCGATACAAATCTAAATCTAATTCCAAGTCGAGTAAAGGCAATGTAAAAGTCTTTAATCAAAATGAAGGATGTTGTATTGATTTTTGTACTAGGAAAGCTGTCAAAAAAAGTTTCTCAAAGATCTTATGGGAACAGGTGGTACATCTTCCATTAGTAAAACGCAGTAAAATGCAGCACAATACATAAAATAAAGATAGTAATATAAGTAACTCTTAACTTACCAGTATATAGCATCATATAAGATAGCACATTCTCTCAAGATCTGTTTCGTAAGGGGTAAATCAGATTTAGTTAGAATTTGTTTGAAGTTCTCTGAAGTATTTACTAAGCGTTCTTCTAATATGTTTATTTGTGCCACACCTAGTCCTATCAAAGTCATATACAGCATATCTAACCCTACTAATGTGATACCCAAATAGCCAATAGCAATGACATGTAAAACTTTATATCCAACATCGAATTCTCCTGTATTGAATGGAGCCGGTATCATCAATTTAACATCCATTATAAACGGCAAAAAACCACAAACCAGCAACATAATAACTACAACACCGGCAAAGTATCTTGAAATCATCTGGGAAATCTTGTGTATTACTTGAATATGTCGGTTAAGACTTTCACTGGAGGAATTGAAGGTACTAGATTTCAAATATTGAAGGAGTGTTATTAGGGAGGACCTGTTAACCAAGAGAGTTGTCTTTTTCGCGGAATAAGTTGCCATCGGAATTAGCAAACAAGCCATCCAGTAAGCATTCGTATTATCTTTCATGTGAATTGCATTCCGCATGTTTAGAATAGCTATCGAACACACTATTCCGTCCAGTAGATAATTTAGCATTATTTTAATTATATCTGATATCGTTAGCTTATCTGTATTTAATAAACCGACTTTTATTAGAACTTTATTGGGACCTGCTAAAGTTTCTAAACAGGTAACCGTGACCATATTTCAATTTGTTAGATGTATGTAAGACTGAAACATTTATTCCGATTACATTTCCGTATTTATTTATGCGTACATCCCTACTACTAGCAATTTCCGACACAAACAATAACTAATCATCATTAACCCCTACTATCTACTTTCCCGCGGTGTTTCTTTAATCTGTTCTAGTGATTGACTCATTTCCTATAATTTCGAAATAATAACGCCAGAATAAAATTACTTACTGAAAAAGTATCCCACTTATTTTATGAGATTATCAAGGGTTTGTGTGTACAAAGTCTTTTTTAAGTATTTTATCTTTTATTCATGTAATTTATTACAAAAAAAATTGACGGAATTTTATATTATTGTAAAATGCATACGAATACTAATCTGTAGTTGACACTAAGTGTATTTATCTTCCTATGTATGTTTTAAAAAAAGTAAATAATATGAAAAATAAAGCCGGACCATTGGGGATTGTATAACAAATCAAACATATTCCTTCATAATTTTCATATTTGAGTTCCAATGCACTATCGGAAGTTAAATAGTCAATCGAATTATATCACAATTATGCTAAGATGAAAAAAAAAAATAGGTTTATTTATGTTAGAATTACGCCTGGTGTCTAAAATGTACACCTCGAACGAATCTCTCACTCCCAGTAGGTATGACCGTTTTCATATTATTTAGTTAATATGTGAATTGTACAAATAAATTAGTGCTCGCATTTACCATTTAAGTTATACTTTTTTTCTTTATTACATTAGCTATATCTGGCTTTAATTAAGGCAAAAATTGAATAAGACCAGCGAATAATCTAAAACAGTTGTAATTAGTTGTTAAGCTTCTCATATACAGGTGTCCCAATCTTCTGGAATATAATTGTAAAAGTGCGCCTATTGTGTAAACAGTGGAAAGCTAAAATCTTCTGATGACATAATAGACCCCATGGAGTATCTTCCAAAAATATTTCCGCATATACAGGGATATTTTAAATGAAACATTCTGTATATTATTACGTTTTTAGTTTCCCCGTCTACAAATGCTGCAATATAATATGGGTTTCATATGCCCATTTCTAACAGATTTCGAGACCACACAAAATATTAATTAAATTAATCCGGAATAGCTGTTTGGAGGGCTTCTGGGCAACCTCATTAACCGAACGACCGCATAAATCTGATTTATTCGGTCATTTGGTTGATAATGAGGTTGCCCAGGAGTCCTTGAAACAGGTTGTGGATTAATTTAATTGGTATCTTGTGTGTTGTTTGTCATACTACCCTACAGTCCTTGATATCATTATTAGATTTCGAGATTTTTATAATCTGTTCTCAATCGCAAAAACTTAGATAGGTATATCTATTTTCTTAAAAAAAAATCGATATGCGAATACATTCTAGCGTAAATCTTTATGAGGCATACTTGCGTCTGTCAAGACGTGGTGCTAAAACACCTCCGAAATATACGCAGTGCTCAGTACAAACTTCAAACACCAGAAGTGTCACTTTTTTAAATAGCATCATGTCTTCTGTATCCACCGTATAGAAAATTTATATTGTCGCGAATAAGCGCTTTGCTTTTACTTTTAGAAAAGACCGGACTTCCGCTGCTTTGCGTTCATCGTCTATGTCTTCTGTATTTTAATCACCGGTGTCGTCGAGCTGACTGAGCGTCTGGACAATTGCTGTGTAAGATTATGATCTCTCGGTCAATTCGATCAATTCGGTCAATTATAAATATAGGTTAATTTGTAAGGATAGAGGGTTCGGGCAGAGTCTCTGAAGAATCTGCATTAAGTTGTTGTTTCGTAAATAATAATAGAGCGTGAAGTGGAGCTTGGTTTTTAGTGTCACCTCCCTAAGCAGCCCCCTCTAGCAGGTAGGTGAATTTATATATCTGTGTAGAATTTGAGCGAGTCTATCCTGAGCTACCCCTATCACGGTGGTCCGTGACAATATATCTAATGTTTTTGTATAGTGATGTATATGTCTAACATTCCAAGTAAAAGAGATAAGCGCGACTGCTGCATTTGGGTATTGCATCCAAGTAATTACTGTTTGGTTACCATGATAGTAAACAAAAGATACTAACATTGACTTTTTAAACTATTGATTCAACATTTTGAGCCCAAGTAGCTGTTTGTGTTCAAAGGTTAGTCTTACGCTTGGAAATTGCATCCAAATGGTTTTTGGTGAAATAAAGTTTCATTACCACGACAACAGTAAACAAAACGTACTGACATTGACTGTTGATCTAAAATTTTGAGCTTAAGTAAAGAAGAATTAGTTAATAGGTGTAGTTTATGTATTAGGAAAAAGCGTGTATCTTTAGCTAGTAAGATGTATAAGCTGCGCTATCCTGCATGACGATGTTCACAATCAAAAACTTTTGTCAAATTAAAGATAAGATTTGATACTACTGGAATATTCATTCTATCAGAAATGAAAGAAAAAACAATTATAACACTAATGCCTCTTCTTAGCCAAAAGCAACAGGAAAAACAATATTTTAGTAAAAGTTCATGCAGGCAAACAATGAGTGAAGTAAATATACATATGTCAGCATCAATTTAAAATCCTAACAACTGAAATACGCTGTGGACAAACTTGATAACCTTCGTTGTAATTTTTATTGCAAGAATTGACAGCTATCTACTTATTTTTCTACAGCGAACGGTTGAAATTCTGTTCTGTTCTGTCTGCACGTTTCTGTTGCACTCCAGCATGCCTGTGTTATCCTTAGATTCATACATAAATCATATGTAGCAACTCTTTTTTTAAGTACTTCATTTCGCAAGTAGCTACTTGGGCTTTAAATTTTGAGTCAATAGTTGAGAACAATGTTAGTATGTTTTATTTACTGTTGTCACGGTAACCAAACAATACCAACACCAGAAACTACTTGTATGCAATATTCAAATGCAGGACTCGTGCTTAACTGTAAATATCTCTTGCACTTTCAATGTGAGACGTATGCATCATTATACAAAAACGTTACATGTCTAATGTTTTTGGTGTTCAATACTGGACAGCCTGTATATGTAAATTTATGTTGAAATGTATTTACATTTCTAATTTTTAGAAAGAAACAGATTTATCTAAATTTGGGTGATTGAGGACAAAATTATAAATATCTCGAAAAATGTTAGAAATAGACAGATGAAATCGTATTATTTTTTTCTAGATGGGGAAACTAAAAACGTAATAATATACAAGATTTACCATTTAAAATAACATAGTAAGTGTCTGGTTCGCTACGTATCGATCATCCCGTGTATACAGAAATATTTTTGAAAAATACTCTACTATGTCTAATATTTCATCGGATAATTTTAGCTTTATATTGTTTGGGCAATAGCCGCAATTTTACAATTCCAGAAGATTATGACACCCTGTATATGTAGTTTGATTTTTATATTACCACTCCCAGTGAATCTAGCGAAACAATCACTAATTTGTAGAGCTGAATTGTAAGTGGTCGTTTTGCTCTTTCCATCAACAGCATCAATGTTTTCTGAGACTCTTTACTAAGTTCATACCATTGTGAAAGGTAAACTGATTCTATAATTTTGTTGCTCTGGAAAGTAAATTATCTTTAGATTCTTAAGCATTGATTACAGTTAAAAGAAAATTACCTTATACGTGATTTCATTTCCAAGCCAGTGATATGCTGCCATCTGAAAAAACGTTATACCGGCATAAACAATAATCTTTATAACACTAGCGGTATCTTGTTGCTCCTGAAACAGCGAAAGTAATATAATTATTATTAGCGTAGGCGGGCAATAATCTGCAGTAACCAAAATAAAGTTAATATATCTCCTCATGGTATTCCTAGGGATTCTTTATGTGAGTCTGCAGTATTATTTTTCTTTACATTTGCTTCAAAGTAACTTATGGCTATGTTCTCTTCCGAATAATTTAAAACCAAATGCGCTAGCAAGGACTTCTGGTAATGCAGATGAAGCCGCGCAAGAATTTTTTGACCGCTCTCAAAAGTTGCCGAAAGAATAAATTTTTACAGTATTTTAAGAAGTAGTTCAGGAGAAAAAAGGAAAGGAACTACTTTTAAGGAGAACGAGGTAATCCTTGTATTAGTATGGAGAGATGAGATGGAGATATTGATATGTTATACGTAAAAATATACAGTTGTAGAGATTCTTAGTGGTACTTTATTAATTATGAAGATACGCAACCAAGAGGCCAGTCGAGATGGTAGTGTATTCACCTAATGTGTGGGTGGAGGGTAATTCTCTCTTTTTTTAACATGTTTTCCAATAAAGATTATTTGGACACTGGGCGTTCAAATTTCGCTGCATAAAATACAGATTTGCTTTTGTTCAATGGAACAACCTGCATATTCTGTATTTTTGTATGCTTTTCCTCAAATCATGTCAACTTTCTTTAGCATTTCCTATAGCTACCTAGCTTAGTTCTTGAAATAACTAAGATAATTTAATTTTTCTGCTAAATGTCAGTTTCTTTAACGCCAGATATCTTAAACACCTTACAAATTAGCTTGGTGATCAAACATTGATCGATGAAGCGTCCCTTAAACAGAACAGGAGTACTGGCTTGGAGGAGACTTGAATTTCCAGCAAATAAAAAAACATGAACATAGTCAGAATTAAAAATATATTTATTAACATTATTTGAATTAAACATTAAAAAACCAGATGTAAGTTACATACAATCACGAGGTGAAGACAAGGTTATGGTGTGAAGACAAAATAGCGGTAAAATTGACAGAACAGGTCTGTATTTAATGTACTGAATAAACCGTAACTGATTTCAGCTTACTAAAGTGGAAATTACAAACTATCAAATCATCAATCGATCTTTATTTTCAAAATCAATGAAGACGTTAAATAGGAAACTGTACAGGGATGGGCAAATATTTCGGAACGGCTTAATTATAAGAGAAGAAAAGTGATAGCGGATCCGGGTTTTCGACAACCTTTAGGACTAAAATTATACTATTTTGTTATGCCTTCAATATGTAGGTAACGCCATCAGTTGTCATAAGTTAGTATCACATGTCATTTTATAAAACGAAACACCTTGTACATTATTCCTTATCCTAAATCCTCAGCTAACTTAAAATATTTTTCATTAAATCATCCTATGGCTAAATTCAACTGCCTTGGAAATATTGACAATTCATTGTAAAAACCTCATAGTAAAAATGTTTATTTTATTGAACACGTTCAGCGCACAAATATTTTGTTGATTAAATTGTTTCAACTCAGCGGTTCTGATGCATTACTGTAATTAAACACACTAAACTGTTCAATGCGCTGAACGTGGTCTATTGTTGAATGCATGAGGTGTTTTAGTTGTCACGACTTCTCCCATTACATAATTTTTTGTTTTGACGTTTTTACATTTAGTTATACTATTAGTCCGAGATAGTGATATTATATCGGTCTAATTATTACCATTTCGAGAAGTCACTACGGTTCAACTAACAGAACAAGACCATCTAACTTTACTTATGCTAATAGGATTCGGGGGTATGCGTAGATCCTTCCACAAAACAACCGATCCTTTCAATCAAACATTCCCTTTATTTCTTGATCTAGGCAAGGACCAGATCTTAAGAGACGACGTCTGGTTTCAACACGATGGGGCATCACCGCATTTTTGTGTTCGTATTAGAAATTACTTAGATGAAAGTTTCCTGGGAAGATGGATAGGCAGACGGGGGCGCATTGAATGGGCCTCTAGATCGGCAGATTTGACTCTTCTAGATTTTTATCTTTGGGGTCATTTAAAAAGTGCTAGTTATTGTACCAAACCGGAGACCCTTGAAAATCTTGATAATAGGATTTTAAATGAAGTGCATGATATTTCTCATCAACACTTGCAAATGAATTTACAGACAGGCTTGGACATTGCCAACGTAAAACAATTTGAACACTTACTTAAATAGTTTTCACTGAAATTGTCGTTTCTCCTGTTTTAATTATACTGTTAGAAGATTATTGTATTTGCATTCTTTTGATCAATATTTCCAAAACAGTTGAACGTCAACATAGGATGCTATGATAAAAAATATTCTAAATTAACTGAGGATTTAGAATGAGCAGTAATATATACTGACAAGGGAACATCCCGAACCCGGAAATTCCAAAAAAATTGAAACTTTGTGGACAAGTAGTCCTCACCCCAAGATGTTCGAAGCCATTTTCCTTATCGGCCCAATTTAATTTTGAGAGGGTGAAACCACCCCTGAAATTTTACTTGATTTTCGGTTTTTTGAAAATAATTCGATAACGGTTGGACCAAATACGTCAAAGCTATATATCAAAATAATCGTCTCTTTGAGCACTATTACATATGTGAAAATAGCATAGTATTTTTATTTAAAAATTTGGTGGTGCCTTCCCCCACCCCTTCACGAATGAACATATTCAAGCAGTTTTAAAGCAGTTTCAAAAACGTACTTCACTTTTTGTAAAATAATTATTAGAAAAGGATAAAACTTGCCTCACGATACGTCGCTTTATGTAATTGTCAATGCCTCTGCAAAAGAAGGATATGTTAAAGGTAATCCGTAGATATTGTGTGAATAATGTATTATCTTCGATGTGTACACGTATTTCGGATATCTCTATTACTGACTCACAATCAATATGATAGAATAATTAATGCAATGAGTTTATTAATTCTTTAAAATTCGATATATGAATTTGTAAATTGGTAATGATACTTATGAAGGCAGATATAGTGCGACGATAGCTGTACATACATATGATAACAATGATAAAGTATGACTTAATGTGAGTAATG
The DNA here is from genome assembly GCA_029619315.2 of Dynastes maya. NCBI lineage: Eukaryota > Metazoa > Arthropoda > Insecta > Coleoptera > Scarabaeidae > Dynastes > Dynastes maya. Next base: position 56,488,690 of record JAROYE020000003.1, on the reverse strand, counting down.
GTTAATATGTAATAGTTTAAAACTGTTGATTTGTTTGGATAAAAATAAGTATATAAGAAAAAGTCACTTTTGTAATTTTTTAATACTGCATCTGACTGTGAGAATTAGAGTACTGGTTCAACAATTGTAGTAAATCCAATAAATGTAGATCGATTACTAATACTGACATTTAATGTCGCAAATGATAATCGTCCAATAGATTTCAACAATGAAGAAAGTGAATTGCACAACGTATTGAAGAATATATTAATTAGATCTCGGGACGATACAACTTTCGAAGTAGATAACGACGTAACGCTAGAATTCTCGCAAGAATTTAGGCCACATTCTGTAGAATTTGTTGATAATAGATATCCACCTTCACGGGAAGAAGTCTTAGAGGTTATACAATTTGAAGAAGAAGAATGTGCACCAGAAGAAGGAGATATTGTCAATTTAGAATATAAGACAAAAGCTGTTACATTCTGGAAATCTGGGAAAAAACGGCGTTCGTTTGAAGCTGTAAAACATAGATTTAAGAGAGTAAAGTCTTTACAACAATTATATAGGTAAGGAATTGCAGGCCAATTTTAAGACATTTTTGTATTCACAAATGTTTTGCTTTTTAGATGGGAAGTATCAATACAAAAAGGAGGAACACGAAGACAGAAATTATTACAAATTTTGGAATATGTTTTTAATAAATTTCTTACTAGCAGCAAAGCGCATGCTATAATTCACGACCTAGATCTTCGTAAATGGGCTATGGAAGCCAGTGAAGAAATTGGATTAATAAATTTCAGAGCATCCCCACATTGGTTATGGAACCTCAAGAAAGTATACAGGATACATCATATGATACAGACACGGCAGAGTTAACTCAAATTTCGTCGGCTTCCGTACAAGAAGTAAAACCTTATATTGCGAAGGTAGGCTCTACTAATACATTCAACGCTGATAAAAGTGGATTCAATTTGGAATTGCACTCTGGTCGCACGTTAGCTCCATAGGGATCGAAAGCAGTTGAAAGTATTGTGCAATCTATATTCGCTACAACACACAGCTATACCATATTGCCTACAGTATCCGCGCCTGGACGCTTGTTGTCGCCCCGATTCATGGTTTTGAAAGAACAAAGTGGTACATTTGGACCACGAGTAGTAGAATCGATGTTCCACGCAGATAATATTTATGTAATTGCTTCATCATCCGGAAAACTAACAACAGCATTATTCACGGAATGGTTCACAAAGGTATATCTTCCAAATACAGGATCTCAAACAGTTTTATTGCTAGATTCGTGGGCTGGTCATTGTCCATCTAACTTAAAAGACCATATATCGGCCGACAAGAATGTGAACATCCTCACAATACCAAATAAAACCACTGGTATGGTGCAACAATTTTGTTAGGAAATTATCTGATATTGTACTCTTATACAACTACGATATTAATTTGCATACGCGTAACAACATTACTAAATTACCAATTATCTTCTTCAAAATATCATAATTTATTTGCTTATGCATGGTACAAAAATGGTTGTATTGCGAATCGGCCAAATCGTTTCGATAATCCTGTCAGTTTTGCCTTCACAGAAGATTTTCAAATTCCATCACGCTGTTCCATATGTGGAGCGCGTGTTATAATGCGGTGTTCCTGGTGCAACAGTTTTTTGTGCTTTAAGCATATTTATGAAGAAATGCATTATCATACAAATTAAGTAATTACTAGCGCATATATTATATATACACATGTATACATAAGCCATATATTACAAAATATGTCATAATATGTATTTTATATGTCAGTTTGAATAAATTTTTCTACCACTATGAAATTGTAATATCGACATCCGAAAGGCATGCTATATTATTATATTAATTCATTTTTATCTACATTTCTGTTTTCTAAAACATATCTATCTAAAAATATCAAAATTTATGTTACATTCCTTCACAGTCTCTAAAGACGACATATTAAATATAATTTTCCTCATTTTTTTAATAACTGTTTTACAAAAAAGGTGAAGTACGTTTTTGAAACTGCTTGAAGGGCTGTATAACATCCACAACATGGCATTTGAATAGATTCATTCGTGAAGGGGTGGGGGAAGGCACCACCATATTTTTAAATAGACATACTATGCTATTTTCACATATGTAATAGAGCTCAAAGATACGATTATTTTGATATATAACTTTCATGTATTTGGTCTAACCGTTATCGAATTATTTTAAAAAAACCGAAAATCAAGTAAAATTTCAGGGGTGGTTTCACCCTCTTAAAACGAAATTGGGCCGATAAGGAAAATGGCTTCAAACATCTTGGGGTGAGGACTACTTCTTCACAAAGCTCCAATTTTTTCGGAATTTACGAGTTCGGGATGTTCTCTTGTGAGTTTCATTAAAAAAAAAAATTACAGGTGATACTACCTTATTACAGCTGATAACGTCACTCGCATTTTGAAGGCATAGTAAAATAGTACAATTTTAGCCCTATGGGCTGTTGAAAATCCGGATCCGTTATCACTTTTCGTTCTCTTATACTTAAGCTGTTCTGGAACATTTGCCCATCCTTGTTGTTAAAGAATTGACTATGACGAGTAGGTATGTACAGCACAGCTTGTTTGCGATAGAAGAGCTTGTGAATCTATATTATGTTTTAAGATTTTGCAAAGAAACTCTACACTGTAGTCCTCGTGGCGGTCAGCAAGGGACAGAAAATTGTGCCTCGAAGGTAAGTTGTGACATCAGTGCCTCTATCAGGGCACACATTGTCCATTCGGAAGGAAAAGTACTTTAGAAATCTTGATTTGATAGGTTAGATCGTAAGATTCTGATATAAATAGTGGGATACCTAAAAATGGAGGTGTATGCAAGCTTAGCTTTGTTACATTTAAATCTGAGAAATGCTTACAAGAATGTATGACAAAACCTAGAATATTGGTTGCAGATAAACACATTGATGAAATATGTTCGGTAAATAGCAGTCTGCTATCGAGAAAGACACCAAGATCTAAAGTTTTGATGTTACGTGGTACAGCGATATTATTAATATTGCTAGGGTATAATTAGAATCTAATAGATTACTTAGATTCAATTCACTTATATTCCTCTTAATCTTGACCATCTAATTTCTAACATTATTCTTACCATTAATGTTAATTGTACAACTGAGTAGCATATCACGAAAGATCCACAGATGTATTGTGTCAACAGAGGGAACGACAGAACGATACTAAGCTGCTGAACATATCTGAAACAAAAAATCGATATTTTGAACCTATTTGTTTTACTAGTATCGCATTCACATAAATCTCGATTTTAACCCTTCAATGGTGACTTTAGGTCTGAGAGACCCAAAGCAAAGCACATTTCATTCTATTTCATGTTTAGAACTTAGTTACAGGTTTGCAGATTTTTTTCTTGATTTAAAAACAGTAAACAAAATTTTTATCTAACTGGTTTCAGATTCTCTATTCTTTGTTTGATAACGTAAAATTAAGTTAATTTGTCTCCTACCATGTTATATATTTTTTTATAAATTATTATAATTTTGGGTCTGCCAGACGCTAGGTTACCACTGGTGCCGGAGTTTTTTTAGGTCACCACTGAAGTGTTAAAGGTACCTAATTTGATCTTGAAACTATTGAGGTATGGCCATAAGCTTCAACAAGTTGTGGAACATAAAGGCTTTGTAACTACATTAACATTTCTTAGGAAATAATGTTCGCCAGTTAATACCTCTATCTATGAAACTTTTATTAAGTTATCTACTTAGATATAATATATGTTTGTAGTTTTTAGGTTAAGTTTGAAACAAAACTTGGAAGCGGACAACACCGTCATTAAAGATACAATATTTAGGCGAATTTTTTAGCCGTAATGATGGGCACAAGTTGTATTGAATCCGTATTCATTACGTTAGAATTTTAACGGTTTCTGTAAACGCATTCTGCTAATTTGTTTTTTCACCATTGCAGCGTGTAATAAATTGATATTAGTAAATCGCTTTGATTACACTGCGTATGTGGATGTGCAATTGTCCCCCTTTCTATTTTACGAAGAGTGCATTGAAATCGGGTAATTCGAAAGTACTCCATACAATATGTATGTACATACATTATAAGGACAATGCCCTACCACTAAGCGAACTAGACGAGAGCTTATAGGGCGGCACGACATAATTTTAATTTCTGCAGTACTGTTATTTCATTGGGGTATTTATTGAAAAATTTCATGGAGTTATCGGATAAACCACCTTCTGTTATTAATTTTGGTTTCACGACACCCCATCACACAATATACCATCATGCGACATCTCGTCAGGGACACTTTATCACGGCGACAAATCATCACTGTTACACTTCAACACACGATCTCTCATCACTTCGCCAACCCATCACACTCAATCTCATCACAGTAATTAGTAAGATTCGTTTTTAATATTTATGAAACATCTTGATTATATTAAATATACAAAATGTAATGTATTAAACAAATGAAAGCAAATATGGCGCTCTAAGGAAAGTGAGTCTATTTCGTGTTTCGTAATTTTCAATCATATTCTATAATCTAAGTTTTAAAGGTATGTACCTTCTCTTCATTGGAACGCGTTGTCCAGATATATGTTGCAAATAATGTGTGTGTGCTAATTTGGTTTATTTCACCAGGCCGTCAAAGAAAGTCCACATTGTAGGATGTGCACATTAAAAGAGTGACTGCAAGCCATTATGCCATCCTTCAACGCAATTTATGGATCAGGCAATCCCTTCAGTAGCAACGCCCACTGATACCACATTTGCATTGGAAACATAGCTTCTCTTCTTCTTCTTTTACATAGCTGGCGACCAGGAGTAAATGTAATTTCAAAATAAGCGATTAATTCTTTATCATCCTTGGGGTTATCTGGCAACGTCTCTGACATTTCTAAAAATGTATCCTGAAATTCTTCCGGTGAAAGAACACATAATTGTGTTATTTTATAAACGATAAGAACCTATTAAACAATCTCACTAATTAGTGTGATGAAATTGTGTATGGTGGGTTGGCGAAGTGATGAGATGCCGCGTGATGAAATGTCACAGTGCCTGAATTGTCGCCGTGACAAAATGTCGGTCATGAGATGTCGCGTGATGAAATGTTCTGTGATGGAATGTCGGCACACCATTAATTTTATGTGTTTTTTTTTGTAATCATGTTCTTTTTCCTCAGATTCAAACAAATGCCTATTCCTGAATGTAAGCACTAAGCACTAGCGTACGTATGAGGATGGCACAATAAATACCTGTGCTAAGGAAGACAATGCAATTGTTTTCCATTTAGTAAATTTATTTCTCGATACAATCTCCTTGTAGCTCTATACACTTAGTCCAGCGATGTTCTAACTTTTTAAAGCCATCCAAATAATAGGATTTGTCGAACTCTTCAAAATTGGCCTCTGTTTAGGCAACGATTTCGACGTGCACTGCTTTCCGCCAAGCCATTTTTTCAAGTTTGGAAAAAGAAAGAAGTCACAGACGGCCAAATCTGGCGAATATGGTGGATGTGGTGGTAATTTGTACCGTAACTGTATTAGTTTTGCTGTCGCAATTGCTGATGAGGGCGTTAACCTAAAGAATCTTTTCTTCGCCAGTTGCGGCTCTTTTCTCTTAAGTTCAGCGTCGAATTTGTCCAATTAATCAACATAGCACTGTCCCGTGATTGTCCTTCTCTTCTCCAAATAATCAATTAAGGTTTTGCCTTGTGAATCCCAAAAAATCGTCGCCATAATTTTTCCGGCCGATGGAATCGTCTTCGTCTTCTATGGTGCACGTTCACTGGGAAAACCCCATTTTGCCGACTCACTTTTGGTTTCTGGCGTGTACCGATGTATCCACGTCTCATCTATAGTCACATAACGTCGCAGAAACTCACTCGTATTACGCTTCGTCTCCAAATATTGCTTCGAAGTTGTCACGCGATTCCGTTTCTGATTAATCGTCGATAGCTTTCTCATGCTTAATTTTTAGTGAAGGATGTTTTCCACAGGTTCAATTGAGATGTTGACCATATTAGGAATCTCTCTGATCTTCATTCGGCGATATCATGAACTTTATTAAACATATCGTCCGTACTCACCTCAATGGGACGACCTGGCCGCTTCTCATCAAAGACGGATGTTCGGCCACGCTGAAATTCATTAAACCAGCGTGGTCCTTATAAACTGCATCCAACACTTCTCTTTGATTTCTGCACACGTTTACCGATCCAAAAAAAGAAATCGAATCACTGACCGGTATTGTTCTTTTTCCATGATTCCACAAGTACATAAACTTGCTCATTTTCAACAGCTCTCAAACAACACTACTAGATGAATCTCTACGAAATCAGACAACGACTAAAGAATAGTATTCACCGTCGGTAATGCAGATTTTGACATAAAGTACCATCTGTCTCCGAACACGGGTACTTCTTATATCATACTCGTAGATATGAATAAAATAATATAACTGCAACTACGGTTCATAAAGAAGTGGGTATTATAGACTACTACTTATGAAAAGCCTCAGAAACTATGTAAAGTGCACCGTACAAATGGAAAACTGGTCACAGGCATTCAATCGTGTTCAAGTGAATACAAGGCAAGGGAAACTTTTAGTTAATTTTTGGCACAATCACAAATCACAAAACAAACAATGTGTAACATCCTTGCTTTCGCATCTATTAAAGAAGATGTTTTAATAGCATTCTATGTAATTACTTACTTGTTTATTGTGTTATGTAAAACAATGCATTCAACTAGATATTTTTCTACTAAAAATTCCAAACTGTATGTGTTGCTTTCGCGTTTTCTTATTGCGTTGGGTGAAATGTTTGTGAGTTTTTCTTCAAGTATATTCAATTCTGCCATGCATAAACCCAACATGGATAAGAACAATAAATCAAGACAAGCCGAATTCACACATAGATATCCCGTTATAAAAAGGTGACAAAGCTTGTAGTAACTTTCAAATTTCTCGAAACGGTAAGGAAGTGGTATTAATAGATCCATGTTTATTATGATAGGTAAGAAACTTACTACTGACAGAAATACAGTCATCGTTATCGCTAAATAAGTTAACAGTGCTTTACCCACTTGTTTCACTAATTGAACATGCCTGTTTAAAATATTGTTGTGTGCATTGAAAATATCACCGCTTAAAGTTTCCAATAACCATAGATAACTTTTTCTATTTGTGAAAAGTGTTGATATTTTTGCTATGAAGATTAAAGTTGGTATAAATACAATACACACCATTTGATTTAATAATTGCATGTCACTTGTTCTAATAGCATTTACAATATCATGAAGCACAACATTCAAAATGAACACATTAAAAAATAAGTTTAAAAATGATTTCAAGACTTGCGTGTTACTCAGTTCTTTGGTTGGTAATAAGCCTCCTTTTAGTAAAATCCATTTAGTCTTTGATAACGCTTCTACGCAATTTATTTGGGCCATTGTCACAATTTTACTTCGTATCCGAGATATCTATTCGCATATGGAAGTGTGGAGGTGGTTATAGGTGATATATATAAGGTTTCGGTTTCTACAATCTGTAGGCAATTTTCTCATTTCAGATAATAGGTAACGTTTAATTGCCAATTGCCGTATATTATACGAATTCATAGTTCGTTTTTAGACAAAGTATACGTTACATTCATTTTGTATTAATAATTCTAAATGATAAAACTTTGTATTTGTTTTATGTTAAGTTGTTTATTTATGATATAATATACATATTATCGAAGGAACTGTTTATAGTTTTAATTTTAAAGCAATCAGATTTTCTAAAGAATTCGATTTCGAAAAAGGGGGTGAAACGAGCCCCCTGTTTTATTTTATCATGTGTATCAGTGTATCAGTGTATCTATTTTTCCATTCTGATAGCGTAATGCCATTACCACCGAAACTAATAGCTCTCAGTGCTTTTCGATGACGTCACGCTCGATAGGTGATGTATCGCCATGCACGATATTAGGTTAAGCGGTAAAGGAATCGCATTTCTTTTTTAAGTTTTGAAGGGGTTCCGGTTTAAAGAGGATGCCAGTCGTCAATTGAGCCCTCCTTCGCATTCCATTCAATTTTACTTTGGAAAAATGAAGTTTCAAAACACGTAACGGAGCACCGTTTACGTGAAAGATGTATTTGTGGTTGATATTTAATCGACTAATTATTATTATTTGTAATCGTATATGTATTTGAGTGGAACTAAGGTTGAAATGATACAGTAATTAACATGAATTACAGTAATGAACGTTTATTACACGCATTTAAAAACATCTTTTCCTGTTTAACAATAATTTTGTTAAATACAACGTAAGAATATAAAACTGTTTGAACAATGAAATCTTCACGTTTTTTGTCAAATACAACGGACAGTTACGGAATTGAGTTGGAATAGCGTTTTTTTAAACCTAGGATTTCTTAAACTTACAGTTATAGTTTCACCGGTTCTTGAATCTGTAGCTGTTGAAAAATAAATAATATCTTCTTTTACAATGAGTAATTCACAAACAAAACATACAAAACAGCCGACGCCACAGTTCTATCGCTTATTCAACACTAGAAAAACATTACAGGTATTACCAACAAAGTACGGAAATATCACTACACAGCATTTTTTAAAGTAAAACCAATATAATCTGAATAAACCAATTCAAAACGCAGGAAACAATCTGAACGTGCGAATGTTCAATCTACAAATATGGCTGATCGGTGACCTACAGCAAAATACGTCACAGGCTGCTGACGTGAAAGCCGGTTTGCCTTGTGTTTTCGGTAGTAACGGTAATGCACATCAGAGCTTATCTTCCAATAATATTTGCGTATATACGGGCTGATCGACAACTAGCGAGCCAGGTATCTCCGGTGCTACTTTAAATAAAATGGCCTGCATATTACTCTGTTTCTAGTTTCTCTGTCTAAAAATACATCAAGGTAGTATGGGTTTCATATGTATATTTCTAACAGATTTCGAAATGGCGTGTGTCCACGGATGGAGTTGACAGTAGATATAATGGACAAGAAATGTTTGGGTTTTAATTTAGTATTTGGAAAATGGGTTATGCTTGGTCTGAGATTTATTTTTAGTTTGCCAGTGTTACTAAGAAAAGTTGTTCAGAATGAAATGTTATGGTGTTATACAAATTTTTTGAATGGTCAGCTTACTTTGATAAAATCCGTTATTTGTCAATTTAGTTTCATGTAAAGTACTTTTCCCGTCCACAGTACGCCAATGTATTGTAGTGGGATGTTCCAACGTGAAAAGTGTAAAATTCAAGAAAATTATTTTCTTGGATTATACATTTGTATAGTCTTGAAATAAAAATGTTTTCTTGAATAGAGACTTATTTTTGCAAGAAAATCTATTTTCTTGATACAATAAACCGTTTCTCTGCGTATATATCTGCGACAAATACTCTGGTTGAAAGCAAGGTACAATCAGGTCATTTAGGTGAATTTAATACTTAAAATTGTTGTATGGTTGGTTTGCGTTCTATTGAGAAAGTAGGCGAACAGTTTCGTGTTGAAAAAATACATCATCAGGCCAACTACAAGGATATCCAATAAAAGAAAAATTACAATAATGGAAAAAAAACCTAGTAAGTTAATAATTAAAATTAGGAGCAAGTGAATGAGCTAATGAAAAAGTTTTTTTTTATTGTTTATTGTTACAGTATTATTAAATTATTGAATAATTAAATGATTAATTAGGGATTATTTAATAGCTTAATTATTCAATAATCCCTTATTAATGCTTGGGTTACTGGTTTCTGTCGTATGTGCTTTGAGGCTAGGGTATACTTCGACGATTTTTCTGGGTTAGTTCTTTCCACCAACCACAGATTTCTCCTTATTTGTTAATAACATTTAAGAAGGATTATTATATATCATATAAAAAAAAATTACAATTTGTCAAATCTAGTTTTATTATAATAGATCAGTTTTGAACATGTTGTGTACGTATTGGATCACTCCACAGAACGCTCGGATACAAAATGGGTAATACCTATTTTTACATAGTGTGGTATGCCGACAACGCTGGAAGAGTCCTTTTATACATTTTGATATCTAATAATTTAGTTACTAGACTAAAATCTAATTACATTCTATAGTGCAGATGTGTTTATATCGCAACTTGTACTCATTATTAGTTTGGGCAAACAGCGGTAACAGTCAGTGTAGTAGATATGTGGTGCGGAGTCGGCGATTATTTATTTCACGCGTTCACCGCGTCAGTACTAAATCGATGCTGTATGCGAGTAGTTCTGTGCATATGTAGGCTGTCGTAACTTATTTCGTAATTGTACGCTTATGTTTGCTTTAAAAATGTCACAGTTAGGTACGTCGCGAAAACGACCAATGGCAGACACAGCTAAAAACTTTATAGTGGACATGCCGGACTTAATTTTTGATGGCGCTAAAATTCAATGTCTAGTTTGTAAAATCCCTTTAATGTGTTGGTCCAGGAGCCATTGTCAACGTCACATCGAAAGCAAACAGCATTCTTCTGTAAAAAGTGGCATACGAGACCAAGAAAAATTTACATTTGATTTATGTGTTACTTTTACTTTATGTAATCTATCGCTTCGTTTACTAGACAAAGAAGCATTTGTCTCCTTCTGGAATGAACATGCGGACTGTCGACTAGTCGGACATCGATACGAAATGTTGTGCCATTTGCTCGTAAACATATAGAGAAAAGAAAGAAAACGGAATTGAAAAATAAAAAACTGTGGTTGTGTGGACGAAACAACAGATCGTCAAAAATATTCTCTAGTTAATGTGATAGTACGTACAATGGAACCACATCGACCGTCATCCTCCGTCTTACTTGCTTCCAAAAGAGTTATAAATTGTACTGCCGATGAGATTTTAAAGGTGGTGTTGAACTCATTGAACAAATTTAAAGTTTCAACTAAGCAATTTTTAATGTTTATGAGTGACGGTGCCGCAAACATGCGTTCTTTTGGCCGATCTAAAAAGAACACAGTGGTAACTTCTTACATGTAACGTGTAAAATCCAAACTCTAAATCTTGCGGCACAAACGATTACTACATGTTTTCCACTAGTAAATGCATTGATTGCTAGTACTAAGGCAGTGTTTCTAAAGTCCCCGAAACGTACCCGACTATTTCATAAACTGTGTCCTGATTTACCTGAACCACCACAGCCGATTGTTACACGTTCGGGAACATGGTTGCAGGCTGCGTTTTACTACAACAAATATTTTGATAAAGTAAAAAAGGTAGTTTTAAAATTCAATCCAACAGAAGCTGCAGCGATCAAGAAAAGCCAGGAAATATTTCAAGATAATCAAGTTAAAAGAAATTTTCAAACTATTTACAACAATTACTTCGGACTAGCGACTAGCTTTTCTTATATTAAGACAAATTTGTGAAGGTGCGTGTGAAGATGCATTAAGTTGTTTCATAGATGATGGGAGCAACAGAAATGAAAGTAATACGAGACATACATGAGAAAACACTATTAGACCTGAGTAGCATACAAAACGTAACAAAGTGGGTCAGAAGAAAAAGAAGGGAACGGAAGAAATATGTGGATAGGAGAGATGATAATAGCATTCTAAAAAGAGCGAAACTTTGGAACCTCGTGGGCAGAAGATCCCAAGGAGGGCCGCTGAGGAGATGGAGGGAGTGCTGGACATCTACATCGGGGGAGGCAGAAGAGTATAAAATAGGCCTAAGCCTACTTATATAGAAATATATAAGAAAGAAAGAAGAAGAAGAACTTATACTCATATTTAAAAAAAAAAGAGACATCAATTCTTTAATTTCCTTTTCACTGTTTCATATTGTTTAATAGCTTGTATTTGTATTATGTTTGGATACCCTCTTAGTTGGCCTGAGGATGTGTTGGTAAAAACAGGAAATCGATCGCCTGATATCTTCAATAGAATTTAGTGAGAAATTGAACTATTGTTTTTTATTCCCACCTTAATTAAATTTTCTTTATTATTAAATTATTTATTTATTTAATATTATAATTAAATAGGGATTATTTTTACATAGTTTAATAATTAATGAGTTAATATTTAAGTTTATTTTATCCCTTTTTAATATTATTATTTATTATGTATTAAAAAAAAACTATGGTTAAATTAGTACACGTGATAAATAGTAATAAAAGGAAGAAAAATACTACATTAACCGGTATCTTTTGAAAATATTTATGAAACGTCGTACGTTAAAGATTATATCATTGCATGGAATGAAAAAAATGGTGCAGATCTCATGAAGTTCTATTGCCATCTCTATTTCGGTTTCTATATTCGCTATTCTCTAGCAAAGAGTATACATATATGTATACCGTCTTTAGGACGGCATGACTATAACTACTGGCACTACGTGGCGCCAGAAAGTAGTTCAGTTGTTGTTTTTGAAGATTAGTGAGATAAATTGAGAGTTGTAAGAGCAATATGGACAAGAGTAAGAAGCTGTAATGCTTTTATCCTTTTAATATTGTTGCTGCCGGTAGTGATTCCATCAATAGCAGGAGCTATTTATTAGCATCACCTTTCTTGGTTATTGTTTCTAGGCATTTTTTTTCCATGTGCACTCTTACATTAAGTTTTTGTTCGGTGATAGAATCATATTAAGAAAATTCCAAAGAAAATTGGGAGCACGTTCGTATATGGACTGCACTCAAGACACCGTTGAAGAAGCTCTCAAAAATATAACCGAAGAAGGCTGGTCTATTCGCCGTGCATCTTGCACCTATAAAACTCCATTTGGCACGCTCCGCAATAAGTTCAGAGGTACGCAGATAAATAAAAGCGGCAGACAAGCAGTTTTTACTCTTTACGAAGAAATTGCATTCGTTAAAGCTGCAAATTGTTGCGGAGAATAGGGTTTTCCGTTAACAGCCACCGACCTACGATACTTAGCTAAAAACTACCTAGATAGCTAAGGTCGCAATATTAGAAAGTTTCAATCCAAGATGCCGGGTAAAGTTTGGGTCAGATCTTTGTTGGAAAGGCATGCAGGAGAAATAAATCAAAAAGTTGCGACCAACATCAAACGGACTCGTGCTAATGTTTCATGACGTTGTATCAAGGAGTATTTTAATAATTTGAAAGAGACGCTACAAGATATCCCAGCTTCCAACATTTTCAATTACGACGAAACCAACTTGCAAGAGGACCCTGGTAAGCAAAAGATGTTTCGCCGTGGAACCAAGTATCCAGAGCGCGTATGCAATTTTACTAAAACAGCTATTATGATGTGCGGTTCGGCTTCTGGTGTACTCTTGCCTCCCTACGTCATATATAAGGCTGAGAAAATGTGGCAGTAGTGAACGGAAATGGGCCCACGAGGCGAGCTCTGTTGCAATGAAAGATGTTGTCACTCTGGGGCTCGTTACAACCGAACCCGCCATGGATGGATGGACGCTCAAACTTTTACAGATTGGTTTGAGTCGTCCTTTCTAGCCCATGCGAAGCGTTTACCGGGACGTAAAGTCCTAATAGGAGATAATCTTTCATCACATTTCACCGAAAGTGTCCTTAGACAATGTGAAGAGAACGGCATTGCGTTTGTTTGCCTTCCAAAAAATTCTATGCACCTTACCCAATCTTTGGACGTTGGGTTTTTTTGTCCATTGACAATGGCTTGGAGGTCTGTGCTCAAAAATTGGGAAATAACACATCTACATCTGACAGCAATTGACAAGAAAGATTTTCCGCAGTTATTAGCTTCCACTCTTGTAAACATGAATAATAAGTCCACAAATGCCATAAAAAAAGATATTCGTTCATTCGACGCTACTGGTATTGTCTCTATAAATCCTGAAGGCGTACTGCACAAGATTCCAGATAATGACATTGACGCTGATACCGATAGTAAATAACATTCTTGTAAACTATTTACAGCAACATCGTTTTGCAGTCGCACCATCGAGAAGAAATATTAAACGACAGAAATTATCTGTGGAGCTTGGTCAAAGTGTTACCGCAAATAACGGAGAAGATTCCAACGATACAGATATCAGTGCATCGCTCAGTGATAATTTCGACGAAGATCCACTGGAAGATGAAAATGATGACGTGCAAGAAGAAACAATTTATTTCGAACCAAAGGAAAATGAAATCGTGGCTGGAAAATTTGTTTTAGTTAAGGTTTATGGCGGATCCAGGAAAAAAACAGCATATCGTTATGTTTCTGTTGTACAGAAAATAACAATAGATGAAGAAGGAAAAAAAGAATTCGAATTACTGGGGCTCAAGACTTTGGACAAATCAAAATGCTGTTCAAAAGGATGACGAATTTTTAGGACATCTGTCTCATATAATTGCCATTTTACCTAACCTAGCGGCAACATACACTGATGGTTCACATACATATTCGTTCGAAAAAGTTATTGATGTTAGTGAAATGAAGTAAATATTTTTGTGCTTGTTTATTAAGTGTGTTTGTAAGAATTCAGTTTCTTTTTTAATTTTTTTTTTGTTAATATTTTAAATAAAGAGTTAGCAATCGCCTATTTTACTTTTTCTACTAAAATATGATAGGTATTACTATTGATCTTCTGCCCTACTGAATAATCTCACCCCAAAATACAAAAATTCTATAACTTTTACAATCTTTGACGTAGAACAGTAAGGTTGAAATTGATCACTTGTGATCTTGTTCCATTGTACGCCGTGCATTAAAATTTGTGTGAGTAATTTCATCCCACCCAAAACGGGTATGAGATTGTTCACGACATTTTTGCTCTTTATAGCCTATATTTGAAATTTTAGTACCGTCATTTTTTACAATAAGTTTTATACAATTATCTGCAATGTTCTTAAATACTTTCTGCCCCGCTACTTCCTAATTTCTGGATATTAGAAGCAAAAATATTTTTATTCTGATCAATTTCACCCCAAATGACGGTATTGATTTATGAACAATACCTAAACGGATTCTCAAATTAAGAAAACTATTTATTGCCCTTAAGAAAATATTGTTTTGTGTTATAATGACTATTTACTTATACTAAGAATCGCTTTCTTCAAATTTTCTGCAAGATTCTCTTGAATCAAGTTAACAAATGTCTTAAGCAAAGAAATACAATTATTTCATTACAAGTGTATACTTCTCTTAAGCGGAGAAAGAAACGCCAAGAAAATATTTTTTTTGATTTAAACCAGTTGTTGTATTGCGGATAATTGAAACAATAATTGTCTTGAATTAAGGCGCGACAGCTTTGATACAAGTAAACGTTTCTCTGCGTGTATAAAACGGTGTAAGAAGAAAGTTATCGTGTATTGAAAATGCTACGTCTGTCACAAAATAATCGTAGTGCACAAAGCTGTACTCTGACGAACCTAAGTTAGAAAATTACCATGGATTTCTATACTCTACGATAGTTTTAGGAAAAGCACGGGTTTATGGAGCACTTAGAAGGAATTTTGAAAGTTATTTTCAAAAATGAATAAATCAGCATTTAGAAATTTATTCCGCCTCACAATAATTATTTATGATTGCAGCTAATTTATTATCTTCATAGTAATTTTTTCGTCTACAATTTTTGTGCAATATTTGCACATTTTTAAGCAAATTCTCTGTGATTACTTTGATTACTTTTGCGTGAAATGTTCAGCTTTTTTTGTAGTTTTAGCTACTGTTTCGTTCATATTTAGTTATTTGAAAATGTTAAACTTATTCGGCGTTAAAATTATCACACCCTAGTTCTAGTTGAAATTCCTAATTTCTATATTTATGGTTTCGATAAGTTCTAGTACTACTACTTAAAAGTAATAACGGGTATGTTGACTATTCGTACTTACTTGTTTATCATTTCGTGTAATGTAATACATTCCTTTAGGATTTGTTCCACTTCACGATGTGTACTATTAATTTTCACTTGCAGATTTAAGTCGCTTTTTTCAGTTGCATCTTTAAATATATTTATTAATCTTTCCTCTAGTATATTTAATTGCGCTATACACAAGCCCAATAAGGATAAGTATAGTAAATCAAAATACACAGAATTAATTCCCAGATAAAGCAGTATAAATATGTGCAAAATGTTGTAACAAAATTTGTAGTTCCCAAGATTGTAAGGTGACTCGATTAGCAACCTCATTCTTGTCACCAGTGGAAGGAAAGTAAACATCACCAAAAACGAAGATATAACAACAGCTAAGTAAACCAGCACCAGTTTTGCAACTTGACTTACTAGCTGTATGTGTACATTTAAATCATCGCTATGCGTATTAAAAATATCAGATGCTAAAATATCCAAGATAGACAAAAATTGTTTCTTATGCACGAAAAGTGTTAATATCTTTGCATTAAACGTAAATAATGGTATTAAAACAACACAAGCCATTTGGTTTACCATTTGCATATCTGTTCTTCTAATTCCGTTTACTATGTTATGAAATACGAGGTTTAGAATAAATAAATTAGTTGTGACGTTGAATAACAATTTTAGGAGTTGTGGTTTCCCTGCCGGGAATAAACCTCCTTTCAACAGAAACCATCTTGATTTCGATATTGTCTCTAAACAACGCGTTTTGACCATCGCCCTTCGTTACTGCAATACGGATAAATTCGAAATGAATGAATGAACTTTGATGGGTGGGATATGCACGTGCGCTTCTCTTCTCCTACAACCAACTATCCTGTTTCCCAAAATTCCCCTTAATAGCGATTATATTACTTTCATATTTGCCTCAAATAATTAATTTGGGTGATTTTTTAATAATTGTATAATAATAGTTATAATGATATAATTGTAATTTCTTTACGAATCGTTACAAGTTTGCAGATTTAATCATTCATTTGCTGAAATATTGAAGAGGTTAGCGAACTTCTATGCGTTTTATTATACATGTGGTTGTAATTGTTTATGGTTATAGATTATGAGTTAGAATATTTATATTCAATTGTCCCTACAATTTTTTGTCAAGGCCAGTCGTTTGTTTTTCTTATGCTTTATTTGCAATTCTTATTTTTCAATGTATTGTAATGCTTGAGCAATAAATGATATATTAATTATTGTTATTATTATTAGTTGAATAACTTCATATGTGGTACTATAAAATTTGTAGAAAGTAGGTCATTATTATTAAATTATTACAAATATGTTATTGCTTACAAAATAACTTTCTTGATGATTTGTTTCCTTCTAACAACAACCGCCAATAAGAGACAACAGAGAGGAGCTACAGATAAGTTAACAAATGTACAAACGCAATGCAGCCTATGATAAGCTCTACGCGCGTAACGTTTGCTTCATGCTAAATATATCTGTTAATCAATTAATTAAATAAATATAAAAAAAATATGAGTTCGGTTTATTTTGGGTACCCTTTGTATTTATTAAAAAAGTACAAAGAAATACAAGGCACATATACAATCATCTGGTTGTATACATGCATGTATGCACGTATGTATATGTGTTATTTTTGTCAGATGCGGCTGGTTTCTCAGTATAAGTCCGTTGTCTTAAATATAGCCGAAGATTTTGCGAACTTGCACGATTACAAACAATTCGTTTCAGTTACATATAGAAAGCGCAGCTTTTGTCAAGAGCCCATCGTAGTAAAGTATGTGCTCACTGATGTACATTTTTCCTTTTTTGGGTTTCGATTTCGTTTCACTGGATTATCGATGTATCAAAGGTTTTTTTGGATTTTAAATACTTGTTAGTAATTTTTACGTTGTTGCGTGTGAGTGTGCATGTATTGTAAATAATGTTGGCAGTGGAAAAAATTATAGAATTAACAAGTGTAATCCCGGTTTACAGAATAATTTTTAGTTTCCAATTTAGTTAATCTCTAATTAAAATTCAATTTGTGATCAAATTAATTATTGTTTAAATATACATTTCGAGCTGGTTTAATTCGTGATTAAATGAGAATTAAAAAGACATTTCGCCCGGGCAGTATAAAAATATACAAAAAATACGATTACGACACTGATATGAACCATTATAAAAACAGCGCGTTATTTATAAAAATAAGGCAAATGACACGTAATCATACCAATGTTGTAATCATATTTTTTATATATTTATTTCGAATGTGTCATGGCATACATGTTTAGAATATATTATGGCTTTCTTATTATTTTTTAATAAGATATCGAAATCTATTTTTATATTCTTGGTACAAAAGCGATTATATAGAATCCAGTCCAGGGGAATTTATTCATCCACTAACATATGTATGCGTTTTCATTCCATGATCAAAGAATTCTACCTACATGCTCAATATGTGGGAATCTCGCTTTCATAAGATATGGTCATTGTAATTAATATTTCTGTTCCCAGTATTTTTTTGATGACTTTCATGGTATACGTTGTTCCGCCTTTATTGTAACAACTTGCATATGTATAACCACACCAGCCGAAAGAGACCACTAAATGGTATAAGTCCACTATTGGTACTTTTTTGCTCTCTTTAACCGTTCAAAATTTATTTTGGAGAAACGAAATTTGGGGCAAATTTCACTCTTTAAATATGCGGCTCTGCAGCAGCGGAATGTACCGTCGAGCAACACTCGATGGGGTCTGCAAACTGACAAAGTTTCATTAAAATAGGCGATTAACACTTCTTTTGTTAGGTTTATCTATTTCCATTTGAAAATTCGAAACGCAAATATATGTTGGTCTAAATTTTTAGCAGGATCAAATTAGATACTTGGCTCTATCTAGATATTGTACTAGAATACTTTCGAAATATACGGCACCAAACTTTACCAAATTCGAACACCAGAATAGAAATTTTTCGAAATATATTTTTTGTTCATCGTACATTTCTAACGTTTTTTCTACAATGGTGAATATGTCTAACACTGAAAGTAAAGGAGATTTTTATAGTTAAGCGCAAGTCCTGCCTTTGAATATTGCATTGAAGTGGTCCAAGTCTTAGTGTCAGTATTGTTTAGTTACCATAACAACAGTAAGCAAAACATACTGACAATGCTGTTCTTGACTGTTGGTTCAAAATTTTAAGTCTAAATAGCTACTCACGCAATGAAATACTTAAACAAGGGTTGATACATGGGTATATATGCAAAACGCAAGTCACAAAAAGTCCAATATTGAGTTATATAGATCATTGAACTTGTCGACTTTTTCTGTACTACTTTATTTGTCGGATTTTGCAGCTAAATATATAGTAAAGCCGATATTTAGCTGCAAAATCCGACAAATGAATAGAAATTTCATGGGTTGAAATGTCTGATACGATGCAAAGTGAATAGAAATAAAGAATCATTCTCATGTGATTTTGTTGATGTCATGGCTGATTGTGGTCGTTATTAGATTAATGCAACACGTGTTGTTTAATGAAAGCATTTTCAAAAACTACGAGATGAAAACAAGATGTCCAAGAATAGTGAAAGGTAAAGGAAATCAAGCAAGAAAAAGACATTGTAACCCAGAGGACTGGAAGCGGACAAAAGCAAGACGTGCAGGGTAACCATAACAGTAGAGCTATGTATGTAATTTACAATGAATACATTTTATTAAGAAGAATAAAACGTTTTTATAGGATAAAGGATGCCAAAAGAAAACCACAAATTAAGAGATAAAACCGAAAACAGAACAGTAGAATATGAACTAGAGCAAATCCAGAAAATTTGGGAAGAGTATCATGACATTGAATGCAGAGGAGGAGGAGGAGGTAAAGGAAACCAGTGACACGTCGTTCATAACAGAGGGACAACAAGGAGGAGAAATGGAGAACTCAACACTAGTACAGAAAGAAATTAAATCCATGAGAAACGGTAAAGCAGCAGGAGAGGATGGTCTGGCAGTGGAGTTACTGAAATGTGGATGGAATGAATTGCACAAGCACATCCACCAACTAATACAACAAATATAGATCCTAAACGAAACCCCAGAAGAATGGAGCACCTATACCTATATTTAAAAAGGAGGCAAGCAAGAATCTAAGAACTATAGAGCGATGCACAGATTATTAGAAGGGTTTTAGACCGGGAGGTCGACAATTAACCCCATACACACGCCACATAATGGCAACAAGAAAAACCGCACTAATAAAGGTAACAGAAAGATTAGCCAGAGAAGCAAAAAAAAAATGGGCCTCGAAATAAAGGAAAGTACATGAAGCAGACAAGAGAGGCAAACACACACACCTTTAGCAATACAGAATAATAACTTTGAGGCAGTGTCAATATTCAAATACCTGGGAATAACGATTGGAAAAACAGGAAAGGATAGAGTATCTGAAAGAATACAAAAAGAATCAGACATACGGCAGAAATAGACATTCACTGAGAAGCAAGGAGCAGGGAGGATGAAGACAAAAGTGAACATCTATAGCACTCTGATAATACCAATAGTCATATACACAATGGAGACGGCAGTACTGAACAAAAGAGAAGAGGAAGACCTGAGGATGTAAAAAAGTTCCACGATTTAATCTATCGTAGGAAAGACAAAGCCTCTCAAAACACATTCATCCTTACATTTTACTGGAGCTCCTCTTAAGAAAAAGAAACTTAGGGTTAATAATCGAGCAAAATCTAAGGCCAATGCCATCTCCATTGCATATACAATGATAACTGGAAGGACTAAAAATCCCAGTTTATCGGGGCGCATTTTTGAATATGTTAGGCATAAAAAATACCCAATTGTGATATTGGTAAAGAAATTTGGGCAAACTGGATTACCGCCCACAGAAATTCGAGGAGAGTAAAAAACCAAAATGATGCAAGAAAAGAAAGCATAAAGAAATTTGTTGAATTGTACCGAAAGCCATTACTCTTCAAGTTTATTTACCCTGTGGGTTGAATATGAAGAAACTTTGATTTATGTATAATCAGCAGCCCGAAAACAATCTGAAGGTGAACCATTGTTATTTCAGAATTTATTTTAACAGATATTTTAATGTGTGTTTTGGGACTTCCCCGGCGGATCAGCGCTCCAAATGCTTACAGTTTAAAGAAAAAAATAAACACCGTACCGATCCCACTGCAGAAAACGAATTAGCAACTAATCATAAAGTGCACAAACTGCATGCTAAAAATTTCTATGACATGTCGAAAAAAGATAAACCTCAGATTGCCATGTTCTCCTTTGACTGCGAAAAGAATATGTTGTTGCATAAATTGCCAGACCAATAAGCGTATTTTTCTATGCAGATTAATTTCTATATTTCTGTGTAACTGGAGATTCAAAATCAAAGTTGTCTGATAACAGTGTTTGGAGTTTTGTTTGGACAGAAGCAGACAGACCAAAAAGTTCAAACGAGAATGTCGGAAGATGCAGCAGAAGCAGATTGAAATTAAAACTTAACTTTATTATTCTTAATTATTGTGTATTGTTTTCGTTGTACTTTAAATTTATTGAGTTAGATTGTTTTACAATAAAAAAGTAAGATAACAGTTTTTTTTTAATAAAAATTGGTTCAATGATCAAGTTTATCATTTTAATGAATGGCTGTTTATTGTATCGATGAATACATACTTTCGTATATACACTATATACAATAAACGGATTTATTGATATAAAGAATGCATTTATGAATATCTAATGAAAAATCGCTAAAGTTTGTTTTTTGCTTTAAATTACAGTAGAAAACCAAAACTCCGAACTGGATATAAATGAACTTTATTCACATATTTAGCTGATGGTATTGGAAACAAAAAAGACGTATGGCGATCCTTACTTTATGATACATTTTGCCAACACCAGCAGAGAAGAAATTAAAAAAGGGGTATAGCATTAATGTTCCAAAATTAGTTAATCCTTGCTTAAAAATTATTGGCATTGATTGAGGATTCGAGGAAAATGAATTAAAATCCTGTATCCTAAAACAAAATTCGATTCTTCAGCATGAAAAATTGCATATGTCAGTGAAAATTTTAAAGAAAATGAAAACGAAATACATGAGTATTATTGAAGTAGATCCTCTTACGTACGAAAAAATTTTAAAAGAAGGAAGACTTAGTGTTGGGTGGAATATCTGTAAGGTTTTTGAATATGTTAACGTTTTTCGATGTTTTAAATGCGCTGGGTTTGATCATGCGGCGAAAGAATGTACTCGTGAGATTGGTTGCCTGAAGGGCGGTGAAGATGGCCACGCTGTGGATGAATGTGAAAATGAGAAATGGTGTTATCAAAATTGTGTATATGCAAATACATCGCTGAGATTAAATCTGGAAACTAACTATTTTCCTTTCAGTGCATCTTGTCCAAGCTTACTAAGAAAAATAAGTGTTCAAAAGAGAAGAATAAATTTCAATGTAAATGAGATATAGCAACCAAAGACTCAAATTACGTCCAAGCAAGCTTAAATTGCAATACTGATGGCTGTAATATAAAGTACAACGACAGAACTATGTATTTAGACAGAGTTACCGAAACTGAGGTGGCCTTTGCTGTATCGAGATTGAAATTATCTAACTCTTCTTGTATAGATTTAATTAGTAATAACATTGTAAAAAATAATATACAATTTCTAATACAACCACTCACAGTTTTGATCAATAGATCGTTTATAGACGGGATTTTTCCCAAATGTTTAAAAACGGCAAGGGTTCTGCCGTTGTAGAAGAAAGATGATGAAACAAACTTAAAAAATTACAGACTCATTTCATTACTGTCAGTGGTATCAAAAATAATGGCAAAAATTATTTGTGAAAGGTTGACATCATTCTTTGAGTTTTCCAATATCTTAAGTGTGTATCAGCATGGTTTTACGAAACAAGATCAACGGAGACCGCAATGATTCAGTTTGTCAATATGCTTTACAATGAATTGAATGAAGGGAAAGGTTATTTAGGTGTCTTTATGGACTTGAGCAAGGCTTTCGACTTGATTGATCATCAAATATTGATACAGAAACTGTATATATATGGAGTACGCGGAAAAGCACTTGAATGGCTTGCGTCTTATCTAACTGCTAGATCGCAAGTAGTGGAAATTCAGAGACAGCGGTCAGATGCCTTGCCTCTCGATAAAGGTGTCCCTCAAGGATTCGTGTTGGGCCCCTTATTGTTTATTGTAATGTATGCTGATGATACCAGCTTCCTCGTATCTGAATGGACTAGACCGCATTTAGTTCTGCTCACACAGAGGCTACTTGATGCTTTTGTTAGTTGGTTTAATAGCAATAAGTTATATGTTAATAATGAAAAAACCGTTTGCTTGCGTTTTAGTCCGGGTTCTAATAAAATGCACGAATGTGACTTAATAAAAATAAATTCGCGCACAATCCAGCAGGTCCAACATACCAAATTTTAAGGGGTCTACTTGGACAAGGGTTTAACATGGGAAACACATGTCACGAATTTATGTAAACAGCTTTCAACATCATGCTATGTAATATATAAATTAAAGACTGTTGCTAGTAATGAAGTTGTAATGCCATACTATTATTCGTCATTTCAATCTAGAATAAAATACGCGATATTGTTCTGGGGTGCTTCTTGTCACGTTGGAAAGGTGTTGCGAATACAAAAATTGGCTATTAGAAATATGGCTGGTGTATCTAAATGTACTTCATGCCGCTCCTACTTCTCTTCTACGCATCTTCTTACCGTGACTGCTCTTTATATACTAGAGATTGCGGTGTATGTTAAAAATAACTTAAGTTTATTTACTAGGAACGCTAATTTTCATATGTACGATACTAGGAACACAGATAGTTTATCCGTACCAAAACATGAATTGGTGACGTATGAGAGATCTCCAGTGTATATGGGGATCACAATATTTAATTCGCTGCCTGCTTCTATTAAAGATTTAGAAAATATAAAAGTTTTTAAAAAAGAACTTAGGACATTTCTTTATAATAATGTTTTCTATTCGTTAAATGAATTTTTTAATTATGTTTCTACTTACGATTAGTTGCTTAGTATTGCTAAATAATATGTATCTACGTAAATTGCATGTGTTATTTTCTATAGGCTGCATGTTACTTGCACACGTATCGTCTTCTTTTTTCATTGATATTGTACATCTATTTTTTTGTATATTTTTTTGTTGACTTATCTTATGCCGTATGGTCCACTAGATCAATAAACTATTATTATTATTATTATTATAACAATTTGCAAAATATATACGCCAAATTTCCTACTTCCTAATTTTAATATTTATTCTTTTGAAAAGTAAAAAAAAGGCATGTCATATATTTTCACTTACTTGTTTATCGTTTCGTGCAGTATAGTGCACTCCTTTAGAATTTGTTGCACCCTGCGTTGTGTAGTATTAATTTCCATTTGCAGATTTAAGTCCTTGTTATCAGTTGTATCTTCAAATATATTTATTAACCTTCCTTCTAGTATATTTAGTTGCGCTATACATAAGCCCAGTAAGGAAAAGTATAATAAATCAAAGCATACGGAATTAGTTGCCAGATAAAGGAATATAAATATGTGCAAAATATTGTAACAGATTCTGTAATTTCCAAGATTATAAGGAGAATCTATTAGCAGCTTCATAGTTGTCACCAGTGGAAGAAAAATAAAAATAAATAGAAACAAAGTTGCAACAATAACAAAATAGCACAGTACCAGTTTTACAATTTGATTTACTAGCTCTACGTGTGCATTTAAACCATCCTTATGCGTATTAAAAGTATCGGATGCTAAAACATCCATGATGGACGAAAATTGCTTCTTATGCACGAAAAGCGTTAATATTTTTGCATTAAACGTAAGTACCGGTATTAGCACAAGGCAAGCCATTTGGTTTATCGCTTGTATATCTCTTCCTTTAATTCCATTTATAATGTTATGAAATATAAGGTTTAGAATAAATAAATTAAATGTGACGTTGAACAATGATTTCAAGAGTTGTGGTTTTCTAGTCGGGAATAAACCCTCTTTTAACAGAAACCATCTTGATTTCGATATTATCTCTAAACAACGCGTCTTAACCATCGTCCTTGTTAGTGCAACACGGACAAATTCGAAATGATTAGATGAACTTTGATAGGTCTATATATGTACGTGCGCTTTCCTCCTACTACAACCAACTTTCCTGTTTCCAAAATTCCCCTTAACAACGATGATATTACTTTTATGTTCGCGTCAAATAATTAATTCGGATAATTTTTTAATAATTGTAAGTTGTAGTTATAATAACATAATTTTAATTTCTTTACGAATATTTACATCTGCGCGGATTTACTTATGTTCAATGATTTACTAAATATAAAAGAGATTGGCGAACTCCTAAGCCTGTTATTATAGATGTCTTTGTGATTGTTGTTTATATTAGTTATTAATATTCATATCCAATTGTCATTACTATTATTATTATTAGTGTTATTATTATTATTATTATTATTATTATTATTATTATTATTATTACTATTATTATTATTATTATTATTATTATTATTATTGTTATTATTATTATTATTATTATTATTATTATTATTGTTATTATTACTATTATTGTTATTAGTTCAATAAGCTCTTGCTGCCTCTGCTGTGATATTATAACATTTGTAGAAAGTAGGTAAGCAGTCGTACATTCAGTAACCTTCTTATACTTTAGTTTTACTTTCCATTTTCCTAATATACTTTGCTAAGTTACTGGTGCTTAATATTAAGTTATTATAAATACGTTGCTATTATTAAAAATAACTTTCTTAATCAATTGTTTTCCTCTAATAACAACCGCGAATAAGAACTAACAGAAAGTAGATGCAGATAAGTTAATAAATATACAAACGTGGTGTAGCTGTTACAAACTCTGCTCTCGTAATGTTCGGATATGTTTGCTTGGTTCTAAATACATTTGCTATTAAACGCTGTAAGAAATGGTGATAAATTCCACATATTACGGAAAAAGTATATATTTTCCTGTAAAGCTTTGTTATTTATACGAAAATATGCAAACATTTAGATCTTAATAATCTAAAATTTTCACTGAAATGTGCAAAAATTCTGAAACTTCAAAAACGTATTATAAAATTATACCGAGAAATTCTTATTGGTATCAAAATTCCGATACGTATAAGTGTATTATATCCCCTCTTCCTTAAAATGTTTCATGCGTTTTGGGTTCATTTATTGAAATATCTTTACTCAAATTTTGTTAAATTTTCTAATTTAACTCTAATAAATGATTTTTGTAGGTTCGGGAGTATCCTTAGATACCCTTGCGGCAATTTTGAATGAATTTCCAACTTAGTAAAATCAAATTAACGAATTTTTAAGATTTTAAAAATTAACTAACCTTTAAACTTTCGAACGACGCCAATGTACATATATAAACCCTCTGTTTATATACCCACCACAGGAACTGCCTGCTCTGGATATTCAACCCTATTTACTTCTCTAATAATAACTTTGAATACACAACGAACACTTATCTGTGGATTGGATTCAAGACAAACTTTGATTCAACCAAGGCCGAATAAAGATTGATGAAAATTTAGGGCGTCGTTCCTCTTTCTTTTATTTTAAATCGCGAAAGACCGGCGATTGTTTTCTTTCACAGCCAATTTTGATAATTTACCCAAGTAGAAACTAACTTTTCGATGACTTTCCATGAAATGATATTAGCATACGAGAACGAATGCAGTGACTTAACCAGGAGGTTGTTTGTTGATGATTCTGTGGACCGAACTGTCACCAACAAGCTTTAAAAGAAGAAAATCCACTGCTAATTTATGGAAACCTTTCAGATAAAGATTTTAATTGATGAAATATTATCTGTTGCACTTTGCAAATTATGCTGTTGCTTATTACAGACGATTTTTACATTAATTTGCACGAAATAAGTGAATAGAAAATTCAATAAACGAGTAGGTGTCCATGATACCCCATACTCGTCATTATCTGGACTTATAATTAAATTCTACCGTCCTCGCCCCAAGGACGGTTGGCTGAGGGGGGAATGGTAACGAAGAAATTTCCAATTATCCCCGCAAGAGGGATATTTGGTTGCCAACGAGTGGCCAGCCTGACATTTGGTCAGTACAGAAGTGACAACCGAGAGAAATTGTTGTTGTCGTAAATGCAACGTTGAACATAACATAACAATATATATATATATATATATATATATATATATACTGTATCGATGGATATAGGGGAATGTGATTAAATATGAACAAAAGTGTTTGCACAAAGTTTTATAAACGTCGGCGCGTGATGTTCAACGACATAGTGTGCTCTAATGGTCGCGTCTTGGGTATCGACAAATGTTGTTAAGTTTCTAGGTGTGCATCTTGACGAACATTTAGTATGGAATGACCACATAAATTACCTATGCAAAAATCGCAATAGTTCATATTGTGCCATTTTAAAGATGAAAATGTGCTTACCAAATGACCCATTGATAAACATACCGATTGGGAAAATGCGAAATTAGCCATATCGCTATTCGCTCCTCGATCTCAAGCGTAGATGGTTCAAGGTTACCGATGTGGTTAGTTACGAGTTAGTTACTACCTGTTGTCGTCATTCTTTTTATTAATTTAATCTAATAGCAATTTACAATTGGTTTAGGGAATATTCAATTCAGTTTATTTGTATTTTCTTGTTTGTGCAATTTTCAACCAGTAGTAGTGTATACAGTGTGGGACTAAAGTAAGGAATATTAAAAAACCGAACTTTTTATTTAAAACGGTGAAATAAGTTGGTTTTATTTTTTTTTAATACACATTAATATATACGATTCACCCTCCGACTTTCATTTGTTTTTTAGTTATGACATCATCACAAAAAATTTAAATGACAGTATACATTTTTGGTAGTGGAATCCGATACTGATTTTTCTTCCATTTATGATCATGTAAATAAATTATAAGGTTGCATAACAAAAATTCGGAGAAATTTTCCAAAAAATGTAACATTTCAAATATGGTCGGAATTAGCAACATAGTTGTTTCATCAAACAAACTTTAAAATTGAACTAGGTACTCAAAAACAAAGTTGACAACTACTTCCGTTATAACCGGAAGTCTTAAATTATTGTCTATAGTACATGTACACTTTAGTATATTGCCAAGTTTTCATAATTTTCCAATGTTCACTTTTTTATATATCGATCGATGTGGTTCCTTGTGAGACACCTGTGTATACATATATACAGTGTGTTGCCGAATATGTATCACAAGAGGGAAAGCCATAACACAGAACAGCATAAGCTTTGTGCTCACCGGTCAACATTTTGACAATTAAAAATTGCATGACAGTAGACAACAGAAGGTGATGTGTATATACTGCAATCAATGCAACTTGATACTAGTAGAAAATAGAAAAATTACGCACAAAATATACAAAAACTGTCGATTCTACGCCTTATTTTAAAATTCGTTTTAAAAGTTTGGTGTTATTTGCGGGTTTTAGAACAAGTAAAAACTTTTATGAAGAACAATTTTTTTCAAAAATCTATAGTAAAAAAGTTTTTCTTCTTATAACACCTATCCGGTAACACACTGTATTTTAAATCGGTAGTAATATATCATAATATAACCCCTAATCTTTGCATACTTGTCAACTATACATGCACCTGCTGCGCGGGTGGTAGATGGTTCCTTCGCTGAACAATTTAGAGTAAAAGTTTAAAATTACGTTGTTCAGTTTTCACTGGACACGATGCAAGTTTGTTTTTTTTAATGGAATACCCAGTATATTATTACTAGAGTTTGATAAAAAGGTGGTACCGGCAGTGGCGCACCGCGTAGAAGTAGGTACGTAATATACAATATTAGTGAAAAATAATATTGTTACCTTTTCCTGTCGTCTTGATGTCCACTGTGGCAACTGGCAACCGCCCTGGTAAGCTGCGTAGAATTGCAACATCAGCAATGCTTCCATTGTCGATTCATTCAGCCGTCGACGGTGTTGTGAGTACGTTATTGTATACTTCGAAAATGATCGTTCGACATCCAGTGAAGTAAGATTTGCAAATGTCAGATATTCCTTTTCCTCATCTGCGCACTCTTGATTTTCAGTTATAGACCGAACCTTTTGTAAATTGGGATTTTTCGTTAAAATTGCACCAAATTTTTGAGCAATATCGACTCCTATAGTGTTCGTCAAGTTTTCTAGAGCGGCTTGTAAATTGTTTATGCAATTTAATGCGTCTCGTGCAGATAAGTGACTGCTTTCTAATTGCTCAATAGCTGTGCAACTTCAGAATAGTTCATGGAAATTTCATCTATTTGTTGTTGAACGTCCAAATTGGAAAAAAGTTACTGACTATCTTGAACTGCTGCAGAATCATTTGAATCAAGTTTGAAGATGACATTTTTCACTTGTGAAAAATATCTCTGATAGTAAGATACTGCCTGGAGCCATGTTCTCCATCGTGTGATTACAGGCTGAGGTGGTGGTGGTAATTTTGGACACAATTGTTTGGATACACGGATGTGTCTGGGAGATTTGATGAACACTTTTTTGGTAGATGCTATTAACTTATCCATCATCGGATACTTCTTTCGAATGGTTTCTGCTACGAGGTGACATGCGTGTATGAGGCATGTTATGCGAAGAATAGTCGGAAAGTATATTTTCAACATCCTACCAACTCTCAGCATTGTTGCGGCTCCGTCAGTAACGAATATTGTGACTTGGCTTCCTGTGATACAAAATTCTCTCAACGAATCTTTTATTATCTTGACAACGGTTTCTGCGTTAGTTTTCTGAATCCTTTTACCGGATAACAACAATGAAGCTGGTGGACCATCACGTTTTAAAGGACGCGCTACACGCATGAATGACGCTGTGTTTCTGAGCATCAGTTGTTTCATCCACACATAGGCAGATTTTCTTATTTCTCAACTCGTTTTTTATATCTTCCTTTACTGTACCTTACGCACGTGGCCAATTGTATCGTAATTGGATAGATGTTGGCAGCTTCCATGAGGGAACGTACTTAGCCCAAAAAAGACGAAAGTATTCATTAGATACTAGATGTTGTGGGATGTTGCACACACTTAACATAAAAATTAAATCATATAAAAATTGCCAGTTTGGAATACTGTTTCTTAAATTCAATACATGACGTTTACTTTTACAATGTTTTCTACATTCAAACCTATCGCGGCTTAGCAATCCGCCATTGCATATTGTGCAATAAATATGCGGACTTCTATATTCTAATCCAGGGAAATGCCTGAGATATTTATTCACATTCGAAGGGAACGTTACACCCTTTGGGCGTCCCATCTCTGCGTACTTATTTGGCATGTAGCGTGCAACGTACTGTCTCTTTGAACTCTCTCGCGGTACTGTCGAGATCGACTACGAGTTGAAAATTACTCCTACTCACGCCGCTACCGCTACGTTACTGCTATCCGGTACCACCTTTTTAACAAACTCTAATTATTACGTTTTTGGGTGCTTCTCTTCAATTCATGTCAACTTTCAACAATACTCCCTATACCTATCTACCTTAGTTTTTGAGATGATTGATAAATCAATTATGCGAGTTATAATTTGAGATTTCTGCGAATGTGTTCCTTTAACAGACGATATCTTAAATGTCTTACACGCTAGAACACTGATTCGAGTTTCATTCGATAGGGCATTCTTCTTTTCGGCAATACATCGAAAATTATTTTGTATCAGCTAGCGTTTACAAAATGGCCTTTGAAATCGTTGCCATGTTTGATTCATGCTATTTCAATTTTTTCAAATGCAACATATGTTTTTTTCCAGAATTTTCTTTACAAACATTTCTCTATGCCTAAACTGCATCCTTCATTAGTAAATTAAATAGGAAACTATGCAGATAAGTTTTTTGCTGAAATGCATAGAGTGCAGCGACAAAATGCCAGAAACTTTTGTTTATCTAAAGATATTCATTAAAAATGATCTGTAACACTTAATCTATGCACACAATTTCAACATTCGAAGTGAGAACCATTTTGTTGAACAATTGCCCTCGGGAATATTATTTTGTGTCCACGTTACCCTAGAAATTCATCTAGACAGTTTTTTCATACACATTTCTATTAGGCTAAATTGCAAAAATTTTTAAATCATTTTCACTAGGTTCTTATATTTGTTACTCCCGAAAAGACTTAATGTGCAATGCTCTGAAAACGTTT
Source organism: Dynastes maya (assembly GCA_029619315.2). NCBI lineage: Eukaryota > Metazoa > Arthropoda > Insecta > Coleoptera > Scarabaeidae > Dynastes > Dynastes maya. Next base: position 56,457,677 of record JAROYE020000003.1, on the reverse strand, counting down.
TACCCTGAACTCTAATCAATATACATTCGCATTTTAGGTGTAGGGAATGTGTGTAAAAGAATTTACAAGAGCTTTCCTATTGGATTTTGTTAAAACATACACATCTATTTCAGAAAATTGAAACAAAATGAATCAACCTTGGCAACGACTTCGACGGCCATCTTGTTGAATCTAGTTGATATGAAAAAATATTCGATGTATTGCCGAAAACGCTAAGAAATACTCAGTCGAATAAAATTTGAATCACCGTTTAGTGTGTAAGGCGTTTAAGGACTCGGCTGTTAAGAAATACCGGAATTTCAGAAAAATCATAAATTAACATACAGGGAGTTCTATTTAGAAAACCAAACTTGTATCGTGCGCTGCGGAAACTGAATACACTTGAGTATAATTTTATGTTACGCAGCAGTTGTCTCCAAATACATATTTTATATTTGAAAACTTTTCCTCTAAATTGCTTAGGAAAGGAATTATCTTCCGTATAGGCATTAGGTGGACACACTGTAAGCACAAATGCAAAAACAATGGTGTTTTCTATATCCGTATTTAGTACACCTAAATTTCGTAGTTCAATGACGAAAGAGTATTCGACCATTTTTTTTTATTAAACCGTTATTCAAAAGAACATAAAAATGATTAAATGATATTTTTAATTAATTCGACCATACTGCGCAATGAAAAACTTGAATATACCTATCCAGTAAGCTAATCACATTAGTGGAGTGCACCACTTTCTTTCTGCAAGAAATAATAGATATTATCCAACGATTGGAGGTATGTACAATGTATTTCATAAAAAACCATGCTAAAAATATAGGTAAATGTGTCAATTTAGGGTAACTACCCTACTATCCTCTAGTTTATTCAGTCTAGTTTGAATCATAATTTATACTTAGATGAACTCGTTATAATCAGGGATGCGATTTCAGGTCATCTATTAGCGTAGCATTTTTCAGTTGACTGTACTGGCATTGATATTGGCTGAAACTGGCACTCCCCGAGTACAGAGCCACAGTTTATCATATGTGTGAGTATACTGTGATTGGGCGACGTGATAATAATGCACAGCGGCAATGCTTACACTACAGGGGCGGATCCAGGATTTCGAGAGGTGGGGTAAAAAATATCCGCTCTTTTTGCAGATAATCTTTTATCCGCAAATATGCATGATAAAAAATTATCTCATCGATGCAAGATAAGTAACTCAATAAACAGTTTAATAGTAAACAAGTACTGAGTTATTTTATGGCATATGGGCTTGAATTTTCCGCAAAGATGCGCGTGGGCTTATTGCATGAACTATGTGCAACTATACGAAAATTACCAAAAAAAGCTATTTAACATTTGTAGGCACGCTAAAGAAGCCCTCCGAAACCACGAGAATCTGGATTACCATAAAAAATCCATTTTGGGTATTGAAAACTTATGTGATATTTTCGGTTACTGACGTTTCTGGAAAGCTTTAGCAGATTCCATAAAAAAAGTATCTACATGATATCAGCGTCGACTGTTCATTCATGTATGGTCAGGGATACGACGGAACTCCAGTGATGAGTGGCAAATTTCATGGAGCACAGGCTTATTTACAATCAAGCTTTCCTTTGGCAATTCACGTACATTGTGCCGCACCTAACTTTAGTTTGGCCATCAATGCAGTTTGCGAAGTATATGGTATAAAAAACGCGTTAGGAGCTATCGGAACAATCCAAACATTTTTCCACTGGCCCAAGAGACAAAACATTCTGAAGAATGAAATTTCCAAAATGACGAGAAAAAGTGAACAAAGAAAAGAAAAATTAAAGTCAATTTGTCCTACGAGATGGGCTCAGTCTCACGGAATAGTATCAACCTATGTGGAATTCCAAACTGCTGTGATTGAAGCTTTAGAAGAAATAAAAACGTGGGAAGATGGAGAAACTTTACAAAAGGCTTTCAACTTTTGGCGGCGATTTTAACGATAGAATTTCAAATCTCTTGTCATGTAATTGAATCGATTATCTAGGAGAAGTCACTATATTATCAGATAATGCTTCAAAAGGATTTCAAGGAAAAGCGGGAAAATGCGGATTCATGCTTCCATATTATTTATGAAAGTGTTGCTGAAATTTGTTCTAAGTACGAGATCGAAATGCAAATGCCGCGTCGATACAGTCGTCAAAAAGATCGTTGCAAAGTTGAAACTCAAGAAGTTGAAGACTACTACAGAATTGCATTTTATATTCAATTTCTGGACACTTACGTTTCTCATCTTCAAAGTCGGTTCGAAAAACAAAAAACAATTTTTCCAAGTTTTGGGCAATTATTCCCGAAGCAAGAATTTGACAAAGAAGAAACGCGCAGACCTTTACGAACTTTATGAAGAAATATTGAATTGCGATGGGACGATGGAACAGGAGCGTCTGAATGGTTTTGATTCTTTAAATATTCGTAATCGAATTGATTTGACTGAAGACGAAATTCTCCAAGCGTTCTTTAAAAAGCCTTGAAAATTTAAGAATTATTGAAACTTAAATCCCCCTCCCTCCCGTGGAGCCACCCCTGTTACACTAACAATTATTTATAAATACGCTTAATTAACTAATGGTATAAATAGGAACAATTTGTTACAATAAAAGAAACGAATGCTTTTTAACGAATGCTGCCGCTTGTCAAAGGTGTCAAAGGCGTAACTTATAGGCGAAGTGGTGTTTTTGCCGTTCATTACAAATTGTATATTTCGTCATTATTTGAACGTTAATAAATGCCAAGGGTGGAGAGTCCACAAGGCCGCAGACCCTCGCTGATATGTATATCGTTCAAAAATTCTATTCCATTCATAAACAAAATTATTCAAATTTGTATTACGTAATTATTGCGAAAATACAGTTCGAATATGCTGCGGCTTTCTACTTATCCCGTGATCAATATTGAGAAATGAATTACACATTAACTTACAACGTACAATAGGTTGGAATGAAATATTTGGGACGGCATGAAATCGCGGACCTGGTTGTTATGGTAACGGTACGTCTTGAGCAAACAACCAATCACTGTCTAGCCGATGTATAGGCATTTGGGACGCACAATTTCCGCGTCCAGTCTGATTTTAGCTACGAGAGGGAGTATTATCTTTTAGTATAGGTTTTTCCCGCGTTTTTGTATAGTGACTGTTTGTAATAATCTTAAGAATGAACAGTGTTAGTGTAATTTAAAAAGTGACTTTAATAGACTTTCTCTCAAAGAACATCCATGGATTTGGGGATTTATATGTACATTAGTGGAAAGCTCATGTTTCGCGGAGTCCAAAGTAATGTTTTTTTTGAGCAAATGAACAGAAAGTAAAGTAAAGTTAGTTTAAAAAGTATTACTTCTAGGTTATGTACGAAGTGTTTTTGACGTTCCAACAAAATAAATCAGTTCGATTGGTAGTGGTGTATGTAAAAGTAAAAATTACTAAAAGTAACCAATAATTTAGACAAAACAAGGGCGAAATTCAGAAACGAACTGGATTTATTAGTGAGTAGATTGTTGCCACTGTAATTAGACACTATTGCGAGTTTTTAATCCCTTATAACTTTTACTTTAATATTCTATAATATCTATTTCATCAACAGTGTCTAATTATAATTCACAATAGCAAAAATCGTCTAATTTGGTTAAATCATTAATTGTAAGTTGGCTTTATCTCAGAAACCGCGGCACCTTGTACAATAGTATTTTTAGTAAAACAAGTTCCGAACCGACTCACCTACCATCTCCTTTCAGATATACGTCGGTTAACCAAACAGCCTGTATATTACATTAGCAAGCTATTTTAATGGACACTATCCTAATATACATTTTTAAGAAGACTGTTTATTATTACTTCTGCAAGAAATGCCATGGTAAAAATGTAGTTTTAGCAATTATTACACATTCCGAAAAGCGTTAAATATCGGCAACTGTTCAATTGAATTTCTGGTATCACCGGAAATGACGTCAACTTTCGTATTTTAAATAAAATATACAGGTGTTATATTTTTACGTCCTTGGAAAAGCCATCGATTGGCTAATTCAGCGATACCTCGTATGTTATACTTTAACATAAGAAATATGACGATATGCACAATAAAGGTTTTGGTAATCTGTTGTTGTTGTTGTTACGCAAAGTTGGCTAGGAAAGATCGCCAAATTGTTTCTTGTAATGTCAGATTGATCCAAAATGCTCGTTATTATGCAAAATAATCATAACAATTGCCAAACTGTCAGATCTCAATTCCAAAAGCGTAAATTATTCTTGTTGTTTATTCTTATATCCTCCATTTGTCATACCATCGTTCTTTGTTCTCGTTATTATTTTCGCTCATTTTAACATGTTTTGTTAATTGTTGCTACATCTTTACTTTATCGAACCTTATCGCAGTTAATCAATTATGGTAGATTTGTTTAAATGTGTTTGTGATAGTTTTTGATAGACAATATGTCTGTTTTTTAGGTTTTTTGTGTTGTTACATTTATGATGGCTTTGGCACGAACTATGCAAAATTGCTGGGTCAACTTTAATATTATGTAAATCTGGCAACAATTATCACCTTATTTGTGGTTGCGCAACAAATTGTACAATGATTTAAATTTTAATCTTCTGTTAAAGCAGTTCGCTCTGAAGAATTTATCCTATCTATCCTTACATAGCAAATATTTTCGACTGTATAATGGTAGTGTTCATTATGTTACCATGAAGTAAAACATAATGAACACTGCCGCTCTGTAGATTTTATCCTATCTAACCTGACTTAGCGCAAAAGTCAAACACTTCCGGCTGTACAAGAGCAGTGTTCATTATTTTCCACCTCGTGGTAATTGTTGCCAAATTCACAGAATATTAAAAATAGGTATTTAGGTTTATCTTACGTGGTCCATGCGGAGGCTATTGTAAAATCAACAACAACGAACTGAAATTTGAGCACATTGTCTATCAAAAACTAGCAAATTTAAACTGACCTATCATAATTAATTAATTATAATAATGTTCGAAAAAGTAAAAGAGAAACAATGATTAACAAAACAAGCTAAAATGAAAGGAAATAATAACGAGAATAATAAATAACAAGAATAATTTATGCTTTTAGAATTCAGATTTGACATTTTGGCAATTGTGATGAATGTTATGCTTAGAAACGAGCTCTTTAGATCAATCTAACCAACTTCGCGTAGGAACAAAAAAAGAATACCAAAACTTTATTGCCGCATATCATCATATCTCTTAAGGTAAAGTATAACATATTTAATATCGTTGGTTTCGTCTATCGATTACCTTTTCCAAAAGCGTAAAAATATATAGAGCATTCTGTTTAAAATGAAAAAGTTGACGTCACTTCCGGTGATATCGGAAATGCAATTGAACTACCGATAACGCCAAAAGTTAGTTCACAAAGAATAGAAATCGACCTATTTTTTCTAAAAACGCTAGGGGGGGGGGGGGGTATTTTAGGTCCTCGCTGTATATAGTATATTTCTATAAATATAAATAAAATAATTCTCCAAAAACGTAAAAATGTAAATTATTGAACTGTAACGCTCCGCGTACAATTTAAATCTAAAGCTTGGATACAATTTGTATGGCTGACGTATATGTCCTTATATAAACTAATAAATCCAGATGGCATTATGTAAAAATGGAATTTATTTTGCACGTCGAGTAATACATCAGTAACTACTAAAATATTTTCAATTAGCTAGTAAAATTTTTAATTTCTATATTTATACTTTCGACAAGTTATAATACCACTATTTAAAAGTGAATACGGGTATGTTATATATTCGTACTTACTTGTTTATCATTTCGTGTAATATGATACATTCCTTCAGGATTTCCTCTACCCTGCGATGTGTAGCATTGGTTTCCACTTCCAGATCTGAGCTGCTTTTACTATTTGCATCTTCAAATACATTTGTTAGCTTTTCTTGTAGTATGTTCAATTGTGCTGTACATAAGCCCAGTAAGGATAAGTACAGTAAATCAAAGTGCATGGAATTAATCGCCAAATAAAGAGATATAAATATGTGCAAAATATTGTAATAAATTTCGTAACTTCCAAGATTATAAGGAGAATTTATTAGCAGCTTCATACTTGTTACCATTGGAAGAAAAGTAACAATCAATAGAAACGAAGACATAAAAATAGCAAAATAGAACAGTACCAGTTTTGCGATTTGACCTATTAGCTGCACGTGCACATTTAAACCATCACTATGCGTGTTGAAAATATCGGACGCTAAAACATCCAAAACGGACAAAAATTGTTTCTTATATACGAAAAGTGTTAATATCTTCGTGTTAAACGTAAACACCGGTATAAAAACGAGGCAAGCCATTTGGTTTATCGCCTGTACATCTCTTCTTCTAATTCCATTTGCAATGTTATGAAATATAAGATTTATAATAAATAAATTGATTGTGAGGTTGAAAAATGATTTCAACAGTTGTGGTTTTCTAGTTGGGAATAAACCTTCTTTCAACAGAAGCCATCTAGCTCTCGATATTGCGTCTAAACAACGCATCTTAACCTTTGTCTTTCGTTGCTGCTATACGGACAAATTAGAAATGATAATATTAAGTTTGGTTGTTCTATATATGTAGATGCGTTCCCCTTCTCTTACAATCAATTTTCCACTTTCCCGAAATTCTCCTTAATAGCGATGATTACCTTTATATTTACGTCTTATAATTAATTTTTGTGATTTTCTAGTAGTTGCAAGTTGTAATTTCTTGTTTACGAGTATTTATAAGCGTGTGGATTTACCGATCTTAATACTTTTGATTTGTTTAAATATCTTACGCGTACTTTTAACAAGGGAACACAGGTAACTGCATCTCACCGATTTAAATGAAACTTTGTGGATTTATAGACAGATATAGTGTAAGAACAACAGTAACTATCTTAGCCGCTCAATCGCATACTGGCGGGGTGTAAAGCACCCTAAGCTCAACACTATCCTTCGTCGTTTGACTCAATAACCCAGAAACTATAAGAGATATCAAAAAAAAAGTTGAAACAGGATTTAAACTGTTTTACATGCCTTTAACGATGGCGTAAATATTTTACATAACTATACTATAACAAATATTTGTTTAGGAATATAGCCCTCCAACCCCCTATTTTTTTGCAAATTTCTGAATTTGTATATACTACAAAAATACAGAGGCCACGAAATATTCCCATTTATGTTAAAAAATTCCTAAGTGATGTGCTAAAATATCTTTGACATCTTTTAGAACATTTATGAATACATTAAGTTTATCATCATGCAATATAAATAAAAACTTTTCCATTATATATTTTTAAACGTATTCACTTAGACTTCTCAGCAATTTAAAGATTGGTTTACAGATGTGTACTTATCAAATATTGGGGCTGAAAGTATCTTGTTATTGGATTTGTAGGGTGGACATTGTTCTAGTGACGTGCAAAGTTTAGTACTAACGAACAAAAAAGTAAATATTTTCACAATTTCAAAGAAGACAACTTCAACGGTACAACCTTTAGACGTTTACGGTTTTGGCGTACGGAAACATTGTATTAGAACATTTTCAGATGGAGTACTACTTATGGATCACGACATAATTCTACACCAAAAAAACAATATTATTTAGCTACAATCTTTAACTTAATCAATAATTAATTGTCATCGTTCTTCAATCTATTTAAATATGCATGGTATAAAAGTGGATACATCACCAAACGGCCACTACATTTTGAAAATCCTGTAAGCTTCTGCTTCCTGAAGGGTACACAAAGTACACCAAAGTGCGATATTTGTGGAAATCCCGCATTTATGAGTTGTGCATGGTGTAGGCAATTCCATTGTTTTCAACATTCCTACACGGATTATCATTATTGCAGAAACTATGTAGAGTAGATTGTTATAAGTAGTCGATTTATGAAATATGTTCTACATTGTACCATCTATCATTCTTTATTACTATAGTGCAAAATGTATATGCAATACGCAGCGTAATGTATTTCCTAACTTACTTTTAAAATCGTCGTCAGTAGACTTTAATCTCCAATTTTATTAATAAAATCATTTTATAACAACCTGCGTATTTTTTCATTATTCCAAATTATCATTTATGATCAATTATGATTCTTTTACACAAATAAGAATATTTCCTGGGAGATGTAATATACCATACGAGCGAGCGTACTATAATCACCCGATTTTACACGAACTCAGAGCATCTAAACGTGTGCTGTGTTGAATGTCACTGTGGAATGTCATTTGATTGACAAAATTGCGTAGAGGCAAATTCATTTGTGCACCTTATTCATCTTATAAATGGCGTATTCGTTCACGTACATGTGCAAGCCACAACTTCGCTCTTGCGTTTCCAAAAACACCTTGCTCACGTTATAAACGACATATTCGTTCACGTACACGTATAAAACATGACTTTGCTATCGTATTTACGAAAAATGCCGATTATGCTGCCTGATCAGTACTCTCGCACTTACGGTATATATATTGTAATGATATTTGTATGTGTGTAAATAAAGTTAATGTGAATTAAATGAATCAAATGAATCTCATGAATCAAATGAATCTCAGGGTTAACGTTTTGAAAATGTTATTGTTAATCGTGGAATCTTACTTAATGTTGTTTTTGTAAATCAACAAATGATAGGAGAAATAAAACGATTTCATCTTTTTAAAAGAACCAGTGGGTTTATTTGTAATTTTTAAATAAATAAATTTTTAACAGATTGTATTTCTTATAAACAAAGAATGAACAAAAACCTAATTCAATTTTTATCCGGTAGCTAGTTTAATTTTAAATTATTTCATTGAAGTTTTTTTTAATGAAACTTGGATAATTAATTAAAAATAATTGGATTTTTCTTTTGAATTTATTTGGCCAAATATTTCAATTTTCGGTACCTGCACACTGTTGCAGAATCTCAGCGAAATAGCTCTTCGGTGTCCTTTTTCTTGAAATCGTATCAGCCTTCGGAAGAAAAACCAGGTAGCTTGGTCCTTGGGCCGTGCTCCTTGGATCGTAATTTTCGAATTATACAGGCTGTTTGGCACAACGATGTAAAGTTTTGAACAGCCGATAGGCGAGGTTTTTAAGAACCATATTAACTACATTTACCTTAGTCCAAAATCGAATGGATTTTAAGATATTTGAACTTTTAAATTTAGATTTTCCGGCAAAAAATCACCATTAAACATTAATAACTCTTCCTATTTTTGTGGGATAACGCTACAAGTTCATTGGAAATATTCTTTTCTTTCATTTAACGCACCAATTAAAAAAATTGTTTACGCTGTTAGCTCACTTTTATAATGGACAAACGCAAGTTGTGGTAAATGAGTAAAAATCTGACAGTCGTCATATAATTGTCATCATTGCGCATAATCTGATGAAACCTGTTATTACCTTTACAATTAAATTTCGTCTAAAAAGTGGCGCCATCTAGTATACAGCTTACCATGATACTGTTTCGCTTAATATTTACCTCGACATTCATAATTTTCGGTACATACATGCTGAATGGACATTCTCTTTCTCCATTCGTTTTCGAAACATAGTAATAGCTATAATCTCTTACACAAATACAACTTATACTTGATTTAATGGAAACGTAACATTTTATCACATTGTGATTTATTTCTAAATACCACTTCTTAAATGGACGAAGAGGTTGGTGCAACAGTGCGTATTAATTCTACATACACTTAAATGAACTTTAGTTATATCTTGCCTTTATTAAGGCAAAAAGTGAGTAAGACCATCTGACTATCTGAAACAGATTTTTTAACTTTAATTCCGTAAATTAATAAATTGAAATCCTTACCACACCCAATGAGTCCAGCGAGATATATACCAATTTATACAATTGAATGATTAAAGGCCTTTTTGCTCTTTCCATTAGTAATATAATTGACCTTTGAGATTTTATATTTAATTCGGGCCAATTTGAAAGGTAACATGATTCAATAATTTTGTCACTCTGTAAATAATGTGTATATAAATAAGACATTACTTGAACTTACTCCTTGAAGAAGAGGAGAAATAAAAAGCTACGAAGGTCAAAAATTTATTAAGTTATTCAAAAGAAAGTTACCTTTTGAAATTGTCCTAAATTGGCAAAATTGTGTAATGTTGAATGCTAACTAACTAGGATTCCGTTTAGTGAAGTTCTAAATTCCAAACAATAAAAAATGTTTGTGAACATACTGAAGATCGCTATATCTTTTAAACTAAAAAATCTTCGTAATTATAACAGACTGGTAGAACATAGTGGCCGTACCCTGTTTTGTTTGTTATAATTTATCAAAAATCAACTGATGTATATAAGTTTATTTGATAATAAAGCAATTACATTGTGCTCGAATTGGACTTTTTTTTGCAATAAGCTGGGTACCCGGAAGGTGAACCTAATTCGAGTATGCAGAATCCAATGGTGCTAACCGTTTTTAAAAATTAGCTCGCGTTTTCAAGCAATTTCAATTTAAACATTTTAGGCCCAAAAAAAAATAATTTTTATCATTTTTTGACCATTTATTGAATTTAAATGGATGGAAATCGATCGAATAGATATCGCATTGACGAATACACGTCGAATAGAAATTATTTGAAAAAAATTGAATCGACTCAATGGATTTTTCATCATTTTTTTGTAAAAGAAACATTTTTCTTGATTTGTTTCGTTTTTTATTCTCTGATTGTCCTGATTACTCTGTATCGACATCTTCTTCTTGTAAATTCCAACAAATGTCACCCAAAAGAGCATGTAGACTTTTGCCGCTGTACCAATGTTCGAGCTTCGCCGTCACTTAATGAAAGCGCTCACCATGCTCATCGGATTCCTTTGGTGATTGTTTGGCGAATTTTTCTAGATGGGAACGCAAAAATGAGTTTTTAATGACATTCGAACATTTAAACGGTGAAAAGCAGTGAGCATGTTTTCAATTGGTATGCGCCAATGTTCGGATCGATGAATTCCGAGAACATTGTCAATAACATTGTCAATCACACGATCTCACGCCACAAGCTCCATATCAATGAGTGCATTTTCAAATCGCTTGCCCCTCATCAAACCACGAATGTCCGGTGTATTAAATATTCCTGTAAAATAAATATAATACAAAATGAAACTTCAATAGATCAACATTCAGATTCAGACATTTACCTTCTTTTATTTTCATCCCACTTAACCGTAGAAAAATAGGACGCAATTCGTTGAATGCATTTCCTTCTGGGTTCAATGCTTTTATGAAATTGTTAACAATTCCTAGTTTGATGTGTAGCGGTGGTGAAACCTTTTCGATCGGCGCAAGTGGAATCTCAATAATGTTGTTTTGTCGCAATCTAAATTCCTCACGTAAGGGCCAGTTCCGTTTGTTATATTGGTCACCGGAAAACTCGTCAATCCACATGCACATGTAGCACATATTTTTGGTATAATCCGTTTGCATACCTCTTAAAAGAGCCACTACTTTTAAGTCGGCACAAATTTCCCACTTTTGGTCATTACATTGCACTAAATCGATGACTTTTTTTAAGGATTCATGTCTTTTTTGTATTGCTGCTCAGTGCAATCGGGATGGAATTTTTAGAATTGAGGTTGTGTAGCAGAACCGCTTTCAAGTGGCTTGGCTGACCAAGTGGCAGTAGCGGGGATGGAAGTTTCTAGGAGGTTCACGAATGGTCCATGAACTGTCCACGAAAGGTTCTTGAATGTTCCAGCAAGCTCTCCGACCATTGATCAGATTTTCCAAAAAAATCCAAGATGTTCCAGAAGGTTCTTTAGGCCTAAAATCTTTGAATTTAAATTGCTCGAAAACGCGAGCTAACTCTTAAAAGCGGTTGGCACCATTGGATTCAGCGTACTCGAGTTATGTTTATCCCGGATGCGCAGCTCGTTGTGTTTTGCAACTAGCAAAGTGTTATTATTATTATAAGATATGAAAAAATGTCTTGGTTTGATTAGGTACACTTATTGATGACAACAGAATGAATATCACTCAAACCTAACTGATTAATTTTGAATCAAGATGCGATGCTGCACCAAGCTGCGATGCCGCACTAAGTTTATTTTAAAAACAAACGAAGCTAGGACAATATTAAAGACTAAATATTAAAATTACAATAAATGTTTGAAATGCCACTGTTATTGACGAAACATTCGGCCGAACCTCCACTTGCAGTTTCTAGTCGAGCGATTTTTCAGTCGCAAAAATAGAATCATTATTTCAAATACAGATGCACATATTTGCGAATAATCGTAGCGATTAAAGAATTGCAATTTGTCCTATTTTTGCTGCGACGCGACTATCGCTATACCCCAATGAATCAGACGGACAGGTAGGGCATGCATCCATTGGCGATAGCCCAGTCGCTTTTCTGTTTGAGCCTTGTTATTGTGTGTGTGTAAAACACAGCAAATACGTGCTGTCAAAATGTCTGACAACGAATCTATTGGAGGTGATAAACTAATAGTAACAGTAACTGATGTACCTTATGAATAAATTGAAAAGAGACCAGTTTTATATGTTACTGATGGGCCAATTGTTAAGAACACTTAACATTTTATTTATTTTCTGTAAATTCATAATTCTATTTGGTTTATTTTATAAACTTATTTGGGAATCCGACATTTCGTTTGCTTTATTTTCTTATAAGTTTAATATTCCACTTGTTTTGTTTTGTATAAATTCATATATTACATATCTATATTCATTAAAACTTTAACGTGTACGCATTTAATGTAGAAATACATAATTTAATTTCGAATAATATACGAGGGTGTATCAAACATAAACGGGACTGATTTTCTTAAAAATTCCGGAGGGCTTCTAGACCAAGATGAGGCTACCTGCCTGTATCGTTAGGGAGAGGGGAGAACCGACCGCAACTCTCTCGGGTTCCTTTTGTATCAAAAGAAAACATGAGCGAGAAAGAAGTGCATGTCTCCATGGAGCAGCGTATTATCATCAAGTTTTTGGCCAAGGAGGGGGTGAACCCAACCGAAATTTTGTGGCGATTACAGACACTGTTCGCGAACAACACCTTGTCAAGAACCCGTGTGTTTGCATGGCACAAAAATGTTCTGGAGGGCGTAAAAAGGTCGAGAATGAGAGCCATGATCGCCGCCCAAGGACAAGTGTGACCGAGGCCAACATCGAGACGGTCCGAAATCTCATAGAGGAAAATCGGCGCATAAATGGAAGTACTGGATGCTGCGAAATTGTCATTTCGAAGGAAAGGGAGGAAGCAATCGGCCAGAAGTGTCATTCTTCTGCATGACAACGCCGGGCCTCATATGACTAACGCCACGATGCAAAGAGTGGATGCATTAGGATGGGAAACGCAGGAACATCCATCCTATAGTCCAGACTTGTCACCTTGTGACTTCCATCTTTTTGGACCGCTCGAGGAAGCGCTTAGAGGCCAGCGTTTTGACGACAACGAAGCGGTGGAAGCGTTTGTGCTCTAATGGCTACACGAATGTCCGAAGAGTTTTTACGATGATGGAATAAAAAAGCTCCCAATCCGATGGGAAAAATGTATTTATAGAGCAAAAGAGTATGTACAAAAATAATATATATTTGAAAGCTTAGTTAAATAAAGTTAGAATTTTTTAAAAAACGAGTCCCGTTTATATTTGATACACCCTCGTACGTAAATATTATCAAAATCGTCAACACATAAATTAAAAATTGCTTAATAGTCATTTATATATCTGCATACTGGAGCTACCACTAGCGTATGTAGTGGCTACGAACGCTGGATATGCATTTGTCGCCGAGGGTGGAAAACATACTACCACTACTATCATTCGTCGCTCCTTTGCTTACGCATACCATAGCATCTATTCATCACACAATCTTTGGTTTTCCGCTTTCTCACTTACATATATGTACTAGATACAAGAGGTGGGTGTATTAAATAAATACATGAAATAGCGCGAGTATCTGGGAAGCTGTGAGCTATATAACATATTTTTGCGGTAGTGATCGGCTTCTTTGCTGCTGTAGCCCAACCAGACGCTTAAGCTCCGGTAAGTTTTGGTGGTTGCCCTTATATTTACAAACGTTGTGATACATATAAATGCGTACACGAAAAGAAACCGAATTATGCAATTAATATATTATACCATATTTACGTATTTGCACATTTTTACGAGAAATAGCATACGTTGTTATCTGTTCATGTTACAAAGGGAACGGTTTACTTAATAAATTGATTTCTTACACCTACGTACTGTGTTTAATTTAGAAAGCATCTGAGTAAGCGAACAAATATATAAGCGTTATTTACATCTAAACATAAGCAATTGGCCCTCCCTCTTTATAAGGAAGATTCACCGAAGAAGACAACTAGCGGCATTGCTCTTCAAACCAGTAGAACATAACACCAATTATTCCTTCGTCAAAACTACTTTTCCTTATTCGGTAATACTGAAAAAACTTTGTATGATATGTACATAAATCTTCAAATAACTTGGAAAATCATCCTTTTAATAACCTTTGACTTGTTATTGAATGTACCTAATACGATGCTTACGCCGTTTACTTCTCACACGAAGCAAAACTGCGATCACGTACCCAATTTCCATGATATCCATTGGAAAACTACTCTTCAATATAATTAACGATTTATCTATCCCAGTGTGTGCATCTTGTAGATTTTCTGTGACGGCGATGTTTTAGTGGCCGCGCCTAGAAGTCGCAAGTGGAGGTCCAGCCTAATCGACACCGTCTTTCAACACAAAATATAACGACTACTGTCAAATGCCGGAATCATTTCTACATGTAGCACTTCCATGTCATTACGATTGCGGTTGCTTTCATAGATTTTATTTCTCAAAATGCCCCACAAATAAAAATCCAGCAATGATAAATCTGCTGATCTAACTTTCTGGCATTGTGTGCCGGAGCTCCATATTTCTGGTAGGGGAGAGACGCATAAAGTGGCCAGTTCGAGCAAAGAGCCTTCGGAATTATGAGGGCTGTGTGGTGCTGCCATTGCGTATGGCAGCACATCACAATTACGCCTGCACTCGTTCCCTACAAAGTCCGCAATCACGTTGGAAAGCCAGATCTGATTAACGTGTCGTTGCAGAAACGTATGCTTCTTTAAATTATTAGTATAACAAGTGATGCAAAGTTTTCGAAAGAAACTGGTTTGAAAGGGTGACTATCTTGACTACGAAACCCGGTTTTGGCAAACGCATAGTTCCGTCGGGTTGTTAGGAACACCGAGATTTGTGTAAAGCCAGGCAAGGTGGGCAGACTGGTGGTAACTGTTGGCCACTTTGCCCGCCAACCACTCTGTTTTTTCTCGTGTATTAGTGTCACATGCGATATATTTATTTTTAATTTATTTTAGATAACTAACCAGAAACAATAATAGCAAAAAACACCACCAAGCGCAGGAAAACTAGTCCAAGAAGAGTGTCATCTGACGATGACAATGATGATCCAGAAGACACAGATTGCCTCTATTGCAATGAAAGATTCTCAGCACATGAACGATGGATCCGCCACTTTGTGGGTTCCCGAACTCTGTGTTGGAGTTGCAAAACGCAGTGCAACTTTGCCTTGCGACAATTGTGTTTAATTTTTATTTCAAGGAAATTTGGTTTTAAGCTTTTAGACATAATTTGTTTTTGATTTGATAACATTTTTTATGTTACCTTGATTAACCTCTTACCATTTTTACCCTTTACCTTTTGAAGTTCTCTAACTATTCTGGAAATAAAATAATGTCTAAACCGTTTTCTTATCACTCATTTTTGATTTTATAGTTAAATGGCCACTTTGCCCTGCCATGTCGGGCAATATGGCCATTTAGGTACGTTGTGAAATATCAATTATTTTTGGTGCTTAACTTGGTCCTAACGTGATTGAAAAATTGATTTACACGAAGGTCACGCAATATATTTTGAGATACAAGAAAACTACAAGTTTTTTACGAAAATGATTTTATTTATGTTCAAAATAATCTCCTCCTGCATCAATGCACTTTTGTAGTCGAAGTTTCCACAACGTAAAAGCGTGAAGCCAATCATCTCTTGGAATGCTCTCAAAAAATAGATGAATTGCTTCATCTATCTCATCCTCCGTCGTGAAACGTCGACCATGTAAATGTTTCTTTAGGTTGAAGAACAACCAGAAATCACACATGGCCAAATCAGGCGAATAGGGTGGATGTTCAGTGACTTTTACCTTATTTTCACGTAAAAATTCAACTGTCTGCTGTGCACAGTGTGACGATGCATTGTCGTGATGCAACATTAACCCGCGAATCTTAGCTGACTCAAGAACTGCAGGTAAACATTTTGTGGTGTACCAGTTTGCTGTGACTGTACGTTGATTCTCCAGCTTCATTGCTTTTACTAATCCGGTACTACGGAAGAAAACTGCGTACATAACTTTCTTGACAGCGCTTTGCTTTTTGGCCATTGTTGGTGTTGGTGCATCTTCGTGGATCCACACGCGGCTCTCCTGGCGGGTAAGAATATCGTAAAATGGGATGTAAGTTTCATCACCTGTTACTATTTTTGATAGAATGTGATGTCCATCATTATTTAATATTTCCAATGTTTCCCGAGCGATTCTTACTCGTTCTGCTTTTTGGAAATCGGTAAGCGTGTGGCACCCAACGAGTAACAATTTTTTTCATCCGAAGATGATTACGTAAAATTGACTTTACTGTTGCGGATCCAACACCAAGAGTTGCCTCAATCACTTGATAGGTGCATCTTGGATCTTCGTCGATCATACGTCTCACACTCTCAATGTTTCCAACGGTAACTTAAGAACAGGGCCTACCGGTACGTTCCTCATCACCAAGCGATATCCGTGCTCTTTTAAATTCGCGATACCAGCGAAACACAGTTGCACGTGAAGGACTTTCATCACCAAATGCGAGTTGCAATCATTCAAGACTTTGTTGTTCACTTAAACCGACCTTAAAATCGTAGTAAATCATTGAGCGTACTTGTTCTCTTGACAAGTCCATGTTTCGATGACAAATCGTACCTACCACGTTTACTCTATGACAGCAGCGACTCAACTGACAGTCAGAGGTTACTACTTAAGGATGGTGGTATTTAGAAATGCAGTGTTGCCAGCTCTAACTTCTCTACTTTTGTGGCATCGAAAATATATAGCGTGTCCCTCGCATAGTCATTAATTTTGATGCTTTTACGTTGATTGCAATTCGGCTTAAAGTAGCAGTCAACCTTAGCTGGTTTCTCCCCTACCGTATTTGAACATCTAGGGCAAAGGTAGATCATTTAGAAACTCTTTATGGGATGTTTGCAAAACTTGCAAATATCATTCACTTCACGAGTAGTATTAATGTCTTTTCCATAAAAATGTTTAAGAGACCGTGATGGGTAAAGCCTTAACACAAATCTACGTACATGTGTAAGGTTTATTTCCATATTAAGCTTTAAAAATATAGCAATCCAAACTATCACTTTCTTATGAATAACTTTATATTACAAGAAATTGGGTACGTGATGTTCCACTAAAAAATATAGTACAAAAAATTCGAAAGGTTTAAAGAAATGCATTCAACGGCTTTGTAATTTAAACCGTTTTGAAGAATCCATTTAGCCGCTATGGACCTGGTGTACATTAAAATTCGGTTTCATAGACCCGATAAGTAAAATAATAATTAAGAAAAAATACATTTCTCACCACCAATGTACTTTGATGGAGTTCACTGCCTAACAAGATTCCAAGGTGTCAATCACCGATCAGATTGGAACTTAGCAGATTTGTAGAGCCTGCCGAGTACTGTAACACGGCGTTCTTTGTTTTGGCGGAATCCCAAGTTTACGCGGTGAAATCTACCCCTGAAATCTTAACAACTTCCAAATTTTGTCCCCCTTGGGGATTAAATGGAACAGGGCAAGTATACGCACAAATGATTCACTGGAAATGGCATTTAGGCCTATATATGTACACACTTGCTTTCCCATCACATCTAACTAGCCCGAAAAAAAAGAAAACTAATTTGTGTAGCATACAATAAACCCCAACAATTTTATTATCCTTATATATTGAAATGTTGTTCTTAGGGAAAAGTTAGAATTTTTTGCAATTATTTATGAATTTTGAAATTAATAATTGGAATTTAAAACGTAAATTGATCTCGATTTTTAATAGGATGTCATGTAAACACAATGTTTCCCATGACGTTTACAGGAAATCTACTTGTTCTAACTACGAACCTTTCTTCTTTGTTTTAAATTTTCTTTCTAATTGCTATATCGTGCACTTTAAATGGAGACCGCAGCCAAAACACTGAAGGTTAACCAGAATTAATGAATTTACTGGCGTCCCTCTCCTCATTTATTTAATCGCGACAGCGATTGTTTCTTTCCATAGCAAATTTTGATGATTTCTACCCAAATATAAATTTTATGAATTTCGATGAATGAAGTTATTTATAGAAATAGCATGAGAGAATGAATGTGGTGACGCTATCATATGACTGAAATTAAACGACTCTATGATAGAGAAACCCAAAAATACGAGATTTTACTGACCATTTACTTAATAACATTAGGACAGAGATTTAATTTACGAAATAATGTTAGAAAGACCTTTGAATTTATTTGTTGTTTGTTTTAGGATTTTACATTAATTTTGAAGATTTTCGAGATTAGGGGGATAAAAAGAAGATTGGATTTGTCCTTGTTCCACTAAGATCGTCGTTATCTGGACTTAAATTCATTATTTAACATCCACACTCCAAGGCCAGTCGGCCTGGGAGGGAAATTTTGACTTTCGAAATGAGCTTTTTCTCCGCTGGAGGGAATTTCATCACTATCGGGCGACTGTACTGAATACTCTATACGAATGAGACTGACAGCTGATTTCCGATGTAGATATTGAATATAACAATATGTATTTATTTTTAAGAACGAAAACAATATTAACGTGTTCTGGAATAAATTTTTTTGGCTCTTTTAGTCCAATTGATTGTAATTGATTGATGCTGAAGGAATCTTACACATTTCTTGGAATCAAATAATTATATCATCAAATAATCATCAAGTAATACTTACCAAATGTATACTGATGACAATTTCTAACATACTAGATATAAGTATGTTGCATGTACAGTCTTTTATCGTTTTATTGCGTCTTTTTCAGAACATTCGTCAACTTAGCACCAATTCTGTAACTCAGATGATGTTTTGTTACACTACTCACTTGGTGAACAATTTTCGTATTAAAAGAGTTACACTGTTGCAATAAGTAACTTTTGCACTAATGCATACCTTCTTAGGAAAATTACGCGTGAAAATACATTGCTTTCTGAAGTAAACAATAAATTCAAAGTTAGGATAAATTACTTGGAATATTTTAGCACAACATAAATACAAACAAATATATTTTTTGAGGATATCGTGTACCAATAGTTTTAATTATTTTTGTATTGCAAAAGACATTTTATTTTTTACTTTACTATTTAGAATATTACAATCAATTGGGCTAGAAGGACATATTAATACTGTTTTTGTTCCTAAACTTAAATACGTACATAAGGCTATTAAAATTGTTTGGATTCATTGTATTGTACACAAGTTACTTTTCGTTCTTTTCGGGGTAGTTAGAGATGAGGGGGAGGGAACCCCCATTCCTTAAGGAGGTGGGGGGTATTGGTAAGGGAGTCGAAAAATCTCATCTGCGCTAATTTAATAGACTAACAAGAGGCGCATTTGGTGATATATAATTTTATTTTCTCAATTCGTAATAATGTTGTAAATTGCAAAAACCTGAAAATCATCGAAACTTCAGGGGTATCATTATTATTGTTGTAGTCGGGCCATGGCACAGATTCCTTTAGTCACTGCGACTTATATATATATACATAGATCTATTTGCACAAAATGCCGTTGTGTGTGTTAGAAAAGTTGAAAGCTTTAAATAAACCTTATTACTACACGAGTAGGTGCAAGAAATGACCGACTGAAATGTTGATGTCGTGTGCGACTGATTTCAATACATTTACATAGGATGCGTTCTGCCGTCTCTAGATCTTGGCATAGACGACAGATTTGATATTCAGCTTTTCTAGTTTAAATAAGCGATATTTTAGGGCTACATGACTTGTCAAAAATTCTACTGGCATAGTCTAAGGTCCCCTCTGCTGAACGATAGCAAACTTCAAGAGTAGGTTTTACTTCCTAAATGTGGAGTTCTACCTAAATGGAAACGATGTTTTACAACACTCTAGGAGCCCTACAAATCTGTAAAGTGTCAATCCTATCGGTAATTGACACCTTGAAAAATTCTTTTAATTTGCAAATCAATAACACGTATATACCTTGAATATGATTTCATTGCCTAGCCAGTGATACGCTGCCATTTGAAAAAATGCTACACAAGCAAATGCAATAATGCTTATAATATTTGTGCTATCTGTTTCTCCCTGTAACAAAAAAAACAAGCAATCAATAGTATTGTTTGGTAGAAGAACAAAACAAAGTGAGGTTGTTCGCAATGAAATGTAATCAAAGAATTCAGGGAAAAAAATGCACAAAGTATTCAAGAATGTCGGCTATTCACTGCACATATCTTTTGCATAATTTCTTTATGAAATTAAGTAGGATTAGCTGAGATACAGAAAATGCTACCACTTACGCAATTATATTTGAATTGTGGTAATGTTAAAAGCATATTAAGTCTTGGCCTTGAAGATAATACAACTGTTAATTCCTTTCTTAGTTTTATTCGCTGGATTTTATGGAATACGACAATGCTCATTACATTTAAACGATTGTGTCTCACATTTTCATGCGTAAAATTTAAAAAATTCTAATGTCTTAATCTGCAATATTGCATAGTGTTCAAAATATTAACAAAAAAGATACTCGATTTGGTCGATATTTCTACAGTAAGGTATGCATTGAGATGTGTCAAATTTAAATAAAAGTATGAATTTGAAGATTATATATCCGCTCTATTTTCATATATAAATATACGCATTGGGAAAATGTGAAGTCAGCTACATCTATATATGTACGGCGAGAGAGCGAGGAGGAGATTGAGTAGAATCCGATAGATTCGTTGCGGGTCGCGTGTTAGTACTCTTGTAATAACGTTGGCATATAGACCTACTGTGTGCAAGAACGCACGTAATAATTTGAAGTCATGGTTGCCTGGAAGTGAGAGTTTCACATATTTATTTTGTTGTTGCTACGAAACTGATAAAAAATTCTAAAAATGAAAATAAAAACAGATTCTAATGAAATAAAAGAAAAGAAAATATTCTATACTTCATTCCATTTAAGAAAAGAGTGGTTGTTGTCTCAGCTAAGAGCAGTTTAAACTGTAAAATATATTAGATTTGATGTATGTTTGGTTACATATATAACTACCCAGTAATTTATTACATATGCATTATGCGATTTTTTCTGATATGGATGACGTTTAAATTTTGATGTTTTTATGTGTTTGTTTTGACATAAATTTTTATTACAAAGTAAATTCTTGAAGATAACTGGTGAAATAAATGAAATAAATGAAAAAAAAAATTGAAAATTCTAAACGTGATTATATAAAATAATAAAATGGGCGTATGTACTTCACAGTACCGAATATTGTTTTCGTATTAAGAATATATTTCAATATAATTTGCTTTAAGGTAATCTTTAGCAAATCGCATTCCATTCTGCAGAAGTTGGGGTCTAAGGACAATGATGATTTCCCAATCTATTTTCACTTTAATAACAAGAAGGATCACAGTAAGATGTTAAATAGCTAAAGTAGTTTATTTTCCAGAGTGGTTTGTATCGATATTGCTACTTAACTTTTCAAATTTTTTAACATTAAATTTTTAGCATAAACTACACTTAAATACATCTGTATACTGTCGATAAAAAAACAAGAGAAATATGATATAAGATAAAAGACTTCTATTTAATCTAATTAAGATTTCCTTTGCATAACAGTTTTTATTACTTGTCAATCAAGGAATATTTGCTGCAGCCTTTTAGTTAATTTATGATTATCATTTTGCGTAAATTTCAGGAAATTCAAAATGTAACAAATTTCAGTAAGAACTACACATTTAGCTTTTGTATTTAGTTAGTACGAATAGAATTCTATATTCCCCTTAGAAAAATAAACAATTTTCTAACCAGTAATAGTCTTTGCATAGAACAGAGTAGACAAAAGTGTAGAAGAAATAACTTTTCTAGAAAACAAAATAACCTAATGTAATACTAAATGTCTTACCATAATTGTTAGTTGTAATATTGTGCTACAGATTATAAGGCATCCACACACGTACTGCATAAATATTGGCAAAGAGAGCAGCGTGCCCATCTTTGGAACGAACCTATAAAATTAGCCTTTTATATAAACAAAAATTTCATCTGAATGTTACTTACTTATTTATCATTTCATGCAGAGTAACGCTCTCTTGTAAAAATCTTTCCACATAATAATTCAAATTATTAGAATTCTTTGCAAAAGCATCTCGAAATAAATACATTAGTTTCTCCTCTAGTATATTCAATTGAGCAACACATAGACCCATCAATGAAAGATACAACAGATCAAAACATGCGGCGTTTAGTCCCATGTAAAGTATAATGAAGAGATGAAGAATTTTATAAAGGACTTCGTATTTTCCCATGTAATACGGAGAAGGTATAAGAACTCGCACATTTGTTACTATAGGCAAAAAACATGCAACCGATAGAAATAAACCCATTGTTATAATAAAATACCTCAGCATTAATTTAGAAACTTTATCAACAAATTGGATGTGTCTGTTTTGCTCTTCTGTGTGAGCGTTGAATGTTTTCGATTTTAAATCGTCTAACAATGACGTTAAACATTTTCTATTTATTTGCACTGCAAGAGATTTTGCGATTGACGTCATAACGGGCATTAGTACGTAAACCATTCGATTTACTAGCATGAAATCTTTGGTTCTAATTCCGTTCAAAATATTATGCATCATTAGATGTAGGATAAAAACAGCCCAAATTAAGTGCAAAATCAACTTGGTTATTTGTTTCTTGTTTATCGCTGTGATGGGAAGTAACCCTTCCTTTGACAATATCCAACTTGTTCTTGATAACACTTCAGTACAGCTCATCTGCACCATTGTAGCCGCTTTGTTGATTCACTCTCTACTAAAAGTAAAGCGATCTGATACATTGATTTTGTACTCGCGTTTCCCAAACCAATTTTCTTTAATATGGGTAATTGTGCATTTAAGAACTCGATCATCAGTACTCAAATAATTTTCCTCTCTGTATTTTTTAATGAATTTCTCAACAGTTACTTAATTGCCAAATCGTAGTCGCTTTGAATTGAAATATACCTAAGTATTTATATGACATCGCAAACGTTAGGAGATGACAATATAGAGTTTTATAAACAGGTATTCCGTTCTAGGGATAGTTTAATAGTTCTTAAATTAACGTAAGAACAGTTTTGTGATTAGAAGTAAGAAGTAGAATAAAACTCCTTTTCATAACATATGTCCGAATAATTTTAATAATAGTAATATTTACTTCTATGACTGTTTCTAAGAAGTATGTTGTTCACAGAAAACGAAACGACGTTACAAACAAGGCTATCTCAATAACAGAGTACACTATTACTAGTGTGGGCAAACAGCGGTAACAGTCAGTGTAGTAGATATATGGTGCGGAGTCGGCGATTATTTATTTCACGCGTTCACAGCATCAGTACTAAATCAATGCTGCATGCGAGTAGTTCTGTGTATATGTAGGCTGTCGTAACTTATTTCGTTATTGTACGCTTATGTTTGCTTTAAAAATATCACAGTTAGGTACGTCGCGAAAACGACCAATGGCAGACACAGTTAAAAACTTTATAGTGGACATGCCGGGCTTAATTTTTGATGGTGCTAAAATTCAATGTCTAGTTTGTAAAATCCCTTTAACGTGTTGGTCCAGAAGCCATTGTCAACGTCACATCGAAAGCAAACAGCATTCTTCTGCAAAAAGTGCCATACGAGACCAAGAAAAATTTACATTTGATTTATGTGTTACTCTTATTTTATGTAATCTATCGTTCCGTTTACTAGACAAAGAAGCATTTGTCTCCTTCTGGAATAAATATGCGGACTGTAAATTAACTAGTCGGACATCGATACGAAATGTAGTGCCATTTGCTCGTGAACATATAGAAAAAAGAATGAAAACGGAATTGAAAGATAAAAAACTGTGGTTGTGTGTGGACGAAACAACAGATCGCCAAAAACATTCTGTGGTTAATGTAATGGTACGTACAATGGAACCATATCGACCGTCATCCTCCTTCTTATTTGCTTCCAAAAGAGTTATAAATTGTACTGCCGATGAGATTTTAAAGGTGGTGTTGAAGTAATTGAACAAATTTGAAGTTTCAACTAAGCAACTTTTAATGTTTATGAGTGATGGTGCCGCAAACAAGCGTTCTTTGGGCCGATCTCTTAAAGAACACAGTGTAACACACTAATAAATGCATTGATTGATAGTACAAAGGCAGTGTTTCTAAAGTCCCCGAAACGTACCCGACTATTTCACAAACTGTGTCCTGATTTACCTGAACCACCACAGCCGATTGTTACACATCAAGTACAGAAGGTAGTTTTAAAATTCAATCCGACAGAAGCTACAGCAATCAAGAAAAGCCAGGAAATATTTCAAGATAGTCAGGTTAAAAGATATTTACAAACTATTCACAACAATTACTTCGGACTAGCGGAGGGAATAGAAAAATTACAAAATGTTTCGATGTCGTTAGTAGATTCTGTTCAAATTGTGAATGATGTTCACACACAGTTATGCGTTGTAGAAGGCGAAACAAATTGGAGTGTAATACGAAAATTTGAAAGTGTTTTAGAAAAAGACTCCGATTTTCTTATATTACGACAAATTTGTGAAGGTGCATGGGAAGATGCATTAAGTTGTTTCAAAGATTATTTTAAATATGCAAATATAACATCGCTAGATGTCGAACGGTCGTTTTCGGCATTAAAAAACATTTATTCCACACGTCGTACTCACTTGACTGAAACAGTTGCGGAAACATATCTAATGTTTCAAATATTTAACAGATGTTACCCAGTTTGTGATTTTACCGAAGACTTTTAAAATGGTAAGTATTTCAGCACGTTTTATAATTTATTTCTTACCTTCGATTTTATGTGTAAACTTTTGCGCGCTCGCTACGCCTGTGGCTGTTACCGTATATTTGCCCAGGTTAACTATTACTGTATAATAAATAAGGTTAGACAAACGAGTACAACGTCAGAGGCGTATCGCGTAAAAGTAGATACGTGAGATACAGTATTATTAAAAAATAATATATTCTTACCTTTTATTGACGTCTTGACGTCTTGAGGCAGTAGTATTTTGTCACATCAAGACGTCAATAAAAGGTAAGAATATATTGTTTTTTAATAGTACTGTATCTCACGCACCTATTTTTGCGCGATACGCCTCTGACGTTGCACTCGTTTGTCGAACCTTAATAATAAATAATCATTGATAGCGTTTGGTTACATTTCCAACAATATTTTTCTGATAGAGACCAAAATTCGTTGTGTCTTTTAGATACTTTGGTAATTTATTAAAGAATTTACTATACGTATAAGCACCTTTTCGAGTGAGGACCAATCTGTGGATTGAGTAAGTAATATTGATTTGTCGAACTTGGTAACTATGATTTCTTTCTTCAAAAAATTTTTCTTTGTTTTCCAATACAAATATAAGGCATTCATACATACACAAAGCGTATATTGTTAAAATGTTGTTAATTTTGAATTTTTCTCTACACGAGTTCCTAAAATTCAAATGATTCTCACCAGCCATTTTTGTAAAATGAACATCTTTCTATAGTACTACTTGCTCCCCAAAACATTTTTGTATACCAAATCTGGCTAAAGATTCAATATTCGGAAAACATAATGTTTTTAATGCCGATGTACTTAAATGCGTAGTTCTAATGTTTGGCTTTGGAATTTGGCTTGATATTTCCTTTCAATTATGAAATCATCCAAATATATATGTTCTATATTGTTTTAACAGAAGGTAATAATAAGTAATCAAGTACTCGAACTCTGTAGCAATGGATCACTGAAATCCTTACCACAATAGTTCACTAGCACTAGGCGCACGTTTCAATAACCAAGCTATCATCATCAGCAGTAAAACTGAACTTAACCGAATAAGCGAAAAACTAACCTATTAAAGTAACTTTGAATTTTGCAAATACAAAAATATGCAAATCTAAGGTAAGCAATTTTGAGGCAAAGAAATATGCAACTTCAAAATATGAAAATCCCAAATTATGCGAAATTTAAAGTTACGGATAATTAACTTCTGATATATATGATATGACAAAGGATAAAGGCTGGTATTTAGGGGTCCTAAATCAGAATTCCTTAAGTTATATTTGTCTTTGTAAATTCCAATGCCATTACAACAATTTCGTTGAACAATGCTGTTTAGGTTCTTAACTAACTTTATATTATCAACATTATGATTATTTTCCAGCACAGATGTAGAAGATTTCATAAATCTAGTGCATTAGATTTATGAAACCTTCTGAATTTGAGATGACCCAAATGCGTTTTGTACCTAACTCTGATTGATCTTTTTATCTGTCCAATATACACTTCGTCACAATTTTTACATGAAATTTTGTAAATTCCTGGTTTATACATTGGGTCTATCCATGGGAATTTATCTATTGGGCTTTTAGAACTTTCTTAAAAGGTTTTCAAGGTTATTGTTCGAAGAAGGAACAATTTTGCGGTCACCTTTAGAAAAGATTTTTCGTGTAAGTTAAATCAAACGGTACTTTAACATATTTCTTATTACTGCAGTCAATACGCTCAAGTGTGCTTATATTTCTAACTGTTAATCTACTCTTATGTTTCCTACTAGTATTATTTCTTCTGTTGGTTCAATTTTACTGCTGATGGTAGCTTGGCTGTTGAAACGTGCGCCAGTGTGAGTGAAGTATTGTGCTAAAGGGTTTAGTCAGATGCTTCAGAAGATAATAAGATTTAAATTATTGGATAATTTCTTGCGCGACCACGGCGAATAAGATGATAAGTCTTTCCAGATTTACATAATATTAAAGTTGATCGAGCAATTTTGTATAGTTCGTGTCAAAGCTATCCTAAAACTAGCAACAAAAGAGGCTTGAAAAACAGACATACTGTTTATTAAGAACCGATAAATTTAAAAGAATCTGGCATAATTAATTAATTCGAATAAAATTCTGTAAAGGGAGGAGATAACATCGTAAATGTTCGTAACCTAGCGCCATCTAGTACGCAGATTGGCATCTAAAGATGAACCATCCAAGGTACCTGAAGAAAATAAAATATCCCCTTAGCAACTCAAGACAATCCCTACGTCACTCTGAGACAAATACCAAGGGTCTATGGTGCATTGGGAACTATTTTAAATACGTTTCGAGTAGCAAAGTACCATTCCTACAAAATAGACAACGTTGACAGAAGAATCCAATTCTGAGAGGGAATAATTAGAAAACAAGATAACAATGGTGGTGTTAAGGCTCCTTAACATTTTATTGTTACTTTTTACGCTAACAAGTTCGTTACTGCATTTATTCTATTTTGTAAAGCCGTCATTTATTGTTTTACTTGTAAATATAATATTTTATCTCTGTTAGTTGTAAACCATCATTCGTTCACCATTTCGTTTGCTTTATTTCTTATAAACCTGTGTATATTGCATTTATATACATTTAAAACATTGTATGTGTACGCATTTAACACAAAAACTAATTTAAATTCATTTAACATACATAAATATAACAAAATCCCCCGTATACAAAGTGAGAATTGATGTAAAATTGTATTAATTCAAATAATCGCAACTTCGGTACGCTATTATATTGCAAGTCTTCATCACTAGAGAGAGAACCACTGCGAACGAGCATGAAACAGACAATCACTGCCGTGAGAGTAAGCATAACGCACGGATACATGTCCTTTTCTCGGAGTGCCGGAACTTTGTCGAAGAACCGAGTATATGAAGTGTTACAACTGCCATCCGTCGCTCCTTCGCCTATGCGCAATGCAGCGCTCGGACCCGCACGGTGTATGGTCTTTGGAATCTCCGCTATTATAGGGAGATAGTAGCGAGACGGAGCATACATACAAGAAAGGTACTGCAGCAAATACTGTAACTAGAATGTCTGGGTAGTCGCTTTCGGCTATATTCTGCTACTATCTCCGCGACCAGACGCTCGAGGTTTGGTGGTGGCCCTCATAATGCATAATGCATATAAACGTTGCGAATTAATATACAAATAAGCGTTGCGATAATGACCGCTGTTCAAACCGGAAGTGATACCACTAGTTGTGTAGATGAAAAAATGGCAAACCAAATTATAATATTAACCCACTTAAAGCTGCTAGAATTTTATCGAACTTATTCCTTTCACCGTGAACGCAGTGTATATTGTATTTATATTCATTTAAAACATTATTGTGCACATATTTTTCCCACAAAGTTACTTAAATTCATCTAATATATACAAATGTATCAAAACCACTAACGCACCTCAAAGAAAAAGAGCAGAGTACAAAATGCATGTGTTGTAGGAGTCCATTTAACTTCGCTGGAGAATTGGCTTAGCGTCGAGAATGTATTACGCTCATTGGACCACAGGAAATGCAAGGACTGTAATCTGTCGTTATTTCGGTTGTGCAATGTTTATATACCGCACCGTTTTTGATTCTTGTCTTTGTTCCTTTTATAAGAGGCAGTAGCACGAATCATACATACAAGGCACATAGTGTGTAGGTTACTACACCAAAACGTGTGGGTAGCCGTGTTTGGCTGTTTCTGCTACTATCTCCCCGACCAGACGTTCAGGCTTCGATGGAGTTCGGTGGTGGTCCTAATAATACAAACTTGGATATAAACGTTGCGAATTATATGCTGAAGAGATATTTGAGGCAGAATATCTCGCACGCGTGGTGAAATAGAAATATTTTATCCCGCAAAATTCAGTGCTTTTCATTTTTGCATGGACCTTTCAAACCACCCTCGTACATGCTTTTCATACATACGCAGGTGTTCATAACAAAATTTTTAGGAAAATGTCCTGCTTAAAAATTATATAAGGGCTTTCGACTGGATCGGGTGGTAATTACCAATTGTTTTCATTCGGTTATGATTATGACGACAGTGGTGGTGACTGCTGCGTGCTTCTCTGTCTGTATCAGATATATCGGTCTTTGATAATTTTCGATGTTCATAAAATGCGGAAATTAATGCTATTAATTTTCTTAATAAACTTGCTCTAAATTTATAAATGAAAAAAATGAATCATTAATTGCTTTCTTTATTTTCTGTAAAATGTTCTTGTTCTCAATGACAATAAAATATTTACATCAGTGGTGATAATTATATGGCTGGCTGCGCCTCTCGCTACTAGATGGCGCTACGGATATTTATTTGTGGAAAAAAAACTTGTCAAGTGTCAAACTTCTGGTGTGATTAAATACCCAACGATTGCCACCGGAAGGAAAATTAGTTTTATTGATTACGGATTTGTGAAAATACTGAATTGCGTTGATTGTGAGCACAGCTTTCATTAACGATTTATCTCGGGGTAGCGATTGTTCAGAATTCTATTGAAATGAAACAGGTAAGTAGAAATAGTTAGTTTTGTTTACTAAATAATAAAGAAATCGGTCCAGAACAAAATCAAATTCTTAAAATGAATTGAACGAAATGAAGTAAATTTAAATTCATGAACATAGCTATGTGCAAGAAACGTTGGTGATGCAGGCGAAAACTTACCAAGGGCAACCTTAGACATCTGTGATATGAATTCGGGCGGATCTTGCCTAAAACAGCTCTACCCGTCTGCGATGCAAGAGGGTAAGTACTGGAAAGGACAGGAGCGAACTCCTACAGAATGAGGTGCTGCACGGCTTTGTATACCCAAAATTTGTCTGACTCTCATTTCTTAGACATGAGATATGGAGACAAAAACAATTTCAAAATAAAACGTTACACAAGTTCACATACACTGCCGCCTAAGAGTAACATACCGTGACGTCAAAAGTAAACGACTAAAACAAAAGTTAAACAAAATTACAAAGCAATTTGAGGAATCAACGCAAAATTATTCTACCAATTATTCTGTCTTCTTTTTTAGTTTAAGAGTCTTTAAATTCGTGCGGACGGTCAATGGTTCGTCACATTGCTAAAAACCAGAAAAACCCTAACTGGGATATTAGAGCTTTCTTGATTTTTTTTAAAGGCGTTTAGAAAGTCATGATAAACACTGACGAATACATACTCCAAACGCAGTATATAATAAGTATATGGTATAAACTATGACGTTATTACCTTTTAGTCAAATCGTCCCGGTTTTTACTATTTAGAATCAGCTTAAAATTGGTAAAAAGCAAAGTGTTACCCTATAAAACATTATGCTCATGGTTTTGGTAGCACACATTACGACTTTTCTTCATATTTACAAATGACCCAATACAACGTAACCAAGTCTCCACTTTGTTAAATATTTGGTGATAAAGTGTTTTTTTTATTAGGATATCGATAGCGATGCAATATTGGTGTCTGACAACTACTTCCACTGCATTCAGAATAAACATATGCCTGTGAGTTCGTTAAAATTATGCTTCCTATAACTTTAATTTAGAAGATGAAAAGAGACTTGATGCGCGTAAGGGAGTTTATAAATTGCCATAAGTAAGTTTGTATTTGTTCCGATTAAATCAATTCCGTTGCTATGTATCAATTTATTACATTTTCACAGAAAAATTGTTAATGAACACCAAATTTATATGCGAGTGAAAACTATATAACATTAACTATTTATGTAAAAAAGAATTGTAGTTTTAGAAAAATGTCGACTAGAGCAACGCAACTGCGCTGAAACCCAGTGGCGGACGCATAAAAGTTTACACAAAATAAATTAAATGTGATACGTGCTCAAACACGTACCGTTTTAAGTCCTCCGTGAAATCACAAAGTGGATAATGCCTATTTAATATTTGTAACATTAGATATGTTTCCAAAGTTGTTTCGGCAAAGTGAGTGCGGCGTGAAGAAAAAGTGTTTTTGTATGCCGAAAACGAACGTTCTACATTGCGTAAGTAAAATAATATTTCACATAACTTAACGGTTTTGTTGACGCACCTTCACAAATTTGTCTTAATGTGCCAAAATCAGAGTCTTTATCTAAAACACCTTCAAACCTTTCTAAAACACAAACATTTCTTGCGTCTTCTATCGCGCATAGCTGTGCGTGAACATGTTGCACTATTTGCTAAGATTCCACTAACGACACCGAAGAATTTTGTAGTTTTTCTATAGCATCCGCTAGTCCCACGTAATTGTTCTGAATAATTTCCAAATTTGTTTTAACTTGACTATCCTGAAATTTCAAGCAGCTTACCTTGACAGCCGCAGCTTCCTTTGGCTCGAATTCTAAAATCACGTTCTTCATATTCTCAAAATATTTAAGATAATAAAATGCAGCCTCTAACCATGTTCTCCAACGAGTAAGAATAGGTTGTGGTGGTTCTGGAATACCGGGGCATAGTCTATGAAATTCCCGAATACGTTTTGGGGATTTTACAAACACAGCTTTTTTATGTGCTATTAAAGCCTCTACTTCGGGATAACATTTTCTAGTACTATCTGC
The DNA here is from genome assembly GCA_029619315.2 of Dynastes maya. Taxonomy (NCBI): domain Eukaryota; kingdom Metazoa; phylum Arthropoda; class Insecta; order Coleoptera; family Scarabaeidae; genus Dynastes; species Dynastes maya. The sequence goes on along the minus strand of JAROYE020000003.1, from coordinate 56,425,988 downwards.
CACACTAAAAGCATAAATTTTACATGTAATATGTAAGTTAGGACAATGTTTTTTAAGAGATCGGCCTACAGAAAGCATGTTTGCGGCACCATCACTCATAAACATCAACAGTTGATTTGTTGAAAGTTCAAACTTTTCCAATGTATTTAACACCAACATTGAAATTACTTCAGCAGTGCATTGTTGTATTCGTTTGGAAGCTAGCAAAATTGAGGGTGACGGTCGATGTGGTTCCATTGTGCGTACCATTACATTAACCACAGAATGTTTTTTACGATCTGTTGTTTCGTCCACACATAACCACAGTTTTTTATCTTGCAACTCCGATTTAACTCTTTTCTCGACATGCTCACGAGCAGACGGCACAACTCTCTGTAATGTTCTCTCACTTGGTAACTTAAAGTCCGAATATTCATTCCAAAGCGAGACGTATGCTTTCTTCCTTAGTAAATGAAATGGTAAATTACATGCAATAAACACATAAATTAAATTTAAATTTGTCATAATCTCGTGTGGGACTTTTTTTGGAAACATGCCCCGCACTATTTACGTGCCGTAGACAATCACTTTTCGACCAACACATTAAATCTATTTTACACACTACACATTGAATTTTAGCGCCATCACACTTTAAATCAGGCATTTCTGCAATAAATTCTCTTATTATGTCCAACTTTGGTCGTTTTCGCGACGTAGGAAACATTTTCAAAACAAACGTAGAACTACGATATAGTATACGACAGCGTAGATGCATACACAACAGATCGGCTTTCGAGTCGCAGTTATACTGACGCTTATACCGAATTGTCCCGGCCGTGTTTATTTTGTGTAAACTTTTATGCGTCAGCCACTGGCTTTCAGCGCAGTTTACGTTGCTCTAATGTCGACACACCACAATCACCTAATGTAAAATAAAATGTCGTGGATGACAAATTATTCCAGATGTTATCCCACTTTATCATGGCTGAGGTACGACTGAAGTCAACCTATTACAACAATAACACCTTTTTATGAAATAGTCTCTATATACTCTATTTTCAAACTCACATATATTACATTTAATTTTAAATGAGTTATGGTTTTTAATAGAGCTGTTAATAGGTACCTTGTTTTTTTTTTTAATGTTTTACAATCGAAGTGTGTCCATATTATATTTGTAATAGTAGCGAGTTAAAAAGATAGAAACGTAGGAAATGATTTATCATTATTGGTAATTGTACTTAATTTTACTAATTGTAATTTTCCGAATTGGTTTACTGGTTCGAGTAGGGTGTATATAAATGTCATATTCGTATAGGAATCTTCATCGGTATACAGTTGCTTACGCAAAATTTATTTCGCGGATGATACAATGAAATTAAACTGTATAGTGCCGCTAAGAAGAACAACTTGGATTTTAATTAGGGAAGGAGTATTATCAGAGAATGTTACGGACAGAACACCGATATTGACAATCGCAGTGCATTTAACATTCGGTATTTCCACTTTAACTTTAATGGTTATTAGCATGTTGGAAGCAATTAAAGCTAAAGATACCATGGTACTAAATCAGATGGTTTGTGTATTAATTTCTGCTATCACGGTTTTAGCAAAGGTGTCTGCTGTATTAAGAAACAAGCAGTGTTTCGTGTCTGTTATTGACGATTTGCAATCTGATATCTTCAACATGCATGATAAAAGACAAAATGAACATATCCAGTTTGTCCATAGAGTAACCTCGTTGATTTTGAGATATTATGTACTGGTTGGTACTACGTTTGTGCTATTTAGCTGCTTTTTGCCGTTTATAGTAAACGTGAAGATGGTGATTCCGCCACCTTTTGAAGTGGGTAGATTTGAATTCGTTTACAAAATAGTACACTTCGCAATGATATCGTATATGGTACTCAATTCTGTCATATTTGATACGTTGTACCTATCCTTAATGGGACTATGCGTTGCCCAGCTAACTATATTGCAGGAGAAACTAATAGGTGTTTTTAGAGAAGCAGAATCTAGAAATAAAGGCAACCAATGCAGCGGAATACAGTTTGAAGCAGAACACGTTTTAAGAGAGTGCGTTATTTTACATGACACGCTAAATGAGTGAGTACAAACTTGCATAAATTTTCAATGAAGCGGAAAATTAAATTTAATGAACCTAAGTATTTTCAAATCTCTTTCTTCCGTTATTACTTATTAGGGAATATTTTTCTACATTTAGGATAGATCCGGACGTCGGAATGTTTAAATCAAATTCATGTTAATTAAAGCTAAACAGCTAACAAATGAATATATGCAAATATATAGCTATTGCAAAGGCTGTTTGGAATAAACTCTCTCTAAAAAAATTGTTTTTCAACCTTCCAATATTTGTGATCCACTCTTCCATGTCAGTTTAGTCGCGCCCTTTCTTCAAACAATTTTGCATTGCAAATTAGGCAATATTTATGCACCTTGTCACTTATAGTGACATTTTATTTAATATTATCAGAACTTTATGTTACTGGTTTCAATATACTGTTTATGTTTAACTTTATTTAATTGGTTTCAATGTATTGTCAATGTTGGACAGACGCTCAATTATTTCTCTATTGGATGCGACTACATACTATTTTGAATTTTCGATTATATAGTGTATGTAAATATGAAATTTATAAAAATTTAGGTAACTAGATCTCGTTTTTAAAATTCTGACATTTTAATGAACTACGTTATCAAATTTACTTTATTCAAAAAAGGTATCAACCAAAATTCAGTGAGAGGTTCTAATAAAACATTAGTTGTTTTCAAAAGAATCTATTTCATAATTATAATTTCTGTTAAAACTACGCATATACGTTACACAGTATTCGAATTAAGATATCAAAATTCCTATCGAAATGGAAATCATCCTAAGGGCGAGCTCACTAAAATATGGAAGCCCTTGGATTCGTATCCCTGTCATATACAAGATCCAAATCTTTTGGAATTGTAGAATTGTGTCTAATGTGTGAATGATAGAAGGTCAACACTTTCAAATAATGTAGCAGACACCATATCTATCTTTCAAAAGTATTTCTAGATATCCAGGGTGAGCATGAACCAAAAGCCTACTTTGTTATCTCAAATAGAACAGCCTGTATATTGTTACACTTAGTTTCTTCATCTAGAAATAAACAAACGGAATATGGATCCCGTATGTCTATTTCTAGCAGATTTTGAGATATTCATAATTTTGTTTTCAATCACCTAATGTAGATATACGAGGGACGAGTAATTAACGAAACAAACTGCATTAGTGGGAAAACTACTGAATATTGTTAGATGAAACTTTCTGTGGGTCAAGTTCGCAACCTTGGAGACAAATTAAGTCAGCTGTTTGAATGAACTAAAAGCAAACATAACCTCTTATGTACATTTCAAAATGTCACCTCCTTTCGAAAGGCGTACGGTGGAAGAACAACGTTTAGTGATAAGATTTTTGTTATCCGAAGCTGTGAAGCCGGCCGAAATTTACTCAAGAATGTTGAAACAGTATGGTGAAAAGTGTTTAATACGCGGAAACGTATATAAGCGGATTGAATAGTTTAAATCGGGAAGAACAAGTGTCACCGATAATCATCGCTCCGGACGATCGGTTGGAGTGTCGACTGAGGTGCTACAAAATCGCATAAATGCCCTTATTCTCGATGACAGGCGTATAAAAATCGTAATTATAGCTGATTTGTGTAATGTTGGTATTGGAACTGTGTATTCAATAATTCATGACAAGCTGAGTTATCGCAAAACGTGTTCGAGGTGGGTTCCAAGATTGTTGATTCAAATCCGTAAAGACACCCGTGTTCGTATTTGTTCTGAACTCAAACGACAGTTTTTAACGCAAGGTAATGGCTCTCTAGACAGTGTTATAACTTGCGATGAAACGTGGACTCAGCACTATGAATCTGAATCCAAACGGCAAAGTCTTGAATGGAAACATCCGGCTTCGCCCGCTAAGAAAACATTCAAATCTCTCGCGTCTGCCGGTAAGTGATGTTAACGGTCTTCTGAGACTCTCAAGGCCCAATTTTTTCTTACCATTTAGAAGGACAACGTACTGTGAACAGTGAGTACTATTGTAACTTGCTTCAACATAAAGTGAAACCTGCGATAAGCAGAAAACGCCAGAGTGCTCTCTTAAAAGGTGTGATTCTGCTGCACGATAACGTCCGTCCCCATACTGCCCAGAAAACGCGAGAGATGATCGAAAATGTGGGTTGGGAGGTGTTGCCACATCTTCCTTACAGTTCTGACCTCGCATCGTCCGACTTTCATCTGTTCGACCCGCTCAAAGAGTTTTTCCGCGGCACCAAGCTCGAAGACAATGAACCGGTCAAACAAGCTCTACACAAATGACTCGGACACCAAGGTCAAGAATTCTTCGGCACCTGAATTAGAAAGCTCGCAAAGCGATGGAACAATAGTCAGCCATCATATGTACATCCCATCTACCTTGATACCGTGCCTCCATGACTTTCAAATCCTGGTGAAATCGCTCACCCTGCTCATCACTGACTGCACCAAGATTTTCCGGGAAGTTAGCAAGATGGCTATCTAAAAAATGCAATTTGGTGCTCATGTTGCAACCTAGCAGTTTGAAGCTCTCCAAGAGTTGCTGGACAATTTTGGCGTAATTCTGCGCTCGTGTATTTCCAAGATAGTCTTTAACAATGTTTTTGAATGCCAACCAAGCATTCGTTTCAATTTCTGACATTGTTCCGATGAAATGTTCATCTTTAACAAGCTGCCGAATATGTGGACCAACACAAACACTGGCCCTTACCTTTTCAAATGACAGGCTAGGAAATGCCGAAATGAGATACTTGAAATAGTCTCCTTCAATTGGCAAAGCTTTAACGAATTGCTTCATGAGACCCAATTTTATATGCAAAGGTGGAAATATAATGTTCTTCCTGTCGACAAGTGGCTGATGTACAATGTTTGGATCACCAGGTCTCAGGCCAGATTGTGGCAGCCAATTCAACTGCACCCAATGCTTCTCACGAGCTCTGCTGTCCCACATACACAAAAAGCAGGGATACTTGGTATATCCCCGTTGCTGGCCAAGAAGGAAGCTAACCATTTTAAGGTCGACACAAATGATCCATTGGTGCATGTGGTATTGCAACAAATCAATGACTCTCTTTATGTCTTCGTGTTCTTCACTCAAACGAACTGAATGGCTTATCGCGACTGAACCAAATAAATTTCCATTGTGGAGGAGAACACACTTCAAGCTCCGCTTTGAGTTATCGATAAACAGTCGCCATTCAGTTGCGTTATAGGCTGAAATTCCCAACTCTTTCATTAAACCATGTACGTTATGACAATACACAAATCCATCATCACTTCGAAAGTATTGTAGAAACGCACTTTCTCTTGATCGAAAATAGGATACCTTAGCTCCCTTTTCAAGCAAGTTTTTCTCGTGCAGTCTTGATGCTAAGAGCTCTGAAGCTTTTTCGGATAGTCCCAAATCATTCAACTCATGCTGGTCAAATCCGTTACGAAAGGAATCATCTTTAATTTCAAAATCTTCATCGTTGGGGTCACTTTGATCTTCACCAGACTCGTATTCCCGTATTTCCAAAGAGGGTAATTCATTGAAAACTGGCACTGAGATTTCGGCTGAATGAGGCACTGGGCGTATAGCTGATGGTAAACTAGGATACTCTATTTTACATTTGTTTTTCTTGTTATAACCTGACGTTTTCACTATACAAATCATAGATATACCAAATGGAAGTTTATCACGTGTTCCCTTGGTCCACATCCGTAAACCCTCAACACACTGCTTGCACACTTTGTGAGGGGCCCATGATTTATCTTGATCACCAATTTTCACTTTAAAATAGGCAAAATGTACTGATGTTTGTCCTTTGACTGGGAATGCTAAAACTGCCACATATGTAACAAAACGAATCGGGGCTGTTTAAGCACTTACGGCGTGAACTAGCAGAGGTAGGCATAAGGAAAAGTTTCGGTTCATATATAAATAAACACTAAACACTGCTAACCTTGTATATAAACAAGAACTCAGACTCCACGTCGAAATGGGCTGCACCGTTTCAGAGGTACACACAACGTCTCACTACAGTATCTCAGGCGTAACTGAACAAGTCCAGACAAGTATAAAGCTCTCGCTGTTCTCCTATGCGTCATTCACCCGGCGCCCATCGGAGAACAGTTTTGAAACCAGCATGCCTAATTAACTATAAAACAGCTCAAAAACCAAACTCAACAGAAATTGTGTTACAAATTGTTCCCCAGTGTTACTGATTCTCTTCCGACTTGTAGAGGTTCGTAAAAGCTCTTCATTCACTTTTTCTTTTACTGCAACTTCAACTACTTCCTTGAATGCACTTACATTTGTAGAGAGAACATAACATTGATATTCGCGTTTGACTTTCATTAGTTCACTTATTTAACCTTACCGTAGCTAAAGCCGCAATTTTCAATCTAACCTCTTATTCCTTCCCAGGTTAATTCAGTAACATCTGGATTTGCTCTCAACCGTTCAACTTCACTTTTGTTAGTTTGTTAGTTTCTCTGTCCGACCACTACTTGGCCTGCTTCATCCATTGATTCTAAAAAATCTTTAACATTATTACATCCTTCAAAAATCATCACTGAACCTAATAGGCTCGATATAAAGCCACTGTCTAGTTGTGGTTCTGGAGGATTTGGAGCCTGAGGAGCAATGGTTTGAGATCTTGTCGCCGGCATTCTGTTTGTAAAGCTAACCTAAATATATACAAATATGAAGTAGTTAAGTTGCTTTAGCCTACCGTAAATAATATCAATAGAGGAACTAATTTTATTAGTGGTTGTCAGAATTGTGTTAACATCGGCTTTTCTCTCCTTTAACTCCCAAATGAAAAACAGAATGTATTTCGTTCTTATATAAAAAAACACCTGTATACATAGGTATGTATGTAAATCGTAAACAAAGAATTGGCAGATGCTTGCAACTAATTGCATTAATGTAACTGACCTACAAATATTTGCTACTCACCGGGTTAATAGAACTGCTGACAATGTTTTGGAATCCGACACTAATATTACCGTCGCGTTTTTAACATTTCAGCTTAGAGACCAATGTAAACTTTATGCGGACTAATCTACTGCTTGTGGTCAAATTCACAGGTTTCCTACTTATATGGTTAGTCGAGCAGTACATTAAACTTAGTGGGATCTTATAGTAATAAAATTACTAGCTCCATTGATATATTTATTTTAACACTTGACATTAAATTTACTACATTCAGAACTCTCTTCTTTTTTCAAAATCAAAATCCCTTTTTGAATCCCCACCCATAGTGTTCTACAATAATGGTCAAGTCAGTTCATATCCTCTTGAAATTGTTTTTGTGTTACGAAGAGTCATCGCGGAAATGCTTATACTTATCGACCCCAGAATACAATTTCTTAAACTGACACAGTTTCCTTGATAACTGTTGCAACACTGATATGCATTTATGAAGTTACCAAATAATTAGACAGGAATTAGAATTGCTATATGAACTGACCTGTCGGACTTGGTTATTGTATTTGCGTACCTTTTCCATTCAGTGTGTAAAGAGAGAAAGTAAAACGATTAACTAAATTATTCAAATCTATTTTATTACTAGCTGAGAACATCTCAATACCTACAACACAGCATTATCAGCACATACTTTGAAATGATCTAATACTACTGCAATGAATTCAATCCGCCTACTTTCAGATCTAATTTTAAGCACAGGACCTTCAAGTGTTACTGTATGTATATATAGTCGAAAAATGCAGAAATGTATATACATTCAATAATATAGATTCTTATATTCTGTACTATTTAACTTATTAAATAACTATGCAATTTTTTTACAGGTTTGTTAAAAAACTAAGCACCATACTTTCGCTTCCTCTATTTATTCAATACACATGTGGATGCTTTATTATATGCAACACTATCTTGCAGTTGACAATTTCAGTAAGTGCGAAAGTAATCTTTCAAACATGGATCAATATCTGTTGTACATCTAAATTCATGAATTTAAATCACAAAATCATTAACCGCAGTGTGAACTTTATCCATAAATATTAGATGTTCGATGGTGACTCTGTGTGAGTTATTCATAATATATATAGTATAAGTAAAACAGATCCACTACTATAAATAACCCAAACTATTGATTAAACTAGCAATTACAACTTGAATCCTCCCCAACCTTTCAGATATTGTTAGATTAGAGATTTCTGATATAGGCGGTCTTCTACTTTTACCAACATTTGTACTTTGGTTCATCACTCATAGATGTCACCAATAAATTTAACTTTTGAAACTCTTATAATAACAAAAAAATATATAATTTCTTATAGCTTATTACATTGATAACTAAAATTTTGACGTGTCGAGAGTGTCCCACTTACAATAATTTTAATTCGTTTTATATTTGTTACATTTTATTATGTTAATCCAGTGTATTGTACCTAAAAAACTTAATCTATTTCAAGAGAAATTCTACCGTAATTAAAACAAAATTATAAGTACTATTAACATTTAACACATTTAATTATTATATACAAAAAATAAACTGAAGCCACATTTAGAATTTAACAAAAGTACATATACATATTATAATAAGGTAAAAGTATGTATAACAAATTAAAATACAATTCTTATAATAATAGTTTTTAAAATAATGAAAATAAAGTAAATTAATTAAAATAACTTAAAGATATATATTACAGTTTGTAATTTGTTTTTTGTATGTTCTAGCTGGACTGAGGATGAGCGTATAGCTCGAAACCGGTCGCTTTGTTTTGTATATTAAAGGATTTTGTGAGTAGTAGACCTGGTTTTACTTATACTACATACCATAAATATTATGTAGTAACCTTTAAAATTATAGAGACATGTAGGTATTTATTTACATAATATTTATACTTATAGCTTTATAACCTCTTTGATCCAAAAGAATGGATATTTCGTACGAGAGAACAATGTATGGTCGCCCATGGTAGTAGGAAACATTCAGAAATGAGTTAGAGGGGCAGCTTTCACTACTGGCTGCTGTTAGTTATGCGCCTACTGCTTCTGTAATATTTTCGCCCAATATAGAAGATCATTCACGACGAGGGCCTATTAGACATCTTATTTGTAATAACATGCACTTGTAAGAGTGCAAGTCACAAAAACATACTTATTGGAAACGGGACCTGAACGACGCGTTACACTTTAGGGTTTTAATTAGTCATTAGAATAATACAACAAAGCCCACTTTGTTCATTTAGTTGCTTTTTATTGGAAAAGATCGATTTTATGATTTTGTTCGAATAATTCGGAAACGACTGAATTTAGATATAGGAATACGTTTTACTTTTGCTTTTTGGATTAGAATGTGTAGAAATGACCAAAAATAGGTGTTGCTATTTAAAAAAAATATATTCCTAGTTGAATGTAACCATGTTTCGAACTGGATTTTTGGAAGACCTTGTTTTGATACTTATTTATAGGAACAAATGTCGTTGAGAAAAATCTTACAATTCATTTGTACAGCTAATGCCAAAGATCTGAGTTTGAGTCTGTCGACATTTTCAAAACAAAATTTCTCAAAATTGGTACGTTCTGGACCAACAATATGCTATATCATTTAACTTGCATTTAAGAGGGTTATGCAAAGGATCCATAATACAGGGTCCGGCAGAAATACTCCAATTTTGAAAGGTAATAATATCCAACCTAAGCAGGTTTCAAATAATTTTTTTCATTCACAGATTGCACATACAATGCCATTTTAAATTAGTTTGTTTTGATAACTATGTCACTCAAATGTCGGCCTCCATTAGTGATGCAACTTCGAAGTATCTAGCGAAAATTCTCCATAAGCCTTCGGGTCATTTGAGGCGGAATGGCAGCAATTTCTTGAGTTATTGTTTCCTTCAAGGTCTCAATATTTCATGGCTTTAAGATGTATCCACAAAAAGAAGTCGCATGGCGATAAATCGGGTGAAAGGGTGGATCACATCGTAGGGAAACAAGATTGCTGGAAAACATTTCGCTTGGAATCGCGAATGAACGTAAAGAAGTATGGAATGATGCTCCATTCTGTTGGAACTGCACATTGTCTTGTTCATGTTATTCATGAAGATGATTCAATTTTAGCCGGAGAAAGTATGTTGCAATATCGGTCAGGGTCACCATTACTGTAATGTTCCAGAATTACGGACCCCAAGCACCAAAATCATCTATGCCACAAAAAAAAAACAGCTAAGGGTGTGGATTGGTCGCTGGTGGAGTTCCTTACGGTTCCCTGCAGACCAAAAATGCAAGGTTTGTTTATTAACTGTTCCGCATAGGTGCAAATGTGCCTCCTCACTACAGATCACTACAGCTGCAACCGGAATGTTATTAAGAATATCTCGAAACGAAGTTACACGAGTTTCCCAATCTCTTCCACATAATCCTTCAGCTACCATAATTTCGTAAGGATACACTCTGAATTTTTCTCAAGCATCCATCAGAAAGCGCTAATGCAGCTGGATATTTCAGTGCTGAACGTTTTGGCGATTGCCCAACTGAACCTTTCACAGTAAACACATTTGCCGGTATCATTGCAGTCCGAGGTCGGCCAGGGGATTTCTCTTTCAATGCAGAACCGTCCGCCTAAAGTTTAACGCTCAAAACCCAAACACGATTCGTTTTCTTACCCGGAACAGTATCATGTTGACTGCGTTATTATTACAGAACCGCCATTACGAATAAACTTCTCAACAACAAACGTCCGATGATCTCCAACCCAATTCATTTTGTCAGCTGAAAATAGCATATGTGCCGCTGCCAAGCGAGACTATTCCCCATTCTATACTCTCCTCTCATGTCGTGCAATGATCATTCAAAATCGGGGAGATCTTTTTGCCAGACCCTGTATAAAAGATGTTCTATATGAAACAAGAGTGTTGATATGTTTCCGATGTAGTTAAGAGTGACATGAAATTGAAAATATTTGTAAAAAATAGATCTTATCCATTATATCGTCTAGTAAAATTTTAAACAGATATTTCAACTCATCAAGAAATGCCTAGAAACAACAACCAAAATAATGTTAATGAAATGAAATCACTCGCGGTAAATCAATGTGAGGAGAGAAAACACTATAGCCGATGGTCATATGGAGATATACTGTTTGCTATGCCGGAGGGTGCTGAGAGAGGCAAATAGCGTTGTGCAGTAGAGAAAAGCACTCGGAGCAACGCTGATAACGCCGGTTAGGCAGAACATACCCGTTGGCTAGTGTTTCCTCTCGTCACATTGCTTTTTCCGCGAGTGATTCCATCAATACCATAAGCAGCTGTATTAGCATTACTTGGTTATTAGATATTTTAACTATCTTCGTAGATATAGCTAATAGACCACCATCATGAATGAGCCTATATATTAGGCTGGGGCCACAAGTTGTGATTTCCTGTAGCATCGGGTAGCCATAAATCGCTCGCTCGCTATACGGTATGCAGTAGTTGTATTAAATATTATATCATATTTACAGGAGGATATAGAAACAGTAGATGTTATTAGCTTAATTTCGTATTCTTTTGCAACATTTTCTCAATTGGTGTTATATCATTGGCTTGGCAACGAAATTATGTTCAAGGTAATTTTGGAGAAGCTAATAAATTAAATATTGTATTTTAATGTATTTAATTCTGTTACAGAGTGACAAGATTATAGAGTCCTGCTACTTAGCAGAATGGTATGAACTCAATAAATGCTCTCGGAAATTCATTCTATTGTTGATGGAGAGGGCAAAGAAACCACTGATTATCGAACTGTATGCATTGATTTACATTTCGTTGGATTCATTGGGCGTGGTAATACTATTATGGCTGGTATTTAAGCATTTCAGATTAATAATGTGTTTTAGATAATTAGATGGTCGTATTCTCTTTTCGCTGTAATAAAAGCAAGGTATAATTAAAGCGATTCTTGCTACCTTCGACCATTCCCGTTTAAGAACAACGATGACGGTTATTTCAAATTAGCTATAACTCCTGTAGATGTACATGCATATGTATATGCGTTTAATTATTACCTTTTAAATAAAGTAGCACTCGGTTTCGTACATTTGGGAAATGTATTATTAAAGCTTAACAACTTATCCAAGTACTGATGGGCAAAAATTCAATCAATGACGAGTGATTAAATTAGTTTTACTCGTCATCATGAAAAGTTTTGATTCAAGTTATTATTAGGTATTATTCGCTTTTGCTTTACCTTTCTCTTTCTTCGTCTTCACCTTCTTCCTCTACTGCTTCCCCTTTTTCCCAAGTAAAACTACATATTGGCTACTAGAGGACTACGAAACATTGGACCAATAGACCAATGTTGGCTGTAAACATCGATTGGTATCTAGACATAGGCCCGATGTCGGCCGATATGGTTTTTTAATATTAATTTTATGTCGCCATCGCGCAGTATTGGGTAGAGTATGATTTTCTGATATGACTGTGGCGTAGCACAGACAACAGACTATTTTCTGGCCGATCGTCGGGTCGGCGAAAAAATAAAATGAATCGGCAATCGGTCCAGTGACCTATAAATAGAGTATAGCCTAGAGCCTTTATAAACGTATTCAGGAATGGAAATGAACTTAGAAAAAAGTGGTTAATTTAACAATCAAACATTTTATTTATCAATATGATATAATAGACCAGACGCAATTTTAAAATCGTTGGTATAAAATAAAGATAGGTCGGACGATGATTTTTCTCTTTAAAATCCAGTTGTTTATTTATAGTTTATTTAATTTTCTAAAAGTAGCAATACAACGTAAACCCTGAAGGTTCCGAGAGTAATATGGAATATCAAAAGATCTTTTTCTATTATTCCATTGTAAACTAGGAAAAAAGTATAACTTGTTATGTACTATATACAGCCTTGACCAGTAAAACGGAGCACCTGTAGACTTTCGCAAATGTATAAAAAGCACTCGTTGTTTTAATATTGGCAAAAAACTAATGAAATGTTGTTCTACGAATTACTCTAGAATGGCATACAGGTGCTCCTCTGAGAAACCAAATACAATCGAGACACAAACAATTCCAAGAATCAAAATCGGTTATACAGACGTGTTGCTTCGATGCTTACAATTAGTAGTTCTCGCGTTTAAGTTGCATACGGGCTGCTAAATCAGGCGCTAGCATAGAGTAAGAGTTTATATATAAATACTTACAATTATTATGGTAAAAATGCGACAGTTGAGTGAAACTAAGGGGGCACTAAGCAGAGAAAGAAATGCGAAGAAAATATTTCTTTTGATTTAGAACAGTTATTGTACTGTGGATAATTGAAACAGTAATTGTCTTGAATTGGGGCGGACAGCCTTGATACAAGTAAACAATTTCTCTGCGTGTAACACTTATTTCTGTTTGTTCAACAACAATATTGTACAAATATTTTGTATTTTTTTTCACTACAAAATGTCACTCATTGTCATATTGTGTGTTCGTAATATCTACTAAAACTTCTATAAAAAAATAATTTGTGTTACGTTTATTGTAGTAAGATCTACGTATATGTATGGTGCGAGAACCATATATGGGGTGGTAACTACCACATCACGTTAACTACAAATATATTGTATGCCTTACGACTACATCTCTCTCAGTGTAGGTGTCTTTAGATTTAAGAAATAGTTTCGTGAGCATTTAGCTAATTGTATCACACGTATCGAGGTATACCTTGACGGAAAGTTTTTTTATTTATCTGACGTTAATGAGAAATATACATTGCTTAGTAGGTCCCCTATGCTCCACCCTTCCCTCTATAATACAACCGCGATTAGGTACGGTTGTGTGTAAAAGAAAGAAAAGCTATTTTGCGAAGTCTTCCGTATCGGGCTATGGAAAGTCGTGTAAGAACATTTTTAAAAGTACGGTTTACGTGTTTATTTAAGAAACACTGCTATTTGCTTTTTAAATACAGGGACGAATTTTCCGACATAATTGCACCCATGAAGATCATACTCGTACAGATGACTAGTCTGGGCAAACAGCGGTAACAGTCAGTTTAGTAGATATGTGGTGCGGAGTCGGCGATCATTTATTTCACGCGTTCATAGCATCAGTACTAAATCGATGCTGTACGCGAGTAGTTCTGTGTATATGTAGGCTGTCGTAACTTATTTCGTAATTGTACGCTTATGTTTGCTTTAAAAATGTCGCAGTTAGGTACGTCGCGGAAACGACCAATGGCGGACACAGTTAAAAACTTTATAGTGGACATGCCGGACTTAATTTTTAATGGCGCTAAAATTCAATGTCTAGTTTGTAAAATCCCTTTAATGTGTTGGTCCAGAAGCTATTGTGAACGTCACATCGAAAGCAAATAGCATTCTTCTGCAAAAAGTGGCATACGAGACCAAGGAAAATTTACATTTGATTTATGTGTTACTCTTATTTTATGTAATCTATCGTTTCGTTTACTAGACACAGAAGCATTTGTCTCCTCGTGAACATATAGAAAAAAGAATGAAAACGGAATTGAAAGATAAAAGCTGTGGTTGTGTGTGGACGAAACAACAGATCGTCAAAAACATTCTGTGGTTAATGTAATGGTACGTACAATGGAACCACATCGACCATCATCCTCCTTCTTACTTGCTTCCAAAAGAGTTATAAATTGTACTGCCGATGAGATTTTCAAGGTGGTATTGAACTCATTGAACAAATTTGAAGTTTCAACTAAGCAACTTTTAATGTTTATGAGTGATGGTGCCGCAAGCATGCGTTCTTTGGGCCGATCTCTTAAAGAACACAGTGGTAACTTCTTACATGTAATCACTTTTTTTTACATTTTATAAACCAGTATATAAAATGTAAATGAAATTAAGGAATACGCTCCTTAAAATGCGTAATTAAGAATTACAAACTCAGTTTGCAATAGAATAGTTTGATTAGTGGCTTTTGTTACGCGATGCCTAAATACAGCTGCCATATATTTAAATTTCAAGTTGTAGTAAAATGTTTCTGAAATGCGCATCTTTCTTTCGTATTCATGTTTCCGTTTTTCGTGCATCTTGTCGTACACAAAAGTGAAAAAGTTGATGATATCGAATAGCTTCATTCCAGAGTCATGTGCAGACTTCAACTAATAACTGTCAACATCCAGTGAGCGGATTAAGTTTATCTTCAATAGCAACACAAAGTTCTTACCTATGTAGTGATATAACTGCATGAATGATATTTTATCAATTCGACACCAAACTGGAGACCGCAAAAACCAGGCGCGATGACAGTAATCGAAAGAGTGTTAAAAAATCGAAAATATTTGTATATCTTAGAATATTGTCAGCCGACACTTTGCTGGAACAATAACAGTAAGCGGGTAATAACATTCTCTGCGACCATATTTATACACATTGGAATTTATTAAACACTCAAGCAAATTGAACTCATGCTCATAAGTTGACTACTATGTTCGTCATTTATTTCAAAAAGTTTGTAATTCGTAATATGGGAAGACAATTGATGTGTTTGAAGTAATTTGGAAACTAAATCGCATCAAAGACGAGCTTTGACAAAAAGTACAGCTATTATAATCTTGCTTAATAAATTATATTTAGTAGGTTGCGGTAACACTTGGTTGAAGCAACTGGGAACTTATATACACTTGGTACTATCAGCTTCGAATATAGCGTCATTTAATATTTACTATGTAACCTGCAGCTGCACGATGTTTAATTATATCTTGCCTTGATTAACGCAAAAATTGAATACGACCATCTAATAATCTAAAAAAGATAATGCCGATGATAAACATCACATGCAACAAGAATCCATAGCTTTACCACTCCTAACGAAGCGAATGAAATGTAGATCAGTTTGTATACTTCAATAGCTAGAGGTCTCTTTGCTCTTTCCATTATTAACAGTAGGAACTTTCGGGACCAATTGTTCAAGTTGTACCATTCCGACAGGTAACAGGACTCTATAATTTTGTCGCTCTAGAACGGAGTTGGAGGTGATATATGGTGTTTTTCACGTGAAACCCCTTACCTTAAAAATAATCTCGTTACCGAGCCAGTGATATAAGACCAACTGCGAAAATGTTGCACATGAAAACGCGATTAGGCTTATAAGATCACTAGTTTCTGCTTCTTCCTAGAAATAATGTAAAATTTTTGAATTTCCACATGAATACAATATCGAGTAAAAGATGCAAATATGGAATACGTTGGTAATATGGAATGCCGAGGTTTCTCAATAATATATATCGTCTCATCTACCAAACGAGTCATGAACTTTTTGTTTAGAGCTACTATTAAGGTTACAGTGACCCAAGAACAAATTTTGCATTTCCACCATTTAACAAAAGCGATATTTTAAACCGCGTGTTTTCAAAACTTTAACAGGTACAGTTTGTGTGTTACAGGATGGCGAACGCTTCAGATGCGCGGTGGAAATACAAGACTTTATTTTATAGTCGTTTTTTATTATGCTAACATAATTTAAAAAATAAATCGGGCTACGCCGCTACTATATATTGCATTGAAACTTGAATTTTCTCGAACGATGTCCGATAGTACCTTCGGACAGCGCCAGAACTCGCCATCCTACAACGCGAGACCTGTAAGTACATATGGGTGATTATTTGTTTTCGTATCTTATTATTATTTAAGTGTCTGCTACTATTGACTAGAACGTGAAGTGTGTTTTACAAAAATATTACCGCCATTTATTATTTTTTAATACGTAAAGAAACTTAATCTAAAAGGTTTATAATGTGGGTTGTTGGGAATATGGAATACCACTAT
Organism: Dynastes maya; assembly: GCA_029619315.2. Taxonomy (NCBI): domain Eukaryota; kingdom Metazoa; phylum Arthropoda; class Insecta; order Coleoptera; family Scarabaeidae; genus Dynastes; species Dynastes maya. Next base: position 56,409,195 of record JAROYE020000003.1, on the reverse strand, counting down.
TCTATATTTGTACTCCCGTTTCTTCACATATGTTTCCCATGAAAGCTTCCCTTTTTCTGTCTTAGAATGCCAAGAAGAAGTCAACGTCGTGTTTGTAGAAACGAAGGCAATACAGTGAAGAAGAAATGAGCCTGGCAATTGCAGCAGTCAGAGAAAAAGGATGTGACTGGTTCAAATAATTATGTTATCAATTGCAATCATAATATCTGTAGGTTTTACCAATGAATAAATATTATGTAGAAAATTTTCAGTGTATTCCATATTTGCACCTCAGTTCCTCAAGTAATAATTTTAGCATTTTTTTCAAGAATTTTTGTTCGAGAATGTGTAGGACCACAACAAATCTAAGTAGAGGTCTTGGTCCGTAACTGTTTTGAGTATATATTCTAGTGAAATTGAACTTTAAATAACTCGACTTACAACGAAAATGTACTTACAAAACAAAATGGTATTCCATATTTGCATCTTCTACTCTAATAATAACTATTATTATAACATTTAGTACATGATGTTCACTATCGATAAACTCTAGACACTGGTTATGATACTCACGGTAATTGTTAATTGAAGGATAGTATTACATATGATAAAGCATCCACACGAATATTGTATGAATAAAGGAAACGATAGGATAGTACTAAGCTTATTGGTGAACCTAAAACAGACATTGAATAACTTTTATTGAATTTCATACAATCAATATTGTATAGGTACTGATTGAACACCTTAAAGTTAGTGCGCATATAAATACCAAAGGTGCGGTGCACATATGGCTATTTTGGTTGTATTCCAATGCCTTCCAACGTAGGTTGATTGTGAAACGCGATCCGTTCTGGCACGGTCAGACAAGATCACTACCATAGACAAAAGTATCTATGTTACTTTGTTGTGTCAATACATTGTAAATACGGAATTGGTGGAAAGCATGTATGTATTGCTTGATACCGAAGCGTTTATTCTGGTCATTGTGCTGGTCCGTTGAAGCTTCGTGTTAATTTGATCAAAGTAATCGCGGTAATAGATAAAAGAAAAATAATGTCGCTTTATTTGCAAATTAACATATTTTAAAATTCGTATATGTTTAAATCAATTTAATATCAATTTTGTAACAATTTTTCAAGTAAAATGTGCCTGATAAAAACAAAAAGGTTAGAATCGCCTCCTTTTTTTCCAAAATATTAGATAGGTGACAGATCATAGAAGGTAGATGGCAGGTGACAGATCACTAGTCACCACTGAACTGTACAGGGGTTGCTTTTGCATTAGCAAATTTATTATAAAACTGATTAATTTCTTAGTTTCAATTCAGCACTAACTTCTCTCGTGTCATATTCATTACGTAACTAAAATGGATACTTCTCAAGATATTTAGGAAAATGTACAGTGTACAATATACAATGTCGCACAATTTTATTCCAAGAAAAGGAGTACTCACCAATACGAATGTAGCTTATGCAGATTTTATACAACTTTGGAGATATACAAGTTAGTTGTGACCATTAGGAAATAATCCAGCATTGATGATATGTTGAATTGCCAACTCTCCTGGAAATTTTGCGTTCTAAATACGTTCGAATTGTTGTAATAATGAGAATTGTGCCTGTTAAGCAAACCATTTATTGTAAATTTGGCTTCATTCATCCAGATAATGTTGTCTTGTTCTCTTAGAACCATTAAAATAAATTCGCAAAAACCAGGTTTTTGAATTTTTACCTTGACCGACCCCTTTTTTAAATTCTATATTATTCCCTTAACTGTGTTTGGCGACCGCTTCCGTTTTTGGGATGCTGAGTGGCGAAGTAATAAACAAATAATCTTCGTTCGTATAATTTAAACGTGCTGAGAATAGTGTACAGCACAAAAATAAGAAAAATAGCGTGCCACCTCAAACCCAATTTCAGTTGGATTTACTTTTAATGTTTATTGTATGTGGTCTACCGCTTCGCGTACTCGATAAAGTAGCGTTTCGACAGTTTTGGCGTACATACAATCCCGAGTGGAACTTACCATGACGGACAGCGTTACGGAGAGATGTATCACGTATACGTAAGGATATCGAAAATAGGATCAAAGCAGAATTAAAAGATAAACAGCTGTGGCTATGTCTTGATGAGACGACAGATTGCAAAAAAAAATTATTTTGAATATTATAGCACCAGTACTAGATCCTGCTAAACCGAAATTTGCAATTTTATTAGCTAGCAAAAGACTAAAAGAGTGTACTGGTGAAGTAATTATGGAGCAAATACAAACAAAAGGGTTTCTCAAAAGTCCTAAACGGATTGGAGTATCCCACAGGTGTTGTCCTGGTATTCGCGAACCACCACAGCCTATTCTTACGCGTTGAGGAACGTGGTTGCAACCCGCTTTTTATTATTCTCAACAATTCCAAGAAGTCAAATCTGTGATTTTGCAATTCGACCCTGCCGAAGCTGCAGCTATTAACGAGAGCCAGAAAGGATTTCTAGATCCTTCTGTTGAAATAGATTTAAAATGTATTAGCAACAATTATAAAGGGTTAGCAGACGCAATAGAAAAATCGCACAACACTGGATTGTCGTTGGTAGAGTCAGTGCAAATCATAGACGAAGTTAATACATTGCTACACGATACAAACGACGCAATAAGTGGTCGCGTTTTAGCTAAGTTCGACTGTTTTAAAAAAGAATTTCGATTACACGAGGTTAAGACAAATGTGTGGTGGGGCATCTGCAGATTACTTAACTAACTCTAAAGATTATTTTAATTATGCCTGTCTTGCGTCGGTAGATGTGGAACGGTCTCTCTCGAAACATAAGTACATTTTTTCATCGCAGCGAACATCCTACACCGAGGCAAATGTGGAAACATACCTGATGGTGTAACTTTTTCAACAAGCCTATCCGCTTTATTAAGAAGCTCCGTTTATTTTTTATATTATTATTTATTGTTACGTTATTAAGTACAACAGATTTTTGAATAACTACTTTGGCTACTTTTTACAGTTATTACCTTATTACATCACATTTACAACACATACCGTTTTCAAACAAAAAAAAATAATGACAATAAAAACACCTCAGCGTGTGCATGTATTCGCTCTATTTACCAAACACTATTATTGCGTCGGCTTCAATTTTTTACTCTGCTGCATTGATTTCAAAATATCACATGTCTGCTGTGAGTCACATATACGCTATTTATAATAAGTGGCCTATGCCTCTGACTCCGATTCTGTTGCGGGGACCGATTTGGCCCGCTCTAGTCATGACTAACTTGGACTCAAAAGTTGGAAGACATTTTAAAAAGCCACATAAGCTACATTCTCATTGGTGGGTACTTTTTCTTTTGGAAGAAAATTATGTTACAATACACATCTTCCAAAATACATATATTGAAGGGTACCCATTTTAGATTCGTAATGAGTATGATTTTTTTTTGTTTTTTCATAAAAGCAATTTGATAAGAAAGAGAAAAATAAGTAGTTGTATTTAAAGAAATTAAGTTTAGATACGTTTTCTATTTGAAAGTTTAATCGTAATTATCGGACATGCTATAAAATGTTTTCGAAAAATTTATTCGATTTCTAATCCAGCCCTATACGGTCAACAGTTCTGCAAAATTTCAATTTTCCAAGTTAAACACCTTCACAGTTATAAAGGACCATCCACTCGTCAATCTGTCAAAAATTTTTTTAAAATGCAAATATTTCAAATATGGTTAGAAATGGCAAAATAGTGTATCAAACGAATTCAAAAATGTAATGATATATAGGGTGTGCGATTAAAATAACAAAGTTGACAGCAACTTCCGGTATAACCGGAAGTCTTGGATTACAGAAGGTATTTTAGTTCAATGCTAAATGTAGGCAACAACAATATTCTCGACACACTCCGCACCAGACAAATTATTGCTTAACTCGGAAAGGTCGTTTCGAAGACACATGGATCATCATCTTCAGCCGCGTACCAATCGGTACGCGGCTTCGAAACGGCCTCTCCGAGTTAAGTAATAACTTGTATGGTACAGAGTGTGCCGAGAATATTGTTGTTGCCACACTATCCCGCAGTCCTTGCTATCATTATTGCTAAATGTAGGCTTTAGTATATTGCCAAGTTTTCAGAATTTTTCAATCTATACTCTGCCATATGTCAATCGATGCAGTTCCTCGTATGACACCCTGTATAGAAAAATATGGGAAAGAGATTTTATGGAATGAAGTCACGCATATTACACTTGTATTACATAGAAGTTTAGTGAGGTCATGGATAATGAAAGATGAATAAATATTTAACTTAAGATACCGTTTTGAATATAATTTGGGCCGTGATGATTATTACTATGTAGTGACTAGACGTTGCCTGACAATGCCTGATACACGATGATGTATATTTTGGATATTCAATTTAACATAGTTATCGATAAAACTCGTCAAATTTTACAAAATAATCATCACATTCGGTTCCCTAGGTATCTCATTTACCTCTTTGAGAAAGTGTGTCAATTGAAAGTTTCAACTTCTCAAAGCTTAGCAAAGCATTACCAGTGGTCTCCGACTCACCCGCAGTCTACCCCTAGATAGTAATTCCCTTTCTTGTATTAACCATATTGAAAAATTAAAGAACAGAAAAATATTAATAAATAAAAGTGCCAAAGAGAGTATAAAATCTATTATATCGAAAATAATGATATAGATTTTACAAATTTTCACATTTTTGACCTTACCGATTGCTAATTTTAAGTTTGTTTTATAGAATATTAATAACATATTAAAATAATTGCAAGAAAATAATAATTTCTTCTACTCGCAGTAGTCTTCTGTATGTAAATATAACGATAGACTTCGAATGCTTATCTCCTCGATACCGCGAAATTTGCCCCAAATTTGATGTTTCTTCTTAAATCTTCTTTGTATTTATTTATTTTCCCAATGAATTAGTTTCCAATCTATCCACTTTAGTGGACTTACACAATTATATTCATGTCTGTATAAAATTGTTGTTTTTTCAGGAACTCAATAAGAAATTTAGATTTTTTTAAGTTAAAGTTTTCTATTCTCCCCTCCAATGCTTTTCCTTCCAATCTCCACTTGATATTTTTAAAATAAAGTAACTAGCATTACATTCCTAGTTTGTACACTGAAAAGTATTCGGCATCCATAGCAACACACGTTAATTTTAAAGTGAGATATAACTACCATGGTTATCATTTTTATTTTAGAATTGCAAATACTATACAGCAATCGAAATAATTTAATTAGGGTCTGCAGTTGTCATGACATATGTCAAAAATATTAAATTTACATAAGAAAATACAAATAACTATATATATATAATAAAGAAGGATTTCTTTAGAAAATGATCCCGCTTCTGGGTGTATGGTGTGGTGTACCTTGACCACTAGCAATTTTTCGATTACTGTATGTGACTAGTAATGTACAGAATACAGTTAATAACTTTAATGTAAAGCAATATAGTTGCGTTTTACGACCGTGAAATTTCAATTTAACAATTGTTGTTGACTGGACAATAGAATTGGTCTGAAGGAAATGTAAACAAAAGTGAATCTCAAATACAATACACTTTTCCAACCATGATATCACAACAGTACCAAAAATGTTAGAATATTATTGTTTCAAGTTATACAACTTGTCGATACATAAGACATTGTTCATTACCATTAAAACACCTTGCAGCTACTGCAAAGGAAATAATATGAAATCACCAAGGAGTATGGCGGTCGCTAGGAACTAACACGTGGTTCTAAACTGTCGGGATGACGACCAAGGCTTCAAAAAATGTAACTCTTTTAAATTTTCACCAATATTTCGCTTTTATTTAAAGCTTAATAAGGGTCAATAAATGAGTTGAGTAGATGGGCCGAACTGGTGAACTGGTGAAAATTTAAAAGGGTTACATTTTTTGAAACTTGGTCGTCATCCCGACAGTTTAGAACCACGTGGAAATAATATCATATCATTATGTACTTAAGCAGTACTTACCGCTGTATTCACGTTATTTATAAGAAAATTGGCTTTTATTCAATTTTGTGTCAAAATTGTAACAATCAAACAAAAGGAATCATCACGTAGAAGTAATTGAAATAACACATGTTCTATTGGTATCAGAGATTACAGAAATATCAGGAAAAATGATTATTTCAATTCATGTTACCGAAAGCACATACTTACTTATTTAGCATTTCATGCAAAATAATGCATTCCTTTAATATCCGTTCTACTTGTGTGGTGGTACCAGTTAAATTATCAATATAGGCTCTTTCTTGAGCTTCATTTGGGATGTGGATCAATCTCTCTTCTAATATGTTTAACTGTGCGCCACACAATCCCATTACAGACATGAATAGTACATCACAGCTCACAGAGTTTAGTGCCAAGTAAGCGACTATCACGAATTGTAACAATTTGTATAGAAATTCTAAGTTTTCTACTTCGAAAGGTGGCGGAAGTAGCAGCTTCACATTCATTACGAGAGGTAGGAGACATGCAACCATCAGAAACACTACGGCTACTGTTGTATAAAATCTTAAAGTTATCTGCGCTAACGTATTCACTAGCTGAATATGTTCATTTTGTTGGTTAGTATGGTCGTTGAAGGTTTTAGATTTTAAATCATTTAAAACGGACATGAAACAGTTTCGATTCCCTACAAGGGTAAAGACTTTAGAGAAGACTGTTACTGCGGAAATCAGCACACAAACTAGGTTATTCAATGCAATTATATCTCCCGATTTAATACTCCCAATAATGCTGCTAATCATCAAAGTCGATATGAGAATCGCCAAAATGAGATGAGATAGCACTCTCAGCAGTGGCAGATTTCCAGCTGTATCTTCAGACACCAATCCTTCCTTAACCAAAATCCGAATTACCTTAGTTAATGGTTCTATGCAATTTAATTTACCCATACTAACACGCGAAGGTCTGGTACCGGAGTTTGTTGTATTTGTGTATAAGGGAATTCAATAAGATTACGAACTTATATACATACATTTTACTGTAATCAACTTGATACCGAAAATTACGTCCCTCCGCAATTACTAATTATACCATAATTTCCTCCGCCGTGTTTCGTCTCCACTAATAGAAAGTATACAGTTAGTGTACGAAACTAACATCGGAATTAATGAAATTTTCTTATATGCTTGTAAACATGTACGGGTTGTATTGTAGGTGTGCGTAAAAATTTATAGAAAGGTATAGAGTTTAAAATATTTTAAAACTATATATCATTGAAAAATTCTTATTTACTTTATTCCAAAAAAACCCTTGGATCTTTTTGGATATTGATCACCTATTTTCGTTACTTCATTATTTCAGTAATAAGTAGAGCAACGCAAACTGCGCTGAAAGCCAGTGGCTGACGCATAAAAGTTTACACAAAATAAACACGGCCGGTACAATTCGGTATAAGCGTCAGCATAACTGCGACTCGAGAGCCGATCTGTTGTGCATACATCTACGCTGTCGTATACTATATCGTAGTTCTACGTTTGTTTTGAAAATGTTTCCTACGTCGCGAAAACGACCAAAGTTGGACACAATAAGAGAATTTATTGCAGAAATGCCTGATTTAAAGTGTGATGGCGCTAAAATTCAATGTGTAGTGTGTAAAATAGATTTAATGTGTTGGTCGAAAAGTGATTGTCTACGGCACGTAAATAGTGCAGGGCATGTTTCAAAAAAAAATTCACACGAGATTATGATAAATTTAAATGTAATTTATGTGTTTATTGCATGTAATTTACCATTTCATTTACTAAGGAAGAAAGCATACGTCTCGTTTTGGAATTAATATTCGGACTTTAAGTTACCAAGTGAGAGAACATTGCAGAGAGTTGTGCCGTCTGCTCGTGAACATGTCGAGAAAAGAATTAAATCGGAGTTGCAAGATAAAAAACTGTGGTTATGTGTGGACGAAACAACAGATCGTAAAAAACATTCTGTGGTTAATGTAATGGTACGCACAATGGAACCACATCGACCGTCACCCTCAATTTTACCAGCTTCCGGACGAATACAACAATGCACTGCCGAAGTAATTTCAATGTTGGTGCTAAATACATTGGAAAAGTTTGAATTTTCAACAAATCAACTGTTGATGTTTATGAGTGATGGTGCCGCAAACATGCTTGCTGTAGGTGATCTCTTAAAAAACATTGTGCTAACTTGTTGCATATTACATATAAAATTCATACTCTCAGTCTCGTAGCAGATAGTATCAGAAAATGTTATCCCGAGGTAGACGCTCTAATAGCACATACAAAAGCTGTGTTTGTAAAATCCCCAAAACGTATTCGGGAATTTCATAGGCTATGCCCCGGTATTCCTGAACCACCACAACCTATTTTTACTCGTTGGGGAACATGGTTAGAGGCTGCATTTTATTATCTTAAATATTTTGAGAATATAAAGAACGTGATTTTAGAATTCGACCCAAAGGAAGCTGCGGCTGTCAAGGTAAGCCGCTTGAAATTTCAGGATAGTCAAGTTAAAACAGATTTGGAAATTATTCAGAACAATTACGTGGGACTAGCGGATGCGATAGAAAAACTACAAAATTCTTCGGTGTCATTAGTGGAATCTTTGCAAATAGTGCAACATGTTCACGCACAGCTATGCGCGATAGAAGACGCAAGAAATGTTTGTGTTTTAGAAAGGTTTGAAAGTGTTTTAGATAAAGACTCTGATTTTGGCACATTAAGACAAATTTGTGAAGGTGCGTCAACAGAACCGTTAAGTTATTTGAAAGATTATTTTACTTACGAAAATATAACGTCACTAGATGTAGAACGTTCGTTTTCGGCATACAAAATCATTTTTTCTTCACGCCGCACTCACTTTGCCGAAACAACTTTGGGAACATATCTAATGTTACAAATATTAAATAGACATTATCCACTTTGTGATTTCACGGAGGACTCTTAAAACGGTAAGTGTTTAAGCACGTATCACATTTAATTTGTTTTGTGTAAACTTTTATGCGTCCGCCACTGGCTTTCAGCGCAGTTGCGTTGCTCTAGTAATAAATTTCCCTTGCTTCCACATTTCTTAAGTTTATGTATTAGCTTCAGCTTCGTATCCCTTTTAATTCCTTATTTCCATTATTTTTATGCTAGTAGAGCATTAAACAAACCCCAGTTAAATTATTTTATAATGCACAAGGAACTATTAGCCGCATGCATGAGCAGCAAGACAATTTAGATTAGTGTCGCCGAATTCGAACATTTTTATATCTCAAGTACAGGGTCCGGCAGAATGAAGTATTCAATTTAAACTGAGTTGCTTTTATTAATTGCCAAATTTTTATTCAAAAATTAAACAAAAGGTTCTTGAGGCAACGCGGAAATTTTATTTTTTGAATATTACATCAGTCAAATGACTTCCCCTTCGCTGCTGGCTGAAGTCTAACAGGAAAGTTTTGCATCATCCGGCTCATTTCATAAGGTTAATACAATTGGTATTGTATTAACGTCTGATATTACGAGAAACATTCTGTAATTAACGAGACAAATGGCTGTGGAAAAAAAAATTATTCAATGACAATGAAATTTACACTACTTTTCAAAATAGTCCCCACCAACATTTAGGCATTTCTCCCATCGCTTTGTGAGTTTTCTGATTCTAGTAGGGAAGAATTCTTGATCTTGGTGTCCGAGCCACTTGTATACAGCTTGTTTGACCGCTTCGTTGTCTTTGAACTTGGTGCCGCATAAGAATCCTTTGAGTGGGCCGATTAGTTGAAAATCGGACGGTGCGAAGTCGGGACTGTAAGGAGGATGTGGTAACACCACCCAACCCACATTTTCGATCATCTCTCTTTTCTAGGCAGTATGGTGGTGGGTGTTATCGTACAGCAGAATCATACCTTTCGAAAAAGCACCCTGGTGTTTTCTTCTTATCGCAGATAACACGGTCTAGAAAGCCATTACCTTCCATTAAAAACCGTCGTTTGAGTTCAGAACAAATGCAAACATGGGTGTCTTTATGAACTTGAGTCTTGGAACCCATCTCGAACACGTTTTGCGATAATTTAGCTTGTCATGAATGAGACACGTACAATTCCTAAGCACTTGCAGTTACCCCCGTTCGCTACAGTTGTAGTAGGCGTACTAGACCTTTCTAGGCTTGCTAATCCAAAACCGTTGAGCAATTCCCAGCCCTTACTTCCTGCTATTGTATGAGTTGCCCCACTGTCCATTAGTCCTAAAATTTCTTTATCGAAAATCGAAACTTTTATATAAGTTCTTTCATCACCCTGTATATGTGCAAGCACAAAATCCAATACGCGTCGAATAGAATCTGATTTGACCGTGTCGTTAGTTGGAGGCGTAAGCCGGTCCTTTACCGACGTCTCTCGCGTTCGTTTCCCTGTTTCTTACATATCGGACAATTTGCCTTGGTTACTTTCGGCTGGCCACATTTAAAACAATGCTTATTTAACGGTCTATCACAACGGTTAGCTAAATAATCGCTACTTCCGCAATTCCAACAATTTTTCCCAGTATTTAGTATATTACGGTTAAAACTAGTCGAAGCTTTCACTTCAGATAAATTACTGTGGCCAGTTGAACTCGAAGAAGAATAAACACAAGCTAAATTGGGCTCCATCAAACAACTTTTATTGCGTGATGGCGGATTAAAAGAATCAATAGATAGTTTACGTGCTTCTAACTTTCGCCCTAACTCTAAAAGATGATCCACAGACTTTATTTCTGTTAGCTCTAAATGACGATAGAACGGTGTAAGTAAAATTCTTAACTTAGAGCTATCGCTAACTGGAACACTAAGGCGATTGAATATGTTATTCATAACTGCGATGTAATTACCGATAGGCTCATTTGGGTCAGAGCTATTTGGACCCTGAGTACGATGACGAATTTCTTGAAATAATTTCTCATTATAGTTAGGTGGTAGAAATTGTCGTCTAAGTTCACCTACTAACTCTGCCCAACTGGATACCCTAGTCCTAACAGATCTAAACCAAATCAATGCCTGACCCGAAAATAAATCATCCGCAGAGCGGAATAGCCCTTCCTTAGATACCTTTGTAGAGATACAAAGTTCCTTGACTGTTTCTAGAAAACTATTCAAAGACATTCTACCATCACCGCTGAATTGAGAAATGTTCTATTTAGAAACGGGAACGCTTTTAGGATTAGTGTTTGTTGGGTTCTGAACTGCTGAAGATGGAAGCCTTCATTCCTAAACGTTTTCCTCCTCAGAATCATTAATGAAAGTAGATGACAATAACATACTTATCTCCAGTGGTGTTTGCACCGTTTGACGCAGCCTTTTGTATTGTTTTGCTTTGGGTTTTAAAAGGGACTGTAAATCTAGAATCTCAACTAAAAGTTGTGACCTTTGAGCGTGTTCGGCGTCTGTCGTAGAAATAGCTGTATGGGCTCTATTGAACGTATGCAAAAAAAGCTTTGTAAATATCTTTGCATAATTAGAACTAGATTCATCATCAGCGAAATTGTTAACTAAATTATTAATTTCTGAAATTTTATCACCAATGTATTTCACATCATCTTCAAAGGAATACGGGTGCTTTGGATATTTCAAATTGGACCCGGATTGTTCTAATCGAACTAATTTACGCAGGCATTTGCGCATGTCCATAATCGTTTGTTCTTTTTGGAAACCCCTAACAGCAAGTTCATAGACCAACTCGCTACGTTCTAAACGATTAATGTCTAATTTACCCTACATATTTGAAAATAAAACCCGGAGATTTACAGAAGAAAACTATCAATTCTAACAAGTACAGGGTATAGGTCGTATTTAGTAACAAGGGAAAAAAACGATTTGTGTCGTATCGGACCCGTAGTAATACTTAACTTCTAACAATTTGTGATCTCTAACAATAAATGATCCCTAACCTTAACAAAATGTGGCCCCACGTTTGGTCGCCAAAAGTTGATACGTAACAAAAAGTTGCTACGTTCTATCACATTGGAATTGCAAAAGTTAGTTAAACAAAGAATCCAAAATAACAAAAGGAAACAACAACTTTCCCCCGAATATTTAATAATTTAATGATTAGTGAATCCTTCATTCAGGGTGCCAGCCAGCTCGTCGGCGAGGGAGTGGTTCGGAACTTCTCACGAATACAAATAGCAGATAATTTACAAGGCGCCACCTGCTTGAATTAACTCTGTCAGGCGATTGGGGTAAACAGGAACTTACAAGGATGGTAATAAAAATAAATTATCAGGGGTAGGGTAGACGTTGTGGGACGATTTGAATAATTAAGAAAAAACACACAAGTTAACGTATGAGAAAATTCGTTTATTAAAAACAAAAAAAAGAAAGGTTGTAAAAGTTATAAGTATCAATAGGTATTTAAACTTGTATCAGCCAAACAAGAAAACAATTAAAAATTAATCATAATTTTTGTAAACAAATTAAGTAGTAGGTTGTTACCGAATGCAATGGCCAACGCTTCGATTTACACGTTGTGTAAACTACGAAGCACAACTGGTTCAAAAGACCAGGTTGAAGTTAATGAACACAAATTGCTATAAAATTATTACTCAAGGTTAGATTTACACAAAATTAAGTTTGTTTGATTTAAAATTTAAAGTTAATATGTATAACAAGTAAAGGATTTAACTCAAATAATTTGTTTTAAATTGAATCTGAATACGTTAAAAGAACTTGAATCGAATGAATCGATCAAACTATACGATGTGAGAACATTATGAACAGACTTGAGTTAAATAAGTGCTAAATTAAGGTTCACTGAGGTAAATAATACAAAAAAAGAAAAAAACTTAGCAAGTAGCACTTATTGTTAGCTGGTTCACGAAGGTGCTGACTGATCACAGGTAGCGATGCCTGCTCCTAAATTCTCCTCAACTCGATGGAATTAATTCCAGACAAACAAGCCGGGAGGTAGGTTCACACGTAGTTCCACGTTAGGTGGTTCCAAAGGGCAATAATCCAGAAATGTTAAACCAAAAATCAGGTTATCCATAAACCAAAATTTATAACAAAGATACCAAAAAAAAAAACGGTGTATCCAAGAATAGAAATCTCCAAACGAGGTAACACAAACAGTGTACCCAAGAATAGAAATTTCCAAACAACCCCAGAATAAAACCCCTAAAAAGAAATAGTCGAAACGCCAAAATTACAACATAAATAAATTACAAGCTTACCGGGGAAAACGATTAATAAGATGGGGACAAATAAAAATCTTAATCCCACATGGCTAAATCAAAGATGGATGTTAGAGACATTGTATTCAAGTCCAAGCGGAAATCCATAGCTATCCTCTCAAATATTTCCAATCCAATAATCGAGACCAAATGATGGCAACGGAAAATACAGGCAGGTTTCCACAATATCCAACCAACGTGATTAATTCCAAATATATTTCAAATTAGAACACGCTACCGTATACTAACGCCTCAACAGTTAGGCCACAAGTGATGAAATTCAACGACCAAGTGGCCGGAAATGCAATTCTACCTCATTCAGGAAATATGTCATAGAGCACTGCATCGGGCACCTATAACGAAAGATGCTAAACTGAAAATTTAAAATGGAGCGATATATTAATAAAATTGAACGTATATAAATGATCAAATAAAGGAAAACCAAACATAATAAGAGTCTGTAGCCGTAAGATGACTGGAAACAACAGAACATGCATGCCCGCAATGTGATTGAACCTACTGCTCTAAGCATTTACAGAACGCACCTAAGATCTGTCAATTTCGCGTAACATCCAAATCAGCTGATCGACGTGTATTTCCTTACAGATGCAAACACTTCCAATTAAAGTAGAAAATAATAATTAAGGAAAGACGCAAAGCGTTGCTAGATCAAGGAAAAAGGGAAGTATAGACCCTCAAGTAAAATAAGAGACTCATTTTAACTGTTTTCTAGATGTATAAAAATTAACAACACTGCAAAAAGCAAATCCAATGTACTATACGATACCCAAAGTAGCAGAAAGAATAACAAAAGGGTAAACAACTAAGGGAAATGCCATAAGTAAATAAAATCTGTTGGAGATTTTCTTGGAACATACATGAATATCGTAATAACCTAAAATGTCAAAAACCTAATGAGGGCTACGAAGGAAGGTTAAACCCATACATTTTAAAGGAAAAACATAAACAAAAGATTTAGCAAATTAAGGTAAGCCGAACTATACAGTGTGGCTGAAATTTAAGAGCTTGTCACCGAGGTTAAGAAAAAATAAAATGTAAAATTTCCAAAATAAGACGCCAACTTGTACGATCTGGGAAAGATGAGTGCGTACATACACTGTGCTTCAAAAGGAAACGTATCATCGAGTTGTATTGTAAGCTAATACGCAGTGTTGTAGAAAAACGTCCTAGTCTCTCTGTGAAGTAGAAGTGTATAAACTTAACACTTCGGCTAACGTTTTCTAACGTCTTTCTGTTAACCCATTAGTAGATAAGCTGTTGAAAAACTACTCTCGGTATCTAACAATTTTAAAATTTCAGTTACTGATTTAGACATAAATACTGGATCACGATTACTTAATAATGTTTTAGGTGATCCATGGCGACATATTATATGTTCTGTAATAAGCTTGGCGACTGGCTCTACCTCTCCACTCGATAGTTTTTGCTTTTATCCGGCGCCTCCGCCAAAATGTCAGGCGTACGTGTGACTGAAGGTTTACTTGTTCTAATTCTAATATTTTGAGAAATACTTAGAATAGTTGAGAGGTAATAGCACCCTGTACACTTGAATATGATTTTGCGTTGTGCAGCACTAGTCTCAGATTATATTTTGTTTCAGCGGACAAGCTTTATAGTCAGATGATATGTTGAAATGATAAGTAAATAGTATAATAAAGTGTACCTACCATAAGTGTTATTTGGAGTGTTGCGTTGCAATATATGAAGAAATATCCACATGTGTACTGTATAAACAGTGGGAATGAAAGAATTGTACTCAGCTTAGTGAATATCAGAAGAATATACTTGTTGAAAATATTATGAGTTGAAATAAAAGTACTGCTGCGTTATACAAACAAGTTAATAACACGATGCCAATAAGTTACAAAACAAAATTTTACCAAAAGGCGCCTGTATTATTCATAAGGATGAGAGTATCTAATTAAAGATACTCTAATCACCGAAAATGCCAAAATTAATTGCTATATTGACTTCTACAGAAGTGAGCAATGAATAATGCTCCACGTTTTGCGGGGGTAGCAGGCATGGACTAGTGGCATCACACCAAGGGAAATTAATAATAATGGTGCACCGATGAGCCGTAGACGGCAAAACGCGCGTTTATACATGTGGATGTTGGTAACTTGTATCATTATTACTTAAATTTCTTTTAGGGTCTAATTATCCTTAATTAGATACTCTCATCCATACATGTAATTCAGGGTAACACACGGGAGAAGGACGCTTTTTAATAAAAGAATGTATGTTTATTGACATGTAATTATAGCTCACTAGTTGCCATTTTTATGTAGGACAGACTTATGTGTGAAAAATAATGTCGTCGAGGTGATGTTCATCACTTCGAATGCACGCCCTGGGCTTCTGACTATCGCTTCTCTAACCCTTATTTGAATAGATCTGGTGTCAACTTCGAGCGTATAGAAGACTTTATTCTATCAATGAGAACCACAAAAGTTCTATAGAGACATCAAGTAGATTTGAGGCTTGGAAAATACGCAAAGTAGCGCGTAGTCTAAAATTTTGTGTCCAGTATGTTTCAAAATAAGTCGGCACGGCACTGCTGTTATCTTCCTTGTTTTTAGAGCTGCAGAGTGGATTAAATTACCAACGTTACATATTTTTTTGCGCTGATTGTAAAAATTAAGAGAAAAATAATTACTATTCGAATTTTGAAGATATCAGTTAAAAATTACGATTTCTTAATGGAACATCCTGTATATTAACCCTGTAAGTATTCAAAAATATTCCCATCTTCTTCTACACATTTAATCGTTCTTCTCAATACTGCTCTCACTGCCTTGGATATGCCTCTAATCTCTACCTGCTCAATTACATTTCCGATTCGGTTTTCTAACTCTTGTGTATTATTATATCTACTCCATTTTTAGCATGCTCAAAAAAATCAAATGGATAGGTCGGGTGGGCGGAGTGGCCACCTAATTGGACCGTTTGTGTCTATCCAGCGATGACGCAATTAGACGACTGAAATTATGCTATTCTATGACCTAAAATACCACTGACAACTTTTAAATGATAAATATATATTTAATATAAGAAAAGAAAATACCAGAGGATAGGAGAATAGGGATCGTAACACCATTATATAAGAAGAATGATAGTAAGGAATGCGGGGAACTACAGTGGTATCACACTAACAACCACTGTAGGGAACGTATACGCAAGAATCCTGGAGACAAGACTGAAAGAAAAAGTGGAAGAACAATTGGAAGAAAGTCAGACAGGGTTTAGAAAAGAAAGAGGAGTTGAAGACCAGATCCTTACAATCAGGCAAATAAGTGAGAAGGCAATACGAACAAACAAGCAGGTACACGTGTGCTTCATAGATATGGAAAAGGCACTCGATGGGATAAAGAGAGAAAACGTGTGGTAAATCTTAGAAAAAAGAGGAATAGGACATGAACTACTAGAAAGTATAAAAAGCTTATACGAGGAAACCAGCAGCTACGTACGAGTTAGAAATTAATGTTCTCAAAGATTTATAAGTAGAGTAGGACTTAAACAAGGTTGCATACTGAGCCCATTGCTATTTAGCCACATTAGATGAAATATTGAAGAGACGTAGAAATAGATTAAAGACACGCAACATCGGAAACTGGAAAATGGAAAATATAAGAATAACAGAATTGTGTTACGCAGACAATCTGGTAATAGTCAGGAAAAACGAAGCAGATTTACAACACAATATAAATATCTTGAATGAAGAGCTACAAAAAAATAAAATGAAAATAAACCTAACGAAAACCAAAACAATGGTGATAGGTGCAGCCAAAGAAAGGCAGCAAATTAAAATTGGAGGAAAGGCTGTAGAACAAGTAAACAAATTCTCTTCCGTGGGAATAATCATCAATGAGATGGGAACCATGGAGGACGAAATTAACGAGAGAATTGCGAAAGCTGGAAAACTCTTCAACATAATAAAAACGAAATTCCTCAACAAGAAGGAAATGCTGAAAGAGGTAAAGGCCGAAGTAGTTAGAAAAGTTGTAAAACCAACGCTCACCTACGCATGTGAAAGCTGGACAACAACAGAAAGGCAGAGGAGTAAGCGGACAGCTGCAGAAATGAGATATCTGAGGAAAATACTAGGAAAGACAAGGAGAGTTAAAATAAGGAATGTGGAATACAGGGAGCAGTTGAACATAATACAAGTGGAAGAGACAATACAACAGGGATAACTGAGATGGATGGGACATGTGCAAAGAATGGGAGAAGACAGGCTAGTGAAAAAGGTGTTCGAAGCAAAAGAAAGCGGAAAACGAAGGAGAGGAAGACCACGAAGAACGAGGAAAGAGGAAGTAAGAGAGACAGTGGATAGAGAATAGGGGTATGGTGGGAAGACATTTCAGGATTAGCTAAGAATAGAATAAACTGGAGAGAAATATGGAGGAAACCAATGGGACTAAACTCCCTCCAGCCAACACCGAAAGGTACAAAGCCCAACGATTAAGTAAGTAAGTATTTAATATACGAAATTATGCTAGGAATACCTCTGAATCTACGTTGTCGCTTGCTGTAGGAAGATATTCCATTAATTTTGAGGATTTACAATATGAAGAAAATAACCAGAAGAGGAGTTTCTTCTCTTTTGCCCCACGTTTGTCGTTGGTTGGAGTTAAAATAAGTTCCTAGTAACCCCGCTCCAAAGATCGGAGGCTTGGGGAGGAGTAGGAGCTATCGAAAAAGAGCTAATATCCGCCAAAGGAAGCTTAATATTGAACGAGTGGCCATACAGAAGACACTATACGTGCCTTTGCGTAACAGCTGCGATCGAAGATGTAAACTAGCATAACGAGAATAGTTGTGTGGATGATAGTATCCAATTAAAGATACTCTAATCACGTAAATTGCCGAAATTTTTGCATACAACCTCTATGGAAGTGAGCAGTGATTACTTGTTCAAATGATAGTAAAAGCAGCAGACATGCCCATATCTAAATAAACTTAAAAATTAGGAAAGACTAATATTTAGTGTTGCTTTTTTATAGGAATTGGCGACCATAATGTCTAGTGAGCGTTGGAAAAATACCATCACACGTGTTATTGAAATGGAGAAAAAAAATGTGGAAATTAGGCCACTTAATAGATCTTCGTGGAGAACCATTGATAATTACCAGTGGTAATGATTCATCCACTTCATCTTCTGATTAATGTGACTTAATAAACTTTATTTGCTCATCTTAATGCAATTGACATATGTTAAGCTCCATGGCATTATTATATTTAATCGAAAATATCCTTTCATTGCACTTAATCTGAATAGCTGATTTAACGTCATCATGACAGATAGATGACAGTGTAGTATGTGAGGGCCATCCAATAAGTTTGAAGTTGATAATGAAAGTGTGAAAGATTAAATGTAATAATGCAATTATTGATTTTTCTCTATTTGAACTTATAATGCGGTAGCAAGCTTTCTATAAACTATAAGTTTGTAACATCAGCTAGTGTGACTAATAATTGCGGGACTATCTGCAATAAGGTTTTGTTTGATATATCCTTTTTATAATGAATAGGTTCATTGTGTCTGTTGATACACACACACGAACTTCTTTTAATAACATTTGATGAAATTGTAATACGAGGACGATTCGTAAAGTAAGTTCCGTTTCCGCCTAGTGAGCAGAGGAGTAGGAATACAGCAGCGATCGCAGCGCTGCGGTGTAGTTTGGCACCGTTGCTCGTTTGGTCGTTTAAAATGGCTGCTACAATTGAAAATTCCACCGACTGTGAACTGCGTGCTGTTATCCGATTTCTGCCTGCAAAGAACACGAAGGCTGTTGAGATTCATCATGAACTTCGTTCCGTTTATGCTGAAAATGTCATGAGCGACAGTGTGGTTAGAAGATGATGCCGTATGTTTCGTATGCCGTAGGACGAACTAATGTCCATGATGAAGAACGGAGTGGGAGGCCAACTGTTGTGACGGACGAACTTTTGGGTAATGTCGAAGAAGAAATTCGTGAAAATCGGCGATTCACAATCACAAAGCTGAGTGCCTTTTTCACTCAAATTTCATGTATACTTTTGTACGAGGTAGTTGCTGAACATTTAGGTTACCACAAATTTTGTGTACGGTGGGTGCCAAAACTTCTTACCGAAGACCATAAAACAAAAAGAATGGAATCGGCACTAACTTTTTTGACACACTATGATGTGGAAAGAGGGGAATTCCGCAGGCATATCGTAAGAGATGATGGGACTTGGGTCGCCTATGTCAACGTTGAGACGAAAAGTCATTGCAGTGGGACCGCTCTAACTCGCCTACGAGGAAACCTTCAAAGTGCCGTCGAACATTTTCTGCGAGAAAGTCATGGTTACTGTCCTTTGGGACAACAAAGGCTTCCTTCTTGTAGACTTTATGGAACGGGGGACCACAATAAACGCTGAAGTCTACAGTGAAACTTTGAAGAAGCTCAGAAGAGCTATTCAGAACAAGCGACGTGTATTATTGACTTCGGACATTTTCTCTTAATGGCAATGCCCGCCCGCTCGCACGGAGGCCTACTGGGCAGTTTTAAGTGGGAAGTGTTTGAGCATCCTCCTTACAGCACTGATTTGGTTCCTAGCGACTACCATCTCTTCCCTAACATGAAGAAATGGTTTGAGAGCAATGAAGAGCTGCAAGACTGTTTTATAGCATGGCTTAATTCACAGGCGGCAGAGTTTGATGAAGACGACATTAAAAAACTGTTTCATCGCTATGACAAATGTCTCAATCTTAATGGCAACTATGTAGAAAAATAGCTCAAAGTAATAGCTTTATGTTATATATAACAAAAACCTCTTCATGTATTGGTGGTTTTTTTTTAATAACCGAACGGAACTTACTTTACGAATCGCCGTCGTATATTCAAATTATATTAATGTGTCGTATCTGCTTATATATTTTATTATTATTATTTTGTTACGAATGCTTAAATTATTGTTGTATCTTATTTCTTTTGTTTAACGATGCATACGAGGTGTCGCAATTAAATAACCGGACTGGTGCTACAAAACATTTTATTGATCATCAATTACATTACAAAGTTCATCCCCTTCAATGTACTCTCCTTGCCGATCCTTACAACGCTCCATACGAATTTTTCACTGTCGAAAGCAGGAAGTCCGTTTCTGTCAGCTTGTTGAGAACCTCCGTCGCTTTCGCTTGCGCCGCTTCTACACTGTCAAATCTTGTCCCCTTAAGCTCCGATTTTACCTTAGGAAATAAAAAGAAGTCGCAGGGGGCCAGGTCGGGCGAGTACGTTGGGGAACGCCTTCACAGACAAGGCGGAATGGGCTAGCGCATTGTCTAGTCAGGATTTGCTCTTCCACAAATCGGGTCTTCGTCTTCTCACTCGTTCACGAAGGGTAGTTAGAACCTCGTGTTTCACAAGAAACTTGAGGTTAATTCGTTGCCCGATCTGAACGCTCTGCATAGGGACTTGAACCGACCATTACTACAGCGAGACTGAGCGACGTACAAGCGTGCTCATCGATCTCAGTTCGGTTATTTAATTGCCACACCTCGTATATCAATGAGTGCATTATTATACGTATAATTCGTTAAATCTATGTGTTTGATCTGATCTCACATAGTAACTTATACGTATTTATTCATTATATGGGAAAATATTTTCGAACAATTGCTTAAGAAGTATCAAAGGTTAGATATTCACTACAGATGTTAAATAATAGCTTAGGCTTGCAAAGTTTATATATTATGAATTGAGCTTTTCAATCTTGACGTCAGTGGGCGTTGCTGTTACATCTACTGACCGCGTCTACTACAATTTTATCAATAATGATAGCAAGGACTGTAGGGTAGTACCACAAACACTAAAGTGTCGATATACTCCACACCACACAAATTGTTTTATTAAATTTGGGACGATGATTGTTTCACGAATACGTGGATTACCACTGCTAACCTACGACCGAATGACGTGAGGAAGAATCTTTAATTCTTGTTCTATCTCCACTATAAAAGACATTTCTATAAAATATGCGAAATACTCGACGCTACAGGAAAAAAAGCTTGCCTGTGGAAACAGAAACGTGTGTTCGTTTTACCCTAATAAATTTTCATATAAATGGTTTTACAAGCATCTAATTTTCGCGGTGATGTTACATTCTTGATTAATTTGAGGTTTTATAATTTTATATTGTGCCCGGTTTCATTTATGTGTTACACTACATTTTATGATTCAATTCTTTCATATGTTCTTTTAACCTGGTGCCTATATTCCTTTTCAAATGCCCTATTTAGGTTTTATCACACTTATTGTATGCATTTTTGTAAATTCCCGACCGATTCATAACCGATCTTTCCGAGTGCTTAGAAGGCTTCTGAGTATATTTCGTGAACTGAAATACACGTTCATATCTTTAAACAAGATATGAACACGTGGACCTTTTGAGAAGTCGTGGGTTGTGAGTTTTCGGGGCTCCCGGACATGCAACTCTCAGAGTGTAAGGTGTTCCTTACTCCTACTACTTCAAAGTTTGGTGAATGCTACTGGTAAGCACGTGAGGACACCCTTTCAAGCGCAGGCACTCATGGCCGGTCAAAGCCCCTTGTAAATGGTGAAAATTCCTGGGGATTAGCAAACATGGATTTATTATTATATTTTTCACTCATTCTTTCAGCCATTATTATCTATAACTATAAGAGTACTGCATACTTTGTGGTAGTTACTAATATAGAGAGTTGTAATTATTCAAATAATTGTTGCAATTTGTATTATCTAATATAGTAATTGCTAAAAGTCGTAGCATTACCATTTCGATAAGTATGATACATACACTTGGACAATTGTTGGAAAATATGCAAGTTTATTGTGGCAAACGTTGCAAATTTTGCGTTACTCTTGTTTCGTGCAATATTGTTTCACTAATTGTACTATTCACTATTTGTAGTGGTGTTTACCACAATTGAAGAGGTTATTATTTTTTTCTGTGGTAATATCAAACTATTATTAAATGACGTCTATTGTAGGGCATGGATGCTTTTGGAGCAGCTGTCAATGCACACAAAATTAGAAAAAGGAACATAGATGTGTTCGATAACACTTGTTATCGCTATTTATGAATCACGTACTCAAACACCGTGGCAGTGGAACACTGAAACACTTCACTAATACCATTACCACAACACTATACTAGCACTGGACGCACATTTTAATAGCTAAGCTATCATCTTCAGCAGTAAAACTGAACGTTCCGTTCTACTGCTGAAGAGGGTGGTGGCTTAGCTATCGAAACCTACGTTCAGTGCTAGTTTATTGTTGTTGTAGGGTTTTAGTGAAGTGTTTCACAGTTTATGAACATATTTAATTTGGGGTATATGACAATAATAATGATAATAATAATGTTCTTTATTTCTACTGAAATGTAAGCTTACAAGAAAAAAGCACATAAGTAGAAACCGGCGTCAAACAGAAATGCAGTTAAGTGAGATATTTACATCACATTTCATAATAAAATAAATTTAGTAATTAATATATTCTTTCAGCGAATATGGTTCAACATCACATATATATGAATGTGTCATCCTTTTAAATTTTCTAAAATTCGTCTCAGATTTTATATTATCGGGCAATTTGTTAAAGAGCATTATGCTATTGTATTGCACACCTTTTGTGAATTTTGTCAATCTGTGTTTTGGAATATTATAATTAGCTTTGAACCTAGTACCGTATTCATGCACTTTTTCATTCTCTCTGAAATTTATTTTATTTTTGAAATTAAAGATAACACATTCATACACATATATTCCGAATAGTGTCAATAAACCGTTCGCTTTGAATAGCGACCGAAGAGAGACACCGTAATCTAGACCCAGCAACTGCGAAATTTTCTCATTAAATACTGCAACAAGAATGTGGCAAGCGTGAAAACCTTAAGAACAACATATGTAACAAAATGTTACAATGAGGTAATTAATATAATAAATAATAATTTAAAAATGTATTTTCATACTTGAGTGTCATTAAGATTTTGTTTACACCTATAATATTTTTATTAATTTTTTAAGACTATTAATGCTATTCGCGAAGAAGTTGGTAACAACGTTATTTGGATATCTATAGATGAGACGACTGACTCTAAAGGCCGTATTATGGCAAATATGATTGTGGGTAAGCTTTGTTCTGAAACACCAGGAAAACCGTATTTACTGGCTATAAAGCAACTTGAAAGAACAAATTGCAATACAATGGCAAGTTTCGTGAACCAAGCTTTAGGTAAGATATATTATGCAAAAAACTTACTTTAATAATATTGTAAATTTAATGCTAGATATTTAAGTTAAAGGCAACTCTCGTATTTTAGGTATTTATTATTAACAGATGGAATTAAGTACGAAAAAGTCAAGCTTTTAGTCACGGATGGTGCTTCTTATATGCTCAAATGTAGTGCAAATTTGAAGATTTTTTATAAAAATCTTAATCATTTAACATGGTTTGCACATGGGCTCAATTTGGTGTGTGAATGTCTAAGAAATCAATATGCTAATGTTAATGGTTTAATTTTAAATACCAAGAGAGTCTTTTTAAAAGCTCCACTGCGTGTGGCAGTGTATAAAGAAAATCTGCCAGATCTCCCTTTGCCTCCCGAACCTGTCTTAACACGATGAGGAACTTGGTTAGAGGCGGTAGTTTTTTATGCTAATAATTTCGAAGCAATGAAATCGGTAAGTACTTTTTTAGCAAAATTTTTAAATAAGATTGTTTTTATTTAACGCTTTATGTTTTAGGTTTAATATCGTTTGATAAAGATTCAGCTAACTGTATTGAGCAAGCGCAAGAATACTTTTCCAATCAAAATGTCAAAAACGATCTTTTATACATCAAGTCGCATTATAAATTTCTCATTGATAACATCGAAAGATTAGAAACATTCGGCCTTCCTCTTACAGATTCTGTTGCAGTAATTAATAATGCCGAAGCAGCTCTCAAGAATGCCCCAGGAAAAGTTGGCAAAATAATTTTGTCAAAGTTTAACCAAGTGATTTCGAAAAATCCAGGTTTCAAAACGGTTAAAGGGTTTGCTGAGCTGCTCAATGGCGAAGCAGTTGAAGCTACCGCTCATACCACAGCTGACTGGTCCATATTTAAGTTTTGTCCTACAACCTCGCGTGACGTAAAACGTTCATTTTCTTCGTACAAACTGCTGTTTTCCGACCGAAGAACAAATTTTACTAACGACAACTTGGAAAAACATCTTGTGTGCTACGCAAACGTGAAATTTGAGGACATGTTACACGGCGATTAATTCATTTATTTATTATTTTAAACCAAATGAATCTACATATTTTAGTTATTAGTTAAAATTTGTATGTTTTATTCCTTTTTATGGCTGAAATGTACCTAAAATTACATTAAACATCGTCTTTTTATTCATGTTTCTTTAAATAAAATTATTTTTGTGTTTACCGTTTTTTTTAAGTATTTGCCTAACATGCCTAAATCACAGTTTTTCGTCCTAAATACATAGTTTTTAAGGCCTAAAAAAGGGCCTTTTTAGCTGTTTTTTACGTCCTAAAATCCCGTCTCTACTAATGATTGACGCAAAATAGGCATGGTACACTGTTTTCATAGTTGAAAAACTTGTTATTTTCTTTAATAATTTTAATGCGAAGCAAACACCGCTGAGTCTGCTACATATCTGCTCTATTCGTTGATCCCATTTTAGCGTATCATCTATAGCAACACCCAAGAAAGAACAATGTTTGGTTAATTTGAGTTTTTGGTTATTTAAGGCTATACTACTCGGAGTTTCAGTACCTTCATTACATTTGAAAAAAATGCATCGCGTTTTATCTCTATTTATCTGTAAAAGATTTACTTGAAACCATTGTTCCGTAAAATTTAATAATATTGAGCCGTTTCGAATTAAACAAGGAAAGTCGACACCACTAAACAGCAAGTTAGTATCGTCGGCATAATTCACAATTTGCTGATTGCAATTGGAAATATTTTCAAACATATCATTAATAAAAATTAAGAATAATAGAGGACCCAGGATACTGCCTTGTGGTACGCCAATATTTCTTGTTGTATACGAGTATGCTGGACCACTAATACTATGTAGTTTTACGGTTTGTTTTCTATCGACTAGATATGATCTGAACCAGTCATTAGCTATGCCCCTGATACCATATGCTATTTATGTATAAGTAGAGCCTGTATTTATTCACAATACGCTTCAAAAGTCATTGTTACAAGTTTGTTTTGTTATATCAAGAAACAAGTTTCAATTGTATCTTGCTTTTATTAGAGCAAGCAGTGAATAGGACCATCGAATTATCTAAAAAAAAATAATTGTGCTATCAAGTGACATACATTGTATATTATTTTACCACGCCTAACGTTTCCAATGAAATAGAGACAAACTTATATAATTCTAGAACTAAAGGGCGTTTGCTTCTCTCCATCAATAACATTAACGTTTTTTGTGACTTTACGTGTAGATCATACCATTGTGAAAGATAGCAAGCTTCTGTAATCTTGCCACTCTAAAGTAAATTTATAGTAAAACAAACAATAGTAAAACAAACACCAATTATATTCAACTTCTTTACCTTAAAGATTATTTCACTACCAAGCCAATGATATATTATCAGTTGCGAAAATGCCACACAGGAGTAACAAATACTGCTTACAATGTTGGCAGTACCCGTTCCACCCTAAAAAGAAAACACTTTGAAGATTAACATCAATAAGGAATTTTGATGGCATAAGAGTATCCAATATCTAATTTCGCTTTGAGTTAGTTTAGTTTTATGTTGTGCAAAATAATAGCAGTAACAGAAATTATAACGCTGGGTATGGTGAACCTCCACATCCTACCTTATATAGGTGGTGTTGAATTACCTGTAATATATTAATTTGAAATGTGATATGAAACCGAAAATTCCTCAATTCCAGTTGGTGTGGGTACAATTTATCGAGGAGGAGATTAACTACTATACTTGAAGGCAAATCCATTTTAAGAAGAAATGTTTTCATTTTCACTGTTTTTGAATGTATGGGATGACTAGTATGGATTGTAAGTGAAATCTGTAAGAAGAATCCAAAGCGTATGAAAATCCTGTAACTTCATAAATTTCGAGTGTTCTGCTTATTTGGAGCTTAAAGCCTTTTTGGGAAAGAAAACAAAAAACATGTCTTCTTTGGTATAATTTCACTTTGCTAAATTTTGTCTCCCCTTTTTGTCGACATTTTCAAGCATTTCTATAATGTAGTTACAGGTATTTTTTATCATTAGTTATCTAACATTTTGTTTACTTTTATCCCATAAAACTTTAACATGAAAGTTACCTATCAGTTTCTCCCTGCATTTTCATGCGCCTTTCACTTTGCATCGTATATATTTCCTTTTCTCTTTCTTTTAATTTTCTTCATTTTAGTCTTCAATTCTTATCTCTTTGTCTTTCTTTTTTATATAACTAATTTTTGCACGTTTATTTTCTTATTAATAGAGCAACGCAAACTGCGCTGAAAGCCAGTGACTGACGCATAAAAGTTTACACAAAATAAACACGGCCGGGACAATTCGGTATAAGCGTCAGTATAACTGCGACTCGAAAGCCGATCTGTTGTGTATGCATCTACGCTGTCGTATACTATATCGCAGTTCTACGTTTGTTTTGAAAATGTTTCCTACGTCGCGAAAACGACCAAAGTTGGACACAATAAGAGAACTTGTTGCAGAAATGCCTGATTTAAAGTGTGATGGCGCTTAAATTCAATATGTAGTATGTAAAATAGATTTAATGTGTTGGACGAAAAGTGATTGTCTACGGCAAGTAAATAGTGCAGGGCATGCTTCAAAAAAAAATTCCACACGAGATTATGACAAATTTAAATTTAATTTATGTGTTACCTTTATTGCATGTAATTTACCATTTCATTTACTAAGGAAGAAAACATACGTCTCGTTTTGGAATAAATATTCGGACTTTAAGTTACCAAGTGAGAGAACATTACAGAGTTGTGCCATCTGCTCATGAGCATGTCGAGAAAAGAATTAAATCGGAGTTGCAAGATAAAGAACTGTGGTTATGTGTGGACAAAACAACAGATCGTAAAAAACATTCTGTGGTTAATGTGATGGTACGCACAATGGAACCACATCGACCGTCACCCTCAACTTTACTAGCTTCCAGACGAATACAACAATGCACTGCCGAAGTAATTTCAATGTTGGTGTTAAATACATTGGAAAAGTTTGAACTTTCAACAAATCAACTGTTGATGTTTATGAGTGATGGTGCCGCAAACATGCTTGCTGTAGGTCGATCTCTTAAAAAACATTGTGCTAACTTGCTGCATATTACATGTAAAATTCATACTTTCAGTCTCGTGGCAGATAGTATCAGAAAATGTTATCCCGAGGTAGACGCTCTAATAGCACATACAAAAGCTGTGTTTGTAAAATCCCCAAAACGTATTTGGGAATTTCATAGACTATGCCCCGGTATTCCTGAACCACCACAACCTATTCTTACTCGTTGGGGAACATGGTTAGAGGCTGCATTTTATTATCTTAAATATTTTGAGAATATAAAGAACGTGATTTTAGAATTCGACCCAAAGGAAGCTGCGGCTGTCAAGGTAAGCCGCTTGAAATTTCAGGATAGTCAAGTTAAAACAGATTTGGAAATTATTCAGAACAATTACGTGGGACTAGCGGATGCGATAGAAAAACTACAAAATTCTTCGGTGTCGTTAGTGGAATCTTTGCAAATAGTGCAATATGTTCACGCACAGCTATGCGCGATAGAAGACGCAAGAAATGTTTGTGTTTTAGAAAGGTTTGAAAGTGTTTTAGATAAAGACTCTGATTTTGTCACATTAAGACAAATTTGTGAAGGTGCGTCAACAGAACCGTTAAGTTATTTGAAAGATTATTTTACTTACGCAAATATAGCGTCACTAGATGTAGAACGTTCGTTTTCGGCATACAAAAACACTTTTTCTCCACGCCGCACTCACTTTGCCGAAACAACTTTGGAAACATATCTAATGTTACAAATATTAAATAGACATTATCCACTTTGTGATTTCACGGAGGACTCTTAAAACGGTAAGTGTTTGAGCACGTATCACATTTAATTTATTTTGTGTAAACTTTTATGCGTCGGCCACTGGCTTTCAGCGCAGTTGCGTTGCTCTACTTATTAACTCTTATTTAAAAGTTATGTCAATTATTATAAAATACTAAAATTACTTACAGAAGTAAGCAGCAAACGTGTAAAGTTAAAGACGAATTCGATATAAATGCATGCAGACGAATTCTTTTTTACGTGCGGAATCTTTAAATGTTTTGTTCCGCCTTTTATTTGTATATAAATATTGAAAAATAAAAAGCCAAAATTTTATAGTTTAAAGCGTAAACTTTTTATTATCGTAAGTTGAAAAAAGAAACTGATTCGGATTTCAGATTGTTACAATATCAAATAACTTAAGACTTCTACACATTTACATACAGTTTTCAAACTCCTGTAATTTCATTTACAGGGGCGATGCAGGAAACTTCTTATTTCACAAAATTTGTATGTGTGGCCGAATTTCGTAGGGACAACATGTAACTGAAGAGATAAGGGAGATGGTTAAAGTAGCGAAAGGTGATGGTGTGAGAGCCCACTTAAAATCCATTTTCAAATATTACTTGTCACGGCGAACTTGGTTAAAATTTAGAAAAAAACAAAATATGGTAATTTCTTTTAGTTGCCCTAACTTCATTATTTATTAAGGGATTGAGATACGGTTTGAATTAATGTTCATGGTAATTTAAATACTTTTATGAGCACTTAATAAAACCAATATCAGTTTTGCAAATTTGTAGAAATCTATCTTAACTTCAAAACTTTAAATTGGTACCATTTAATTTTTTTGGAACTCTTAAGAGGGGATTTTTTCTGATGTAACACGATATGTAAACGTTTTCAGAATTTTGAGAAATGTTTGATTAAAATTTTTACGGACAGAAACCTCTAGCGCCGTGATCACAAACATTTTTTTGTTTATCTGCGAAATTATGTTTCGTAACAAAATATACGCTTATCATACTTGCCTGTCAATATTGTTTATCAGTGTCAGTGTGAATAGTTCAATTAATAATGCAAAATTTTGAAAAATGTGATTTATTTTGTACATATATCAAGTGCTATGAGTTCTATTGAGCTCAATATCCAGAAAGGCGTATGCCTGACCGTAAAACGATATTGGGGTTAGACAAGAATCTATAGAATTCAGGTTCATTTGCTGCAGCAAGGCCAAAGAAGTGCAACAAGATTAATGAAGAAAGAGAAAAAATAGCATTAGCTTGTGTTAATGACAATAAGTGTGTTTCCTCTATAAAAATTTCAGAATGTTGATGTACCAAAAGCTGGAGTTTCAGAGATTCTGAAGAAAAATAAGTACGATATAAATTTAAACCATCTCAAACACTGACCTGGAAATGCAGAGAAAAGACTTTAATTTTGTAACTGGCATTTGGGCCAAGTGAACGCATACCCAAATTTCAAGAATATCATTTTGTGGACAAATCAAACGATATATACAAATTGTGGAATGCTTAACATAAAAAACATTACTACTCCCAAAATAATTTACAGCTGACTCCTCCGGTTCGAAACCAAGTTGGATTCGATTTCAATGTTTGGTGCGGCATAATACGTAATATGAATTAGTCATAAACGAAGAGAAGACAAAGTATATGGAAACAAGAACAGGGGCAAATGGAGCAGGAAACAAACTGAGGGTGGAAATGGATGATAAAGTGTATCAGTTTGAAAAAGTAAGCTTAAAACTGTGATGAAGAACCAGAAATAAATAAAAGACTGGCAAAAGGAAGGAAAGCTATGGGAGCCTTATCCAGACTGTTAAAATCGAAAAACGTCTCCAAAAATGCTAAACTGAAAGTATATAAAACAGTTCGGTTCCTTACGGAAGTGAAATCTGGATAATGAACAAAAACATAAAGAAAAAGTTAGATACATGGGAAAGGAAAGTGCTGAGGAAGATATTAGGAGGAATTAAGGATGAAAATGGACACTGGAGAAGACTGTACAATCGTGAAGTAGCATACAGATACAAACATCCAAGTATCACAAATGTAATCAGGGCTCAGAAAATAAGCTGGTTGGTACATGCACATAGAATGCCTGAAATCAGGCAAGCAAAAAAGTGCTATTAGGAGGAGTTGGCGGCAAAAAGAAAAGGGGACGTTCAAAAAGGCAATGGCAAGATGCAATGAAAGAAGATCTAATATGGGTTGGTGTACAAAACTGTCAAGCAGTGGCTGAGGACAGATCCAAATGGAAGAAGCTTGTTGAGAGACTCAAAGCCATAAGCCTCTAAGGCTTGCAGTGCTTATTTATATATATATTGTTATATTCAACATTTACATCGGAATTCGGCTGCCAATCTAGAGCGTATAGGGTGTTTAGAATAGCCATCCGATTGTGATGAAAGTCACTCTAGCTGGTGAAAAGGTAATTTTCGTAGCCAAAATTCGCCCCAGGCCAACTGGCCTTGGAAGGGGGTACTATAAGTCCAGATAACGACGACCTTAGTGTAACGAAGATAAAACTCTGCAATTTCTCCCTTTGTAAATCGTCAAAATTAATGTAAAATTCTTCTAAAACAGACAACAGGGTATATACATAAGTATTTCTAACATTATTCCGTAAATTAAATCGCTGTCCTAAAGTTATTAAGAAAATCGTCAGTAAAATTTCATATTTAAACCTTGTCAGTTGTAATTTAGGTCATAGGGTCGTCAATTTTAGTCATCTGGTAGCGTCAGCACATTCATTCTCTCATGTTACTTCTATAAATAATTTCATTCATCGAAATTCGCCATAAATTACGTTTAGAAAGAAATCATCAAGATCTGCTATGGAATGGAACAATCGCTACCGAGATTAAATAAAGCAGTAGAGGAATGCCAGAAATTTCATCAATTCTAGTTCAGTTTTAGTAGAATCAACTAATGTTTTGGCGGCGGTCTCAGTTTAAGTGTTCGTTATTGAAATTTAGAGTAACTAGAAAGTGATTTTAATATAAAAGAATGGATAATTTAAATGAGCGGCTTAATGTGAGGATAATTGCAACTAATGGAACGGTACGTTGGTTTCCAAGATCACCTGATTTGGCTCCTCTTGATACCTTTTTATGGGGTACTGTTAAAAATAAAGTCTATGGTCCGACATACAGAATTGGAAGAAGCAGTACTTGAGGCACTTCAAAGTATTAATGGCAATACTATCCGTAAAGTAATTAATAATTTTCAGAAACGGTGCCAAATCTGCAATGCAAACAATAGTGGTTTATTTGAGTAATTATTGTTAATTATTGTTTTTTTAGGTTAGTTCTTTTTAATAAAGTTTTGTAAGTTTACATACGTATTTTTTGTTTAGTAATGTAATTTCTCAGAAAACTTGATAAACAAGAAGCAAAGTTTTTCTGATCATGACGCTAGTGATTTCTCTGTAAAATGATAATCTAATTTTTTTCAAAAATGTGACGACGTTTCTGTGATACATCATTGTATTCAGAAAAAAATTCTCTCCTAAAAAGTAAAAAAAAAATTGCATGGTACTAATTTTAAATTTTGAGGTTAGGATAGATTTTCAAAACGTATATTAGTTTTACTAAGTGATAATAAAAGTATTTAAATTACCATGAAAGCAAGTTCAAACCGCATCTCAATCTCTTAATTAATATAAGAGTTACGGCAACTAAAAGAAATTTGAAGATTTTGATTTTTTGTTTATTCTAATGAAGTTGGCCATGACCAGTAATACTTGAAAACGGATTTCTAATGGGCTCTCGCATCATCACCTTTTTGCTAATTTAACCATCGCTCCATATCTTCAAATTCAAAAGTTCAAATACCGATGTTGTCCCTACGATTTGAACATTTCTTTGATCTCTTTCTTTTAATAATTTTTTAATAAGTTTCTGTTTCCAACATTTTTTAACAAAATTAAAAGAGTGATTCAAGCTATGATGGTGCTGTGATAAAGCGGTGGCATTAATATTTTTGGATTTAATGTTGTATTAGTGGGCGTAAATCCTTCTATGTTGGTGTTGCTGTCTGTCCTTTGTATGTTCCCTCACAGTGATTACAGCCAATTTTATGAGTGAGTAAAAAATTTTTTGTTATTTTGAAATGGTTTGTGTGCAACTGTTGAATTGAAAGGCTTAAGAATTTTTTATATTACTACACATAGTGTTGGATGATAATTTAGAGTAACATAATTTCTAGGTGTTTCGTCATTTTGATCATCATATTTTCTGTAGTATTTTTAATTTTGTATATTCTCTTTTTTACGTGCTTGGATATTTCATTTTATTAACATATTTCTAATTTTATTTATATTTTGGCGCAATGTTCTTTTTCTGAGAAAGCATAATATCGATCTACTACGTTAACAATGCTTATTTTATATTTTAAAGTTGCAATTGGGTTAAAATTTAAATATCTTTGCAGAATGTGTGGTTTCAAAGAACCAGTTAGCTTGGATATTTTGTTTTTTTCTAATTAATAATATGTCTAAAACTACTATCTTTACTTTCGTTCTCAATAGTGAATTGTACTCGGGGTGGAATGTGTTAAATGCTTCTAATATGTCAATTAGTTTTTCTAGTGGTATTGCTAGATTGTAATTATCAACGTATCCTTTAAAAAATGCGATATGTATTTTAATTTTTTTATTACTACTGTTTCTAATTTTTCCATTACAAGATTCGCAACAACAGCAGAAATGGACGAGCACATGGCTGTTCCAAAAGTGTGTACGTTTTGTTATTAATGCTAAAGTACGCTACACTAAGACATGAGTCCAAAGCATTAATAAATTCATTTTTATTAAAGGTAGTATGGCTTTCTAATTCACTCCATTTCTCTTCAACGCATTTCAATGGGATGTTGGTGTGAAAAGAAACCCCATCTGAACTAACTAATTGGTTATCTTTTGGTAAGCAAATTTAGGAACTTATGGTCAAAAATAAGAATGCAAACAATGTAAATCCATAAGGAATATTTTTCGTTGTTTCATCAACTTGATTACAAATGTTTTGAAATGGACAAATAAGACAGAAACTACAGGAAAAGATAAAAGCTTCAGCGCAAATAGGCAGAAGTATTATTAGAGCAGCAAAATGTCATCCCTTTATTACTTAAAGTATGTCTATTGAAACTGAATTTACAGATCAGATCATGGTCTAAAGCTTTAGTAAGTTTCATGATCGGAAAACACAGGTGAAATTCAAAAACATCTTACCTGTAATACCTGCGTGTGTATCAGTATTTTCGCAGCACTATTAAAATACGTTAAAATCATTTTCTTGAGGTTCAAAACCAACAAAGTTGCAGTGACATTCTAAGAAACAAAATGCAAATTGACAGCGTTCTAGAAATTCTGGCTTTTCTGAACGTTTTCAGTAAAGTGATCTAAAGGACCAAATCCAGACAAAACGAAGATGCCTAAGTTTGAATATTTTTCTTGGGTTAAATGGAATTCCAAACAATAATACAAAAAGCGGTTTTTGGATGTAAGCTCACAGCTGCTGGAAGAATATTATATCTTACCATGATTGTTAGTTGCAATATAGTAATGCATATCATGAAACAACCAAATGTGTATTGCAAAAATAATGGAAATGAAAGAATAACACCCAATTTTTTAATAAATCTGGAAAAAAGTGCATTATTTTCGTAGTGGTATACATTTTATACTTACTCATTTATCATCTCGTGGTGAATAATGCATTGTTTCAAAATTCGTGCTTCTTTAAAATAGGAATTTGTAAATGAAATGCTTCCACTGTTTCCAAATGCTTCCTTCAATACATGCTCCAATCTGTCCCGAAGTATATTTAATTGGGCAACGCATAGGCCGATTAAACATATGTACAGTAGATCGAAGCATACAGAGTTAACGGCTAGGTAACTTGTCATAAAGATAACAGACAATTTGTAAAAGAATTCATACTCTCCCATCTTAAAAGGCGCGGGAATTAATAATCTAAAGTTTATTACCATAGGTGAAACTGTAGTTATAGCAACAAAAAGGCCCGATGTTAGTGCGTACAGCCCTAGTATGGATCTTGTGAATTTATCCACGGTTTGAACATATTCGTTCTGTTTGTTGCTGTGATTGTTGAATGTATTTGATTCCAGATATTTCAATAATGATAGAAGTGTTGCTACATTTCTTAAAATAGTCAAATACTTTGCTATTAAATTTACTGCAGGAATCAGTATGCGCGCCGTTTCGTTTAACAGCACCATATTGCCTGATCGTACCGCTGTCAGAGTATTCATGAAAAGTAGGATTAACAAACACGTAAAGAGTACAATATGCAATATTAATTTAATAACTTGTGTCTGTTTTTTCTTTGCAGGAAGGAATCCTTCGATTAATAGCAGTCGTTTTGTTCGTAACAATGCTTCGATATTACTGGCTTTAGTCATTTTAATTAATACAATAATTCTTTAGCCTTTTTGCATTCATATATCTATCGATAGGTAAGAGCTACTTATAACTAAAGAGTTTATATACGCTTTCCTCCTACCAATTTCCTCCGCATCGAAAATTATTTCATCATTGTGCTATTATGTCACATTATCCTATTTCATTCGCTTACAATTTTATCGCTATTATCTTATCGATGTATACGGGAAAGAGGATAAAACATATAATTACAAGATACGTTTCATATTTCGATGGTTCAACATATTAGTTGCGTTTTTAGCAACAAAGAAGAGCACAAGCTAATGAAAATATATTATAAAGTAAGGGAAGACGAGAAAATGAAGGTTTAACTCCATTTTTTATGTCAGAAACCTTATAATTCGTGGTCTAAATATGAATCTAAATTCTCTTAGAACAAATTTTTAATTTTGAAAAATAGAATATTTCGACTTGATGGAAATATCCTGGCAGGGTCGCCAAATTGGTTATGTTACAAATAACAATTAAAAGATTTGAATTGGGGAGATAATCTGTTTTGTTTTTATTTTAAGTATTTAGTTACAAAGGAAAAAATTAGTTTAATCTAATTAAAATTACTTACAGTTATGTGGTGGCGTGTTTTTTATGTGTGCGTGTGCGTGTAAAATCCTACTGGTTCCTTCTTCCCTCTACTTCATGAAATCCTCTTATTTTTGATTCCTTCTTCCCTCTTCTTCGTAAAATCCCCTTATTTTGAAGCCCACTGATGATTTTCTTCAATTAAATTTCTTCAAATGGTTCTTAACATTTTGTGACTGATTAAATATCGTTAACAATCGTTGGATATCATTTATAGTTCACTTGAAATGTTTTTTATATATTTGCAGTGGTGACTTTCACGTTGTTTTAACTTTTTTGTCTCAATTTTCTAAAAGTCAATCGAAAAGATGTTATCTGTTAGAATTGTTTTTCGTTGCTGACTTCTGTTTTTTCTCGTCGTCCCTAGCATAGCCAATCTAATGACTTGATATTTAAATTTTGATGTTTTGAACTTCCTACTCGGTGTCGTAGGTAACGTAAGGGATTTTAACGGTCATTTCCAAATACAATGTGATTTTTGTGTGTGTGTCTCATTTTTACAAATAATGTTTTTAATATATAAATAACTTAAAATAAGCTGAGATTTTGACTCTCCCCTGTAACATGTCATTAACCGAGTCTTTTTTTTTTAAAGAAAAGATTGATAATATAAATAATCAAAAATGTCGGAACTCGAATATTAATCGAAAATAATTCAAGTTCCGCATAAAACTCTATTAAAATTTAATCTCGGCGAATTTTGATATAATATTAATTATAATGAATTTAACATACGCTGTTGGAGCATCCCATTACAATTACTAAAAGATACTATGCAAGGGGTCTACATCTCTAGCGAGATGATATAACATTGAACATAGTATTGCGCGACTTTAGATTACGTTAAATAGTAACGGTAAGCCATTGTGAAAGTGAAGGTTAGTGAACGTTTCCTATGTTTCATTCTACACTATCTTCTGAATGTGTTTTATTCGAGATGCATTACACCTTACTTTTGGGTTAGAAGATATTTACAATTTTTTTTAATTTGCTTTGTAAATGTTTACCGAATTCTTCATATTTCAAGACTAAACTCTACGGTAGATGGCTACTATAGGACACGCGAAGCCACGCTGCCATGCTGAAATGGCTTGCCGTTATACATGGTGCAAATAAATTGTCAAGGAGGACAAAATTTGGTAGATACGAGGGTTGTCTTTTTAGTTCTGCATATAGACACAACAGCAAACAGTTTGAAACCAACTCTTAAAGCAGTAACGAGGGTCACGCTATGTATTTTGAGATACAAGAAAACTAGAAGTCTTTTTACGAAAATGATTTTGTTTATGTTTAAAATAATCTCCTCCTGCATCAATGCACTTTTCACGTAAATGTTTCTTCAGGTTGAAGAACAACCAGAAATCACACATAGCCAAATCAGGCGAATAGGGTGGATGTTAAATGACTTTTACCTTATTTTCACGTAAAAATTCAACTGTCTGCTGTGCACAGTGTGACGATGCGTTGTCGTGATGCAACATTAACCCGCGAATGTTGGCTGACCCAAGAACTGCAGGTAAACATTTTGTGGTGTACCAGTTTGCTGTGACTGTACGTTGATTTTCCAGCTTCATTGCTTTTACTAATCCGGTACTACGGAAGAAAACTGCGTACATAACTTCCCTGACAGCCCTTTGCCTTTTGGCCATTGTTGGTGTTGGTGCATCTCCGTGGATCCACACGCGGCTCTCCTGGCGGCCAGGAATATCGTAAAATGGGATGTAAGTTTCATCACCTGCTACTATCTTTGATAGAATGCGATGTCCACCATTATTTAACATTTTCAACGTTTTCCGAGCGATTCTTACTCGCTCCGCTTTTTGGAAATCGGTAAGCGTGTGTGGCACCCAACGAGTAACAATTTTTTTCATCCGAAGATGACCATGTAAAATTGAATTTACTGTTGCGGATCCAACACCAAGAGTTGCTTCAATCACTTGATAAGTGCATCTTGGATCTTCGTCCATCATACGTCTCACACTCCCAATGTTTCCAGCGGTAACTGAAGAACAGGGCCTACTGGTACGTTCCTCATCACCAATCGTACCTACCACGTTTACTCTATGACAGCAGCGATTCAACTGACAGTCAAAGCTTACTACTTAAGGATGGTGGTATTTAGAAATGCAGTGTTGCCAGCTCTAACTTCTCTACTTTTGTGGCATCTCAAAATATATAGCGTGTCCCTCGTATAAGACTCATCAGTTGGAACAGTAAAAACTGCTATTATGTTAAAGGCATCAACCGCTTCTTCCAGCGACTGGGACCGATGACCACATAACTCATTCTTGATTCTAGGAAAAGTAACCTACAGGAACCTAGTTTTTTCAAAGCCAAGTCATCATACAGAAGTTTTCGGATTGAGGTCTTTCAAACGCTTAAGGATTTCTCAATCTCGCAATATGTCACATGTCGATCTTCCTTGATCAGTTGGCGTACATCGGCGACGTCTTTTGAGTGACTGTTGTCTTTGGTGGTACTATCTTACTATCCTAGGATCATCGTTGATGCTTACACGTTGGAATTTGCACTACCAAAAATTGTTGAACAACGTGGTGCTTTATTACCAAAAATATAAACCAACTTGACGAGACATTGTTGTTGAAATAATCCTCCTCGAAAATTATCTGGGCCCAATTCCATTTTTTTAGTGACCTGTAAGTTTTATAAATATGCTGTTGCTAAATAACATGCCGTATCTTGATGAAAATTTGGACTTAAGCTCAATAAATATTGAAATTAATTTTAACAGGCGCCTTTTACGCGGCTATTTGCAAAACTAAAAAGACAACCCTCGTACTAAGTTGCTTGTCTTAAATGGCATTTCCTGTATATTACTACAGATTTGAAATAATTCTCTAATTACCTTTATGACTGTATGCTATACTTATTTACAATAGTCGAGCAGATTTTTTATTAAACTAGTTACATTTCCCTATAAGTATCTAAGGAGCTGTGGATAAATTGAGAAAAAAATTCGACGTATTTGTGAAGTGCATCGATTACATATTTTGCTTGAACATAGTTATCTTCGTTTCTTTTTTATTTGTTGTAGGCTGTTGTTAATGTTTGCTAAGCTTCATTATAATAGTGTGTCGATTCAAAGTGCCATTACATTTACAAAAAAGTGTGATGGAAGTGTGTTTCTGGTTCTTATTTATTTGTAGGCATAGTACTATACAAAAATTGACTCCCCTCCAGCTGTCTTTTGACGGAGTTCTACCGTGTACCGAAGAAATTTATATTTTCAGGTTATTGTGTTAATGGTTGACTACCAAGTATTAGAAAGAAATATAACAAACAATAAACAGTTACAACACAGAAACTGGTAATCAAAAAATACGTAATAAAGTAAAGATGTGTGTGAACGTGTAAATTTCCAGAAATCGCGTCATTTTGCATATTTTATGTAAGTAGCTACATATCACAGATAGTTATACACAACGTTGGTGTAGTTCTTACAAAAGGCATGTGTATTTACCTTTCAAGCGTTAAGCTACATAGAATGTGTAATTTACTTACCGTTAATATGTGATTATTCCAAATTTCTTTACAATGCTTAGGTAAATATCTGCTGTTGTTTTGTAATGATACATACGAATGTAATTACCGCGTTATTGAAAAAAAAATTCAATTAGTTAGACGTTGAATCCGGTTTAGTCTCGGTAATTCTTTATATATGGATGAAAAGAACGTCAGTTAATAAGATAAAAAAGTGCTAGTTATTTCTGTTATTACTTCACGAGAAAAGTGAATACCTGCCGCACTGACATTTTGCTTATCTGCAGTGTATAAGATATTATTAAAACCTAACAGACTTCAAGTGCTTACTTAAATAAACATTTTATCCAATCACACATTAATACGTGTTAGTGGTCGGGAAGCAACATTCATCGTTAGCCATTTCATCCTTGTACCTGTTGCACCACGCGTATGTTAGGGTGCTGAGGTAAGTTAATTCGTCTAATAAATAAAATAAAAACTATGAGGATGTGGTTTGATTTATTAATTTATTAACTAAACATACATATTCATTTTAAAACTGATGTAAATATTCTAATTTGTCCCTATTATTATAATCACCAACTATTCTCAATAAGCATTCATCAGCCAGGGTCCACATATTTGTTTAATTTTACAGGCCGCTGCAAGTTATTCGAAATACATATCGCACTTTCCGCAGCCTATCGATGAACCTCCAAATACTACTATTGCAACTAATTTAGCAGGGTTGTTGTTTTTCTGGTAACTCATTTGCAAGTGTACATCTACGCATTTTAGCTATATCGGCAACGGAAACGTAATCATTCCAGATTTTAAAGCAAAATCTGATTCATTGTTGTAACGCGCTATTGAGCCCATTTCAGCCAAGTAGTTCTTAATATTTTTAGTTAAATGGAAGAAGCATGCTCACGGCCGGCGGGAAAGCATTCTGTTATTGCGGTGGTAGGTACTTGCCTAAAATCACAATTGATGGACCTTGGATTTAAATTTGGTAGAAGTATTTTTATTGCTTCAAACATCTGTACATAAGTTTGACATTGTTTATTTGGTAAAAGTGCATAAAGTATTGAGTGCACTTCACCATATCGTTTAGCTGTGACTACATAAACTTGGGAAAATAATTTTGGTGAATTACATTAAATTTGTTTGTAAATGTGTTCTTGTACGATAGACAAATGCCACAAATTCAATTAATTAATTTCAATAATATTTTCATGAATCCTTATTAATCACTAAAGTAAATTAACTACATAATCGAACTGTTTTATCGCAAGCTGTATACACCTCTAAACATAACTTTGAAATAGGTACCTACCTCAAATAAGTAAAACACAAGTAAATTGCAATAGGTTGACTGAAATCTAGAAAATTTAATGCAATATAACATAAATTGTTAATGAAATAAATATGTAAATAAAGTAGAATTCATACGACAAAATCTTTACTTCGTTGAACCTAATATATTCCTTTTTATCAACAGCGTTATATAAAATTTGTTGTTAAAGATATTAGGCAACGTAATTGCCATTCGATCACGTTGGTGTGGTCCAACATTCACATATAACATAGTGACCAAATGACTCACCATACACATAATTTGGTGATTTATTATTGGGGTTGAAACGAAAAAAAGTGTACGGTATTTTGTAAGCTAATTAGCGGTGTCAACCTCATTACACCAATATTAATTATTTTCCAAAACGTGAATGGCGACTTGGGATTGTACCCGACCCCCCAGTAACACTTGCCACACAGGTGCTTTACTCTCAGTTGCTATAAGTACACGCCCGGCCATAATTATTTGCCCATCTACATTTTTGTTTGGATTTTAGAAAATTATTTATTTATTGTTATTTAAGGGTTATAACTATTTACCTACAAGTAAAAGAACGAATTCATATTAAGTAATTCCGTAAAAGTCTCCTTGGATACTTAGTTATCGACTGAATCTCCTTACTCCGATAGTTAGGGGTCCAGGTAGGGCCATAAAAAGACCCGAAATGCAATATAATTATTCTTCACTAATAAATAAAGCTGGCCACGAGCGGTACCGCGCAGTAGCGTAGAGTAGACCAGGCCTCGCGTTCCACTAGAGTTATTCTGCTAATAGAGATGTTTGCTGCCGCAAATAATTTCGCTCATCTTTTAAATAAAAATTAAATAACACGTGCTCAAACACTTACCATTTTAAGAGTCCTGCGTGAAATCACAAAGTGAATAATGTCTGTTAAATATCTGCAACATTAGATACGTTTCAACTGTTGTTTCGGCAAAACTAGAACGGCACGAGGAAAAAATGCGTTTATATGCAGAGAACGAACGTTCTACATCTAGTGACGTAATATTTATATATATATATATTTGCGTAAGTAAAATAATCTTTCAAATAACTTAACGATTCTGTTGACGCACCTTCACAAATGTGTCTTAATGTGCCAAAATCAGAATTTTTCTCAAAAACACTTTCAAATTTTTCTAGAACAGAAACATTTTTTGCGTCTTCAATCGCGCATAGCTGTGCGTGAACATGTTGCACTATTTGTAGAGATTCTTCTAACGGCACCCCAGGATTTTGTAATTTTCCTATTGCATCTGTTAGCCCGAAGTAATTGTCGTGAATGATTTTTAAATCCATTTTAACCTGACTATCTTGAAATTTCGACTGGCTTTTCTGGATAGCGGCAGCTTCCTTTGTATCGACTTGTAAAACCACGTTCTTAATATTGTCAAAATATTTATGATAATAAAACGCGGCCTGCAACCATGTTCCCCAACGAGTTAGAATAGGTTCTGGTGGCTCTGGTATACGGGGGCACAGTCTGTGAAATTCGCGAATACGTTTCGATGATTTGACAAATACTGCTTTGGTATGTGCTATTAAAGCGTCTACCTCTATCCGCCACAAGATTGAGAGCATGAATTTTACACGTAATGTGTAACAAATTAGCAGAATGCCTTTTAAGAGACCGGCCTACAGAAAGCATGTTTGCAGCACCATCACTCACTAACATCAAGAGTTGGTTTGTTGAAAGTTCAAACTTGTCCAATGTATTTAACACTAACTTTGAAATTGCTTCGGCAGTACACTGTTGTATTCGTTTAGAGACTAATAGAATTGAAGGTGCCGATTGATGAGGTTCCAATTTGCGTGCCATTACATTAAGAATAGAATGTTTCTTCCGATCTGTTGTTTCGTCGACACATAACCACAATTTTTGATCTTTCAACTCCGATTTTATTTTTTGTTCAATATGTTCGCGCGCAGATGGCACAATTCTTCGTAACGATGTTCGACTTGGTAATTTGCACTCCGAATAGTTATTCCAAAAGCAGGTAAATGGTTTCTTGTCTAGTAAATTAAACGGTATATTACATGCGATAAACGTAGCGCATAAATTAAATATAAATTTTTCATTGTCTCGTGCGCAATTTATTTTTGAGACATGCTTTTCACTAAACGTTGTCTGGACCAACACATTAACGAGATTTTACAGATTACACATTTAATTTTAGCACCTTCATATATTAAGTCTGGAATTTCTGCAATAAATTTTCGAAGTTTGTCCGACCGCGGTCGTTTTGCTGACGAAATCATAATTTTTCTAGGACAGATAAACAATTGCGCAAATGACCGGCAGCGAAAATGTCCGTACTGCTCCGCAGACGAAGTAATACTACCGTTCCTCTCGGTCCGAACTGATTCTACGCCGATGCGTGGTACCGCTCGTGGCCAGCGTTACTAATAAATATTTAAGGTAGTGCAGGTAAAGATAACAACTCCCTATTTACCCGAACTAGAATTATGATTATTATGAATATAAATTTAGTTGTTATTGTTCTTTTAAACAGTGAATATCCTGAATAAAATTATCTAAAATTAATATTAAAATGCCGAAAACAAGAGAGTTGCTTTTAGAAATCCGCACAATGATTGCTGCTTTACATAATCTTGGCCGATGTAACAAGAGATATCTATTGAAATTAAGTCGCCAAACTGTTGACTATAACGTTAAAGAAATATCAAAAGGCTAGCACGCTGACACATTATTAAATAGAAAACGAACAGGACAACGAAAAGTGACAACACCAGCGGAAGATCGTCGAATAATTATGACGAGTAAACGGAATAGATGAAAAACTGCACCTGAAATAACGGCTGAAATAAGTATTGAGCATGAAAAACGAATTAGTTTAACCACTGTGAAAGGGA
This sequence comes from Dynastes maya, assembly GCA_029619315.2. Taxonomy (NCBI): domain Eukaryota; kingdom Metazoa; phylum Arthropoda; class Insecta; order Coleoptera; family Scarabaeidae; genus Dynastes; species Dynastes maya. The sequence goes on along the minus strand of JAROYE020000003.1, from coordinate 56,366,185 downwards.
GGTTAAGAGAGGGTGGTTTATTTGGTCGAATAGCGTTACATAAACCACGCCTAGGCAAGCAAAATAAAATAAAACGGCCGCAGTGGGCAGCAACATTGGACAGTTGGTGAGTGGAAAAATGTTTTGTAGACTGATAAGTCCAAATTTGAAGTCTTTGGTTCCAAGAGAAGAACGTTCGCTCGAGGGTCGAAAGGAGAACAAGCAACAGAGTCACGTGCAGTACCTATAGTCAAGCATGGTGGCGGATTGGTAATGGTTTGGAGTTGTTTTGGCGGCGCATCCCTAGGAGAATAGATGGAATTTGAAGAAAAGAGCACTACCGGGAAATTTTGGAAACAATACTTTCTGGAATGAGAATAATCGGTGACTATTTTATATTTCAACATGATAATGATTCGAAACGCACCTCTAAACAGTGCCGCAAATATCTAGAATCGGTGGAACGTGAAAGTAATACCAAAACAATGAAATAGCCTCCTCAAAACCCAGATGGATAGGCAGGTGAAAATAGATCATCCAATTTACAAGGAATCGTTGTGGAAACAACTGCAAGAAATCTGGTTTAAAATAGAAATCGCTACTCTGACGAAATTGATAGAAAGAAAGCCACAAGTGTGCCACAATTATTAATAGTCAAGGTGACGAAACGAAGGTTTAATTTTTTTGTGTCAAATAAATTTTATAATTGAATAAAGACTCATTTTCTATCTTTTAAGAATATTTTATTAAATGCAAAACTACAATTTCTTTTGCAGTTAACACTTCCTTTATGCGTATTTCTTTGGGTGGGTAAATAATTATCACCGGTAGTGTATATACTGTGCCCGCCTAAGGTATATACATAGTTGTCCAGTTTGATAGTCCTCTACGTAAAAACGATAATACTTGTGATGAATATGTTTTTTAAATAACAGTTGGATAAAACATTTGAAGCAATTTAAGCAAATAAATATTAAGCATTCATTTTCATATACTCTTGCCAACCTAGCTGTACCTAGCTTTAATTAAAGCAAAGAGCGAATACGACCAGCGAATTATCTGAAATACACTTTAAGTTATGATGATAAAATCGTTGTTTCATGTGACACTACTTACAGTACCAAGAGATTGAAGTGAGATAAACGCAAGCTTATATAATTTAATAGCCAAAGGTTTTCTGGCGCGCTCCATTAAAACCATCAGTAGCTTCTGCGATTTCCTGTTTAACATATACCATTCCGACATGTAACATGCTTCTACAAGTTGGGCACTCTGAAAGCGATACACGTACAGTGGATACCGATTACACGATACGTGGTTCGAGGAACTTGGCATAACGAACCTCGGACTACGGACCATGTAACATATGTATGTGGTTTGCCATGACTCGCCATTCACTCTACCGTTTGTTACACGGTCTGCGGTCCGAGGTTTGTCATGCCAGGTTCATCGAACCACGGATCATGTAACTAGGTCATAACATGTACGAAATGTACATGTTATGATGAATAAATTGATAAATGTTAGTTGGTTATCAGCCGTTATCACAACTGGACTTTGTAAATTCATTTTAGATTTTGCTTTGGTTTGTGTTATTCTTATTTTTATTTGTAAAGTCTGCCGTAATTTTTTCCAAACACTTTACATTGTTGACTCGCATTTAATTAAAACGATAACAATACGCTAGTGATAATCACAACTATGGAAGCTTAAACCCATAATAGCAATTCTTAGATATAATTTTCCCACAATTGGGAAAATTCCAAAGAACCCGTTTGGATGATGTTGGAAATATTATACAATTTTGATTTGTTTGGACAATTGACATTGAGGGAAGTATGTTGACAATTTATTCGAAATTCCAGAGGATGTCTTTTTTCTTTTACATGGCTTTTTTTGTTCTTAGAATCAGTTAACACAATATTACTTTTGTACAAGGCGAGTAAACGGTTTTGGGAAAGGCAGCTTTTTCTCCAAAAAAGACCAAATTGAAATTAGCTATATGCCGATTAGAAGCGCGAATAGGCCAGGCCGTGTCGGGCCGGAGTATTTCAAATGCGAGACATGGGCCGGGCTTCTTTAAAATGAAACGGGCCGCCCGTTTGGCCCGGTAATTCTTCGATGAGGCAATTTTCAGAGATAGTGGCACTTTAAGTCGGCGCAATATTACGACAGAATTTAACAAACAATAATTAAAAACAAATAAATGATATGTTCGACGATGACCCCGTGTGAGTTATTCGTAATATATAGTATGAATAACTTATGGATGTTCAATGTTGACTCGTTGTGAGTAAGTCATATCGGGAAAGGTGAATGAGTGGTCCTGTACTCGCAAAAATTTTTTAATAAGAAAAAACTAACTTGCGACAGGTTTCGGGCACATGCCAATCTTCAGGCCAGAATTTGTAAAGAACAGTTAAAAATTATTAAGAATTTTTGTGAGTACAAGACCATTCATTCACCTTTCCCGAAATAACTTATACTATATAAAATAAATAATAAGAAAAAAACGAATTTCCAAGCAAAATGTGATACCAAATCGGGTACAGGGTGCAGTAAGTTCACAAATAAATAACAATATAATTTTTCTCTCAATTTATCTAAATCTACTTGGATAATTATGAGGATATGTTGTTAATCTGTTAAAAAAATTGAAGTATCTATTACAGATAGATACGGCGTACGGTTAGTACAAGTATTAGGGGGACCATTACAAATCCGTTGAAATATAGAAGGTGTTCTGTTTAAAATAAACAAGTTTCTATCAAAACACATTTTTTTCTCACTTTGGCAATTTATTTGTAACCACAAACCACTTCAGTATGATAGTGGGTTGTCCTATAGTGGCTGCCTAATGCAGGATTCAGTCGAAATATAAGGAACACCCGCAGAAGAGATATAAAAAGTTTATACAGCATTCTATTAAAAAATAACTTAGTTGCACCAGCCTGTGGATAACAGCCTTGTGAAGTTACAAATATTTATGTTATGTACTGACAATTTTTATTTTTATTGAAAGTAAATGAACTTTTTCCAAACGTTGGTTCACCTTGTACATCCTTATAAGTAGAGCAACGCAACTGCGCTGAAAGCCAGTGGCGAACGCATAAAAGTTTACACAAAGTAAATTAAATGTGATACGTGCTCAAATACGTTCGTGAAATCACAAAGTGGATAATGTCTATTTAATATTTGTAACATTAGATATGTTTCCAAGGTTGTTTCGGCAAAGTGAGTGCGACGTGAAGAAAAAGTGTTTTTGTATGCCGAAAACGAACGTTCTACATCTAGTGACGCTATATTTGCGTAAGTAAATTAATCTTTCAAATAACTTAACGGTTCTGTTGACGCACCTTCACAAATTTGTCTTAATGTGCCAAAAGCAGAGTCTTTATCTAAAACACTTTCAAACCTTTCTAAAACACAAACATTTTTTGCGTCTTCTATCGCGCATAGCTGTGCGCGAACATGTTGCGCTATTGCAAAGATTCCACTGACAACACCGAAGAATTTTGTAGTTTTTCTATCGCATCCGCTAGTCCCACGTAATTGTTCAGAATAATTTCTAAATCTGTTTCAACTTGACTATCCTGAAATTTCAAGCAGCTTACCTTGACAGCCGCAGCTTCCTTTGGCTCGAATTCTAAAATCACGTTCTTTATATTCTCAAAATATTTAAGATAATAAAATGCAGCCTCTAACCATGTTCCCCAACGAGTAGGAATAGGTTGTGGTGGTTCAGGAATACCGGGGCATAGACTATGAAATTCCCGAATACGTTTTGGGGATTTTACAAACAGCTTTTGTATGTGCTATTAGAGCGTCTACCTCGGGATAACATTTTCTGATACTATCTGCTACGAGACTGAGAGTATGAATTTTACATGTAATATGCAACAAGTTAGCACAATGTTTTTTAAGAGATCGACCTACAGCAAGCATGTTTACGGCACCATCACTCATAAACATCAACAGTTGATTTATTGAAAGTTCAAACGTTTCCAATGTATTTAATCCCAACGTTGAAATTACTTCGGCAGTGCATTGTTGTATTCGTCTGGAAACTAGTAAAATTGAGGGTGACAGTCGATGTGGTTCCATTGTGCGTACCATTACATTAACCACAGAATGTTTTATACGATCTGTTGTTTCGTCCACACATAACCACAGTTTTTTATCTTGCAACTCCGATTTAATTCTCTTCTCGACATGCTCACGAGCAGACGGCACAACTCTCTGTAATGTTCTCTCACTTGGTAGCTTAAAGTCCGAATATTCATTCCAAAACGAGACGTATGCTTTCTTCCTTAGTAAATGAAATGGTAAATTACATGCAATAAACACATAAATTAAATTTAAATTTGTCATAATCTCGTGTGGAATTTTTTTTTGAAACATGCCCTGCACTATTTACATGCCGTTTACAATCACCTTTCGACCAACACATTAAATCTATTTTACACACTACACATTGAATTTTAGCGCCATCGTCCTTTAAATCAGGCATTTCTGCAATAAATTCTCTTATTGTGTCCAACTTTGGTCGTTTTCGCGACGTAGAAAACATTTTTAAAACAAACGTAGAACTACGATATAGTATACGACAGCGTAGATGCATACATAACAGATCGGCTTTCGAGTCGCAGTTATACTGACGCTTATACCGAATTATCCCGGCCGTGTTTATTTTGTGTAAACTTTTATGCGTCAGCCACTGGCTTTCAGCGCAGTTTGCGTTGCTCTACTTATAAGAGTTATAAACATATAGAATGTGATTGGTTAACATGTTCGTCGGTCTTATGTTTAGCAAGTATTACCATAGAAGTCGGTATTCAGTATTTCAGCATGAACTTCTCCACAAAAACACTAACAGGACAAGCCTGTAGTAAAAACGATAAGTTGTTATTGTTCACATACAAACCTTAAAAGCTATTTCATTGCCCAACCAATGGTACACCGCTAATTGGAAAAAGACTATACCCGCCCAAGCTACGATGCTTATAATAGCAGCTGTTCCTGTTTCACCCTATAACAAAATGTTGGTCTTAAACATTTACTCTTAAAATTAGATAAAGTACTACATTTTATCCAACAATCCATGAATCATAATCATATATGTATGTACATTATAATGGGTTTATGACCAGATCGTTCTTTTAGACGATATTTTTAATTGGATAATTTCCGTAGTTTTTTAGTTATTATTATTATAAGCAGACAGCTATTTAGAAACTGAAGATGGTTTCCATAGCACAAAGCCCAAACGTACAGCAGAATTCGGTTATAGCGCAGTGACGGCGAGTTTTTAACCTTGCAACAACGCCGGGCACAGAGAGTTTCGCGCCAGATTAGAAATGAGGTTGCGGCGCCCACGACGCGACGTATATATGCAGATGAATCAGCAAGGGCTATCTCAGGGAATGAAATTATTGATTTATTGCAACAGTGTCTCATCAACCCTTCGCAGCGTTAGTCGCAATTATAGAGATAAATATATATACAGTGCGCAGCTCACTCTTCTGTTCAATTAAATATATGTATGTCTAACGTACGCAAGGAAAATAAACGACCGTTGGCTAATAAAGTCACTAAATTTATCAGTGAATTTCCTGATTTGAGCTATAATGGAACTAAGGTATTCTGTAAATTTTGCAAAATACCTTTAGTGTGCAGGAACAAAGGCGACTGTAAAAGACATATAAATAGTGTAAAGCAGAAAAATTAGAAAAATGGCGTGCCACCTCAAACCCAATTTAAGTTGGATTTACTTTTGATGTTTATTGCTTGTGGTCTCCAGTTTCGTTTATTCAATAAGGAACCGTTTCGACAGTTAAGACGTACATACAATCCCGAGTGGAACTTACCATAACGGACAGCGTTACGGAAAGAGCTACCAAGTATACGTAAAGATATCGAAAATAGGATCAAATCAGAATTAAAAGATGCGGCTATGTCTTGATGAGACGAGAGATTGAACAAAATCTATTTTGAATATTATAGTACGAGTACTAGATCCTGTTAAAACAAAATTTGCAATCTTGTTGGATAACAAGAGACTAAAAAAGTGTACTGGTGAAGCAATTACGGGCGTAGTGCTCGATACGTTACAACAATTTCACGCGTAAACTAGTCAATTGTTGATGTTTATGAGCGATGGAGCAGCGACAATGTGTAGTGTAGGCCGTTCTCTTAAAGAAAAGTGTGAGCGACTTTTACATGTTACGTGCAAAGTTCATGCTTTACATCTTGTGGTGAAAACTATTCGAGAATGTTGCCCGGAGGTGTATGCATTAATAGCAAATACAAGAAAGTGTTTCTTAAATCTCCCAAGTGGATTTGAGCATTTCAGAGGCTTCGTCCCGGTATTCGCGAACCACCACAGATGATTCTTACGCGTTGGGGAATATGGTTGCAAGCGGCTTTTTATTATTCTGAACATTTCCAAGAAGCAAAATCTGTGACTTTACAAATCGACCTTGACGAAGCTACAGCTAAGGAGAGCCAAAAAGGATTTCCAGATACTTCTGTTGAAAGGGACTTAAAAAGTATTAGTTAGCAACAATTATAAACGATTACTAGACGCAATAGAAAAATTGCAAAATACTGGATTGTCGTTAGTAGAATCAGTGCAAATCGCGGACAAAGTATACCAATACACTGCTACACGGTATAAACGACACAAAAAACGGTCGTATTATAGGAAAGCTTGACAGTGTTTAAAAAAAATTCCGATTATACGAGATTAAGACAAATGTGTGGTGGTGCATCTGTAGACTCATTAACTAACTCTAAGGATTATTTTAATTATCCCGGTGTTACTCCCGTAGATGTTGAATGGTCTTTCTCGAAATATAAGAACGTATTTTCATCACACAACAGTGAACAACCTTCACCAAGACAAATGTGGAAACATACCTGATGGTGCAAGTTTTTCAACAATCCTATCCACACTGTTAAGAAGTTACTGTTATTTATTGTATTATAATTTATTGTTACGGTATTAAGTATAACAGATTTTTGAAGAAACTACTTTGTTTACTTTTTACGGTTACTGCATTACATATACAACAAATGCCGTTTTCAAACAAGAAATACTAATAATGGCTATAAAAACACTTGAACGTGTGCATGTATTCCTTTTATTTACCAAACATTTTTATCGCGCCAGCTTTTATTTTTTACACTGATTGATTTCAAGATATCACTTCTGTCGGCTGTAAGTCACACATACACTATTTATAATCCCTGAATCGTTGTAATCGCGCAAAAGTAGGTACGTGAGATACAGTATTATTAAGAAATAATATACTATTACCTTTTATTGACGTCTTGGGGCAGTAGTATTTTGTCGCAGTGGACTTCAAAGCGTCAATAAAAGGTAAGAATATATTACTTCTTAATAATACCGTATCTTACGTACCTACTTTTACAGTTTTCGTGAGACAAGCGAAAGACGAAAGGATGTTGTGCGATTTTGTCGTTTCCACAGCGGTGGTTCAGTGATAATTTGGGGTTGTTTTAGCGATGCGAGGACCGGAGATCTAATAAAAAATGACGGTATTGTGCCCAAAGAAAATTATAGACGAATACTAGAAGAGAACGCTGTGATATACGGATTGCGATTAATTGAGGAGAACTTCGTGTTTGCGCTTGATAACGACCCCAAACATATAGCACGAATCTGTAAAGATTATCTAACGTCTTACGCAGAAGAGAATGTTTAACAGATCATAGCCTGGCCTCCGCAACGTCCGGATTTGAAATCCATCTAATTACTGCGGGATGAGCTCGACAGACGGATACGAACGGTCTGTCCAACTTCAAAAGAGCACCTGCGACGACTTCTCCAAACTGAGTGGAACAACATTTCCGGTGAAACTCTAACCAAACTAACACGACGCATGCCACGAGTGGTCCGGATTGTATTACAAGCCAAAGGAGGCTATTTCTATGAGCAAGATATATAACCCAATATTTTAATGAGAATGTTTTTTTTTATGTTATTTCTTCTTATTATTTGTTTATGTTTTTATTTCTAGCAATAAATTTTTATTTTCTTTTGCATTATTACCGTTTCTATTCACGTTTGCAATAATTTACTAATTGTCCTAACTTCAATGACCGGTAGTGTATGTATATTCGTATATTTAATCGGTGGTGTATACAATATATAACGCAACACAAGCAAATACAAAAAAAAGCAGGTACATATTGTAGGTATAGATAGAAAACATACACAGAAATAATAATTGTGGGTCATAAAATACAATATAAGGTAGGTCACAAATGGTAAATGTAAATAGATTATAAAATCATTTCAACGTTCAAAGCCCCACAAAATGCTCCTCCAAGGAGTATAATGCGCGTAAAGACAAAATATTTTTCAAGCGCTTCCTGAATAGTTTATTGCTAAAAGTTTCAATGTGGTTGGGCAATATATTATATATTTTGACACTTACTCTCGCCTAAGAATTAAATGTTTTACTTTAAAATTATGACGAATAAATTCAGGATTACGAGTACTGTAACTATGGGCATCTGAATTGCAGAGATACAGCTCCCGGTGTTCATGAATATAGCATGCCGCTACAAACACATATACGGTACGGTAAACAAAGCATGGTGCTGATTGCCCGCATCTGTAATAATAGTGTATCTCGTTCATGTTCGATGGAGTTCCCCAAAGGAGTAAACCATACGATATTACAGATTGAAAAGATGCAAAGTAGATCATTCTTAGCGTGCCGGTGAAACACAGCGGTTTCATTTTATATAACGCAAATATAGCTTTATGTAGTTTCGGTGTCACAGATTGTAGGTACTCCACCCAAGTTAGATTTCTATCAACTGTAAGACCTAGTAGTTTACAGCTAGTAACATTGGTAATTACGGAGTTATTATCAACTTGAATATCTATGTCCCAACGGCAGTCAAACAGCACGACATTAGTCTTTTCAACATTTATTGTCGAATTATTCGCTGAAAACTAGCTAACAAGGTCCCCCACAACCAAAAAAAATATTGTCAATTCTAGGTATACATGTGCCCCAATTTTCTTGAATTGTAGAATTCTGCCTACTGCATAAATGGTACAAGGTCAAAGTTTTCAGATAACGTAATAGAAGCCATTTGCTACCTTTCAAAAATATTTCTTGATATACGGGCTCGCCTTTGATTGCAAGTAGTTGATTGGACTCAAAGTTTTGGATCAGTAGTTTAGAAACCTCAACGTCAGTGTCCTTTGTTTATTGTTGTCATGATAACCAAACAATACTAGCATCAGAAATCACTTGGATGCAATATACAATTGCAATTACTTTTCTGAAGAAGACAGTAAAATTTGTCGAAACGTAAAATGTTAACTTTTAATTAACTCAAGCAATAATATATTTAGCAATCAAGCCGCTAAAATCAAGAAAAAAAAATTAATTATTAAACAAGCACGGCTAAGAGACGAAATGTACTTTTATATTTCTTTTATTTTCATTATTAGGCACATGTATTATTATATAGACACAATGATGTAAATGTTCTATACGGTGGATACAGAAAAAAGTGGTGCGATTTGAAAAAATTACGTTTTAGGTATTTGAATTTGGCAAAGTAGGGTGTTCAATACTGAACACCCCGTAAGAATTCATGCTGTGTTGGCTTTTCCTAGATTCGGAAACTAAAAGACTAATAACATACTGGGCCCTATTTTCTTCGTTTTCCATCGCCTACAGTAATTTACAGTGTGAATTGTTTTAGTTCTTATCCAGGATCTGTAGTCCCTTTTATCTTCAGATGGAAGGAAATCTATGTTTGCGACGACATACATTTTGAAGCAGATTTACAAACAAAGCAATGCGCCTTACAATAAATTTTATGGACTGGAGTTAGTCTAGTTTGTTTCACAAGTGGAGAGTATACTACATAGAACATTATGTATATGTAATTGCACTTACCAGAATTGTTAATCGCAATATAGCGTTGCATATCATAAAACATCCGCAAATATACTGCATAAATATAGGAAATGACAAAATGGTGCTAAGTTTGTCTACAAACCTAAAACAGTTAACACTGGATATATTACAAACCAACTGGGAAAACTTACTGATTTACAGCTTCGTGTAAAGTAATGCACTCTTTTAAGATCTGTATCTCTTGTATACCCATAGTTTTGACATCTTTACTTCTTCGAGGGAATTCTGCATCTTGAAATACATTCATGAGTCTATCACTTAATATATACAGTTGGGCAATACATATTGCCATCAATATTATAAGAAATGAATCATAACATAGGCTACTTGTGGCTAAATAAATTGTTGTAATAAGATGTATTATCTTGTAGACCATATCATATCTTCCCATATCAAATGGTGCTGGTATCATCATTACATCAATATCTATTACAATAGGTAACACAGCTACAAATAGCAAAAACACAGCCGTGGTTAGCGAGTAATATTGCCATAGTATTTCGCTAATCCGGTAGACTAGCTTAACGTAATCGTTTAGTTCTTCAGTATGTTCATTAAAAGCATTTGACTTCAAATCATCCAAAATCGACCGAACACATCTTTTATTTAATAAAGTTGAAACCACTTTGGCTACAAAATTTGTTACAGGAACTAGGACGCAGATCATTCGGTTTAGTGCCATTTGATTACCAGTTTTTGCGGCTTTCATCATATTCATAAGAACCGATATTATAATAAGCAGGTAATAGCAAAAATGGAATATGCGTTTTATAAATTGCGCTTTTGTTGTATTTCCAGTAGAATCTAAGCCTCCCTTTTTAAGAATACCGATAACCCTTAACATAGGTTGAATACAAGACATTCGAGACATTTTAAATGCTTTTTGCGTATTGTCTCATGAGATGGTTCTTATGGTGACAGCTTAATATTAAAGTTCATTTTCGGCATCAGAGCACATTTATGTTCTTCACTTCGTTATCGTTCGCAATGCTCTGACGATAGAAAATTAAGGCAAATGCATATTACCGCGAGTGCCCCCCCCCTACTGTTAGCCCTTGCATTGATTGGAGCGATTCGGTTGTAATTTATGTAAATAAATTATGCATATACCATGGTATTTGCCGCTTATTTTACGATTCTGGATTGTAAAGAGGTGTATTTTCTTTTAAACATTTTAAAACTCGGTTTCGATATACACTTTGTTTGAGCTTTTTAAACACTAAATGATTAGGTTTCGTATGTGTATGCATTGACGCGTTTCTATTCATAATTGAACATATGGGAGTTTAGCACGGCGAGCATCCACTGGGATTATTACAGAGAATAAAATAGAAATACGTGAAATTTGACATTAAATTGTTTCCCTTCAGGAATTTCACAGACCGTATGCCTCACAAGCTGGGCACTTCCAACACTTGTTCCATTTTATATTTCCATTTCGGTTCCCTTGTCAACATAATCTTTGTTAATACGTAATAAACCACCACCAAACGCCTTTTTGTAACCCGTTAATTAGACAGGATTAGATAAAAAATTAAATGTCAAACTTGATGTATTTGTATTTCATTTTCTGTAAAAATTCCAATAGCTACTCGCCATGCTAAATGCCCCTATGTTCAATTATAACAAATACGCTTCAATGCATGGCAGGTATATCTTCAGTGGTAAAAAAATTCAGGGTCTAATTAATTATGCATATGAACTATACTGACTGTGACAGGATGTACCTACGTTAGCCGTATATCACAAACTAAGCGGGTTCCAAATTTGTTAACAATCATTCATCAACACTTTTGCATACCGAATAATTAAGCGATGAAGTACTGCGATGTGTTTTTCTGAAATCTTCATAAAAATCAAGTTAGCTTTAAAACAATCGAAATACATCAATTTTATGTTAAATTAATTGCTGAATTCAACTATTTTATAAAAATTAGGGCAATTCATTTAAGAAAATTAAGTTTACGCTACTTTCGGTTAAACCTGAGGTTGAAAAGGTGTGCTGATATTCTTTAAAAGTTCGCGCCCTCGAGCAAAATGAGTCTGCAAATTTACAAATTTGGAACCTGCTTAGTTTCCGATATACGGCTAATGTACGTTCATCCTGCGATACTCTGTATTGAGGGTGTGTCTTTTTAGTGCTTCTTGTATCGCTAGGTATATCAAAAAATCTTCAAATGACTATCCTAGAGGCTTGCCTAGTTTACCTTGCTAAATTAGTTTCAAATATACGTGCCTAATGTGCTTCGAAGGAAAGTAGCACACCTTCATTTGTTCGTATTGAAACACGTTGTATGTTCACTTATATTTGTATTTAGGGATAAGGAGAGCCCAAACTTAAATTAATCTTCTGTTGGTCGTTGCCAAGTTATTTGATAGTTTATTAAAATTTGATTTCTTACTCGCCTACAGCTGAAAAGTTAAGTTTATCAAGTTTAAAACTAATTACAAGTAAATCAACCACTTTTCAACAAATAGTGGTGAACATTTTAGAAATGCTTACTGATTTTCTGTAGATGTTACCTTAAGTTTTCCATATCGATCAATAATGTACTTGTTCAAATTTTACCGATTTTAATGTGTGAATACGCTTAGCAGTACCTTCCGCTTTTTTAATTGTGTCATGTTTGAAGTGGCAGTTTGCTGAGATATACCACATTTTATTGAATCTTTATTAAGGTAAAGTAGTTAAGGTAACATTTTCATTAAAATTGGTAACAACTGTTTTAAAAGCTCTCTAGGCTCTTAGTTCATGTTCATTCAGCAAGTTATCACATTCACAGTCTCTCGTTACTTTTCGTATTTGTGGTCCCACAAATATGCCCTCTTTCATTCATGCCTCACTAACTCTTGGAGATCTCTGTTTCAGGTTCCTCTTCCTGATACAGAACCGTCTTCCGTTCCGATCTAGCAATTTAACGAAATTTTTCATTAAGCTGAATTTAATATGCAGTGGTGGCAGAAATACGTTTTCAGTATCAACCAGTGGTTCCTTGTTAATATTTTTTAGACCCGCAGTTGGTGCTTGACGTAGTGGCCATTCCTTCTGTATATAATAATAATAATAATTAGAAAGCGGAATTATATGCATCGGAAATCGACAAAATATGCGGATATATATGCAAAAAATTCTTCGAAATATCCACAATTTTTGCTAAATATGCAGTTTTATGCACATATGCTTGTTAAATGTTATAAAACAAGAATAATCACAACGAAGCATTTTACAAACGTTTATTGTTCTTACATTATTTCCACTTACATTTTAAAATCACAATTATATAAACACATACGTACTTAAAATTTGCTAAAATACATACTTAGACACTACATATTTTTATTATTAAAACAATTTACAATTAAATGCTTTTCTAAATTTTCCAATGAAAAATTATGTCGCCTATCTATGAGAATGCATTTATACACCGGAAAACTTCTTTCAACATCAACGGAAGTTATAGGTGCGTACTTTAATGCATTCATAATCTCAGGACTTAATTCTATACTTGTTTCTGTTTCATCCATTATTAATTCACCAGTTAAAATCAAACTCATTTTTATTAATTATTTCTTTAAACTTTTGACTTATTGAGTTTCCTATTCTACCCGGAATATTTGAAACACTATTTTCTAAATCATTGATTAATTTAACTGATTCAGCTAGTGGCAGCGATTATTTTTCAAGTTTTGTTATTGTCAAAGAAACAAATTCATAATTGGCTTTAATAAATATCAATTCATTAGACAAAGAAGAGTTTTTCAAAATTTCTTGACATTTTGCAATAGAGCAACTAGAGCACTGCAGTTGTCAGTAGAGAATTCTGAAATAATGTTTTTGATCTCTAGATAATGGCTTGCATAAAATATTGCGGCATTTAACCAAGTAACCCATCGGGTAATGACGGGTTCAGGTGGGAAAGGAGTATCCGACAGCTTTTCTCTGTAAATCTGAACTCTCAATGGTGACTTTAAGAAAATTTTCTTAACGTAACTGACTAATGTATTTACTGCAGGAAATTGCTGCCGAATTTCCTCAGCCACCCTATTTAATCCATGAGCCAAACAAGTAACATGTATTAAATTAGAGTACAAAAGCTTAAGCTGTTGACCCGCTTTAATCATATATGCCGCTGCATCGGACAACATCGGGAAGAAAAAAATTAACGAAACTTTCATTAATAAATCTTAATATTGTGAGATGGTTTGTTTTTTCCAATTGTTTACAAGCAATTAAATATGATCTACCAGGCTGTTTATTATTTAGATGACCAATTAATAAATTTGCTATATAGCGGCCACAGGAATCTGTCGTTTCATCAACGGTAAAATATATATACTCGTTTTTAACAATTTTCCTAATGCTATTGATCGTTTCAGAATAAATATCGGTTACGTAACATTTTCTGAGCAAACTTTCATCCGGAACACTCTTTTGGCAGTACTTTTCTAAAAATTGGCGAAAACACGGATTTTGCAGCTTTTTGAGCGGTATATTGGCAGTAACCACCGCTTTGCACAAATCTGCGTTAAAGATTTATTGCTCACTTTATTTTGAGGTTCCGGCAAAAGATTGTGTCAAAGGCACTTAGCTAAGTTTTGAAACTTGAAGTTTCCGACAGTTTCTTCTATGCATTTCAGTTGCAACATGTTGGGTGGCTTGAAATTTGCGTTTACATGTCACCTGTAAAGAAAAAAAATATCTCAAAAAATTTACAAGAAAATCGTATATGGCTGTACAATTCTAAATAGTAGTGTACTATACACAAAACAAAACTTGCCGTTTCAAATTGCATAAATTCCGCTCTCTAATAATAATAATGTTTATTGTCATTGTTCTGCCTAGAAAATGGGCATTGTCAGTGTATACACACACACATACACACACAAACAGACATAGAAATAAACACAGAAGTAAATGGGTTGAAAAAATAAATCGACAAACAAATGTACAATTTGTACCACGAGTTAAAAAATTCCTGCAGGCACAGACCTGCCATTACATTTTATATAAGGACTCGGAGAAACGCGACAGCGCCCATTCCTGAAATATATCAACTTTGTTTTGTACGCGTTCAAGGTAAGCTCTTGATTCTCACACCAAGCCATCATTTCTACGTCATTAGCTATATTGACAACTCGTTCAAAAGAACCTACTATCACGCAACTGGTATCATCGGCGTATTGCGACAGCAGACAGCGGTTCACGGCTAGGCTCAGGTCGTTCACGTAAATATTGAATAAAATTGGCCCCATAATGGAGTCTTGGGCCACGCCCTGCGTTACATCCCAACATGTTGAAAAAATTGGCACTTAGTGTTGTCCCTATTACCTGATACACTAACCACTAACCTTCGATTTATTAAAAAAGATTTTAATAGGTCAAGTGCGATGCCACGAATACCCAACCTCAATAATTTCTCGAGCAATAAGCTATGATCTATAGTATCAAACGCCTTGCTCAGGTCAAAAAATAAACCAACAGCACACTGCTTCAGATTGCATCTGATGTTGATTTATCACTAGTAAATCGAAACTGACTGCTACTTATTACTTTTGTACTGTGCCAAATAGGATGTTAATCTATTAATAATTACTTTTTCAAGGATTTTGGTAAATGCACATGAGAGAGATATTAGACGATAGTTATTTATAAGATTATAACAGGTATAACTCTAGAGATTTTCAGTTCATTTGGAAAAATTCCACATTCCATGCTACGGTTGATCAGATGATCTAATGGTTTGGTTATACTTTGTGCCACATATTTTATAAGAAAATACGGTATATCGTCAATTCCAGCAGAATTCTTGGCGGATATTAATTACTTCGTAATCGTCAGTTGGAAATTTCCGCTTTTATATTTTTGTTAATTACGTTCGTACGCAAATTATTAAAGTGTTTTGCAAATAGATTAGCTGCCCCTCCGGGATCATTTATAAGACTACCATTATCATCGTATACAGAAATATATCCGAGTACATCCCTAGATTTTGTAAGGTTTTTTGTTACAGACCAATCTGTTTTAGATTTATTTTTAGAATTTGCTATTAAGTTACTATAGAATTGATTTTTGGTTGTATCAATTTCTTTCTCATAACATTCTTCTCTTAGTTTATACAAATTTAAAATATTTTGCATCATTATCATCTCTATAGAGCGCCCAATTCGCGAATTTCTGTAGTCATCCGTCTAAGATCATCGTCATACCAGGGTGCTGGTTATTTATTCTTACTGGATGTTTGGAAAGTAGTTATTAAAATAATACAAAAAAATTTTATAAAAGTTTTTAAATGCTTTGTGATAATCAGTATCGTCATATACGTCAAGCCACTGCTAAAAATTCAGTGCATTTTGAAACTGCTCGATATTTGTGGAAAAGCTACGTTAATAAAAAAATCTCAATTTCAGTCTAAATTGGTGATTTCATATACAAACGTTGGACTTGTGATCAGAAATATGTGAAGAAACTACTGTGCATGAATAAATTTGAGGTAAATCTTTAGCAAATATGTTGTCTATTAAAACACTACGACGTTACCCGAGTCGATTCAATTACACAAGGACTTAAACTAAAGCAAGATAAAATATTAATGAAATTCTGCATAGTTATAAAATTTTCCTTAAAATTCGTGCTGAAATCACCGCCAACTATCATCGCTTCCCCCAATGTAAATATTTCGTCCAATAAAGCAGAGAAATTCTCTAAAAATACGGAAACGTTACCCGACGGCGATCTATACACATATACCATCAACCGCTTCTTCCCAGGAGTTAACTGTATTCTGGCGTAAGTAAATTCAAAGTCTGCTTCAATAGGTACACGATATTAACATGAAAGGGATGTGTCTGAACACCACGTTTTACATAAATTGTAGTACCACCACCTCTCGATATTGTTCTAGAAAAACTATTTACTAAATTATACTTATTAAGAGCGTATGACTGTATTTGCTTTTTGAAAGTCAATGTTCGGTTAAGCAAGTAACGATTGGGAATGATAACTAGTCTGGGCAAACAGCGGTAACAGTCAGTATAGTAGATATGTGGTGCGGAGTCGGCGATTATTTATTTCACGCGTTCACAGCGTCAGTACTAAATCGATGCTGTATACGAGTAGTTCTGAGTGTATGTGTGTAGGCTGTCGTAACTTATTTCGTAATTGTACGCTTATGTTTGCTTTAAAAATGTCGCAGTTAGGTACGTCGTGAAAACGACCAATGGCAGACGCAGTTAAAAACTTAATAGTGGACATGCCGGGCTTAACTTTTGATGGCGCTAACATTCAGTGTCTAGTTTGTAAAATCCCTTTAATGTGTTGGTCCACAAGCCATTGTCAACGTCATATCGAAAGCAAACAGCATTCTTCTGCAAAAAGTGGCATACGAGACAAAGAAAAATTTACATTTGATTTATGTGTTACTCTTATTTTATGTAATCTATAGTTTCGTTTACTAGACAAAGAAGCATTTGTTTCCTTCTGGAATAAATATGCGGACTGTATATTACCTAGTCGGACATCGATACGAAATGTAGTGCCATTTGCTCGTGAACATATAGAAAAAAGAATGAAAACGGAATTGAAAGATAAAAAACTGTGGTTGTGTGTGGACGAAACAACAGATCGTCAAAAACATTCTGTGGCTAATGTAATGGTACGTACAATGGAACCACATCGATCGTAATCCTCCTTCTTACTTGCTTCCAAAAGAGTTATAAATTGTACTGCCGATGAGATTAATTAAAGGTGGTGTTGAACTCATTGAACAAATTTGAAGTTTCAACTAAGCAACCTTTAATGTTTATAACGTGTAAAATCCATACTCTAAATCTTGCGGCACAATCGATTCCTACATGTTTTCCACTAATAAATGCATTTATTGCTAGTACAAAGGCAGTGTTTCTAAAGTCCCCGAAACGTACCTGACTATTTCACAAACTGTGTCCTAATTTACCTGAACCACCACAGCCGATTGTTACACGTTGGGGACATGGTTGCAGGCTACATTTTACTACAACAGATATTTTGATCAAGTAAAGAAGGTAGTTTTAAAATTCAATCCGACAGAAGCTGCAGTAATTAAGAAAAGCCAGGAAATATTTCAAGATAGTCAGGTTAAAAGAGATTTACAAACTATTCACAACAATTACTTCGGACTAGCGGAGGGAATTGAAAAATTACAAAATGTTTCGATGTCGCTAGTAGATTCTATTCAAATTGTGAATGATGCTCACGCACAGTTATGCGCTGTAGAAGGCGAAACAAATTGGTGTGTAATACGAAAATTTGAAAGTGTTTTAGAGAAAGACTCCGATTTTCTTATATTAAGACAAATTTGTGAAGGTGCATGTGAAGATGCATTAAGTTGTTTCAAAGATCATTTTCGGCATTAAAAAACATTTATTCCGCACGTCGTACTCACTTGACTGAAACAGCTGTGCAAACGTATTTAATGATTCAAATATTTAACAGATGTTACCCAGTTTGTGATTTTACGGAAGACTTTTAAAACGGTAAGTGTTTTAGCAGGTTTCATAATTTATTTCTTACCTCCTATTTTGTGTGTAAACTTTTATGCGCTCGTCACGCCTCTGGCAGTTACCTCATATTTGCCCAGGTTACTAATAAGTAGAGCCCGGCAACTGGAGAGCAATCGCAGCGGCGTTGTGACTGTGTTTAGGTGGGCGGGGAGGGCTGGTCGATTATGGATACGACACGACAAGTCATCATCACTCAGTTCATTTTAGCATTGGATAGCGGATAGGGCGTGTTGATTTTATTGATATAGACGTAGTTATTAATTGTAGTTATTATTTAGTGTAGTGGGTTTTGATTTTATTGACGCAGACGTAGTTATTAATTGTAGTTTTTAGTGAACATGTCGAAGGCTAAAAAATGACCCTTTCAAGACATAGTAAATAAGTTTATTTCTGACTTTCCCGATTTGTTTTACAGCGGGAGTAAGATAGTTTGTAAAGTGTGCAAAATACATTAGATGTCAAATAAGAAGTGGAA
Organism: Dynastes maya; assembly: GCA_029619315.2. Taxonomy (NCBI): domain Eukaryota; kingdom Metazoa; phylum Arthropoda; class Insecta; order Coleoptera; family Scarabaeidae; genus Dynastes; species Dynastes maya. Next base: position 56,347,222 of record JAROYE020000003.1, on the reverse strand, counting down.
CTGTGCAAGACACGTAAATTCCACACAGCATAGAAAACGAAAATTGGGCATGCCACCGAGTAGTGCATTTTTTTGTGTAATTCTTATGTTGACAATTTGTAATTTGCCACTAGGATTACTCGATAAACAACCGTTTAAGGACTTTTGGGACAAATACAATCCCGAGTTGCGCTTGCCAACGGAGAAAACGGCACGTAAGCATGTTGCATTCGTACGCGATAACGTGGAAAAGAAAATGAAACGCATATTGAAGAAACAGTTTCTTTGGTTATGTATTGACGAGACAACAGACTGTAAAAAAAATTCAATTGTAAATATTATGGTACGCATACTAGACCCTAGTAAACCTACATTACCACTGTAACTAGCTAGCCGAAGGCTACGAGAGTGTACTGCTGCAGCAATTACGAAGGCTGTACATGGAAAAATTTCAAAAGGTAAAGTGTTGACGTTTATGAGCGATGGCGCAGCGATAATACGTTCGGTAGGCCGTTCTCTTCTTGAACTTGGTTGCAAGTGTTTACATGTTACGTGTGAAGTGCATGCTTTACATCTTGTGGCAGAAACCATTCGACAATGCTCTCCCGGGGTAGATGCATTAATAACAAGCACAAAAAAGTATTTTCGAAATCTCCCAAACGCCTACGATCATTTCACATAGTGTCCTGATATTCGTCAACCACCGGAGCCAATTCTTACACGTTGGGAAACATGGTTGCAGGCAGCTTTTTATTATGCTGAACATTTCAAAATAGTAAAAGCTGTTGTTGCACAATTTAATCCTGCCGAAGCTGCAGCTATTAAGGAGAGCCAGTCGAAATTTCAAGATATTTCCGTTGAAACAGATTTAAAAAATATTGGTAGCTACTATAAAGGATTAGCTGACGCAATAGGCCAATTACAAAATAGATCGTTGTCATTATTGGAGTCTCTGCAAATTATGGACGGAGTGCATACACAGCTACTGACTATACATGACGCAAAATATAATCGCGTTTTAGAAAAGTTCGAGAGTGTGCTACAGAAAGATCCCGATTTTAGCACACTAAAACAAATTTGTGATGGTGTACCGAATAATCCACTGACTAAGTGCAAAGGGTATTTTAATCATGCATGTGTAACATCGGTAGATGTTGAACGCTCTTTTTCAAAATAGAAACTCATTTTCTCACCACGGCGAACATCGCTCACCGAGACAACTGTGGAAACACAACTAATGGTGTCAACTTTTTGCCACTCTTATCCATATGATGTTAATACTGATAATGGTGCTTCTTGTTTTACTGTTCCGTAGCCAAGGCTGCTTAAAAGGGTGAGTGTTTCACTACTTTTCGCATATTATAATTATGTATTAGTTCTGTTACTTTTTTTTGTATTTTCGTACTATTGTTTTTGTATACTAGGCAGGTATGGCTAAGGCACGGCTCTCTGTTACCGGGCTCTACTAATAAGTCCAAAACACATGTATACGGCTACTTTATTGCCGGTTTTGCCCATAGAACCTCTTTTCTTGTTATTTACTTCCCTGCGTTAATTCCCTTTTTCATTATTATTATTATTATTACTATTATTATTGTTAGCTGTATTTAGAAAAAATAGGTAATAATAAGTAATAGTAACACTAATTACATAAAGAGAATATGTTCATATTACAGTGGTGCTCTACTCTAATTGTAAGATTGTATAGGTATACAGTTATACGGATGTTAGCCGTATGGATACCTAAGGTTGGGCTGTCTAACCTGTACAATTCTCTAAATCCAGTGGCACATAGACAAAAACGACAATGCTTTTAGATAACAGCTGTAAAAACAATTTAAGCAAATAATAATAAATAAATCTTGCACATGTATTTTCATACATCCTTGAAGAATTTAGCTGTACCTAGCTTTAATTAAAGCAAACAGCGAATACGACCAGCGAATTATCTAAAATATACTTTAAGTTACGACAATGAAATTGTTGCTTTATACGACATTACTTACTGTACCAAGAGATTCAAGTGAGATGAACGCAAGCTTATACAATTTAATAACCAAAGGTTTTCTAGCGCGCTCCATTAAAATCATTAGTAGCTTCTGGGATTTCCTGTTTAACATATACCATTCCGACATGTAACACGCTTCTACTAGTTGGGCACTCTAAAAGCAATACATCTACAGTGGATACTGGTTATTGTAATTACTTTGGGGACTAAAAGGTAGTATTGAAAGGAATAATTGATTTGTCCACAGGTATACGATAATAAAGAAGATGTAATAAAACTAAGCAAAAGGTTCTTTAAAACACATAACTAAAAGGTAAGAAAATTGCAAATAAACGGTTCATTTCATTCATATAATTTGTATTATATGAATATATTCATGTTTTTCCGGCTTTCGCACATCGTACGTTACATACAACTAAAAAGGCCAATCTACTGCGTGAATTTATTATAGAGATGATGTTATGTACTGCATCTTTAACTAATCACTACTAAATATATAGTGGGTTGCAGTTTATATTCAGTAGCTTATAGAAGTTTATTACTAACCATCAATGTTGCTGAAAAGCAGAAAAAGTATATAAAAAGAATTTGTTAAAAACTGATGAAATTTTAAGTTGTTCTCCATATACGTAAGGCTAGGTTCACTAGTCAACATTCTGAAGGCCCGGTTACACGATCCGTGGTTTGGGGAACTTGGTCTGACGTACCTGGTATGACAAACCTCGGACCACGGACCATGTAACATATGCGGTTTGCGGTGATTTGCCGTTCACTGTACCGTATGCCACACGGTTTGTGATGCTAGGTTCGTCATAAAAGTTTATACGCTATTCCATAAAAAAAAATTAATTGTTCCAGTCTGTGGATAATCGCTCTGTGAAGTTACAAATACTTACGTTATGCACTCATAATATTTATTCTTGTTTGGAAAATAAATGGACTTTACCCAAACGTTGGCTCACCCTGTACACCCTTATAAGCATACAAAGTGTAATAGTTAAAATGTCCGTTGGTCTTAGCAATTATTATTACAAAAATCGCTAGTCAGGATTTCGGCAATGAACTTTTCCACAAAAACACTAACATCTCAAGCCTGTGTTAGAAACAATAAGTTGCTCTTGGTTAGATACAAACCTTAAAATTTATTTCGTTGCCCAACCAATGGTACACTGCTAATTGGAAAAAGACTATACCCGCCCAAGCTACGATGTTTACAATAGCAACTGTTCCTGTTTCTCCCTATAACAAAATGTAGGTTTTAAACATTTACGCTTAAAATTAGGTTAAGTATTAATTTTTATCCAACAACACTTGAGTACGATCATATACGTGTGCATATTATAATGCGTTTATGATCATCATCATATACCAAAAAGATCCCTTATTGGAAGTAGTGTATGCAAGTGAAGTTATTTCTTTTAATTTAAATCATGAGTTTTTATTGATTTCTCTACGCAACATTATTTCTTATATGTTCAATTGTATTTAAAATGCATAAAATGAGTTTATGATTATATTTTTGGTTATCTCTATTTCCTTTATTTCCTTTAAAAACATTTGATGCCAGTTACGAAATTTCGGATTATGAAATGTTTTTGGAACCAATAAAATTAAACCGAGGTACTACTGAATTTCTCGTCTGGCCAATTGCATTTCAATTGGGGTTTCTGCTGAACAGTGCATCAACTTTTTGAATCAGGGAATACCTTTTAGTTTATTGACAGTATCGTTTAATGTATTGAATGCGTCTCTCAATTTTATATTTCGACTTTCGAAGTGTTGTATCGTCCTTGTTAAGTGTTTAATATGGAAAATAAATACCTTCAAAACCCAATAGCTAAATAAAGAATTGATATAATAAATATATGTAGAATAATTTGAGAAGAGAGCTCGATGCGAATACCACGATTACATACCACTCCACTGACTCCTCGATCTTGAAATAATCACCGCGTACATCACATGCTCTGCATACGGCTCTGCTGCGGCTGACATCATCCCATACAATTTTGCCGTTCTCTGGTTATAACAGTCATTCATGATGAACCTGGGCAAATATGCGGTAACAGCCAGCGGCGTGGCGAGCGCATAAAGGTTTACACATACAATAGAAGGTAAGAAATAAATTATAAAACGTGCAGAAACATGTACCGTTTTAAAAGTCTTCCGTGAAATGGCAAACTGGGTAACATCTGTTAAATATTTGAATCATTCGATAGGTTTCCGCAGCTGTTTCAGTCAAGTGAGTACGACGTGCGGAATAAATATTTTTTAATGTCGAAAACGACTGGTCGACATCTAGCGATGTTATATTTGCATATTTAAAATAATCTTTTAAACAACTTAATGCATCTTCACTCGCACCTCCACAAATTTGTCTTAATATAAGAAAATCGGAGTCTTTCTCTAAAACACTTTCAAATTTTCGTATTACACACCAATTTGTTTCGCCTTCTACAGCGCATAACTGTGCTTGAACATCATTCACAATTTGAACAAAATCCACTAGCGACATCGAAACATTTTGCAATTTTTCTATTCCCTCCCCTAGTCCGAAGTAATTGTTGTGAATAGTTTGTAAATCTCTTTTATCCTGACTATCTTGTAATATTTCCTGGATTTTCTTGATTGCTGCAGCTTCTGTCGGATTGAATTTTAAAACTACCTTCTTTACTTGATCAAAATATTTGTTGTAGTAAAACGCAGCCTGCAACCATGTTCCCCAACGTGTAACAATCGGCTGTGGTGGTTCAGGTAAATCAGGACACAGTTTGTTAAATAGTCGGGTACGTTTCGGGGAGTTTAGAAACACTACCTTTGCACTAGCAATCAATGCATTTACTAGTGGAATATATGTAGGAATCGTTTGTGCCACAAGATTTAGAGTATGGATTTTACACGATACATGTAAGAAGTTACCACTGTTCTTTCAGAGATCGGCCCAAAGCATGCAGCACTATCACTCATAAACATTAAAAGTTGCTTAGTTGAAACTTCAAATTTGTTCAATGAGTTCAACACCACCTTTAAAATCTCATCGGCAGTACAATTTATAACTTTTTTGGAAGCAAGTATGAAGGAGGATGACGGTCTATGTGGTTCCATTGTACGTACCATTACATTAACTACAGGATGTTTTTGACGATTTGTTGTTTCGTTCACACACAACCACAGTTTTTTATATTTCAATTCCGTTTTCATTCTTTTTTCTATATGTTCACGAGCAAATGGCATTACACTTCGTATCGATGTCCGACTAGGTAATTTACAGTCCGCATATTTATTCCAGAGGGAGACAAATGCTTCTTTGTCTAGTAAACGAAACGATAGATTACATAAAATAAGAGTAACACACAAACCAAATGTAAATTTTTCTTGGTCTCGTATGCCACTTTTTGCAGAATAATGCTGTTTTCTTTCGATGTGACGTTGACAATGGCTTCTGGTCCAACACACTAAAGGGATTTTACAAACTAGACATTGAATTTTAGCGCCATCAAAAATTAAGTTCGGCATGTCCACTATAAAGTTTTTAACTGTGTCTGCCATTGGTCGTTTTCGCGACGTACCTAACTGCGACATTTTTGAAGCAAACATAAACGTGCAATTACGAAATAAGTTACGACAGCCTACATACATATACTCAGAACTACTCGTATACAGCGTAGATTTAGTATTGACGCTGTGAACGCGTGAAATAAATAATCGCCGACTCCGCACCACATATCTACTACACTGACTGTTACCGCTGTTTGCCCAGACTATTCATGATATATAAGAGGATAGCTAAATTAGAAATAAAAAATTGGTTCCGCAAACAACAATGTTTTATGACGTATTTGTTTGTGTTAGGTATATCTACATGTTATACTAACGTTAACAATGTGCCTTTGTTCATGATAGGTTTTACTCTTAAGTATCGAGTCGTTCACGTTTGGTATACGCATTTTATGAACAATAGAAAATTACTGCCATATGTCGATAAGTGAACATAAACCTTTCTTAACTACAAACAAAGAATGTATATTAATATAAAAGAAGGGTTTTTAAGATGCAGATAATTTTACAGGAGTGCTATTATGCCTTTATGTCAAAGGTGACGGCAAAATGTAGGAAACGCATACTTGCTAAACTGGGGGGCTGCAAGTCAATAGTTGCAGTTACAGGATAATATTTTGGAACCAAAGGAAATCAAAGTTTTAGTGTCTAAAGGTAAGAAAAGGAGCTGGCAATCTTCTGTTTCGTGAGTTACTGCATTTAGGCGAAATTATGAATAATAATTATTATAAATTTGAATGAGAATAGAAGAGTGTTTTGAATATTTGTAAGAAGCAATTTAATTATCTGCCGCCAAATAAATTTGTGAATTTGGGATCATAATTCTTTCTTTCATTGGAAGTAAGTTCAGCAAAATTGTTTCACATAATAATAGTTTAGGACAATATTGGATTACTAGATAGACTGCAATAGCTATTTTCTTCAGCTGTAAATTTTCTGTCCGTGTAATTGGAAGATTTCTTTCGGTTTTCGGTTGAACTTGAAGGGAAGAAATTCATTATTGCTATAATAGTCATGTGTATACACGGAAAAAAATATAGAGGATCAAGCAGTTGTAGAACAATTTACCACAATTTGTTTGAGAATAAACGACTGGCTACTATTTTCTACTCCCTACTACTCGATTGTGGTTAACGGATTGTATTTCTATAAAATACAATATTGTTGCAAAAATTTAGTTAATGATCTATTACAGGGGTTCTTGCAGTAGTGTTGTTTCAGTTACACACATTATAAAAAATGCAACAATATTGTAATAAAGATTGTATTGTGCAAAATACTATAGCTGTGCACAGTTCTTACGACTATAATGATTGAAAGAACAAGTAAAACGCAATAACAATAACTATTATTATGTTTTTGTATCTCCAACAGCTTCCAGTTTGCAGATAGCATTGGTCAGCCACGGGAATGTTACCAACACCAGTGCTGTTTCGCTGGTGTGTGATACCATCCTCCCAAACATTCGACAAATTTGGAGTAAAAAGATAAACTACGGAAGATTTTATTCCAAAAAAGAGTTGTGAACCCAATGAAAATTATTTGACGATATAAAACCAGAAGATTTATCAAAAGAAAATTAAGTTTTCGTTGCGACATCTATTGATGAATAACCAATACTATATGGGTCTAATCCTAAGGCAGGAAACATTTGGTTCATGCATTTAGTTGTGCTTGAATAATAAAATCGTCTGTACAGATAAGTGATGATTCATTTATAAACTCAGAAAATCATTTCGCATGAAAAGGTATATCAAATGGGAAGAGATAGGACAAAAGACGGCAGACAGGAGGAAAGTAGAGCGAAATTTGTAAAAGACGAGAAACTAAATAAACTCAACGGCAAACCAAGCTTTACGCCTAACGGCAGATAGGCGCAACGTTTAAATAAGTAAGTAAGTAAAATCATTTCCTATTATTTATTTTGAAAAAATTATGAAGTTTTTTGCCAAAAATTGCCCCAACCTTGTCCTGCAAGTCTGGACACAAAGGTTGTTGGAAAAAATTGTATATCTATGTGAAACAATACATTAGAAACTTGACCATAACCTTGAAGTGTTATCTGTGAAAATAACATGTAATAATTAACAAAAATCTATCGCCGGGTTACATAATTGCATTAATGACTGCCACAATATTTTTCCTGCAATAGTGCAGTACATTTTATCAAGCGATTTATTTTTGTATATTTTTAATTGCCTTTTTGACTAAAACTTATGTAAAGCCCATTGACACATATACACACATGTTTACTTGTCTATTCATATTTGCACATATAGGTGTAGTATAAATACTGTCAATTCTAGGTACACAGGTGTCCCAATTTTCTTGAATTGTATAATTGTCCATAATTTTCAGATAACGTAATAGACGCCATAAGCTATATTTCAACATTTTGGATCAGTAGTTTAAAAACATCAACATTAGTATCTTTTGTTTACTATTGTGACGGTAACCAAACAATACTAACGCCAGAAATCACTTGGATGTAATATTTAAATGCAAGAGTCGCGCTTAACTGTAAATACTTCTTTTAGCTCCGTTATTAGATATATGCGTCATTTTACAGAAACGTTAGTGATATAAATGTTCTATACGGTGAATGCAGAAAGAAGTGGTGCTATTTAAAAAAATACGTTTTAGGTGTTTGAATTTGGCAAAGTTTGGTGTTCCATGCTGAACACCCCGTATGTAGTTATGTTATATTCGTTTATTTCTAGATGAAGAAACTATAGTGAAAATTGTTTTAGTTCTTATCCAGGACCAGTAGTTCTCTTTATGTATCTTCATGCACTACTGTACATATATATCTATTTGTTTAAAATTTTCTGATGTGAGGACGTCTGTGATGTTTGCGACGACATACACTTTAAAGCAGATGTACAAGCAAAGGGATAATTTTTACGGACTGGTGTTAGCGTTTTTTGTTTTACAAGTGGAGAGTGTACCAGATTTATGTACATACAGTGTGTTCCACTTTACAACTTGACACCCCTGTATCTTTGTTATTGCTAGACTAATTGATTTCAAATTTTTGTGTGGTATAGAACTCTTTCAATGAAATTGTTGTGATTAGAAAATTTACATACTAATTAGTTGCAAAAAATCGAAAAAACATAGTAGGCCTTATTTAATCGCAAAAACAGTTATGAAGATCGTTTCAGGACCACCTGAGAACCATAAAATCAAATTTTGGTTAAAAAATTTTGAGTAAAAATGGTTTTATACAAAATTAAAGTTACATTAAAATTATTTCGTTTTTACTTTTTATTTTACGCGTTAGTTCAGTGGTTTTGCCTAAAAGCTATTATTACAGTTGCTCGAACACGTGGCTGTTTAATATGACTACAAAGATTCACTTTTATAAAAAATTTCGCAGAGTATTTTAGAAAAACTAGAATAGAATTGAAATTATGTGAGCAGCTATTTGCCTGTAATATTAAAGTTAGAATAAAATTCTTTTTACTTCTTTTTATTGACTATAATGCAGTGTTCTTATCTAATATTTAATAAATCAGTATAGAAAACCATCTACAGTATTGTGATGAATCAATTCCATTAGTTGTAAAGGTGGCTTCATCCGTAAACATAATGTTTTTCAAAAAATCGCTGTTATTTAAAAAATTTCCTTGTGTTCATAGACAATAATCTATTCTTCTAATTCTTCTAAATCTCATCGTTTTCTTCAAGTATACGCAGAAATGTTAGTCTATATGGTTTAAGTTTGTGCCGTTTAAGACACCCTCACACTTTTAATTGTGAAACTTGCAACCTTACGTATGCTTAGCCTAGAATTAGCACGTATAGTATTCAAGAGCAGTTCGTCTGCAGCAGAATTAATTATATTTCATCATTGAGGCCTAGATTTAGAAATACTGCCAGAAGCATTAAACAGATATTTGCAACTGTTTGAAAGGTAACTTTTTTATATGGATGTCTAGCATTGAATTCTCTAGCTGTTTCTCTGAAAGAACGATGATTATCGCTCACTAAACAAATTAATTCTACTTTTTCAGCAACCGATAAAAGCCGTTCAGCCATTCTTCGCAACACAATAACCACAAAACTTAAAGTAAAGTGCGGACTAAACAGTTTGACTGGTTATGTGACACTACGAAACAAATCAAATTTTAACATAATAATAATAATTTTTTGACTAAAATTTGATTTTAGGGTTTCAGGTGGTCCTAGAACGATTTTCATAACCGCTTTTACGGTAAAACAAGGCTTACGATGTTTTTTCAATTTTTTTGCATCTAATTTTTGATTGTAGTAAGTTAATGGTTAATAGTATGTCAATTTTCCAATTAAAGAACAATTTCGTTAAAAGGGCTCTACACCTCATAAAGATTTGAAATCAATCGGTTTACCAATTACAAAGATAGAGGGGTGTCAAGCTGTAAAGTAAAATACACTGTATATAATTGCACTTACCAGAATTGTTAATCGCAGTATAGCGTTGCATATCATAAAACATCCGAAAATATACTGTATGAATATAGGAAATGACAAAATGGTGCTAAGCTTGTTTACAAACCTAGAACGGTTAATATTGGATATGTTACAAACTGACTGGGAAAACTTACTGATTTACAGCTTCGTGTAAAGTAATGCACTCTTTTAAGATCTGTATCTCTTCTATACCCATAGTTTTGACATCTTTACTTCTTCGAGGCAATTTCGCATCTTGAAATACGTTCATGAGTTTATCACTTAATATATGCAGTTGAGCAATACAAATTGCCATCAGTATCATAAAAAATGAATCATAACACAGATCACTTATAGCTAAATAAACTGTTGTAACAAGATGTATTATCTTATAGACAATATCATACTTTCCCATATCAAATGGTGGTGGTATCATCATTATATCAATATCTATTATAATAGGTAATACAGCTGCAAATAGCAGAAATATAGCTACGGTTAGCGAGTAATATTGCCATAGTATTTCACTAATCCTGTAGACTAGCTTAACGTAATCGTTTAGTTTTTCAGTATGTCCATTAAAAGCATTTGACTTCAAATCATCCAGAATCGACCGCACACACTTTTTATTTAGTAAAGTTGAAACTACTTTGGCTATGAGATTCATTATAGGAACTAGGATACAGAACGTACGGCTTAATACAATTTCATTACCCGATTTTGCGGCTTTCATCATATTCATAAGAACCGATATTACAATAAGCAGGTAACAGTAAAAATGGAATGTGCGTTTTATAAATTGCGCTTTTGTTGTACTTCCAGTAGAATCTAAGCCTCCCTTTTCAAGAATATCGATAACCCTTAACATAGGTTGAATACAAGACATTCGAGACATTTTAAATGCCTTTTGCGTATTGTCTCATGAGATGATTCTTATGGTGACCGCTTAATACTAAAGTTCATTTTCGGCATCAGAGCACATTTATGTTCTTCAGTTCGTGATCGTCCGTTACGCTCTGACGATAGCAAATTAAGGTAATTACATATTGCTCTGAGTGCCCTCCCTGTTGTTAGCCCTTGCATTGATTAAAATGATTCTGTTGTAATTATATAAATAAATTATGGTATTTACCACTTCCGATTATTAGGGGTCCGTTTTCTTAAAAACATTTTAAAACTCGGATTCGAAATACAATGTTTGAGCTTTATAAACATTAACGCTTACCATACAAAGCATATTTTATTTTATGTACCACTACAAACATATTTCGTTTGTTACGTTTCATATACAGTGTGGACCTAAAGTGCCTCACCCACGCTAACTTTTGAACGACGGAAACTAACGTTTTCAGAAAAAATAGGTCGATGTCTATTTTTTGTGAGCCAACTTTTCCCGTTATCGGCAGTTCGAGTGTATTTCCGGTGTCACCGGAAGTGACGTCAACCTTCTTATTTTAAATAGAACATCCTGTATATGTTTATGTTTCTGGAAAGGTAATCGAAAGGTGAATCCAGCCATACCACATATGCTCCATCCTTCCATACTATAGCTCCTGAAACGTCCTGACCACTCGTTCGAGTCTCCAGCCCAGCCACAGATTATGGTAATGACCAAAGCAAACTTCTTGTTAGTCAAATTATCCAGGCAACTAGCTCTCGATTACCGACTCTTCGTGGAGTATACATAGAACATAAACTTGTATAATTGAATGAACGAATATCTTACAAGTGTACTATTCCAAAACATCTCTAACAATGATGCAAAACAGGTGAGCATAAACGCGATTGCTTCTCCATGTTGTAAATTTGAACAGGACAGATGTTATTACAAATAACATAATTCCCTCCCATTTTACTACTAATTTTACAATGATGATCCTGAAAATATTTATTCTTACTTGCTCATTACTAGAGACGGGATTTTAGGACCTAAAAAACAGCTAAAAAGGCCCTTTTTTAGGCCTTAAAAACTATGTATTTAGGACGAAAAACTGTGATTTAGGCATGTTAGGCAAATACTTAAAAAAAAGGGTAAACACAAAAATCATTTTATTTTAAAAAAACATGAATAAGAAGACGATATTTAATGTAATTTTAGGTACATTTCAGCCATAAAAAGAAATAAAACATACAAATTTTAACTAATAACTAAAATATGTAGATTCATTTGGTTTAAAATAATAAATAAATTAATTAATCGCCGTGTAACATGTCCTCAAATTTCGCGTTTGCGTAGTACACAAGATGTTTTTCCAAGTTGTCGTTAGTAAAATTTGTTCTTCGGTCGGAAAACAGCAGTTTGTACGAAGAAAATGAACGTTCTACGTCACGCGAGGTTGTAGGACAAAACTTAAATATGGACCAGTCAGCTGTGGTATGAGCGGTAGCTTCAACTGTTTCGCCACTGAGCAGCTCAGCAAACACTTTAACCGTTTTGAAACCTGGATTTTTCGAAATCACTTGGTTAAACTTTGACAAATTGTTTTGCCAACTTTTCCTGGGGCATTCTTGAGAGCTGCTTCAGCATTATTAATTACTGCAACAGAATCTGTACGAGGAAGGCCGAATGTTTCTAATCTTTTGATGTTACCAATGAGAACTTTATAATGCGACTTGATGTATAAAAGATCGTTTTTGACATTTTGATTGGAAAAGTATTCTTGCGCTTGCTCAATACAGTTAGCTGAATCTTTGTCAAACGATATTACAACCTAAAACATAAAGCGTTAAATAAAAACAATCTTATTTAAAAATTTTGCTAAAAAAGTACTTACTGATTTTATTGCTTCGAAATTATTAGCATAAAAAACTACCGCCTCTAACCAAGTTCCCCAACGTGTTAAGACAGGTTCGGGAGGCAAAGGGAGATCTGGCAGATTTTCTTCATGCACTGCCACACGCAGTGGAGCTTTTAAAAAGACTCTCTTGGTATTTGAAGTTAAACCATTAACATTAGCATATTGATTTCTTAGACATTCACACACCAAATTGAGTCCATGTGCAAAACATGTTAAATGATTAAGATTTTTATAAAAAATCTTCAAATTTGTACCACATTTGAGCAAATAAGAAGCACCATCCGTGACTAAAAGCTTGACTTTTTCGTACTTAATTCCATCTGTTGGCCACAAAATACCTAAAATACGAGAGTTGCCTTTAACTTAAATATCTAGCATTAAATTTACAATATTATTAAAGTAAGTTTTTTGCATAATATATCTTACCTAAAGCTTGGTTCACGAATCTTGCCATTGTAATGCAATTTGTTCTTTCAAGTTGCTTTGTAGCCAGTAAATACGGTTTTCCTGGTGTTTCAGAACAAAGCTTACCCACGATCATATTTGCCATAATACGACCTTTAGAGTTAGTCGTCTCATCTATAGATATCCAAATATCGTTGTTACCAACTTCTTCGTGAATAGTATTAATAGTCTTAAAAAATTTATAAAAATATTGTAGGTGTAAACAAAATCTTAACGACACTCAAGTATAAAAATACATTTTTAAATTATTATTTATTATATTAATTACCTCATTGTAACATTTTGTTACATATGCTATTCTTAAGGTTGTCACGCTTGCCACATTCTTGTTGCACTATTTAGTGAGAAAATTTCGCAGTTTTGAATAGTTTAATCTGTCCAGAGGAATATTTGCAGACATAAAAGCGTCGCATAAATCTCGATTAAAAACGTCGATTTCTCTTGAATTTTTGGTGTCTATTAACATTCGGTTCCTCGACAGTTTCCTAAGATTTGCCTGATGTCCAGGAGCAGTAGCATGTTGCTCTAAATGATTTTTCTTTTTGCAAGTCAACTACAATAATATTTTTGAAGCAAGTTAGGAAAGAAAAACAAAAACGTCCTTTACCATTTTTCCACACGCTTTACAAAACAACTCTTCACTGTTGCTTGGATTCAGCTGAAAGACAGTAGTGCCTCCAATTGCCTGCAGCCATTTTTGAAGTTTATCGCTATGTGATTCCTTGGATTTTGGCATTGTTGTAGATGGAAATACACAATACACTGAGTAGATAAACAAGCACAAACCGACAGAAAACTACCGAAAAATATTCGTTGCAAGCTACGATATAAATGAAATTTCAAAGTACGTCTTTCACTATATACTGATTCGTCAACAGGAACACACACATATACGCTCCAGAGAAACATTAAGAGAATAAATATAAAATCTAAACTGCAATATCAAGATGTCCATTGTACAAACTATGAATGGGCATCGTGTATTCATTAATCACGTTAACAGGGAGAAAAAATTTGCTTATATGGTTTAAATTACAGGGCGTAAACAAGCCGATAGGGATTCCCGTAAAGTAAAAACGTGGGTGCAGGTAAATGAACCCGAGAGCGATAAGCCGATAATTGAGGATATATCTTCAATAGGGTAGTAATATAAATTTTACGGCAGGCAAATCCAAACTTTGCCCCTCACACAATAGACGGGAAAACCCATCGTTGTATTAGTTTATAGCATTTTATCTGTAAAACTAAAATTTACATTTAAGAAAGATGCAGCTGTGTAAAAACCATATTTATTTAAAATTAAAAAAAAAAAACGTTTTAGACCAAATAAATATGATTTTAGGACAAAATAGGCGAAGAAAAAACACGATTTAGGCTGTTAAAAGTCCAAATAGGCAACTAGGCAAAATAAAACATGGCTAGATCGCTTTGATTTGTCGAGAAACATATAGATTTTGTATTATTTTTAATTTGCCTTGAATCTAAACAAAGAGGCATTTTGCCTAAAATCCCGTCTCGACTCGTTACTTTCAATTCTTGTCTTAGTATCTACTTTAAATTCACGCTTAGGAAAATTCACCAGACAAAATCCATTTTGTTATGGGTGGAAAACTTCCTTGCACGTGGTGGTGTTTTGCAAAACAGAGTTAGGGCTCAGAGGTCGGTTACCGTCAATTCTGAGTGGTATGTTAACATGATCCAATAATTTCTTGAACCACAACTTCAACAGATAAACTGGGGACTAGTGTGGTTTCAGCAGAATGGTGCCACGGCTCATACTGCTAGAAATTCCATGGCTGTTTTGAGGGAAATGTTCCCCGGGCGCTTGATCTTCCGGTACGGTGACATGCTATGGCCCGCACGCTCGCCGGATTTAACTCTGTGCGATTACTTTTTATGCGGCTACCTCAAGAGTGAGGTGTTTAAACATTGACCCAGGACCCTCGAAGCCTTGAAGAATGCAATACGCATTGAAGTTGGCCGCATTCCGCAACAGATGCTTCGCAGAGTTGTGGAGAACTTCAGAAACCGGCTATATCAGTGCATTGATAGTGAGGGACATCACTTGAATGATATGTTGTTTAAAACTAAGTAAAATTAACTTCCAGTTGTACCCTTCTGATGCCACAATAGAGTTTTGTTCTAAAATTTTTTTTTTCATTTACCTTCAAAGTTAGGGATACTTCCTTGCCCCACCCTGTACATATATATATACTTGATCATAAACTACAATTGTTACGTACCTGATTATAGCAACAATAATGCACGTACACAAAAAGACACCAAAAAATGTTATATTTCATAAATATTGACAAATTCCGTTGTAAAATTACATTATCAACACGTGTCATGAGAATTTAAGTAAAAAATAAGTAAAGTAAAATAGTTAGGTTATCATTATCACTATCGTTATCGTTATCGTTATCGCGATCCCCATCCCCATCGCCATCGCCATCGCCATCGCCATCGCCATCGCCATCGCCATCGCCATCGCCATCGCCATCGCCATCGCCATCGCCATCGCCATCGCCATCGCCATCGCCAACGCCAACGTCATCGTCATCGTCATCGTCATCGTCATCATCATCGTCATCGTCATCGTCATCGTCATCGTTATCGTTATCGTTATCGTTATTCTTATTACTATTATTATTGTTAGCTGTATTTAGAAAGAATATGTAATAATAAGTAATAGTAACACAAATTACATAAAGAGAATATGTTCATTTTGCGCAGACATCATGTTACAGTGGTGTTCTACTCTAATTGTAAGTTGGTATAAGTATACGGTTATACGGACGTTAGCCGTATGGATGCCCAAGATGGAGCTGTCTAACCTGTACAATCCTCTAAATCCAAATGCTTTTAGATAACAGCTGTAAAAACAATTTAAGCAAATATAAATAAATCTTGCACATGTACTTTCATACATCCTTGAAGAATTTAGCTGTACCTAGCTTTAATTAAAGCAAACAGCGAATACGACCAGCGAATTATCTAAAATATACTTTAAGTTAGGACAATGAAATTGTTGCTTTATGTAACACTACTCACTGTACCAAGAGATTCAAGTGAGATAAATGCAAGCTTATACAATTTAATAACCAAAGGTTTTCTAGCGCGCTCCATTAAAATCATCAGTAGCTTCTGGGATTTCCTGTTTAACATATACCATTCTGACATGTAACATGCTTCTTCAAGTTGGGCACTCTGAAAGCAATACATCTACAGTGGATACCGGTTATTGTAACTACTTTGGGGCCTAAAAGGTAGTATTGAAAAGAATAATTGATCTGTCTACTGGTATATAATAATAAAGTAGGTAAAATAAAACTAAGCAAAAGGTTCTTTAAAACGACTAAAAAGTAAAAAACTTGTAAATAAGCAGTTCACTTCATTCATATAATTTGTATTACATTAATATATTCATTGTTTTCTGGCTTTCGCACATCATATTTTGCATAAAATTAAAAAGTCCATTTTGTTGCGTGATTTAATTATGGAAATGATGTTATGTGCTGCATCGTTAACTAATTGTAATTACTACTAAATATATAGTGGGCTGTAGTTTGTATTCAGTAGCTTATAGAAGTTTATTACCAACCATCGATGTTGCTGAAAAGTAGAATAAATAAATAAAAGGAACGTGTTAAAAACGGATGCAATTTTAAGTTGTTCTCGATATACGGTTCAGCGGCCAACATGCTAAAGACCCGGTTACACGATTCGTGGTTCAGGGAACTTGGCGTGACGGACCTGGTATGACGAACCTCGGACCACGGACCATGTAACATATGCAGTTTGCCGTGATTCGTCGTTCCCTGTACCGTATATTACACGGCGTGTGGTCTTAGGTTCGTCATAAAAGTTTATACGGTATTCCATTAAAAAAAAATTAATTGTTTCAGTCCTGTGAAATTACATATATTTGCGTTATGCACTGATAATTTATATTTTTGCCCAAAGGTTGGCTCACCCTTATAAGCATACAAAGTGTAATAGTTAAAATGTCCGCCGGTCTTAGCAATTATTACTGTAGGAATCGCTATTCAGGATTTCAGCAATGAACCTTTCCGCAAAAACACTAACACCTCGAGCCTGTGTTAGAAATGATAAGATGTTCTTGTTTACATACAAACCTTAAAAGATATTTCGTTGCCTAACCAATGGTACACCGCTAATTGGAAAAAGACTATACCCGCCCAAGCTACGATGCATATAACAGCAACTGTTCCTGTTTCTCCCTATAACAAAATGTGGGTTTTAAACATTTACGCTTAAAATTGGGTTAAGTATTAATTTTTATCTAACAACACATGGATATGATCATATATGTATGCATTTTATAATGGGTTTATGACCAGGTCTTCCTCTTAGGCCATATTTTTAATTGGATAATTTCTGTAGGTTTTGTATGTTATTATTATTATTATTATTATTATTATAGGTACACAGACGCTTAGAAATTGAAGATGGTTTCGATACCACAAAACCTAAATATACAGTAGAATTCGGTTATACATAGTGTCACAGATGCGGAGACGGCGAGTTTTTAACGTTATAACCAGTGGGCGGCAAAATCGTAAGGGGTATGACTCAGAACCCCGAATCGTAAACAGGATACAGAGACGCATTAAGTATATGTTGCGTATTTCAGAGGTTATGTTTGTAGAAATGTATTTAAACGAAATTGATACATTTTAAATTGAAATAGAAGATGTATACATATGTAATAAATTTGTTTCAATTAGGAAATAGGAGAAAGGAATTAGCCATTACCATAAGAGACTTTTCTATGTTTCCCGCAACAAAACGGGTTCTTTTTGAAGTTATTCAGTATTGAAAACGTTCTTTCAACTTCACAACTTGTAAGCGGAGCAAAAGTAAAATGTGATATAAGAAAGTTATATTCTATACGTATATAGTGGTACCTCGTTTCACGATAGTACCTTGCTACGGAATTTTTGGGTTATAGAAGAAAATTTGGATGAATTCTTGTTTCCAGAACCGAAAGGTGCGAAATGCGGATTACAATTTCTACATATTCGGCAGAATTTCCGCGCGACTCGTCTAGATGCTAGAAAGAGATAGTTGTGTGCAATCTAATGCGATGGGTTGTGTGGTTAACTTCTCAGTATTCCACCGCTTCGTATCTGACTTGAATTCATAGTTAGTATTATTTTTACTTTAGCCACCTCATCCTCAGTGTCTTCATACGCCAAAAAGAGCCCTTGTTAGAAGTAGTGTATGTAAGTGAAGTTATTTCTTTTAATTTAAATCATGAATTTTTATTGATTTCTCTACGCAACATTATTTCTTATATGCTCAATTGTATTTAAAATGCATAAAATGAGTTTATGATTATATTTTTGGTTATCTCTATTTCCTTTATTTCCTATAAAAACATTTGATTCCAGTTACGAAATTTCGGATTATGAAATGTTTTTGGAACTAATAAAATTAAACCGGGGTACTACTGAATGTCTCCTGTGGACAATTGCATTTCAATTGAGGTTTTTTGAATCAGTTTGTTTCCAATATCACCGGGAATACTATTTAATTTATTGATAGTATCGTTTAATGTATTGAATGCGCCGCAAACAAGCAATGTTTTAGGACAAATTTGTTTGTTAGGTATATCTACATGTTATACTAACATTAACAATGTGCATTTGTTCATTATAGGTTTTACTCGTAACTATCGAGTCTTTCACGTTTGATATACGCATTTTATGAACAATAGAAAATTACTGCCAGATGTCGATAAGTGAACGTAAACCTTTCTTAGCTACAAACAAAAATTATATATTTCAAGTATAAAAGAAGGGTTTTTAAGATGCAGATAATTTTACAGGAGTGCTAAGACCTTTATATCAGAGGTGATGGCGAAATGTAGGAAACGCATATTTGCTAAACTGGGGGGCTGCAAGTCAATAGTTGCAGTTACAGGATAATATTTTGGAACCAAAGGAGATCAAAGTTTTAGTGTCTAAGAGGTAAGAAAAGGATCTGGCAATCTTCTGATTCGTGAGTAACTGCATTTAGGCGAAATTATGAATAAAAATTATCATAAATTTGAATGAGAATAGGAAAGTGTTTTGAATATTTGTAAGAAGCAAGTTAATTATCTGGCGCCAAATAAATTTGTGAATTTGGGATCATAATGGTTTCTTTCATTGGAAGTAAGTTTGGCAAAATTGTTTTACGCAGTAATAGTTTAAAACAATATTGGATTAGTAGATATACTGCAATAGCTATTTACTTCAGCTGTAAATTTTTTGTCCGTGTAATTGAAAGATTTTTTTTTGGTTTTCTCTCGGAAAATCATAATTCGCTGTATATTCGCGAAACATCCACTTTTGAACTTGAAGGGAAGAAATTCATTATTGCTATAATAGTCATGTGTATACACGGAAAAAAATATAGAGGATCAAGCAGTTGTAGAACAATTTACCACAATTTGTTTGAGAATAAACGACTGGCTACTGTTTTCAACTAGTACTACTACTCGATTGTGGTTAACGGATTGTATTTCTACAAAATGCAATATTGTTGCAAAAGTTAGTCAATGATCTATTACAGAGGTTGTTGCAGTAGTGTAGTTTCAGTTACATACGTTGTAAAAAATGCAACAATACTGTTTTAAAGATCGTATTGTGCATAATACAATAGCTATGCACTGTTCTTGTAACTATAATGGTTGAAAGAACAAGTAAAACGCAATAACTATTCTTATGTTCTTGTATCTCCAACAGCTTCCAATTTACAGGTAGCATTGGTCAGCCACGGGAATGTTACCAACACCAGTGCTGTTTTGCAGGTATGTGATACCATCCTTCCAAACATTCGACAAATTTGGAGTAAAAAGATAAACTACGGAAGATTTTATTCCAAAAAAGAGTTGTGAACCCGATGAAAATGATTTGACGATATAAAACCAGAAGATTTATCAAAAGAAAATTAAGTTTTCGTTGCGACATCTATTGATGAATAACCAATACTATATGGGTCTAATCCTAAGGCAGGAAACATTTGGTTCATGCATTTAGTTGGGGTTTAATAATAAAATCGTTTGCACAGATAAGTAATGATTCATTTATAAACTCACAAAGCGAGATAGAACAAAAGACGGCAGACAGGAAAAAATGGAGGGAAATTTGTAAAAGACGAGAACCTAATAAATTCAACTGCAAACCGAGCCTCACGCCTAACGGCAGATAGGCGCAACGTTTAAATAAGTAAGTAAGTAAAATCATTTCCTATTATTTATTTTGAAAAAATTATGAAGTTTTTTTGTCAAAAGTTGCCCCAATCTTGTCCTGCAAGTCTTAACACAAAGGTTTTTGGAAAAAATTGTATGTCTATGTGAAACAATACATTAGAAACTTGACCATAACCTTGAGGTGTTATCTGTGAAAACAACATGTAATAATTTACAAAAATCTACCGTCGGGTTACATAATTGCATTAATGACTGCTACAATATTTTTCCTGCAATAGTGTAGTACATTTCATCAAGCGATTTATTTTCGTGTATTTTTAATTGCCTTTTTGACTAAAAATTATGTGCAGCCCATTGACACATATACACACATGTTTACATGTCTATTCGTATTTATACATATAGGTGCAGTATAAATATTACCAATTCTAGGTATATAGGTGTCCCAATTTTCTTGAATTGTACAATTGTCCATAATTTTCAGATAACGTAATAGACGCCATAAGCTACTTTTCAACATTTTGGGTCAGTAGTTTAAAAACATCAACATTAGTATCCTTTGTTTACTATTGTCACGGTAACCAAACAATACTAATACCAGAAATCACTTGGATGCAATGTCTAAATGCAGGAGTCGCGCGTTTAGCTTCGTTATAGGATATATGCGTCATTTTACACAAACGTTGGTAATATAAATGTTTTATACGGTGAATGTAGAAAGAAGTGGTGCTATTTAGAAAAATACGTTTTAGGTGTTTGAATTTGACAAAGTTTGGTGTTCCATACTGAACACCCTGTATGTAGTTATGTTATATTCGTTTATTTCTAGATGGAGAAGCTATAGTGAAAATTGTTTTAGTTCTTATCCAGGGCCAGTAGTCCTCTTTATGTATCTTCACGCACTACTGTATATACCTATTTGTCTAAAATTTTCAGATGTAAGGACGTCTATGATGGTTGCGACGACATACACTTACACACACGACATACACTTACACAAAGCGATAATTTTTATGGCCAGGAGTTAGCCTTTTTTGTTTTACAAGTGGAGAGTATAGCAGATTTATGTGTTTAACTTTACAACTTGACTCCCCTGTATCTTTCTTATTGGTAGACCAATTGATTTCAAATTTGTATGTGGTATAGAATTATTTGAAAGAAATTGTTGTGATTAGAAAATTTACAGACTATTAACCATTAACCTACTACGCTCAAAAATTAGGTGCAAAAAAGCGAAAAAACCTAGTAGGCCTTGTTTAATCTCAACAGTTATGAAAACGTTTTAGGACCACCTGAAAGCCATAAAATCAAATTTGGTTAAAAAATTTTGAGTAGCAATTGTTGACTGCAAAATTGAAGTTACATTAAAATTATTTCGTTTTTACTTTTTATTTTACACATTAGTGCACTGGTTTTGTCTAAAAGGTATTATTACAGTTGCTCGAACTCATGGCTGTTTAATATGACTACAAAGATTCACTCAAATTTTACTAAAGTATTTTAGAAAAACTGGAATAGTATTGAAATAATTTCAGCAGCTATTTGCCTACAATATTAAAGTTTGAATAAAATTGTCTTTTTACTTCTTTTTGTCGACTATAGTGCAGTGTTCTTATCTAATGTTTAACAAATCAGTATACAAAACCATCTACAGTATTGCGATGAAACAACTGCATTAGTTGTAAAGGTGGCTTCATCCGTAATCATAATGTTTTTTTAAAAATCCCTGTTATTTAAAAAAATTCCATATGCCCATAGACAATAATCTATTGTTCTGTCATCGTTTTTTTCAAGTGTATGCAGAAATGTTGGTCTATATGGTTTAAGTTTGTGGCGTTTAAGACACCCTCACACTTTTCATTGTGAAACTTGCAACCTTACGTATGTTTAGCCTACAATTAGCGCGTATAGTAGTCAAGATCAGTTCATCTGCAGCAGAATTAATTCTATTTTCTCGTTGAGGCCTAGATTTAAAAACACTACCGGAAATATTGAACAGATATTTGTAACTGTTTGAAAGATAAAATTTTTATATGGATGTCTAGCATTGAATTTTCTAGCTACCTCTCTCAACGAACGATGATTACCGCCCACTAAAAGAACTAGTTCTACTTTTTCAGCAACTAAAAACCGTTTAGCCATTCTTCGCAACACAATAACCACAGAGCTTAACGGAAAGTACGGAATAAACAGTTTGACTGGATATGTGGCAATACAGAACAAATCAAATTTTCGTAGTCGTTCTCGTTATAACATGCAAGTACTGCAGTGAAGTTTAAATAAAAAGTGAATTTTTGTAATCGTATTGAACATCCACCTGTTCGAGCCGCATCAATAACAGCTTTCATACGGAAGCACTGTGCTAATGTGATAAATATAAAGTAAAAATTAAATAATTTTAATTTAACTTTAATATTGTATAGAACAATTGCTACACAAAATTTTTTTGACAAAATTTGATTTTGGGGTTTTCAGGTGATCCTACAACGATTTTCACAACTGCTTTTACGATAAAACAAGGTCTACTATGCTTTTTCGATTTTTTTGCATCTAATTTTTATCGTAGTAGGTTAATGGTTAATTTTCTAATTATAATGTACAACAATTTCGCTAAAAGAGCCCTATACCTCATAAAAATTTGAAGTCAATCGGTTTATCAATTGCAAAGATACAGGAGTGTCAAGCTGTAAAGTGAAACACACTGTATATAATTACACTTACCAGAACTGTTAATCGCAGTATAGCGTTGCATATCATAAAACATCCGGAAATATACTGCATAAATATAGGAAATGACAAAATGGTGCTAAGCTTGTTTACAAACCTAAAACAGTTAACATTGGATATGTTACAAACTGACTGGGAAAACTTACTGATTTACAGCTTCGTGTAAAGTAATGCACTCTTTTAAGATCTGTATCTCTTCTATACCCATAGTTTTGACATCTTTACTTCTTCGAGGTAATTTCGCATCTTGGAATACATTCATGAGTCTATGACTTAATATATGCAGTTGAGCGATACAAATTGCCATCAATATCATAAAAAATGAATCATAACACAGGTTACTTATAGCTAAATAAATTGTTGTAACAAGATGTATTATCTTATAGATGATATCATATTTTCCCATATCAAATGGTGGTGGTATCATCATTATATCAATATCTATTATAATAGGTAATACAGCTGCAAATAGCAGAAATACAGCCACGGTTAGCGAGTAATATTGCCATAGTATTTCGCTAATCCTGTAGACTAGCTTAACGTAATCGTTTAGTTCTTCAGTATGTCCGTTAAAAGCATTTGACTTCAAATCACCCAGAATCGACCGAATACATTCTTTATTTAGTAAAGCTGAAACTACTTTGGCTATGAAATTCATTACAGGAACTAGGACGCAGAACATACGGTTTAGTGCCATTTCATTACCAGTTTTTGCGGCTTTCATCATATTCATAAGAACCGATATTACAATAAGCAGGTAATAGCAAAAATGGAATGTACGTTTTATAAATTGCACTTTTGTTGTATTTCCAGTAGAATGTAAGCCTCCCTTTTTAAGAATACCGATAACCCTTAACATAGGTTGAATACAAGGCATTCGAGACATTTTAAGTGCTTTTTGCGTGCTGTCTCATGAGATGATTCTTGTGGTGACTGCTTAATACTAAAGTTCATTTTCGCATCAGAGCATATTTATGTTCTTCACTTCGTAATCGTTCGTTACGCTCTAACGATAGCAAATTAAGGTAATTACATATTGCCCTGAGTGCCCTCCCTATTGTTAGCCCCTGCATTGATTGATGTGATTCTGTTGTAATTATACGAACAAATTATGGTATTTACCACTTATTTTACGATTCCGGTTTATTAGGGGTCTGTTTTCCTAAAAACATTTTAAAACTCGGAATCCAAAGAAATATATTGTTTGAGCTTTATAAACATTAAACGATTAGCATATAAAAGGGCCATACTTTATTTGATGTACCACTACAAACGTATTCTGTTTGTTTCATATTTATTTGACTATTATGAACAATATATTATTAACCATACATATGAACTATACAGAGTGTCACAGGATGAGCTTACGTTATCAGAAACTAAGCAGGTTCCAAATTTGTAAATTTGCATACTTATTTCGTTGGAGGGCGATAATTTTTAGAAAATATCGGCACAACTTCCGGTTTCACCGGAAGTGATATGAACTTAATTTTTTTTAATGGATTGCCCTGATTTTTATAAATATTTCGATAGGACTAGACATTACCGTTTTAAAACTTACAATTAGTTGATTTCTAGGAAGATTTCAGCGATAGCGTGGTAGTACTTTATTGCTTATTCGTTCGGTATCCAAAAATATTGATGAATGTTTGTTACGGATTAGTAAGTTATAAATAAGTATGGGATATTGAAAAATACATCAATTTTTGTGCAGAAATTATACAGAGTATAAGTGTCTATCGATCAAATATGCTAAACTTCAAAAATTAATATCTAGGTCAATTTAAATAGAACAGCCTGCATATTTTTACTGTAGATGATTTAATATTAAATTCTTCATCAAATGATATACCTGAAATGAATACTTAATTGTTAGTTGTTGTTAGCAATTAATGTTTTAAAAAACTTCGTACAAGTTCATAAGGTGACTATGAACATTCACCGCCGATTAACATATATGTCTAAATTTCTAATACCAGTGCGATTATATATTAGTAAATATATCGCACATTTCGTAATATAGTTCTTTCAGACGCACAAGAAGGTGTCACATTTGGGATTGACAAATCAGGGTTATTTGAATTTATTGATTACTTATGAAGGACCTGGAAAGATTTTATGTAGAACGGTTTCTTGAAGGAAACCCAGACAGGCCAATACCGTTTAAAGGTGTAGCTTGACGATTGGTTAAAAATTGTTTAGAATATTACCTGTTGAGGCTAAAAATGAAAAAAGTGAAATAATTGATGACCAAATTGTTGAGATTGATGTTACGGGACATTTTTGTACCAACCCGACTGTATCTCGTCCTTGGTCATCAGAAATTTTTACGTATACCATGAATAATAATATAATAATATGAATAATAATATAATAATATAGTAATAATAATATATCGTTTATTCCATAATGCCCATGCATAGAATACGTCACAGTATGTATAAAACATAAAAACATAAACATATAAATCAACAAACATTGAATATGTAAATATAGAAAAGATAAAATATATAAATAAAATGTAGAAACTATAATAAATGAGGCGCATTTAAAAACTCATTTACGGTATGAAATGGCTGACTAGATAATAATGTCTTGAGCTTTATTTTAAACCTGGAAAGTGGCATTTGTTTTAAAGTATTAAGTAAACGATTATATATTGCTATACATTGCCATACAACCTGTCTTTGCACCTTTGTCAGATGAGTTTGCCGTCTTTTCAATTTGTTTGTGTAATTGCGAATAATTGCGCAAGTATTCGTTATAGGTATAGAGAAACGTAATATCTTTTAATAAAGGATTTAATATTCCATCATCTACAATAAAAATATACTGGGCGTTCTATTTCAAATGACGTAGATGTTAATGTTTGAAACATATTTGATCGATAAATACTAACACCCCGTGTAATATGTGCACAATATTTATATTTGGGGATACAGAGCGCGTAGACTCAAATTAATCTTCTGTGGTTGGTTGCCATATTATTTGATACTTCATTAAAATTCGAGTTCTTACTCGCATAGAGTTAAAAAGTTAAGTTCTTAAGTTTAAAACTAATTATAAGTAAATCAACCACTTTCCAAAAAATAATGGTGAACATTTTGGAATTGCTCTCTGATCTATATAGATGTCAACTTAAGTTCTCCATATCAATCAATAATATACTTGTTCAAGTTTCACCAATTTTAATGTGCGAGTACGCTTAGTAGTGCTTCCCGTTTTTCTTAATTGTGCCATGTTTGAAGTGGCAGTTTTCTGAGATATATGACATTTTATTATTTTATTATTAAGGAAAAATTAGGGACAGCTTATTAAAACACAACGCAATTCGCCGTGACTTGGCGCATATTGAGTTAAATCAAGTACTGCGATTTACTATTAATTACATTGAATAAAAATATTTAGTAATACCCGACATAATCTGATGCCCCTACGTGTTAATGTACAACTGTATTTACGGTCACGTAATTTTGATAAGCAAATGACGTTTGTCACAGGTACGCTAAATGTAATTTTACCGTAAATATTCTACGAGGGTAAGTCAAAAATTACTTACACTTTTAGTTCTACAACTGTATTAACCAAAGATAGGTGTACAACAGATACATTATTTTTCGATATAGTCTCCACCTTTAGCTATGCACTTGGTCCAGCGAGCCGCAAGCTTCCGTAAGCCTTCCTGGTAGAAGGCTTTTGGTTGGTCGTGAAGCCACTTTTGCACCGCATTCCGACCGTCTGTGTCTGAGGCAAATCGACAGCCTCTCAAAGCTTCCTTGAGCGGTCCGAAGAGATGAAAATCTGAGGGAGCGAGATCAGGGCTGTAGGGAGGGTGTTTCAGGGTCTCAAAGCCCAACCTGTTGATAGTTTCTATAGTGTTATGGGGCGTGTGCGGACGGGCGGTGTCTTGCAACAACAAAACTTTCTTTGAGAGTAGACCACGGCGTTTGTTTAGAATTGCTGGTTTCAGCTTATTCGCCAACAAATCACTGTACCTCGCACTATTTATGGTAGTCCTCCTGTCCAAGTAGTCGTCTAATATAGGGCCTTTTTCGTCCCAGAACACGGCTGGCATCACCTTCCCAGCCGATGGCGGGGTCTTGAATTCTTTCGTGCTAGGGGATCCTAGATAAAACACTGTCCCCATATTGTGACAAAAGTCTGCGGTGAATTTCAGCACCTTTCACACCCTCTGACCACAAAAATCGGATCAGTGCTCGTTGTTCCTCTTTGGTGCAAACTAATAGCGGCGCTGACATGCTTATGCTGTTATAGCTAGCAGACAAATGATGCGATCGTGATTAAATTCCGAACACAACCACAGAGGCGCTGGCTCAACGCATGCGCAAGCGGCCGCCACTACGATAACTTTCAAAGCTTGTTATGGTGAAAGTGTAGATAATATTTGACTTACCCTCGTAATAACTTAATAATTACTTAAAGACGAACTGAATGCGAAACATGTATTTAAGTAGTGTGCTCTTGTAAATTATGATCTGATTTGCTGTTGGGGACTTTGACCGCAATTATTAATCACAATTAAATGTTAATGCGGCCACCTGCGTCACCTGGCCTCATGGACACGAATCTGTAAACAAATTCCTATCGTCTATGAATTCTCATCATGATTCCATAAGGTTCATCATGGAGATCGAATCGGACGGTTACCTTCCTTTCCTAGATGTTCTCGTACACCGGCATGCTGACGGTGCACTGGAATATTCCGTTTACCGAAAACCCACGCACACAGATAGATATCTCAATCGTCTCTCACACCATCATCAAGCCTAAAAACGCGGTGTCATCAATTCTCTTATCCAAAGTGCCATTTCCCTATCTGACCCTAATTCGTTTTCCCAAGAACTGAACCACATCACTGAAACTCTGATCCGCAATAATCGTGCTAGGAAAGATATTCAAATTACCAATACCCGCTACACCAACCCCTCTCCACAGCAACTACCCTCAACCGTAATTTCCATAAGCAAGCGTATCTACCCTACATTCATGGTGTCACCGATCGCATCTGCAGGATTCTCTTCAGGAACAACGTAAAAACCATCTTCAAATCCAATTTCAAGCTCTCGGGTTACTTTCCCATCAAAGACCGCAATTATCTGGAAACTCCTGGTGGCTACCAGATTCCATGTTCATGTGGTGGTGTGTACATGGGTGAAACAAAGCAATCGTTTAACACTCGCGTTACTGAGCACGAGCGTTGTACCGGTACCTCCGAAACTGGAAGGCCTCAGCGCTCTTCGATGACGTCACGCTCGGTAGGCGATGTATCGCCATGCAGTATATTAGCCTAAGCGGTAAAGGAATCGTTTTTTTTTTGCATTTCTTTTTTAAGTTTTGAAGGACCTCCGGTTTAAAAAGGAAGCCAGTCATCAACTGGGGCCTTCTTCTCATCCCATTCGATTTTATTTTGAAAAAACAAGCACGTAACCGAGCACCGTTTTCGTGAAAGATGTATTTGTGGTTGATATTTAATTGACTAATTATTATTGTTTGTAATTGAACTAAGGTTGAAATGATACAGTAATTGCAATTTTATTTAAAATTTTGTCCAATTTCACGAGAAAATTTAGAGACATGCTATTTAACTAAGGTCTTTAATTTCCTATTATGTGGTGTTTTACCTAATTTTTCATTGCTTTTTCCACAATGATTTTTAGGTAGGGTATTTGTAGAACAAGTTACTATAATCGTCGCAATACGTTCACTGTTGTGAATATGACATTTACATATGTCAGTACCCAAATGGCCGTGTTCGGCGATATAATTTAAAATGTATTATATTAAAACAGAACGTTTATTATACACATTTAAAAACATCTCTTCATGTCCAAAAATAATTTTGTTAAATATAACGTAAGAATATAATACTATTTGAACAATAAAATCTTCACGTCTTTTGTCAAATCCAACGGAGAGTTAGGGAATTGAATTGGAGTAGCATCTTTTTTAAGCCTGTGACGAACCATCCCGTTTCGTCAAATTTAAAGACTAATTCTGGAAAGAACAAAGAAAAATTATTATTTCAATTTTTACCTGTCTTGTTTAGTCTTTAAATCTTTGTTGTAAATCGTAAATTCACTTCTTTTAATTGTTATTTCAAATTCCAGAACCAGTTATGTTGTAATCCAGTGTACTCTATAAATGTGGCCATTTATGATGTACGTTAGTACATATTGCATAAGCACAAGTTACGAGTTTTGTGAGAAGCGCGCGCCGTTTACACGCGAGGCCACATGACGTAGATAAGCAAAAAAGAGTAAATTTCGATATAAAAAGCGACCGGATTCGCATACATTGGTCTTTACTGTGGGCCTCTATCTGCGTAAAGAATAGCCCTTCTGTGGCGTAAGCTTCGGGGAAACATCTCTAAGTGGATTTGATCTGCGAGAGATCCTGGCCAATTTTCATCCTTCTGCGGCTGTTAGCAGCGTCCGATGAGGTTTGGACAAGGTAATGTTAATATTACACGACAGTGTGGCATAAGTTGCCTATCGTGAAATCTTGGCCGAAATTAATCTAAGTCCGTTACCGAGAATGTTGTGCCTTGCCGCCACATAAAATTCAGAAACCCGACTGAAATCTGACCGAACTCGTAACTGAGAAAGTAAAGCATTTGTTTCTTTTTTCATAATTTTGCCTGATCTGTATATATTTCTATATGGATTTGATTTTAGTTTGCTAGAGAATTTTATTTTATTTGATGAAGTTATGTGTAAATAAAGTATTGTCGTTGTACTTCAATCGATCAATCTGATATTCACTTAACATTTCTTGATCACTAAAAGCCGTAAACATCTAATAGTTTTATTTTAAAAAGTAAATAAACATTAATCCATATAAAATACATGCTATAAATCTGATATATGACAGTTAACAATTCCGTGACAGCTAACGACATCCCCGCAACGGCAAATCAAACTGTATTACGAAGTCGATAATATAGATCCCCTGTACACTGAATATGTGATCTTAGTGTTTAAAATAAGAAAAGTTAGTATTGTATACTTTATTCCCGTCTAAATCACTCAGTAACATCAAATCGATTAAAAAGATTATCTGAAAAGTAAAACCGTTATATATTCTTTATAGGATAATCTCTCGTATATCAACCAAAGATGTCACTAGTGAGCAGAGTCCATTGTATCTAGCTTGGCAGGTGTGAAAAAGCAGTCGCCCGATGTAATTTTACGTCTAAGAATAAGAAAGTTATTACAATTTTCCCGCCGCAACCAGGAACGTTACATTTTGGCGTTCGGAGCAGAGACGGACGTTACATTCTGGCGTCCGGAGCAGAGGCGTACGTTACATTTTGGCGTCCGGAGCAGAGGCGTACGTTACATTTTGGCGCCCGAGCAGGGACTTGCGCAGTATTGCATTGATTTTTTTTGATAATTTTAAAGTAACAACCGTGTCTTATTAGACTGGCGCCCGAGAATTTACTGATTGATATCCTAATAATTTTAAAGAAACCGGCAAACAGGCAACTGTAATGTTCAAAGGAAACCGTAATTAAAACGCGAATTACAGAAAGCTGTACCTGAGAATTGAATTTTTAAAGCCAAAGTTAATACATTATTTTCAAGGCCCGTATTTAAAATCTCCGTCCGCAACCAAACAAACACATAAATAAAATTCAACGAAGCGCGTTTAATTTTATTTCGATTCTTTTGTATTTAAAAGAGACAAGCGACTGTTATTCTGCCCGCAAATAAACATTTTGTTTTCACGACTACTTACTGGCAAGTTTGATCTTGTATAACAAGATGACCGATACAAAAACAGACTTTGTTCCCCAGAAAACGACTACCACCCTCGTTTCATGGATTTATGCCCTCCCGCAAGAGGAATTAGTAAAAGCCATGTCCGAATTTAGTTTAGACACTTCCGGAACTGTCGAAGAGTTAAGGAAACGCTTTAGCACATTCTTAAGAACACGTACAACACAGTCTTCGCAGAAATGGCCTTCAAATAAGAAATATTTGGAAGGAAGTTGTGCACAACATAAAATTATGCACAAGTATATAGGGTGTTGAGTTCAATTCATGTAAATCTTCTTCAATATTCCTATAATTGAGATACTATGAGATTTTTGCGAATTCGACTGTTTATTTAACGACCCATATTGTAAGCGCCTTACGCGCTGGCTCTGTGCTTCAAATAAATTGGTCATTTAAAAAACAGCATAAGTCATGTTACTGTGGTTTTACAAAAATTAATAAAAGTTGTTTATTTTAATGAATATGAAGGATTTTCTAAATTATTCTGTAGAGTTAAGCATCCAAAAGTCAGTATCGGCCTTACTATTGTTTTGAAAATAGTCATTTTTGTTTTCCTGGCTATTTCTTTTTTATTGTTGAAAGTTTGCGCTATTGCATAATATGTTTTCATTGCTTTTTCTACTCTATCACTTATTTCCAGTTCTTGGCTTCCATTAATTTGGATGTTTACTCCCTAATATTTCAAGGCCGTTACTTGCTCTATGTTTTCATTGTCTATTTTGATGTTAGTTTTATATTGCTCGTCTCCCAAAACCATTATTTTTGCCTTGTTTTTGCTCATCGTCATTTTATATTCTTTTAGGGTTGTGTTCCATATTTCTAAGTTTCTCTGTAATTCCTCTTCACTGTCGGCTGTCAGCATGATATCGTCTTCGTATGCTCCCTCTGAGATGCTTACTCTTTCCGTGTTTTTGTATCCTATGTGTAGTTTTTTTGTTCTTTGTTCGTATTTTTTTATGATTTCGTCGAGATATATTGTAAACAGCAATGGGCTTAGTCCTCCTCCTTGGATTAGCCCTTCATTAGTTGTGAAAGGTTCTGAGATTCTTCCTTGACTTATAATTCGGTTTTCATTTTCGCTATAAATATTTTTTATTATTCTTACTATTTTTTTATTAACTTTTCTTTCTTCAAGTATTTTCCAAAGCCTCTTCCTATTAACCTTGTCAAAAGCTTTCTCAAACCTTCTTTCCCTGTTGTATACATTTTTTTTCTATTATCATTTTTAGCGTAAATATATGATCTTGTATGCTTCTTCCTTTCATATACCCGCTTTGTGATTTTGTTATTGTGTTTTCTACCATTGCTCTTATTCTTTTATCTATTTTCTTGTCATATATTTTCATTACTACGCTGGTTAGAGTTATTCCTCTGTAATTATTACATTCATATTTATCTCCTTTTTTATAAATAGGTAAAATGGGGGCTGTTTTCCAATATTGATGTATTTGTTCTTCTAACCACGCCCTATTTCATATTTGTGTTAGCCTTTCTGTTGCTTTAAGTCCCATTTTTTTAATCATTTCCGGTGTCATCTTATCATAGCCTGGGCTTTTCCCATTTTTGAGGTTTCTTACTACTTCTTTTATTTCTTCGGTGCCAATGGGGTAATCCTCATTTTCCTCTTCTGATTCGTAGCTGTTTATTTCTGGGTCTTCACTATCGTGATATATCCATAAATGTTCTTGAAAGTAATTTCTCCATCTGTTCATAATTTCGTCGTCTTCTGTTAGTATATCTCCATTTTTGTTCTTAATCTTTCTCGTATATTGCGCTTTTCCTTTCCTTAGGGCTTTTAATGTTTTGTAGAATAGTTTTTGGTTTCCTTTACTATCTGTTTCCATCCTGTTGCCGAAGTCAATCCATTCTTGTTGTTTTGCTTTTGACACTAGTTTTTTAACTCTTTTTCTTTCTTCTTTATATATTTCGTAGTTTTTGGGTATTTTATTATTTAAGTATAATTTCCACTTCTTCTTCTTTATTTTTATTTGTGTTTTTATTTCGCCTGTCCACCAAGAGGTTTGTTTCTTTCTATTGCTTTTCGTTTTATAACCGCAAACATTTTTAGCAGTCTCGATGACTGATAATTTAAATTGATTCCACATTGAGTCTAGAGTTTCTTGTGTTATTTCCTTTGTTAATTTTTTCGTCAGTTCTTCCCCGTATTTTTTTGCTATTTCTTCGTTGGTTAATCTGTGAGCGTTTATATTTTCAAATTCTACTTTTTTGGTAATCTTTTTATTACTGTCTTCTTCTAATTTCTTTCTGATTTTAGTAACTACCAGGAAATGATCACTTCCAATTTCTGGTCCTCTTCTAATTTTTGTGTCTATTATTTGTTTTCGGTTGCTTTTCTTTGTTAGTGTATAGTCAATTATGGATTTTTCGTTTCTGCTAGCTACTTTTCTTGTGAATTTGTGATTATCTTTATGTCGGAAAAACGTATTATTAATTATTAAATCTTGTAATATACAGAAATCGAGCATTCTCATTCCGTTATTATTTCTCACTTTCTCTCCGTAATTTCCTACCATTGTGCCATATGCTTGATCTCGTTTACCCACCCTGCTGTTAAAATCTTCCGCTATATATATTTCTCCTTTTGAATCCTCTACTTCGCTAGCTAGTAGGTTCTAGAAATTGTCTTTATTTTGTATTGAGTCATCTTCGTTTGGGCCGTATACTATTATAATCGTGTTTATACTCTTATCCCTATTTGTTAGCTCTACTGTTAGTATTCGCTCTGTTGTGCCTCTCCAATTGTGGATTTCCTCTACGTGTTGCTTTCGAATTAGGCAGTCTACTCCTCCTGCAGCTCTTTGATTTTTATCTACTCCGCTGTATATTAGCATATGTCCGTTTTCAGTTATGTATGCTCCTTGTCCCTTCTTTTTTGTTTCTGTTATAGCTAATACGTCTATGTTTGCTTTTTCGAACTCATGTTCTAGCTCTTTCTCTTTTCCATTTAGGCTTCTGACGTTCCATGTCCCTAGTCTCCATGTATTGTCGGTCTTTTGTTTTTTGTTTTTTACCTTCTCTGTCCCATTTATTTGCTTGTGTGGTTTGCTGTAGTTTTATTGTTTGCTCACAAGTGTTTATTCTCTTATGCATGTTTTCTTCTATTTTTATCTTGTTAGAGTTTGGTTCCGTTTTCCTTATTCGTTTGCCTGGTCCGTTTTTCTTTCATTTCTGTCCATCAGTTTCTTTGTGTCTCTCTTGTATATTCAGTTTTTATAAACTGTTCTCTTTCCGTATCCCACTTCCAAATCTCGTTGTTAATTGTCAGTTTCTGGAACCCTACTTTTACGCTTTTCCCTTCATCTTTTACTTCTTTTGCCTTCCTTCTTATTTTTCCTTGTATATCTCTCTCCATTTTGCTCATGTCATCGTTTATATATATCTTAGATTCCTTTATCTGTTTTAGTTTACATTTATTTTTCATTATTAGCTCTTTATCAGTTGTGTTTTTCAGCTCTACTAAGCATATTTTTTCTCCAATTTTTTTTTGCCTTTCTTACGTCTATTTCCACCTCCATTGTTTTTTTTTATAAAGTCCTCCACCGTTTGCTTTAATAGGTTTTGGTCATGTGTTTTGATATCTACTCCTTATATAACTATGTTATCCCTTCGCTTTTCTTTTTCCATTTCATCCATTTTACTCTCTAGATGCTCCAGGTGCTGCCGAAGTTCTTTGTTTTCCTGCTTTATCTTCTCGTTTTCTGCGCGTAATTCCCTTATTTCACTTCTATATTCCTTTTGCTCTTGCTTAACTTCTTTTAAATTAGTTGTTATATTTTTAGCATTTCTAATATTTGTTCCACTTTGTCCTCTTTTTCTTCGCTTTTCTTAGGAGTTCTCGGTGTTTTCTTGCTCTTGCTGAAAAATTTTTCGCTGTTTAATTTCTTATAATATACGTAAATATCAACATCATCAACGCATAAATTAAGGATCGCTTAGTAGTCATTTATATATCTCCACGATGAAGCTACCGTTAGCGTATATATTGGAAACGGGCGCTCGATGTGAATTTGGCGTTGAGGAGGAAATCATAATGCCGCTATTGTTAATCGTAGCTAATTTGCTTACGGATAACATAGCGTCTTTTCATCACATAATCTTTGGTTTCTCACTTTTTCACTTATGTATGGGGATAGCAGCAGGAGCAATAGATACTAGAGGTGGTGCATCATACAAATACATGAAATAACACGAACGTCTGGGAGCCGTGAGTTGTGTAGCATATTTTTGCGGTAGTGATCGGCTTTTTCTTTGCCGCTGTCACTCGACCAGATGGTTCCGGAGGGTTGTGTTGGTGAGATACATATAAATGCGTACACGGAAAGAAATTACACAATACCTATGTATTTGTATTTTTTTTACATAGGGACTGTTTATATAATAAATTTAAGTTTTATACCTACGTACTGTGTTTAATTTAGAGAGCAACCGAATAAGCGAACAAATATATAAGCATTATTTACGAATAAGCAAAAGCAATTGGTCGCCGTTCTTCACAAAGAAGATACACCGAAGCAGAAGACTAGCGGTATTGTTCTTCAAACCAGGAGAACGTAACAATCGTTAAGTAAAAACCTAATAATTACATTTTTGTCTTATGTTGTTTTTGAAATGGTGGATTCAATTCTATTCGATTGAGTATTTCTTGGAGTTTTCAGCAGCACATCGAAGTTTTTTATCAACTAGCGTCTATTAGATGACCAATCAAAATCGTTGTCATAATTGATTCGTGCTATTTAAATTCCGTTTAATGGAAC
Source organism: Dynastes maya (assembly GCA_029619315.2). Taxonomy (NCBI): domain Eukaryota; kingdom Metazoa; phylum Arthropoda; class Insecta; order Coleoptera; family Scarabaeidae; genus Dynastes; species Dynastes maya. The sequence goes on along the minus strand of JAROYE020000003.1, from coordinate 56,311,460 downwards.
ACTATACATATTTATCTAGAATCTGATAGAGAAACTACTCTAGAATCTTTTTATATAAAGCGCACGGTATGTGCAGTGTTGGTGCGCGTGACTAATTCCAGGATTGTTTAAGCGCAATTACAAACTGCATTGGAACCTTTATTCAACGGATAATGACAGCTATACGAGCGTGGTAGCTATATGGACGGGTGATAGTAAGTAGGTACGAAAATATTTTTAGGGAAATGTTGTGAAAGCACATATGTTTTATCAACTACATTTCAGCTAAAATCCTGTGAACATGCAATCTTCTTACTAACACCTGACAGACGTATCACACCACACCGGTTTTTATGACTTAATATGCTGTTAGGTGATTTCTAAAGTAAAACCAAACAAAAACAGTATACAGACCATTCCCCATGTTTCCTGGATAGAACACCTTAGAACTTATTTCTGAGGCTTAATTATCTAAGATGGACTCATGGAGAGAAAATTCAAATATTCAGATAATAGCCAAACATATTTAAATAAGCTAAGCCGCCGAAAAAATCTTGATGGGAAGATTCTCGGATAATACTTCTACCTAAAGCTGGAAATTAAAAGACATTAAAAAAGTAGATTTAGCTAAGAACAATGGGAGCAAATATAAGATTCCATCTATCTAAGTAGAGACTCCTTATTAGTAACGAATTTCATTTACTCAAACAGCAAGCAAGTACCATACAAGTACATGAGACTTGATTCTGAAAATCTGATATTTCTTATTTACTTCACCAACAAAGATTCCTATTGAGTTGCACTGAAAATAAATACTACATGAACAGTTTGTAGACTATTTAAATGCTTTCAATATACTGTTCACACGTCAATTTGGTCAATCAGGTCTCAACACAATTGTATTACTACCGTGTTAAAAGTGACTGATAACATTATTGAAGCTCGTGGCAAAGGCCAGTTAACAGTTTAGATGCTGTTGTGTTAGTGCTGGACTCATATATGAGCCGGCGATTTCAGTGCATACGCATATGGAATAATGCGCCACATGGTAACATCCTTTCTGCCGTCTTAAGGCTAAATAAAGATGCGTCGCAAGGTTCTATTCTCCAAAGTCCAAATTTGTTTTGTATATGTACTAGTCAACTATCTACATGTGTTTCTTACTCCAACGTGTTCAAATGTACGCCGACAGTACTTCAATGTATAAGAGGTTTTACGCCAAAAATATTGATGGAGCTGTAGATATTATTAATCGTGATCTAAACCCAATTTCTAACTTTTCATGAAACCATACGCTTAAAATTAATCTTGTGAAATCGATTGCATTGTCGTTTGGTATGCCCAGAACATAGGAATACTTACGGACAATAGCTTTCGTCTCAAAATGCACATATCTGCTGTACTTCGCGTCGCACACAGCAAACTAAAAATATTTTATCCGCTTAGAAAGCGAAAGTATATGGCCCTTGTTTGGATGCTGCTGACAGAGATAGAGTACAGCCAGAGAAGTTCCAGGATGCTTTCATGAGCTTCATTTTCAATATCAGAAAATACGAAAGAATTTCGCATACACTTGTAGAATTAAAATGGCCATGAAAAGTGTAAGCTCCTAAGCTATACTATGAACTAATTACAAATAAAACTCCTTCATGGATCCCAGATAAGACACGATTCCGTACGGACAAGACTGCATTTTATGTCAAATCCTTTTGTGTGTATGCCACATACAATTTATTGCCGGTCAGTCTCAAAATATTGAATATGGGACCATATGAACGTATGCGTCTGCGGTACGTGTGTAATGGGCAGTAATAACTGGTCTTGTTTTTTTGTCCTGTTTGTGAATTTATTTTCGTTGAGTAATGATAGGATGGTCAAGCGTTATCTTGTCGGAAAAAAATGTTTTGTAAAAACTTCTCTGAAAAAAGTGTTGCATACTGTGGCCTTAATGACGCATTTGGAATTTATCGTACATATCCCTTGTGATGACATGCATCCCCATATCATATTGCTACCACCTCCATGCTTAAGAGTACGAATAACGCAATCCAGGGGTGCCAAATGGCTGTAAAAGGCACTATGGATGTACTCTATTTATCAAAAGCAATGTTTATTCTGTAAAATTTGCATTTTCATGATGATAGCATTGAGCTTAAAAACAGTATCTTTTTAATAATTACCTGTATACTCGTTTGGTTAGACCACAATACCCTTTTCCAGCCTCCAATTATCCAATGTTGGTGTCTTTTTGCCTATTTCAAATAACGGCTTTTTTCTTGCCTTACAACTTTTTAATCCTACACCATTTGAGCGTCTTCTAACCGTTCTAGCCGAAACGTTTGGACCACTTTGCGCACATACTTCTGCAGACAACTGCAATGCAGCTTTCTGTTTATCCCGAATAGAAAGTCTCTCTAATAGACGGTCTTCTCTGGCTGGTGTTATTTTGGGACGGCCGCTTCCTGGTTTATTTTTATAATATCCAGTAGTCCAGTAGTAATACCACGACATTAACACTTTAACTTTTGAGCAATGTTAGTTTGCGAGATTCCTGTAGAACTCACCCGCCTTTTTGCAATTTTAACAATTGTAAATATTTATGAAAAAACACTTATTCTGAAGTGTTTGTGTGAAATTATTGTATGTAACTATAGGTAGTTACCCGTGACCTCCTAAAGTTGCTGTATTTTCACACACATGTTGCAATTAAGCATTCGCTTGTAAAGTTACTTTACTGTTACAAATTTATCCAGTAATTTAACATAATAAATGAAACTATTTGATAGAAAAATGAAACGACTCAATAATTTTAAAGAGAGATAGCAATTTATTAATAATAATGTTGATAGAAATTTAAAACAAAATAAATTATATTTCTTCCAGACAATAGTAGTAATACAAAAACCTATCACAAACCCTAACCGATAGCTATTTATAAGTTAAATTGTTAAGTTGAAATTTTTATATTTATGAAATCAGATTTTATAATTAAATAGCTGGACCCCGGAATTTTGAAAATTTGGGAGAGAGTTTAGCACAGTGGAAACCAACAGCGCCGCAGGCTATCCAACCCAGCAAAGCGAGAAAAATCAAAAACTACATCAAAACACTTTTTTCCTATCGATTACGTTACTTATCGAGCAACCCTCGTACATCACGGTGTCACCCATGTTTATTTTCATCATGACACTTGTCAAAATGACGTTTCAGGATGACGTTTAAACAGCTGTTCGAATTAAGTGTAACTAAAGGAAATTTTTCGATTAAATATGTAATAATACCGTGGAGCTCGACAATTTCATTACGGTGAGCAAGTAAAGTTTAGTAGCATTATTCTTGTAGCGTGTAAAAGTTCGTCTTCCATGTATCGACAACGATGTTGAAGGAAAAATCCTGCAAATTCACAAAAAATAAACGTTATTTTGTAGTAGTTATACAAACACCTATCACAAACCCTAACCGATAGCTATTTATAAGTTAAATTGTTAAGTTGACATTTTTATATTTATGAAATCAGATTTTATAATTAAATGAATGGATTTAGTTTCAAATTTTTATTTATCTGGACAAATTTTTAATAATGTTCGGTACCTGTGTACTGATGTGTTACTTCGGCGTCTTTTTCTTTGGATCGTAACCGGTCTTCGATAGGTGGACTGGAAGCTTGGTCTTCGAGTCTTGATATTTACAAATTACAATTGCGAAAGGCTTTTGACATGTCCTACTGCAGCTTATTGAGAGTAAAATTTCATTTGTATTTAAGTATTTGTAGAAATTATCAAAGAATTTGAAAATTAGTTGTGTGTCGAAACTTGTTTATTTTCTCTCTGATCACTTTCTGTTTTGTGATGCCCCAGTTGACTATATTTTCATAAATAAGCATGCCTCTTGTATGTCCATTTGAAATTCTCTTCGCTTCTGTGGTTACGGTGGTTCGATGTTGTAGGTACGGTAGTGCAATATAAATGTGGTTACCATGAAAACGATGATTTTAAATGCATTAAAAGTAGTGTTTAGCAAATTGCCTATCCAATTTCAGTACATTTCGAATTATTTATTTTTAAATAAATATAATTTATATTTTGTTAGTAAAAATTAGTGTCTCACTGTACACGTTGTTGTCTGGTCTCTTTTTTTTCTTACGAAATACTCATTCATCTTATTGTGTGAGACAAGGATAAAATTATATCGCACTAGGGGAAAATTGAAGGAAGAGGTCTACAACATTGCTTCGCCTCGTGTTGAACTAACATTGTTCAAACTGCGACTTCAATACACTTTCAACTTGTTAAACGAGTATCACACACACACATATACACACATATATATATATATTGAAATATCTTTCTCAGGGTTTTTACTCTAAATTTTGTTAAATTTTCAAATTTAACTCTATTAAATGATTTTTGTAGGTTCGGGGGTATCCCTAGATAACCTTGTGGTAATTTTGAATGAATTTGCAACTTAGTGAAATCAAATTAACGAATTTTTAAGATTTTAACATTAACTAACCTTTAAACTTTCGAACGACGCCAATGTATATAATCACTCTGTTTAAATACACACCACAGGAACTGCCTGTTCTGGATATTTAACCCTATTTACTTTTCTAATAATGACATTGAATACACCACGAACACTTATCTTTGGATTGGATTCACGACAAACTTTGATTCAACCAAGGCCGAATAAAGATTGATGATAATTTAGGGCGTCGCTCCTCTTTCATTTATTTTAAATCGCGAAAGACCGGCGATTGTTTTCTTTCACAGCCAATTTTGATAATTTGCCCAAATAGAAACTAACTTTTCGATGACTTTTAATCAAAATGATATTTGTATGCGAGAACGAATGCAGTGACTTAACCGGGAAGTTGTTTGTTGATGATTCTGTGGTACGAATTGTCACCAACAAGCTTTAAAAGAGAAAATCCACTACTAATTTATGGAAACCTTTCAGATAAGGATTTAATTGACGAAATATTATCTGTTGTGCTCTGAAATTTACGTTGTTGCTTATTCCAGACGATTTTTACATTAATTTGGAAGAAATACTTGAATAGAAAACTTAATAAACGAGTAGATTTGTCCATGATACCCCACACTCGTCATTATCTGGACTTATAATTAAATTCTACCGTCCTCGCCTCAAGGACGGTTGACTAATGGTAACGCAAAAATTACCAATTATCCCCGCAAGAGGGGTATTTGGTTGCCAACGAGTGGCCAGCCTGACATTTACTTCAGTACCGATATGACAACCGAGAGAAGTTGTTGTCGTCGTAAATACAACGTTGAACATAACATAACAACATATATATATATATATATATATATATATATATATATATATATATATATATACAGGCTGTTTCAGGAGGGAAGGTAAATATTTTAGTGAGTGATGGTGTAGATTAATTCGATTAAAAAATTCCATATAACATGTGTCCAATTTTTATTGGTTACTGAGATACAGCTGTTTACAGAGAAAAGTTTTCATTTCGCGTGTTGGTATTCTCCTAGTTGCTGTGGGTATCGATTGTCAGTTTTGTTTTGAAGTTCAAGTTGTGAGGTTGTGCTATCAAAATTGTAATTTATTTTCATCTTTGTCACCAGTCTGTAAAGCTTGCATGCATTGTTTAACTTTTATTTCATTTTCATTAATTATTTTTCAAATAGTTTTAACCGAATATTTTGAGCGTATGTGTATATCATTTACGTTCCCGTTCATTTTGAGCGTTATTTCTTGTTACGTAAATTCAAACCTGCGGAGCTTGTGCAACAGCGATTCATAATCTATTTTATGTACAAAGTCGTCTACGTAGACAGCAAAAAGTATCGCGTCATACCCCAATCTGGCTATATAAAACGTCTCGTTTTGCATCCAGTCATTCTACGTCCGGCAATCGCTGAGCCCAGGATCAGTCCTAAGTCGGCTTTTAAAGCTGTGCGAAGGAATAATCTCAAGTCTGGTTAATTTGAGCGAAGAGATCCCGGCTGTATTGCGTGGACTCCGGTTAATCTGTGCTCTGCGAAGTACAGACGAACACGTCGATGTCTCCTAATTGACGATATTATCTGACTTTTGCGAGACATGCGATACGTATAACCGTTACAGAGACCGTAAGATTTCACAAATTGTAGAAAACGTCGCGTTCATGTTCATTTTTGTATTTTAGCGAAATTTACTACGTCACTCAATCCGTTGCACAAAGTTCGTGAAGTAATAATAAAATTGTCCATCTCGGTACTCGAAACAATCATGTAGATATTCAAACATCTTATGATATTTTTCTCGAACTTATTTCATGCATTTAATTTACCATTTAAATTCCTAATAGTTCTTAATAAAGTATAAATTATATTTTCCGTACTTGTGATAATGTCAAAAGCAGAATCTCACTTTATGTTTGAGAATTTGTTTTGTTTTATGTAAATAAGATTATGCGTTAAATTTTTTTTACTATTTTATATTGAACCCTTGGACAAACGAGCTAACCAATTGGGAAATAATCTTCCAATGTGCACAGCACTTTTTCTAAGATCGCTAATCACACATTTCTCAATCATTTAAAAGATCACAAACAATACTTATTCATTAAATAAAATAAACAAACACGTGGTGTTCTATTGATATATTTTCTTTACCACTGATAAGGTTCGAAGTATTTGGATACGCAACAGCGACATCTCTAAGCCAAAACTAGAGCTGCGTTACAGAGCCGGTAACGTAGAGGATCTACTATCGCTAAGTGATAACCGCCGTATAAGTAGGCAACCAGGATAACGGCATGGAATCGTATGAATGAGAAGTATACCAGTAAGTAAGAAATATCGTTAACATTAATCTGTATTGAAATGTTTTATCTCAGGGAAAATTGTTAAAAAATTGGAATTTTGTAAACCAACTAAAATTTCAACTCGTTTGTGGGGCTCAGGAGTATTCTTTGATATTTTTTCGGTAATTAACAATGACTTTTGAGATCAATAATTGGAAATTAACGAATGTAAAAATTGAAAATATTGAAATTAACCTTGATTTTAAAACGTCATATAAATACTATGTTCCTTATGCCATTTACTGGAAATCTGCCTATTCAAGCCTCCAACCATTCTTCTACTTTGAATTTATTTTCCAATTTCTATATCGTACACTTTAAATGGGGACCGTAGTCAAAATACTAGTTAACTCAAAGAAAGTCTAACCAGAATTAATTAATTTATTGGCGTCCCTATTTTACTTTATTTTAATCGCGATGGCATTGTTTCTTTCCACAGCAAATTTTGATGATATCTATCCAAACTATAAATAGAGCCCGGTAACAGGGGGCCGTGCCTTCCTAGTATACAGAAACAATATTAAGAAAATGGAAAAAAAAAATAACAGGACCAATACATAATTATAATACGTGAAAAGTAGTGAAACACTCACCCTTTTAAGCAGCCTTGGCTACGGAACAATAAAACTAGAAGCATTATCAGCATTAACATCATATGGATAAGAGTGGCAAAAAGTTGACACGATTAGATGTGTTTCTACAGTTGTCTCGGTGAGCGATGTTCGCCGTGGTGAGAAAATGACGTTATATTTTGAAAAAGAGCGTTCAACATTTACCGATGTTATACAAGCATGATTAAAATACTCTTTGTACTTGGTCAGTGGATTATTCGATACACAATCACAAATTTGTTTTAGTGTGCTAAAATCGGGATCTTTCTGTAGCACGCTCTCGAACTTTTCTAAAACACGATTATATTTTGCGTCATGTATAGTCAGTATGCACTCCGTCCTTATTTTGCAGAGACTGCAATAATGATAACGATCTATTTCGTAATTGGTCTATTGCATCAGCTAATCCTTTATTGTAGCTACGAATATTTCTTAAATCTGTTTCCACGGAAATATCTTGGAATTTCGACTGGCTCTCCTTAATAGCTGCAGTTTCGGCAGGATTGAATTGTGCAACAACAGCTTTTACTATTTTAAAATGTTGAGCATAATAATAAGCTGCCTGCAACCATGTTCCCCAACGTGTAAGAATTGGCTCCGGTGGTTGACGAATACCAGGACACTCTGTGTGAAATGATCGTAGACGCTTGGGAAATTTCAAAAATACTTTTTTGTGCTTGTTATTAATGCATCTACCTCGGGAGAACATTGTCGAATGGTTTCTGCCACAAGATGTAAAGCATGCACTTTACACGTAACATGTAAACACTTGCAATCGTGTTCAAGAAGAGAACGGCTTACCGATCTCATTATCGCTGCGCCATCGCTCGTAAACATCAACACTTTATCTTTTGAAATTTGAAATTTTTCCAACGTACTAAGTACAACCTTTGTAATTGCTGCAGCAGTACACCCTTGTAGTCTTCGGTTAGCTAGTAACAGTGGTAATGTAGGTTTACTAGGGTCTAGTATGCGTACCATAACATTATAATTGAATTTTTTTTACAATCTGTTGTCTCGTCAACACATAACCAAAGAAACTGTTTTTTCAATATGCGTTTCATTTTCTTTTCCACGTCATCGCTTACAAATGCGACATGCTTATGTGCCGTTTTCTCCGTTGGCAACCGCAACTCGGGATTGTATTTGTCCCAAAAGTCCTTAAACGGTTGTTTATAGAGTAAGCCTAGTGGCAAATTACAGTTCATCAACATAGGAATTACATAAAAAAGCACTTCTCGGTGTCATGCCCAATTTTCTATGCTGTGCGGAATTTACGTCTTGTACAGTTCCACTTTTTATTTGACATCAAATGTATTTTGCACGCTTTACAAACTATCTTATTCACGTTGCAAAACAAATCGGGAACGTCAGAAATAAACTTATTTACTGTCTTGAAAGGGTCGTTTTTTAGCCTTCGACATGTTCACTAAAAACTACAATTGATAACTACGTCTGTATCAATAAAATCAAAACGCACTTCACTAAATAATAACTACAATTAATAACTACGTATATATCAATAAAATCAACCCGCCTTATCCACTATCCAATGCTAAACTGAACTAAGTGATGATGATTTGTCGTGTCGTATCATAATCGACCAACCCTCCCCGCCCACCTAAACACAGTAACACCGCCGCTGCCGTTGCTCTCCAGTTACCGGGCTCTACTCATAAACATCAACAGTTGGTTTGTTGAAAATTCAAACTTTTGCAATGTACTTAACACTAACTTTGAAATTACTTCGGCAGTACATGGTTGTACTCGTGTGATTGAAGGTGACGATTCATGTGTTTCCATTGTGCGTACCATTACAATAACCACAGAATGTTTTTTACGATCTGTTGTTTCGTCCACACATAACCACAGTTTTTTATCTTTCAACTCCGATTTAATTCTTTTTTCAACATGTTCACAAGCAGATGGCACAATTCTTTGTAACAATGCTCGACTTGGTAATTTGCAGTCCGAATATTTATTCCAAAAGAATACATATGCTTCCTTGTCTAGGAAATTAAACGGTAGATTACATGCAATAAAGGTAACACATAAATTAAATTTAAATTTGTCATAGTGTCGTGTGCAATTTTTTTTTGAAGAATGTTGTTTACTGTTTACGTAACGTAGACAATCCCTTTTGGATACATTAAAGGGATATTACAAACTACACATTGAATTGTAACGCCATCATTTGTCCAACATTGGTCGTTTTCGCGACGTAGGCAACATTTTTAAAGCAAACGTAGAACTACGAAATACTATTTATGGCAGCGTACATGTATACACACCAGATCTGGTTGAGACTCGCAGTTACACTGAGAGTTGTATCGAACCTCCGCCACTGCCCGTTGGCGCTAGTGAGCAACTCTAGTTATCACATTAGAAATTGTAATCTACTTAAAAAAGAAGCTCATAATTTGACTTGCTTTGAGATTTCGCCAACATATGCGTGTCAGGCAATTTACAACAAGTTACCACAATATATTAAGACAATATCTAATCCTACTATGTTATTGGCTGCTTTAAAATCGTTTTTTCATGACAAAGCCTATTACAGTGTTAAGGATTACTTTAACAACAGCTGCTTACAGATTTTAATTTATTTGTTCGTTTATTCTTGTTTGTTAGTAGTTATACGTTTTTTATTGGTTTGTCATATACACCTATATGTTATTCTGCGATATTTTTTATTTCTATTTATTTTATACTATATATTATAACCGCCAACATTTCACATACACCTTGTGTCAAGGCGAATAAAAGTATTATTATTATTAGCAGCTGTATAGAACAATTTAAACAACTATAAATGAATATTGCACATTAACTTCCACCCATCCTCGAAAAATCTAGCTGTACCGAGCTTTAATTAAAGCAAACAGTGAATACGACCAGCGAACTATCTAAAATATATTTTAAGTTATGATAGTGAAATTGTTGCTTAATATGACACTACTTACTGTACCAAGAGATTCAAGTGAGATAAACGCAAGCTTATACAATTTAATAACCAAAGGTTTTCTAGCGCGCTCCATTAAAATCATCAGTAGCTTCTGCGATTTGCTGTTTAACATATACCATTCCGACATGTAACACGCTTCCACAAGTTGGGCACTCTGAAAGTAAATTACAATTGTACTCGGTTATTGTGACGTGAAAAGCAGAACTAAAAGAAACAATTACTCTTTCCTTTAGTATATGATAATAAAGAAGGTACAATAAAACTAAGCGGAAAGTTCTTTAAACCACATAACTAAGAATAAATAAATACTGCTTGTGGGGACGTACTGCTACGATTCTGGCACCCCGCCCAAAAGCTGCCTAATCTCTACTAACGTATAGTGGGTTGTGGTTATATATTCGTTTATATTCAGCAGTTTACAGAAGTTTATTAATAACCACCAATATAACTGAGAAGCAGAAAAAAATAAAATTGTTGGAAGGTAATGATATTTTAAGTTATCTTCCGTTTATGTAAGACTATGTTCATTGCCCAACATGCTAATATGTATGAAATGTAACAACATGCTATGCAGATGTCTCGCGAGGAACTACATCGATCGATATATGAATGAGTATACATTGGTAAATTCTGAATACTTAGTAATGTATCAAAACCAACATGTACTATTGAACTAAAGTATTTTTAATAATCTGACACTACCGGTAACGACGAAAGTATGTAGCTCTCAACTTTGTTATTTTAAATGCCACACCTTATATATTACTACATTCCTAATTCAATTTTATGGTTTGGTTTATGAAGTAACTATGTTGCTATTTCTAATAATTTGAAATATTTGAATTTTTTACAAATTTTTGGCAGATGGATGAGTGCGTGTGAACTTTCAACTGTGAAAGTGTTTAACTTGGTTAATTGAAATTTGCAGAACTGTTGGCCATGTAGGGTGGGATTAGAAACTAAATTAATTTTTCGAAAACATTATACGCTGTATAATATTGTATTAATGTTTTTAGTTTTAGTGCTATAATTACATATGAGTGACTCTTTTGTGTAGGTGTTGGATTTATCCTGTATATGTGCCATCACAATTATTGTAGTCTATTTTGTAAATAATATGTGTTTTGTTTAGGTACTCAACCTTTTGTTTGGTTTGGCTAAAAACCCGCTGCTATTTTTGTATGGTTTGTGAGCAACAGTTAAATTAAAAGGTTTCAAGACATTATGAATTTCTTCTGATAGTTCTGGATTGTATTTCAGAATAATGTAGTTTTTTTTTGTGTTTCTGGGATTCCCTTTACACAAGCATTTTTTGTTATGTTTTTAATTTTATATAGCCTTCTTTTTATGTGTTTGTTAATAAATATTTTTCTTAGCATTTCCTTAGGTTTACAATACTAATTTTATATCTTTTAAAAGTGTAATGGAATTAAAGTGTAAATATGAGTACGAAGCTTTCTGTATGAAAGGGTTTTGTTCTTCCTTGTTAACAAAGTATCTAAAAGGCTGATATTGTTGTTCTTATTTTCATTCTCAACAGTGAATTGCAATAGGGGGTGGAATGGTGGTGGCGAGGTAAGGTAAACGACAAAAATTTTAAATAAATAGGTTGCATGTAACTAATTTTTATAGCCAATGCTTGAAGAAGTTGATAAAATTATTAACGAAACGTCGCAATAAAATAGAGGTAGAAGAAGGAGCAACATTTTTTTTCCCTTTGCTAATAAAGACCTAAATTCTCCCCAAAAAACAATAATTAATACTGAAATAATTACACTAAGGTCAAGAAAAAGAAAAACAAATATGTAACAATATATAGGGTGTTCCATTTAAAATAACAAAGTTGACAGCTACTTCCGGTTTAACCGGTATTAAAAATATTTTATTTTAATAGTACGTGTCTAGTGTACTGCTAAGTTTTCAGAAATTTCCAATGTGTACTCTTCAATATACCACGATATAATAAGCAGGTTAATGATAGTTAGCTATCGGCCCTTATCTTTGTTAGACGTTGCAAAATCATTTTAGATTTTGCTTTGGTTAATTTGCTAGTTATTCTTATTTTTGATTGTGTATCTACCGTAATTTTTTTAAAGAAAACAAACACTTTTTACTGTTGATTGGCACTTAGTTAAAAATTTAAAGGAACAAGGTACACGGAGCCCCCTGTATATATATTTTCCGAAACTAACATGCATAATCCTTGAAACTATGTAATATATTTCAAAAGAAAATTATAGGTATCTGTTATAGTTTCCAAGATATTTACAAACATTTAAAGATCGTGCAAATTTTCGGAGAGGGCTGTACCCCGAAATCGGGCGATTCAACCGCTAAAAAAATATGTCTTAGAACAAGGCATTCTTTAATTTTCTAGAGTTTCATCGAAATCTCCATTTTCGCGTTGCCGGGGTTCTCTTGTCAGTTGCTCCAGTTTGTAAATAATCCCCCTGTGAAGCTGTAAACATTTATGTTACCCCCTGATAAATAATTTTCATTTTTATTTCCAAGCGTTGACTCACCCTGTAATAGTTAGCATGTCCGTCGGTCTTAAATTTTGCAATTGTTACTGTACTTTCACGAAAACACTAACATCACAATGAAAAACGAAAATAGTTGGTAGCTAAATTTTGGGATTTGTTTCCCAAAATTGGGTACCATAATAAACCGTGCAAATCTGAAAATTCTTGAAAAACGATGAATTATTCACATACAAACCTTAAAAGTTATTTCATTGCCCAACCAATGGTACACCGCCAATTGGAAAAAGACTATACCCGCCCAAGCGACAATACTCAAAACATTAGCTGTTCCTGTTTCTCGCTATAACAAAATATACATCTTAAGCTTTTACGCTTAAACTTGGATTAAGTATTAAATTTTATCCAATAACACATGAATCATAATGATATATGTATGTGTATTATAATGGCTTTGTGACCAGATCGTTAGGAGCGATACAAAGCGTAAACATACAATAGAGTTCGATTATAGTGTCATAGACGCGGTGCCGGCGATTTTTTCACGTTATAACAACGTAACGTATAATAATAGCAAGGACTGTGGGGTAGTATCGGCACACTCTTTACTACACAAGTTATTTGATCAACTGTACGACCGAATCAATTCGGTCGTATGGTTGATAATGGGAATCCACAAATTCCCGAAACAGTTGTTCCGAATTAATCAAACAGCTTGTATGGTGAGGAGTGTGCCGATACTTTAGCGTTTGTTATATCAACGTCGTTATTCATGGAATATGAGGATAGATAAAATAGAAATTGGAAATGGTTCTGTAAACAAGCAATGTTTTGTTACAAATTTGTTTGTATTGAGTATATCTTAAAATTAACAAAGTGCTTGTGTTCGTGATGGGTTTTATTTTTAGCTATGGAGTTTTCCAAGTTTGGTGAATGCATTTTATGAACATGAAATTACTGCCAGATGTCGATAAGTGAACGTAAACCTTGCTCAGCTGCAGTAATTGTATACTTCAAATACAAAAGAAGTTGCACATAATTTTAAAACCTTTATATTAGAGATGACGGCAAAGTGTAGGAAACACATAAGTGCTAAACTGGGAAGTTGCAAGTGAGTAAGTGCAGTTACAAAATAATATTTTGGAACCAAAGGAGATCAACGTTTTAGTGTATAAGAGGTAAGAAAACAAACTGGTAATCTTCTGTTTTGTGAGTAACTGCATGTAGGCCAAATTAAATAAAAATTATCATAAATTTAAATAAATATCTTCATTATTCGTCTAAAATTTAGCCAGTAATAATAATAATAATAATAATAATAATAATAATAATAATAATAATATGTTTTATTAAGCAGAAAAGAAAAAAAATATCATATAGGAGTATACATAAAACGCTAAATATTACTACATTAACTCTGCTTAAAGAGATCAGAATCATCTTAGCGATGCTCTTCCTTCTGATCCGTCAACTGTAAAAAAAAATCGACATAAGTGCAGAACATATATCATTATAGTACATAAGTTCATCGGTATAAATAGACAGTAATACGAAAATCATGTCATGTCTGCAACAACGCAATCAGATAAAGTACAGTACCGTGCAATCGAATTAGGGCCACTTTGATTTTATACAAATATTTGCTATTAATATTATAATAACCAAAATTTCTAAATATTTTCGGCAATAAAATGTTTTTAATTGTATTTGAAATGACACGTATTAAACCTTGTTAAAAAAATGTCTAGAAACTGGTTCTGTACTCAACAAGAAACACATCGGGAATAAAGTGGTTGATGAAGGTAGACAAATAGAAGTTTTAGATCATTTCGGCGTAAATCCTCGTGCATCCATTAGGAAAATAACTTCCGAAACGCAACTCGCCATAGGTTCCATGCACAAAATTCTGAAATTACACAAATTCCATCCTTATAAGATGCATATTGTTCAATGTTAAATCAGAATGATTTTGATAGGAGAATGGAGTTTTGTGAAACGATGACTGTGAAAATTAATAATAATGAGATAAGATTATTCGATATTTGTTTCAGTGATGGATCAATATTCTATGTAAGTGGTTTTGTAAACCGCTATAGCTGTAGACACTGGGACAATGAAAATCCTCATTTATTCCAAGAAGTTCACGCGCAAAAACCTGAAAACATTAACGTTTGGGCTGGTATACTTGGAAATGAGGAAATCGGTCCTATTTTCATCGATCAAAATTTTGCCGGTGAACTCGTACCTCTAACTATTACAAAATATAATTAATCCCTTAATAATACAAAGTTTGGAAAACCAGTAAGATCAAATGGGGAATTTACTAATTAATGAAACTGAGCTTTTCTTCCAACAAGATGGCACGCCCCCGCATTACGTCGCGCGAGATAGAGATTGATGGTATAATAATTTTCCAAATCATTGGATAGGGCGGCGGGGGTCAATTGAATCGCCTGCCCGCTCTCCAGATTTGACCTCACATGATTTTTTCTTGTGGGATCACCTGAAAACAGTTGTGTACCAAACACAACCGCACAATATTGGCGAACTTAGACTTAGAATTACTGAAGAATGCAGGCGTATATCACCAGAAACATTTGAAAGAGTCAGAAGAGGAAAATATCTTTCCAACGATGTGTCACAAATGGTATCATCCCATTTAAGATTTTCATGTTGGGGGTGTGGAAGCTTAAGGGGGTAAGTTTAGTATTATGATATATTGAACATAATGGTTCCCCCTCGAAACAGAAATCGATCTGTCTTGGCATTTTTTAATAATTTTATTAGTTTCGGATGAAAGCCGCCTGGGAAGTTTTCAAATGAATACAGTGTATTTTTTCTAAACATCCACCTTTGAAGTTGTAACGAAGAAATGCATAATTTTCAAAATAGTAATGTTTACTTATTTATACATTTGATACTGTTTGCAACTATACATATAGGTATAGTATAATACAGTGTGACCCATTTGAAATAGGAGCACCCCTGTAGAACCTATATTTTACACTAAAACGAACCCATTTTTTTAATGCATAGTGGGTCAAAGAGTCTACTTCCACACAAAATTTCAGAAGTTCGTCTAAATTTTGAAGGCACACTATGATTATTCTTCGAGGTTAAACAACAAAAAATTATTAACCACTTTTTTTGTTAAAAATCTGACTACATCACTGAATTGGGAAGGTCTTAGAATGGCATTAACCCAAATTTCATTCAAATATATTTATTAATAAGAAAGTTATGAGAAAATCATTTTTCAAAGTTTATGGTGCATTATTTCATAAATCCCCTACTTACAACATCTATTGACCAAGGTAGATCAAAATTTATAGAAAAAGCACCTAAGAAGAAAACAAATGCACTTCCTTATTCAGATTTATTTCAACAATTACCAAGCCTATGTTATTTTGGATTTTACTTAAATTGAGTATGTGTATTTTTGATGAAATAACAATTACTGTTAACAATTAGAACATTTTTTAAAGATACTGCAATATAAGAATGTATTAATAAAGGTAAAGCGAGATTATTTAAAAAACCAGTGTAGCTATGTACTAGGTATTATTTATTCCTTTAAAATTTGTAACTTGGTAGAAGTGTTACTACTAGAGTAAGCATTTTTTAAATTTCGCCGATGATTTAAGTTGGTAGTTCCTGCAATAAAGAACATATTCGCCAATCTCTTAGCGTAACACAGACGAATATGTCCTTTATTGTCGAAACTGCCAACTTAAATCAGCCGTGAAATTTAAAAAATGCCAACTCTAATTATTCACTTTTGTAATTGTAGATTTTACAAAAATGGTTATTTGCAATTTTGTGGCATTTAAAAATAAGTTTAATAGATTTTTAGTTATTTTTATAAATTTTGATCTAGCCTGATAGATCAGTAAATGTTGTGTAAGAAGCGTATATATGAAATAATGCGCGGTAAAGTTTGAAAAATGATTCTCTCATAGCTTTTTTATTAACAAACATATTTGAATGAAATTTTGGTTAATACCATTTCAAGACTGTCTAAATTCAGTAGTGCAGACAGACTTTAATAAAAAAATCGCTAATTCGATTATTTTTCGACCTCGAAAAATAATCATAGTGTGTCTTGAAAATTTTGATGAATTTTTGAAATTTTGTGTAAAAGTAGACTTTTTGTTCCACTATGTATTAAAAAAAAATTGGTTTTATTTTAATGTAAAAGTTGTTTTACAGGGGTGCTTTCGTTTCATGTACGTTACGCTGTATAAACATTATCAATTGTAGGTATAAAGGTTGCTCCAATTTCTGAAATTGTAGAATTGTGCCTACAACGTAAACGGTAGGTCAAAATGTAACAGGCGCCATAAGCTTTTTTCCAAAAATATTTGTGGATATAGAGGATAATCGATAAGTAGTGATCCAAGGACCTACTTTATTATTTTGAATAGGACACCTTATATTTGATTCCATTTTTAGTTTCATTATCTAGAAATAATCCAAGGAAATATGGGTCTTATACAGGGTGTTAAGAAAACGTTTGAATATTTAAGGGGCATATATTACCATCAAGAACAAGTAAAAAAGCTGTAATGAACATGGGTCCACAAAACAACCGTTTTCGAGATAAGTGCAGTTGTTTTTTTTTTGCATTTTTTAGCGTTTAGCGCTACAGAACACGATAATCACAGATGTTCGAGATGTCCTCCTTCTATTTCAACACAGAATGTACACCTTCTTAAGAAGGAACTCCGCACCCTTTCCAAAAAACCCGGTTTTGCTTGAATTGTTTGACAACATTACCCAATTCGCTGTTGCAACTCGACAAGATTATTTACTGGTGTTTCGTACACTAAGCTTTTCAAGTAACCCCAAATACAAAAATTTAGGGGATTTCGGTCGGGAGACCTAGCAGGCCATGGAATGGGATACTCTTGACCTATCCATCTCCTATGCAATGTTTCGTTCAAGTGCTCCCTAACAACAAGCGTAAAATGCGGCGGTGCCCCATCTTGCATAAACCAAACATTCAATCTCCGATTTAACATCTTCCAAAAGTTCGGGCAAGGTGTTTACCAGAAAGTTAAGGTATGCAGGACCTGTTAAACGTTGTGGCAAAACAACCGGTCCTAATAACTGATCTCCTAAAATGCGTAGCCAGATATTCAGACTGAAACGCTGTTGATGTCTGGATTCAAGAACAGCATGCAGATCTTCGTACGACCAAACGTGATTATTGTGGCAGTTGAATATCCCATCCTTAGTGAAACCAGCTTCATCAGTGAAAAGGATGTTGGAAAATTCTGGTGTTCAGCAGATTTCCTTAAAAACTACTGACAGAATATCTTTCTGGGTCGATAGTTAGGACGAGTAGGGGTTTGTACCCGTTGGATATGGTACGGATATAAAAGTTGTTGGTGGAGAGTTCTCCAAACAAGAAGACTATTTACGCCTACTTCAGCCGAAATTTTTCTCACACTAGTTTCGGGGTTTTCATCTACTATTGCCAAGATTTGTTCTTCAACCTCAGGCATACACACTGACCTTGGACGTCCGCTTTCGTAAGCGCGTTTTTTGAAGGAAGCACTATCCCTTAACCGCTGGTAAACGTTTCCAAACATCACATTCGAAGGCCGTTGACTATTGGGAAAAGTTTCGCAATAAAGGCAACGTGCTTTCAAAGCATTCCCATCGGCACGACCATACATGAAAACCATGTCGGCCATTTCAGCATTTGAAAAAGGCATTGCAAATCGGAAACTAATTTCCCTTGCGTCGAAAATAAATTCACTACCTGAAAACAGGTTATGAATTGACAGCGAACTGATGAATAACGCAAATGTCATATGAAAACAAAATGTTTTACTTAAAGTTGTTGTTTTTTGATTAAATCGCATATATTTGGAAAACAGCGTATGCTTAGCACTGCGAACTGATAATAAAATTTATGAAAACAATTGCTTTACTTTAGAGAAAGTCGTGGTTTCTATGACTAAAGCAACCAAAAAAAAAAAAAAAAAACGCTAAACTGATAATGAAAATTGTGGCTTTCGTTGAGGCAAATGCACTTATCACGGAAACGATTGATTTGTGGACCCAAGTTCATTAGGGCTTTTTTATTTGATTTTGATCGTAATATATGTCCCTTAAATATGTATACGTTATTTTTTTAATACCCTGTATATATATTTCTTGCAAATTTAGAGGTATCTACAGTTTTGTTTTCGATGACTTATATATAGATATATTCATTTCCTTTAAAAAATCGGAAATACAAATACCTTTCAGCCCAAATTTTTACGAAATTAAGTTGTTGATTCGTAGTAGCTACTTGCAAAATGAATTTTATGAAAGTGTTACTACATGCGATTTATGTATGAAGTTGATGACAACGCAAGCATTTGAGAGTGCGACAACTAGTGTGCTAACCAAAGTGTAGAACAGCTTTTACAAACAAGGAAGGAATTTAATACGTTATAGATTGATAAATAAGTATATAGCTATTAATTATTGCAATAAAAATGACAATAGAGATTATGAAGTTTGTTCATAGTGTGCTACAGGTCATTGTTCTTTTTTAGACATTTTGTTTTGATTTTAAATTTATGCTGATATATTTATGTTTAGATCACTCATTTTTGGCCTTTTGTTAAGATATTGTTTCCTTTGTTCCTTTTCGCTAAAGAAATGTATTAGCAATACCTATTTTCTTTTTATTTTTACATCAGTAAAATAAATGTTTCCGATAGCATCAAATCTTAGTTTTAATTTGACAAATATTCTCGGTTGTGGATACGACCGGTCAAGGTAGCGCAGGTTATACATTCTACTAACTAATACACCATTTATTTTACTTTTTGCTAATACATACATTATATCTATTACCTAACTCTTTTTACTTAGGTTCGAAATTGTTAATCAACAGTTCAAGGTCAATGTCAGTCAGTTTTGTTTTGTTGTCATGGTAACCAAACTATATTAACACCAGAAATCATTTGGATAATTTCCAAATCCAAGACTCGCCTTTAACTGTTGCTTGGACTTAAAATTTGGAATCAGTAGTTTAAAAATATCAACGTCGGTATGTAGTAACCAACAATACTACACCAGAAACCACTTGGATGCAATATCCAATTGCAAGACTCGCGTTTAACTGTAAATATCTCTTTTAGTTTTAACATTAGACATATGCATCATTATACAAAATCGTCAGTGATATGTTCTATACGGTGGATACAGAAAAAACATGGTGCTATTAAAAAAAAATACGTTTTAGGCGTTTGAATTTGGCAAAGTTTGGTATTCAGTACTGAACACCCTGTACGTTCCAAAGGCGGTTTACTACCATGACTAGATATAGTCAAGTATGTGCATTAATCTCGTAAAATTTAACGCAAAAATGAATTTACTTTTCGGATATTTTAAAGGAGATAGATAAACTTACATTTGGGCGATTGAGGACAACATTAAATATCTCGAAATCTAATAGAAATAGACATATATGGAGAACCTAAAACGTAATAAGTTATTACGTTTACTAACAACATACCTTGCGTCCTATTTAAAATTATAAAGTTGGTGCCGGGTTCGCTATTTATCGATCACGTTGTATAGACGAAAATATTTTTGTAACATACTCTATGACGTTTATTATGATATCAGAACATTTTAGCTTTGTACTGTTTACACAACAGCCGCTGATTTACAATTCCGGAAAGTTGGGACACCTGTATATAAAAACTACAAGAAACACATTTTAAAATATAAACAAAATTTGATTAACCCGAGTCCATCAGGCGGTCTGTAATAGAAAATTACGACGGAATAGTATGGATTGTTCTAATAGAGCTTTGAAACCTAAGTCATTGTAATCATTAACATTTTTCTTTAAATCCAAAAAAATTAAGCAGAACTTATTATAAATAATGGGTAGGGATGCATGAAAGGAGCTATCGGTTCTGAGTAATAACAAAAACTATGCGTGCTATAGGTTACTGTACAAGAATTTGTTTCTCAAGAGAGCACAGAGAAGGATATTTATTGTCACACTGATAACCTTTTCCCAGGTTCCCCATCGCCTACAGTAATTTATAGTGCTCATTGTTTTTATCTTATCCAGAGTCAATGGTCCCGTTTATGTATCTTGACGCTTTACGGCATGAATGTATTTGTTTTAAATTTTCAGATCTGAGGAAACCTATAATGTTTGCGACGACTTACATTTTAAAGCGGATGTACAAGCAAAGTCTTCTACAACAATTTTTACGGACTGGGGCTTAGTCTTTTTCATTTTACAGGTGGAAAGTGCCACATTTATATATAATTGCACTTACCAGAATTGTTAATCGTAATATAGCGTTGCATATCATAAAGCATCCGCAAATATACTGCATAAATATAGGAAAAGACAAAATGACACTAAGTTTATCCACAAACCTAAAACGGTTAACATTGGATATGTTACAAACCGATTGGGAAAACTTACTGATTTACAGCTTCGTGTAAAGTAATGCACTCCTTTATAATTTGTATCTCTTCTACACCCATGGTTTTGACATCCTTAGTTGTCTGAGATGCTGCATCTTTAAATACGTTCATCAATCTATCACATAATATATACAGTTGAGCAATACAGATTGCCATTAATATCAGAAGAAATGAATCATAACATAGGCTACTTATGGCGAAATAAACCACCGTAACAAGGTGTATAATTTTGTAGACCATATCGTATCTTCCCACATCAAATGGTGCTGGTATCATAATTATATCAATATCTATTACAATGGGTAATACAGCTGTAAATAGCAGAAGTACAGCCACGGTTAGCGAGTAATATCGCCATAGTATTTCGCTAATTCGGTGGACTAGCTTAACGTAATCGTTTAGTTCTTCAGTATGTCCATTAAAAGCACTTGACTTCAAATCATCCAGAATCGACAGAACACATTTTTTATTTAAAAAAGTTGTAACCACTTTGGCTATGAAATTTACTACAGGAACTAGGACGCAGAACATACGGTTTAGTACCATTTGATTACCCACTTTTGCCGCTTTCACCATATTCATAACAAGCGATATTACAACAAGCAGGTAATAGCAAAAATGGAATGTACATTTTACAAATTGGGCTTTTGTTATACTTCCAATAGAATGTAAGCCTCCCTTTTTCAGAATACCGATAACCCTTAACATAGGTTGAATACAAGACATTCGAGACATTTTATATGTTTTGCGTAATGCGTCATGAGATGGTTCTTACAGCTACTGCTTAATACTAAACTTAATTTTCGACATCAGAGTACATTTATCTTCCTTACTTCGTGATCGTTCGTTACGCTCTCGCGATAGCAAATTAAGGTAAATGCATGTTACTCTGAGTGCGTTCCCCATTGTTAGGCCCTTGCATTGATTGGAGTGATTCTGCTGTAATTATATAAATAAAATTACTACCTCTTTTATCATTCCGGATTATGTAGGGGTGTGTTTTCTTAAAAAAACATTTTAAAACTCGGATTCGAAATACATATACAAACTACAAACATATCTTGTTTGCCACGATATATATAATTATATATTTGACTATTATGAACAGTACACGCAGAGAAATGTTTTTTCGCATCAAGAAAGTAGATTTTCTTGCAAAAATTAGTCTCTATTCAATAAAATATTTTCATTTTAAGACTATAAAAATGTTTAATATAAGAAGATAATTTTTTTTGAAATTTCATTTGGATTAAATACGTATTTTCTTAGGGTTATAAAATCAAGAAAATCCAAGACAAAAATGTTTCTTCCAAGTAAACCAGTTAGTTTTAAGTTAGGTAAATATTTGTATTAAAGGTAGGAATGAAAAAGTGGTCCATACTTCACAAAGTTCCATTGAGGAATTAGGTGATCGGTGTACAAGAAACATATCATGAGGCCAGCTACAAGGATATCCAATAAAAGAAAAATTACAATAATGGAAAAAAAACCTAAAATTAATAATTAAAATTAGGAACAAGTGAATGAACTAATGAAAAAGGTTTTTTTTTTATACGTTACAGTATAATTAAATTATTTCTTTAATGATGTAATTAAATAGGGAATATTTTTATGTAGTTTAATAATTATTTAATTAATATAAGTTTATTTATTATTATTATTATTTATTATATATTAAGAAAAATTATAATTAAATTAGTACACGTGGTAAATAGTAATAAAAAGAAAAAACATATTACATTAACCAGTATCTTTTGAAAATGTTTATGAGACATTGTGCGTTAAAGTTTATACCATTGTATGGGTAAGTATGGTATCTGTATTCCAATTCCGTCGCTACTATCTGCGGTGGCATGACTATAACTACTGGCACTAGGTGGCGCCAGGAAATATTTCAGTTGCTGTTTTTGAAGATTAGTGACATAAATTGAGAGACGTAAGAGCAATGAGGCCAGGAACAAGAAGTTTTAATACCTTTCTCTTCTCATATTGTTTTTGCCAGTAGTGATTCCATCAATACCAGGAGCTATTTATTAGCTTTGTCTTGGTTATTGTTTCTGGGCACTTTCTTCATGTGCACTTCTACATTAAGTTCATTCTCACTCTGATTTTTGTTTGAACATTATTCTGTAGATAACCTCTACTTTAGCCTTTTTAAAATCACAAGCAACGAGAATAATTGACTGCATTTATGTACGGATATGTCGTACTGTTTTAAATAAGGTAAGCGCAATTAATAATGTGCACATAAATAATATCCATCTCAAGAATTCTAAGTAAATAAATGGTTTATTTTGAGGAAATGAAACTATTGATTTATGAACAATGCCTAAATGCTTTCTGGAATTAAGAAAACTATTTGCTATCCTTAAGAAAATATTGTTTTGTGTTATAATGGCTATTTACTAAGAATTCCTTTCTTCAAATTTTGTGCAAGATTTTCTTGAATCAAGTTAACAAACGTCTTAAACAAAAAAATACAATCATTTCATTACATATATGCACTTCTCTTAAGCCTGTTTTATACGGAGCGATTTATTGGTCGATTAATTGAACACGAACTTCGATTTTATAATACCGTGTAAAACAGCAAAAATCGGTACGATTTCTTAAAATGTAAAGCAGCATATTTCTATTCATTTCTTGGTAAAAAATTTGTTCAATTAATTGGCCAATAAACCGCGCCGTGTAAAACAGGCTTTAAGCAGAGAAAGGAACGCTAAGGAAATTGTATTGCGTACAATTGAAACAGTAATTGTCTTGAATTAATTAATCGGACAGCTTTGACGGAAGTAAACGTTTCTTTGCGTGTATATAATTAATTATGCGTATGAATTATATAATAAATCATTTAATTCGAAATTTTTTTCGAAGAAATGCTCGGATGGATCAATTTTATTTTTTAAAAATGAACATTTTTGCATCAATTTTGAGTTTCCCCTACTTCTGGTTTTCAAGTAGTTACATCATCGACAATTTTTTGAGTGCCAGTTCCCGATTTTTTTTTATCTTGATAGATCATTTAGTTATCCAAATGGTGCTATCAAAATTTTAAAACCTCACATAACAAAATTTTCGAATAAGAGTTATTTAAATACTGTAAAACATAAACTTTATTAATTACAAAAAGCAAAGGTAAACGCTGTGATTCAAGAAATTAAATGAGTGTTTCCTTTAAATCAAATGTTCGGAATACTATCCATCGATTCATAAATTTTACTACTAATAAAAAGTCTAGCGAAAAGTGAAGATAAGTTTTCACAGATCAAGTAAGTGTCAGTCAAAAATGCGGAATAATTAATTTTGTATACTGTCATATGCCAAATACTCGTTATTCTTAATAAAAAAATGTTTTGAAGGTTAACTAAGTATGGATCACTTAAGTGAAACTCAGTGTATAGAAATTTCAATTCTTGTTGAATGCGGGGATAAAACTAGAGCTCAGCACCAAGCGTGAAATTTGCTTAATGTGAAATATTCAGATTGAAATATCAGCCAATCCGCAGTGAGTAAAATCAGGAGAGACTGGGCATGTCAAACATATTTCAAATGCACGGCGTTCTAAGAAAATGAATGAAGATGTAAAACTTGATATTTTGTTAAGTGTGGGTACGTGTACTAAAAACAGAAAAATACCATCTTTACAAAATACAACTACTGCAAGAACTCAATAAAGATAACCCTGATCGCCGAATGCAGTTTTGTGATATAATACAGGATTTATGCAACCGTAATCCACGTTTCATTCGCCAAATTTCCTTTTCGGATGTAGCCTCATTTTGTTTAAATGAACAACAAATCCACAAAATTGCAGGTACTAGAGCAAAGGATCTACTTATTGGATTACTGAAGAGCATACTCAACACCCTCGTAAAGTTAATATGTGGGCGGGGATAGTTGGCCCTTGGTTCTATGACGAAACTCTTACGGGACAGCAATGCATTTGTATCTGCCTTTGCAGAAATTTTTCCAAGTGAAGAGGTTCACGGAGGTGCACTTGCGCGAGTTTTCAAACAAGAAGATCGGCAGGCGATAAGCAATGGAGAGAGATCGCAGGTCCCCAGATTTTACGCCCCTTGATTTTTTCTCAAGGGATTATTTGAAATCAAAGATCTATGTTGGTAGACCACAAAGTCTAGAAGATTTGGAAAACAGAAATACGTATGAAGTGAGTCGAATTAGTCCTGACGTCACTCGAAATGTGCAAAATGGATGTGTTCATAGATTTGCTTATTACCAAGAGGCCGGTGGATGACATTTCGAACATTCGACTTAAAGAAAACAATCATTTAATTTCTTGAATAACAGCATTTATCTTTGCTTTTTGTTATTGATAAAATCCATGTTTTCCGCTCTTTAAATGATGGTACCATTGAGACAATTAAATGATTGAAAAATAAAATTGACATGTCCGAATATTTCTTCCAAACTGCATTATTGTAACCTTTATTTAACGGATAATAGCAGCTATTCGACCGTGATATATATATGGGTTGGTGATAGTAAGTAGGTACGAAAATACTGCTGAGGCAATGTTGTAAAAGACCCATATTTTATCAACTACATCTAATCAAAAATTCTGCGAATACTCAACAGCTAACATATGTATCATATCACTTTCTATGACTTTATTGCTGTTAGGTTATTTTAAACTAAAATCAAACGAGAATATTGTGCAGATTGTTTTTTGTGTTTCCTTAATAAAAAACTTTAGAACAACACTTTTTCCGGGACTTTCTAATATGTGCTTATGGAGACATAGTTCAAACATATCAGCTAATAGCAAAAAATACTTGAACAAATTGAATCGTGGAAAAAATCTTGTTCAAAAGATTCGCGGGCAAAGCTTCTGCCTGACGCTGGAAATTCCAAGGCTTCCCTTATAAAAATAGATTTAGCAAAAAGCAATGATAAGGAGTATAAGATTCCATCTATCTAATTAGACACTCCTTAGTAATGTATTTCATTTACTCAAACAACAAACAAGTAGCATACGTAACATAAGACTCGGTTTTGAAGATCTGATATTGCTTATCTATCTCACCCAAAAGGTTCTTATTGTGTTGGACCGGCAAAAATACTCCATGAACAATTTGTACACTATTTAAATGTTTTCATTATACTGTCCACATGTCAATCTGGTTTCAGTCTCAACACAGTTGCATCACTATCGTGTTGAAAGTTACTGATAACGGTATTGAAACTTGTGACAAAGGCTAGTTAACCATCTTGATTATATTGTGGAAGTGCTGGATTCATATTTTGGCGAGCGATCTCAGTGCATACGCATATCGAATAATGCGTCACATGCTAAGTTTAAGTAAGGGTGTGCCGCAGGGATCTATTTTCTTTCTAAGTCGAAATTTGTTTTGCATAAGTAGAATAGCTACAAGAGTTCTGGCTCAAATTCCCATGTACTTTCTTATGGAGATCTAAATTCATATTCTATTCCCTCCACTCCTACCTCAAGCACACGGCTGGTGTCAGTTCGGACCGTGACCACTGAGGGAAAGCAGATGGCGCGCAAGTCGCGAGCGTATTTTAATATACAGGGTGTTATTCTAAAGCACAATTGGTGGTATAAATATACAAGATATTATTTTAGTGCGCAATCGATCATTTTAGTATACAGGGTGCTATTCCGATGTGCAATCTGTCATTTTAATATCCAGGGTGTTATTTTAATGCGAAATCGATAATCTTAATATATAGGGTGTTATTTTAATTCGCAATTGGTAATTTTACTGTACAGGGTGTGATTTTAATTTACAATCGGGAATTTTAGTATACATGGTGAGATTTTAGTTCGCAATCGAAAATGTTAGTATTCAGGGTGTGATTTTAATATATTAATATCATAATATATCAGCCACTTCTACAACGTTCTTGTTCGTAGAACCTTAATGCTCGTCCCGACGAAATCCGCAACACTAGACTGCTGCGGTTGATGTAATGTGATTTTGTATGCTTGTTTGACGTTGTAGTAATTCTACCCATTCAAAGCGCGTGAAAGATAAATGACGTTTTTTTGTATGCAGCTTCACCGCTGGTAGAAACAACCTGGCTGGACGTAATCCGACTGAGAGGAAAGATATGTTACTTCGTTGACTAACCTATCTTCTTTCTTGGTGTCTTCTTCATATCTTTGCTAGATTTTATCTATTACATCAATTGGTGACGGTGAAGACGATGGTAATGTTTCAACATTCATTTTGTGATAACTCAGGTCGACAAAGATCAACTACTTCTACATATAAAATATTTTGATAGTAACATTTAGCTGCCCGCGGACTCCTTTATACTCCCATCGCTCTACTATCTTTCACAAAGGTGCGTGGCGCACATTCGGTATGTATATACTTCTATATCAAGGTACACACATAATTTATACGATAAATTCCCTATTGCGAATTAAAATCACAGCCGGAAGATTCAAATTTCCGATTGTGAATTAAAATTACACCCTGTATATTAAAATTTCCGATTGCGGATTAAAATCACACCATGTATATTAAAACTTCCGATTGTGAAATAAAATCACACCCCGTACACTAAAATTTTCAATTGTGAATTAAAACCACACCGTGTAGATATAGGGGCACTTGAGTGTGGGAAAACCGATAGCGAATTCGGAGAATCGATTCCTGCGGTTAGCGGGTGCCATCTTTATTATCTTGTCAACCCCATCCACGAATCCCTGTTTAATTTGTTCCGGAAGCTGTTTACCCTGTTCAGGGAGCCGGTTAAGATGTTTTGGGAACTGTTGAGTCTGTCCCTGGAGCTCTACACCCTGTATATTAAAATTTATGATTGTAAACTAAAATCACACACTGTACGCTAAAATTTCCAATTACGAATTAAAATAACACCCTGTATACTAAAATTTCCGATTGCGAATTAAAATCACGCCGTGTATACCAAAATCCCGGATTGTGAATTAAAATCACACCTTGTATACTAAAATAACCAATTGCAAACTAAAATAACACCTTGTATATTAAGATTGCCAATTGCGCATTAAAATAACACACTGGATATTAAAGTTTCCGATTGCGCATTAGAATAACATCCTGTATATTGAAATGCCCGATTGCGCATTAAAATAACGGCCTTTATATTAAAACCATGAACCGCACATTAGAATAACCCTCTGTATATTACAATTACCGATTGCGCATTAAAATAACACCCTGTATATTAAAACAATTAATGGTGCATTAGAATAGTACTGTATATTCAAATACGCTCGCGATTTAGGCGCCATCCGCTTTTCCTCGGTGGCTGCGGTCCGAACTAACACCTGCCTCGTGTTTGAGGTAGGAGTGGAGGGGATAATATATGAATTTAGACCTCCATAAGAAAATAAATGGGAATTTGCGCCAGGACTCCTATAGCTATTCCACTTGCATATATACTAGTCAACTAACTACATATGTTTCTTACACCAGTGTTGAAATGTATATCGACTATATTCAAACTTATAAAGGTTTATATGCCAAAGATATTGAAGGGGCTGTAGATCTTATTAATCGTGATTTAAACCAAATCTCTAACGTTTCATCAAACCATATGCTTAAAATTACTTGTGCAAAATCTATTGTATCGTTGCTTGGTATGCGTAGAACTGTGGAAAACTGTAAGTCTGCACTTTCATTAACGATTAATGATACTAACTTGTTACTATGTCATTACTATCTGCCACGAACCTAGGATTACTTGTGGACAATTGCTTCCATTTTAAAGCGCATATCTTTCGCTTCGCTCTCTCTTTAATTACGGTTCACAAGTATATGGCTCTTGTTTGGATGCTATTGATAGAAGTAGGGTATAGAAGCGTCAAAATCCTTCATGTGGGTTCATTTTTGGTATCAGAAGATATGAAAGAATTTCGTATAAACTTGTAGAATTGAAATGGGTAACTGTGCAAAACCCTAGAAAAGTGCAAGATCTTAACCTATATCATAAACTAATTGCAAAAAAAGCTCCGTGGTACTTCCCAGTTAAGATACGCTTCCGTACAGACGTACGCAATATTAATATCAGGGACAGGGGCCCCATTTTGCTGCCATCGCACAAGACTGCGTTTTATGAGACATCCTTTTCTTTTAACGTGGTTTAATGGTCCTGTGTTTTTTCTTTTTTTGTTTTTGAATTTATATTCATTCACCAATGACAGAATGTTTAGAAGAGTTTTCACTTTTAGGCATGTGAGGTGGCGCTTAACTGCACTCCTACCTTCAGCCTTGACCAATATAACGGAGCAACTTAAACTTTGTGAAACTTTGATGTATATTTACAATGGTGATTCTTATTATTATCACTTATTAATCTCATTATACAATTCTACGAGCCCAGGCTTATAATAGTTCGGCCGGCACACATTTTAGGATAAATGCTAAATATAATGCGAAATCTATATAAATGGTGAAAAATTGAAAATTATATTCAATTTACATAACGGATAATCTTTGTATAACAAGGAATGTGGTTCAACTGATGGGTCATAATAATTCGGCCACTGATCGTAATTGCCATGAAATCGAACCCCTTAGTAAAAACAAAACACTAATTGAACAACTCAACAAGGCAGCTGTCAGTATTAGTTATTATTCATATTTAATAAAGCATAATGCCTTGTGGTAAGCCGTTAAGTAACGATTTGTCCTTGTCAATCGTTAATGCCTATAAAAACGGCATTTCAGTACGTCGCATTTCAGTTTCGCATTCAGTGCCACGTTCTGCTGTTCAAGATATTATCAATTTGTATAAATCAACCGTGTAGTTAACAAAGAGAGCTATCAGAAAAATAGGAAACAAATTCTATGAAGTGGCAATTTTCCTATTTTTTGGGTGAAATTTGTTGGTAACTTATGCTATTTTTCTGACAGGGAAAAGAAAAACCAGTATTGACGACATTACAAAAACGTAAAAGGGTGTTGAGGACATCCTCTGAGACATATCATAATGATTGTCTAGTAAGAAAAGCAAAGATTCCAGCATCAGTCATGATATGGGGTGCATGTCGGCAAAAGGTGTAGGTAAACGACATTTTGTCGATGGAACAGTTAATGCGCAGATGTGCAAGGAGATTCTAGAAGAAAGCTTCTTACCATCAATTGCACAATGTGCAACGAATGACGGTGACATTATTTTCCAACAGAACGGTGCATCGTGCCATACGGCAAAAATTATTCGTACGCGGCTCCAGGACCATAACATTCCAATGCTAAAATGGACGTCTTCTAGTCCAGACTTGTTCCCAATCGAAACATTTTGGCATAACATGAAGAAGCAGCTACGGAAAAATCCATCGCACACAATACCTGTGTTAAGAGCTACCTTGCAGAACATATGGGATAACATTTTACCAGAAGAGTGTGGAAGACTTGTGGACACAATGCCTAGCAGAATTAAAGCGGTTATTGCTAATAAAGGTGACGTTACCCAATATTAAAATCTGGCCGAACTATTATGACTCATCAGTCGAGTCACATTCCCTGTAATAGAAAGATTATCCGTTATGTAAATTAAATATAATTTTCAAATTTTATAAGTCGAAAGTCTATATTTTATTGTAGTTGTAATAGTGTTGATGTAATTTTTTGCCGTTTGTATAGATTTCGCATTATATTAAAGCATTTATCCTAAAATGTGTGCCGGCCGAACTATTGTGAGCCTGGGCCCGTACATGTAAATTCATATGGTGTATTACCTCCTCGGGCTTTAGTGACCAATTTTTCGCAATACGCTGGTAGAAATATTTATTCACACATATTTTATTTCGGCTTCCAGTAGTGCCTTTGAAAAGTGACCTTTAGTTGCCACAAATGCTTGATTGGACTTACGTCTGGAGATTACGTAGGCCAATCCCAAAGATGGAATCCATTTTCTTACAGCCAATCTGTAGTTTTTCGAGCTGTGTAGTAGGGAGCATTACATTGTCAGAAGGAAATGATATCTTAACGCACATCTGAAAAAAGTTTTGCATGCGATGGCTTTAATGTTACGCGCCGGGCTGCCAGTCTCGGGGTACCGCGTTCGAACCCCGGTCCCGTCACTCTCAGAGTAAGGTTTTCCGTAGTTTTCCTTACTTCAAATTTGGCGAATGCTGAGGGTGAACATCTTAAGACGCTCTACGGGCACAGGCGTAATAATATCTCATGGCTGGCTGATGCCCCCTGTAATTGGCGAAAGCTGTTGGAGGATGTGAAGGCATGAGTTATTATTATTATTATTTAGAACTTCTATGTTTACGTTCTTGTATGTGTGGCTATTCATGCAGCCGTACCATGTAAACATTTCCCTAGCAACTTGTGATGATTATGCACCCTATATTATAATGGTCCCATCTCCGTGCTTAAGAGTAAAAACGACGCAATCCTGGCGTGCCAAAAAGCTGCAAAAGGAACTAGGGATGTACTCTATTTATAGCTTAAATCTAAGTAAGTACAAGCAAAGATCACATAGAGATCACAAGAGTCTATGTTCATTTTACGCAGACATCATATTAAGGAGGTGCTCTATTCTGCGTTGGTATATAGAGGTACTTATATGCGGATGTTAGCCATACGGATACCTTATGTGGAGCTGCCTAACCTATACGGTTCTCCAAATCCAGTGGCATATAGTTAAAAATAAGATTGCTTTTGGCTAACAAGTGTATAAAACAATTTAAGCAAATTAATTAATAAATTGCAAATTTATTTTCGCACATCTTTGAAGAATCTAGTTGTACCTAGCTTTAATTAAAGCAAAGAGTGAGTACGACCAGCGAACTATCTAAAATATACGTTAAGTTACAATAATAAAATCCTTGTTTCATATTGATCTACTTACTGTACCGAGAGATTCAAGTGAGATAAACGCAAGCTTATATAGTTTAATAACCAAAGGTTTCCTAGCTCGCTCCATTAAAATCATCAGTAGTTTTTGTGATTTCCTGTCTAACATATACCATTGCGACATGTAACATGCTTCTGCAAGTTGGACGCTCTAAAAAAAGTTGGTTATCATGAACGTACAGTAGATTTTGGTTATTTGAGAGCTAGATATATTGATAACAATAACCAATATAGAAAGCACCGACTTATATTTGGTCTTTTGTACACTAGCGAATAATAATAATAATAATAATAATAATAATAATAATAAATTATTTCATTTTATTTTGCAAAAGGTGCGTAAAATACGTTATGATTGATCTTGGTAAGTAAACAATGAGTATACATATGGCCCACAAATGTTAATATTCACAATTAAAATACACTAGTAGAAACTTAAAAATAGTCGTTAATGGTGTAATATGCGTTACTAACTTCTGTTTCAATCTCTTTTTATATAATGCATACGGTAATGCTTTATTGCGTCTGGTACGTGATTATTAGAGCCCCGTAACTGGAGAGCAATCGCAGTTGCGGTGTGACTGTGTTTAGGTGGGCGGGGAGGGCTGGTCGATTATGATACGACACGACAAATCATCATCACTCAGTTCAGTTTAGCATTGGATAACGGATAGGGCGTGTTGATTTTATTGATATAGACGTAGTTATTAATTGTAGTTATTATTTAGTGTAGTGCGTTTTGATTTTATTGATACAGACGTAGTTGTTAATTGTAGTTTTTAGTGAACATGTCGAAGCCTAAAAAACGACCCTTTCAAGACATAGTAAATAAGTTTATTTCTGACTTTCTCGATTTGTTTTACAAGGGGAGTAAGATAGTTTGTAAAGTGTGCAAAATACATTTGATGTCAAATAAGAAGTTGAACTATACAAGACACGTAAATGCCGCACAGCATAGAAAACGAAAATTGGGCATGCCATCGAGAAGTGCATTTTTTTTAATGTAATTCTTATGTTGATAAACTGTAATTTGCCACTAGACTTACTCGATAAACAACCGTTTAAGGACTTTTGGGACAAATACAATCCCGAGTTGCGGTTTGCCAACGGAGAAAACGGCACGTAAGCATGTTGTATTTGTACGCGATGATGTGGAAAAGAAAATGAAATGCATATTGAAAACACAGTTTCTTTGGTTATGTGTTGACGAGACAACAGACTGTAAAAAAAAAAATTCAATTGTAAATATTATGGTACGCATCCTTGATCCTAGTGAACCTACATTACCACTATTATTAGCTTGCCGAAGACTACAGGAGTGTACTGCTGCAGCAATTACGAAGGTTGTACTTAGTACGTTGGAAAAATTTCAAATTTCAAAAGATAAAGTGTTGATGTTTATGAGCGATGGCGCAGCGACAATGCGTTCGGTAGGCCGTTCTCTTCTTGAGCATGGTTGCAAGTGTTTACATGTTACATGTAATGTGCATGCTTTACATCTTGTGGCAGAAACTATTCGACAATGCTCTCCCGAGGCAGGTGCATCGATAGCAAGCACAAAAAAGTATTTTTGAAATCTCCCAAACGCCTACGATCATTTCACACAGATTGTCCTGGCATTCGTCAACCACCGGAACCAACTCTTACACGTTGGGGAACATGGTTGCAGGCAGCTTTTTATTATGCTGAACATTTCAAAATAGTAAAAACTATTGTTGCACAATTCAATCCTGCCAAAGCCGCAGCTATTAAGGAGAGCCAGGCGAAATTCCCGGTGAAACAGATTTAAAAAATATTCGTAGCTACTATAAAGGATTAGCTGACGCAACAGACCAATTACAAAATAGATCGTTATCATTATTGGAGCCTCTGCAAATTATCGACAGAGTGCATACACAGCTACTGACTATACATGACGCAAAATATAATCGCGTTTTAGAAAAGTTCGAGAGTGTGCTACAGAGAGATCCCGATTTTAGCACACAAAAACAAATTTGTGATGGTGTAGCGAATAATCCACTGACTAAGTACAAAGAATATTTTAATCGCGCATGTATAACATCGGTAGATGTTGAACGCTCTTTTTCAAAGTATGAACTCATTTTCTCACCACGGCGTACATCACTCACCGAGGCAACTGTGGAAACACATCCAAGGGTGTCAACTTTTTGCCACTCTAATCCATATGATGTTAATATTGATAATGGTGCTTCTAGTTTTACTGTTCCGTAGGCAAGGCTGCTTAAAAGGGTGAATGTTTGTATGTTTGTATGTATTAGTTCTGCTTTTTTTTTCTATTTTCTTACTATTGTTTTTGTATACTAGGCAGATACGGCTCCCTGTTACTGGGCTCTAGTGATTATATACTTTGATTCTCGGAATCGTATAACGTTTCTCTGTACTTTAGATAGCTGTATTTGAGGAGCCAACATATGTGGCGTCACAGTACCCCTAGTGTTATGGACACGATGCAGCTCAAACTTATAAAAAGAGAATAATTAGCTTTAACAAATAATGCACATTCCAGGATGTACAATGATGGTAGAGTAAATAAATTATGATTTATAAAATATAATTTATGTCTGTCTCTGGTTTTTAGATTGAAAATAGCTCTAATTCTAGACTTTTGTAGTTTGAATACACGGTCCATGCCAACTGATTTGCCCCAACAAAATTATACCATACATCAATCGTGAGTTTATATATGCATTATATGTGCGAGTTCAACACATACACATCGGGACATTACCCGAAGATAGTAACAAGAAGTAGCCAATCTCGATGCAAGGTATTCGATGTGAGTATTCTAAAACAAGCGGGAATCCAGCTTCATCCCTAGGAAGGACACTTCCTCGGAACAGGTGAATGTTTTGTCCATGTATTCAATCTGCAGTCTCTTGATATTGTGGCTTTGGTTTATGTGTAGTGTTTTGTCAATGTTCATATAAATATTATAATCAGCCATCCATTTGTTTAAATAATTGAGAGTATATTCTAGTTCTGTAATGTTTTCTTGAATCGAGTTCATTTTTATGATCTCCGGCAAGTCATTCACATACAACTACTACCTTTCGCATAGGTACACTGATGATCCGTGATACGGCGAAACGCGCGTCCGTACATAGTGGTTGGTGGTAGTTGGTTCATTATTATTTAATTACCTCTGGTAGGTTAAGCCATCAGTCGAGCTGCTACCCTCACATAAAAAGCGGAGCATTACAAGTAGCTCGCTTCTGTAGAGGTCGATATAGATATTAATTTTGACAATGTCAGTGATTAGGGTATCTTTAATTAGATACTATCATGCATACTTATATCCATGATTTCTATTTTATCTAATAGAACTTCGTGATCAATTCGGTCGAATGCTTTCG
Organism: Dynastes maya; assembly: GCA_029619315.2. NCBI lineage: Eukaryota > Metazoa > Arthropoda > Insecta > Coleoptera > Scarabaeidae > Dynastes > Dynastes maya. Next base: position 56,275,912 of record JAROYE020000003.1, on the reverse strand, counting down.
GTAAATCTAATAACACAATAGATGTGTATCCTTTTGAATTTATTCCACTGGTAATTTCTTCCAAGAAATGAAAGATGGCTCTTGTTGTTTACCTTCCTCTCACGTAGCCATTCTGTGAGTTATTTAAAATGTCATTTTCAGTTAGGAAATGTACCATTCGTTGAAATACTAGTTTTTCTGTAATGTTTGACATTATGAAAGCTAGACTTTTGTCCTTTCTTGCAGATAGCTTTTATTAGAGAATGTTTCATGCTCTCAGAGAATTTTCCGGTCGAAGGAGATATTAATCACATATGCAAAGGGAATCTACAAGCTATCAGAGCAAAACAAAGTAAAGCGTAGTGAAAATCTATTGGATATATGTTTGATATATCGCCTTTCAACATTGTCTTTTGTTCCGTTATTACGACTGCTTGAACTGATGAAATAGTTGATCATATCCATAAGAATATCAACAGTTTCTTCATTTCGCCTTTGAAGGCGATTATGTCAAAATGTATCTTTTCCGGTTTACCTTTTATTTCATCTATAATATTCCATGTAGTTTTTCATCATGTATATAGTAAAATCAAGTAATAAGTAGACCGCGGACCCACAGCCTCCGCTATCGCATCAGGAAGACGGTAGAGCATGGACGTACGGGTATATGGCTTAAGATACTCAGATCACCGTGTGGCGACAGTGGTGACACTCGGTGATGGGACGGTGCCATCCTATTTGAGCCTATGCTTTTAAGTAGTATGCTTACACACGGGCGACAGGCGTTTGCGTCTGTGTCAAGCGTCCAGAACAAGATCGTAAAAAGTCTACGGATGCAGGAGATGAATGATATCCTATGCAAGTTACCTTAAGAAACAGGGATTCCACTAGTTTAGAGCTGAGTAGAGCCTAAGCAGCGTCTCGATATGTATAAATTTCTGGAGAATGTAGCAATTTCAGGAGAGCCCTTAATGAAGAAGTATCGAATAATAGAAGAGCAGCTATTGCATTACTGCTCACCAGGGAACATAGAGTTATTAGACTGCGTTTGGCAAGGGAACTCGTAAATTGGACCGTTGACGGCTATTTTCAGGCGCAGCAAGAATAAGTCTTAATTCACCAGATAGACGTGAACGAGTATAGCGGAGACCTCTGGGGTTTGCTGCCTGCTATATAGCTCTGAGGATTTCGGTTTTTGCCGGGTCAATAATATTCTAGCGAGAAATTAATTTCGATGGTCTCACAGATTTACTTCCTGTTCTCTCTACGTAGAACATATTGTAAAAGAACATGTGATGCCATTTACCCCATTTGTCGGGGACAATTTAATTTTCATGCAGGATAACTTTCGATATCATATTGATAGAGAGGTGAACTACCTCCGATTCGTGAATATTCCAACTATGAACTGGCCACCAAGAAGCCTAGATATGAAGTCCATAGGACTTCTACAAGACGCCACTTACCTACTCCTATGAATGAATCGTAGGGAACTCGAACAAGCTGATTTTTTTCGAATGGGAGAAAATTCTCCATTCAAAACTTAATCAACAACGTACCAAGATGAATGGAAGCAGTGATAAGAGTTAGAGAGGGGCTCTATGCGCTTACTGAATTAAAATTTTTATGATTTAACTTTACAATCAATTTTTTCTAAAAAGCTTTTCATTGACACCGTTTTCACTACATTCGATATTATTATTTCCCACTGTTATTTATTCGTGTTTTTCTCTGATAATACCGCACCAATTTGTCAAACATTAGTTGAAATCATTTAATTATATCACGTATGAAGTGTGAACTTCGAACTTCGACAAATAGAAATAATATTGAGGAGATCTTCTGATGCGTTGATTTTGTCCAGGAGTTTATATATGCTCCGCTGGGTTACAGGCCCGTTTCTGTCCTGTCTACATTTTCCAAAATATTTTGAAAAGTTGTACATGTTAGCATAAGCAGATTTTTCGCAACTGAAAAATTACTTTCAGGATATTTTGGCTTCACAGGTAACATATTCTGACGCTGCTTATTGCCTATTAGAGATTATCCACAATAATATTAACAGCAGACGAGTCATTGATGATATTTTGAAACTTATTTAAAGCTTTTGACTATGTCCCTCATTGGCTTCTCCTTCGGGAGCTTAGAACAGATAGATTTCGAGGACAGGCGAATGACTGGTTTCGGTTCTATATAACAAATCATAGTCAGTATGTACCTCGTTGAAGTAGTGGGGTGGCTGGGTTAATACCGCAGCCAGTCACGTTGTACGTTGTATACCCCAGGGTTTGCTATTAGGGCCGACACAGTTTGGAAAATCTTCTTAATAGTTGGATACATCATCTTTTTTCCTGTAGGTTATCGCCCGCATGCTTTGCCCTGCGAGTTACAAAGCGTGGTCTTGGCGAGAATACTGTTAGAATGGTATATTTCGCATTCATTGAATCTCATATAACGTACTGTTGGTCGTGTTGGGGTTTTCCCGCAGCGACAAGCATGAATATCTTTAAAACTTAGAAAAAATGCAATTCCAGTCAATTTGGGGAGAACAGCCGAGCGCATTGTCACCCCTTTCTTCTATTATCTAAGATTCTTACACGGTATTTCTTGTTTTTTTTACAAAACATTAAGCATTATTTATAAACATAAAATTAATTTAATATCGAAATAGTCAGGCTATTGCAATTACAAAACTGGACACTTCATCTTGTAAAAATGCACTGTATTTCATGGGTTTCTCCATTTTTAATAAATCACGTTCTACTATAAAAGATCTACCTGCTTTATCTATATCCCAAATAAACTTGAAAAGGTGCTTTTGAAACAGGCATTTTATTCTGTGGACGAGTTCTTAGCGTATGATTTTTAAACTTAATTTAAGTTTATTTCAAAAAATCTATTTCAATTTAAATGCACTTTTCCTTTTAACCTAAAATGTCTTGTTCAATGTCTAATATACAGTTTAAAACAAAAATTTGCACTTTTATAGCACACATTGTTCTTTTACTGTCTTGACCTGTCTTGACCTTTTAATATCTTGACCTGTCCATATAATGTATTGCTTAAGTCTTAAGTTTAACAAATATCAATGCAGAAATTGTTGCAACAACAATCCTTTTCATAAAAATCGCAGATTGCATTGTTTGTAACGAAAAATGAAGGTGCGTGTTATTCAGGGACATTTTTGAACCATTTCCGGAATCTGATACTTCGATAAATTGCAGGTACAGGCTGAAAATTCTTGTAAAAATGTTGAGAAATTAATTACGTTGTCTTTATGGATATACAAACCTTAAAAGTTATTTCATTGCCTAGCCAGTGATATACTGCTAATTGGAAAAAGATTATACCCGCCCAAGTTACGATGCTTATAACATTTGCTGTTTCTGTTTCGTCCTAAAACAAAATATAGATAATAGATTTTTATGTTTAAGGTTGGATCAAGTGTTAGATGCTATATGAATCGCAATCGTATATGGGTGCATAATGGTTTTCCTTTTCAAAACTATTTCCAATTTCACGATTTCTATCAATTTTTATTATTATGAACTGATAATCGCTTAGAAATTGAAGATTTTGGCAGAGAAACATACCAAATTCATCTTTTTCCTAAAATATAGTTTCAATTTAAATCAAGTAACAAAATTCGACGTTACAACAGAGTGTAGTTACAATATAAAGGAGGATGGATAAAAATTTTTTTTTTGCCAACAAGCAGTGTCTTATTGTTAACGCTGGCCACGAGCGGTACCGCACATCGGCGTAGAATCAGTTCGGACCGAGAGGAACGGTAGTATTACTTCGTCTGCGGAGCAGTACGGACATTTTCGCTGCCGGTCATTTGCGCAATTGTTTATCTGTCCTAGAAAAATTATGATTTCGTCAGCAAAAAAAAGCCGGGGTCGGACAAACTTCGAAAATTTATTGCAGAAATTCCAGACTTAATATATGAAGGTGCTAAAATTAAATGTGTAATCTGTAAAATCCCGTTAATGTGTTGGTACAGACAACATTGTCTACGACACGTAAATAGTGAAAAGCATGTCTCAAAAAGAAATTACGCACGAGACAATGAAAAATTTATATTTAATTTATGCGTTACGTTTATCGCATGTAATATACCGTATAATTTACTAGACAAGGAACCATTTATCTGCTTTTGGAATAACTATTCGAAGTGCAAATTACCAAGTCGAACATCGTTACGAAGAATTGTGCCATCTGCGCGCGAACATATTGAACAAAAAATAAAATCGGTGCTGAAAGATCAAAAATTGTGGTTATGTGTCGACGAAACAACAGATCGGAAGAAACATTCTGTTCTTAATGTAATGGCACGCAAATTGAAACCTTATCAATCGGCACCTTCAATTCTATTAGTCTCCAAACGAATACAACAGTGTACTGCCGAAGTAATTTCAAAGTTAGTGTTAAATACATTGGACAAGTTTTAACTTTCAACAAACCAACTCTTGATGTTAGTGAGTGATGGTGCTGCAAATATGCTTTCTGTAGGCCGGTCTCTTAAAAAGCATTCTGCCAATTTGTTACACATTACGTGTAAAGTTCATGCTCTCAATCTTGTGGCGGATAGTATCAGAAAATGTTATCCTGAGGTAGACGCTTTAATAGCGCATACTAAAGCAGTATTTGTCAAATCACCGAAACGTATTCGCGAATTTCGCAGACTGTGCCCCCGTATACCAGAGCCACCAGAACCTATTCTAACTCGTTGGGGAACATGGTTGCAGGCCGCGTTTTATTATCATAAATATTTTGACAATATCAAGAACGTGGTTTTACAATCCGATACAAAGGAAGCTGCCGCTATCCAGAAAAGCCAGTCGAAATTTCAAGATAGTCAGGTTAAAATGGATTTAAAAATCATTCACGACAATTACTTCGGGCTAGCAGATGCAATAGAAAAATTACAAAATCCTGCGGTGCCGTTAGAAGAATCTCTACAAATACTGCAACATGTTCACGCACAGCTATGCGCGATTAAAGACGCAAAAAATGTTTCTGTTCTAGAAAAATTTGAAAGTGTTTTTGAGAAAAATTCTGATTTTGGCACATTAAGACACATTTGTGAAGGTGCGTCAACAGAATCGTTAAGTTATTTGACAGATTATTTTACTTACGCAAATATTACGTCACTAGATGTAGAACGTTCGTTCTCTGCAAATAAACGCATTTTTTCCTCATGCCGTACTAGTTTTGCCGAAACAACAGTTGAAACATATCTACTCTTGCAGACATTTAACAGACATTAATCACTTTGTGATTTCACGGTGGACTCTTAAAATGGTAAATGTTTGAGCACGTGTTATTTAATTTTTATTTAAAAGATGAGCGAAATTATTTGCGGCAGCAAACACCTCTATTAGCAGAATAACTCTAGTGGAACGCGAGGCCTGGTCGACTCTACGCTACTGCGCGGTACCGCTCGTGGCCAGCTTTACTTATTATACATTTGTATGTGCTAGATATATTGAAGAGCTATACCAGCTTTAACCAATCCCCTTTTTTAATATTGGGTTTTATTCTTAACTATCGAGACATTTGTGCTTAATGTATGCATTTTATTAATAAGATGAAATTACTAGCGTAAGTGTATTTCTCACACGTAGAAAATGATAATTTTATGGGAGTGCAAAAACTTTATGTCCGATGAATGTGTTTTACTGGGTTTGTCAAAGATCCTGTCCAAACATGAATATATTCATCTAGGCAAATGTAACATAGTTTAAATATCAATCCCTATTTTTAATGACTTCCATACATTCTAATCCAAGATAAAATGTACTTTACTTTTTATACTTAACCTCACTCGTTTCTGAATTATATGAAAAAAAAATAAAGTCGATCACTTTTCTAACAAAAAGCAGTTGGATTAACAAAGTAGACCTGGTTTTCTTTACGCAAAAAGCTAGTTACAACCCTTAGGCTTTCTCATAATAATATCACGTAACAATTAAATCCCATTAATTTATTAAATAAGTGCTTACTCATGAGTAGTTTATAAAAAGAAATAATTTAACATACAAATGGGTATATTAGTGTCTAAACTGAATTATTGATAAGCGAATGCAAAATCGCAGAGCCACGTAAATTGTATCTATTCTCCTGAACTTTGTTTCAGTCATCAATTTTTTCAAACAGAAATATGGTTTATTAATGTCTCTACTTGCTCCAAAAACTACTTTGGTTTGTCTTTATTTCTGGATCCCACCATATCGATCACAGTTATAATTTATCACTGGCTTAAATAACCTAAACCTTGCCTTGTTAATTCAACTGTCTTTTATAGGAAAATGGACTGATTTTACGAATTTCTTTAAATGACTTGGAAACCAATTAATTTAGGCATAGCAAATAAAACATGCTTTACTACGTCTTTTGGAGTAGAATATGCAGAGATACCTTTTCCTAGTTGAATAGGTCCATGTTTCAAGAAGTTTGTCGAAACACTCTGTATAGTACTATTTATTTTTATCGATAACTGTCAATAGACGTTTAGATAATTCATAAAAATCTCAAAACTAATTTACACAGCTAATGCTGAGGAAGAGTTATTAATGTTTAAATGAAGGTATGCATCCATCAAAATTTTCAGAAACAAAATAATTTCCCATCCTAAATAATAATAATAATATGTTATTACATAATTAAACTTGCATTGAAGAGGGCCATGAAAAAGGCCTACGATACGGAGTGCTCTGTTTGAAATAAGAAAGCTGAGATTTGCTACCGATGCAATCAAGACCGTCACGAAATTGAAAAGATTTTCACGAAATATATTCTGGCCAATAATATCGTCCACTAAAATTTTAAACTTATATTTTAATTTCTTTCAATGACGTGTCTAGTAGACCATCGTCATAATATACATATGTAGGTGTTCTATTTAAAAATAGAACACTATATATTTTTTCATTTTTTAATGGCACACATTGTTCTACATAAGTTCTGTTAAGATTTCTCTATGGCCGCCTTTGACCGTTTTCGTGAAAAACAGATTTTAATGAATTTTGATGTTTTATTGACAGCGGAATGAAAAATTTATAACTGAGTAAAATTTTTTGATTTAAAGATTTTTGGAATTTCTAGTGATTGCGATAAGTTACTTTTCAAAGGAGACGGATACACTACATTAATTTTTAGGGAATTGAATCAGTTTGTTCCACGTCAGATGCAAAAAGAAACATATTTATATAAAATTGCACATACCAGGACTGTTAGTCGTAATATAGCGTTGCATATCAAAAAACATCCGAAAATATATTGCAGAAATATAGGAAATGATAAAATGACACTAAGTTTGTCCACAAACCTAAAACAATTAGCATTGGATACGTTACAAATCGCATGCGAAAACATACCGATTTATGGCTTCATGTAAAGTAATGCACTCTTTTATGATTTGTACCTCTTCTGTGCCCATAGTTTTTACATCCCTGCATTTCCGAGATAATTCCGCATCTTTAAACACGTTCATTAATCTATCACCTAATATATACAATTGAGCAATACACAATGCCATCAATATCATATAAAATGAGTCATAACATAGCGAATTCAGAGCTAAATAAACTATTGCAATAAAATGCATTATCTTGTAGACCATATCATATCTTCCCATATCAAATGGTGCAGGCACTATCATTGTATCAACATCTATTATAACAGGTAACCCAGCTGCAAATAGCACAAATGCACCGATTGTTATCGAGTAATATTGCCACAGTATTTCGCTAATTCTATATACCAGCTTAATGTAATTGTTTAGTTTTTCAGTGTGTCCATTAAAAGCAGTTGACTGTAAGTCATCCAGGATCGACAAAACGCACTTTCGATTCAGTAAAGTGGAACTTACTTTAGCTATAAAATTTGTTATAGGACCTAGCATGCAGAACATACGGTTTAGTGTTTTTTCATTGCCAGCTTTGGCTGCTTTCACCAAATTCACAAGAGTCAGTGTTATAAGAAGCAAGTAGTAGCAAAAATTTAATATACGTTTTACTAATTGCGTTTTTGTTATATTCGAAGTGGAGTGTAAACCTAACTTTTTAAGAATACTGATTACTTTTGACATAGGTTGAATACAAGACATTTGAGACATTGTGTTTGCGTTTTACGTATTATATCGTGAGATGGTTCTCGTAGCGACTGTTTAATACTAAAGCTCATTATCGGCATCAATGCGTATTTATGTGTATTACTTCGTAATTGTTTGTTACGCACTGACGTTAGAAAATTAAAGTAAACGCTCCGAGATATTAAAGCGCACTCCCTGTCATTAGCCTGTGCATTGATTGGTGTGGTATAAATAAGTAATTGTATTTACCATTTCTTTTATGATTTTGAATTATACTAGGGTATATTCTCTTACAAGCACTTTTAAGTTCGAATTCTTCTCAAAGATTAGCTAATTCATATTTAGTATTCCTATATTTGATGTACCAACACGTTTGTTGCAATTTCTAGCTAAACACCGCATTTCAAAAAAGGTTGAACACTTAACAACTTTATTATCTTGAAATTTCCAAAAAAACGATTAAATAGTTTTCTGATTGAGATTATGTGCTATTTGGCGGTACTTTCAAATGTTTTTTTTCAATTTGCGATTAAAGTGGACACGGACACAACTTTGGCTTTTTACTCTGTATATCCTTTGACATTTTTCCATTCATTATATATTTTTCTTTTTAAACATATTAAATTTTATAGGTGCTGTATAAGAACATTTTGCTGCAAATCCCAGAAAGAAATTTCTAAGTGTTGAAGAGAGCCATTAAAAAGAACAAAATATGTATAGCCATGAAAGGTCTTTTATTGATTATAATCGAAACAGCTCAACAATGTTGACAAAAACCAAAAAGCATATTTAAAAAGTAGGATCTTTTAATAGTTAAAGGTAGAAGTACGATAAATACAATCCTATTCGATAAATTGCCCAAAAAGCTCGCAATTTTGCGTAATACATGCCTCTAAACTTTTTCGCAGTTTTCCATTTGTTGCGTTATGTTTCACATCGGGTGTTGATTTTGTTGTTTAGATCCTCGACATTTTGAGGTGGATGTGAATAGATGTCTTAAGATAAAAATAATCAAATGGTGTGAGATCAGGTGATCTCGGTAGCCATTGCACTGATCTGTGGGTGGTAATTAAGCGCTGCTTAAATGTTGCATTCAAGTACTATATGACAATGAAAGCATTATGAGGTGGTGGTCCATCCAACTAAAAGAACAAGGTTTACCGCAAGGCCAATGGAAAATATTCTAGCGCCGTGATTAGCTCATTAGTTAACAAATGAACATATCCTCTGGCATTTAGACTGTCTTCATTAAAATAAAATCCTAGTAACCTGTCTCCACCGCTACAGACGCTAGTACCCCAGATGGTTTGATGATTCGTCTCGCTTGTCCACTGTGGATTTTAGTCTGACCAGAACCAATTATTTTGTTTATTAATAACAGCGTTATCAGTGAACTTTGCTTCGTCCGTCCACAAAATTCGACTTAATGGACGAACATGGTTGTAGTCGGAAGTAGGCCAAAATCTGTATCGCGTTCCTCTCGCTCTTCGTTATTTAGAGGCTCTCTATATTGAGTTTTTACTCCAGCAAGTGATCCTTGCCGCCTTGAGCACTTTTCCATTTCCAATACGCAAGTACGAGGTAGGCACCATAAATTATCGGCCTGACAGGCTTATACAGGTTCGAGCGTGTTCAAGCTCCATTGCGTCACAGTTGCACATGTGCGAGGCCTATACGATAGATATCACGGCTAGTAGTAGTTTTAGTAGCCAGCTAGACAACGTGACTAATGCATGAAAATGTCTCAGGTATCGAAAAATGAGTACCGCGCGGTTATTCAATTTTTAACAAAAGAAGGGCCTAATCACATTAAACAACGTTTAGATGGCGCTTATCGCGATTTATCTCCTTCATATTCCACTGTAAAAAAGTGGGCAAAATGTTTCCGATTGGGGTAAGAATCCCTTAAAGATGATGAGCGCCCCCGGCCGGTCAATTGAAATGATAACGCCTCAAAACATTTCAATTATTGAAGAAATGGTATTAGCTGTCAACGGAACATACATTGAGGGACAATATTCGTGCAAAACGTCGAGCAAAATTGACAAAAGGTGTTCGATTATTGCACGACAATGTACCCGTCCATACTGCCGCCATTTCACAAACTGCCATCTGCGCAGGCTTGTCTAGGTGTAACTACAAACTGCATTGTTGGAACTTTTATTTAACGAATAATACAAGCTATTCGAGCAGATAGCTATATGGGTTGGTGATAGTAAGTAGCTACGGAAATATTGCTGTGGCAATGTTGCGAAAGCTCCATGTTTTATCAACTACATTTAAGCTAAAATTCTGCGAATACTCAACGGCTAACATACGTATCATATCAATTTCTATGATGTTGTATGCTGTTAGGTTATTTTTAAATCAAAATCAAACGAGAATAATATGCAGATCGTTTCTCATGCTTCCTCAACAAAAAACCTTAGAACAACACTTTTTCTGGGACTTGATTTTCTAACATGGGCTCGTGGAGATATTGTTCAAATATATTCAGATAATAGCCAAAAATACTTAAACAAACTGAACCGTGGATAAAATCTTGTTCGAAAGATTCGCGGGCAATGCTTCTGTCTGACGCTGAAAATTCCAAAACTTTCCTTATAAAAATAGATTTAGCAAAAAACAATGAGAAGTATAAGACTTCATCTATCTAATTACGTATCACACATAGCATAAGACTCGGTTTTGAAGATCTGATATTGGTCATCTATCTCACCCACAAAGGTTCTTATTGTGTTGGACCGGAAAAAATGAACATGAACAATTTGTAGACTATTTAAATGCTTTCACTATACTGTCCACATGACAATCTGGTTTCAGGTCTGAACACAGTTGCATTGCTACCGTGTTGAAAGTTACTAATGACGCTATTTAAGCTTGTGACAAAGGTTAGTTAACCGTCTTGATTCTGTTGTCCAGGTGTTGGGCTCATAGTTGAACGGGCAATCTCAGTGCATACACATGTCGAATAAGTGTGTGCCGCAAGGATTTATTCTTCAGAATAGCTCTAACGGTTCTTGTGCAAATTCCTATGTACTTTCTTATGGAGATCTAAATCCATATTTTATCCCCTCCACTCCTACCTCAAGCACGCGACTGGTGTTAATTCGGACCGCGACCACCGAGGGAAAGCAGATGGCACGCAAGTCGCGAGCGTATTTTAATATAGAGGGTGATATTCTAATGCAGAATCGATGGTTTTAATATACAGGGTGTTATTTCAATGCGCAATCGATAATTTTTGTATACAGAGTGTTATTTTAATGCAGAATTGATGGTTTTATAATACAGGATGTTATTTTAATGCGCAATCGATCATTTCAGTATATAGGGTGCTATTCTGATACGCAATCTTTAATTTTAGTATCCAGGGTGTTATTTTAATGCGCAATCGGTAATCGTAATATACATGGTATTATTTTAATTCGCAATTGGTAATTTTAGTGTACAGGGAGTGATTTTAATTCTCAATCGGGAATTTTAGTATAGACGGTTTTCTTTTAATTCGCAGTCGGAAATTTTAGTATACAGGGTGTGATTGTACTAATATTGTAATATATTAGCCACTTCGATAACGTTCTCGTTAGTAGAACTTTTATGCTCGCCCCGACAAAATTCGCAACACTATACCGCTGCGGTTGATGTAATGTGATTTTGTACGTTTGTTTGATGTAGAAATTCTTCCCATTCAAGGCGCGTGAAAGATGAACGATGGGCTTTTGTAGACAGCTTCATCGCTGGTAGAAACCGCCTGACTGGACTTAATCCGCCAGAGAAGGAGGATATGTCACTTCGTTGATTAACCTGTCTCCTTTCTCGATGTCTTCTTCATATTTTTGCCACGTTTTATCTATTACATCAATTGGTGACGGTGAAGACGATGGTAATGTTTCAACGTTCATTTTGCTAAGTTTAAATAAGGGTGTGCCACACGGATCTAGTCCAAATTTGTTTTGCATAAGTAGAATAGCTACAAGAGTTCTGGCTCAAATTCCCATGTACTTTCTTATGGAGATCTAAATTCATATTCTATTCCCTCCACTCCTACCTCAAGCACACGACTGGTGTCAGTTCGGACCGTGACCACTGAGGGAAAGCAGATGGCGCGCAAGTCGCGAGCGTATTTTAATATACAGGGTGATATTCTAAAGCACAATTGGTGGTATAAATATACAAGATATTATTTTAGTGCGCAATCGATCATTTTAGTATACAGGGTGCTATTCCGATGCGCAATCTGTCATTTTAATATCCAGGGTGTTATTTTAATGCAAAATCGATAATCTTAATATATAGGGTGTTATTTTAATTCGCAATTGGTAATTTTACTGTACAGGGTGTGATTTTAATTTACAATCGGGAATTTTAGTATACATGGTGAGATTTTAGTTCGCAATCGGAAATGTTAGTATTCAGGGTGCGATTTTAATATATCAATATCATAATATATCAGCCACTTCTACAACGTTCTTGTTCGTAGAACCTTAATGCTCGTCCCGACGAAATCCGCAACACTAGACTGCTGCGGTTGATGTAATGTGATTTTGTATGCTTGTTTGATGTTGTAGAAATTCTACCCATTCAAAGCGCGTGAAAGATAAATGATGTTTTTTTGTATGCAGCTTCACCGCTGGTAGAAACAACCTGGCTGGAATTAATCCGACTGAGAGGAAAGATATGTTACTTCGTTGACTAACCTATCTTCTTTCTTGATGTCTTCTTCATATCTTTGCTAGATTTTATCTATTACATCAATTGGTGACGGTGAAGACGATGGTAATGTTTCAACATTCATTTTGTGATAACTCAGGTCGACAAAGATCAACTACTTCTACATATAAAATATTTTGATAGTAACATTTAGCTGCCCGCGGACCCCTTTATACTCCCATCGCTCTACTATCTTTCACAAAGGTGCGTGGCGCACATTCGGTATGTATATACTTTTATATCAAGGTACACACATAATTTATACGATAAATTCCCGATTGCGAATTAAAATCACAGCCGGAAGATTCAAATTTCCGATTGTGAATTAAAATTACACCCTGTATATTAAAATTTCCGATTGCGGATTAAAATCACACCATGTATATTAAAACTTCCGATTGTGAAATAAAATCACACCCTGCACACTAAAATTTTCAATTGTGAATTAAAACCACACCCTGTATACTAGAATTTCAGTTTGCCAATTAAAATCACACCGTGTAGATATAGGGGCACTTGAGTGTGGGAAAACCGATAGCGAATTCGGAGAGTCGATTCCTGCGGTTGGCGGGTGCCATCTTCATTATCTTGTCAACCCCATCCACGAATCCCTGTTTAATTTGTTCCGGAAGCTGTTTACCCTGTTCAGGGAGCCGGTTAAGATGTTTTGGGAACTGTTGAGTCTGCTCCTGGAGCACTACACCCTGTATATTAAAATTTATGATTGTAAACTAAAATCACACACTGTACGCTAAAATTTCCGATTACGAATTAAAATAACACCCTGTATACTAAAATTTCCAATTGCGAAGTAAAATCACGCCGTGTATACCAAAATCCCGGATTGTGAATTAAAATCACACCTTGTATACTAAAATGACCAATTGCAAACTAAAATAACACCTTGTATATTAAGATTGCCAATTGCGCATTAAAATAACACACTGGATATTAAAGTTTCCGATTGCGCATTAGAATAACATCCTGTATATTGAAATGCCCGATTGCGCATTAAAATAACGGCCTTTATATTAAAACCATGAACCGCACATTATAATAACCCTCTGTATATCACAATTACCGATTGCGCATTAAAATAACACCCTGTGTATTAAAACCATTAATGGTGGATTAGAATAGCACTCTGTATATTCAAATACGCTCGCGATTTAGGCGCCATCCGCTTTTCCTCGGTGGCTGCGGTCCGAACTAACACCTGCCTCGTGTTTGAGGTAGGAGTGGAGGGGATAATATATGAATTTAGACCTCCATAAGAAAATACATGGGAATTTGCGCCAGAACTCCTATAGCTATTCCACTTGCACATATATGCTAGTCAACTAACTACATATGTTTCTTACACCAGTGTTGAAATGTATGTCGACTATATTCAAACTTATAAAGGTTTATATGCCAAAGATATTGAAGGAGCTGTAGATCTTATTAATCGTGATTTAAACCAAATCTCTAACGTTTCATCAAACCATATGCTTAAAATTACTTGTGCAAAATCTATTGTATCGTTGCTTGGTATGCGTAGAACTGTGGAAAACTGTAAGTCTGCACTTTCATTAACGATTAATGATACTAACTTGTTACTATGTCATTACTATCTGCCACGAACCTAGGATTACTTGTGGACAATTGCTTCCATTTTAAAGCGCATATCTTTCGCTTCGCTCTCTCTTTAATTACGGTTTACAAGTATGTGGCTCTTATTTGGATGCTATTGATAGAAGTAGGGTATAGAAGCGTCAAACTCCTTCATGTGGGTTCATTTTTGGTATCAGAAGATATGAAAGAATTTCGTATAAACTTGTAGAATTGAAATGGGTAACTGTGCAAAACCCTAGAAAAGTGCAAGATCTTAACCTATATCATAAACTAATTGCAAAAAAAGCTCCGTGGTACTTCCCAGTTAAGGTACGCTTCCGTACAGACGTACGCAATATTAATATCAGGGACAGGGGCCCCATTTTGCTGCCATCGCACAAGATTGCGTTTTATGAGACATCCTTTTCTTTTAATGTGGTTTAATGGTTTTGTGTTTTTTCTTTTTTTGTTTTTGAATTTATATTCATTCACCAATGACAGAATGTTTAGAAGAGTTTTCACCTTTAGGCATGTGAGGTGGCGCTTAACTGCACTTCTACCTTCAGCCTTGACCAATATAACGGAGCAACTTAAACTTTGTGAAGCTTTGACGTATATTTATGGTTTATATTAATGGTGATTCTTATTATTATTACTCATTAATCTCATTATACGATTCTACGAGCCCAGGCTTAGAATAGTTCGGCCGGCACACGTTTTAGGATAAAAGCTTTAATACAATGCGAAATCTATATAAATGGTGAAAAATTGAAAATTATATTCAATTTACATAACGGATAATATTTGTATAACAAGGAATGTGGCTCAACTGATGGGTCATAGTAATTCGGCCACTGATCGTAATTGCCATGAAATCGAACCCCTTTGTAAAAACAAAACACTAATTGAACAACTCAACAAGGCAGCTGTCAGTATTAGTTATTATTCATATTTAATAAAGCATAATGCCTTGTGGTAAGCCGTTAAGTAACGATTTGTCCTTGTCAATCGTTAATGCCTATAAAAATGGCATTTCAGTACGTCGCATTTTGGTTTCGCATTCAGTGCCACGTTCTGCTGTTTAAGATATTATCAATTTGTATAAATCAACCGGTGTAGTTAACAAAGAGAAAAATAGGAAACAAATTCTATAAAGTGGCAATTTTCCTATTTTTTGGGTGAAATTTGTTGGTAACTTATGCTATTTTTCTGACAGGGAAAAGAAAAACCAGTATTGACGACATTACAAAAACGTAAAAGAGTATTGAGGACATCCTCTGAGACATATCATGATGATTGTCTAGTAAGAAAAGCAAAGTTTACAGCATCAGTCATGATATGGGGTTGCATGTCGGCCAAAGATGTAGGTAAACGACATTTTGTCGATGGAACAGTTAATGCGCAGATGTACAAGGAGATTCTAAAAGAAAGCTTCTTACCACCAATTGCACAATGTGCAACGAATGACGGTTACTTTATTTTCCAACAGGACGGTGCATCGTGCCATACGGCAAAAATTATTCGTACGCGGCTCCAGGACCATAACATTCCAATGCTAAAATGGACGTCTTCTAGTCCAGACTTGTCCCCAATCGAAGCACTTTGGCATAACATGAAAAAGCAACTACGGAAAAATCCAGCGCGCACAATACCTGTGTTAAGAGCTATCTTGCAGAACATATGGGATAACATTTTACCAGAAGAGTGTGGAAGACTTGTGGACGCAATGCCTAGCAGAATTAAGGCGGTTATTGCTAAAAAAGGTGACGTTATCCAATATTAAAATCTGGCCGTACTATTATGACTCATCAGTTGAGTCACATTCCTTGTAATAGAAAGATTATCTGTTATGTATATTAAATATAATTTTCAATTTTTATATTAAAGCATTTATCCTAAAATGTGTGCCGGCCGAACTATTGTGAGCCTGGGCTCGTACATGTAAATTCATATGGTGTATTATCTGCTCGGGCTTTAGTGACCAGTTTTTCGCAAGACGCTGGTAGAAATATTTATCCACACATATTTTATTTCGGCTTCCAGTAGTGCCTTTGAAAAGTGACCCTTAGTTGCCACAAATGCTTGATTGGACTTAGGTCTGGAGATTACGTAGGCCAATCGCAAAGAAGGAATCCATTTTCTTATACCCAATCTTTAGTTTTTCGAACTGTGTAGTAGGGAGCGTTACCTTGTCAGAAGGAAATGATTTATTAACGCACATCTGAAAAAAGTTTTGCATGCGATGGCTTTAATGTTGCGCGCCGGCTTACCAGTCTCGGGGTACCGGGTTCGAACCCCGGGCCCGTCACTCTCAGAGTAAGGTTTTCCGTAGGTTTCCTTATTTCAAATTTGGCGAATGCTGAGGGTGAACATCTTAAGATGCTCTATGGGCACAGGCGTAATAATATCTCATGGCTGGCTGATGCCCCCTGTAATTGGCGAAAGCTGTTGGGGGATGTGAATTATTATTATTATTATTTAGAACTTCTATGTTCACGTTCTTGTATGTATGGCTATTCATGCAGCCGTACCATGTAAACATTTCCCTAACGCCTTGTGATGATTATGCACCCTATATTATAAAGGTCTCACCTCCGTGCTTAAGAGTAGAAACGACGCAATCCTGGCGTGCCAAAAAGCTGCAAAAGGAACTAGGGATGTACTCTATTTATAGTTTAAATCTAAGTAAGTACAAGCAAAGATCACATAAAGAGTCAATGTTCATTTTACGCAGACATCATATTAAGGAGGTGCTCTACTCTACGTTGGTATATAGAGGTACTTATATGGGGATGTTAGCCGTACGGATACCTTATGTGGAACTGCCTAACCTATACGGTTCTCCAACTCCAATGGCATATAGTTAAAAATGAGAATGCTTTTGGCTAGCAGGTGTATAAAACAATTTAAGCAAATTAATTAGTAAATTGCGAATTCGTTTTCGCGCATCCTTGAGGAATCTAGTTGTACCTAGCTTTAATTAAAGCAAAGAGTGAGTACGACCAGCGAACTATCTAAAATATACGTTAAGTTACAATAATAAAGTCCTTGTTTCATATTGATCTACTTACTGTACCGAGAGATTCAAGTGAGATAAACGCAAGTTTATATAGTTTAATAACCAAAGGTTTCCTAGCTCGCTCCATTAAAATCATCAGTAGTTTTTGCGATTTCCTGTTTAACACATACCATTGCGACATGTAACATGCTTCTGCAAGTTGGACGCTCTAAAAAAAGCTGATTACAATGTACGTACAGTAGATTTTGGTTATTTGGGAGCTAGATATGTTGATAAGAATAACTAATATTTGGTCTTTTGTATACTAGCGTATAATAACAATAATGAATTATTTAATATTATTTTGCAAAAGGTGCGTAAAATACGTCGGTCATGATTGATCTTGATAAGTAAACAATGAGTATACACATGGTCCACAAATGTTAATATTCACAATTAGAATACACTAGTAGAAATTTAACTAAAATAGTCATTAATGGTGTAATATGCGTTACTAAGTTTTGTTTCAACCTCTTTTTATATAATGCATACGGTAATGCTTTTATTGCGTCTGGTACGTGATATATACTTTGATTTTTGGAATCATATAGCGTTTTCATGTACTTTAGGTAGCTGAGTCTGAGGAGCCAACATATATGGTGTCACAGTACCCCTAGTGTTATGGACACGATGTAGCTCATACTTACGAAAGAAGAATAATTAGCTTTAACAAATAATGCACATTTCAGGATGTACAATGATGGTAAAGTAAATAAATTATGATTTGCAAAATATGATTGACAACTGTCTCTGGTTTTTAGTATGGTGCCTTGGGGGCCACCAAAAAGGTTATGATCCCACTCAGACCTAATTCGTTCCTCCCTGCATCTCCAACCTGAACGTACTGTTTTCACCTAATAGAACTTCGTGATCAACTCGGTCGAATGCTTTTGATAAATCCAATAAAATAGCAGGTGTGTATCCTTTTGAATTTATTCCATTGGTAATTTCTTCAAAAAATTGGAAGATAGCTCTTGTTGTCTATCTTCGTCTTACGTAGCTATCCTGCGAGACAGAAGATGACAGAAGACATAAAGTGTAGCATCCGTTGAGATACTAGTTTTTCTAATAATCTATGATATATTTGGGAACAGAGCTATTGGTCTGTAGTTCTCAAAGTTCTCAAAGCTAGATCTGTCTCTCTTATTCTAGATAGGTTTTATTAAAGAATGTTTCAAGCTCTCAGGGAATTTTCTGGTCATGAAGGAGAGATATTAATCACACGTGTAAGTGGGACCTACAAGACTTCAGAGCAAAACAAAACAAAAAGTGCTGAAAATATGTTGGATATATGTTTGGTATATCGCTTTTCAACATTGTTTTTTGTTGCGTTATTAGGACTGCTTGAACCGTTAAAATAGTTGTTCATATTCGTAAGAATATCAACAGTTTCTTTATCTCTGCCTTTGAAGGCGGATATGTCAAAATGTATCTTTTCCGGTTTACCTTTCATTCCATCCATAATATTCCATGTGGTTTTTCATCATGTACGTAAGTAAAATCAAGTAATAAGTAGACTGCGGACTGATAGCTTCCGCTATCGCATCGGGAAGACGGTAGAACAAAGACGTACGGGTATAAGGTTTAAAACACTCGGGCTACCGTGTGCCAATAGTGGTGACATTCGGTGGCGGGACGGTGGCATCCTATTTGAGCCTATGCTTTTAGGTAGTATGTTTACACACGGGCGACAGGTGTTTGCGTCACCGAACAATTATATCACCGTAGCGCTTGAAAATCGCCGCCTAAAACTCGGTGGCCCGCTGCTGACATTAACGTTTATTTCACCCACGTGGATGAAACAGTTTGTCCAGTGCACTTGGTGTAAAACAAATGAATGGTCTTCGCACTTACGAAAATATGAAACCGTAACTAGGGACGTACCCAGCAATATGGGGTTAATTTATTAGGATTTACACAATCAACAATTAGTCGAATAGTTAAACGCTCCAGTTAACATGGAAGTTACTGTAGAACTTCAGGACAAGGTCGTAAAAAGTCTACAGATGCAGGAGGTGAGTGATATCATATGCAAGTCGCCTTAAAAAACAGGGGTTCCACTAGTTTAGAGCTGAGTAGGGCCCAAGCATCACCACGAAATGTATTAATTTCTGGAGAATGTAGCAATTTTAGGAGAACCCTTAATGAAGAAGTATCGAATAATAGTAGACCAGCTATTGCATTACTGCTCACCAGGGAAGATAGAGTTATTAGACTGCGTTTGCTAAGGGAACCCGTAAATTGGGCCATTGACGACTATTTTCAGGCGAGGCAAGCATATGTCTTAATTCACCAGGTAGACGTGAACAAGCCTAGTGGAGACCTCTGGGGTTTGCTGCCTGTAATATCGCTCCGAGGATCTCAGTTTCTGGCGGGACAATAATATTCTAGTGAGAAATTAGTTTCGATGTTCTCACAGATTTATTTCCTGCACTTTCTACGTAGAAAATATTGTAAAAGAACATGTGATGCTATTTACCCCATTTGTTGGGGACATTTTAATTTTCATGCAGGATAACACTCGACGTCACATTGATAGAGAGGTGAGCTAGTCAACAAGAAGCTTAGATATGAAGTCCATAGGATATCTGCAGGACGCCACTTACCTACTCCTATGAATGATTCGTAGGGAACTCGAACAAGCCGTTTCTTTCGAATGGTAGAAAATTCCTCATTTACAACTTAATCAACAACGTACCAAGACGAATGGGAGCAGTGATAAGAGCTGGGGAGGGGCTCTATACGCTTACTGAATTAACATTTTTATGATTTAACTTTACAATCAACTTTTTCTAAAAAGCTTTTCATTGACACCGTTTTCACTACATTCGACATTATTATTTCCCACTGTTATTTATTCGTGTTTTTCTCTGATAATATCGCACCAATTTGTCAAACATTAATTGAAATCATTTAATTATATCACGTATGAAGTGTGAACTTCGAACTTCGACAAATAGAAATAATATTGAGGAGATCTTCTGATGCGTTGATTTTGTCCAGGAGTTTATATATGCTCCGTTGGGCTACAGGCCCGTTTCTGTCCTGTCTACATTTTCCAAAATATTTCGAAAAGTTGTACATGTTAGCATAAACAGATTTTTGAAAAATTACTTTCAGGATATCTCGGCTTCACAGATAACATATTCTGACGCTGCTTATTGCCTATTAGAGATTATCCACAATAATATTAACAGCAGACGAGCCATTGATGATATTTTGAAACTTATTTAAAGCTTTCGGCTATGTCCCTCATTGGCTTCTCCTTCAGGAGCATACAACAGATAGGTTTCGAGGACATGCGAATGACTGGTTTCGGTTCTATATAACAGATCCTAGTCAGTATGTACCTCTTTGAAGTAGTGGGGTGGCTGAGTTAGTACCGCAGACAGTCACGTTGTACGTTGTGTACCCCAGGGTTTGCTATTAGGGCCGACACAGTTTGGAAAATCTTGTTAATAGTTGGATACATCATCTCTTTTCCTGTAGGTTATCGCCCGCATGCTTTGCCCTGTGAGTTATAAAGCGTGGTCTTGGCGAAAATACTGTTAGAATAGCATATTTCGCATTCATTGAATCTCATATAACGTACTGCTGGTCGTGTTGGGGTTTCCCCGCAGCGACAAGCATGAATATCTTTAAAACTTAGAAAAAATGCAATTCCAGTCAATTTGGGGAGAACAGCCGAGCGCATTGTTATCCCTTTCTTCTATTATCTAAGATTCTTACACGGTATTTCTTGTTTTTTTTTACAAAACATTAAGCATTATTTATAAACATAAAATTAATTTAATATCGAAATAGTCAGGCTATTGCAATTACAAAACTGGACACTTCATCTTGTAAAAATGCACTGTATTTCATGGGTCTCTCCATCTTTAATAAATCACGTTCTACTATAAAAGATCTACCTGCTTTATCTATGTCCCAAATAAACTTGAAGAGGTGCTTTTGAAACAGGCATTTTATTCTGTGGACGAGCTCTTAGGGTATGATTTTTAAACTTAATTTAAGTTTATTTCAAAAAATCTATTTCAATTTAAATGCACTTTTCCTTTTAACCTAAAATGTCTTGTTCAATGTCTAATATACAGTTTAAAACAAAAATTTGCACTTCTATAGCACACATTGTTCTTTTAATGTCTTGACCTGTCTTGACCTTTTAATATCTTGACCTGTCCATATAATGTATTGCTTAAGTCTTAAATTTAACAAATATCAATGCAGAAATTGTTGCAACAACAATCTTTTTCATAAAAATCGCAGATTGCATTGTTTGTAACGAAAAATGAAGGTGCGTGTTATTCAGGGACATTTTTGAACCATTTCCGGAATCTGATACTTCGATAAATTGCAGGTACAGGCTGAAAATTCTTGTAAAAATGTTGAGAAATTAATTACGTTGTCTTTATGGATATACAAACCTTAAAAGTTATTTCATTGCCCAGCCAGTGATATACTGCTAACTGGAAGAAGACTATACCTGCCCAAGTTACGATGCTTATAACATTTGCTGTTTCTGTTTCGTCCTAAAACAAAATATAGATAATATATTTTTATGTTTAAGGTTGGATGAAGTGTTAGATGTTATATTAATCGCAATCGTATATGCATGTATAATGGTTTCCTTTTCAAGACTATTCCCAATTTCACGATTTCTATCAATTTTTATTATGAACTGATAATCGCTTAGAAATTGAAGATTTTGGCAGAGAAACATACCAAATTGATCTTTTTTCTAAAATATAGTCTCAATTTAAATCAAGTAACAAAACTGGAGCAGAACTCATTATACGGTCATCGTCGATGCTAGAACCTTTTCGAAGTTACAACAGAGTGTAGTTACAATATAAAGGAGGATGGATAAACATTTTTTTTTGCCAACAAGCAGTGTCTTATTATTAAAGCTGGCCACGAGCGGTACCGCGCAGTAGTGTAGAGTCGACCAGGCCTCGCGTTCCACTAGAGTTATTCTGCTAATAGAGATGTTTGCTGCCGCAAATAATTTCGCTCATCTTTTAAATAAAAATTAAATAACACGTGCTCAAACACTTACCATTTTAAGAGTCCTCCGTGAAATCACAAAGTGAATAATGTCTGTTAAATATCTGCAACATTAGATATGTTTCAACTGTTGTTTCGGCAAAACTAGTACGGCATGAGGAAAAAATGCGTTTACATGCAGAGAACGAACGTTCTACATCTAGTGACATAATATTTGCGTAAGCAAAATAATCCTTCAAATAACTTAACGATTCTGTTGACGCACTTTCACAAATGTGTCTTAATGTGCCAAAATCAGAATTTTTCTCAAAAACACTTTCAAATTTTTCTAGAACAGAAACATTTTTTGCGTCTTCAGTCGCGCATAGCTGTGCGTGAACATGTTGCACTATTTGTAGAGATTCTTCTAACGGCACCGCAGGATTTTGTAATTTTTCTATTGCATCTGTTAGCCCGAAGTAATTGTCGTGAATGATTTTTAAATCCATTTTAACCTGACTATCTTGAAATTTCGACAGGCTTTTGTGGATAGCGGCAGCTTCCTTTGTATCGAATTGTAAAACCACGTTCTTAATATTGTCAAAATATTTATGATAATAAAACGCGGCCTGCAACCATGTTCCCCAACGAGTTAGAATAGGTTCTGGTGGCTCTGGTATACGGGGGCACAGTCTGCGAAATTCGCGAATACGTTTCGGTGATTTGACAAATACTGCTTTAGTATGCGCTATTAAAGCGTCTACCTCAGGATAACATTTTCTGATACTATCCGCCACAAGATTGAGAGCATGAATTTTACACGTAATGTGTAACAAATTAGCAGAATGCTTTTTAAGAGACCGGCCTACAGAAAGCATGTTTGCAGCACCATCACTCACCAACATCAAGAGTTGGTTTGTTGAAAGTTCAAACTTGTCCAATGTATTTAACACTAACTTTGAAATTACTTCGGCAGTACACTGTTGTATTCGTTTGGAGACTAATAGGATTGAAGGTGCCGATTGATGAGGTTCCAATTTGCGTGCCATTACATTAAGAACAGAATGTTTCTTTCGATCTGTTGTTTCGTCGACATATAACCACAATCTTTCAACTCCGATTTTATTTTTTGTTCAATATGTTCGCGCGCAGATGGCACAATTCTTCGTAACGATGTTCGACTTGGTAATTTGCACTCCGAATAGTTATTCCAAAAGCAGATAAGTGGTTCCTTGTCTAGTAAATTAAACGGTATATTACATGCGATAAACGTAACGCATAAATTAAATATACATTTTTCATTGTCTCGAGCGCAATTTCTTTTTGAGACATGCTTTTCACTATTTACGTGTCGTAGACAATGTTGTCTGGACCAACACATTAACGGGATTTTACAGATTACACATTTAATTTTAGCACCTTCATATATTAAGTCTGGAATTTCTGCAATAAATTTTCGAAGTTTGTCCGACCGCGGTCGTTTTGCTGACGAAATCATATTTTTTCTAGGACAGATAAACAATTGCGCAAATGACCGGCAGCGAAAATGTCCGTACTGCTCCGCAGACGAAGTAATACTACCGTTCCTCTCGGTCCGAACTGATTCTACGCCGATGCGCGGTACCGCTCGTGGCCAGCGTTACTTATTATACATTTGTGTGTGCTAGATATATTGAGGAGCTGTGCCAGCTTTAACCAATTCCCTTTTTTAATAATGGGTTTTATTCTTAACTATCGAGACATTTGTGCTTAATGTATGCATTTTATTAATAAGATGAGATTACTAGCGTAAGTGTATTTCTCACACATAGAAAATGAGAATTTTATGGGAGTGCAAAAACTTTATGTCCGATGAATGTGTTTTACTGGGTTTGTCAAAAATCCAGTCCAAACATGAACATATTCATCTAGGCAAATGTAACATAGTTTAAATATCAACCCCTATTTTCAATGACTTCCATACATTCTAATCCAAGATAAAATGTACTTTACTTTTTATACTTAACCTCACTCTGTATTATATGAAAAAAAAAAATAAAGTCGATCATTTTTCTAACAAAAAGCAGTTGGATTAACAATGTAGACTTGGTTTTCTTTACGCAAAAAGCTAGTTACAGCTCTTAGGTTTTCTCATAATAATATCACGTAACAATTAAATCCCATTAATTTATTAAATAAGTGTTTACTCATGAGTAGTTTATAAAAAGAAATAATTTAACATACAAATGGGTATATTAGTGCCTAAGCTGAATTATTGAAAAGCGAATGCAAAATCGCAGGGCCACCCAAATTGTATCTATTCTCCTGAACTTTGTTTCAGTCATCAATTTTTTCAAGCAGAAATATGGTTCATTAATGTCTCTACTTGCTCCAAAAACTACTTTCGTTTGTCTTTATTTCTGGATCCCACCATATCGATCACAGTTATAATTTATCACTGGCTTAAATAAGCTAAACCTTGCCTTGTTAATTCAACTGTCTTTTATAGGAAAATGGACTGATTTTACGAGTTTCTTTAAATGACTCGGAAACCAATTAATTTAGGCATAGGAAATAAAACATGCTTTACTACGTCTTTTGGAGTAGAATATGCAGAGATACTTTTTCCTAGTTGAATAGGTCCATGTTTGAAGGACATTGCCGAAACACTCTGTATAGTACTATTTATTTTTATCGATAACTGTCAATAGACGTTTAGATAATTCATAAAAATCTCAAAACTAATTTACACAGCTAATGCTGAGGAAGAGTTATTAATGTTTAAATCAAGGTGTGCATCCATCAAAATTTTCAGAAACAAAATAATTTCCCATCCTAGATAATAATAATAATATGTTATACATAATTAAACTTGCATTCAAGAGGGCCATGAAAAAGGCCTACGCTTCGGAGTGCCCTGTTTGAAATAAGAAAGCTAAGATTTGTTTCCGATGTAATCAAGACCGTCACGAAATTGAAAAGATTTTCACGAAATAGATTCTGGCCAATAATATCGTCCACTAAAATTTTAAACTTATATTTTAATTCCTTTCAATGACATGTCTAGTAGACCATCGTCATAATATATGTATACGAGGGACACGCCATATATTTTGAGATGCCACAAAAGTAGAGAAGCTAGAGCTGGCAAAACTGCATTTCTAAGTACCACCATCCTTAAGTAGTAAACTCTGACTGTCAGTTGAGTCGCTGCTGTTATAGAGTAAACGTGGTAGGTACGATTTGTCATCGAAACATGGACTTGTCAAGAGAACATGTACACGCAATGATTTACTACGATTTTAAGGTCGGTTTAAGTTAACAACAGAGTCTTGAACGATTGCAACTCGCATTGGGTGATGAAGGTCCTTCACGTGCAACTGTGTTTCGCAGGTATAGCGAATTTAAAAGACGACAGATATCGCTTGGTGATGAGGAACGTACCGGTTATTCCCTGTTCTTCAGTTACCGCTGGAAACATTGAGAGTGTAAGACGTATGATCGACGAAGATCCAAGATGCACCTATCAAGTGATTGAGGCAACTCTTGGTGTTCGATCCGCAACAGTAAATTCAATCTTATATGATCATCTTCGGATGAAAAAAATTATTCGTTGGGTGCCACACACGCTTACTGATTTCCAAAAAGTGGAACGAGTAAGAATCGCTCGGGAAACATTGGAAATGTTAAATAATGGTGGACATCGCATTCTATCAAAAATAGTAACAGGTGATGAAACTTACATCCCATTTTACGATATTCCTACCCGCCAGGAAAGCCACGAAGATGCACCAACACCAACAATGGCCAAAAGGCAAAGGGCTGTCAAGAAAGTTATGTACGCAGTTTTCTTCCGTAGTACCGGATTAGTAAAAGCAATGAAGCTGGAAAATCAACGTACAGTCACAGCAAACTGGTACACCACAAAATGTTTACCTGCAGTTCTTGAGTCAGCCAACATTCGCGGGTTAATGTTGCATCACGACAATGCATCGTCACACAGTGCACAGCAGACAGTTGAATTTTTACGTGAAAATAAGGTAAAAGTCATTGAACATCCACCCTATTCGCCTGATTTGGCCACGTGTAATTTCTGGTTGTTCTTCAACCTAAAGAAACATTTACGTGGTCGACGTTTCACGACGGAGGATGAGATATATGAAGCACTTCATCTATTTTTTGAGAGCATTCCAAGAGATGACTGGCTTCACGCTTTTACGTTGTGCAAACTTCGGTTACAAAAGTGCATTGATGCAGGAGATTATTTTGAACATAAATAAAATCATTTTCGTAAAAAGACTTGTAGTTTTCTTGTATCTCAAAATATATAGCGTGACCCTCGTATAGGTGTTCTATTTAAAAATAGAACACTATATATTTTTTCATTTTCTAATGGCACACATTGTTCTACATAAGTTCTGTTACGATTCCTCTATGGCTGCCTTTGGCCGTTTTTGTGAAAAACAGATTTTAATGAATTTTGATGATTTATTGACAACGGAATGAAAAATCAATAACTGAGTAACATTTTTTGATTTAAAGATTTTTAGAATTTCTAGTGATTGCGATAAGTTACTTTTCAAAGGAGACGGACACACTACATTAATTTTAATGGAAGTGAATCAGTTTGTTCCACGTCAGATGCAAAAAGAAACATATTTATATAAAATTGCACATACCAGGACTGTTAGTCGTAATATAGCGTTGCATATCAAAAAACATCCAAAAATATATTGCAGAAATATAGGAAATGATAAAATGACACTAAGTTTGTCCACAAACCTAAAACAGTTAGCATTGGATACGTTACAAATCGCATGCGAAAACATACCGATTTATGGCTTCATGTAAAGTAATGCACTCTTTTATGATTTGTACCTCTTCTGTGCCCATAGTTTTTACATCCTTGCTTCTCCGAGATAATTCCGCATCTTTAAACACGTTCATTAATCTATCACCTAATATATATAATTGAGCAATACACAATGCCATCAATATCATATAAAATGAGTCATAACATAACGAATTCAGAGCTAAATAAACTGTTGCAATAAAATGCATTATCTTGTAGACCATATCATATCTTCCCATATCAAATGGTGCAGGTACCATCATTGTATCAACATCTATTATAACAGGTAACCCAGCTGCAAATAGCACAAATGCACCGATTGTTATCGAGTAACATTTCCACAGTATTTCGCTAATTCTATATATTAGCTTAATGTAATTGTTTAGTTTTTCAGTGTGCCCATTAAAAGCAGTTGACTGTAAGTCATCCAGGATCGACAAAACGCACTTTCGATTCAGTAAAGTGGAACTTACTTTAGCTATAAAATTTGTTATAGGAACTAGCATGCAGAACATACGGTTTAGTGTTTTTTCATTGCCAGCTTTGGCTGCTTTCACCAGATTCACAAGAATCAGTGTTATAAGAAGCAAGTAGTAGCAAAAATTTAATATACGTTTTACTAATTGCGTTTTTGTTATATTCGAAGTGGAGTGTAAACCTAACTTTTTGAGAATACTGATTACTTTTGACATAGGTTGAATACAAGACATTTGAGACATTGTGTTTGCGTTTTATGTATTATATCGTGAGACGGTTCTCGTAGCGACTGTTTAATACTAAAGCTTATTATCGGCATCAATGCGTATTTATGTGTATTACTTCGTAATTGTTTGTTACGCACTGACGTTAGAAAATTAAAGTAAACGCTCCGAGATATTAAAGCGCACTCCCTGTCATTAGCCTGTGCATTAATTGGTGTGGTATAAATAAGTAATTGTATTTACCATTTCTTTTATGATTTTGAATTATACTAGGGTATATTCTCTTACAAGCACTT
Organism: Dynastes maya; assembly: GCA_029619315.2. NCBI lineage: Eukaryota > Metazoa > Arthropoda > Insecta > Coleoptera > Scarabaeidae > Dynastes > Dynastes maya. The sequence continues at coordinate 56,247,660 of JAROYE020000003.1, read as the reverse complement.
TTATGTTCGAATTCTTCTCAAAGATTAGCTAATTCATATTTAGTATTCCTATATTTGATGTACCAACACGTTTGTTGCAATTTCTAGGTAAACACCGCATTTCAAAAAAGGTTGAACACTTAACAACTTTATTATCTTGAAATTTCCAAAAAAACGATTAAATAGTTTTCTGATTGAGATTATATGCTATTTGGCGGTACTTTCAAATGTATTTTTTTTCAATTTGCGATTAAAGCGGACACGGACACAACGTTGGCTTTTTACTCTGTAAATCCTTTGACATTTTTCCATTCATTATATATTTTTCTTTTTAAACATAAAATTTTATAGGTGCTGTATAAGAACATTTTGCTGCAAATCCCAGAAAAAAATTTCTAAGTGTTGAAGAGAGCCATTAAAAGAAACAAAATATGTATAGTCATGAAAGGTCTTTTATTGATTATAATCGAAACAGCTCAACAATGTTGACAAAAACCAAAAAACTTATTTAAAAAGTGGGATTTTTTAATAGTTAAGGTAGAAGTACGATAAATAGAATCCTATTCGATAAATTGGCCAAAAATTTCACAATTTTGCACAATACATGCGTCTAAACTTTTTCGCAGTTCTCCGTTTGTTGCGTTCCTCGACATTTTGAGGTGGATGTGAATAGATGTCTTAAGATGGCTAAAAATAATCAAATGGTGTGAGATCAGGTGATCTCGGTAGCCATTGCACTGATCTGTGGGTGGTAACTAAGCGCTGCTTAAATATTGCATTCAAGTACTATATGACAATGAAAGCATTATGAGGTGGTGGTCCATCCAACTAGAAGAACAAGGTTTACCGCAAGGCCAATGGAAAATATTCTAACGTCGTGATTAGCTCATTAGTTAACAAATGAACATATCTTCTGGCATTTAGACTGTCTTCATTAAACTAAGATCCTAATAATCTGTCTCCACCACTCCAGACGCTAGTATCCCAGATGATTCGATGATTCGTCTCGCTTGTCCACTGTGGATTTTAGTCCGACCAGAACCAATTATTTTGTTTATTAATAACAACGTTATCAGTGAACTTTGCTTTGCCCGTCCACAAAATTCGACTTAATGGACGAACATGGTTGTAGTCGGAAGTAGGCCAAAATTTGTATCATGTTCCTCTCGCTCTTCGTTATTTAGAGGCTCTCTATATTGAATTTTTACTCCAGCAAGTGTCCGCCTTGAGCACTTTTCCAATTTCAATACGCAAGTACGAGGTAGGCACCATAAATTTTCGGCCTGACAGGTTTATACAGGTTCGAGCGTGTTCAAGCTCCATTGCGTCACAGTTGCACATGTGCGAGGCCTATACGATAGATATCACGGCTAGTAGTAGTTTTAGTAACCAGCTAGACAACGTGACTAATGCATGAAAATGTCTCAGGTATCGAAAATTGAGTACCGCGCGGTTATTAAATTTTTAACAAAAAAAGAGCCTAATCACATTAAACAACGTTTAGATGGCGTTTATCGCGATTTATCTCCTTCATATTCCACTGTAAAAAAGTGGGCAAAATGTTTCCGTTTGGGGTAAGAATCCCTTAAAGATAATGAGCGCCCCCCGTCAGCCAATTGAACTTTCACTCATTGAAGAAATGGTACTAGCTGTCAACGGAAGATTATGCATTATGCGTCTTTGCTGCATACATTGAGGGACATTATTCGTGCAAAACGTCGAGCAAAATTGACCAAAGGTGTTCGATTATTGCACGACAATGTACCCGTCCATACTGCCGCCATTTCACAAGCTGCCATCTGCGCAGGCTTGTCTAAGTGTAACTACAAACTGCACTGTTGGAACCTTTATTTAACGAATAATACAAGCTATTCGAGCAGATAGCTATATGGGTTGGTGAAAGTAAGTAGCTACGGAAATACTGCTGAGGCAATCTTGTGAAAGCTCGATATTTTATCAACTACATTTAAGCTAAAATTCTGCGAATACTCAACGGCTAACATACGTGTCATATCAGTTTCTATGATGTTGTATGCTGTTAGGTTATTTTTAAATTAAAATCAAACGAGAATAGTATGCAGATCGTTTCTCATGCTTCCTCAACAAGAAACCTTAGAACAACACTTATTCTGGGACTTAATTTTCTAACATGGGCTCGTGGAGATATTGTTCAAATATATTTAGATAATAGCCAAAAATACTTGAACAAACTAAACCGTGGAAAAAATCTAGTTCGAAAGATTCGCGGGCAATGCTTCTGTCTGACGCTGAAAATTCCAAAACTTTCCTTATAAAAATAGATTTAGCAAAAAACAATGAGAAGTATAAGACTTCATTTATCTAATTACGTATCACGTAACATAAGACTCGGTTTTGAAGATCTGATATTGGTCATCTATCTCACCCACAAAGGTTCTTTTTGTGTTGGACCGGAAAAAATGAACATGAGCAATTTGTAGACTATTTAAATGCTTTCACTATACTGTCCACATGACAATCTGGTTTCAGGTCTGAACACAGTTGCATTGCTACCGTGTTGAAAGTTACTAATGACGCTATTGAAGCTTGTGACAAAGGTTAGTTAACCGTCTTGATTCTGTTCTCTAAGTGTTGGGCTCATATTTGAGCGGGTAATCTTAGTGCATACACATGTCGAATAAGTGTGTGCCGCAAGGATTTATTCTACAAAGTCCAAATTTGTCTTGCATAAGTAGAATAGCTATAAGGGTTCTGGTGCAAATTCCCATGTACTTTCTTATGGAGATTTAAATCCATATTTTATGCCCTCCACTCCTACCTCAAGCACGCGACTGGTGTTAGTTCGGACCGCAACCACCGAGGGAAAGCAGATGGCACGCAAGTCGCGAGCGTATTTTAATACAGAGGGTGATATTCTAATGCAGAATCGATGGTTTTAATATACAGGGTGTTATTTTAATGCGCAATCGATAATTTTTGTATACAGAGTGTTATTTTAATGCACAATTGATGGTTTTATAATACAGGATGTTATTTTAATGCGCAATCAATCATTTCAGGATACAGGGTGCTATTCTGATGCGCAATCTTTAATTTTAGTATCCAGGGTGTTATTTTAATGCGCAATCGGTAATCGTAATGTACATGGTATTATTTTAATTCGTAATTGGTAATTTTAGTGTACAGGGTGTGATTTTAATTCTCAATCGGGAATTCTACTATACACGGTGTGATTTTAATTCGCAGTCGGAAATTTTAGAATATAGGATGAGATTTTAATTCGTAATCGGAAATTTTAGTATACATGGTGTGATTTTAATGTACTAGTATTGTAATATTTTTATGCTCGCCCCGACAAAATTCGCAACACTAGACCGCTGCGGTTGATGTAATGTGAATTTGTATGTTTGTTTGATGATGTAGAAATTCTTCCCATTCAAAGCGCGTGAAAGATAAATTACGGTTTTTGTAGACAGCTTCATCGCCGGTAGAAACCGCCTGGTTGGACTTAATCCGACTGCGAAGAAGGATATGTCACTTCGTTGATTAACGTATCTTCTTTCTCGATGTCTTCATATTTCTGCCACGTTTTATCTATTACATTAATTGGTGATGGTGAAGACGATGGTAATGTTTCAACGTTCATTTTGCCATAACTCATGTCGATAAAGATCAACTACCTCTGCATAGAAAATACTAACATCTAGCTGCATGTGGACCTTTTTATAACCTCCATTCCTCTACTATCTTTCACAAAAAAGCGTGGCGCACATTCGGTGTATAAAAACTTCTAATTCAAGGTACACACCACGCAATTTATGCGATAGATTGCAGGTTGCGAATTAAAATCACACCCGTAACAATAAAATTTCCGATTGCGAATTAAAATTACACCCTGTATACTAAAATTTCCTATTGCGAAATAAAATCACACCCTGCATACTAAAATTTTCGATTACGAATTAATATCACACCCTGTATACTAGAATTTCAGTTTGCGAATTAATATTACACCCTGTATACCAGAATTTCAATTTACGAATTAAAATCGCACCCTATAGATAGGCTTAGGGAGCGTGGGAAATACCGGAAGTAGATAGCGAATTCCGAGAATTGGCTCCTTGGCGGTTAGCGAGTGCCATCGTCATTATATTGTCAGCCCCACCCACGCATCCTTGGTTAACTTGTTCCGGGAGCTGTTTACCCAGTTCCGGGAGCCGATTAATCTGTTTCGGGAACTGCACACCCTATATATTAAAATTCACGATTGCAAACGAAAACCACACCCTGTATGCTAAAATTTCCAATATACTCTCTATACTGAAATTACCGATTGTGAATAAAATTTACACCGTGTATACTAAAATTCCCGATTGCGAATTAAAATAACACCCTGTATATTAAGATTTCCGATTTCGCATTAAAATAACACTCTGGATGTTAAAATTTCCGATTGCACATTAGAGTAACACCCTGCATATTCAATTGACCGATCGCGCATTAAAATAACGACCTGTATATTAAAAGCATGGACTGCACATCAGAATATCCCCATGTATATAATAATTACCGATTCCGTAATAACATAACACCCTGTATATTAAAACCATCGATTGCACATTAAAATAACACCCTGTATATTAAAACCATAAATGGTGCATTAGAATAGCACCCCGTATATTCAAATACGCTTTCCCTCGGTGGTTGCGATTCGAACTAATACCGGCCGCGTGTTTGAGGTAGGAGTGGAGGGGATGAAATGCGAATTTAGACCTCCATAAGAAAATACATGGGAATTTGCGCCAGAACTTCCATAGCTATTCCACTTGCATATACGTATACTAGGCAACTAACTAAATATGTTTCTTACACCGGTGCTCAAATGTATGCCGACTATATTCAAATTTATAAAAGCTTACATGCCAAAGGTATTGAAAGTGCTGTAGATCTTATTAATCGTGATTTAAACCAAATCTCTAACGTTTCATCAAACCATATGCTTAACATTACTCGTGCGAAATCTATCGTATCGTTGTTTGGTATGCCGAGAACTGTGACAAACTGTAAGTCTGTACTTTCATTAACGATTAATGATACCAACTTGTTACATATTATCTCACTACTATCTGCCACGAACCTAGGAATACTTGTTGACAACTGTTTTCATTTTAAAGCGCACATCTTTGGCGTCGCTCTCTCTTTAATTACGGTTCGCCCTATAGGGCTCTTGTTTGGATGCTGCTGATAGAGGTAGGGTAGAAAAGCGTCAAAATGCTTGATGTGGGTTCATTTTCATGCTTGATGTGGGTTCATCAGAAGATACGAAAGAATTTTGTATAATCTTGTAGAATTGAATTGGGTAACTGTGCAAAACCCTAGAATCGTGCAAGTTCTTAACCTGTATCATAAGCTAATTACAAACAAAGCTCCATTGTATCTCCTAGTTAAAATACGCTTCCGTACAGATACACAATATTAACGCACAGGGGTTTCATTTTGCTGCTTTCGCACAAGACTTCGAGCATGCGCTTCTGCGTTATGTGTATGAACGGCAGTAACGTCTGGTCCTGTGTTTTGTCCTACTTTCAGCTTTAACCAATAGAACGGAGTATCTTAAACTCTGTGAAACTTAAAACTTTGAAGTATATTTACAAGGGAAATTCTTCTTCTTATTATTATTATTATTCATTGTACAATTCTACATGTAAATTCATATCGTGTATTACCTACTCGGGCTTTAATGACCAATTTTTCGCTATACGCCGGTGCAAATATTTATCCACACATCTTTTATTTCGGTTTCCGGTAGGGTCTTCGAAGAGTGTTTGTGACCTTTAGTTCCCACAAATGCTTGATTGAAAATTTTTGCATACGATGGCCTTAATACCGCATTTAGAACTTCTATATATGTTTGGCTATTCATGCAGCCGTAACATGTGAACATTTCCCTAACGCCTTGTGATGATTATGTACCTTACATCATCATGCTCCCACCTCCGTGCTTAAAAGTAGAAATGACACAATGCAGGGGTGCCAAAAGCTTGCAAAGGGAACTAGGGATGTACTCTACTTATAGTTTAAGTCTAAGTAAATGCAAGCACAAGTCACATAAAGAGGCCATGTTCATTTCATATTTCACGCAGACATCATATGCGGATGTTAGTCATACGGCCACCTTATGTGGAACTGCCTAGCCTATACGCTTCTCCAAATCCAGTAGCATATAGTTAAAAATTAGAATGCTTTTGGCTAACAGCTGTATAAAACAATTTAAGCAAATTAGTTAATAAATTGCGAATTCATTTGCACATCCTTGAAGAATCTAGCTGTACCTAGCTTTAATTAAAGCAAACAGTGAGTACGACCAGCGAACTATCTAAAATATACGTTAAGTTACTAAATAATCAAATTCTTGGGTCACATTGATCTACTTACTGTACCGAGAGATTCAAGTGAGATAAACGCAAGTTTATATAATTTAATAACAAGAGGTTTCCTAGCTCGTTCCATTAAAATCATCAGTAGTTTTTGCGATTTCCTGTTTAACATATACCACTGCGACATGTAACATGCTTCTACAAGTTGGACGCTCTAAAAAAGTTGATTACAATGTATGTACAGTAGATTTTGGTTATTTGGGAGCCAGATATGTTAATAACAATAACCAGTATTGAAAGCACCAACTTATATTTGGTCTTTTGTACACTAGCATATAATAATAACAATAAAATGTTTAATTATATTTTGCAAAAGGTGCGTAACATACGTCATGATAGATCTTGGTAAGGAAACAATGAGTATACATATGACACACAAATGTTAATATTCACAATTAAAATACACTAATACAAATTTATTTAAAATGGTCACTAATGGTGTAATATACGTTACTAGGTTCTGTTTCAATTTCTTTTGATATAATGCATACGGTAATGATTTTAGTGTGTCTGGTACGTGATTATATATTTTGATACACTGATGTATAGCGTTTCTCTGTACTTTAGATAGTTGGGTCTGAGGAGCCAACTGATGTGGTGTCGCAGTACTTTTAGTGCTATGGACACGGTGAAACGCATACTTGTGAAAGAAGAATAATTAGCTTTAACAAATAATGCACATTCCGGGATATACAATGATGGAAGAGTAAATAAATTGTTATTTATAAAATATGATTTACAACTGTCTCTGGTTTTTAGATTGAAAATTGCTCTAATACCAAACTTTTGTAGTTTGAATACACGATCTATGTCAACTGATTTGCCCCAAAAAATTATACCATTCATCAATCGTGAGTTTATATATGCATTATATGTGCGAGTTCAACACACTACCCGAAGGCGGTAACAAAAAGCAGCCAATCTCGATGCAAGGTACTCGATGTGAGCATTCTAGGACAAGCGGGAATCCAGCATCATCCCTAGGAAGGACACTTCCTCGGAATAGGTAAATGTTTTGTCCATGTATTCGATCTGCAGTCTTCTGACTTTGTTGTTAAAGTCTATGTGTTCTGTTTTGTCAATGTTCGTATAAAGATTATGATCAGCCATCATGTCGTGTCTTCTTGAATCGAGTTTGTTTTTATGACGCATGAAGTGTCGTCCGCGTACTGCGCTGTTAAGTACTTCACGATCTCCTGCAAGTCATTCACATATAACGAGAACAGATGTGGTGCCAGACTGGTGCCTTAGGGGACACCGAAAAGATTATGATTCCGCTCAGACCTAATTCGTTCCTCCCCCGTACCAACCTGACCGCACTGTTTTCACCCGTGTAAATACAATTTTATTCAAACATGCGCTATACCTCTGAAACCCACGACTTCTGTTTTATCTATCAGGACTTCGTGATCAGCTAGCAGTTACACAATCAACAATTAGTTGAATAGTTAAACGATCCAGTTAACATGGAAATTACTGTAGAACTCCAGGACAAGGTCGTAAAAAGTCTACAGATGCAGGAGATGAGTAATATCCTATGCAAGTTGTCTTAAGAAACAGGGATTCCACTAGTTTAGAGCTGAGTAGAGCCCAAGCAGCGCCTCGAAATGTATAAATTTCTGGAGAATGTAGCAATTTCAGGAGAAGCCTTAATGAAGAAGTATCGAGCGGTAGAAGGCCAGCTATTGCATTACTGCCCACCAGGGAACATAGGGTTATTAGACTGCGTTTGGAAAGGGAACCCGTAAATTGTGCCATTGCCGACTATTTTCAGATGAAGCAAGAATAGGTCTTAATTCACCAGCTCGACGTGAACGACTCTAGCGGAGGCTTTTGGGATTTGCTGCCTGCAATATCGCTCCGAGGATCTCAGTTTTTGGTGGATCAATATTTTAGCAAGAAATTAGTTTCGATGGTCTCACAGATTTACTACCTGCATTTTCTACGTAGAAAATATTGTAAAAGAACATGTGATGCCATTTACCTCATTTGTCGGGGCAATGTAATTTTCATGCAGGATAACACTCGACGTCACATTGATAGAGAAGTACTGAACTACTTCTGACGCGTAAATATTCCAACTATTGGCTGGCCACCAAGAAGCCTAGATGTGGAGCTCATAGGACATCTACAAGATGCACTGAAGCGATAGACGCCACCTACTTGCTCCAACGAATCAATCGTAGGGAACTCGAACAAATCGTTTACTTTCGAATGGGAAAAGATTCCCCATTCACAACATAATCAACAACGTGCCTAGATGAATGGACGCAGTGGTATGGGCTAGAGGAGAATTTATACGCTTACTGAATTAAAATCTTTATGATTTAATTTCACAATCAACTTTTTCTAGAAAGCTTTTCATTGACACCGTTTTCATTACATTTGACATTATTATTTCCTTCTGTTATTTATTCGTGTTTTTCTCCGATAATACCGCACCAATTTGTCAAACGCTATTTGAAGTCATTTAATTATATCACGTACGAAGTGTGGTATAACACTTCGACAAATAAAAATAATATTGAGAAGCTCTTCTGGTGCGTTGATTTTGTCCGGGAGTTTATATATGCTCCGCCGGACTACAGGCCTGTTTCTGTCTCGTTTACATCATCCAAAATTTCGGAAAAAGTTGTACTGTAAACATGTCAGTATAATGAAATTTTTAATTTCTAAAAAATTACTTTCAGGATATCTTGGCTTCACAGATAGTATATTCTGACGCTGCTAATTACCTATTCCAGAATATCTACAATAATATTAACAGTAGACGGATCATTGTTGTTATTTTGCAACTTATTTAAAGCTTTAGACTATGTCCCTCATTGGCTTCTCCTTTGAGAGCTTGAAACATATTGGTTTTGAGGACAGGTGAATGATTGGTTTCGGTTCTATATAACAGATCACAGTCAACATGTACCTCTTTGGGGTTGTGGGGTGGCTAAGTTAGTTCTGCAGCCAGTACGCCAGTGCATTGTGTGTGGTATACCTCAGGGTTTGCTATAAGGGCTAGTTTGGAAAATCTTGTTAATTGTTAATTAATTACTATTGCAATTCCAAAACCAGACATTTCACTTTGTAAAAATGCACTTTATTTCGTGGGTTCCCCCTCCTTTAATAAATTACCTTCCACCACAAAAGATCTACCTGCTCTACCCATATACCAACGCACTTAAAAAGATGCTTTTCAAACAGATATTTTGTTCTGTGGACCAGTTCTTAGCGTATGATTTTTAAGCTTACTTTAAGTTTATTTTAAAAATTCTATTTCAATTTAAATTCATTTTTCCTTCCAGCCTAAAATGTCTTGTTTAATGTCTAATATACAGTTTAAAACAAAAAGTTTCATTTTTACAACACACATTGTCTTTTAATGTATATCTTGACCTGCCCATATAATGTATTGCTTAACTCTTAAGTTTAACAAATATCAATGCAGAAATCTCTATTGTTGCAACAGCAATCCTTTTCATAAAAATCGCAGACTGCATTACTTGTAATGAAAAATGAAAGTACGTGTTATTCAGGAACGTTTTTGAAACATTTCCGGAACCTGATACTTTGATAAACTGTGCAGGGTGAAAATTCTTGCAAAAACGTTGAGAAATTAATTACGTCGTCTTTGTTGATATACAAACCTTAAAAGTTATTTCACTGCCCAGCCAGTGATATACTGCTAATTGAAAGAAGACTATACCCGCCCAAGTTACGATGCTTATAACATTTGCTGTTTCTGTTTCATCCTAAAACAAAATATACATAATATCTAACTCTTTCTATCAATTTTTATTATTATAAATAGATGATCGCTTAGAAATTGAAGGCTTTGGCAGAGAAACATACCAAATTTATCTTTTCTCTGAAATATAGTTTCAGTTGAAATATAACAACAAAACTAGAGTAGAACTCATTCACTATAGGGTCATCGTCGGTGATGGAGCCTTAGTTAGCCGTAGTTATTACTAACGCTGGCCACGAGCAGTACCGCGCATCGGCGTAGAATCAGTTCGACCGAGAGGAACGGTAGTATTACTTCGTCTGCGGAGCAGTACGGACATTTTCGCTGCCGGTCATTTGCGCAATTGTTTATCTGTCCTAGAAAAATTATGATTTCGTCAGCAAAACGACCGCGGTCGGACAAACTTCGAAAATTTATTGCAGAAATTCCAGACTTAATATATGAAGGTGCTAAAATTAAATGTGTAATCTGTAAAATCCCGTTAATGTGTTGCTCCAGACAACATTGTCTACGACACGTAAATAGTGAAAAGCATGTCTCAAAAAGAAATTGCGCACGAGACAATGAAAAATTTATATTTAATTTATGCGTTACGTTTATCGCATGTAATACACCGTTTAATTTACTAGACAAGGAACCATTTATCTGCTTTCGGAATAACTATTGGGAGTGCAAATTACCAAGTCGAATATCGTTACGAAGAATTGTGCCATCTGCGCGCGAACATATTGAACAAAAAATAAAATCGGAGTTGAAAGATCAAAAATTGTGGTTATGTGTCGACGAAACAACATATCGGAAGAAACATTCTGTTCTTAATATAATGGCACGCAAATTGGAACCTCATCAATCGGCACCTTCAATTCTATTAGTCTCCAAACGAATACAACAGTGTACTGCCGAAGTAATTTCAAAGTTAGTGTTAAATACATTGGACAAGTTTGAACTTTCAACAAACCAACTCTTGATGTTAGTGAGTGATGGTGCTGCAAACATGCTTTATGTAGGCCGGTCTCTTAAAAAGCATTCTGCTAATTTGTTACACATTACGTGTAAAATTCATGCTCTCAATCTTGTGGCGGATAGTATCAGAAAATGTTATCCTGAGGTAGACGCTTTAATAGCGCATACCAAAGCAGTATTTGTCAAATCACCGAAACGTATTCGCGAATTTCACAGACTGTGCCCCCGTATACTAGAGCTACCAGAACCTATTCTAACTGGTTGGGGAACATGGCTGCAGGCCGCGTTTTATTATCATAAATATTTTCACAATATTAAGAACGTGGTTTTACAATCCGATACAAAGGAAGCTGCCGCTATCCAGAAAAGCTAGTCGAAATTTCAAGATAGTCAGGTTAAAATGGATTTAAAAATCATTCACGACAATTACTTCGGGCTAGCAGATGCAATAGAAAAATTACAAAATCCTGCGGTGCCATTAGAAGAATCTCTACAAATAGTGCAACATGTTCACGCACAGCTATGCGCGATTGAAGACGCAAAAAATGCTTCTGTTCTTGAAAAATTTGAAAGTGTTTTTGAGAAAAATTCTGATTTTGGCACATTAAGACACATTTGTGAAGGTGCGTCAACAGAATCGTTAAGTTATTTGAAAGATTATTTTACTTACGCAAATATTACGTCACTAGATGTAGAACGTTCGTTCTCTGCATATAAACGCATTTTTTCCTCATGCCGTACTAGTTTTGCCGAAACAACTGTTGAAACATATCTAATGTTGCAGATATTTAACAGACATTATTCACTTTGTGATTTCACGGAGGATTCTTAAAATGGTAAGTGTTTGAGCACGTGTTATTTAATTTTTATTTAAAAGATGAGCGAAATTATTTGCGGCAGCAAACATCTGGAACGCGAGGCCTGGTCGACTCTACGCTACTGCGCGGTACCGCTCGTGGTCAGCTTTAGTTATTACAATATAAAGAAGGATGGATAAAATAACAATATTTTTTTTGCCAACAAGCAGTGTTTTATTACACATTTATATGTGTTGGATATATTGAAGAGTTATGCTAGTGTTAACCAAGTGCCTTTGTTAATGATGGGTTTTATTCTAAACTATCGAGACATTGGTGTTTAATGTATGCATTTTATTAATAAGATGAAATTATTAGTAGATGTCAATAAGTAAACATAAGTCGCTTCTAACTACATTACAAGCAAAAGTGTATTTCTCACATATTATAGAAAATGAGAATTTTTGCGGGAGTGCAAAAAACTTTATATCCGATGAATGTATTGTTGATGAATGGTTTTCCAAAAATGCACTCCAAACATCCTTTACTTCTTATACTTCACCTCACTCGTTTCCGAAGTATATGAAAAAAAAACATTAAATCGATCATTTTTCTAACAAAAAGCAATTGGATTAGCAAAGTGGACTTTTCCTTACGCAAAAAGCTAGTTATGACCCTTAGCCCTTATCACAGTATGTTGTAAATTCAGTTTCCAATAAGTATATCTCCACAGGCAACATGAATGCTACCGTACCAATAAAAATCCACTTGTTAAATAAGTGTTTTCTCTTAAGTAGTTTATAAAAAGAAATAATTTAACATACAAATAAGAATATTAGTGATTAAACCGAATTGTTTTAAAACGAATGCAATGGATCCCACAATATAAATCACAGTTATGATTTATCACTGGCTGAAATAAGCCAAAGCTTACCTTATTATCTTTTATTGGAAAATCGATTGATTTTATGAATTTCTTTAAATGAATCGGAAACCAAGGCATAGCAAGCAAAACATGTTTTACTTTTGTTTTTTTGGAGTAGAATATGCAGAAATTATCGAAAAGATACTTCTTCCTAGTTGAATAGGTCCATGTTTGGAGAGGATTGTCGAAACACGCTGTTTAGTACTATTAATTTTTATTGATAACTGTAAATAGATGTTTAGATAATTCGTAAGAATCTCGTAGCTAATGCTGAGGAAGAGTTATTAAATTGTTAAATGAAGGTTTGCATCCGTCAAAATTTTCAGAAACAAAATAATTTCTCATCCTAGATAATAATAATATGTTATTAAATAATTAAACTTGCATTCAAGGGGGCTACGTAAAAGGCCTACGATACAGAGTGCTTTGTTTGAAACAAGAAAGTTGAGATTTGTTCCGATGTAATCAAGATCGTCACGAAATTGGAAATGTTTTTACGAAATAGATCCTGGCTCACAATATCACAAAATTTTAAACACATATTTTAATTTCTTTCAATGATATGTTTAGTAGACCATCGTCATAATGTATATAGGGGTTCTATTTAAAAATAGAACACCCATATATATTTTCATTTTCTAATAGTACACATTATTCTACTTAAATTCCGTTAAAATTTCTCTATGGCCGCCTTTGACCATTTTTGAGAAAAACGAATTTTAATGAATTCTGATGTTTTATTGACAAAGGAATGAAAAGTCAATAACTGAGTCAAATTTTTTGGTTTAAGATTTTTTAGAATTTCTAGTGACTGCGATAAATTACTCTTCAAAGGAGACGGACACACTACATTAATTTTTACAGAAATAGTTTGTTTCACGTCGGATGCAAAAAGAAACATATTTATGTAAAATTGCACTTACCAGGACTGTTAATCGTAATATAGCGTTGCATATCAAAAAACATCCGAAAATATATTGCAGAAATATTGGAAATGACAAAATGACACTAAGTTTATCCACAAACCTAAAACAGTTAGCATTGGATACGTTATAAATCGCATGCGAAAACATACCGATTTATAGCTTCATGTAAAGTAATGCACTCTTTTATGAGTTGCACCTCTTCTGTGACCATAGTTTTTACATCCTTGTTTCTCCGAGATAATTCCGCATCTTTAAAAACGTTCATTAAGCTATCACCTAATATATACAATTGAGCAATACACAGTGCCGTCAGTATCATATAAAATGAGTCATAACATAGCGAATTCAGAGCTAAATAAGCTATTGTAATAAAATGTATTATTTTGTAGACCATATCATATCTTCCCAAATCAAACGGTGCAGGTATCAGCATTGTATCAATATCTGTTATAACAGGTAATCCAGCTGCAAATAGCACAAATGCACCGATTGTTATCGAGTAATATTGCCACAGTATTTCGCTAATTCTATATACCAGCTTAATGTAATTGTTTAGTTTTTCAGTGTGTCCATTAAAAGCAGTTGACTGTAAATCATCCAGGATCGACAAAACGCACTTTCGATTTAGCAAAATGGAACCTACTTTAGCTATAAAATTTGTTATAGGTACTAGTACGCAGAACATACGGTTTAGTGTCTTTTCATTACTAGCTTTGGCTGCTTTCACCAAATTCACGAGAATCAATGTTGTAAGAAGGGAGTAGCAGCAAAAATTTAATATACGTTTTACTAATAGCGTTTTTGTTATATTCGAAGTGGAGTGTAAACCTAACTTTTTAAGAATACTGATTACTTTTGACATAGGTTGAATACAAGACATTTGAGACATTGTGTTTGCTTTTTACGTATTATATCGTGAGATGGTTCTCGTAGCGACTGTTTAATACTAAAGCTCATTACCGGTACCAATGCGTATTTATGTATATTACTTCGTAATTGTTTGTTACGCACTGACGTTAGAAAATTAAAGTAAACGCTTTGAGATATTGAAGTGCACTCCCTGTTGTTAGCCTGTGCATTGATTGGTGTGGTATAAATAAGTAATTGTATTTACCATTTCTTTTATGATTTCGGATTATATTGGGATATATTCTTTTACAAGTAATTTCAAGTTCGGATTGCAATACATCTTGAGCTTTTTCAGAGGTTAGATAATTAATATTTATTATCCCTATATTTGTTATAACAACACATTTATTGCAATTTCTAGGTAAATACTGCCCTTCAAAAAAGATTGAACACTCAACAATTTTATTTACAAAAAGGCGATTAAATAGTTTTCTGATTGAGATTATGTTTACCGCTATTTGGCGGTACTTTCAAATGTTTTTTTCAATTTGCGGTTAAGCCATAGACAGACACAACTTTGGCTTTGTACTCTGTATATGCTTTGACGTTTTTCGATTCATTATATATTTTTCTTTCTAAACATATAAAATTTTATAGGAGCTGCATAGGATTTTGCTGCGAATCCCAGGAAGAAATTTCTAAGTGTTGAAGAGAGCCATTAAAAAGCGAATGAAAGGTTTTTTATTAGTGATTAGAGTTTGTTAGAAAGGTGGTACTGGTAGTGGTGCACTGCATAAAAGTACGTAATATACAATATTAGTGAAAAATACCTGAATACGTTGTCGTATACTTCGAAAATGATCGTTCGACATCCAGTGAAGTAAGATTTGCAAATGTCAGATATTCCTTTTCCTCATCTGGGCACTCTTGATTTTCAGTTATAGACCGAACCTTTTGTGAACCGGGATTTTTCGTTAAAATTGCACCAAATTTTTGAGCAACATCGACTCCTATAGTGTTCGTCAAGTTTTCTAGAGCGGCTTGCAAATTGTTTATGCAACTTATTGCGTCTCGTGCAGATAAGCTTGTGCAACAAGAATAGTTCATGGAAATTTCATCTATTTGTTGTTGAACGTCCGAATTGGAAAAAAGTTGCTGAGTATCTCGAACTGTTGCAGAATCATTTGAATCAAGTTTCAAGATGATATTTGTGAAAAATATTTCTGATAGTAAGATACTGCCTTGAGACATGTTCCCCATCACGTTATTACAGGCTGAGGTGGTGGTAGTAATTTCGGACACAATCGTTTGAATACACGGATGTGTTTCGGAGATATGATGAACACTTTTTTGGTAGATGCTATTAACTTATCCACCATCGGGTACTTCTTTCGAATGGTTTCTGCTACGAGGTGACATACGTGTATGAGGCATGTTATGTGAAGAAGAGTCGGAGAGCATATTTTGAATATCCTACCAACTCTCAGCATTGTTGCAGCTCCGTCATCTGTAACGAACATTGTGACTTGGGTTCCTGTGATACAAAATTCTCTCAATGAATCTTTTATTATCTTGACAACGGTCTCTGCATTAGTTTTCTCAATCCTTTTACTGGATAACAACAATGAAGCTGGTGGACCATCGCGTTTTAAAGAACGCGGTACAACATGAATGACGCTGTGTTTCTGAGCATCAGTTGTTTCATCCACACATAGGCAAGTTTTCTTATTTCTCAACTCGTCGTTTATACATTCCTTTACTGTACCTTGCACAAGTGGCAAATTGTATCGTAATTGCATAGATGTTGGCAGCTTCCATGAGGGAACGTACTTAGCTCAAAAAAGACGAAAGTGTTCATTAGATATTAGATGTGGGATGTTGCACACACTTAACATAAAAATAAAATCATATAAAGATTGCCAGTATGGAATACTGTTTCTTAAATTCAATACATGACGTTTACTTATACAATTTTTTCTACATTCAAACCTATCGCGACTTAGCAATCCGCTATTGCATATTGTGCAATAAATATGTGGACTTCTATATTCTAATCCAGGGAAATGCCTGAGATATTTATTCACATTCGAAGGGTACGTTACACCCTTTGGGCGTGCTTTTGGCGTGCAGCGTGCAACGTACTGTCGCTTTGAACTCTGTCGCGGTTCTGTCGAGATCAACTACGAGTTGAAAATTACCCCTACCCACGCCGCTACCGCTACGCTACTGCCATCCGGTACCACCTTTTCAACAAACTCTAGTTATAATCAAAGATTGTTTTGGGCTTCCTTTTAGTACCATTGTCAACTTTTTTGTCAACATGTAGAGCACTAAGTAGTGTAACTACATTTCCTTTCTTTGAACAGTATGAAAACATTATTCTTTTATTTTGAATGCGAAACAATGTAGAAAAAGTTTCTCGGTTCTTAGGATTCTTGAAGCAACTAGACAGTTCCGACTAATTTTTGTGGATTGTTCAAATAATAGTAAGATTTTTTAATAATACATAGTCAGCAAGTGAACATGTAAAGAAATTAACGCACGTTATGC
Organism: Dynastes maya; assembly: GCA_029619315.2. Lineage (NCBI taxonomy): Eukaryota > Metazoa > Arthropoda > Insecta > Coleoptera > Scarabaeidae > Dynastes > Dynastes maya. Next base: position 56,230,516 of record JAROYE020000003.1, on the reverse strand, counting down.
GCCTTCCGAAATGTTCTATTTTTTCTCACTTTGATCGCCAGTTTTGCCAAGGTAGGTCTCTAATTTCCACGCATTGGATGTGATGCTGTCACAAATAGCCAAAAATTTGCTATCATATCTATCTGGCTTTGATGGTGTTAGTATAGAGCATGCTCAGCAACTCCTGGCACACCTTATTTTAAGTATTTTAATTACGAACTGTCAAAGTAAATGTCAAATAATTATTTAGTTGTCATTAGCTATTCATGGTGTATAACTGACATAAGTTTTAAATGAGAACTGTTAAGAACCAAGTACTTGCAAAAAGAATTTGCCTCAACTTTGACAATTCTGCGAATCGAGTCAAGAAAGATGTTATTAGTAGTCTGGCCAAACAGCGGTAACAGTCCGTGTAGTAGATATGTGGTGCGGAGTCGGCGATTATTTATTTCACGCGTTCACAGCGTCAGTACTAAATCGATGCTGTATGCGAGTAGTTCTGTGTATATGTAGGCTGTCGTAACTTATTTCGTAATTGTACGCTTATGTTTGGCAAATTTATGTATTACTCTTATTTTATGTAATCTATCGTTTCGTTTGCTAGACAAAGAAGCATTTGTCTCTTTCTGGAATAAATATACGGACTGTAAACTACCTAGTCGGACATCGATACGAAATGTAATACCATTTGCTCGTGAACATATAGAAAAAAGAATGAAAACGAAATTGAAAGATAAAAAACTATGGTTGTGTGTGGACGAAACAACAGATCGTCAAAAACATTCTGTGGTTAATGTAATGGCACGTACAATAGAACCACATCGACCGTCATCCGCCTCCTTACTTGCTTCCAAAAGAGTTATAAATTGTACTGCCGATGAGATTTTAAAGGTGGTGTTGAACTCATTGAACAAACTTGAAGTTTCAACTAAGCAACTTTTAATGTCTATGAGTGATGGTGCCGTAAACATGCGTTCTTTGGGTCGATTTCTTAAAGAATACAGTCTTGCATGTAACGTCTAAAATCCATACTCTAAATCTTGCGGTACAAACGATTCCTACATGTTTTCCACTAGCAAATGCATTGATTGCTAGTACAAAGCCAGTGTTTCTAAAGTCCCCGAAACGTACCCGACTATTTCACAAACTGTGTTCTGATTTACCTGAATCACCACAGCCGATTGTTACACGTTGGGGAACATGGTTGTAGGCTGCGTTTTGCTACGAAAAATATTTTGATCAAGTAATGAAGGTAGTTTTAAAATTCAATCCGATAGAAGCTGCAGCAATCAAGAAAGCCCAGGAAATATTTCAAGATAGTCAGGTTAAAAGAGATATTCACAACAATTACTTCGGACTAGCGGAGGGAATAGAAAAATTACAAAATGTTTCGATGTCGCTAGTGGATTCTGTTCAAATTGTGAATGATATTCACGCACAGTTATGCGCTGTAGAAGGCGAAACAAATTGGTGTGCAATACGAAAATTTGAAAGTGTTTTAGAGAAAGACTCCGACTTTCTTATATTACAACAAATTTGTGAAGGTGCGTGTGAAGATAAATTCAGTTGTTTCAAAGATTGTTTTAAATATGCAAATATAACATCGCTAGATATCGAACGGTCGTTTTCGGCATTAAAAAACATTTATCCCGCACGTCGTACGTTGACCGAAACAGCTGTGGAAACATATCTAGTGATTCAAATATTTAACAGATGTTACCCAGCCTGTGATTTCACGGAAGACTTTTAAAACGATAAGTGTTTCAGCACGTTTTATAATTTATTTCTTACCTTCTATTTTATGTGTAAACTTTTATGCGCTCGCCACACCTCTGGCTGTTACCGCATATTTGCCGGGTTACCTATTAGGCATTTTACGAAAGAAAGGGTAGCCAGTAGGACTATATATAATGTTTTATCACACTATGAAGTACGTAAATCTGCAAATTATAAATCGGGAGGAGGAAGGATAATACTTGTAAGAGATAATACGTGATTATCTCCTGTTAAATCCCTTTACAAAAGAGATCCAACCATGTCTGAAAGAAAAGCGGCTGTCCTGTTGAATATATCGCCTTCATATTTACATGAAGTTAAAGTTAAAAAAGTTAGAATTAAATCTCACGTATGTAAAAGCGTCCCACATTATGTTAACGATCAAGAACTGAGAGCGAAAATTGCTTGCAGAAAAATTCTCGAAAAATTGGCACTTCCAGGAAGAGGAAAAGTTATTATCATGGATGATGAAACATGCTGCGCTGTTGATCCAAAAGATGTTTCTGGGAGAAAATACATCATTGTGCTCCCAATACAGACGTACCAATTGAAAAAAGATTCAAATCTAAGAAAAAATTTTTCAAAAAATATCTGATATGGCAAGAATGAATGAACATGGGAATGTTTCAAAACCGTATATTTTCACAGGCACCATGAATGTTTACGCAAGAGGCTTATTCCCTATATCAAAAATAGAAGTGTTCTGTTTTGGCCTGATATGGCAATATATCATTACGCTGCTAAATGCATAGAATCTCTTCAAGAAAATAACATAGATTTTGTATCGGAAGTAAATAACGCCGCAAATACACTTTAAGTCCGACGCATTGAAAAGTATTGGGCATTATTGAAGAGAGAATATTCTAAAAGGAAAACCCCTGCGAAAAGTTTGAATTCCTTCGGACGTATAATGACGGCTATAACCCAAAAAGTTTCAAAAACTAGTGGTGCATCTTTAATGAGCAATGTAAGAAGAAAGCTACGTCAAGTAGGTAGTCTAGGAGTGTACGAACTTTACCGTAAGTAAAAGTTTATATAAATATGTTGCTTATCATTGCAAATAAAGTTCATTGTTGCTGAAATATTGTGTTTAGTTTATAGGTATTTTTTAATTTTGCGCCAAGAGTTACCGAGCATACTCTATATTGACCAAATGGACATCTTCCTTTGTCCACAGTCATACTGCAGTCTGGAATAGGTAATCGTTCCACATTTCAAAACATTCACGAATTGGTTGTAGTTTATCAGTAGATCTTGTTCTTCTTTCAACCGCATTGTCAATTCTTATCACTCGGAGTATATTTTGAAACCCGGCGAGACTCATTATATCGTTGAAAATTTTCCGTTCATCTTCCTTACTCTACGATTTATAAACACCAATGACTATTAACACTCCAATAAATTTTTGAAATTCATTTTGATCAAGCTGCTTCCAGTTGCCTCCACATACTTTGCAGTCCTTCTACATTTGCGGACTTAGTTATAGTATCCATCAGAGATTTTCTAAAATAAAAAAAATCAGAAGATATACCACCGAATTCTCGGCGGTGTTGGTTCTGACCTTTTTCGCAAAGCATGTTGCTGTCCTAATCGACCTTATTTCGCGGTCGATTAGGACAGCAACATGCGACTGGGTTTGCATGCCATAGTTCTTTTCTTTTGGATACAATAGTTTTATTCTCTTCGCTGGTATTCATTTCATCATCAGGATTTGCTGCATCATCAGAGCCTACTGTATCCTCAGTGTCGAAGTCGGAGTCCAGTTCTGAATTTTCTTGATTGTCTGGTAAACCCTCAATTATATCAATTTCCCCATCATCCCCATCAATTTAGTGCGTCAACAAACTTTTGGGCACAGATAACCGTCCTTTAAGGCGGTTTGAACTATATTGACTAACTTATGAATTAACCAGTTTTGTGGTATTCGGCTGCTAGGGCAATTCTTTACAATATACAGAGAAAGCCCTACACAGTAAACAAATCCGTGTTACTTGAATATCGGTAAAGTCCCAAAAAAACTGTAAGGCCCACTGGACTCGAGCCGATAGTTAATGTAATTGACGCAAAACAACTAAAACCATAAAAACAACAAGACCTCTAAAGCAATAAAGTCATGCAGCTACAAGGTCCAAAACCAGGGAAATACCGAATAAACGCATAATGGAATTGCATTCGGGTTCATCGGACCCACTCGATAGACAGACGGTTAAGTTATTCACAGTATTATACAGTATACAAAATTCAAATTATTATAACTTATGGTATTATCTTTGCAAAATCACAGATAAAAATGGATTATTATCTCGATTTGGGTGTACGATTCAAAATTTTATTCGTTTACTTCTCCAAAATTACAATACGTATAATTCAATAATATGCGTTTTCCATTACCTCGGCTATATTAAATTCACTGGAACCATTGTATTGCACAGACTGCCCCCTTCCAGGTTGGTATTCATGTCGCATCAACATCCTCTCGCATAAAAGCAACGGCAATATTAGATGTATTTCCCTGTGGTGGGAAAACCTGTTTAATCGTCTGAATAAATTGACTAATTTGTAGGTGAAAGCAGCAATGCCACTTAGATAATGTATTTTATATAGCAAGTTTACAAAACAATTTAAGTAGGACGAACGAATTCGTCGCATCATGGGCTAGCTGTATCTGGCTTTAATTACAGCAAACACCGAGTACGCCCAGCGAATGATCTGAAACATGCCATAGGTTCCAATAATAGATAAATCATTGCTTTGTACATCACTTACTGTGCCAAGAGATTCAAGTGAAATAAATGCAAGCTTATATAATTTAATGACCAGGGGTCTTCTAGCTCGCTCCATGAAAATCATTAATAATTTTTGCGATTTTCTGTTTAACATGTACCATTGCGATACATAACATGCTTCTACAAGACTGGCACTCTAAAAATGAAACATGAATTATAATACATTACGTATAGATTTCTAGTTCATCTTTTATATTCAATCGTTCATCTTCATTCTGATATTAACAAAGTCTACTTGTAATGTAATCTACTGGAAATCTGATTAGCTGCTTTATGCATGCACCACATAAAGGTCGATATGTCCGTTGGCCGAATTTTGATAATGATTAGGAATTCAAATCAATAGGTCTGCGTTTAAAGGCTTTCAACAGTGCTCTTTTCAGTAAGCGTAGTAATATGACCTAATCAAAATGTTACTTGTGGTACCTAAGCAATTTTTTTGTCTTGGAACAAAATCTCCTCGGGGTTCATATTTTCATTAACAGGGGAAATCTGTAAATTCTTGAATGATGAGAACCTAGTTTGTTTGCTCTTTCTCCCACTCATACCTTAAAAGTTATTTCATTGCCAAGCCAATGGTACGCTGTTAGTTGAGAGAGCACTACTCCCGCCCAGGCAATAATGCTTACGACGTTAACTGTTCCTGTTTCACCCTACAACAAAGCATATGCCATAATTTTAATGATTCTGCGTCCTTTGATTTCTTTCTGGGGAACCATTTTTCGCTGTGCATACATTTTCATACAATAATTTTTATAATTGTTACTTACCGAAACAAAAGAAGATGTGGAAAATTAGAAGATAAATAAATAACAAGCGAGAATGTGAACCATTTACAACACCGCTAGTTAACATTTTTTAATTACGCTATAACTTGAAAACAAATGAAAATGGGAGAAGAACATATTCGTTTTTTTACATTCTTTTCAAGTGTACAGTACACTCCTGCAATTTGGTCTGTTCCTCCTGACTCACCCTGTACACATACGAGGCCTGTTCAAAATGTATCCGACGTTTGCCCGGGAAAAATCGAACTGTTCACTTACAGATATGAAAGCTTAATCGCCTTCAAAATATTCTTCTTGGGACCCTACACACTTATCCCAGCGTTGCTGCCACTGTTGGAAGCATCTCTAGAAGGCCGTTTTTGGAATGCGGTTCAGCTGCTCCGTCGCATTTTGCATAATGTTCTACCGAGTGTCAAATCTTTTCTCTTTCAACGGCATTTTCAACTTGGGAAACAGCTAGATGTCACGGAACCATGTCGGGAGAATAAAGAGGCTGACGAACACCTGGGATACTGTGTTTAGTCAAGAAAGTCTGAATCAGATGAAAGAAACGCGCCGATGTGTTGTCATGATGCAGCTGCGAAGTTCCCGCTGTCCATAGATTCGGTCTCTTGCGCCGCACAGCATCACGAAGACGACGGAGGGCTTGCTAGTAGTACTCCTTGTTAATGGTCTGTCCGCGAGGAGCGTACTCATGATGAACCACTCCACGGTAGTCGAAGAAAACTGTCAACATCACTTTCGCATTGCTGCGGACTTACCGTGCTTTCTTTGATGTTGGATGTTTCCATTGGGAAGACTGCGCCTTTATTTCAGGGTCGTACCCATAAACCCACGACTCATCACCAATGATAACAGTCTTCATGAAGTCTGAGTCATCATTTGCCGTGTCCAGCATGTCCTGGGCAATTTCTGCACGCGGTTCCTTATGCTCCGACGTCAGCAACTTCGGCACGAATTTTGCGGACACTCTCCGGAAGCCCAAATCATCATTCAAAATGGCATGCACGGAATGAATACTTATCCCAACCTCGTCTGACAATTCTCTAATAGTTATACGACGGTCCTTCAGAACTAAGGTGTTAACCTTCTGATTGGTTTCGTCGTTTCGGCTTGTTGAGGATCTGCCAGAACGTGCGTCACTGTCGACCGTCGTGCGGCCATCTTTGAACTGATTGTACCAGTCCTTGATTTGTGTAGTACCCTTGGCATCGTTGCCGAAAGCTTCCTGAATCTTCCGAATGGTGTCCGCTTGAGTATCACCAAGCTTCTGACAAAATTTGATGCAGTATCACTGCTCCAGTCGTTCCGTCATTCCATGAAATTTGCAAACACGACAAGCCGCCAGCACACTACCGCATTCACGTACCTGCCACTGCCGAGGATCACGAGCTGCGCACGGGATATTTTACACACCTGCGCACGAGAGTACTTCACAATTCCCTACCAAATATCACCGCACTCGCTTTATTACTTTCGTGGAAAACATGGCAGGTCGGATACATTTTGAACAGACCTCGTACATGTTATCATTTAAGAACAGTTGCCTTTCCTTAAAGAAGGAAATTGTTAATACTATACAAAGCGCACATTATGTAGGCTACCACTAAGGAGCATCTTAGACTATACAGTTAGATCCCAAAGTATTCCCCCACCATACTAACATTTGAATAGCTCAGAGAAAATAGGTCGATGTCTATTTTCTATGAACCAATTTTTAGTATCATCGACACCTCAATTGCGTTTCTGGTGTCACCGGAAATGACGTCAATTTTCTTAATAGAACACCCTATAAATTTTTACGTTCTTGGAAAGACAATGGAGAGGCGAATCCAACGATACCACATATATGTCAAAATATCAGTCAATGCAGCAATAAAGGTCTCGGTAATTTGTTATTGTTGTCTCCAAGGAAAGGAGCGAAATTGTCTCCTGTGTCACCAATTTGATCTAAAGAGCTCGTTACTAAGCAACGTAATGATAGCAATTATTAAACAGTCAAATCTCAATTCTAAAAGCAAACACTATTCTTGTTATTTATTGCTGTTATATCCTGCATCTTTTATATTTTCATTCTTTGTTCTCAGCCCAATTTTCCCTTATTTTACCGTTTTTGTTAATCGTTGTTACTACTGCTTTTTATGAACTTTATGGCGATTAACTAATTATGGTAGATTTGTCATTTTTTGATAGACAATGTGTTCATTTTTGTCTTATGCGGTTGATGTTACAATAGTCTGCGCATAAACCAAGATGCATTTCAAATAAGTTTAAAATTCGGCAAAACTCGCAAAAATTATCAGGAGGTAAAACCTGCTGAATGCTACACATGTAGAACTGGAAATATTTGAACTTTCCACTTAGGCAGGATAGGGAGGGTAAAAGCTACACTGCGAACTGCTTTGACAGGAGATAGTAAAATTTGAACTACTGGAAGGTTTGTTATGTAACCGCGGCAAACATGCCAGATTTACCGAATATTAAATTTAACACAGCAGCAATTTTGCATGGTTTGTGCGACAAACATCCTAAAACACATGAAAAGTCTGGAAAACAGGCATATCGTTTACCAAAAATACCTTTAAACGAACCTATCACAACTAATAATTCGAACAATATTTTCATAAAGTGCAGACATGACAACGATTAACAAAACAGGTAAAATATTGAAAATAAAGAACGAAAATATTAAAAAATGCAGGATATAATAATAAATAACAAGAATAACTTTTGCTTTAGAATTGAGATTTAATAGTTTGGCAACTGTTATGATTGATGGAGGCCGCTAAGCCATGTAGCAACAAGCTCTTTGGGTCAACCAGGCAGCACAGAAAATACCTTGGAGCTTTTTCCGGGTTAACTTTGCGAAACAAGAAAAAAAAACAGACTAAAATTTTTATTGCATAATTTTTTAAGCTGAAGTATTACATGTGTGGTATGGTTGGATCGTCTCTCCATTGTCTTTTCAAAAACGTAAAAATATATAGGATGTTCTATTTAAGATAAGAAAGTTGACCTCACTTCCGGTGATATCGGAAGTAAAATTGAACTATCGATAGCATCAAAAACTAATTCACAGAGAAATAGAAATCGACCCATTTTCTCTAAAAACGCTAGCTCCTGTTGTTCAAATGTTGAAAGTAGGTCTTCAAAAATATTTTAAATAATCTTTGTATAATCGATGCCCTAAGCTCAAAACGGCGTACTCTGTATACGTATTTTGCGCATAGAATAAAAATTTCTCGACTAAGTGAAAAACTTTAGTAGTATATCATCTACAGTATCTTTTTGCATATTTCGTATATTTTATTAGTTAATACGTATAACAGATAAACACAAAATTTCATTTAATTTCACCTATTTTTCGAAAAATTACATTTCTTTTTATTTAAAGAAATTTTTGGAGTGATTCGGACCATACCTCAAAAGTATTTTGAAGTACTAGGCGGTGTGCACAATGAAAATTATTCTCAGTAAAGTTTGTTTAGGGTCGTACTTGGTGTTAAAATTAACCAAATCCACTAGGCATCTTAAAAATTTGGCGAATAATTGGCAGTTCCGGTAATAAAAGACATATTCGCCAGTTTCCTAACGTAATGCAGGCGAATATGATCTTTATTGCCAACCGTAATTACCAACCTAAATTATCCGCGAAATGTAAAAAATGCCAAGTGAGTATAACCATATCCTGCAGTACTATAAAAAGGAATCTAAGGGGAAATGCACGAAAAAATAGGTGATCAGGCTCCTTTAACAACAGATGAAGAAAAATCACCTCGAAAAATTATACTCACAGCCTCAAGATTGTGCTTAATTTTGCAGAAAATTTAAGATAATATATCCGAAAATCTAAAAATCTATTTACAAGGATGGTTCAAGTCACCCCAAACTACAAGGTGAATTGGGCCACTTTTAAGAATAATATATATTTATATCTATTGATAAGATTTTTAGTATGCTACTGAAATTGTTTGAGATGAAGGTCGTATCCGCAAATTCGCCCACTCCGCAATGTTCTAATTTTACAAGGAAAAAATACATAAATACAAATTCACCAAGAACTAAAGCTATTTCACCCTTAATTTGATTATTAATTAGGTTTTAGATTTTTGTAAAGGTCGCGATCTTTCGAAAAGGTGGCAGAAAACAAGTAACGTACTTTACACTATTTTTTATGGAGCGGAGCCGAAGCAAACTTTCGCGACATACCGGTATGGTTACGAGAGGTTACGCTGTGTTACTTAGTCATTTTCAAAGAGCGAGGTATTCTTATTTTTAAATTAATTGGAGAACAGGTAATGTTTTCTATTAACGTCTAAACCTACCGTAACTTATACAGCATGTAATTGGGATTAGCTTTGGTTACTGCAGATTACTTACGATATGTTTTTGACACAAATTGACAACATCATGGTTACGCCATAACATATTCCCCTGTAATGGTATCGTTCGCTAAAATATTGCGGTTACTTGAGTTACTGCAACATAAGGATACCGGTATGTCACAAAAATTTACTTCTGGTTTGTTCCACGTTGTAGGTAAAAAAGAGTCCCTTCCATATTTAATTGTACCTACCAGAATTGTCAATCGTAATATAATGTTGCATATCATAAAGCATCCACAAATGTACTGCAAAAATATGGGAAATGATAAAATGCCACTAAGCTTATTCACAAATCTAAAATGGTTAATATTAGATGCATTACAAATCACTAGCGAAAGCTTACTGATTTATAGCTTCATGCAAGATAACACACTCCTTTATTATTTGTACCTCCTTTATATGTACACTATAGACATCCTTTTTCCTCCAAGATAACTTTGCATCTTGAAATACATTCATTAATCTATCGCTTAATATATACAGTTGAGCAATGCAGACTGCCATCAGCAACATGAATAATGAATCGTAACATATAGAATTGATACTTAAATAAATTCCGGTAGCAAGATGTATTACCTTGTAAACCACCTCATATTTTCCAAAATCAAACGGTGGAGGTATCATTATTAGATCAATGTTTATTATAATAGGTAATACAGCTGTAATTAGAAGAAATGCAGCCATGGTTAGTGTGTAATATTTCCACAACAGTTCGCTAATTCTGTAGACTAGCTTAATGTAATTATTTAGTTTTTCAGAGTGTCTATTAAAAGTGCTTGATGCTAAATCATCCAGAATCGATAGAACACATTTTTCGTTTAGTAAAGTTGTAATTGCTTTGGCTATTAAATTTATTATGGGAACTAGTACGCAGATCATTCGGTTTAGTACCACATCATTACCAATTTTTGCTGCTTTTATCAAATTCATAACAAGCGATGTTACAATAAGCGAGTAGTAGCAGAAATGGAAAGTAAGTTGTATTAATTGTTTTCTTGTTATGCTGCCTGTAGGATATAAACCTCCCCTTTTTAGAGTATTGATAACTTTTAACACAGGTTGGATACAAGTCATTCGGGACATTCTTTGTGTGTACTCTACCATAAACTGGTTCTTACATTGACTGCTTTATACTACAGTTCATATTCGGCGGTCAGGGGGTATTTACGTTTACCTCTTCGTGATTGTTCGTTCCCCTTTGATGATAGAAAATTAGTAAATAGATACCCATCGCTCCGAGGTATTTCGCTCTGACGTCGATTGAAATGATTATGCTGTAATTATATACATGCAAATGTATTTACCACCTCTTTATGCCTTGCGTTAAACAGGATTGTGTTTCCGTGAAAATAGATTAAAACTCCAATTTAGAATATATTTTTCAACAAACATTAAAGAATTAACGTAGTACTATTATATTGTACCTCTACCTTTTACATTAATTTTCACTAATAATGAAAGGATTCGGCAATGTATCTCCACTTCATTTTCATAAAATGGTATGTTTGGAAAAATCTCTCCGTTGGTACCTAGATTTAGTCGATATCTAGACGCATTTACAATACCTTGAATGCCCTCCTTATTCTCCTATGCCCTATTTTATATGCAAGGAACGTGAAACAATTTACAATACACTACAAAATCAGGTATTATTTTACAATTTTCAGATTGTACAATTTTGAATGTAGATATGGCTTTTAAAAGTTTGAAAAACATGGAATTAGTATATACTGCCGCAAATTCAAGTACCGAATGCTGTCTTGATAAAAAAATGACTCAAAGGACTTATTACTAGAGCCCGGTAACTGGAGAGCAATCGCAGCGGCGGTGTGACTGTGTTTAGGTGGGCGGGGAGGGCTGGTCGATTATGATACGACACGACAAATCATCATCACTCAGTTCAGTTTAGCATTGGATAGCGGATAGGGCGTGTTGATTTTATTGATATAGACGTGGTTATTAATTGTAGTTATTATTTAATGTAGTGCGTTTTGATTTTATTGATACAGACGTAGTTATTAATTGTAGTTTTTAGTGAACATGTCGAAGGCTAAAGAACGACCCTTTCAAGACATAATAAATAAGTTTATTTCTGACATTCCCGATTTGTTTTACAACGGGAGTAAGATAGTTTGTAAAGTGTGCAAAATACATTTGATGTTAAATAAGAAGCGGAACTGTACAAGACACGTAAATTGCGCACAGCATAGAAAACGAAAATTGGGCATGTCACCGAGAAGTGCATTTTTTATGTTGATAAACTGTAATTTGCCACTAGGCTTACTCGATAAACAACCGTTTAAGGACTTTTGGGACAAATACAATCCCGTGTCGCGGTTGCCAACGAAGAAAACGGCACGTAAGCATGTTGCATTTGTACGCGATGACGTGGAAAAGAAAATGAAACGCATATTGAAAAAACAGTTTTTTTGGTTGTGTTGATGAGACAACAGACGCTAGTAAACATACATTACCACTGTTACTAGCTAGCCGAAGACTACAAGAGTGTACTGCTGCAGCAATCACGACGTTTGTACTTAGTACGTTGGAAAAATTTCAAATTTCAAAAGATAAAGTGTTGATGTTTATGAGCGATGGCGCAGCGATAATCCGTTCGGTAGGCCGTTCTCTTCTTGAACATGGTTGCAAGTGTTTACATATTACGTGTAAAGTGCATGCTTTATATCTTGTGGCAGAAAGCATTCGACAATGCTCTCCTGAGGTAGATGCATTAATAGCAAGCACAAAAAAAGTATTTTTGAAATCTCCCAAACGCCTACGATCATTTCATACAGAGTGTCCTGGTACTCCCCCACCGGAGCCAATTCTTACACGTTGGGGAACATGGTTGCAGGTAGCTTTCTATTATGCTGAACATTTCAAAATAGTAAAAGCTGTTGTTGCACAATTCAATCCTGCCGAAGCTGCATCTATTAAGGAGAGCCAGACAAAATTTCAAGATATTTCCGTTGAAACAGGTTTAAAAAATATTCGTAGCTACTATAAAGGATTAGCTGACGCAATAGACCAATTACAAAATAGATCGTTATCATTATTGGAGTCTCTACAAATTATGGACGGAGGTCATACACAGCTACTGACTATACATGACGCAAAATATAGTCGTGTTTTAGAAAAGTTCGAGAGTGTGCTACTGAAGGATCCCGATTTTAGCACACTAAAACAAATTTGTGATGATGTATCGAATAATCCACTGACTAAGTACAAAGAGTATTTTAATCATGCATGTATAACATCGGTAGATGCTGAACGCTCTTTTTCAAAATATAAACTCATTTTCTCACCACGGCGAATATCGCTCACCGACACAACTGTGGAAACACATCTAATGGTGTCAATTATTCTCTTATCTATATGATGTTAATACTGATAATGGTGCTTCTAGTTTACTGTTCCATAGCCAAGGCTGCTTAAAAAGGTGAGTATTTCATTACTTTTCACATATTATAATTATGTATTAGTTCTGTTTTTTTTTTCTATTTTCTTGCTATTGTTTTTGTGTGCTAGACAGGTACGGCTATGGCACGGCTATGGCACGGCTCCCTGTTACCGGGCTTTACTTATTACTATTACTAATGCATTCCTCATATTATATGTCGAAAATTTCAATTTTTTAGTAGTTTCAGAAGGTTCTTCGAAGACAGCATTCGGTACTTCAATTTTTTCCTTTGTATTAATCACCGTATCCACCATTTTGAATATCAGACTTAGCTTTAATTATCTTGTAGAATCAAATAAGTATTTATTGAGATTAAAAAAATTTACAAGTTTATCAATTTTATTAACTTAATAAAAGAAAAATAAAATGAAATAGAATTTTCATACTGGAAACTGCAACCGTCGTTCTTACAATAAATTACGTAATCAATCAGAATCTCTCCTCTTGCATCATGTCACAGTTGACGAGGTCCTGATCATTCTGTCGAGAAATCTAAATACCAAGTGGTCATCGGGATTTGAGATTCCCCAATTACAGTTAGGAAAGTTGCTACTGCAATTTCGCGCCTGTTGTAGTATTTAATAAATTCTTCGTTTTTGAGTGGTATTTTGCCAGCATCACTAAAAATAAATAAAATATTTCCGGTTTACAAGCGAGGTGACGTACAAAGTATTTAGAATTATCCTCCAATAGTTTTAACACCCGTTCTTTTTTTTAATATTTGATTGCTTTCTTAATGCGGTTGTGATTAGGGTAAGATAATCGTTCGTCGCGGCATAGGCTTGCGGTTTCTTTAATATTTATAATACCGAAAAAGAAATAATACAGTGGATAATAATAAAAAAACTAATCAGGAATTATAATATCTGTAAGGCTGTAAAACCCCCTCACCCTCCTATGGAACGTAATCAAGTACGCTGGCGGATTGCATTGGAATTACTGAACATGAGAAATAGAAGCACCATCATCAGTATTGTAACCCAGTGGATAAGAGTCGTAAAAATTGATAACATTAGATATGTTTCAATAGTTGCCTCGTGGAACCGTGTTCGCAGTGGTGAAAAAATGTGTTTATATTTGGAGAAAGATCGTTCGACATCTACTGATGTAATACATGTATGATTAAAATAATCTTTGAACTCAATTAATGGATATCTTGAAATTTTGACTGGCGCTCCTTAATAGCTGCAGCTTCGCCAGAATTGAATTGTAGAGCTTTTACTTTTTTGAAATGTTCAGCATAATAAAAGGCTGTCTACGACCAGGTTCCCCAACGTTTAAGAATCGGCTCTGGTGGTTCACAAATACCGGGACACTGTGCGTGAAATGTTTGAAGACGTTTTGGAGATTTGAGAAACACTTCTTTTGTACTTGATATTAATGCATCTGCCTTGGGATAACATTATCTATTAGTTTGTGCCACAAGATGTAAAGCATGCACTTTACAAGTTACATGTAAACAGTCGCAACCGTGTTCAAGAAGAGAACGGCCTACCGCACGCATTGTCGCCTCACTATTGCTCATGAACATCAACATTTGACGTGTTGAGGCTTGAAAGTTTTTTAACGTAGTAAGTATCACAGTCGTAATTGCTGCACTAGCACGCCCTTGTAATCTTTTGGAAGCTAGTAACAGTGGAAATGTCGGTTCATGTTGATCCAGTACATGAACTATAACATGTATAATAGAATTTTTTTTTTACAATCTGTTGTCTCGTCAACACACAACTAAAGCAAATGATTTTTTAATGTAGATATGATTTTCTTTTCCACGTTTTTGCGTACAAATAAAACATGCTTACATGCTGTTGTCGTAGTTGGCAACTTCAACTCCGGGTTGTATTTGTTCCAAAAGTTCTTAAACGATTTCTTATCCAATATGTTAACTGACAAATTACATGTTACCATCATAACAAGTAAATCGAAAATAAAGTCATTTCTATTTGACGCGCCGTTTTTTCTATTCCTGTGTTTTGCACTATTTACATGCGCATCAAAGTTTTCTCGCGCACTTTACAAACTATTTTAGCACCGTCGTACAACAAATCTGGAAACTCACGGATAAAGTTTTTTACTTTATCAGCAAAACGGTCGTTGTTTAGCCTTGCGCACACTGGACATTTTTAATTAAAAATTTTCTTGTATAACTAGTATTCCGCTCGCCTGATTTAATTCACACGTACACGCCGCGCTAGTGATGATGAATGTGTACGAATTTGAACTGCTTTGCCACCCGGCAGATGTTTACGCATCACATCAGATAGGCGCGCGCCGAGTTCCGTTGGCTGCTCCAGCTGTTACGGCTATGCTGGGACGACACGATTATCTTACCTTAGTTATGATGATTCTTGAATCACTTTAAAATCTTTAGTAATAGTCAACAGGGGTTTATTCAGGGCAGACTTACATTTACAGCCATAGATTAATTTTACCAACGTATTGCAGGTTGTCTTGATGCAGGCGAGTGCTCTGTTACGATCGTGTGCGATCTCATCAGAGCATTCGACTGTGCCAATCACTTGATGGAAAAGTTGTGTTATCCTAATTAATATGTATCGATTCATTTTAAGTTGGAGGTATCCATCAATTCAATCAATTCGTCATGTTTGAACAACAAATTTGGTGTCCAACAAGGTTCTGTATTGGGTCCAGTATTGTTTTCACTTTATATGAATGATATTGAAAACCCTATATTAGATAATAACATATTTATGAATTTATATGCTGATGGTACGTCCACTATAGTTACTGATAAAGATAGGTATACCTTGGAGCGTAAGTGTATTGCATTTCCCGATAGAATCAATCAGTCGCTAAGTGATCATAGTCTACATCTAAATATAGATAAAACACAATGTTTAATATTTCTAAGTTATCGTCGAAAAACACCGAAATTGAATATGCATATTAATAATAATGAATTAAGGCAGGCCAAAGATTTTAAGTTTCTGGGCTTAAATATGAATCTTAGAAACTTTAAACTGGAAAACTCATTGCAATAAAATTGTTTCAAAATAATATATTTCTTTTTTTAAAGTATATCTTAACAAAAAACAATAAGTCACAGCTTATTATGCTTTGGTCGAAGGTAGATTGCGGTATGGCATCTGCTTATGGGGAGCCTCACCTGCCACTCAAAGAAATGAACGGTTAATGGTTATACGTCTTTGAGATGTGTGTATACCGATTTGGAAAATGAGAAATTAGCTATATCGGTATCCCCTCCTTGCTCTCTCGCCGTACATGCGAGCAACAAAAAACGAAGGAATTCTTGAACATTTATTGGTTGTTCATAATAATAGTATTTAGTTTCTATTGGGTGTTTGACTCCCCATTTTCGATAGTAATATTTAAGTAGTAACAAACAGTTGTGTATTCTAAAATTATGCCAGAAAGTACAGTTTCTTATATTCATTTTGTTGCTGCTATGCAATGTAGGAGAGCGAAAATGTAATTCGAAGTAGGAAAATAAGCAACGATTCTTATAAAATTAAACTAAAGAAAAATAACTTCGATAATCATCAAAATAAATTGAAATTCTAACAATGTTACTTTATGAAGGGTTCGAAAATACTCTCCTTGGCTAAACAATAGCCAAGTCTCTCGTAAAACCCCCGACTCTCTGCCTCGAGATTTCTAGGGTTATTGTCGCGAAAATTCTCAACAGTTTTGCTTGCAACTGTTGCAATTTCGGTACTGTTCCAAAACTGTAGAAATTTTGTTTGACATAACCCCACAGGAAAAAATGGCAGAGTGGCCATTTTATTGTATACTTCCCGGCAATAACACGATTCGGAAAGGTGTTTTCTAAAAACTCCATTACTAATCTGGTGTTATAGGCGAAGCAACTGTCTTGCATAAACCAAATTCCATCACAGTTGGGGTTAAGTTAACGGACTGCAGGAATAACTTGCGTTCGCAGCAAATCCAAATATTTCACTCCGTTAAAATTGCTGTCGATAACAAATGGTTCTATAACTCACCCAAGATACCCACCCAAACGTCAAGTTTTTCGGGGTACTGAGTTCTTACATTACGGATCAGATCTTGATTTTCTCTAACGTGGAAAAGAGGACTCGTCGGAAATATATTTTATAAAATGTTCGTCTTCATTAGACGTTTCCATCACGGACGCACACACTCCATTCTTGCAAAATTGTCCTCGGGAAAAATCTCCTGGCGTTTTTGAACTTTGTAACCTTTGTATTTGTTGGGTTTTAAAATACATTTCACAGTACTTCTACTAGTACCGATTTCGTCTGCAATTTGCTGGCCAGAGCAAGGTTCGCTCATTTCAACCAACGAACAAACCCTCACTTCTCTCTCCTCCCGCTCGAGAGACATTAGAGGAATTTGAGGCTGTTCGTCTATTTGTTGACATTTACGGCAATTCCCGACTATGCAGCTAAATTTCCTAAACGCTTTGACAATCCTTTCAATCGTTGAATACGAAGGAATAGGACGATCCACGTACTCTACAGCAAATAGATCGACCGTGCTTTGGTAGGAATTTCCGGCAAGATACTGTGTAATGATTTGTACCTTCTCTGCGGTTGTATAAACTGACATAATGTATCCAAAATCCACGATAACTTATTAGAACCTTGCGAACGCATAGATAGATAAAGAGTGCGTCAGATAAGCCTCAAAGAGCTACGGCAGTTGCGCGCGGCGAGGCTGGCCAGCGGGGATAAGTGCAAGTATGCCAGAACGAGCTACGTACAATATATCTCACACCCCGGTGAGGCCTGGGCCAACGTATATAATTTGCTTACCGTTGCAGTTTTGTGAAGCGAAGCAGTGTTGGTGGTCTCTTCTCACGATTTCCCCCTAGTTTGTTATTGCGTCTCTGTCTTATACATTATGACAAAGGTCCAGTCAACAACAGTCATCGTGTAAATTGATTCACTAATCTTGAACGTAATCATGTTGCTCTAAATTAAATTCATTGAATGTATTATGTGCTGTATTCTATGTTGGTGCTCATATTAATACTCATATCCAGTATTCGAAATTCTAAATTAAACAATGAAATTGTGGAAACCATATCGTACTTTAAAATTCGACATGCGTTACTGTACAAGCGGAATATTTTTTGGTGCACAAATTAGAACCATAAAGGCAGTTAGCTTGCTTCAAAATTATGAAGTGGGCATTGGCTTTGAAAATAAAATCAAGAGAAGAAGGGATTTAAAAGTTTTCACTTAACGAAAACTATCTAAATTTATCAGTTATTAGATACAAAAATGTCGAACAACATGAGTATAATTGCTTCAAATTACAAAATTCTAATGTTTCGGAATTAATTTATTTGGAAATTAAGTACCTACAAGAATGAACAACACCAATAAAAGCAGATTTGTAAGTATCGACAGGTCAGGCGTTTCGAAAGGGATTTTAATTGTTACGTTTATTTGAAAAGCTACGGGGAGTAGCAAAAAATTATTATTTTGGCCAACAAGTTAAAAAATTTGGAAAGCAGTTCTATAAAACACAATTAAATTTAGCTGTCGGTATAGATTGCGGGACGACTGTTAGAATATTTAAATTTCTGGAAGTAATACAATTATTTCAGCATAACAAATTGAATGCTCTTTTTGGCATTAAGATGTTGTTTTGTTTTTACTTAAAACTCATTAGTAAAGTTGCAAAATTCATCTAAATCCCACTTTAAATTAATTAAATTTTTCATTTTCGCTATCCCTAAGAAAGTTTTTAAAGAGTCTCATTACAAAATTATATGTATATGTAAATATCAGAGTGTAATTCCATGTTGTCGTGTTTAATAAGTAAATCTAAGGTCGGCCTTATACTTATATGACATGTTGCAGACATTTTTGTCGCTACATGTTTCCTACACTCGTTGTATAAAAACGTCGTAAACAAACGTTTATAGCTCGTACATCAGTTCGACACATAATGTCGTCGGATGAAGATGCTTTAATGTCATCACTAGTATTGCGAAGGAAAAATAGAAAAAGGAAACAAAAATATTGGGTTTGTCCATACAGTATGACTAACTTTCGTCGAAGTATTTACAAAAGCTGCATCAGTGAGGAAATAATTGAAGATCCGGTGAAGTTTCAGTTATTTTATAGAATGTCTCGAGAGGCATTTACAATACTTTTGGACAGAGTGGAACCTTCTCTTAGGAAAATGCAACACTAAATTTCGGGAGGCTATTACACCAAAGGAAAAGTTAATAATAACATTGCGGTAAATATATATAAAGCAAACTTTATTTTTTAATTATTAACTCTACAAAAAATGCAACTGGTTAGACTGTGGAGATTGCATAGGTGTGTTGAAGGTGTGCGAAGAATGTGTTGATGGCGCCTGAGACGACTCTGAATGAAGCGGCGAAATGTTGTTTGTTTGGTATTGATTAAGGTACGAAGTGTGTGGATTTATTGCAACTGGGAAATATGAATTTGATTTTGGTTTGTACAGTATTTCGTCGATCGTTTGCATGGTTTTCCATTTGAATTGTTTCTCAGTGTTTGTCATTCTGCGTAAGTCTGGTAGAAAGCTTTTCAGAAATGACAAATCAGCATCTTCCATATTTTCAGTTTGATAATTCTTTTCGGAAGCAAAATAATCTACAGCACACTTTTCCAACGGATCCATTTCTTTGCGTTTTCTCTTGTACACTTTTGATATATGTGTTTCGTTATTTACTGACGATTCACTTATCATTTGAGTACATCCATCTTGTTCTTGTTCACTGTTTCCTTCTCCAACCTGTACATCAACATCAAAAGGATCAATGTGAGAGTCTTCTTGAATTATTTATTTCATTGTTGATGGTTTGAGGAGGTGGGATATTACTTTGCTGTTGTCTAGATTTCGTAAATGGTGTAAGAAAATGCAAATAGTCAACTAAATAATACTTCTTCTTTGTTACTGTTGATGATCCACTGGGCTCTTTTTGCCGTAAATAATGTGTATAAGTAGACTTGATATTCTTCCATTTCTCCTTGCACGTAACCCCTATAAAAAATCTTTTTTAGATATTTAACAACTGGGATGCGCTTCAAGCAATTATGTTTTCAATTTATGAGAGGTGTTTGCACAGTTGGACAAATCATGGAAGAAGTTTCAGCTAGTACTTGGTTAAATTTGCAAGGATATACATATGCCCACTCCTAGCGAGTTGCAATTGGTTGAAATAGCTCTCCGCTTTAACGTACTTTGGAATTTACCGAATTGTATTGGCAGTATTGACGGTAAACATATTCGAATCCAATGTCCTGCCAAACAGGATCTGCCTTTTATAACTACGAAAATTATTTTTCACTGCAACTATTAGCTATAGCAGATGCAGATAGTAATTTCATTACAATTGATGTTGGAGATTATGGCAGAAATGGTGATGGTACAGTATTTAAGAATTCAAGTATAGGACGACATTTCAAACAAGGTACATTGAAGATTCCACCACATCCTTTGCCTAACGAATCAGAGGAGCAAGCCTTTCCCTATTATTTTGTTGGAGATGCCGCTTTTCCTCTTTCGAAAAACCGAATGAAGCCTTATCCAGCGCGAGATTTAACGAATGAAAAAGGATTTTAAATTGTAGATTATCACGCGCTCGTCGCTCTGTAGAATATGCTTTTGGTATAATGGTGTCAAAATTTAAATTACTTCAAGAACCTATTCTGTGTTCTCCAAATAAAGTCGATAAAATTTGTATATTACAGAATTTTGTAAGGAAAATAGATGGGAAAATATCAGAACCTTCAGTTGAGACGAGCAACACTGATAGGCAACAGTCAGCGTGGTAAAGATGAAGTGATAGTGCTAAGAAGCAGATTATGTGCTTACGTAAGTGAGCCTTTTGCGGCATTGCCTTGGCAGTCCAAATATTGTATCTAATACATAAATTTATATCTAATGTATTATAAATTAGTACCTATGTATAATAAACTTATAACAATACCTACCAGGTTCATTTATTTCTTTTCCGACTTCATTCCATACCTTCTCTTGTACATGTCGATTCAAATAATCTTCGGCAGTATGATCGTATAAAACATTATACTTTTCAACTATTTGCACAAATTTTATATTAAATGTTGGATTATCTCGCTTCTTGCAACGTCTATTCGCTTGCATTGTTGGAGACAAATGACGCTCAAAATTCGAACAATCGATGTCGTATAATATTTGTTGCAGACAAGTGCTACTTGTGTGCTACGTGCCTGTTTTGTGTACGCGTCGCCGTTCAAAAATGAGTGTTGTATTTCAAACGACATGTCGAAGACATGTCGTTGTCGTATCAAAGATAAATGTCGTATAAGTATAAGGCCGGCCTAAAAGAGACATTTCTTTTAAAATCATTTTCCAATTCAAAAGTAAATTTCTCAGAGGTATATGGACTCCTAAGGCGTCTAAGGATCGCTCGGTGTTGAAGCTATCATTAACAACAGCAAAAATGTGACCTATACCAAACCTTTAGTGAATCAACGCTTGTTCCCATTGTTCTATAAATTGTTTAAGAATAATTCGGCGATAAAGCCTATTACCCATGGCGTCTAATTGCAAGGTATTACTTTCTTAATTAAAAACCCGCTTTTCGCTTGCAAACGCCGATAATATAATGCTCTGCGCTCGTTGTAACTTCAATTGTAATATAGAATGGAAGTACAATAATTACGTTTACATAAAGGGTAATGCGTTACTCAGATTAAAGGTAATTATAGGTAATTCCCTAATAGCAGAAAATAGTCTTTTTAATAGATGTGTGTATGGATATAAATGGAAGCGCTCTTTAAAATGACTACAATATCGTAACACATTGTTATAAATTGCGGAATTCTCGAAATATAAAATGGGTAAAATCAGTTGCATAGAAGCAGTGTCTAAAACAGCTTTTATACTTACAAAAGAAGGCTTGCTACCTCCAAGGGATGTACATAAATTCAATAAAGCTAAATTAATACTACATTTCGTGGCTAACATCTTTGTTACAACTCTAGTGACGATGAATATAATAAATGCTATTAAAGATGGCGATGCAATGTTTTTAAATCAAATGATCTGCATTCTTATTCCTGAAATAAACTTAGTAGCGAAAGGATTAACAATTGTCGTCAATAGGGAACGCTTTCTATCACTTCTAGATGATCTAAATTCAGACGCCTTTAACGTGCATAATGATAAATTAAATGAGCATATTCAGCTAGTGAATAGAAGTGGTGGAATAATGATAAGGATTTTTACGGTATCGATTATTGTGTGTTTGATTGTTTCATGTGTCTTGCCGATAGTCACAAGTCTGCGAATATTAATTCCAAGCCCTATAGAGTTGGGTAGATTTAAAATGCTGTATGAAAATATGCACCTCATTGTTACGACCTACATGGGTATAAATTCTATATGTTTTGATGTGCTTTATGTGTCTATAATGGGCATATGCATTGCACAGTTGAATATATTACGAGAACGACTGATCTATGTGTATGAAGATTCTGGAAGAATCGTCCAAGGAAGATGTAGAACAATAGATGAACTTTTAACTGAATGTGTAATTCTACACGAAACGATAAATGCGTAAGTAATAAGTAATAATAGGGCACCTATATCCTTTGTAATAGTGGCATTGTTATAAAAGTTGTATGTAACGTATACTTAGTATTTTTATTTAAAACCGTTGCCATGTTATCGTGCTATACTGCTTTTCTGTTGCTTCGTTTATTATAGCATTCTACCCCGTCCAATCTTTATCCAACTTTTTTTTGATTGTACACTCCCGGCCATAATTATCTGCCTATCCAAAGAAATTCGCATAAATAAAGGAAGTACTCACTGAAAAAGAAATTGTAGTTTTGCACTTGATAAAATACTCTTAAAACATAGAAATTGGTAGTCTTTATTCAACTATAAAATTTATTTGATACAAAAAAATTAAACCTTCGTTTACACTTGTGGCATTCTCTCTATCAATTTCGTCAGAGTATTGGATTCTACGAGGTAGGCGCCATAAATTCTCGATCTGATAGGCTTATACAAGTTCGAGCGTGTTCAAACTTCTACGGCTCCAAGAGTAGTAGTTTTTAGTAGCCAGCCAGTCGACGTGACTAGTGCATGGAAATGTCTCAGGTAACGAAAATTGAGCACCGCCCGATCATTAAATTTTTAACAAAAGAAAGGCATACGCTTAATTACATCAAACAACGTTTAGATGGCGTTTATGGTGATTTATCTCCTTTATATTCCATTGTAAAAGAGTGAGCAAAATGTTTCCATTTGGGGCAAGAATCCTTTGAAAATGATGAGCGGGCGCTCATCATCGGCTAATTGAACTGATATGGTGAAATGAATTGATGAAATGGTATTAGCAGATCGCCGTTTGAAAGTGAAGCAGTTAGCAGTGATGTCTAACACATCTGAAACGATTATTCGCCCTGCTCTCCAACGTGAACGTCGGGTCGAATGTGCGCGCTCGTTTTTAATCATGTGTGGAGACGACCCGAAACAGATTTTGGAGTCCATTCTCACAGGAGATAAAACAATGTTTCTGTATTATGATCCTCTATCCAAAATGGAATCGATGGAATGGCGGCGACCCGATTAACCTCGTTTCAGAAAGCTGTAATTCAACATTCTGACGAAAAAACTTTGGATTATTTTTACAAGGGTAAGGAATTATTCTTTGGTCGCTGTAATAAATGTATTGAAGTTAGGCGAGATTATATAGAGAAATAAAAATTGTTATATTCCACGAAGTTTATTTTTTCTATATCTGGCCGAGAATTTATGGCGCTATACTACGTATTTCAAGCCAGACTTCTCGTAGTTCTTTCCACAACGATTCCTTGGAAGCCGGACGATTTATTTTCACCTGCATATCGAGTTCCTCCCACTATGGGTTAGCATCTGGAGTTTGAGGAGGCCACTTCATTATTTTGATATTGCTTTCGCGTTCCACCGATTATAGATATTCGTGGCACATTATTATGTTGAAATATAAAATAGTTACCCATTATTCTCCTTCCAGAAGATTTGTTAAGTAATACACACTTTAGAACCTCACTTTGTACACCAATGGATTACACTGGCGATTCTTTATATGAGGTTTTTCTCTATTAATATTACAGATTTGTAGGAAGGTTTTGCGTCATTCTTGCCCCTCCTCTATTTATACAGTACACTTGCGGGTGCTTCATTATCTGCACTGTGGTTCTACAATGGACCATTATGGTAAGTGCATTTACCCCAAGGGATTATTTTTATAATTTTTATAATTAAACGGGAGTAAAAAAATGTTTTACTTCGATATTATCAACGTTCTAGGTTGTCTGAAGTCTGAAGCTATTTTTAACTGTTTACACTATCGTACGTATTACGTTAGGGAAACAATATACCTGTTGCCAATCGAAACTGATTTAATAACTGCGTACGTATCGAACAGAGAGAGAGCGATATTGTGGTGGGGACGTTAAGTGGTACCGCTCACCTTGTGACGTATACCTGAAGTAGTCTCTTTTCTGTTAAGTATGTATACAGGTCTTGTAAAGCGAATGCGTACAGCAAAAAATGTGGGTGTTAGTCCGAGCAAGTAAGGGCGTACATACTTGCGCGTGAGCAGAGAGGGCGCGACGACGTGATTAACTTGTGATCTCCAATCGCTGAGAGGGAGCGGGTGACTTACTATTTTTTTGCTGTACGTGTTCGCTTTACAAGACCTGTATAGCTATTGTAATGTAACAATTTACAACATCGAAAGCAATCATTAGCGCCACGTGTAATGCGTTCATCCATCAACGTATGTCCACTCATTCAACACCAAAATTCCTTTGGGCTTCTTCCTCAAGGTTTCCAACTCCTTCTGTAGCCGATGTACAGCAACGATGATATGGGAACGGCTAAATAACTTGTCCGCTGTACATTTTCTTCACATCTTAAATCTTCAAACTTAATGTAATGTTTTCCTACAACAATTTACAATATAAATTCAGTCGTATCTCTGTCCTAATATCGTGAATTAAATATTTCTGGTCAAGAAATGGCCGTCCGTTAGGGAGGTTGCTCGTAGTATCATATATCAGAGATCATAGAGTTACATTTCAAAATGGATAACCCTCCTGACAGTTTATCCTCAAAATTTAATCTATTTTCAGAATAGGAAAAATTAATTGCAATTTTATACTAGATTGAAATTCGAAAGGCATATCCTAATTGGCCATAATAAAACAATCGTTAGCGCGAACAAAGGAGTAAAAGGAGGCTTATAATTTTCTGGGTCAAACAGCCGTTGTATCTACACGTATTTGTCTAAGTGTTCTTTTACAAGCATCTAGTGATTAAATTCAACGTTAATTACGAAGTGAGAGTCAAGTTTGACAATTTCAAAATACGCGGGGTTCGTGTATGTAAAATATAAACATAGTGTTTATATTGAAGCTTGAGGTTAGTTTTCTCTTTTCAAATTGAATTAATTTAAAACGCCGAAAGAGTGTCTAGGGGACACTCCTGGATCTACAGACCGTACAACTGATTAATGAATTTTGATAAATCAATTTTTCTCCTTATTTATAACATTACATTGTCAAATCAGATTTGGTTGACAACCAGTATACAAAAAACTATATTATCAACGCTATTTAGAAATTTATTTTTGTATCTGCCAGAAAAAGAAAACAAATCCTTACTAGACATCAATCGAGAGAAATTATATTCAAATTAAGTTAAAGGAAATTTACAATTCAATTTAATCTTCTCAGTGTTTAATATTTAATTTCTTATCCAATATATTTGTACTTTTTAAATATCAATTCAGGAAGTATTGCGTATGACTTGAAATGTACTTCCTCTAAAAATATTGACCCTCAGAAGTTTACCTGAGAAAACAAACACATCGTCTATACATTGTGTTTGCACTATCATAAAAGGGATATTCATTATTATGGTTTTATGAAAAAAAATGTTTATGCAAGTTTTTGCTTGTTTTCAAACCTGCAAACAACATTAAACTTTTAAAATGAATTTTTCGATACTGCGTAAAATAGCCATTTCTTTATTTTTTTAATAGAATTTTTATTAATCTATTAAAGTTATAATAATAGATAGTTGCACTGATCGTAATGCTTTTCACATAGTGTAGGCGAACCACTATTAACGAATGTAAAGTAATTTTAAAAAATTTCATTATGGAACCGCATAATTACATTGCGTACAAATATTTCTAAAATATTTCAGGAGCATAGAAGTGTTTTGGAATATCTTATAAACGGCATTCTTTTTTTTGTCAGTTTTTGTTCCCTTGCAACATATAATTTCTGGCGATTAATATTTTATGAAATATTCGATGGCCATATTTAGGAAATAACGTATGACAAAAACAGCTGTTATTCTTTGCTAGAAAAGTGACACGATTATTTAAATACATTTGCTACTTATTGCGTTTATTAATGTTTAGCTCCAAACATTTTCTTCATTTTAGGGGGAACAAACTACTTCTAACATCATACATCTCATTGCTTATACTTTCGTTACAACTTCCCAATTGGCTGTTTACCATTGGCTTGGCAACGAAATTAGTTTTAAGGTAATATACATGCAAAACTTAAACTCGGAACTTCACACATTCTATGTATACATGTACGCACGAGGAAATCTAATTAGGATATCCTCATTTGTACATTTTTGTCGAGTTGATTGCTGCAAACGCCTTACGATTCAGTTCACACATTTTATTTCTAAGTAAAATTACTTGACATATTTCATATACAATGACAGAACGTATAGAGCTTCATATTTTATACATTGTGAATTAGCCTTCCATTATTCTATTACTAATATCTTGTTATTTTAATAAAACACCGAAATTTTGATCAATCACTTTGTAGAAATTTTATTCAGTGCATTAGCAGTGCAATCAGGAGTTAAGGGCAACATTTAACTTATACTGAAGTTCCAAAGATGTACTGAAAGTAAAATGGAAAGGCATTCATTATAACTCGGTTTAGGATAATTGTGTACTAAAAAACATCAAAATATGCATGCGAATATGCATTGAAATCAACTTTGTAAGATAAATACCAATTTTGTATATTAACGCATATTTATTTTTCCGTTAAAAAACACAAACAATTTTGTGGTATACAGGTATAGAGAATCTTACATAAACTTAATCTAAAATTTTATGTCTGATAGACTTTCTATATCCAAGAAGCAATTAGGTATTTATTTTTAGTATAACTGGAAACGATGGAAATATCAAAATATTTCAGATGAATTGGCACCAATTTAATAAATTTTCCCAAGTATGCATCGTTGCTGCGGTTACCGGTGAGAAACACACACAAAGTTCATGATAAAGTTCGTGTTAGCAGACCGCCAGGTGAAGATTAGAGAGATTGCTAATATGGTAAACATCTCAGTTGAACTTGTGCAAATCATCCTTCACGAAAAGTTGAGTATGAGAGAGCTATCGACGAGATGGGTGCCGCGTCTGCTGACGATCTATTAAAAACGGAATCGCGTGATGACTTCAAAGCAATGTTTGAACATGTTTATGCGCAATACGAGTGAGATTCTGAGGCGTTATGTGACTGTGGATACATCACTACACGCCAGAAACCAAAAGTCAATCGGGCTTTTCTAGGCGAACGTGCACCAAAGAAGGTGAAGATGATTTCATCAACCGGAAAAGTCATGGTGACGATCTTTTGGGATTTGCAAGGCATAATTTTCATTGATTATTTAGAGAAGGGAATAACAACCACGGGACAGTACTATGCTGATTCATTGGACCGATTCGAAGCTGAACTAAAGAGAAAAATGTCCCACCTAGCGAAGAAAAAAATTCTCTACTATTATGATAACGCCCTGGTTCACTCAATGGTAGACAGCGAAGTTAGTACAGTTACAGTACGAATTGGTGCTCCATTCACCACATTGGCCCCCCGTGACTTCTTTCTTTGTCCGAACTTGAAAAAATGGCTTGGCGGAAAGCTGTTCACGTCAAATGAAAAGGCTATTGCCGAAACAGAAGCCGATTTTGCAGATTTCGACGAATCCCATTATTTGGATGGTTTAAAAATGTTGGAAGATCGCTGGGATTAAGCGTATAGAGCTACAAGGAGATTATCTTGAGAAATAAATTTACTAAATGCAAAACAATTGCGTTGTCTTTCTTAACACAGGTATTCATCGTACCATCCTCGTAAAAAGCTCAGTATTGCGAAATTAGGCAACTAAGATTTTTTATGTTCTTTGCTTGTCGTAAAAATAAAAACTATCGCCCTTTAAAAGCATTTAAAAGGTATAAAAAAGGTATAAATGAGTGATTTAGCTCTATACTGGCGCCTACTTCAACGTGTTGCAAAAGTTATGTAGAGCGAAATGGGTATCACCTTTGTGATTGATTGATGTATTACTGTACTTAGATAATTTATTTTATTTCAGAGTAACAAGATTATAGAAGCATGTTATCTCTCTAAATGGTACAAGATGAATCGAAGATCACAAACAGCTCTTCTGCTTTTAATGGAAAGAGCCAAAAGACCTTTAGTCATAGAAGTATATAAATTAGTATTTATTTCATTGGAGTCTTTAGCAATGGTAGGTACCTGATGGTTCTAGTTACAATGTGAATATATAGTACTTTCAGATACTTCGATGGTCTTATTCCCTCTTCGCATTAATTAAGGCAAGATACAATTAAATAATTACTTCACTTGTTGTGTGTAAGAATATTGTAATTTCAAAAATTGTGTTTGTTTGTTTTAATTATGCCAAGGAATTAAAATAATCTGCAGGCTCTGGTTTCGAATTCACTAAAACTGAAATGTGAAAGTCGAATGCTTCAATTAAACGATTATACGCAATTTTACTATTTTCTTCTGTGAAGGCTAACATCGACTTTCGCACATAGTTTACTAATATTCGTATTCATTTATTTATTCCCAACAGGTTACAAACCCAAGTGCAGGAATCGTATAATAAACAAAATCTATGTGAATACACAAATTGTATATAAAAACATATGTATGTATATAGAGGGAGTCATGTGGCTGTGCCTTTGTAAAAAGAGATTTTTCAAAACCACTTTTTCTTGTTATGATGTATAACAAAATTATATTGAAACCTATTGCATAACTTCGTAGTTACCCAAGGTTGTGTGTTATGCTATACATTGTTACATTTTTGCAATCCTCGTTAAATTTGAAGGCAAAATGTAATCAGCTACTACTGCCTGAAAACTAAGCGTTTCAGAGTCATTAGGGTTTTTTTGAAAAAGTTGACATTACAGAAACAATTATTTGTTCGGAAGTGTCAAGGCGTAATTTTTGGTACTTAGATTAGGCGCTTGTGTGGTTCTGATGTTAATGATATGCGCGTAATATTGTAAGTTGGTAGGGCATATTTTTCTTAAAAAAATCATATTTTTAAACAGAAACTTGGTCAAGAATGGAGCGGACCCTTGCTAACAGGAATTCTAATGAATATCAACGGGATACTTTGCAAATGGTAAATTAAATATGTGTGTTTGCAAAGTTTATGTAAATCTCGCATTTTCTAACTAAATAATAAGACAGGCCAACAAAAAAAATATTTGTAAAAACTTTTTAAACAAATACATCCAAATCTTACGTACTGTTGGGTGCTGAAACCGTATCTGGTATCAGTTTTTTTGTATCACCCTCAGTTCTCTCACAGTATGACATTGATTATATTTTAACATGGGGAAAATTGGATATATACAAAATAAAGACATTTAACTCAAACCCTACTTTTATTTAATTAGGCTACAATCTTTATCTACCACAACATATACCACCCCAATACAAATATTTTAGGTGCCTAGCTTTTTGTATTTCCTTTCCCTTTTCTCTGTAAACCTTCTTATACAGCTTTTTTTACGATGCGATGCATTTTGTTGTTCTCGATGAAGTGACCAACAGTAATCACCCATCATGTTGATATTCCACCGTTCCTGATACCGTTTCTCCATCACCTTTATGTCCTGATGGAACCATTCCCCCTGTTCTTCACTCACATCGCCCAAACTTTCAGGAAAAAGGTCAAGATGATTGTGCAAGAAGTGGACTTTAAGGCTCATCAGACATCCCAGATTTTTGAATCTGTCAATCATATTAGCTACGATAAGTTTATAGTATGGGTCTTTCACATTGGCCAAAAAATTAGTCACAACTTGCATAAATGATATTCAATCCTCCTTTTCCTTTGTAGTCATCCTTGCTTCAAAGTTGGAATCGAACATCATTTTACGAATATCAGGCCCAACGAAAACGCCTTCTTTCAGCTTGACTTCTGATAAATGTAGAAATCTTTCACACAAATATTTAAAACATTCACCATCTTTAGGCAAGGCAAATTGTTTCATTAAGCCTAACTTTATGTGTAGAGGTGGTAGAAGAACCTTTTTTCGATCTACTAAAGGTTTATACAATATGTTCTTCTCGACAGGTGTTAAAGTTTTTCTTACGGGCTATTGTTTTGTAGACCAATGTCGATCCATTGCTCTGCTGTCCCACTCACATATAAAACATGGAAACTTTGTAAATACCTTTTGTTGAACGAGGATCATGCAAACAACTTTCAAATCCCCACGTAGCATCTAATCGTGAGCCGGATAGTTAATTTTTTGTAAAATCTTGTCAAGATTTTCGTAAGTTTCCATCATATGGATTGAATGAGCAACAGGCAGTGAAGCATAAGTATTTCCATTGTGTAAAAGAACAGCTTTTAAACAAGTTTTTGATGAGTCTATAAAAAGCCTCCAATCTGCCTTCTTGTACTCAATGCCAAATTCGTTCATTAGACAACCTATATCATGGCATTAAACCAAATCCTCTTCCTGCTTGAAAAACTGAGCAAACGGTTAATCTCTTGTTCTATATTGGTAAATAGATGTTCCAGATGTCAATAAATGTTTTTCTTTCAGCCTAGAACCAAGCAATTCTGCTTTTTCCTTAGTCAAACCCAAATATCTCACTAAATCATTTAACTCAGCTTGTGTAAACAACTGCGGTTTTAAATTTTCTGGAGAACATTGGAACTCATCATCACCCGGTCGACTTCCATTAGATTCGGGTTCACTGGACTGTAAAACGTCATCAATAAACTGAGGTGTCTCAGGGACAGGAAGTCACGGTCCATGTCCTACCAGCCGAATAGCTGAATTAAGGTTAGGGTAAACAATTACTTTCTTATTTCTGGAGTTATACCCAGAAACATCAACGCTGCAAAAATAACAATCATTTGAATGATTTTTTTGTCCGACATTTTTCTTGATCATCGATTTTTACACCAAAATATGCAAAGTATACTTTTTTTACAAAGTCAGTAATTTTTTTTTGATGTTTTTAACTTTTCGCGTTTTGAATATTAAAATGTGAAAAATTGGTGGGTGATACAACTTTTTTATTATTATTCTCGGACTCAGCACATCTAAAAATATAAGAATTAGATAAAACTAGTAAAAAAGTTTTTTTATCGTTGGCCTGTGTAATCCATTAATATCTACACGCGTGGTCGCCTCAGAACTAAATTTCTCAGACTCGAATAGGGAGAACTTTACATCGAAATAAGCTTAAACCAAAAAACCATTCATGTTAGCCACAGCTTGGTGATAATTTGAGGCGGTCGGAATACTCCAAAACAAATCACCTGGTCAGATGGATGAATTTACCAATACTGGAATCCTTAACAGAAAAACGGAGCATTATTAACCAGTACAGGATACCACACACAATAGTGCAAGAAAACCACAACATCGCTTTGGATTAGATGTTTGGATGTGCATTTTGAAGAATCATAGGATCAGTTGTGTACGAAGAAACATTAAATTGAGAGAGATGCTTAAATCTTCTTCGCGCGTGCGCGTCTAACTGCATAGATAACAATATTCCATTAAATCAACTACAGCATTTATGATGGCAACAAGACGGGGCCGGCGCACCAGCTCACAATTGTGAGGAATTACTTAAATTAAGAGTTTCTAAATCGTTGAGTTGGAAATAGTGGGGTGGCCAGCGAGATCTCCTGACTTAAGTCCTCTGGATTTTGGATTATGGGGAGTTGTTAAAAATATTACTTAAAGTTGATGTCCCACAAAACACTGAACAACTTCGAAGTAGACTTTCGAATGTCGATGTAATTCCTGGATGAACCATATAAAAGGCCGTTAAAAGTGCCGAAATGCGCAATACTCGCGTCTGGGCCAAATTTAATTCTGACGCCACTAAGCGTGATATGTTGTCGGGTAATTATTTATTTAGAAAATACAATATTTACATAAACACACCTATAATTGACAACTTTTTATCAATATCAGAAACATGTGGCTGTTGTCGTTCTGGATACAGTTCTAAATATTTTGTGCTTGCCATTGTTGTGTTTCGGTTCAATGAATAAAAAACACTCCCGTTTTTCTTCGTTGGTGTACGACACCTTCTATTACTAATGTTTGACAGTTTAAAAGTTCATAGCTCTTATTTAATCTTAAAATGTATTTTCCATCAATTAAAGTATAATATCAAAAACTTTTGCCAACATGTTATACATGGTTGTAGTCAGAATAAAGACTTTCTGACGATGTCAAAATCCAATATGGCGCCGATAAGAAATAAGAAAGTTGATGATGGCCAGAAAGAACGGGAATGTCACATAAAAATTTCGACCACACCATCAAATAGAGGATCGAAGATGTCCTCGAGGATACGTTTTTGGTTTTTCTCCGCAAGACTAAATAAAGATGCTAGAGGTTAAAGAAGAACATGAATTTTTTCTTTTTTTTTTCTTTTATCTCAAACGTCGTTTGTCACAAGTTCATTTTTTCTTCTGGTTTATAACAGACACAAAATTTAGCAACTTTTCTAAATTTAAACGTACTCTCTCAAATAAAGAGCGAGATCTCCATGGTGAGGGTCGAAAATGAACCAGCTTGTATAGTAGTGTTACAAGAGAGAAATTGTTTTTTGAGTAACGTTCCCTCGGAATTACCGTCGGCTGGAGATACATTTACCTAACAAAGCCTC
Organism: Dynastes maya; assembly: GCA_029619315.2. Taxonomy (NCBI): domain Eukaryota; kingdom Metazoa; phylum Arthropoda; class Insecta; order Coleoptera; family Scarabaeidae; genus Dynastes; species Dynastes maya. Next base: position 56,197,333 of record JAROYE020000003.1, on the reverse strand, counting down.
GGACCCGGAGAGAGGGGAGCCACATGGCTATATAAACTGGAGAAGTCACATGATGCCAATGACAACGACCGTCGATGTTGTAAATTTTAACACTATAATATATTTTGCATAAATATACAAAGACTAACATTAACTGCCTAAATCCTATAAATACTACAAAAAGAAGGTTTATTACCTTTCGGTTGTTTTCTTAAATTAACTAACCATGCATTTTATAGTCTACACTTACGAATGTAGTACGCATAATTCACAATATTTCAAATTTATAGTGGTATCAAATTAATGTTGATAATACAGTGTTATCGTATCAAACAGTTTGTGTTCCCAACTCGAAACAATTATTACGAAAGGATTGACACTTCTTAAGAACAAGAAATGTTTCATCTCCTCCTTAAACTCTTTGAACTCAGATGCTTTACGGATGCACTATATGGAAACTAGCGAACATGTTCCTTTGTTGTATAAAAGCAGTAACTTAATGTGAAGGTTATTACAATATGAAATAAAACGCTAACTTTATGTGCTGAAATAATTACATATCCAGCAGAATGTAGTTACTTGAACATTTAATCTTCATTATCTATCAAGCGAACTTCACGTTTTTTGTTAAATTCGCCATAAGGCATGGAAGGTACCTTCCGTGATTTCTTGACATATCCATTGGTCTGTAAATAAAAAGTGTTGTTTACAAATACCCTCAGATTTTGTTTTCAATTAACCCGCTGGTAACATTTATACATGGAAAGCAATGGTAGTCAGCAGTATATTGTTAAGAAAATCTAGTAGCAAATACTATAGATCCTAGTACTTATTATGCAACGCGTTTGTAATGTCAGCAAATTTTGTATAGTATAGAAATACTGTTGTGTTTAGTATATTCTATATACATAAGTACAAAATGAAGTTGTTAATAGAGTTTGAAGATAATCGAATTGTAAGAAATAGTAAATATGCTCCTGGACAAAATTAACGCACCATTTTACTAAACTTAAGTAATCACATTAATGAAAATAAGATTAAACTAAATTACAATGAAAACTTACAAATTGTGTTTATACAATCATTTCAGAAAGAAATCATCGAAACATGACCTGATTTTAAATCATTAAACACTTCTTTTGTTGAAAATGAATGAGATATGAAAACGAAAATCAAAGTGAAAAACATTTAAAAATGGATCCAATGTGACGTTAGTACCTTATAGGTTCTCCTCTACTCCTAATTACCGCATTCGTAGGCCTTAACATGCTGGCGATTAAATTTTCAATGGTATGCTTGGGGAATATTCTCCCATTGTTCAATTATTGCATCCACCCGTTGATTGTGGTTGGTAGGTGGGTTTTTTAAAGATGGTCCCATTAATACTCAATGGGGTTGAGGTCGGGACTGTTAGGTGGCCATTAACGGAATATCGACAGCATGCAGGTAGTCAATAAGCTCTGCAGTCCCGTTGAGACGCGCATTGTCTTGCATGAATAAAAAATTAAGATCCACAAAAAGAGCAAATAGTATTACTGGTTCAAGAACGATGTTATCCAGGCAATAATTCGCGTTTATAGACCTCACACGTATAGGGACCAACTCTGTATGAGTACCAGCAGATGCCCCCAAAACATTGCAGAGCCACTAGCAAACGGAACCTTTGGAGAAATGTTCAAATTTGCAAATCCCTCTCCTTCCCTTCCCCAGACATGCTCACGTCAGGAGGTTTTAAGCTAACCCCCGTTTTTTCAGAGAATAAAACCTTTTTCATTAATAGACCAATGTTGATGATTTCTGGCAAAACGCAATATCTCAACTTTGTGCTCTCTGGTAATTGTTTCTTTACTGGTCTCCTGCTCCTTAATTTGGCTTCATTTAAACGTCTTCTGATTGTTCGAGACGATATCACAGCATTACGAACCGCTGATAACTCATTTTTTAACACATTACACTGGGGAACAATTTGTAACACAATTTCTGTTGAGTTTGGTTTTTGAGCTGTTTTATAGTTAATTAGGCATGCTGGTTTCAAAACTGTAGTTAGTTTTCTTCCACCACGTCAAGTTTCATCTCTACACCTTATGAAAATGTGACCACTCTCCGCGAAATCGAGCATGGATCATAGGAAGCACTATTGCTCTCCTATTGGCTGACACAAACCTTCTCCGATGGGCGCCGGGTGAATGACGCATAGGAGAACCGCGGGAGGTTTATACTAGTCAGGATTTGTTCAGTTACGCCTGAGATACTGTAGTGAGACGTTGTGTGCTGCTCTGAAACGGTGCAGCCCATTCCAACGTGGAGTCTGAGTTCTTGTTTATATACAAGGTTAGCAGTGCTTAGTGTTTATTTATATATGAACTGAAACCTTTCTTTATGTCTACCTCTGCTAGTTCACGTCGTAAGTGCTTAAACAGCCCCGATTCGTTTTGTTACATATGTGGCAGATTTACCATTTCCAGTCAAATGACAAACATCAGTACATTTGTCAGGCAAGTCTATTTTACCTATTTTAGAGTGAAAATTGGTGATCAAGATCATGGGCCCCTCACAAAGTGTGTAAGCAGTGTGTTGAGCGTTTACGGATGTGGGGCAAGGGAACACGTGATAAACTTCCATTTGGTATACCTATGATTTGCCGAGAGCCCAGAGATCATTCAAGTGATTGTTACTTTTGTATAGTGAATACGTCAGGATATAACAAGAAAAACAAATGTAAAATAGAGTATCCTAGTTTACCATCAGCTATACGCCCAGTGCCTCATTCGGCCGAAATCCCAGTGCCAGTTTTCAGTGAATTACACTCTGTGGAAATACGGGAATACGAGTCTGGTGAAGATCAAAGTGACCCCAACGATGAAGATTTTGAAATTAAAGATGATTCCGTTCGTAATGGATTTGACCAGCATGAGTAGAATGATTTGGTACGAGATTTAGGACTATCCAAAAAAGCTTCAGAGCTTATAGCATCAAGACTGCACGAGAAAAACTTGCTTGAAAAGGGAGTTAAGGTATCCTATTTTCGATCAAGAGAAAGTACGTTTCTACAATACTTTCGAAGTGATGATGGATTTGCGTATTGCCATAACGTACATGGTTTAATGGAAAAGTTGGGAATTTCAGCCTATAACGCAACTGAATGGCGACTGTTTATCGATAGCTCAAAGCGGAGCTTGAAGTGTGTTCTCCTCCACAATGGAAATTTATTTGATTCAGTCCCGATAGGCCATTCAGTTCGTTCGAGTGAAGAATATGAAGACATAAAGAGAGTCATTGATTTGTTGCAATACCACATGCACCAATGGATCATTTGTGTTGACCTTAAAATGGTTAGCTTCTTTCTTGGCCAACAACGCGGATATACCAAGTATCCCTGCTTTTTGTGTATGTGGGACAGCAGAGCTCGTGAGAAGCATTGGGTGCAGTCGAATTGGCTGCCACGATCTGACCTGAAACCTGGTGATCCAAACATTGTACATCAGCCACCTGTCGACAGAAAGAGCATTATATTTCCACCTCTGCATATAAAATTGGGTCTCATGAAGCAATTCGTTAAAGCTTTGCCAATTGAAGGAGACTGTTTCAAGTATCTCATTTCGCCATTTCCTAGCCTGTCATTTGAAAAGATAAAGGCCGGTGTTTTTGATGGTCCACAGATTCGGCAGCTTGTTAAAGATGAACATTTCATCGGAACAATGTCAGAAAGTGAAAAGGAAATAGACGAGCGCAAAATTACGCCAAAATTGTCCAGCAACTCTTGGAGAGCTTGAAACTGCTAGGTTGCAACATGAGTACCAAATTGCATTTTTTACATAGCCATCTTGCTAACTTCCCGGAAAATCTTGGTGCAGCAAGGTGAGTGATTTCACCAGGATTTGAAGGTCATGGAGGCACGGTAGATGGGATGCACATATGATGGCTGACTATTGTTGGAGCATCAAGCGAGAATGTCCACAGATTAAACATTCCGGAAAAAGCTATAAGCGAAAATTTTTGCCTTAATTAGTAATTACCGTTCGATAAAAAAACAACTATTCATATGAACACAATTTAACTTGCAGTAACTATTATAGCCTTTGTATGAATAAAATTATTCTTTATAAACAGTATATTTGGTAAGTTTTTACTTTATATGCACAGTTTGTATGACTTTTGAGGGTATCCTGTAGCTTAAAAAGTTGACGTGATTGACAAAAACTGCGGTTATTTTTGGATCCAGAGGCCAAAAGTTAGTTGAAAACAAGTCACAGATTTAAGACAACGAAATTGCTGTTCCCCGGTGTTATTAATGATCCTCCAGTTTCTAAGGAGTGGATTGTCTTAGAAAATGGTCATCCCTTTGATTGGTACATCGTTTTCACCCTTAAGTTTAGAAATATTATTTATTAAAGTTTACAACACCCAAAGTATTAGCTTATTATTTTACTATGTAGTTCATATTAAAAACACATATAGCGTAATTTACTACGTATATTTAGTAAATAGAAGCTTGTCTGGGCAAAATATTGCGTAAGCGCGTAGGAAGTGGGGAATTCACAGTTGGGGTGATAAATACTTATCTGTTTATTTTGTAGCGTGGTCACAGAATAAGCTTACATCATGGAAAGATAGCCTGTACTATAATAAGATGTAGTATCTACAAATAAATAAATTAAAGTGTGAATTACTGTAGGACTGTAAGCAACGTAACAGTTTGCTTACGTTGCCTATTGGCGTACAAGTAATTTATTTATTTGTAATTACTTACTGAGTTTTGAACAATTACCAAACCATTTCAACCATATTCAAACCAAATTTCTTGTTGTGCCAATAGATGTCTCTTGAATTTCCCTTTGGCATCCGTTGGGATAAGGGGAGTAAAGTAAGTCCAGGCTGACTTGCAGTGCCGTACACTGATCATAGCTAAGGAAGATTGAAACACGTGTCTGTGCGTCAGCAGATTAGCCTACCAAACGCTGCTTTTTAACGCCTGCAGTTGCGGCGTGCGTTTGATCTGACGATGTGAGTTAGATATATTATCAGTATTATATCTGGTACGTATTACAAACAGTGCTTAAATAGTGAACTCTAATATATTTCATTACTTTAATAACAATGGGTTATTTTAAATAAGAGTATATATATAGAGCTTGCATTGCAATACAATATAGTAGAAAATAATAAAATAGGTAAGTATTGTTAACTCTCTTATGTATTAAATTTTACTATATCAAATTATATCAACAACAAAACGTTAATACCTTAGTACTTTAATATTACGATGTGTCCCGTACATTCTGCCATATTTTATTAAATTGTGAATTACATACACTAATTTAGTAAAACCAGCAATAACGCTGCTGCAATAAGTATGTTGTAGCAAGTACTAACCTGGTGAGTTGTCACATATTTCACTAGAAATTCTCTTACTATCTACTATAATTCTAGTTGTGAAGACGATATATTTTTCTCTGTGTAAGGGTAAACAATATAAAACCAAATAATTTCCAATTTTGTATTTAAAAGGCATCCCTCATGAGTACGTGCAAACATTGCTGAAGCCAAAAGTTTTCAAAAAGCTTTATATGCAGTAAAATTTTCACTTAACTAACGAAAATGTAGCTATTTATTTCTATCTGCTTCAAATGGACATATTTGAATCTTCCTCCACAGCAACTCCCCGCATTTGACCCTAATTTCCGTAAGCTGGCGTATCTACCCTACATTCATGGTGTTACTGATCGTATTAACAAGATTCTCTTCAGGAACAACATAAAAACCATCTTCAAACCCAATTTCAAGCTCTCGGACTATTTTCCCATTAAAAACCGCAAACATCTGGAAGCCCCTGGTGTCTACCAGAGTCCATGTTCGTGCGGTAGTGTGTACATCGGTGAAACTAAACGATTGGTGGGCACTCGTGTTACCGAGCACGAGCGTTGTACGTGTAGCCGGGTTCGCGTTGGGTGAGCATAGACTGGGAACTGGCCACCAAATCCAATTTAACTCTACCTGCATATTCCCTCGCAACCCTCGCTGCTATAGTAGAAGTCCGTGAATCGATAGAGATTTTTAATCATTGCAACAATTTAATTCACGAAGATGGCTATTCCTTACATCACACATGGAAGTCCTAACTGATCAAATCTCCTAGCAACTACCACGCTTCAGTGATCCATAACATTTCCGTCAGTGTCCATAACAGTCTCCAGTCAGTGTGCAGTAAGAGCCCTGAAGATATCCTATAGGAGTGTGGACGAAACGTCGGCAAAGGCTACGACAATCACGGTTGTAACCCGGAAACCAAGAGTATAGTGTTACTGTCGACCGCAAAAGCCTACGTAACGGACAGTGTCAAACAGTTTGGTATCTGACACTATTTAGACCCCGAAACAAAGAACTTTTATATCAGAGTGTAAAATTTAATGTATTCTGTCACATTCTGTACATTGAATTTTACACTAAGTATGTGGATGATATATTAATCATTTGGTCAGGAGGTAACTTGGATTTGCGAGAATTTCTGTTTTATATTAATACTCCTCATAATTCCATCAAATTTACATTAGAAACTGAAAGGAATAATAGAATCAATTTTTTAGACGTCACTAATTAAAAATTAGAAGGAAGTCAAAAACTTGTTTTTGACATTTATAGAAAGCCTACTCACAATGGCATCACCATGAGTTTATGAGTATTCGAACCATCCACACAGTCATAAATACGCTTCTTTCTTTAATTGCTTGCACAGACTGGTGATTATGCCTCCTTTTCGAGAACCATTTAATAAAGAATTAAATATAATAAACAAATAGCCTTAAAAAACACTTTTATCTAAGCATAATAGATAAACTTTTACACAAGATACAAAGTAGACAAATGGAAAGGAACGTTTATTTAGATCAGACTATCGTACCAACGATAAGTATTATGTATCTATTCCCTTTATAGGTCCATTTTCTTATTCCACTGCCAGTAGTTTGAAAAACCATTTCAATGTTGTTTTCAGAGCGACCCACCTTTTACGAAACGCACTGCTAAATAATGAAGACAGTGATGAAAATGTAAAAAAGAAGGGGGTTAATAAACTTACCTGTGGGGCTGCCAATATACGTGGGGTATTTTTTAAATAAGGTCCGTTCTTTAATAAGAAGAAAAATACTGTAAATATCATAACAAATTTTTTTCCATGTTCTACATACTATCTACCTTTCTACATAATTTCCATTTTTGTTCAAATATTTGTCATATCGCTCAACAAGTTTTTTGATTCCGACGTTGAAGAAATCTGCCGCCTGTGAAGAAACCCAATCCATAACTGCAGTTTTCACATCTTCGTCGTCGTTGAACCGTTGACCAGCAAGGAACTCCTTTAAGTACCGAAACAAGTGAAAATCACTGGGTGCAAGGTTTGAGCTGTAAGGTGGAGGTCTAATCAGGTCTCTTGGATGGGAACAACTGGATTATCCACCTTATAGTCCAGACCTTGCACTCAGTGCTTTTCACTTATTTATTTCGACATTTAAGGGAGTTCCTTGGTGGTCAACGGTTCAACGGTGAAAACTGCAGCAACGGATTGGGCATCTTCACAGACGGTAGATTTCTTTGTCGTCGGAATTAAAAAACTTGTTGGGAGGTACGTTAAATGTTTGAACAAAATTGGAAATTATGCAGAAAAGTAGATAAAAGTATGTAGAATATGGAAAAAATAATTTTAATGATATTTACACTATTTTTCTTATTAAAAAACGGACCTTATTTGAAAAATACCCCTCATAATTATGTTGGTGGGACCTACCGGAATATCGAGACACGTATCAAGGAACATATTAGATGCCTACAACCGATTTCCTCATGTTTCTCACACTTCATACCATTAGTGCTGAGAACAATTTCTCCATCCTGCATACAGCTAACAAAGGCATTGTTCTGAATAGCCTTAAGTCTCTCGAGATTTTGAGGCGGTAGTTTATGAACGCAAACAACCTGCAGTTACACTTCAAAGCGACCTTTATATTTCAAACGCTACTAGAGTCATGATCCCTGTCGTGTGTGGTTCCTAATCTGTTATGGTTACTACCTACCCATTATATACCAACAGTAGATGTCTCTCAAGTATTAATTTTTAAACAAATATAAGTAAAGTTGGCCACGCGCGCCAACTGGCAGCTGCGTCGTATCTATACAGTTACATACAAGCCTCAGTGTAGCTTCGACCTTCCATTAGCGCGGTACGTGTTGTTTAGAAATGTTGCGTACGTCGCGCAAACGACCCAAGGCGGACCAAATTAGAGAATTTTTAGCCGAAATTCCTGACTTAACGTATGATGGCGCTAAAATTGAATCTGAAGTATGTAATGTCCCGTTGATGAGTTGGTCCAAAAGGGACTGTCTACGGCACGTAAACAGTTAACGGCATGCTTCAAAAAATACTTGCACACGAGACTATGACAAATTTATATTTAATTTATGTGTTACTTTTATTGTATGTAATATACCGTTCAATTTACCAGACAAGGAAATATTTGTCTTGTTTTGGAATAACTATTCGGAGTACAAATTACCAAGACGGACGTCGTTACGAAGGATAGTGCCATCTGCTCGTCAATATGTTGAAAAAAGAATTAAATCGGAGTTGAAAGAAAAAAAATTGTGGTTATGTGTGGACGAAACGACAGATCGTAAAAGACATTCGGTCGTTAATATAATGGCACGTAAAATGGAATCGCATCAATCGTCACCTTCAATTCTATTAGCTTCCAGACGAATACAATAATGTACTGCCCAAGTAATTGTAAAGTTAGTGTTAAATACATTGGAAAAGTTTGAACTTTCAACAAACCAACTGTTGATGTTTATGAGTGATGGTGCCGCAAACATGGTTTCTGTAGGCCGGTCTCTTAAAAAGCATTCTGTTAACTTGTTACACATTACGTGTAAAATCCATGCTCTCAATCTTGTGGCAGATGGTATCAGAAAATGTTATCCTGAGGTAGACGCTTTAATAGCGCATACAAAAGCAGTGTTTGTCAAATCCCCGAAACGTATTCGCGAATTTCACAGACTGTGCCCCCGTATACCTGAGCCACCAGAACCTATTCTTACACATTGGGGAACTTGGTTAAATTCTGCGTTTTACTATCATAAATATTATGAGAATATTAAGAACGTGGTTTTGCAATTCGATCCAAAGGAAGCTGCCGCTATCAAGAAAAGCCAGTCGAAATTTCAAGATAGTTGGGTTAAAACGGATTTGAAAATTATTCACAACAATTACTTCGGACTAGCGGAGGCAATAGAAAAGTTACAAGATCCTTCGGTGTCGCTAGTGGAACCTGTGCAAATGGTGCAACATGTTCACGCACAGCTATGCGCGATAGAAGACGCAAAAATGTTTGTGTTCTAGAAAAATTTGAAAGTGTTTTAGAGAAAGATTCTGATTTTGGCACATTAAGACACATTTGTGAAGGTGCGCCAACAAAACCGTTAAGTTGTTTCAAAGAATATTTTAATTACGCAAATATAACGTCACTAGATGTAGAACGTTCGTTCTCTGCATATAAACACATTTTTTCCTCGCGCCGCACTCGGTCTGTCGAAACAACTGTTGAAACATATCTAATGTTGCAGATATTTAACATACATTATTCACTTTGCGATTTCACGGAGGACTCTTAAAATGGTAAGTGTTTGAGCACGCATAATTTTATTTTTATTTAACAACTACGCGAAAGTATTTACGACAGCAAACATCTACACACAATAGCTCTAGTGGACCCCGTGGCCTAATCGAAACAACGCCGCTGCCCGTTGGCAGGGGGGGAATGTTGGCTACGAAAATTTATATTTTACCCGCTAATGGGACTTTCATCACAATCGAGTGGCTAACCTGAACACCCTATTCGTTCCGAGATTGACAGCCGACGTTGTTGTTGTAAATATTGAACATTACAATATACATATATACATATTGTAGTGGGATGCTCCGACGTGAACAGCGTATGTTAAATTCATTGTAATTAATATTATATCAAAATTCGCCGAAATTAAATTTTAATAGAGTTTTATGCGGAACTTGAATTATTTTCGATTAATATTCGAGTTCCGACATTTTTGATTATTTATATTATCAATCTTTTCTTTAAAAAAAAAAGACTCGGTTAATGGCATGTTACAGCGGAGAGTCAAAATCTTAGCTTATCTTAAGTTATTTATATATTAAAAACATTATTTGTAAAAATGATACATACACACACAAAAATCACATTGTATTTGGAAATGACCGTTAAAATCCCTTACGTTACCTACGACACCGAGTTGGAAGTTCAAAACATTAAAATTTAAATATCAAGTCATTAGATTGGCATTGCTAAGGACGACGAGAAAAAACAGAAGTCAGCAACGAAAAACAATTCTGACAGATAACAACATCTTTTCGATTTAATTTCAGAAAATTGAAACATAAAAGTTAATATCGTGAATGTCACCAGTGCAAATATATAAAAAACATTTCAAGTGAACTATAAATGATATCCAACGATTGTTAAGGATATTTAATCAGTCACAAAATTTTAAGAACCATTTGAAGAAATTTAATTGAAGAAAACCATCAGAGAGCTTCAAAATAAGGGGATTTTACGAAGAAGAGGGAAGAAGGAATCAAAAATAAGAGGATTTCACGAAGTAGAGGGAAGAAGGAACCGGTAGGATTTTACACACACACACACACATATAAAAACACGCCACAACATAACTGTAAGTAATTTTAATTAGATTAAACTCATTTTTTCCTTTGTAAGTAAATACTTAAAATAAAAACAAAACAGATTATCTCCCCAATTCAAATTTTTTAATTGTTATTTGTAACATAACAATATATATATACATACATATTGCTTATCGTTCGTTCATGAGCCATAAATATACCATCGGAGAATCGAAAATAAAATTCACTAATGGTAGAAAAACAATATTCCTTTTTAAATATGGCTCACCAATGAAAAATATTTTGGGCACCCTTCTAGCCCCGCTTTGTAATCACCTGCAAGACAGAAATGTCTTTAAAACTGCAAATATCTCAAAAACTATTCCACTGACAGTAAGATATGATATAACGTACCTTAAATAGAAAATGGTCAGAATATTGTGTAGAAAGCAAGTATGATATGATATACAAGATATTCATCAAAATGAATAAAGTATATAATACAATCATTAAGAAAGAGGACATTTGATTTTGAAGTTGATTACAGTCAAATTTTATTGTAGAATTCGACGGACCGTACATTGCGGCATTTAAGACGTTACTTTCTGAATAAAGAAGTTTTTCCTCCCTTAAAAACGTCGGTAATATCTATTCTTGTTGTAATTACAATTGTAATAGGTTAAATATTGATAAAAATACAAAGCTTACATATATATAAAGATTCATTCGGTGTGCGCTTGTTAGATTAAATATAATTATAGACAATCCCGTAATAGTAGAAAATAGTCTTCTTAATGGGCATCCGCATGAATATAAAACAAGCTCTCTTTCGAACGACTCTGATACCGTAACACTTCGTCATAAAGTACGGATTTGTCAAAATATAGAATGGGTAGAATTACTTGCATGGAAGCAGTATCCAAAACAGCTTTTATACTTACGATAGAAGGTTTATTACCTCGAAGGGATGTGCATAAATTCAATAGACTCGAATTAATTCTACATTTGGCAACTAACGTCTTAGTTACAACTCTAGTGACTATGAACATTGGAAATGCTATTAAAAATGGCGATGCAATGTTATTAAATCAGATGGTCTGCATTCTTATTCCTGAAATAAATTTAATTGCGAAAGGATTGGCAATTGTCGTCAATAGCGAACGCTTTGTTTCACTTCTAGATGACCTAAATTCGGACGCCTTTAACGTGCACAGTGATAGATTAAATGAACATATTCAACTTGTGAATAGAATTGGCGCTACAGTCCTAAGGCTTTTTATAACATCGATTGTTGTGTTTTGGATTGCTTCAAGTGTCCTACCTATAGTCACAAGTATACGACTATTAATTCCAAACCCTATAGAATTTGGTCGATTTGCAATTTTTTATAAAATTGCGCACCTTATCTTTACGAGCTACATGGCTATAAATTACATATGTTTTGAGGTATTTTATGTGACTATAATAGGCGTATGCATTGCACAATTGAATATATTACGGGAACGATTAACGCATGTCTATGAAGATTCTAGAAGAATCGCCCAAGGAAGGTGTAGAACAATAAATGAACTTTTAAATGAATGCGTAATTCTACATGAAGTGATAAATTCGTAAGTAATAACAGACTTCTTATGCTTTTTATGATAGCGGAATAGTTATAGAAATTGTATCTAGCATATGTGTTTAGTATTTCTATCTAGCACCAACATGTTGTTGTGTTTCTTTTTATTACTTCTTTAAAAAGCTAGACACTCTATGGAGCCTTAAGTATTCGATCTTATCCACACTTTACCTGCTTTTTTATTGATGCTACTTTATAACTTTATTCATCTTCTTTTCTATGTACAGAATTCCTAATCTTTTTGCTTTGGTGTACCTTTCTTCCCGCTTGCCGTTGATATCTGTTTCACCACTAATAAATATCTCACCAGGAATTGCCGGTACAGATACTTATAAAAGCATGAATGGAGGAACTCTGAAAATTTGCCAGATTAGGGTTGGGGCCAACTCTTCTGTATATTTTGACAGTCGCTTCCGGGTATATTGAAAGTTGGTACCAACTCGGTAGTTTTGTATGTATTAGGTACCTTATATATTACCAGATATTTGGATTCCACATAAAATTTCAAGTTAGGTTAATGTAAGGTTTCCTATACATACATGTGCAATTTTTTTTGAGTTAATTGAATTGTAACTCCTTCAAAAATACTCCGATACCTCTTAATGCGCTCTTGAAGTTTGGCAATATTGGTCCCCCACTTTTTGACCTGTTTAAGTACAAACAGGTCTTTTAGCGCTTTTTACGCTAAAAGAGGGTAACTTTCTGCGAGGTTCCTGTATCCAACTGCAAACATTTCCTGTTCATTATTATTCTTGTGTTCGTCCGATCAGCTATTTGATTTTTAATCAATTTTTAGTACATTACAACGTTATTATTCGTAGTTGATGGCATGTCTAGGTCTGAAAGTGTCATATTAAAAGTTTTCAGGTATTTCCATTTTTATTTTATCATCCAAATATATTTGGGGGGGAGGCCTACAGGATCATCAACGGCGGTAGTCTTTTAGAATCATTCTTTAAATATTGATAGACAATATTATGGATAAAGGTCTGTCTAAAAAAGAAAGTGCACGCGAATACATTATTTTACCTATTATGTATTCTGTGCATAGCCCTCTTAAATGTAAGCTAAACTATATAGCATGTCATGAGTCTGAGTCTGGGATGTGCTAACTTCGACAAGTCGATTTTTCTTCTTGAAAATTTTGGCAGGCGCAAAATTCAACTGAAACATCAACCTTGCATCAGTTTTGAGACTTCTATGAAATAATAAACAACTCTTTATTATGATAAATAGAGAGCGGAATTATATGCATCGGAAATCGACAAAATATGCGCATATATATGCAGAAAAATTCATCGAAATATGTACAATTTTTGCTAAATATGCAGCTTTATGCACATATGCTTCTGATACCGATTAACTTCTTAAATGTTATAAAACAAGAATAATCACAACGAAGCATTTTACATACGTTTATTGTTCTTACATTATTCCCACTTACATTTTAAAATCACAGTTATATAAACACATACATACTTAAAATTTGCTAAAATACATACTTAGACACTACATATTTTTATTATTAAAACAATTTACAATCAAATGCTTTTCTAAATTTTCTAATGAAAAATGATGTCGCCTATCTGTGAGAATGCATTTATATATCGAAAAACTTCTTTCAACATCAACGGAAGTTATTGGTACGTATTTTAATGCATTCATAATCTCAGGACTTAATTCTATAATTGTTTCTGTTTCATTCATTTTTAATTCACCAGTTAAAATCAAACTGATTTTGGCTAAACGTTTGTATCCTACATTTTTATTCATTATTTCTTTAAACTTTTGACTTATTGAGTTTCCTATTCTACCCGGAATATTTGAAACACTATTTTCTAAATCATTGATTAATTTAACTGATTCAGTTAGTGGCAGCGATCCTTTTTCAAGTTTTGTTATTGTCAAAGAAACAAATTCATAATTGGCTTTAATAAATATCAATTCATTAGGCAAAGTAGAGAAAATTTCTTGACGTTTTGCAATAGAATTGCAGTTGTCAGTAAAGAATTCTGAAATAATGTTCTTGATCTCTAGATAATGGTTTGCATAAAATATTGCGGCATTTCACCAAGTACCCCATCGACCAATGACGGGTTCAGGTGGTAAAGGAGTATCCGGCAGCTTTTCTCTATAAATCTGAACTCTCAATGGTGACTTCAAGAAAATTTTCTTAACGTTACTGACTAATGTATTTACTGCTGGAAATTGTTGCCAAATTTCCTCAGCTTAATCCATGAGCCAAACAAGTAACATGTATTAAATTAGGGTACAATAGTTTAAGCTGTTGACCCGCTTTAATCATATATGCCGCTGCATTGGACAACATGACTAAAATTTTTCCAGTGGGAACAACATCGGGAAGAAAAAAATTCATGAAACTTTCATTAACAAATCTTAATATTGTGAGATGGTTTGTTTTTTCTAATTGTTTACAAGCAATTAAATACGGTCTACCAGGCTGTTTATTATTTAGATGACCAATTAATAAATTTGCTATCTAGCTGCCACAGGAATCTGTCGTTTCATCAACGGTAAAATATATTGTTATGTTATGTTCAGCGTTGTATCTACGACAACAACAACTTCCCTCAGTTGTCACTTCGGTACTGACTAAATGTCAGTCTGGCCACTCGTTGGCAACTAAATATTCCTTTTGCGGGGATAATTGGAAATTTCTTCGTTACCATTCCCCCTCAGCCAACCCTCCTTGCAGCGAGGACATTATAATTTAATTATAAGTCCAGATAATGACGAGTGTGGGGTATCATGGACAAATCTACTCGTTTATTAAATTTTCTATTCTTATTTCGTCCAAATTAATGTAAAAATCGTCTGGAATAAGCAACAGCATAAATTGCAAAGTACAACAGATAATATTTCATCAGTTAAATCTTTATCTAAAAGGTTTCTGTAAATGAGCAGTGGATTTTCTCGTTTAAAGCTTATTGGTGACAGTTCGGACCACAGAATCATCAACAAACAACCTCCTGGTTAAGTCACTGCATTCGTTCTCGTATGCTAATATCATTTGATTGAAAGTCATCGAAAAGTTAGTTTCTATTTGGGTAAATTATCAAAATTGGTGGTGAAATAAAACAATCGCCGGTCTTTCGCGATTTAAAATAAAAGAGAGATGAACGACGCCATAAATTTTCATCAATCTTTATTCGGCCTTGGTTGAATCAAAGTTTGTCTTAAATCCAATCTAAAGATAAGTGTTCGTTTGTGTATTTAAAGTCTTTATTAGAAGTAAAAAAGGTTGAATATCCAGAGCAGGCAGTTTCCTGTAGTGGGTATATAAACAGAGGGTTTATATACATTGGCATCGTTCGAAAGTTTAAAGGTTAGTAGTTAATTTTCAAATCTTAAAATTCGATAATTTCATTTTACTGAGTTGGAAATTCATTCAAAAATTGCCGTAAGGGTATCTATAATTATAAGTCCAGATAATGACGAGTGTGGGGTATCATGAACAAATCTACTCGTTTATTAAATTTTCTATTCTTATTTCGTCCAAATTAATGTAAAAATCGTCTGGAATAAGCAACAGCATAAATTGCAAAGTACAACAGATAATATTTCATCAGTTAAATCTTTATCTGAAAGGTTTCTGTAAATGAGCAGTGGATTTTCTCGTTTAAAGCTTGTTGGTGACAGTTCGGACCACAGAATCATCAACAAACAACCTCCTGGTTAAGTCACTGCATTCGTTCTCGTATGCTAATATCATTTGATTGAAAGTCATCGAAAAGTTAGTTAATATTTGGGTAAATTATCAAAATTGGTGGTGAAATAAAACAATCGCCGGTCTTTCGCGATTTAAAATAAAAGAGAGATGAACGACGCCATAAATTTTCATCAATCTTTATTCGGCCTTGGTTGAATCAAAGTTTGTCTTAAATCCAATCTAAAGATAAGTGTTCGTTTGTGTATTTAAAGTCTTTATTAGAAGTAAAAAAGGTTGAATATCCAGAGCAGGCAGTTTCCTGTAGTGGGTATATAAACAGAGGGTTTGTATACATTGGCATCGTTCGAAAGTTTAAAGGTTAGTAGTTAATTTTCAAATCTTAAAATTCGATAATTTCATTTTACTGAGTTGGAAATTCATTCAAAAATTGCCGTAAGGGTATCTAGGGATACCCCCGAACCTACAAGAATCATTTATTCGGATTAAATTAGAAAATTTTACATAATTTGAGAAAAACCCCCGAGAAAGATATTTCAATATATACTCGTCTTTAACAATTTCCCTAATGCTATTGATCGTTTCAAAATAAATATCGGTTACGTAACATTTTCTGAGCAAACTTTCATCCGGAATATTCTTTTGGCAGTACTTTTCTAAAAATTGCCGAAAACACGGATTTTGCAGCTTTTTGAGCGGTATATTGGCAGTAACCATCGCTTTGCACAAATCTGCGTTAAATATTTGTTGCTCACTTTATTTTGAGGTTCCGGCAAAAGATTGTGCCAAAGGCACTTGGCTAAGTTTTTAAACTTGAAGTTTCCGACAGTTTCTTTTATGCATTTTAGTTGCAATATGTTGGGTGAAATTTGCGTTCACATGGCACCTGTAAAGGAAAGAAATATCACCAAAAACATACAAGAAAATCGTATATGGCTGCATAATTCTAAATAGTAGTGTATTATACACAAAACAAAGCTTACCATTTTCCCACATGCTTTGCAGAAAACTCTTTCATCCGTTAGAATATGTTTAGGAACATTTTTGATCCACGAAACAATTAAACCTGTACTCACTTTTGGCATTTTTCACTACTACACCAATCTACTTCAACGTCTGGTTATACAATGAATAAGAAACATTTTGATAAATACTTAGACTTCCTATGCATCAGACAGTTGCCGGTATGGGGGTTGTTGAAAATTATATGATAATTTGAACTAGTGAATTTGCGACAGCCCGCCACAGGATGGCGGCTTCTTTGCGACGTAGGCTCTTTGTCGGTGGGGAGGTCCAGCGACAGAAGAGCCGATTCCGCATCTAATACACACATGTCCGATAAAATATTCGTTGGTAAAAGTTTTGTTGTTTGTTATTATTAATTATTTTTGTTCTAAATTTGCTAAAAAATGCACGAATATGCTCTAGTGTGCAAAAATATGCAATAATCGCAGAAATATGAAAAAATTACTAAAATATGCGAAATATGCAATAATTAATCTACGTCAATCTATTCGAAAAGTTGTTATTCGCATATATACTGAAGCATTTGCTTGTCATATAAAAAATATGGAATTTGCAAATTGCATAAATTCCGCTCTCTAATGATAAATGAAGAAATATTAAAAATGTCATACTCGATTTCCAAAAATCCGTTCCAAACATGGACACGTTCAAAGTCGTGATTTCCTTTGTTTTTCCGACGTAATTAAGCTTTTGAAAAATATCAACTTATCAAGGATTGATAATTAATTAATATTAAATATTCCATCGTGACTCAATTTCCTCACAAATCCTATTAATCGCCTGATGGTTAATAGAATTTTTGAGAAAATTGGACCTGCTTTTTATTTCCCTTCATTAATTAATATTAAGCATAGCAAGAATTTTAATCTAACATCTCCTGTTCGCCGGACAGGCGTGGTAACCACTACACAGTGGTGTCTAATATCTGGAACGAATCACTTTTCTGATACCCATACGGCACTTATGCCCGCAGTTACAAGATTATAATATCTCGACAGACATATATCGTTATTACGTACAGACGTAATGGAAACTGGAAGTAAATGCAATAAACTGTCAAACTAAAACATTTGACAGTTTAATTGCATTTGGTTCCATTTTATTACAAGGCGAAGCAGTGCCGATGACCTCATACCTCCAGTTTCCCGCAGATCGGTTTCTCTTTTTTGAACTACCACAATTGCATATCTGTATAGATAACATGAATACTCCCGTAATAATTTATGAAAGAATTTCTGGATAGAATAGAAGTGGTCTTCACAAAATTACACAAACCAATTATATCTCACCAAGATATCAAATAGATAAAGGAGATAACATATAAACAGAAAAATCAGTCATTAATCCAATATTCCACTATTGAAAAAATAAGCCAACTAAGACGTCGCAGAAGCATTCACTTTTCAAAATTTCCAAAAATTGTTTCTAGTGATAAAAACATCTTTATTGCTGAGCGGCCCATATCAATCTTTAGTTCAAATAAACCAAATCCCACCTTGTCAATTCAATTACTTTTTATTGGAAAGTGGACTGATTTATCTAGTTTTTAAATAACTAGTGAATTTAAACATAGGACGCAGAGTTTGCTTTACCTTTATTTTTGGGTGGAACGTACCGAAGTGATCAAAAATAGAGGTTGTTATTTTAAAAATTTATTTCTCCTAGTTGGTTATGTCCATGGATTTTCGGAACAACTTGTATAACACCTTTGATAACCATAACTAGTTATTTATGTAATTCATAAGAATCTCAAAGCTGATTTACATAACTAATGCCAAAGAAGAGATATTCATGTTTAAATTAAAGTTTGCACTTGCTAAATATCTGGAAAAAAATAGTTTGGTGCAACCTAGACTCATGACTCACGATACAGTACATCATTTGACTTGCATTGAAGAGCGTTGTGTAAAGAAACCATAATAAACAGGATGTTATATTTTTAATAGGAGAATTGACATCCGTTTCTGGTATAACCAAAGGTGCCACGAAATTGAAAATATTTTTAAGAAATCGACCTTTTTTCATAATATCGTCCACTAAAATTTCAAAAAGATATGTTAATTATTTTCACCCACACGTCCAAAAGGCCATGTCGCAAATGACCCTGTATATAGTGAAGTCCTAAAATACCCTCTAATTTTTGAATGTCTGCCCCAGCCTTGCTAAACTTTGAAGGTCAGCAGTTAGTGTTTTCAGAGAAGGGAAGTCATTCCTTATTCCTTGGATATTAACATTTGGTATAATCAAGAGTTCAATTCCATTTTTAGTGTCACCAAAAGCGACGTCAGCTTTCTTATATTAAACAAAACACCTTATATATTTTTACCGTTTTGAAAAGATAATGATGAAACAAATCCAATGATACCGTTGACCTTGAACTTTAAGTTAATATCATGTGGTACTACACGATGCCAAATTCATCCAAAAAACTTGTTGGTAGCCAACATAATCATAGCAATTGTCGAACTGTCAATAGCATGTAAATATCGATTCTAGAAGAGTAAATTATTCTTGTTACTTAAAGCTGTTAAATCCAGAGCCCTTTCGTTCTTCGTTCTCGTTGTCACCTTCGATTATTTTCTCGCTTTGTTAGTTAATAACGGGTTTTCCAATTAGCGCGTCAGAACTTTCAAATGTGGCACAATAATAACTACAAGTGATAATCCTTTAATCCTTGTTTCATTTGAAAAACAGTCCTGATACGTTGAATG
The DNA here is from genome assembly GCA_029619315.2 of Dynastes maya. Taxonomy (NCBI): domain Eukaryota; kingdom Metazoa; phylum Arthropoda; class Insecta; order Coleoptera; family Scarabaeidae; genus Dynastes; species Dynastes maya. Next base: position 56,177,621 of record JAROYE020000003.1, on the reverse strand, counting down.
TTCCGTTTAAGGTCAGGAATTGGCCAGTAGACGTTAGCATTCTTCGAAATAACGCGTCCAGGAAACTGCTGTTGCAATAAAACAATTGTCTGATGTGATGCGTGGCACATCATACCGTCTTGTTGAAAGAAAACATTGTTTACATCAACATTCTTCACCTCAAGCCAAAGATATTCCCTTAGCATATTCCTGTACGGCTCACCATTAACAGTACAACAATTTCCATCATCGTCTTAAAAAAATAGAGTCCAATCGTGATCGGACTCTATTTGAGCCTTGGGCCCAAACACCGCTCCACACGCCGACCTTCTCAGGATAAAGAGGTGTTTCGTGAATCTCTCGAGGATCTTCATCAGCCCAAATCCTACAGTTACGCTTGTTTACAAACCTATTGAGCCAGAAATGGTCTTCATCGGACAGCAATATCTTTTCTGCAAAACATGGATCGGTTTCCTATTGTTTCAGAGCCCAGTTCGCGAAACTTCGACGCAAACGATGATCATTTGGCTTCAGATCTTGAGTTATTTGAACTTTAAAAGCCTTCAGGTGAAGATCTGCATGCAAGCTTCTTCACATAGTCGTCTGAAAAAGGCCGAGTTCTTGAGAACGTGAAATATGGAGGTTCAGATCATCTCTTACACTTTGAGTTACAGCAGCCATATTGATCTCCGATCGGGCACTTCAATCTCGCATTAATGTTGACTTATCTCCAACCAGCTTGTCCAAACTTTTGAATTAAATGATGAAGAGATCGCCCGGTTAATCGATTATGTTGACCATAAACTTCTCGCAACGCTCGAAATGTCTGGCGAATCGAACGTGCATTTTGATGGTAAATACGAATAATTTCTAAGCGTTGTTGAATAGTTAATCTGTTCATATTGACTTGACACAATGTACTGAACCCATTTTTTATCAATATTTGACATTTACATTACAAAACAATCTTGTTTTTGGCATTAAAGTTCTGACGCGCTGATTGGAAAACCCTTTAGTTAATACCCAATGTGGAAAGCAAAATATCAAATGTGTATTATGGAAACTACAAATCATTGCAAGTACTATTTTTCGTAAATATTTTGAAAGTAACTGAGCTTAGGTATAGGTATCCTATATAATGAAGCTTTAGATTCTGGAGTGTAAACCAAATATGTACTGATATACAGGGTTTTCAAAAAAAATAGCTTCAATATATCTATGACTTTTGTATAAGAAGTTTTTCCGTGTTACCAATAGCAAACATGCTATCGGAGAATCTCGCACTATTGCTCTACCCATTAAACAGCGAACAGGTGCTTTACTGAATTGAGTTCTTGGGCCAAGCTGCACTTTCTATATGTAACTGAAATTTATTGTTTGTAATCGTGCAAGTTCGGAAAATCTTTGGCTCCAAACGGGATCATGCCGCGGAACCAGCCGCGTCCAGCAAACAGATCACTATTTGTACATACATGCACACATTGACGACGGGATATTTGTATATGTGCCGTGTATCGTTTTATTCTCTTTTAATAAATATATCGATATCCTGCATTCGTACACAAACGGGGTCGGACATTAGGGTGCGACCGTTTGGGTGCTGCCGAACGGGCGCAAACACATTTGGGCGCACGACAATAGGGCGCAAAGACATTTGGGCGCGGGAATAAAAAGAGATTCAAAAATATATAAACAGCTTGAAAAGAGTTCAGCGAGCGAGAGACCTATTTTTCGAACACTTAGTAGATGGAAATAATCCGCAAGTTATAAGGCGAAGGTTCTCAGATGCAGACGACCGGATTAAACATTTAACTCAGACGTATCACCCAAGAAATATTGTTGAATTTCTTCGCAGAATATATGTTTATATATTTTTGAATATAGGTTTATATATTTTTTAATCTCTCTTTATTCTCGCGCCCAAAAGTCCTCACGCCCTATTGTCTTGCGCCCTAATGTCTTTGCACTCATTCAGCGGCGCCCAGACGATCGCCTAGGTCGCGCAAATGTCCTACACCCATTCACAAACGATCGCAAATATCTTACATTTTAACGAAAATATAAATTACAACTCGAAAAAACGTTTTGTCTATTGTTTGTAAATATATTGAGGAAGTCACTGGCCGGTTAACCTAATGCAGGAGCCGCCACTGGTAGATACATAGGATAAAATGCGCAGACAGACTTGTTTAACACAAGATAATGACTAAGGTTCGACAAACGAGTGCAATGTCAGAGGCGTATCGTGCAAAAGTAGGTACGTGAGATACAGTATTATTAAAAAAATAATATATACCTTTTATTGACGTCCTGATGTCCACTGCGACAAAATACTACTGCCCCGGTAAGCTACGTAAAACTGCAACATAAGCAACGCTTCCATTGTCGATTCCTACTTAAATCCCCTCTCGGCAGCTCTGCCATAGCACGCGTTTGTCGAACCTTAATAATGACATTCAAATTGTGGGAAAGTAGTAAGTGGAACTATGGTAAACAATATGATAATTCTTGTCAGAATACTAAATCTCGCACAACTTTATTTTAAATGGTTTGGGCGTAGGCCATCGTAAAAGCATAAACATGGTGAAAAACAGGCATTTTGTCTGCCAAAAATTGACAAATTTAAATAATTAATTAATTCAAACGATCCAAAGTGTTGTGAGAATTAGACCATCATTACACCTTTCCCTAGTAATGAATTAATTGCAACACAGATCAGTATAGTGAACAAACAATGACAATTCACGAAATAGGAAAGAACAGGGAAAATAATAACGAAATATCCAACACATCGGTTTTAGTTACTAGAAATAAGAAATTTTTCGCTTTCAAAGTTGAAGTAGAATGTTATTTGCAGATTGGCAATTATTATGAGTTTGCTTCCTAGCAACGAGCGCTTTTGGCGAATCTAGAATTGTAAAGGTTATTTGGCATTATTTGGAGACAAACGTGTTCAGCACAATATAATAACATTCAAATTGTGGGAAAGTTAAAAATGGAACCATGGCATTTAAATTTGTAAATTTTTGGTAGACAAAATGCCGGTGTCTACAAATTTAAATAAACTTGCAACAATTAATTAATTGCAACGCAGATCAAAAAAATTAGCAAACAATAACAATTCACGAAGTAGGAAAGAATAAGAAAAATAATAACGAAATATAGCACACAGATTTTAATTACAAGAAATAAAAATTTTTTCAGAAGTTGTCTAAATTGTTACTTGCAGATTAGCAATTATTATGAGTATGTTCTCTAACAACGAGCGCTTTGGGTGAACCTAGTATTGTAGAGATTATTTGGCATTATTTGTAACTTTACATAAAAACAAGAGCAGATTACAAAGCCCGTTATTGGGGAATACTAGGATTTAAAAATATTATTGAATTCGTGGTTCTATTACCTTTTCTGAAAGGTAAAAAGTATAGGGAGTGTTCTATTTAACCCATAAATACTACACTCAAAACTTAACTGCATAAGCACTACAGTTAGGTGTAGTGGACCCACAAAATTTTTTGGAAAAAAAAGTGGAGAAAAAGTATTTAAGCTGAGAATATATTATACTCTATTACATATTAGAAATATTTAAAACAGTACAAAGCAAAATTACAGGAAGTTACGACATATTTTTCGGAACATTGCAGGCAAATTAAGTTTTTGCATATCATACAGCTAACGTTTGTTTTTTCTCTTGATCTACCTCTAGGTCCTTATCCAGTTGATTGTCAAGCAGCTTGTATTCACATTCTGGTATTTGCTATTCGATTTCATTATCTGTCTCACTTCCTCTACGTCTGCTTTATCACATTCACTTTTTCTCCGGCAACAATTCAGCGACGGAACAGTCCCCGACTAAAAAATTCCCCAACGGTAACATTTCTCGACAAACAATTCAACGAACGGAAAATTTTCCGACAACAACAAACTTCCCTTCACCCTTCCACCTCGGTTCAAAACGGGCAGCATAATGCAGGCGTGTTTGTCTTTTGGTTTTTAGAAAAAAAATTAATTTAAATTGTAATTCGTTAATATTTTTCTGCAAGTTTTAACTTGTCGATGGTCGATGGACAAAGATAAAAAAATTTCTTACGGAGACACCGGAAATTAAATTGAATTGTCTACAACACCAAATTTTAGAATACACAAAAACCGGCGTGTTCTTTGTAAAGACGCCAACTGCTGTTGTTTAAGAGTTTGCAAAAAAGGAGATACTCTAGGAGATAACTGTATACATTAATGGATTGCTGTTACGACGCGCAATATAAAATTTCTTTCTTTCAATGTTACAGATTTGTGGAAAAACTTTGCGTCATTCTTGCATTTCCTTTATTTATTCAGTACACTTGCGGGTGCTTCATTATCTGCAACGTGGTTCTACAATTGACCATTATGGTAAGTGCGTTAGCCATAGGCCACTACTTTTGTTATTTCCATAATTAAGCAGTATTAAAAAGAACATATCGCCGTGATCGTTTTGGTCCGATATTACCGATATTCTAGACTATGTGAAGTCTTACATGCAATGAAATTATATATAATATGAGAACGACTCGATTAGCTGCATATACTATTTGTATGGGAAACTGTTTTGTAGTCAGTCCATCACATCCAAAAGAAGAGAGGAAGAAGAAGCACTAATAGATTAGGTTTTCCACATTAGATAAACAATTTCACTTATACAATCCTTCTTTTTGATCACTAGAGTTGCTCAATTTGCGCCAACAGCCAGTGGCGGGCGCATAAAAGTTTACACAAAATAAATGGTCACCCTGAAATTACAAAGTGAATAATGTCTGTTAAATATCTGCAACATTAGGTATGTTTCCACAGTTGTTTCGGCAAACCGAGTGCGGCATGAGGAAAAAGTGTGTTTATATGCAGAAAACGAACTGTCTTAATGTGCCAAAATCAGAATCCTTCTCTAAAACACTTTCAAACCTTTCTAAAACACAAACATTTTTTGCGTCTTCTATCGCGCATAGCTGTGCATGAGCACGTTGCACTATTTGCAGAGATTCCACTAACGACACCGAAGGATTTTGTAATTTTTCTATTGCCTCCGTTAGTCCGAAGTAATTGTTCTGAATAGTTTTTGAATCCATTTTAACCTGACTACCTTGAAATTTCGACTGGCTTTCCTTGATAGCCGCAGCTTTCTTTGGATCGAATTGTACGACCACGTTCTTAATATTCTCAAAATATTTATGATAATAAAACGCGGCCCGTAACCATGTTCTCCAACGTGTAAGAATCGTTTTGAAGCGTATAAGAGCTTTTACCATAGTAACAATTAATATTTTCTGAAATATTAAAGTTTTTCATTTGGTGCGTTACTTGTTGCTCCGTACGGCATATTTTTATACCAACACAGAATAAACCTTTTTTTCTTGGCATACATACCAATACTTCCACATTAAGCGTTTGAAGAGCATGAACGTTTTTTTAAACGCCTTATAAATGTTCCTTTTTCTTTTCCGAAGTATTTCTAATGTGCGGATTATTCTCTTCATACTTTATCGATAATTTCTCGTGATTTGCGCTGCGTGTAATTTTCTATGGCAAAGAGTAGTAAAAGTGCACGTTCATTAAATAACGTATTTGACAAAGTCAGCTATTATTATCGTTTGCTATCTAAATGTTTACATAAATATCAGCTAAGTTTACCGGTAAGGACGTATAGAAGCGATATATCTTTTTAAATGTAAAATTATACATTTGACACTTATCACGGTTGTTAATGTTAAGCCTGAACTATTTTTATTTTTAGGGGAAACGGAGTACTTATAACATCATAGTTCTCACTACCTATACTTGCGTTACATTCTCCCAATTGGCTGTACATCACTGGCTTGGTAATGAAATCATGTTTAAGGTATTACACACTGGAAACCTGAAATCGATACGCAATTCATTTTTTTCTATTCGTAAGAACAATTATTTGAAAAATGCGAAAGAACAGATAAGGTTTTAGATCATATTTTATCAATAAGACATACACAATCTTCACAGGCAAAAGATCGCATTCATGCTATTTTAGTAAAACCTCGTTATTTTGATCAGCAGAAATTTTATTTGAATACACTACTAAATGCAGTCTGGAGATATCGACAACCTTAAATTTATACTGAACTGCAGACTTGCAAAGAAATTGCATTGGCAGCTGCGATCGTCGTGTCTGAAATAGTATAAATTGGAGAAATAAAAATTTAAACGTTCCATGGTGACTCTGTATAATAAGGGAAGAAATAAAAGTGGTCTTCACTGATAAAATTCTATATTGACTTAAACAATGCTACCGATTTCGTGCATTAGGCACATCCTCAGGTAAGCTAGAAATAATATTGTAATTATGATTTTGGTAAGTCAATATAGAATTTTGTGAGTGAAAACCACTTTTATTTCTTCCCTTATAAGTAAAAAATTGGTAAATTGCTAACACCCGGTTCAACTCATCTAAAATATGTTTACATGCCTGTTGGTTCCGGTTGTACCAGAATTCGATACCTACTTGCTATTTTAAATAGAAGAAAAAGCACCACCGGCTGGGATTTCACCACACTTCATTGAAGAAAGAGGTGTAAAAACATAATATTGAGAGATTACGTAACTACTTTTTCTATAAAGTGTGACTTAGCCCCATAGTAACGCCTACTAGCAAGAAGGTTTTCTAATTTGGATGATGACAATCTTGAATCCTGTTACTATCTATATAAAATCTAATATCTTCTCATACGTTATCTGATTACTTAAAACAAGGGACATTGAAAGCATTAATCACCTTTGACCTATCAGCATACTTCCTGCTCTAGGTAAGGTTTTTGAGAAATGCATTGAAAATCAGCTTAAGATATTTGTGAATCAAATCAATGTTGTAGTTTGAATTGAGGCTAAGGGTTGGCTACAGCAGCACTTCAGCTCCCGCGTAGTGGACGATATACTTCATGCTAGTGACAAAGGCAAGGTTACAGCTCTGGCCTTTCTGGATATTAGTAAGGCGTTTGCTAGCATGCCCGACGGGCCTTATTAAATGCTTTGTTAGCCATTAGTTTGTACCCTTGCACGGTATCCATGGTTTCGTCATATTTACCCGATCGTTTTCAACGCGTTTTCAAGGAGCAATACTTTGTGCCTTCCTCTTCAACAATTATACATCCAGTTTGCCGTCTAGGATCCAACATTGTCAATGTCATCTCTATGCAAATAATATGCAAATTATGCCTCTTTTAAGCCTGAAGATCTCTCTCGCGCTCAAAACTCTATTAACGCTGACATTGCAATGATTTGCAAGTTTTTGTGAATTTGTTAAGGTGAGTATAGAAATTGGAATTAACATCCAAATTATTCGACCGTGAAAGATCTTGGTATTCTTCAGGATGCGTCCCTCAACTTTGGCGTTTCATTTTTTCCTTGTATTGAAAGGCTCTTTGAAGAGCCCTATCCTATGGACAAAATTGCCTTTGTTAAGTACGCTTTGTATACGTATTTTATAATTGATATTTATTTCCCATTGTTGCATTGTCCCTTGTAACTTGTACAGTTAATAATCTTCTATTCTCATTATTACTGTGACTTTGACAAAATAATAGTGGAAAATGTTTAAAAATGAATTGAGAATGTATATCACCTTTGCTTGAATGTATTCGTGTATCCAGGTAATTTGTCTTGCCTTAGAGTAACAAGATTATAGAAGCATGTTATCTCTCCAAATGGTACAAGATGGATAGGAGATCGCAAACATCTCTTTTGCTTTTAATGGAGAGAGCCAAGAAGCCGTTAGTCATAGAAGTGTATAAATTAATACTTATTTCATTGGAGTCCTTAGTAATGGTAAGCGTATATATATATATTATATATATAATGTACATATCTAGTTATTTATTTATTTATAATAATTTTAGATTCTTCGATGGTCTTATTCCCTCTTCGCATTGATTAAAGCAAGATACAGCTAATTACAGAGTAGTGTATACCAAAAAAGTTATGGGCGTGTCCTTTTGTAGTTATACCAGATGAATTAAAGCAATTGCGTCTGGATGACTACATAGAATTTTGCGTATTACCTTTTAGATTTATAACTTTCTTCTCTGCAGGATGTTTCGCAACTATTTTCCCACGCATCCACTCGGAAACTAATGGAGATAGAAAGTCACATAAAATTCTGTTGTTATAGCAGCCCCAATAAGAGTACCTCCTGCTTTCCCTCCCTCATATTAATTTTTCAAACTCTAACTATTATTTGTGTCGTAGCTCTTGGATAGCTACCAGCCTTACAAGTACGGTTATTCCCAAGATTTATCGTAGAAGCGCTTGTGCTATTGCTTACTAATTGATATTCAAACGCATTTGCATATTATATTGCAAAAAATAAATAAAAATATATACTTGCCGATTCGATGTTTTATTTTTTTCAGTTACATGTTCAAAATTATATTTTTTTCCATTAGAAAAAAAAGCTCAGTTTTATATGTTCTTGCTGTGACTGGAGCACACACAATGTTTTGTTTTGTATGTCCAGGGTAATAGGAAAAGGGTAACATAAGAAAGCTGCTTTAAATGTCACTACAGAAAAAAAATTATAAACAAATCTAATGAACTTGCGGGCCACTTAATTTTTAACGAATGTGCATATCAAAAACCCGAAAGATTGGCACACTCCTCACCATAAAAAATTCATTAAGTTAATCCGGAACAGCTGTTTCGAAGGCTCCTGGTCAACCTCATTATCAACCGAATGACCGAATAAATATGAGCGAGAAACACAAAACAACTCTAATATACATCTAATTTTATCATAGTTGTTTATCCCTCTCTCGGGAAAAGATATATGTATTTACAAAAGATATATATGTATTTACAAGTACTTGCTATTTGCCGTTTGACACTGACCATATGCGAAGAATATACGGAATGAAAAAGATCCGTGTCCGCTCCAGTCTCATAAAATAAAGCAAGACACCGATACGTACCCTCTCGTCAAATGCATTTTAATTCTAACCATGCAAGATGTACAAGGTGCGACAATAGAGTCCTTTGTCAATGTAGCACGAAATGTAAAAAACGAAGAAATATGGTCGTTTTACACTAGTAAATCAAAAAGACAGGAGTAATGAACAGGTGGAGGGTCTTTGTTCAGTAGGTTTCGATTATTTTTTATATATATAGTTTCAAATGCGTCTAGCTCTCGAGGCGAGGTTACGTTCTTAATCAGTTTCAGATTTTCTAATTTAATACTATGGCTGGTCTTGTTTGACCAGTATAGGCTTTATCACAGCCATTACATGCAATTTTATAAATTCCCGATCTTTCTTTCATGTCCGGTTAATCTTTCGGATAGCCAAGAAGGTTTTTGAGTATATTACGTGAACTGAAATATACGTTCATATCTTGTCCTCTAGAAACTTTCGATATCCTGTGGAAGGGAAGTTTTACAAATTTTTTATCGCGGTTTCTACCGGGATCAAGATCGTGAAAATTTTTTACATAATGCCTATGTTGGACTTTCTTAAGAATGCGGTCGACATCTATATAAGAGTAACCATTATAAATACCTACATTTTTTATGAATAGCTCTTTGTTTTGCCTACTTTTATTCAAAGGGAATTTTACTAGTCTATTAATTAAGAAATTAATCGCGGCCATTTTGTGTTGTCCACAGCGGTTAGAATCGGTCATGGTGTATCTATTAGTGTTCGTTTCCTTTCTGTAGACGTCTATTTCAAGTTTTTTGATGTTTCTAATTACCAAACCATCCAGGAACAGGAGTTGATTGCTCACTCCTTCTTCTACTGTAAATCTAATAGTTTCGAATTTTGAATTGAGAGTCGCGGGGAAATCCGGTGTAGTGCTTTTCTTAATATCAAAAACGGCGAAAACATCGTCTACATACCTGAATCAAATCCTTGGAAAATATACGGGGTCCTTTTTCAAACATGTTTCAAATTTACTCACCAACAAATTTGCTATGAAAGGGGACAGCAGATTGCCCATCGCTGTACCTTCTAGTTGTTCATAATATTTGCCCCCTATTTGAAAACGATTTTGGTTCATGCAAAGCATCGTTAGTCTTTTGTATTCCGCAATATTGGCATCGTCAATTTTATTATGCTTTAAGAATTCAACTAAATATTCTATGGGGTCTTAAATCGGTACGCTTGGGAAGAGTTAACAAACATCAAATGATACTAAAATTTCCCCACCTTCTAATTCAATATTGTTGATCTTATTTACAAAATCTAGTGAATTTTCTACTACAAGGCTGTCTACTTTGATGGGTAAATTTTTGTATTCGTTTACTAGCCATTTGGACAGTTTGTACGTAGGTGAGTCTATACCTGAAACTATTGGTCTTATGAATTTTCCTGGTGTGTGGATTTTTGGTAGGCAATACATTTTTGGAACTGTCGGATTTGCGACTGATAGTTTTAACTTAAGGTTCACGTTGATAGGTTTTGGGCAATTTTTCAGAACATCTTTAAGTCCTGATGCTAACAAATTATTAATATTATTGAAATAGTCCGGCTTGTCCAAAATGGCTATTCTGTTCCCTTTATCTGCTTTTAAATAAAACCAATTTTGGTTTTTGAGACCTTTAATAGTCCTGAGATCACTTGTATTATTTCTCAAACTTTTTTCATCGTTCATGTTTTTCGAAATTATAATTTTGCACGTGTTTCTTACAAAATCTTTCGTTATGGCATTTAGGTTCTTAATGGACGTTTGTACTGACGCAGTGAGGTCTTTCATCAAGATTTTTGAATCGCGAATACAATGTTTGAGTCCCTTGTTTACCAGTGCGATTTCAGTTTTATGAATATTTTGTGTGGTGAGGAGCGTGCCGATACTTCGAATTGTTTGCCATATTACCCTGCAGTCCTTGATATCATTATTGAGCAAGGCTGATATTAGCTCTTTTAGCAGACAAATAGAACTTTTAGGTCATTTCGGCGTAAATCCTCGAGCATCCATTAGGGAAATAGTTTCCGAAACGCAACTCGCCATAGGTTCCGTGCACAAAATTCTGAAATTACACAAATTCCATCCTTATAAGATGCATATTGTTCAGCAGCTCCATGAAGATGATTTTGATAGGAAAATGGAGTTTTGTGAAACGAACAGAGAAAATTGATAATAATGAGGTATTTGCTTCAATGATGAATCAACATTCTATTTAAGTGATTTTGTAAACCGCCAATATTTATTCAAAGACGTTCACACGCAAATACCTGAAAGGATTAACGTTTGGGCTAGTATACTTGAAAATGAGATAATGGGTCCTATTTTCGTTGATCAAAATCTTACCGGCGAACTATACCTGGAACTGTTACAAAATACAATTAATTCTTTAATAATACAAAATTTGGAAAACCAACAAGCGCAAATGAAGAATTTATTAATTAATGAAAGTGAGCTTTCCTTCCAACAAGATAGCGCGCCCCCGCATTATGTCGCGCCGGTTAGAAGTTGGTTGGATAATAACTTTCCAAATCATTGGATAGGGCGGCGAGGATCAATTGAATGGCCTGCCCGCTCTCCAGATTTGATCCCACTTGATTTTTTCTTGTGCGGTTACCTGAAAGCAGTTGTGTACCAAACACAACCGCAGAATACTGGCGAACTTAGACCTAGAATTACTGAAGAATGCGGGCGTATATCACCAGAAACAATTGAAAAGGCCAGAAGAGAACTTGAAAATAGACTATATTATTGTCTTTAACAAAATGGTACACAATTTGAACATTTAATTAACTCATTTGAATATTTTTTTTGAATAAAAGTTAATATTTTACCATTTTTGCTAAGCGTGAAATTTTTTCTGTTATAATTCCCAGAACTTGACCAAATGTCAAAGTAAGATATACTATTCGTAATGAAAATACCTTTCCAGTGATGTGTCACAAAAAAAAATCATTCCATTTAGGATTTTTGTGGAGGGGGGGGGGATATATTAATCAAAATAGTTCCCCTTCGAAACAAAACTTGATCTGTCTTTGCATTTTTTTATAATTTTATTAGTTTCGGGTGCAGGCTGGCTGGGAAGTCTACAAATGAACACGCCGTATCGAATAGAACATGACTATCGAAATAGATAGATGCAATTCTCCTCTCACAGATCTTGAAGTAGTGTTACAAATTCGCCCACTAAATGTCCTTTTTCAGGAAGTGGACGAATCCACCATTTTCTTGTTTTTCATAATTTTCTACGATGATACCATAATGTCATTACGAGCAATATTCGTAACTTCCTATCATCCACCATACTACACGCACTTGCCAAGCAAGTTTGATATAATATGCGGCGTCGTTGGAGGCAACGGTACTAAATGCAAGCAAACTTATTTTCACGGCACGACCGCGGCAGAAAACCATGCTACGTGAACACAAGCATAATTTTCTTCACGACAACGACAGAAAATTGTTCGGGTAAAAGTAGTCTAACCGTTGTGCGTTAGCCATTTTTATCGACACTAACACTTTGAATGTTTAAATTTGACCTGGGAACAATGTATAGAAATTTGTATTGATGGGGCTCCATCAATGGTAGGCACAGTCAAAAGATTTGTAACATTCACCAAGCAGCGAAACAGTAAAATTTTTTTAAACCACTGCATATTTCATAGGGAGGCACTTATTGCAAAAACATTACTAACAGGATTAGAAAGAGTTCTAACTGGGGTTGTTAATACCGTAAATTTCGTAAAGGCGAGGCCGTTGAAATCTCGAATTTTTGAATAACACTGTTTAGCCATGGAAGCAAAATACCAAGGCTTATTTTTTCATACGGAAATTAGGTGGCTTTCACGAGGAAAAGTGCTTTCCCGTATGCTAAACATGCAGGGAGCAAATGAAAATATCTTAACATCGGCAGACAAATTGTAGTCTCTCCTTAAAAAGATAATTCTTAGGAAAAAAGGAATACAAGAAAATGATACTTGTATGTTTCCATCTGTGTACAACAGTAGCGCTGACTGTGTTTCCTTGATCTCACAACATTTATCAATATTGGACAATAACGCAAGAAAATATTTTTCTTCCCTGGACACGTACAAATATGATTGGATTAGGAATCCATTTTGAAAAGAATTACCTAATAATTCGGAAACTAATGTGTTTGAGGAGAGTTTATTTCCTTGTCATATTAGCGCACTTCGAAAATGAAACGCGCTGAAATGAGCCTTGATAAATTCTGGATATCTGCCCAGGAACATGGACAAATATAAAGAAAGCCATAAAATTGTAATTTTTTTTTAACTTCATATATATGTGAAGTAGGATTTGCCACTTTAACTACCATTGATAATAAAAAAAAGGAAGATTGACAAATATAGAACAACAGAGGGGGGTGCCTTGTCTACTATACAATCCAATCTAGAAGAAATATGTAAAAAACATGACACAAGTATCGCATTAAGTGAATTACATATTTTTTTCTATTTTATTCTATTTTTCAAGAAATACATAAACATAAGAATAAATGTTGAAATCGTAACTGTCTGATTTGAATAAAAGAACTAACAATAAACGTATTTCATTTCAACTTATATAAGTGTTCCACACAAAAATTTTCCTCGTATCAGTGTTCCGTGCTCTAGAAAAGGTTGGGAACCAATGGTTTAAGGTGTAGCAGGTCAACAGTATTCTATCCTCGACAGGAGTTTGGACATCCGTTTAATCCCGAGTTTGATAAATTGTTGCATGCTCACACCCATCTTGCCTATGACTTAGCATGAAATAACTAATTTTATAGTGATTGTCGCCGCTGTATTCCAAAATTAGAAGCAGTAGCCCTTTTTTTCGGAGAATATCAATTGTGGACAGCACATCGTCTTTACCTACTCGCATATTCATTGCACTTGGTACTTGCGCCGCTTGTTTTGCTAAAAATGTTCATTAACCATTACGTAAACGTAGCCGCTTTTAGTACAATTCCAGCATCTACTCGAAATAACCATAATTTTCTTACGTGCATTGTCTAGCAATTTAAGAAGCGCCTATAAATAATAAATAGGGAAAAGAAGCAGACAAATATCGTTTAGAGTTTAACATAAACAGACGGATGTATTTAAAGCATTGCACACTAAGCTTTTGAACGGTAAAGGATATGATCATACCGAAAGACGTTAAAAAATGTTCGCATTTTATTTTACTAAATAGAGTTATGTTTATGAGAAAAATTTCTGGATAAATTCGCTAGCCTTGTAAAGCGTTTAAGATATCGACCGCAAAAGCAATAACGGCGCAAAAATCTCAAATTATCTCAAAAACTAAGATGAGTAGGTGTAGGGAATACTGATGAAAGTTGACAAACATACATATATTGCGCTGTACGTCATGTATACTTGAGTGTAGGTTTGTGTTCTACTGCTCTTATCTCTGAATATTTTTTATTCTCAGGGAACGAATTATCTTCCAGCAACGCACTAGGTGGACACGCTGTATACATGTATACTCCGCGCTGCATGAATACGACCTACAGATTTGTTGCAAGCTTTCGGTAAATTCGAAAACAATTAATTAATTAAAATGGCAGGCGAATTTGGCGGACTTTAAAGAGTATGCACGTGAAAATCGTGGCTATAAATATATTTTAATGGTTATCGATTCTTTCTCCAAATTTCTTTGGACGGAACCGCTTAAAACCAGAGCGCTACAGTGAAGGATGCCATGAAACAAGGTCGTAGGCCAACAGATCTATGTCTCATATTTAATATCACAAACCTCGTATAAAAAATACAATTTAAACGTTCGAACACTAACCGACAAGTTAATTGACGATGCAAGTTTAAACTTGTTCGAACGTTGACAAGCTTAATCCAGTTTAAGTCCACATAGCGCCCTCTACATTCCATATTTAATATCACATTGCTACTATTTAATCGTACTCTTGGTAAAGCAATTACGATTTAAACGTTCGAACACGGACAGGTTAAGTGACGAAGTAAGATCAAACTTGTTCGAACGTCGACAAGCTTCAGAGGTTCTACATTCTTACTATTCAATATCACATTATTACTATTTAATCACATACCTCGTGTAATAATTACGATTTAAACGTGCGAACGAAGCAAGTTCAAACTTGTTCGAACCGCTTAATCCAGTTTAATTCCATATTAATAGCGCCCCCTATATCCCATTATTTAATCACACCCCCAATATCTCGTATAACAATTATCATTTCAACAATACCATTGATTTATTTCGAGCGCCCAGTTCCGATATCTAACGGACATGCGGCTGCCTCAAAGTGGTGGGGGTCATTTCTCCCTTCTACCGATGCTCAAGGTCACGCAAGCCGGAGGAAGAGCACGAACCCGCGCTTTTATACTACTCATAGACAGTCCTGTAATAGTAGAAAATACAAGTCCAACCAACGAAAATATTAATGGAACGAACAGATATACGACAACTGAGAACAGATTATTTACGCTCTATAAAATATTATCGCGTCCAATCATTTTTATGGACGAAACATATATTCATGCTAATCATACAGGTAGGACAGCATGGAAGGATGATTCAGACGAAGAATTATTGCAACCTCTAGGAAAAGGTCAACGCTTAATTATTGTTAATGCAGGTGGTGAAACTGGCTTTGTCCCTAATGCATCTTTAATATTTAAAGCAAATAGTAAAACGGGGGAATATCATTCAGAAATGAATTACCAGAATTGTTCAAAACGAGTTGAAGAGAAATTAATTCCCAATTTACCTGAAAGGAGTGTTGTAGTTATTGATAATGCTCCTTATCATAACGTTCAAAAATTCAAACCACGAACATCGACTTCCCGAAAGAGTGAAATGATAGAATGGTTACAGGCAAAAAATATACCTATCCAAGAATATATGTTGAAATGTGACTTATATAACTTAATTAAGCAAAACAAACCCAGGTGTAAAACGTACGCAATTGACGATTTATTTCTGAAGCATGGGCATAATGTTCTTCGATTACCTCCATATCATCCCGATTTAAATCCGATTGAATTGGTATGAGCATCTCTCAAACAGTATGCAGGAAAGAGAAATACTACATTTAAACTAAACGACGTAAAAAGCTTATGTGATTAATTTTTTAATATATTTCCTGTAGAAGAATGGCAATCACGGTGTAGCCATGCAAGAAAATGTGAAGAGGATTTTTTATTAAGAGAAGTTCATATCGATAGGATAATCGAAGAGATTATAATTAACCCTAACGAGGAATCATCAGACACACCAGATTTCTCCGACGATGACGAAATGATTTGAATTTTATATGTACTTTTGAATTGTGTCTTTCTTGCAACGCTTTTTTTTATTCTTTGTATATTTTTATTAAAGTAAATGTTTGATTTCCATAAATTCATTTGTTTCATTATATTATACTGCTGGTATCCTTTAGTTATTAAAATGTAGAAAAAAATAATTCGAATACATATAAATGAAAATAAATATATTTCTGATATTGGAAACTCTACGCAATATTAATATCCATAATTTCTTGTTGTCTATTTAAAAGAAAAAGTAGAAAAGGATATTTCTTATATATTACTATAGGTAGACAATATTATAGAAAAAGAAATCGTACTTATCGCAAATAGTGTATATTTTGCACGCAGACCATACAAATTTAGATCTCCCTACTTTACTTCTTTTTCACTCTTTCCAAGCTGTCGCACTCTGCGCAGGAAAAATCCCCACGCCTCACGAGCCGTTCGTTGGACTGTAGTCTTCTTAATAGACATCCGCATCAATATAAAACAAGCTCTCTTTCGAACGACTCTAATACCGTGAGACATCGTCATAAAGTACGCATTTGTCAAAATATAAAATGGGTAGAATCACTTGCATGGAAGCAGTATCTAAAACGACTTTTATACTCACAAGAGAAGGTTTACTACTTCCAAGGGACGTGCATAAATTCAACAGACTTAAATTAATGTTACATATCTTAACTAACATCTTTGTTACAACACTAGTGACGATGAACATTATAAATGCTATTAAAGATGGCGATGCAATGTTTTTAAATCAGATGATATGCATTCTTATTCCTGAAATAAATTTATTTGCGAAGGGATTGGCAATTGTCGTCAATAGGGAACGCTTTGTTTCACTTCTAGATGATCTAAATTCGGCTGCCTTTAACGCGCACAATGATAAACTAAATGAACATATTCAGCTGGTGAATAGAATTGGCGGAGTGATCCTGAGGTTTCTTATGACATCGATTGTTGTGTTTTTGATCATTTCAAGTGTCCTGCCAATAGTCACCAGTGTGCGAATATTAATTCCAAATCCTATAGACTTGGGTCGATTTAAAATGTTGTATGAAATTGTACACCTTATTTTTACGAGCTACATGGGCACAAATTGCATATGTTTTGATGTATTTTATGTGTCTATAATAGGCATATGCATTGCACAATTGAATATATTACGAGAACGACTGACGTACCTATATGAAGATTCTAGACGAATCGTCCAGGGAAGATATACAAGAATAGACGAACTTTTAAATGAATGCATAATTCTACACAAAATGATAAATACGTAAGTAAAAATGGACTTCTTATGCTTTTTATAATAGCGGAATAGTTATAGAAATTGCATCTAGCGTATTTCTATGTAGCACCAACATGTTGTGTTCCTTTTTTAATACTTCTTTTAAAAACTACGAACTTTATGAGTATTCCATTTTATCCACACATTATCCAAGTTTCTTGTTGACGCTATTTCACAACTTTCTTCATCACCTTCTCTGTGTGTACAACTCCTAATCTTTTTGATTTGAGGTACCCTTCTTTCTGCTTGCCGTTGATACCCGTTTCATCATTATTCGGTGTCTCACCGGGAATTGTAGCTACAGATACTTGCAAAAGCATGAATGGGCGAAATACGAAAAGCCAGATTGGGGCTGGGGACAACTTATCTATATATTTTGATAGTCGTTTCCGTATACGTATACGTATATGTGCAATTATTTTGTATTCCATTTTTTATCATGTTTACATTTTATGCTAAAAGAAACTTAACTTAACTTTAAGTTAATAGATCTGTTGCTATTTTTTATAATGTTATGTATGATATATTGAATGAGTGTATTCCTGCTCATAAATCATCTAATTATAAAGCTAAGTATCCCAGTTGGTTCACTGAAGAAATTAAAACCCTAATTACAATTAAAAATTACCATCATAACAAGAAAAATATACCATTTAATTTTGAAAGATATAAAGCAACTAGAGGGGAACTAAAATCTAAAATAAACACTGCATACAATAATTACTGTGCTAATGTTGAGTTCTCAATTCAAAATCATGATACCAATAAATTTTGGTCATTTCTTAGGAATAAAAATAAGAGTCTCGCTACAACTAACACTTTAGTTCTTAATAACACTGAATATTCTACTGCATTAGATAAAGTTAAGGGTTTCTCTTTATACTTTTCCAGTGTTTTTGGAGAACCAGCGCAGTATACCAACAATTTCTCAAATGACTCTGCTATTAATTCCGTTGATATCGACTTAATAACTGAGGAGGACGTCCGGTCAGCTATTAACAAATTAAAATCTAATACAACGATCGGTGTTGATGATATTCCAACCTATGTTTGTAAAGGTTGTGCTGATTTCTTTATTACGCCTCTTACCCATATATTTAACTTATCCATTATGAACGGCACATTTCCTGACGATTGGAAACTTTCTAAGGTTTTGCCGATATTTAAATCTGGAGATGCAAAATTAATGACTAATATATCATATATTACAAAATCTATGCACAAATTGAACATCTAGATCTAAGATCTATTGAATCAAATTTATTAATATTCTCGAATGATATTTCAGATGTATTTCTTGATAATTCCCAATTGGACGTAATTTTTACAAATTTATCCAAAGCGTTTGATAAAGTGGATCATGATATTCTGTTGAAGAAACTTCACAGATTTGGTTTTTCACATAATCTTTTGAATTTCTTTGGGTCTTATTTATCGAATCGTTCTTTGAAGGTGCTTACTCAGAGCCCTTTCTATCTCGAACGGGAGTTCCCCAAGGGAGCAATCTTGGACCCCTTTTGTTTTTATTATTTTTTAATGACATTGTAAATGTACTTGAGTATTCGAAATGTTTACTTTATGCAGGTGATTGCAAAATTTATAGGAGAATTATAACACCTTTTGATTGCTCTCATTTACAAAGTGACTTATACAAAATACTCGATTGGTGTCAATTTAACAAACTTTCTCTGAATGTTGATAAGTGCGCGATTGTTAGTTTCACGAGAAAAAGATTACCCTGCTTCTTTAATTACCAGCTGAATAGTCTTCCTCTTACTAGCAAGAACACCGTAAAAGATCTTGGAGTTGTCTTCGATTCGTCTTTTCGATTCTCTGAACATATACGGACGACTGCTGCTGATGCCTGTCGGAGCTTGGGGTTTATTAGGCGCAATACATCTAAATTTACTAATTTAAAGTCAATTATTCTCCTGTACAATGCACTAGTAAGATCCAAAATGGAATTTGCATCTGCAGTTTGGTTTCCCCATGTAAAAAAGGAAAGTGATCTTCTAGAAAAAGTACAAAATAAATTTCTGCGCTATCTTTATTACAGAAGGTATGGCCAAAATCCACCCTTTCAATCATACTTTAACATTCGCAAAGAATTTCAGGTGCCGCCGCTTATAGATAGACGTGAGGTTGCCATGATATATGTGCTGTATAAGGTTTTCAATAATGTATTTGACAATGCAAGGTTGTTGTCACTGTTTCGATTACATGTACCTTATTACAGTACCATGCCGGTTCCACCTATGCATATTAGTAAAAATTACTTGTCACCCATAACGAAAATTTGCAAACTATATAATGAATACTTTCGCGAAATAGAAATCTTTGGAATATCGAGATACGGTTATTTTATATCCGCCAGAAATGTGATATGTTTCAATCGGCAGTGATTGTATACAACTGATGTTTAGTTGGCTTCAATTTTTCGTGGATTTCTCTAACTTTCTCAATGTGTCTAATCTTTTTATACTATTGTATAATGCTCTGCGATATTATTAATTTAATGACACATGTAATTAGGATTAATTCCTGTATGTGTCTATTTTTGAATAAATAAATAAATAAATAAATAAACTTATTGTGAGGTTTGTTATGACGAATAGCCTTTTTTCTACGCGCCTTGTGCTCGTCCGACTAGTTACCTGATTCTTAACCTATTTTTAATACATATCATTGTTACTAGTCGTAATTGATAGTACGTCCAGGTCAAGAAATATTGTATTAAAAAATTGTAGAAGTTGCCTTTTTTCTTTTACCATTTCTACATATTTAGGGAAACGAAATCATACAGGGTAATTAATGGCGATGACCTCTTAGATGTATTTCTAATATTTTGGAGGACGGTATTATGGATAAGGATCTCTCTTCTAAAAATATTTTTAATTTCAAACTCTTGATTGAAGTGGATGGGTACACATTATTTTACATATTACGTTTATGTCATGAGTCTAGGATGTGCCAACTTCGAGAATTATAATAATTTTCCTTTTATTTTAAACATCAGTTGTGTTTGCAAATCAGTTTTGAGATTTCTAAGAAGCAACAAATAGCTGCTTATATAAGGGTGTATGGAAAATGCCCAAAAGTGCATGGTGCCCAAAAGTCCATTTCAAATATGGACACGTTCAATTAGCAAAAACAATTTTTTTAAAATAGCGACTTTTGCTTTTGACCGTTTCTAGAAATGCTAATCAAAAAACAAAGATAAAACATACTTTACCTCCCATACCTAAGTTAATTATTGGAATTATTATTTATTTATTATAGGTTTTATGAATTATTTAAAAAAGGTAGTCATCAAATGGATCCCTTTTCCAAAAAAAGGAGAATTGATAAAGTGGTCTTTCTTTCTTTCTGGCAAAAAATACGTTAGAACACTTAAGTATCAGGGCTTGATTCACAATATATTGCAGATTCCGTTGTGATTTGCGCTACCACAATTGCATATCTGTACAGATAACATGAATACTTCCTTAATAATTTATGAAGAAATTTCTAGATAGATGGAAAGAAATGGTTCTCATAAAATTATACAATTGATAAAATCTCACTAATTGTAAGTCATAAAAGAAGTATTTAGTCAAAAGTAGTTTATAAAAAGAAGTAACCCAACATACAAACAGAAATATCAATGACCAAACTACATTATTGAAAAACCTAAGCAAAATAGTGCGTCGCAGAAGTATTCACTTTTCAATATTAAAAAAATTGTTTCTGTTTATAAAAATATCTCTATTGCTGAGCTGACCATATCAGTCATTAGTTTCGATGAATCAAAAGCTTACCTCCTTAATTTTATTACTTTTTTCTGATTTTTTTGAATAGCCAGTGGATTTAGGCACAGAGTGTAAAGCGCGCTTCACCTTTATTTTTTTACAGATGTGATCAAAAATAGAGGTTGTTGTTTTAAAAAAATTGATCATTCCTAGTTGGTTATATCCATGTTTAGACTGAATTTTCGGAATAGCCTATATAACACTTTTGGCAACCATAAATAGTTATTTATGTAATTCACAAGAATATCAAAACTGATTTATTTAGCTGATTCCAAAGAAGAGGTATTCATGTTTAAATTAAAGCCTGCATCGGTCAACACTTTTAAAGGGAATTAGTTTTTCAAGGTTCGTACATTCTAGACTCATGGTACGGTATATCATTTAACTTGCATTGAAGAGGGCTGTGTAAAGAATCCATAATATACAAGATATATGAAATAAAAATAATGACATCCGTTTTAGGTGTAATCAAGAGTGCCATGAAATTGAAAATATTTTTAAGAAATAGATCTTTATCCATAATATTGTGCACCAAAATTTCAAAGAGGCGTTAGTTACTTTCAGAGACACGTCTAGTAGGCGATGTTGTAAATGACCCCGTATATAGTGAATTCCTAAATTACCCCCTAACTTTTTGAATGTCAGTTCTAGCCCTGGTAACCTTTGCATAGTTTGTGCGTAGACAATCGTAAAACCTACAATATAAAAATATTGGAAAACAAACATTTTGTCTACCAAAAATTGACAAATTCAAATAAGCTTGTAATAATTAATTAATTGCAACACAAATTAATAAAGTAAACAAATGCTACTAACTGTACTAACAGTTCAGGAAATAGGAAAGTATAAGGAAAATAATAAGAAAAATGGGTTATTTGCGGATTGGCAATTATTATGAGTACATTGTCTAGCAACGAGCCCTTTTGGTGAACCTGACATTACAGGAGATTATTTGCCATTATTTTCTAATCAACTTTACATAAAAACAAGAATGGGTTACCACACCCGTTATGAGTGAATATCATAATTTTTTAAATTTGAAATATATTATTGAATTCGTTTTTCATTACTTTTTCTGAAACGTAAATGTATACGAAGTGTTCTATTTAACCTGTAAGTATTACACTCAAAATTTAATGACATGAGCACTACACAGTTGTCCCAAGAAATATTTTGGCAATAAAGAGCAAAGAAAATCGAGAAAGGTCTTTAGGCAGAAAGTATATTATATATTAGAAATTTTAGAACAGTACCAATAAAACAAAATTACAGGAAGTCAGAACCTATTTTTTGGAACATTTTACAGACACATTGTGTTTTTGCATAACGTGCAGTTAATGTTTGATAATATTTACTTTTTTCCTCGGCAGTCGGAAAATCCTCCGAAAACAATTTACCGACGGAAGATTCCCCGACCGGAAAATTCTCCAACGGTAAATTTTCTCAACAAACGAATGAAAAATGTCTCGACAATAACAAACTTTCCTTCACACTTTATTTCGGCTCAAAACGAGCAGTATAATGGCTGGCGTGTTTTTTTGTTCCTTTCACTAATTCCTTGTGCTGACTTTAATAAGTTATGTTGTGGGCTATAGCACGCAAGGCCTATTCGGAAAGGCTTCTCTCTCGTCGCAATTCCTTACAAGGGCTGCTATTCGTTTAGCACAATCACAGTGCTTTTTGAGAGCAGAGGGGCCTCACCGCCTCCTATGCACTTTGTTGTGTGGCTTTTATGAACTTCTATATATTGGGATGGTCTACTGAAACTAGCGTTTGAAACGCTTGTTGTATAGAACTGTTCGCCTTTGGCAGTCCTACTACATTATCGCAACAATTACAATATCATAGAGAAATCGTGGGGAGCGGTAATGTTGGCGACATTGCGGGCATCCAATTCAGGTGTCTTCGAAGTAGTCCACAATTGGTTGGGTAGCTTTTGCAGCGAACAAATGTGTTTATTTTTAGCTTTGTCTCGTCACAGTACATACACTAATGGAATTAAAATATTTTTCTTCAACCCACGTACGCTGAACAATAAGAATAAGTGTAGCACTGTATGAGATATTCTGCCCGCCTACCAATATGCGATTTAAGCTAGAAATGAAATATTTCTTTTCGCACTAAAAATCAGCATTCTGTATTCATTTGATTTAGAGTCGTACAGCAAAGAGGATTCTCCATTTTTTGTTAGCGTGTATTCTTCTGGAAAAACGATGTCTTTTTAATGGAGTGGCAAAGTCGAAGCGGCTTCTTTCTTTCTAAGAGTATTTTTATAGATCTCTTCATGCTAGAAACTTTCAGCAAACATGCTGCAGGAGCCTGGTTATGCCCAATAGATTCAGTAGAGATGACATGATGTGAAGCGTCTTGGGTAGTTGTCGTGTTTTCACGCATCTTATTACAAAGTTTCGTTTTTTCTACTTCTCTGGCGTCTGCAGTATGATTACCCTCTCCACTTTTGTTATGAACAGTTCCTTCAAACGTTGCAACTAGAGCATTGCACCTGATTTTGTAGTAATAGTCACATTTCCAAAAGAGGTTTTGGTTCCCTTTTTGATATAAATATCAAAAGGTTGTTGCTTGATACCAACAACCTTTTCTTCTTTTTTTGACTAAGAACAAAGCCAGCAGCCGTTCCACGATGATCAAAATAAACCATTTGAAGAGATTGATATTCCTTTATAAACACTAGGATCACTACGTCTAATCCCTTCATCGAGTTAGGTTATTAAGATCAATTATGCTGCTGGTCTTAAGACGAGATAAAATGTGAAGGGAAGTTTGTTACTGTTATTTTACCGTAGGTAAATTGTTTGTAGATGAACTGATGTCGGGGAATCGTCCATTCAATTTTCCTAAACCTTCGCATCATCTCTACGTCCTTGAATGCTGTACTATTGCCTGCAGATATTAAGATATTGTAATAACTATAGCTACAACTGTTGGCGGCGTGACAGGGTCGGATCTGTTGTTGTGTGTAGATATATGTATGTACGTGGTATGTATATATCCGTCATGCATCTTCGATCGTGGGTCGATATTGATATTCGCTTCGTCCAGTCATCTATTTCTGAGTACGTATATTCTTACTACGATTCTGGCGCGCCGTCCGAAAGTTGCAACCCTAGTAATAACCTCTTCAAGAAAACGGCTAAACTAGGAATTACCTTTCCCAAATCAAAATCCTCTACACGATGAAAGAATTTAACGAAGCCACTATACAAAGTCCTCAGGGTCCCAAAATTAACCAAATGATACTATGTTTCCGTACGAGGTGCACTCCCGCGAGCTATGGGTAGATAAGCAAAATATATGTTCAAAACTATTTTTGATTTTTTAAATCACATAAAGTTTTCGAGATATGGACCCATAAAGAAAATAAACTTCCAGACCCAACTTTTGATATTTGCAACTACGAGTTCATTCCGTATAGGCGGTACCTAAAAAATTTTCGATTTTTCCACACTTCTTCAAGATAGATTCTTAGTAACTTGAATATAATTTAATTTTTTTATCAATTATAATGTAAGTTGTGGTGCTATTTATTCGTGAATATGAAAAAGTTGTTATAAAAATACTCAGTATGCCTGATAATTTGATTTTAAGATTTCACTTTCACGATTTTTTTTGGGCTGGGAAAATTTATCATGGAAGAATGATATCAGGTTTTTAGATTCATTTCTTGCTAATCTACTGCTCGCGGGAGTGCACCTAGTACTGAAACATCCTGTATATATACCTACATAAAAAACAACGTAATTATTTAACGGGCCAAAAAGCTCACGTCCAGGGGAATTAAAACAATACGAGTAATTATTAACAATATTTATTAATTCAAATTAGTTACAGATAAAGTCAGATTTAGAATTTATTTTATTGCCTTAACATTAACGGGAAGCCTGCGTTTGCATGTCTCTGACCAAGGAATCATAATTAGTTGTATATCCTAACAAAGAAAATAATAATGAATCTTCAGTATCGGAATCAGTCAGGGCAGAACGTTGTAGGCTTCGTTAACTTTAAATATGAAAATGCCGATTCACACAGGTATGTAGATCCGAAACAAGAATAAATATATTCGCTACATTTGGTGATACTGGGATATTTTTCTCGGTTGACGTATTTCCAAAAATCTTCTACAAATTTTCTGGCTTGTAAGAACAATTCAGTTTGTAAAATTATAGTTTCATTTTCTAATGCCTTTTGCTCCATATGAAATATGTCTGACATTTTTTGGCTAATGCGTTTCGCACTTAAAACTTTTTTAAAAGGAAAAGATATAAATTCCACAATTTTTCAAAATCTTGGAATATTATGATGTATTTGTCGATCTTATAATTAATATTTTTATGTTTTTGTAGGTTAACCGCCATATTTGGAAAATGATTCAGATTATTTTGTTGCAGATCTTTTATTAGCAAAATAAATTTTGTTTTATACGCATCTATGCAGCTGATCATATCATACATATAAGAAATGCTAGATCACTAAGCCAAGTTTCACCATTTGAATTTCCATATTTTCAATCGTTGCACAAATTTATCTTTGCTTAGCCATCTTACATCGGTATGTAGTAATAATTCCGGTTGGCTTTCATCGAGCCGCAGTTGAAAGAGACGCCTTTTGAGGAAACTTCCTCGAATTGAGTTAATAATTTTAAACGCTATGTCCATTACCTCTTTTATGTTTAGTCTCTTGCTGGCTAACACTTGCTGGTGAATTATGCAGTGGTAGCTCAAAAAGGCTGGGAATTCATCTTCATTTTAACATAGGGCTATAAACCCATTTATGTAACCTATCATTGCAGCTACGCGATCAAATCATTGAGCAAGTTTTTAAAGGCTTTGGATACATCTACACCTCTAGCCCTTTCTTTCAAAGAAATCATACCCAACAATTCTTCTTTAGATGTAAAATCCTTAAAAACCATACGAATGAAAACAAGTAATTGTGCTGTATCGCTTATATCTGTTGATTCATCACATTGAAGGGAAAAACAAGAACATCCATTAATATCCTTATATAACTGTTCTATTATATTTCCACTCAGCTTCTCAATTCGTCGCGTCTCAGTGTTTCGAGACAGTTGTAGATCTTGAATTGCAGCAATAATTTCACCCTTGTTCTTAAAATCGTTAAAAAGCGAATCTGACATTTCCAAAAAAATTTCCTTTACAAATTCACCATCGGAAAATGGTTTACATTAAGAGATAGCTTTCTTTGAATGATGCAGTAGTTACTGCGTGTGGCTTCAACATTGGCTTTTTAAAAACATTTTGTTGTTTTGTTAATTAAGTTTTAAGATCCCTAATTTTACGTTTTCTCAGTCCGGAATTTGGTGGTTTGATACTTGTTATGTAAAGCTAAAAAATGTCTCTTCAGATAACCTTTTTTAGCACTGGCTATTGAGGCAAGGCATATTAAGCAACAACATTTATCCTTCACCATTGTAAAGAAGTGATCGAGTTCCCATTCTTCGTTGAAATGATAAGTTTTCGACTTTTTTGGTTCATAGGTTCATGTTCATGGGTATACTAAAATGCAAAAGAAATACGACAATTTAAAGAATAAATATTGAATTAAATATTTTCCTGGAAAATTAAAAAACTCATGAACTGCAATAATTAACTCCGTTAATGACCGCAGTTTAGGGGTTTGTTGCCAAGAAGACTCACTTATCAAGTAAATAGATAGGTAAGAAAAGCCACAATTTAATTTAAAACATAAAGAAGAGGTACTTACATTTTAAACAGAAGAAGAATTGAAACTCAACGTTCTCACCGTGGATAAATAATATTGACTAATTTTTTCTATGAGTCGAGTCATAACAGCATGCATACTGTTGCGTTTGCGTGTTATGTTCACGCGTTGCTTTCGGTTACAGGACATCACGAGCGATCGACTAAAATTGGCTTTGCAATCGACCGGTCGATTGCGATCGACTTATTGGCCACCGCTGCTCTAGGAGCGCTGTATAGTCAATGGATTGCTCTTACGGTGCACTATATGAATTTATTTTTATCAATGTTACAGATTTGTGGAAAAGCTATGCGTCATTCTTGCATTTCCTTTATTTATTCAGTACACCTGCGGGTGCTTCATTATCTGCAACGTAGTTCTACAATTAACCATTATGGTAAGTGTGTTTACTATAGGAGATTATTTTCATAATTTCTGTAATTAAGCGGTGTTAAAGAAAACATTTCCCCTTATTCGCTTTGGTCCAGTATTACCGCCATTCTAGATTATCTGTAGTCTTACTACAGGAAAAACTATTTTCAACTACTTGCACTATACTACACATTACATCAGTGAAATAATATACGATATGAAAATGACTCAATTAGGTACATACTATAGACTATTTGTATGAAACTGCTTTGTAGTTAATGCGTTGCATCCAAAAGCGCAAGAGAAAAAAAAGCACTAATAAATCAAGATTCCTACATTAAATAAAAAAATATATTCTTTCGAAATAAAGCCACATTCTCAACCTCCAACTTATACCTACAATTAAACAAGCTAATAAACGCAGTAATTGACGATTTTTGATCATAATTAAAGCGTGACAAACGGATGCACCCGCTGTACATACATGGAATCGAGTGGACGTTCGGTTATTATCGGTTGATCGGTGTCCTGTAACCGATCAACCGATAATAACCGAACGTCCACTCGATTCCTTGTATGTACATAGTAAACACAGCGAGTGCAACCGTTTGTCACGCATTGGTCATAATGCAGCACACTAGTTTCAATTAACCCGTACTTTTCGTGGGGTCCCCTATTAATTACATTGATCATTATAATTAATTCGATAATGTGGAGTCGTTATATTATCGACCGACTTAGGAAGCACCAACGAAAACGATTGGTATATTCGGACTGTTCAAATATACCTAACATAATCCACCTAATTTCAATCATTATTATTACATAGTACGTTTCAACATGGTTTTTACAGTTTTAACATTACCCAAGAACCATATTACAAAACATAACCTTGCTCAATAATGACATCAAGGACTATGGGATAGTGTGGCAAACAATACGAAATATCAGCACACTCCTCACCACACAAAATATGAATTAAATTAACCCGAAACATCTGTTTCGAGAGCTCCTGGGCAACCTCATTATCAACTAAAAGTTACAGCGATGGGTAACCCGCTGTCTCATTTCATAGCCAATTTGCTCATGAGTAAATTTGAAACATGTTTGAAAAAGGACTATGTATATTTCCCTAGAACCTGGGTTAGGTATGTAGATGATATCTTCGCAGTTTTTAATACTAAGAAAAACACTAATCCGGATTTCCTCGCGATTCTCAATTGAAAATTCGAAGCTCTTAGATTTACAGTAGTAGATGAAGTGAGCAATCAACTCCCGTTCCTGGATGGTTTAGTAATTAGAAACAACAAAAAACTTGAAATAGACGTCTATAGAAAGGAAACAAGCACTAATAGATACATCATGGCCGACTTTAGCCACTGTGGACAGCACAAAATGGCCGCGATTGGTTTCTTAATTAATAGACTAGTGAAATTCCTTTTAAATAAAAGTGGGTAAAACAAAGAGCTTAAACTCATAAAAAATGTAGCCATTTACAATGGTCACTCTTCTATAGATGTGAAATTCCTTGACCTTGACCTTGATCCCGGTAGAAACCCACGATAAGAAATTTGTGAAGTTTCCTTTCCACAGAGAATCGAAAGGTATTGGTAAAGTTTTTAGAGGACAAGATATGAACGTATGTTCCAGTTCACGTAATACACTGAAAAGCCTTCTTGGCAATCCGAAAAATAAACCGGACATGAAAGAAATGTCGGGAATTTATATAAAATTGAATGTAATGACTGAAATAAATCCTATATTGGTCAACTAAAACGAGCAATAGGTACAACACATAAACGAGACCGGGCATAATATTAAATTTAAAAACCTGAAATTGATTAAGAATGTAACCTCGCCTCGTGAGCTAGACGCATTTGAAACTATATATATAAAAAAGAATCGAAACTTACTGAACAAAGACCTTCCACCTCTTCATTACTCCTGTCTTTTTGATTCATTGGAGTAAAACGACCATATGTTTTTTCGTGTTTTCGTTTTTTATATTACGTGCTACATTGACAAAAGACTATATTGTCGCGCCGTGTGCATCTTGCATGGTTAGAATTAAAATGCATAGACGAAAGAAAGGCACATTTAACGAGAGGGTACGTATCGGTGTCCTATTCTATTATATGAGGGTGGACACCTTTTTCATTCCGTATATATTGTACTTCGCGTATGGTCAGTGTCAAACGTCAAATGGCAGGTACTTGTAAGTACACATATATCTTTTGTAAATATATACATATATCTTTTCCCAAGAGAGGGATAAATAACTATCATAGAATTAGATTTATATTAGAGTTGTTTTGTGTTTCTTGCTCTGATTTATTCGGTTATTCGGTTGATAATGAGGTTGCCCAGGAGCCCTCGAAACAGCTATTCCGGATTAATTTAATCAATATTTTGTGTGGTGAGGGGTATGCCGATACTTCGTGTTGTTTGTCATAGCCTTGCTGCTGAACCACATTCGTGATATTCCAAAACAACGCATGCGTCACCTCTACGTATACGTATTAATTGAACGTACAAGCATGGAGCTTACACATTTCTCCGCTTCTGTCAAAATTAAGATTATTCATTTCAAACATTGTGAACAGACCCATTTAAACACCTTTGTAATATTTTAAATACTAATTGTAACTCTTAAGTATAGCTACTAATTTTGAGGTTGTGAATGTAGGTTATGTAACCGTAGTGTAGATATAAATGTTATATGTGTCTCTTAGAAATTAATAAAATCTCCAATTAGTTCCAATAATCCTCATTGATGACTCTCTCGCGTCTACATAAAACGTCTACATGAACGGCTTCTGAACGGCTTTTGAACGGCTACTGAACAGCTTCTGAACGTCTACTGAACAGCTTCTGAATGGCTTTTGAACGGCTACTGAACAGGTTCTGAACGGCTACTGAGCAGCTTCTGAACGGCTCCTGAACGGCACTTGAACGGCTTCTGAACGGCTCCCGCTAATCAAAAAGTGCCTTTGTCTTCGATTCCATGAAATTACTCGCGAATCAATCCGCGAATCATAAAAACCGCAGATTAAAAGCGCGAGCCGCTAATCAAAGGTGTATTTGGCTTCGATTACGCGAAATTAAAAGCGCAACATTGAAGTGGCCCCGAAGATAGATAGTTTACCTACTACGTCGGAACTTGGTATCCCCACATGTATTGCGTCATCCGCATCCCTGAGCGGTATCTCAGCTCCCGTAAAAGCTACGGCCGTTTCGACGTTAAAATCGAATCACCCGAAGCCATTGTATCATCACCTTTTTGGCGCCTCACCACACCAAGCCAAGTACATCCTTCGCACGCGTTTGAAAAGGGGCGGGGCCTATGACGTCACGGCCAGAAGTAGGAGCGGCGATAAAAAACGAATTTGGACCCCTATGTTAAATCTTATGGGATTTTGGCCTCGAACTCTCATAGCCATTCTACTGATAGATTCCCGATATATTTTTAGTTTCAAATTCCGTGTGATTACAGCTGTTACTTGGAGGCTGTTTGCGAGTTATTTCTGAAGCACCCTCAATATTTTTCCATTTCTTCGGAATATAAGTCACATTTGAGTAATTCGCAAATTAAATTTCGCAGGAATTGTTGCACGTAATAATTCACAAGTAATTTATCAATGTTATTTTATGATTTACTGGAAATATTGTAACATACATACACAACCGGCCATAATTATTTGCTCACAAATGTTAACTGAAAAAGAAATGGTAGTTTTGCATTTCATAAAAATACTCTTAAAACAAAGAAATTGATAGTCTTTATTCAATTATAAAAATTATTTGACACAAAAAGAAGTAAAATCTTCGTTTCGTTGAAGTGTCCGCCTCGACTATTAATAATTGCGGCACACACTTGCGGCATTCTTTCTATCAATTTCGCCAGAGTAGCGGGTTATATTTTAAGCCAGACTTATTGTAGTTGTTTTCGCAACAATTCCTTGGAGGTTGGAGGATTTATTTTCACGTGCCGAGTGAGTTCCTCCTACAAAAGCTCTATGGAATTAGCATGTGGGCTTTGAGGAGGCCATTTCATTATTTTGATATTGCTTTTGTGTTCCACCGATTCTAAATATTTGCAGCACAGTTTAGAAGTGTGTTTCGAATCGTTATCATGTTGAAATATAAAATGGTCACCGACTATTCTCATTCCAGAGGGTATAGCATTTCTTTCCAAAATTTCCTTTTACTCCACACCGTATATTGCTATACCAATACAGAATCACATTATTTCTTTCTTGGCATGCGTACCAATGTTCTTAAAACATTTCAAGAGCACGGACGTTTTTTGAAACATCCCATAAACACGTAAACGACATTCTCCTTTTTGCCAATTCTTTTTCTTTTATAAAGTACTTATGATATGCGTGAGTTCTCTCCACACTTCATGGGCAATTTTTCGTGATTAGCGTTAAGTGTAATTTTCGATGGGAATAAGTGGCAAACGTGTATTTTTAGGAGGTATTTGACAAAGTCGGCCGTTTTCTATCCAAGCTCTTACGCTAAACTTACCTTTAAGGATGTACAGAAGCGATATGACTTTTTAAATACAAAATTATGCATTTCCTACTTATCGCGGTTGTTAATATTAAGCTTCAACTATTTTTTATTTTTAGGGGAAACAGGATACTTCTAACATCGTACTTCTCACTGCCTATGCTTGCGTTACATTCTCCCAATTAGCAGTTTACCACTGGCTTGGTAATGAAATTATTTTCAAGGTAATACGCAGCTCGCTTTTCTATTTATAAGAACAATTATTTCTAAAGTGAGAAGAAACAAATAAGGTTTTGCGATTATATTTCGTCAATAATTGCTGTAATAATAATGATAATAGTTTATTGATCTAGTGGACCATACGGCATAAGATAAGTCAATAAACAAATATACAAAAAAATAGATTTACAATATCAATGAAAAAAGAAAACGACATGTGTGCAAGTAACATGCAGCCCATAGAAAATAACATATGCAATTTACCTAAATACATATTATTTAGCAATATTAAGCAACTAATCGTAAGTAGAAACGTAATTAAAAAAATCACTTAACGAATAGAAAACATTATTATAAAGAAATGTCTTAAGTTCTTTTTTAAAAACTTTTATATTCTCTAAATCTTTAATAGAAACAGGCAGCCAATTAAATATTTTGATCCCCATATACACTGGAGATCTCTCATACGTCACCAATTCATGTTTTGGTACGGATAAACTATCTTTATTCCTAGTATCTTAACTAAACTTAAGTTAGTTTTAACATACACCGCAATCTCTAGTATATAAAGAGCAGTCACGGTAAGAAGAAGCATAGAAGAGAAGTAGGAGCGGCATGAAGTACATTTAGATACACCAGCCATATTTCTAATAGCCAATTTTTGTATTCGCAACACCTTTCCAACGTGACAAGAGGCACCCCAGAACAATATCGCGTATTTTATTCTAGATTGAAATGACGAATAATAGTATGACATTACAACTTCATTACTAGCAACAGTCTTAAATTAGTATATTACATAGCATGATGTTGAAAGCTGTTTACATAAATTTGTAACATGTGTTTCCCATGTTAAACCCTTGTCCAAGTAGACCCCTAAAAATTTGGTATGTTGGACCTGCTGGATTGTGCGCGAATTTATTTTTATTAAGTCACATTTGTGCATTTTATTAGAACCTGGACTAAAACGCATACAAACGGTTTTTTCATTATTAACATATAACTTATTGTTATTAAACCAACTAACAAAAGCATTAAGTAGCCTCTGTGTGAGCAGAACTAAATGCGGTCTAGTCCATTCAGATACAAGGAAGCTGGTATCATCAGCATACATTTCTGTATTCGAATGTGCTACAATGGTCAACAAGTCGTTCACATAAACAATAAACAATAAGGGGCCCAACACGGATCCTTGGGGGACACCTCTATCGAGAGGCAAGGCATCCGACCGCTGTCTCTGAATTTCCACTACTTGCGACCTAGCAGTTAGATAAGACGCAAGCCATTCAAGTGTTTTTCCGCGTACTCCATACATATACAGTTTCTGTATCAATGTTTGATGATCAATCAAGTCGAAAGCCTTGCTCAAGTCCACAAAGACACCTAAACAACCTTTCCCTTCAATTAATTCATTGTAAAGCATATTGACAAACTGAATCATTGCGGTCTCCGTTGATCTATGTTTCGTAAAACCATGCTGATACACACTTAAGATGTTGGAAAACTCAAAGAATGATGTCAACCTTTCACAAATAATTTTTTCCGTTATTTTTGATACCACTGACAGTAATGTCTTTAAGTTTGTTTCATCATCTCTCTTGTTCAACGGCAGAACTCTTGCAGTTTTTAAACATTTGGGAAAAATCCCGTCTATAAACGATCTATTGATCAAAGCTGTAAGTGGTTGTATTAGAGATTGTATATTATTTTTTACAATGTTATTACTAATTAAATCTATACCAGAAGAGTTAGATAATTTCAATCTCGATACAGCAAAGGCCACCTCAGTTTCGGTAACTCTGTCTAAATACATAGTTCTGTCGTTGTACTTAATATTACAGCCATCAGTATTGCAATTTAAGCTTGTTGGTACAAAATTAGTAACACTGTTTATAAAAAAAATTATGAAAAGCTTCCGCTATTTCGACTGGTGTTTTAACATTAACATCGTCTACTCTAATTTCATTAATTTCCCTATGTTTTTACTATAATACTATTTTATTGTTCAATTGTGGCTCGTTGTGAGTTCATCATAATATACATATCACAAACGTTCGTTTAATATTCTAAACCAGTGCTACCAGCTTCGAGCAACGCTCAATTTGTGATAGTCCATTCTTTACAAATATTATAAATTATTTTATATATTCTTATTTTAACATGTTGGTCCAGTTTATAGTGCCTTATACATTTCTTTTTTCGACAAATTCTTACTGTTTTTAAATTAAAATTCGTGCCTGAGGATGAAACTGGTAGCACTGGTTTAGAATACCAAACGAATTTTTGTGAGTAATTGACCAATTTTATTGAGCCTATTATTTTAATACTATTTTAGTAAATCCTCGCCATTTTGATCAGCTGTTTTGTAGTAAAAATTTTAAAATTTAAATGCACTTCTAAATCCACTCAGGCGATGCCGACAACCTTAAATTTATGCTGAACTGCAGACTTGCAAAGAAATTGTACTCTCAACGTCGTATCTGAAAAAGTATGAATTGAAAAAATAAAAATGTTATAAATTGCTAACACACGGCTCAGCTCACTTAAAATATTTTGACATGTTTGTTGTTTCCGGTTACACCGTAATTCGATACCTACTTGCTTATTTTAAAATGAAGAAATGAACACAAAACACCACAGGGTGGGATTTTACCACAATTCATTGAAAAAGGAGATGTATTGAGAAATTACGTAACTACTTTCTTCTATAAAGTGTATCTACCAATTTACATGACTTTATGGTTTCTAATATATGACTTACATCACCTTGAGCTCAATAACTTTTAATATTAAACTAATGTTGAAAACAAGAGATAACGCACTACGTAGGTGTCAGAGAACTAAGGATCCCATGCACCTTGCTTACTACAAATTTTTAGCGAACGAAGTTAACAAACCATAAGGCGCGGCGGTCTTTAAACTCAGTTATAGAAAAAAAAATTCGAAGGAAGTAGGAAATTTACCGATGACCACTCCAAAAGCCATGATATTCACCACCACTTGCGAGACGTGGAAACTTTAAATTAGCATTTTCTCTCATCTGTTGCTATTCCGTTTGCAAATGTTCCAAACGTTGATGATGTTAACTATCCCCCGCTTTTAAAACCTACCCTTTTCTTTCAAAGTGCAACTTCTGAAGATGTTTCGCTTCGTTTTGAAAACTCAGTTAGCTCGAATAGTATTAATGCACATGTTAGCGAGGTATGTATACCATTACTGAATTCCGTTTTCCCGTCCACCTGGAAATCTTCCACCGTCATCCCGCTGCCTAAAACAAAGAGCATTGAAGGCATTAGTAATTTTAGACCTATGTATTACCATTCTTCCTGCTCTAGGTATAGTTTCGAAAGATGCACTTATAGTCTGGTTAGGGTATTTGTGACTCAAGTTGATGTTTTATCTCGGTTTCAATTGGGGTTTAGGGCTGGCTACAGCAGCACTTCAACTATTACCCACGATATACTTCATGCTAGTCACGAAGGCAAGGTTACAACTCTGGCCTTTCTGGATTTTAGTAAGGTGTTTAATACCATCCACCACGGGTGTTATTAAATGCCTTTGTTAGCCATTGGTTTGCACCCTTCCGCGGTATTTATGATTTCGTTATACTTACCTGATTGTTTTCAACGCGTTCTACTGGAATCTAAACCCTCTTCTACATCGAAGGTATATCACGGCGTATTACATGGAGCAATACTTAGTCCCCTTGTTTTCACCCAATACATCCAGTTTGCTTTGTAGGGTCCAACATTGTCCATATCATCTTTGTACAGATTATACGAAAATAATTATGTTTTTTTAAGCCCGAAGATCCCTTGCAAGCCCATTGGAAGGATTTGCAGGTTTTCCCAACAATTCCAACTTAACATTAATGCGACTAAGATCTAGATAATCGTTTTCGGCTCTAAGCGTAAGCGTGAATTTGTCAAGTCAAATATAAAAATTGAAATCAACATCCAAATTATTCTTCCTAGTGAGATTCTGCAGGATCTTTCTGGATGCGTCTCTCAAGTTTAAGTTAAGTTTTACAAAAAAGAGCTATGCGTACTATGTATCGACTGCGTCCTCGGGACTACTGCAAGGATTCATTTAGGAGCCTTGGCATAATGTCTGTTCCGTCGTTGTATATTTATGAGATTTTATGCTTTACGTATGACAATAAAAGTAAATTTTGTAAAATTGAACATAATTACGAAGCAAGACATAAAAATTATACACTAGTGACCTAAATGCACACGACAAAATATCAAAAACAAAGCTATTACAATGCATGCAAACTTTTTAACTGCCTCACAGTAAAAAAAAAAAGCACGACAAGATTGCGCGCGTTTAAAGTTAAAATAAAAACTTTTAATTGAGAGGGCATTGTATAACGTCGATGAGTTCTTTGACTTCTGCTGGTAGGTAGATATGTCTCATTTATTTATACACTCTCCTTTGCTTAGATTATTATATTTTATTTATACACGGATTTTATTTGTACAACGATTTTATTTATACCCCCATTTTTATTTATATACAGTTTTTATTTATAGGCGCATTTTGTTTATACTAGGATTTAGTTACAGAACAAATAAATTATTATTATTATTATTACTTTGAAAATTTTTAAAAATTCAATCTTACAGAGCTGTCTATATAATTAATTGAAGAATTAAGAATGTGCATTACACTGATTCATGTACTTAGGTTATTTATCTTGTTTTAGAGTGATAAGATTATAGAAGCATGCTATCTCTCCAAATGGTATAAAATGGATCGGAGGTCGCAAACATCTCTTTTGCTGTTAATGGAGAGAGCCAAAAGACCACTAGTCATACGGGTATATAAATTAGTATTTATTTCGTTGGAATCCTTAGCAATGGTAAGCATCTGGTTCTTTTAACTATCAAGTAAAGTATATAATACTTTTAGATTATTCAATGGTCTTATTCCGTCTTCGCATTGATTAAAGCAAGATACAGCTAGCTTCTTCGCAATAATGTATACCGTTTTATTCACTAATTATACCAGAGGAATTAAATCAATTTTGGATGACTAAATACAATTTTACATATTACTTTTTAGATATATTCCTTTCCTCTATACAGGATATTTCACAACTAGTTTCCTACATATCCAGTCAGAAACTAAAAGTGATAGAATGTTGCATAAAATTCTGTCATTATAGCAACTCCAATAAGGAAAGCCTCCTACTTTCCCTTCCTCACTAATTTTACCCGCCTTACAAGTACGATTATTCATAAAATTTTGGCGCAGAAGCACTTACTGAATGTTCAAAAGCATTTACGTATTATATTGCAAAAAATAAATAAAAATATATACTTGCCATTTCGATATTTTATTCTTTTCAACTACATGTTCAAAATGATAATCTTTCTTATATCTTTCTGCTATATACGTTCTTAGGCATAGCGCAGACGGCAAGATATTTCCCTGGGCGACAATCAGGTCGGAGGAAAAATAGAACAGGTTTGATCCATTTCTTCGGTCCAATATTATTGTCGGTCGTGTGTTCACACTCATTCTAAACCGTAGTGTACATTGTGAGCGACAAAATTGTCATGTCAGACCTACTGTCGTATGCGCTACGTCTTTAGAGTAATATCCACGCACGCTTGACGGATTTTGTTTTGTATGTCCAAAAGGATAACCGATCTCTTAGCATAAAAAGCTGCTGTAAATGTCACTACAGAGAATCTTTTATGGACAAATCTAGTGAAGGTGTTGGCCACTTAACTTTTAGCGAATGTGTATCTCCACTTACAAGAAGTGCAACGTTTCCTTTTCAATATTTTGAATATTTGAATTAATCTATTGAGATGTTACAAGTATTAATGAAATATAGAATGAAGAATAATCACAAGCCCCTTTATTTACAATAATTTACTTGCTACTAAAATTTTGTAAAATTTTACTTACGGCTGAAAGTTTTCCGTGTGTGTCTACGTGTAAATAAAAATGTTGTTAAAGTCCTCGTCTTTACTTCTATGAACGTTGTAATCCTTTTTGATCAGTCCTCGTTAACTCCGTTTTGACTGCTCTTCGGTTCTACTTGTTTTTTTCTTTAATTTTCTGAATGATTTTAAACTTCTTTTGATGTTTAATGATCGAAATACTTTTAGTGTCTCTTTTAAAATTAATTTTTAAACAGTTTAGTCGAAAACTGTCTTCTGTCAGAAAAATGTGTATTCTCTGTTTCTTTACTCTTCGTCACAGGAATGCCAATCCAAAGACTTCCATATTTTGATGGTTGCCTTATCAATGATGCCTAACGTAAGTTGCGAACGTCATTAAGGATTTTGATGACTGGATTCTAATGTTTCGCATGATTTTTGTATTTTGAAAAAAAGTCTCGCTGTCACTTCGTGAAAATGCTCGCCATGCTCATCGGATTTGTTTGGTGATTGTTCAGCGAATTTTTCTACATGGGAATGCAAATAATGAATTTTTAATGGAATTCGAACACTTAAACAGTGAAAAGCAGTGAGCATGTCTTAGTATGTGCCAATTTTCGGATCGATGAATTTCGAGAACATTGTCAATAACCGCTTTCACACAATCTCACACCACAAGCTCCATGTCAATGAGTGCATTTTCAAATCGTTTGTCCCTCATCAAACGATGAATGTCCGGTCCATTAAATATTCCTATAAAATAAATATAACACAAAATGAAATTTCAATAGATTAATATTCAGATTCATTTCAGATTTCAGTTTCATTTTATCCCACTTAAGCGTGGAAAATACGACGCAGTTCGTTGATTCCATTTCCTTCTGGGTTCAATGCTTTTAAAAAATTTTTAACAATTCCGAGTTTGATGTGGAGTGGTGGTAAAAAAACTTTTCGATGGGCACAAGTGGAATCTCAGCAATGTTGTTTTGTCGCAATCTAAATTCCTCGCGTAAAGGCCAGTTCCGTTCGTTATATTGGTCGCCGGCAAAACGGGTATTCCACAAGCACATGTTGCACATATTTTTGGTATAACCCGTTCGCATACCTCTTAAAAGAGCCACCACTTTTAAGTCGGCAGCGGTTAGATTATTGCTGACACTGATCGTGCCCGTTGCCCCCCCCCCCCCCTCCCCCGTATACTTTATAGCGAGCAAATTTTGCAACAGGGCCCGTGTATTTTAGCGGCTCACTACATCAATAAAAACAATGGTATTCTCTATGTCCGTATTTAATAAACATAAACTTCGTAGTTCAGTGGGGGAAAAGAATTCGCTGAGACCATATTTTTTATTAAATCGTTAAAAAGGACAATACATGATTAAATGATGTACGTACAATGTGTTTTCATAAAAAACAACGTTAAAAAATAGTAAAATTTGTAATGGTACGTGGGTTACTTATCCCCCTTTATTATTTTCAAGAAAGTGTATGAAGAATAGAAGAAACCCAAAACTTTCCTTTATGTTTTCTTTAAACATTAGTTGTTTTGATTGATGAATTTAAATATTATTTGTTGCATAGTATACACCTACAATAAAAGCTCTAAATAGCAATACAGGATCTTGGTAGTTCTATCAGTCTTTAAAAAACGTTTAGTTTGTGAATATAAAGATTGTAATGTAATATTTATATAAGAAACAGGTTGGTCATTAAGAATGTAGTTAGTGAATACGTTAGTAGCTCTAGCTCTAAATTCACAAACTAAACGTTTTTTAAAGACTAATAAAACTACCAACAATCCCGTGTTGCTATTTAGAGCTGACAAAGGTCAGGTTACGGTTGCACTTACCACGTCGGGCTATTTAGATAAATCTTACCAAATTTTAAATGATACAAGTACTTATAAACTATTTAATGGTGACTCAACGTCCTCTATACAAAATAAAACAAACAATCTTGTTAAGGTCCTGAAAGATAATTTATTGAAGAGCTAGTGGCGTATAGGTTAACTTGTTATAATAACACCTGGCCGAAATTTTATTGATTATCTAAAATCCATAAAACCAGTTGCCTTTTAAGACCCATTGTATCATTTGTAGGTTTTGTTGTTCAGTGTAGCTTTCCATAAACGTTTCGCATTATCCCGGTAAACATTTAAATTACAATCCCGTAAAATAACTAAATTTGTTACATATTCTGCTGTATCTGATACAACTGAATTACGCGACGTAAGCGATAGATTTATAAATCAAGTAAAACCTTATATTAGTTCTCTTGGAAGACACTATATTTTTAATGCAGATGAGAGTGGTTTTAATATGGAAATACACTCTGGTCGTACATTGTTTCCACGAGGTGAAAAGCACGTTGAAGTCACTGTACAGTCTCTGCATTCTATTACTCATAGTTATGCCATAATGCCTACTATTTCCGCAAATGGAAGATTATTGTCTCCACTTTTCCTAGTTTTGAAAGAGGTAAGCGGTACTTTAGGTCATCGCGTACAGGAAACACTCTTTCGCCCAATAAATGTATACATATCTGCATCTACATCTGGAAAATTAACATCCGCGCATTTCAAAACATGGTATACAGATGTTTTCTTGCCGAATGCTGGTCCCAATAATTTACTACTACTAGATTCATGGAGTGGACACTGTCCAGCGGAACTATCTACACTGACACCAAAAGACAAAAATGTGAGTATTTTGACCATTCCAAAGAAGACGACAGCATTAATTCAACCCTTAGATGTTTATGGTTTTAGATTATGGAAAAATTTTGTAAGAACTTTTTCTGACCAAGTTATTTTGATGGGCCGCGATATAAACTTGCATCATAGAAATACAATTATTAAGTTACAGTCTTTAACCCATAATCAGTTTTCGTCTCCGAGTTTTTTTAGTGTTTTTAAGTATTCTTGGTACAAAAGTGGATACGTTGCGGAGCGACCAAGTGCCTTTGAAAATCCAGTAAATTTCTGCTTTGCCAAAACTGCACAATCCACACCACTGTGCACTATTTGTGGAAAGCCGGCTCTTGTACGTTGTTCTTGGTGTAAGCAATATCTGTGTTTTAAACATTTCTTTTTAGATTACCATTATTGTAACCACTATATTGAATAACATTTGTATAAGTATGTTATGCATGTAATGTACTATATAAGTACGTATGATAAAATTGGCGATACCTGTATATACATGTATATATATAATATATGTTATATTATTTAATAAATGTACTAATTCTTTTGTATACCACTGTACATTTTTATCTTGTAAGGTTCACACATTATAATTTAGTTAACGCTGCAACTTTGAAAGAAAATAAAATATGAATGTATATATGTATGTATGTGTGAAATTTATATGTTTGCAAATACAAATTGCAATGTAAGCTTTGTCATTCTGCAAAACAACTAGTTACTCTGTTATATTTAGTTCCGGCTATATTTCAGTTCCGGAGGTATTTATAATAATATTCAATTTATAGATGATTATTTTTCTCTCCTCTAAACCAAATTTCCCAACTCCCAAATCGGTATGTTTGTTTACATCATAAAAAAATATTTGTAATATTGTTGATATTAAAGTAACACAACCGGATAAAGTTAGTATGGTTAGATAACTAACTCTGAACATCCTACTGCAAAACTGTTATTACATATTCAATTATAATAAATAGTACGTCCTCTGGTACACATTTCACATGACAAAATATTTTTTTCTGGAATGAAAGGTAAAACTCAATGATTAAAAATGTATAAGGTTGAATTCAGTATGAAACAGCCCCTCTTTCCCGATATTTAAAAATTTTGGACTTTTCAAAAGGGTTGGGGTGGGGGTAATTTTTCTATTAAAATTAATACTATTTGAAATAAGGGTTATGCTATTATATAGTCCTCTTCAAACAATTAAAAACTTTTCTTAACTTTTTTTCTATATCTCCAATAGTTTTCGAGATATTTGCACAAATATAAACGGGTAGTTTTTCTTAAGTGCGCCCTCCACCCCACCTACGGAGGATTCCGCCGATAAAAATAAGTGGGATGTTCTTACCTTGGACCCCTCTACAAATCCACAAAATTTCAATTTTTTTGGGGAGTCCGGGTTGCCGGTGTTACCGAAGATGGAAATTTAACTTTGCGCATAAGACAGTCAGGATGATAAGTTTCATGTTTCTGGCGAATAACTCTGCTCCGGCTATCATCGACACAAACTTCAAATCGCGACTCATCTCTCCATTGTACACTATTCCACCTCTCCATATCCCAATTTCGATGGTCTCCAGCCCATTTTAACCTACTTCGCTTCTGCAT
This sequence comes from Dynastes maya, assembly GCA_029619315.2. Lineage (NCBI taxonomy): Eukaryota > Metazoa > Arthropoda > Insecta > Coleoptera > Scarabaeidae > Dynastes > Dynastes maya. Next base: position 56,135,253 of record JAROYE020000003.1, on the reverse strand, counting down.
TAGGGTCAATGATGACTTTTCTTTTGCCTTCGCGAAGGGAAAAACGAATTATCTTTTGTCCTCTAGAATTGAACTCATGAAACTTACACTTGTAAGTATCAAAGCCAAGTTTTCCTGTTTCTGAATGACATGTAGACCTGCAAACACGTCCACCAGCATCCTCACTCCAGAGTATACTCAATGCTCCGTAGTTAGCAGGCCTATTAGACTTGATAATTCTGGCCACAGCTCGTCTATCAGCGTCTGTTAATTTGGACTTTTTTACATAATGGGGCTTTTGGACAGCTGAACCGTTTGATTTGTACAATTTTACAATATTTCGAACACTGTATTTAGATATGCTGAGCAATATTCCGATTTCGCCGTTTGATTTTCCGGATTAGTGTAAATTAATGATAATTGATCGAATTTTTTCATCAATTGCCTTTCCTCTGCCCATTATTAACAACAATTGCACTGTTCCACAATCGAGACATCGATCACATTCATTTCCGTCAAAGAAAGCGTTGTTTCCATAACCACCTCAATACTCATCGTTAGCAGTACTTGGGTAATGGAATGCAAGAAAACTACATTGAACCCAGATCTCTCCTAAAGTCCTCTACATAGCATATTTTGTCTTAGATATTACATTGTAGCGGCTGGTTTTGCTCCTTGAACGATAAATGCTAACAACATTACAAATTTTGAGTGTGGGCCAACTGAAGTTGGACGGGTCTCGTATTTTTTCTCAATTGAAGCATAATATCAAAAACATTTGTCAACACGATATGCATAGTTGAAAGATTTCAAATACACTATTAGATGAAGATCTGAAGTGGCCATTAGAATGTGGTTTCAGTTTTTTTCCGCAAGGCCAAATGAAGGTGCTAGAGGTAAAGGAAGAAAACAAGCTTTTTGTTTGAGAACTTTGCCAAATTTAAACCCACCCTCTATCTCGAATAACAATCAAGATCCCCATGGTGAGGCTAGAATGAATCAGCCTGTATTAACCCATTTTCTTATTTTTAACTCTGTAGATGCTCTTTCATTTAATCTTGCAGTATTTAATCTATTTTTTGTTTTAGGGTGAACTAGGTATCGAAAACACGATAAGCACAATATTTGCCGCTTGCATAATATTTGTTGAGATTGCAGCTTATCGTTGGTTTGGGAATTAAATCACATTCAAGGTTCTTCTAAAGCAAAAAAGAGCGAGTTGACAATTGAGAACAATGTTTTTATTTTCAGAGTGATGAAATAATAGAGCCTTGTTATCTTTCCAATTGGTATGAGCTGAATAGAAAGACAAAAACGTCACTTATTTTGCTTATGGAGAGATCTAAAAGACCAATGGCTATTCAACTGTTTAAGTTTCTATTTGTGTCACTGGATTCGTTAGGAGTGGTAATTATTATTTGTGCATATTCACTACCGCAAAATTGGTATCAAAGTACGTATTTCAGATTGTACGTTGGTCTTACTCTCTTTTTGCTTTAATAAAGGCCAAATATAAATAAGCAGATGTAGTCACGAAAAAAGATTCGTCAATATATGAAAAGAAGTGTTCTGATTTAGAGCATTGCAAAGTATTTAACCACACAGAATATTTAGTTAGAAAGCTATGAAGTTGTGCGATCTTATATATTAATAATATTACAAAATAATAAAACGATTACACAAGCAATTGGCATTATTTATTTTATAGCTACTAGAGAACGGGAATATCAATTTCTAAATTAAACGGTTTCCTTTGCTCGTCAAATGGTGAAATCTAACAATATGACATATTTTACATGGTAACAAGTATTGTAAATGTAGAAATCCCTACAGACTGTCTCAATGGGATTTGCAACTATCGATATTTAACAATAACTACTAGAATGTAATGTTAAATATTACTTCGGTGGTATTCAATTAGGAAAGAAATATCATAGTTGAAATACTCATGAAGTGTAAAAACTGCAGACAAAATTACTTAATGAAATGGAATTTTAAATGCCAATTGAAAATTTTAGAAGTAGGTAATTTTAAACCAATGTGTGGTAATCTTCACATTATATTTTAAAATTTTCCACTCGGAGAAGTTTATATCAAAAATAGGAGGTAACAAATTTGTCTCCTATTTTTGGTGTAAAGTTCCCCCAAAATTTTTGTAGTGTGTCTACACGCAAATATAGAGCTGGGTTAATTAAATTGTTGGCAGAAAATTGATGCGAGAACTCCAGGTTCTCACAAACGCCCCATATTTTTTGTGTTTCTCGGGTGGATGGATGCTGGTGTCTGAATAGTATACAGCGAGTGCCGGTATGGTGTTTGCGAAATTATACAAGACCTGGTAAATACTGTACTATGAAGTACGTGCACTACCATTTTATATAGTAATTTAAATTCCCAGTTTGTATTAAATTTCGACATTATATTTACAGAATTTAAATAACGTAGTACGCCCTCTAAATGATCGTATCTGCGTCTCTTTACGCTAAATCTTTCATTCCTATGTTTATTTCTCAATAAAATACTTAATATTTGATATTTCAAAATTCTACTCGGCTAAATATCTTCGTTATACCCTATTCTTACATACGGTAGCAGTTAATTTGCATTACGTTCATAATTAATTAATATATTAATTAATTAATTATTTCATTCAGTAACCTGGAAATCTTTATTTCTCTTAGTTTACAAACAATACTCACAAGGGAACACCGGGAACCCGCACTTCTCGATTTCGATGAAACTGCACAGACTGAAAGAGTACCTTGGTATAAGAACACCATTTTTTTCTTACCTAGCGTATCTCGCCGATTTGGGGGTAAGGTTTTTGTTTTTTTTATTTGTGTAAATATCTCGGAAATTATAACAGATATCTTTTTATTTTTAGAATATAATTTGATGTAAATTACATAGTCCCAAGGATGACGTGAATTATTTTCGGAAAAAATTTATAACGCGGGACCGGGGACCCTCCCCTCCCCTTTTTTTTTCTTTATTTTTCACAAATAAAGAATATTACATAGTTTAAAGGATGGCGTGAACTATTTTCGGGAAAAATTAATAACGGGAGACCGAGTACCCCGTACCCCCTTTTTTTATGTTTTTTTCTTTATTTTTCACAAATAAAGTATATTACATAATCTAGAGGATGGCGCGAATTATTTTCGGGAAAAATTAATAACGGGGGACCGGGTACCCCATACCGCCATTTTTCTTACATTTTTATATTTGATTTTTTCACAAATAGAGTTGGTTTTATGTAGAATATGTATGTAGTCAAATTGAGACAGTTAATAATAAAGATATTAAAAGACGATAATAAAACTTTACTTGTCATTGATTGACGTACATAGATAATTGTCGTTCTAAATAGACATATATTAATGAATTAGTTCGAAAACGTTCCCAAAAAATGTCATAAAATAATCCGATTGAGATCGATTCATTATAAGTGCTTACAGTAGATACCGATATACTAAAACTGTGTCACGCACACGGTGTGTGTGAAGCATATATAAAGTGGCCGTTTCAAATAATATGTCAGAAGTATTCTTTCGTGCAGTATAAATTTGTAGTTTGGCATTATGGCAGCGATTAATGTAGTTAATGTGTTGAACATGTTACTTGCAACGTTTTAAGTAGCCAACATCGCAATAATTCCTTTGACGTCTGAAGAACTTGAGTTGCATGATGCGTTGAAGGAGACGATTGTAAGTGCCCAACAAGAAAACATGTTCTCTTTTGAATATGTCACAGGATTGGAGTTTGAGTGATTAGAAGAACCACATGAAGCGCAATTTGTGGAAGATGAAGAAGACAACTATGAAAATATTGCATGTGTTCCTGAAGAAGGAGGCAATGTTGTTGACCTAGATTACAAAATTAAAGCTGTTGAATACTGGAGAAGTGGTAAAAGCAAGCGACGTTCTGTCGAAGGCGTGAAACAAAATTTAAAAAAGGCCAAATCGCTACGCCAATTATATAGATGGGAACAAAGTGTTAACAGAGGTATACGGATAAACTACGGTTTATTACAGAATACGTTCATACAAAATTGAAAAGTAGTATAGACGATGGAAAGATAATTCATGATATGGACCTTCGAAGCTGGGCTTTAGAAGCTAAAGAAGAAATTGGACACGACACGTTTAAAGCAGGACATTGGTGGATATGGCATTTCAAGAGAGTGCATAATATTGTGTCACGCAAAATAACAAAATTTATTACTAGGTCGACTAGTGCTGGCATGGAAGACCTACGATTGTTAACCAATAATTTTATTAAGGAAGTCAAATCCCATATCGCTAGTATCGGCAGAAGCAACGTATACAACGTCGATGAAAGTGGATTTAATCTAGAAATGCACTCCGGCCGTACTTTGGCAGTAAAGGGTGAGAAAACCGTTGAAGCTGTTGTGCAATCTTTGCACTCAACAACACATAGTTATACAATTTCACCGGCCATTTCTGCAGATGGACGGTTACTTTCGCCATTATTTCTGGTATTAAAGGAATCTACGAATACATTTGGACCTCGAGTTGCGCAATCATTGTTTAGACCAGTAAATGTGTATATTTCTTCTTCGACGTCTGGAAAGCTCACTTCAAATCATTCCAAACCTGGCTAACAGATGTTTTCTTACCAAATATCGGACTAAAAGGTGTTCCCTTGATTGATTCTTGGAGTGGACATTGTGTTGCCGAACTTCGGAAATTGGTGCCAAAAGATGAAACTGTTAATATTTTAAATATCCCCAAGGAAACAACAGCAATGGTACAACTTCTAGATGTGTTTGGTTTTAGATTATCGAAAAATTTTATTAGAACTTTTTCTGATGCAGTGATTCTTATGAACTACGATATAGATTTGCATCAGAGAAATAGTATTATTAAGCTGCAATCATTGACCCACAATCAGTTTTCTTCACCGAGATTTTTCGATGTGTTCAAATACTCGTGGTATAAGAGTGGATACGTGGATGAAAGACCGGGATCCTTTAAAAATCCAGTACAGTTTTGTTTTGCTAAAGACGCGGGGTCTACCCCCTTGGGTAGTGTTTGTGAAAAACCTGCTATTGTGCGTTGTTCGTGGTGCAAGCAATACCTGTGTTTTGAACACTTTTATACTGACTACCATTACTGTAACCAGTACGTAGCATAATTAGTATATGTATAATACTACCAGTCACAATTATAATTTCAATAAACACATTACAGTGTGTAATGTATTGAATGTTTCATAAGCACTACGCTTTCTTTTTTATTCTGCTCCACTATTTTCCGAAAACGTGTTAGTTAGAAACAAGTTAATTATATGAATATTGCTCTATAGAATATGCCGAGCTGTAAATTTACACTGCACGAAAGAACGCTTCTCATACATTATTTTAAACGGCCACCTGTAGTCATTTCAATCACATTATATTATATTACTTCTTAAAGCATGTATCGAAATAATAAATAATTTCTAAATAAATATATATTTATAACGACAATCAAAGTAAAGTTTTATTATCGTCTTTTAATATCTTTATTATTAACTGTCTCAATTTAACCGCATACATATTCTACATAAAACCAACTTTATTCGTTACAAAATAAAATATAAAAATGTAAAAAAAAGGGGGTACGGGGTACTCGGTCCCCCGATATTAATTTTTCCTAAAAATAATTCGCGTAATCCTTTAGACTATGTAATATACTAAAAAATTAAAAAAGGGGGGGTGGGGGTCCCCGGTCCTGCGTTATAATTTTTTTCCGAAAATAATTCGCGTCGTCCTTGGAACTATGTAATTTACTTCATATTATATTCTAAAAAGAAAAAGATATCTGTTATAATTTCCGAGATATTTACACAAATAAAAAAAACAGAAATCTTTGGAGGGGGCTGTACCCCCAAATCGGCGAGATACGCTAGGTAAGAAAAAAATGGTGTTCTTACACCAAGGTACTCTTTCTGTCTGTGCATTTTCATTGAAATCGAGAAATGCGTGTTGCCGGTGTTCCTTACTTGTCTTGCTCTACAATACGGTCATATTTAAATTGAATTTTATCGGTGGCTAATCGGAGTAATTAGCAACTAATCTGTTTCTATAAGCACACACGTCATAGCTAATGCATCTATTCCTGCATTATTACTGGTGTACGGAATATCGCCATGGGAGGAGCCTATGCGATTCGTAAAACACATAAAAGAGGGCATTTTCCCGCTAAAATCATCATTGACGTACGTGGCTATGTGCTGAGAAACCCCTGTTACCTTAGCGTACTACACAATTTATGGGCTCTGGGGTTTACTAGACTCCAACGTGATCTTTGTGTATATTTTAATATTTATGGTAACCCTGAAGAAAAACAAGGAGATTCCGTTATCGTTCTTAACCAAGAGTGAAGCAGGTTCGTCGCTATTTGTGGTTGGTGGTAACAAAGCTCTTGTTTTTTTTTCAACCAAAGAAAAAAACTTTTTCTTAATTTCGACATTACATCCCGGTAGATCAAGAAACTGGAAATCTACTTATAATACTACACCTTGGATCAGCTTTGCCATTCATACACAACTGCGAGAAAAATAAACACGTGTCGTATGAGGGTGCTCTTCGGAATGCTAGATGGAAGTGATGGTTTGTTTACCTTTTGTTATCTACCAAATCCAGAGAGACCTGAAAATGAGAAAGTGAACAAGAGGAGTTTTGGAAATGACATTGGTAATACCATTTCTCAGGCTGCGCTTAAAATATCCGACGTTCAACAGATCAATTCGTTAAAATACTCTGAATATATTCCACATACCGCCTTCGGACTCCATTAACGACGATAGTATTCATAGAAAGGTTCGCCGTAGCTTCTGTTATAGGAAAAAAGATATAAAAACCAATATGTTTTCCAATATGTGCCAAAAACCATTCTATACGGGGCATAGGGCGAACATGTATAAAAATTGTAATCACTGATCACGATATATGAGCAATATTTAGGATACCGGCTAAGGATGATTATTAGAGTAAGATAATCATTCGTCGTGCCATAGGCGTGTGGTTTCTTCAATATTTATAATACCGAAAAAGAAGTAAAAAGGCGAATAATAATAAAAAAATGTCGTCTGATATAACCCTTCTGGGTGATATCTAGTACGCAAGGCCTATTTCCTGGCGACTAATTGGTTTGCGAATAGTTCACGTTGAATTGATTTGAATTGGTTTTTCTACCCTACGGATCCCGGCCAGACCTGCACTAACATGGACTTACAGTCACTGATGAAAACTTCTGCCCGTCGAAACGCGTCTGATCCTCCCACACATCCACCATGTGTCACAGCCTCTACCTCCATGTGAATTAATCTTAAGCTTGTTATTTTGTGTAACATTACGTATAATTAATATATTTTCCTGTATATTTGTGTCGTTTTGTATTACTAGTTGTGGTCATTTAACGTGTAGTCTAAGTATTCTCAATCGGGGAATTAGGTTTTTTGTATTTTAGTTAAGAGTATTTAAATTGCGTTTCACGCAGCTACTGCTAAATAATTTGGAAATTTCTTAGTAATGTTACCTATTCATTTTTATGTGAGATTTATATTTTACCAGAATAACTTTATTCCGCCTTTATTCATTATAATTTACTAGTAACTAAAGATATTTTAGATATTTCTGTGTCACATTTGCCTAAATCTATGTTCATAGTTTACTTGGTCAATATTAAATTTGCTGAATATTCCAATCTACTTTTGCTGAAATATTTTGAATATTCGTAACGATTCCTTTCTTCCCTTTCCCTGAAGACTCCTCGATCATTTCAACATCGAGCGAGACGACAAATAAATACATTCAGTGGCGTCCTATTGAACATCGAATTATTTACCCAGGAGTTCGAATACCGGGTCGTCGTCATCGTGAAGAAACGTGCGAATGCCACCTACGACTTTAGCAACAGTCTAATAAAGTTATTACATTTACATTGTTTTATTACATCCTTGGTTTACCTTCCTTACGTATCGTACAGCCATGGAATACAATTTGGAGCATCATACTTTTAACAATTTACTCTTGCAATATATTTAATATTTAGAACTTGTTTGTGTCATTTATGCTTGTTAACCTTTTTTTTTTTCTTTATCTTTAACAATAAATGTATTTTATTGTAAACTTACAGTTTTCAGTTTATTTACTTATTGTCTCATGCTCCCAATTCAACTATTAAGATACTGCGCTAGCCCATTCGTTAGTAACCACTTAGTGAACTGAAACTGCAACAACTTCCTACATTGAAATTAAGTCATCAAAATTCATAATGCCGCTTGTAACAAGACAGACAATTATCAAAACGTTAAAAAAATAGATAGCAAAAGTACTCTTGACTGATAGAGGAGTTTTGGAGAAAAGGAATTAACTTGAAAGTGCACACTTCCTTTACTGATTAAAGTTTGAACACAACAAAGACAACGTTATTAACAATTTAACTAAATATTCGTCGTCTATAGCCGGGGGTTTCCCGGGTAACTTCCCTGTCACACATACTATTCCAACTCCCTCTATATTCCTAACACGCATTCTCAGCTGCTTATTTACAGCTCCGTTCAGAGCTATTTGTCACATGCGCTAACATTCGGCCGTTCTGACTATTTGGTGTCCTCAACGAACACGACTTGGCGCGGGGCTTTTAAAAATGTTACTCATTATCATCTAGTCTTTTAGGAATTCGTCGAATCCAGTGCGTTCTTGAATCTTTTGATGTGCTATCGTTTCTAGCTATTCAATTTTTTGTGTATCGTTGTTATCACTTCCTTATTCGGGCACGTTACAATTCTTGTATAGTTCCAACAGTGATACATGGACATTCATTGTCAGGGTGTGTCCTCCCTTTTCATGGTTCAATGTTGTAACTTGGTTAGCATCATTGGATAAGACTTTCGATATAACTAAAGGACCTTTATACTTCTGTTGGGATCCCCAATGTTGTAGTAGGCGATTCGAGAATACATTTTTTTGTTAAATCTAGATTTTATTTTTACTAGTTTAGCTTGGATGTTTTTCTTAATCTCTTGTAATTACGCGTTGGAACTTGTTCCTCTTCTCCTATTTTGGCAACTTTCCTCAAAGTCTCATCGTAAAATCTTGGCGCATACACATACAATGCTTCAACTTTCTGTGTTTCGTCCTTCGTTTTAGTGTTTCCTTTCTTCAAAATTCTGATGATCTCTTTCAGTCTATTGTTTGTGTTTTCATCATTTCGACATATTCTTCTGCCGTAATACATGTATAAATACCTAACTGCTTTTGTATCTCATACAACTTCAATACAAGACTAGTTGTAAGAAGATTCTTCAAGTTCCCAAATGCTTAATTTTCAGTCTTGTCCCTAGCCTCTTGAAAGTTGCACTTTATTTTGTTAGGTCACTGAAATATTCTGAAGAAATTGGTCAATTCGACGAATCCTCTAACATCATGTACTGAGTCTGGGAACTTGAATCCTCGATGATATTCACTTTACTTAATCCTGTTTCTGTTGATTAAGAATCCCAAAAATTCCACTTCCTGTTTCTCAAATTCTTCTCCAGTTTTAAGGTCAATTTTGCTTGCAAAAAATAAAATGTATTCTTTTTTGTAATACTTCTAAAGTTCCTCGCCTGAATTGATACAATCATAGAGTTTTTAACTTCAAATAAAATTTTGGGTATCGTCTTTGATGAAAACTTCAAATGGTTACCTAATATAGGTTTGTTATGTCGGAATTTATCAAGTTTATGTTTTGCTTTATTTAGTCTCAGAATAACATCTAGCTATGTAGTTCTCCTAACATTTTATCATTCTCCTTCTATTTGTAAAATTATGCATTCATTGACTAGACCCACTGCAGCGATATTGATAAAGCATATGTATTACAAGAAAGAACACTGAGATCTATTTTTAATTTAGGTCGATGTGAATCTTTGCAAAACACGTTTAAATTAGACAGGTTGCTGACTGTGTACGATTTGTACTATCGCAAGCAAATGAAAATAAACAAACTACTTTAACTGCGTAAAGTTTACTACTTGGTATTTTTTAATTGCAAAAATTATGTAATTAATTAATAACAAAAACCAACTACCAACAACCATCATGTACGAACGCGCGATTCGCCGCCTTACGGCTCATCAGCGTACTTCTGTGGAAGGATGTATTTGAAGTTGTCGTATATATACGACGTTAGGGCATAAAAGTATGGATGAGAGTATCCCATTAAAGATACGCTAATCACTGAAAATGTCGAAATTAATAGCTATATCGACCTCTACAGAAGCTAAGGTATGACTATTACTTTCGATATTTTCAGTGATTAGAGTATACTCTCATCCATACTAGTATTCAATAATGTAATTAATGTTATGATCAAATGTCTTTAAAGATAAGTTAAAATGCCACGTCTGACTGAAGCGCAGAAGATACGAGCAATTACGCTCATTAAAAACGGATGGACCTTACAAACGGTTGTAAATGATTTGGGAGTTAGTATAAGTGCCACGTTTAAACATAAAAAAGAAAATGGGATGAAATGTATATTCATGGTGGTAGAAGACAAAGGGTATCTAGTGAATACCAGGACCATCGGTTCTGACAAACGACCTCTTCAAAATTGCTCGAAGTCGTTAAAGAGAGTAACTTTGCTGGATCGTACTGGACTGCTTATAGAAGAATACAATTTTTGGATTCGGAAAAAAGTGTGCTTTAACAGAAGACCATATGAGAAATTGACAAAATTTTGAGAATAATTTTATTAATCAAGAAGGTATGTGGAGAAGCGAAATTTTCTGTGATGACAAACTCTTCCAGTCGACTCAAAATGGGAGTATTCACGTATGTAGACCTCCAAGCAGTAGATATATTGAGTGGTACGATAAGCCCACTTTCAACAGTGGTCGATTTTCCGTAACCGTATGGGGCTGGATTTGTTTGGAGAGACCTGGTGTAAGTTGGAAATTGGATTCACCAGTGCCTACTGCTGTGATATATTAAATAATATTATACCACCTGTAACACAAACTCATGGCAGCAATTATGTATTCCAGTACGACAACTCCCCACTCTATACTGTTGGTGTTGTTCTGCAATGGTTTGCCAATAACCATTGCAGATATAAATTTATCACCTTGACCAGCCAGAGGTGCTGAGTTGAATCCAATTGAAAATGTTTGTAGTATATTAATTAGAGAATTTATACTAACGGTTATAGATCTAGTAATAGACAAGAGCTTTGATGAAAAAGCTTGGGAAAATTTAGGAAATGAATACGTATACTGGAAATTTATTTCTTTTCATGTCAAATCGTTTGCAATCCGTAATCAAAACCAATGGTTCTGGGACAAAGTATTAAATAGTTTAAAATATATGAATTAATAGAGGCATATCTTAAAAAATTAGTTAAAAACGATTCGTTTAAACAACTAACGTTATAACGTACTCTGCTTCTCAGGCCCTGGTTTCGGATGCCAATGTGATAACTTGCGTCGACGCTCGCCCACCTTTAGCAAGTAACGGAAAAATTATTTGTAGCAATCTCTAATCGGAAGAACCGGTCTAATGTAATACAGGTGTTCTCTCTCAGGGGAGATTCGGCAACTTCAGTAATTAGTAAAGCGTGAATAAATGATTCACCTAAAAAATTCTCTTTGTTTTATCTTATGCCTATGATTCAGAACAAAAGTTTAAAACGCTCTTTTAAATTACCTTACACGTCGACGACTACTTACGGGGAAAATATGCTTGCGAGCTTAGCAAGTTAACAGAAGCATCCGCTTATAGATGCGGTTTCAATGTCGAAACACCTGATGTGCTTGAAGATTTTGAAGCTCGGAAAAACAATGCCGGTCTTAAAGGTCTTAAGGAAGAATTTAAGCATCTGCCAACGTTACTTTACTTGTGCATCGACCAGAGTAGCTTTTTACGGAGACCAATGTACGTTCTAATGATTTAAATAAGTAGATAATGTGTACTGTTTCTTCGTTATCTGAAGTTTCCGAACGACACATTCAAAACAAAATTGATTTCTGTTAATTACATAATTAAAACGAAATAGATTCCAAGGGTAGCATAACATAACATTTAATGTGAATTATAAACTGTTTCCAGTCAGGTGGAAATATTTACGTGATCGATACAAAGTTGACGGGTATTAGCAGGTTGTGAGATTGTGTAAATTTTACGTGATTTTTACTTGTTTGAACAGCTACGTGCCTACATCGGTATCGTGATATAGTTCTCTCAATTAAAATAATCGAAGTTATCACGGTATGTCATAATTCACGGGCTTAGAAAAAAAAAACAGTCTCGTGGCGGTAACAGCTGATGATTTACAGGGGTGCTGGAGGTAAAATATTCCGGAATTGTCTGCTGACGCCGACTACTTCCGGGATTGATTGATTGATTTTCCTACCAAAGCAGGGCTGATCTTTACATCCCAAACACTGAAGCTTAGTAGCTTACTGTATGCATCGGTTTTGTTTTACTTGAACAGGTTAGTTCCCGCAATCAGGTTTAAGAGCCTATGTAGTAAATATTTCCCCATTGGCAGTTCAATTGTGCTTCGCATAGCGAATCTGCGTTGAGCTAACGCTGCACATTCGAAAATAATATGAGGGGCTGTTCCCTCCTCCTCATTGCAAAGTCTACATAAGGGCTCATCTTTGTAGATCCCCATCTTATGCAAGCGCCCTCTCAAACAGCCATGTCCTGTTAATAGACATGTTGCTGCCCTAAGCTGTATTTTGCTTAATTCCAGCAGGTCGGCAGTCATATGTTGCGACGGTCTTCCCATCATCCGTTTGCTGTGCTTTTGTCCAGCTGCATGTTTCCAATTTAATTGATGTTGTGTTATAATCCACTTATTAATTGCACCACGCACTGCACACTTGGTAATACCTAGACCCAGTTCAGGGCCTATATAATTCATTTTTGAACTTTCCCTCGCTAGCTGGTCTGCAATTTCGTTGCCCGCTATGCCCCTATGCCCTGGCACCCACACCAGTGTGACCTTGTTGTATTTAGACAGAGCCATTAGGGTTTGCAGGCACTCCCACACTAGTTTGGAGGTTATACGATAAGATGCTAGTGCCTTTAAGGCTGTCTGACTGTCAGAGAGAATGCAAATCGTCTCACCCTGCGGGCGCCGACGGAGACTTTCCCACGCGCAGGTTTGTATAGCATATATTTCTGTTTGAAATACCGTGGTGTATCGCCCAAGTGATACACATACTTTGTATCCCTGGTTTTCCTCATATACACCAACGCCAGATGTAATGCCCCTTTTGGACCCATCTGTGTACCAGACTAGTGTTTTCGGTTTTCTCCTCTCTCCATCCCTCCATTCTTCCCAATTCAAGAAAACTTTGAAAGGTTTGTCACAGAAGATCCTGGAGATTGTTGTATCACTACCCATATCATAGATAGGGTTTGTTACTACTGCTTCTATTCTGGTGTGCCCAGATCCACTTCGGGATCTCCAGTTGCTAGTATTTTTCAGTCTGTATGCACCCATTCTAGTTTCTCCCTTGATATAAATCTCAAGAGGAGGTAGGTCTAGCATGGTTTCCATAGCAGCTGTTGGAGTGCTTTTTATAGCTCCTGTTGTACATAGACATGCCAGTCTCTGAATTTTCAAGAGACTAGTTATCGCGTGCTTCTGTGTGATCTTAGGCCACCAAACCAGGCAGCCATAAGTTATCATGGGTCTTACCACCGTAGTGTACAGCCAGTACGCCATATGTGGTTTGAGTCCCCATGTCTTCTCAACTGTTCTACGGGTTGTCATTAACACCCTCTTACATTTGTCGGTCATTTTTTGTAAATGTGAGTTCCAGTTCAGTTTAGAGTCCAAGGTTACACCTAAGAACTTAGCCTCCTGACTGATCTGTATTACTTCGTTGCAAAGAATCGGCTCTCTTAAACCGTCCAATTTCCTTCTCTTAGTGAAGGGTACAAGTGCAATTTTTCGAGGTTTACTCTAAGGTTCTCCTGCTTGCACCATACTTCTACCATCTTTAATGCTTTTTGCATTAGTTCTGAGACTGTGCTGGCGTTTCTCCCGCTGGTGAGTATTACAATGCCATCAGCATATCCCTGTGTATAGTAGCCAGCATTGTTTAGCAAGATCAGCAGTTCGTCTATCACCATATCCCACAATACAGGGGATAATACCCCTTCCTGCGGGCATCCTCTGGCGACAGACACCTGCATCGTCTCACCTGCCAGTGCTGCCTCTATTTGTCTGCCATGGAGCATGGCTCCGACCCATCTACACAGTGTTGTCTACTCCATGGCTGTTCACAGCCTGTAATAGTGATGCAAATGAGGTGTTATCAAACGCACCTTCTATGTCAAGAAACGCAGCTAATGCAATTTATTGATTCTTTAGGGATGTCTCCACCCGCGACACGAGCTGATGCAAGGCACTTTCTCATGATTTACCTGCTTGCTAGGCATGCTGGTTGGGATGTAATGGCCTTTCTATTAGAGGTTTCCCTGACATACTTTTCAAGCAGTTTTTCCATGGTCTTCAAAATGAAGGATGGTAGGGTTACTTGCCTGTATGCCTTTGCCTCGGCGTATGAGCATCGCCCAGGTTTTGGAATAAACACGACCTTAGCCCTATTCTAGACGGATGGTATGTAACCGAGCGCCAGACCGGCTCTATAAATTCCGCAAAGCACTGGTGCTATTGCATCTTTACCTTGCTGTAACAAAGCAGGAAAAATCTCGTTAGGTCCGGATGACTTATAGGCCTCAAACGAGTCGATTGCCCAGACAATCCTGCCGTATGTTATTGCCGGTTTAGCTAGCTGCCAGTCATTCTTTTTTGGTCTTCGGAAAGGCCATTCGAGGTCCCGGCCACTTGATATGCTATCCAGGTTAACATTCTTTGAACCTGGGAAGTGCGCTTCCAGTAAAACCTCAAGCGTTTCAGTCCCGGTGTTCGTAAATCCTCCTGTGGGTTTTCTAATATTGCCCAGAGGATTTGTTGGATCTTTAGCGAGTAGTCTATGAAGTCTTGCACTTTCAGATGTGGTTCCGGGATACTTTCGGACTTAGAAAAATAAGCCCCGGTTATCGGCACAAGTCTGACTGCCCGAGGGATATTTCCCCAGAGTCGACTTAGCCGTGATCTGACCTCGCAGATCCGAAACTGTTGTAGCTTATGATTACTTGCCAGCGACCTAACATACCTCAATTCTTTGGAGTCAAGATACGAGCGACTGACTTGAAAGGCGAATTCGGGGCCTTTATATACCGTTTGAGAACATTACGTCACACGTTCATGTTCTATGACGTTCGTTGGCCTTGTACGTGACGCGTACAAGCCATCATACATCATCTCGCAATTCCAATCGACTCTAATGAAAAATATATATTGGTTTTCCAAAAGTAGTATACAGGGTTTTCTCAAAAATGAATTTAGAGGATAACAATTAAAATTACTAATTAGAAATTAATTTGATCACACTAGAATTGAATAAAATAGTGAAATCATTTAATGACTCTACAGAAAAGTTGGTTATATTAATTTTAACGCTCTTTTTCTTAACATAGATGCCTTTAAATTAGTGCGGACAGTTAACGATTCGTTACAATATAAATAAAGACAAACATTTATGTTGTCAATGTCGTTTACTTTGCCCACTGTTGCCCACCATGGTACATTCTAGAGATAGAATATTCTGTTGTAAGCATTCAGATCAATTCGCAATTAGCAAATATCATGACTACAGCACTAGAAGTTCCAGTAATCTCTTACCCTCGTGTTATATTACCGTTTTTCGAAATAATTTTATACTCGTGGGGGTCGTGGGGAGTAAACTTTGGAATAGTTTACCACAAGAGGTAGAAGTAATTGGTGCTTACAACAATTTTAGATTTAAGGTAAAGAAATTATTACGTAATTGTAATTGCTGTTGAGATTTATTTATTTACTGTTGGCAATATGTATAAGTGATATAAAAACCAACTTATTTTATGTTACTAAGTATGTTTGTATTGGCAATACTGTAACTAACTATGTTGATAGTTTGACGCAGGTGCGTAACAACTGCATTCAATACATATTGTAGTGTAACGAATAAATACCTAACAACGATTACTATACTATTATTTAGTAAAAACAGTTTGAACATATAAACAATTGGTATAACCTAAGAAATTTCTTTGGATCGTTGAGTTTTTCCTTTTTTATTTTTCGCTTGACTAGTCTTCTTTCAGGTTTTACGTTCTTATGCCGGTAGTGATTTTATTCGCAAAGAAACACTCGCTTTGGCAGGAGAACATTTATCAACAGCAGAGGATTTGAAGCCAAATGCATTCGACGAGAACGAGAAGTTTGATATTTTTTACAAAATTACACATTTTTTGAACACAATTTACTTAGGGGCGAGCAGATTTGTCTCTCGTGGGTTTATGTGCAACAGAATCTATTTTGAAGCATAGGCTTACGAATATTTTTGAAGGTGCCAGTGAGATATGAAGCAGATCAAACACAGAAGAACCGTTTTCCGAAACAAATGTAAGAGATTATATTATTTTACATGAAATGATAAACAAGTAAGTATGAATTTAACCGATGGGTTTACAAAAGAGAGGCCATAGAAAAATTGACTTTTCTAGGTGTGATGAGATCAACGCTGTTTTATCCTTTCCTATATTTGTCCAATACATCTTTGGAAGTTTTATAGTGTGCGGCACAATTTTAAAACTAACATTGATGGTAGTTTGCAAACCTAACTTGGATTAATACTTATGCGAACTATTCACCACGAAATTTTGTTTCTTGGGACAACTTTATACATTGCTGGAGTTTACAATCACATACACACAAGTAAATAAATGAAATCCAGTTTACGCTCAACAGAAGTAGTCCGAACATTGCTGTGGCACGTTTTCCTCCAAGCCTTTGCTGTTTTCTGTACAAAATTTTGAGAAAAATGGATTTTCTAAAATTCGCTCCATATAGAAAAGAAGTACGTCAATGAAAACTGTAGTAATCGGCAAAAAGCAGGCTGGCAACTCTCCACACCTCTGCATAATCCTGAAATGTGGAAACAAATTATAACCTAATGATTTCTGTATACAGCGTGTCCCAGGATTGATGTTACAAGAGGTATGAGGAACTAAAAATCTCGGAATCCTAATTTGACCTTCTGGAATTAAGCCCTGCTTAGTTTGAAACTTGTTTTTAGTTTGCTTTCGATTTACTGAAATCAAGTATGCCTTAGCAGTTGAGCAAAACCTATTTTCGTTTCAGGTAAAGTTCCTTTTTCGTCCACAGTATGCTAAAATGTTACTAAAAAAAGTTGTTCAGAATGAAAAGCTATGGCGTTATGCATTTTTGGAATGATAGACCTACTTTGATAAAATCTATTTTTCTTTCTGTTCACAATACGCCGAAGTTTTACTAAGAAAAGTTGTTCACGAGGATCTACCTACTTTGACTAAACCGTCATTTTTTAGATTAAACAAAATAAATTGTATTTACTCGCACATTAAATTTACAACACGTAATAATTTTATCCTACAATCAATTATTTATTCAACATAGCTGCCACTAGTATCTGCGCACCATTCTATGCGATGTCTGAATTCTCTGAAATTGTTCCGAATTTCCTCTATCTGTATTTGTGTACACCGTTTCGTGTCCTTTCTTTTAGTATTTATCTATTGTTGGGTATAAGTTGAGGCGACACCATAAAAAAAATTAGTGAGATCGAACGACCTTGGAGGCCACGCAATCGGATTATTTCTAGCTACTCTATTTTGCTACGCGTGCTGTCGAATGTGCATTATTTTTAATCAAAGTATGTATTTGACGTTTTTTGAAATTTGTTGAAATTTTGTGTAACAATTTGTCATTCTGAATAACTTTTCTTAGTAAAACTTTGGCGTATTGTGTACGAGAAAGCCACTTTACCTGAAACTAAGTTGACAAATAATGGATTTTATTAAAGTAGGCCTATCATTCAGAAAATTTGCATAACGACATAACTTTTCATTCTGAACAACTTTTCTTAGTAACATTTTAGCATATTGCGAACGAAATAGGTACTTTACCCGAAACGAAAATAGTTTTTACTCAACTGTCAAGGCCTATTTGATTTAAAAAAAATCGAAAGTAAACTAAAGATAAGATTCAAACCAAGCAGGGCTTAGTTCCAAAATGCCAAATTGAGATTCAAAGATTTTTAGTTCCGCACACCTCTTGTAACATCAATCCTGGGACACGCTGTATACAGTTAGGTCCTAAATATCCGCCCCTCCATGCTAACTTTTGAATGTCAGAAGCCTGCGTTTTTAGAAAAAAATAGTTCGATTTCTATTATTTTGTCGGCTAACTCTTGGCGTTATCGCCAATTCAATAATTACATTTCCGGTGTCACCAAAAGTAACATTAACTTTCCTATTTTGAATGAAATACCTTGTATATTTTTACGCTTTTGAAAAGGTAATCGATACCACATATGTTATACTTACAGCTTAAGGAATATTACGATATGCAGCAATAAAGGTGGTAGGCAACATAATCCTAGCAATTTCCGAAGTATCAAATCTCAGTTTTAAACGCGTAAGTTATTCTTGTCATTTAGTTACTATATTCTGCATTTTTCATATTTTCGTTCTTTGCTCTCGGTACTATATGCTTATATTTTACTTAATCAATTAGCCGTGGTTATCTTTTCACTTGTATTTTCACACAGTTATGAAAGATTCTTTTAAATTTATCGGTTTTTGATGGAGAATATGTCTATTTTTCATCCTTTCTATGTCGTTATCTTTTGGATGGCTTTGGCACGAACCATGCAAAATTGCTGAGTTAGCTTTCATATTATGTAGATCCGGCAACGATTTTCACCTTATTCACCAGGGTTGCAAAATGAATTGTCCAATAATTAAAAATGTTATTGTCTTCTATCAAAGCTGTTAGCTCGGTAGATTTTATTCTGCGTATCTATCCTGCCTTATTTAGCGCAGAGTTCAAATATTTCCAGCAGCACAAGGGCAACGTTCATTATATTCCATTTCGTGATAATTTTTGCTCAATTTACCGAACATAAAAATAACTTGAACTTTATTTCACATGGCATATGTGCTAACCACTGTAAAATTAACAATATAAAAAAATAAGCATAGAAGGACCAAGCTGGTATTATTGGGAATAAAAAAATATGTTTTAGAATTTTATTTTAAATGTGTTCCAAGTAATTACCTTCGACAGTAATACATTTGACCATTCTCTCCTTCTACTTCTTAAGGATCGCCAACCAATCTTCATTTGGAATACTTGCAAAATACTGATGCCGTATCAAATTATCAGCCATACTGTGCATTTTTCATATTTACGAACAAATAGTACCACAACTTATACATTGCAATTGATAAAAAAAATAAATTATATTTTAAGTTAATAAAAATCTATCTTGAAATAGTGTCGAAGAATCGAATTTTTTAGGTATTGACCGTACGGAATGAACTTGTTGTTGCAAATATCAAAAATTGGGTCTGGAAATTTTTTTTTTATGAGCCTATATCTCGAAAATTTAATAAGTGATTTCAAAAATAAGAAATAGATTTGAACATATATTTTGCTTATCCACGCATGACTCGCGGGAGTGCTCCTCATACTGAAACACAGTGTATAAAAATAGTATGTATTTCACACCTCCCCCACCCCACTTAGACTACGCCTATGACAACAAGTCGATCGCGACGCATTTTTAAGATAAAGAGTAGATCTTATGTACACAGAAGGATAGAAGATAATTATGTATGAAATTAAGAAATTGATTGCGCTGTATACGGCAATATAAATGCAGGTCACACTATCGAACAGTTCTCTTTAGAGGTAGTTCGTGGAGCAGTTGCTAACACAGCGGTAAAAATGACGCGTATGAAATGTGTGGCACCTCTTTTACGCGTAAAGCGCATAATAATTCAAGAGGGTTTGTTTCCTGTCGAAACTTTCGAAAAAAGTCAAGTAATAAAATTAATAGTACACTTTGTATACATGTACGCATGAGGAAATCTAATTAGATATCCTCATTTGTACGTTTTTGTCGAGTAAATTACTGCAAACGCCTCTACAGAACTGAACAAATCGTATTGCTACTAATTCTGATGCGACAGTAGTCTCAACTACTGGCTTAAACCGCCATAGGTTAATTAATTGAAAAGTAATGCCATCACCTATCCACCATCTATGGACGCGCGTTTCGATGTTATACATCTCGTCGGCATAGCTTTGTGGAAGGTAATGGCATTTCAATATTTTAAATCGTATATATACGAAGTAGATGTTTACATGTACGCATGAGGAAATCTAATTAGATATCCTCATTTGTACGTTTTTGTCGAGTAAATTATTGCAAACGCCTCTACACTTTGTATGTTATACGTCTATAGTATCTCTGGTGATAGCGAACTGCGTAAATGCAATTAAAGCTGGCAATGGTACGGCAGTAAATCATGCAACCTGTGTATTTATTCCTGTGTTTAAACTATACGTCGTCGTTATAACGATTTTAAGGAAGAAAAGGTGTTTTAGATCAGTAATGGATGACTTGAGTTCTGATATTTTCAATACCCATAGCGAAAAGTCAAATCAACGCGTCCAATTCATATATCGAATCAGTGAATTAATTTGGAAATACTACATTGTGGCAATAGCGGTGTATGTGTCCGTTGCTGCTATTTTGCCATTTGTTATAAATGCAAGATTAATGATACCTTCACCGTTCTACTTGGGCAGATATGTTGTTCTCTATAAGCTCCTTCATATCGTAATGTGCGCTTATCTAGCACTTAATTCCATATGTTTTGATGTCATGCTAATGTCTTTACTGGGTTTATGTATAGCACAACTATATATCTTGGAAGATAAACTTGTCAATGTTTTTGAACAAAGTCAAGAACGCCACAGAAGCACTAGTATTCAAACTGAAAAGGCACAGGGACAAATTTTAAGGGAATGTGTCGTTTTGTACGAGACAATAAGCAGGTAAGTGTCAAGAAGATGAAAACCAATATATTGTAGTGGGGCATCCCACCTAAAGTGCGTACGTTCACACTTCAATACATTCATTTCAATCAATTTCATATCAATATTCGTAAAACATTAGAATTTAGCGTAACATTTGCAGAATTCGGATTATTTCGGGTTATTATTCGAATTCTGGCATTTTGGTGATTTATGTTATTAATCTTTTATTTAAAAAATACTCTACTAACGTTATCTTACAGGAGGAATTTAAAGACCAAAGATTTCTATAGACAGAAGTGGATCTCTACTAAAAACCCAAAATTTTATCAAGAGTATTGTAGATTAAAATCTCTAACAAAAAAACAAATCTCCAATGCCTACAAATCCTACATTATTTGTATAGAAAAATCAATGAAATCTGATCCTAAGCAATTATGGAGCTTTGTTCATGCAAGGCAAGGGAGGACACGTATTCCTGGTCGAGTTTCATCTAATGGAGTTGACTTAGATGATCCCAAAGAAATTGTAAACGCATTTGCTTATTGTTTCCGAAACCTATTTGCCGACTGGCATATTGGATTTGCCTGAGAACCTCCAACAACTGCAAACGTTCAACATTCGTCCGATCTGTGAAGATGATGTAGCTAATATTATGGCCTCGTTTCAGAACAAATTTACTGCAGGTGAAGACCTTGTACCAAGTTTTTTGATTAGAGATGCTCGCTTCGTATTAAACAAGCCTATTGCCAAAATTATTAATTTGGCAATTAGTACATCTAGCTTTCCTGAAAGATGGAAGCGAGCAAGAATTGTTCCAATCCACAAGAAAGGCGACAAAGCTTTAATCACTAATTATCGACCGATCTCTATCTTAAATAATTTCTGTAAGGTTCTTGAGCAATACCTGTACTGTACTATATTTTTCAATATAAAACAATACATATCGCCACATCATCATGGATTCATGACTGGCCGTTCTACAACGACAAATTTATGCTCCTTTACTCAGTATGTTAGTGAAATCTTGGATCATCAAGGACAGGTGGATACCGTATACACTGACTTCTCTCACGCGTTTGATAGGATTAATCACAAACTTCTTTTACATAAACTAGATTCTTTTGGTTTCTCTCCTGGATTGCGCTTATTAACAGAATCATAACACGAAGATCAAACTATGTTTTCTGTAACGGATTTGAGCCATTTATTTTTATATCCACAAGTGGTGTTCCGCAAGGATCAAACCTTGGTCCTCTTCTTTTTAACTTATTTATAAACGATCTCTTGCAATCACTTACCTGTTCTGTTTTGGCATATGCGGATGATGTTAAGCTGTTTTGTGCTGTGTCTGGTCGTGATGAAGCTGATCAGTTGCAGCGTAATATTGATCTTCTGGTTATATGGTCAGCGAATAATAACCTGTTGCTCAATACCGCTAAATGCTGTTACATGTCCTTTACAAGGAAAACTAAGCCGTATCAATTTTCTTACTCAATTGATAAACAAACTCTGTCTAAAATGGATGCAATCAAGGATCTAGGCATAACTTTTGATCCAACTTTATCCTTCTTTAACCATATAGAAATTATCTGCTTGTCCGCTTCAAAAATGCTCGAATTTCTCATGAGAACTTCATGACACTTTAATGATATCCGATTACTAAAAACACTTTTTTATGCTTTTGTCGTCAGTAAATTAGAATACGCTTGTATAGTTTGGTTTCCTTTTTACACATCTCAACAGCTTCCAGTTGAGCGGCTTCAACGACGTTTTCTGAAATTTTTGTCATGGAAAATCGACGGAACTTATCCAGAGTGGGGTATATCTTACCATAATTTACTTTGTAGACATCAAATGGACTAATCAAATCATCGGCGCGAGCTCCATAGCGCTCGGTACCTGCAGAAGCTCCTTAACAACAAAGTTGATTGTCCTTACTTGTTGTCAACTATATGTTTTAATGTTCCGCGATTGGCATCCCGTCATGCGTCTACTTTCAATATACCAACACCAAGGACCAATCTACTACTCCGAGCGCCAATTTACCACATGACACGTAATGCCAACGTGCAATATGAAGACATCTTTGTTGGTTCCTTTTTCAGATGAATACTTTTTTGTTACAATTTTTTTTTTTTGCACTAATGTATTTTTTTTTATTGGTTTTTAATGTACAACGTTTATTTTTTCTTTTGTAATGTATTCACATTCTATACATATATTTTCTTGTCCTGTAATTGAGGTTAACCTGTTGGGCAAGTATACTATTATTATTACTATTATTATTATTATTATTATTATTAACACAAGTTAATCAAGCATCATTTCGAAATTATTCAAAATATACGCACTTCAGGTGGAATGTCCTACTACAATATAAACAATGAACTTCTGAGCACTACATACGTATATAGCTTTAATTGTGTGGTGTGTATGTATTTGGACTTCAAGACATTCTTAGGGTGACCGTTATAAAGGTCTGATTTGTAACCAATAATCATTTAAGTCATGATTCTACATCTGCCACACCTATTTTCTTTGAAAGTTGATAATAGTGTAAATATTTGATTTTCTTGGCGTGTCTAATATATGTCCAAGAAATATATATTAAACAAACAAAAATAATGCTATCACACTTTTTTTCCTTGAATTTTTACATGCTAAAAGCGTAAATTATCTGTGTTATTTATTATTATATCTTACGTTTTTTTATGTTTTCCTTCTTTGTTCTCGCATTTTCCCTCATTTTCACCTATTTTGATAACATTGTTGTTCACTTGATGTTACTTTAACGAACTTTATTGCATTCATTAATTGCGGTAGGTTTGTTTAAATCTGTTAGCTTTTGATTGAAAATATGCTTATTTTTCAGTTCATTATGTTGTTAATGTTACAATGACCTATGCATGGACCATGTAGGATAAACTTCAAGTAACTTTCATATTCGGTGAACCTGGGAAAAATTACCACGAAGCTGAATATTATGAAGGCTACCCCTGTACAGCACAAAATATTAGAACCCTGCACTAAATAAGGCAGGACAGGTGGGATAAAATCTACAAAGCAAAACAGCTTCGACGGAAGATAATAACATTTGAATCATTAGACAATTTGTAGTGCAACTACGGCAAATAAGGTGATAGCTATTGCCAAATTTACCAAATATCCATGTTAATCCAGCAATTTTACATGGTGCGTGCTAAAACCATCCTAAAAGTAACAACATAAAAAGCCTGAAACTCAACCATATTGTTTACCAAAAGTTGATAAATTTAGGAGAGCCTAACATAACTAATTGATTGCAATATAGTTCCAGAACGCGAAGAAGTAACTACGAGCAAATATAAGAAAAAATAATAATGAGAAGAAGAACGAAAACGCTTTTGAAATTAAGATTTGACAGTTTGGCAATTGTTATGATTGTATTACCTAACAACGAGCTGTTTAGATCAACCTAGGGTCTCAGTAGGAAATTTGGCGTTTCTTCCTAGCCAATTTTACGTAACGACAAAGATAGGTTACCAAAACCTCTATTGCTGCATATCGCAATATTTCTTAAGCAAAAAAATGTACATATATAACATAGCTTTGGGTTGTGTAAATGCAAGAGAAAATTGCAGAGAGCTGTTTAAACAACTGAAGATATTAACAGTGACTTCTGTATATATACTCGTATGCTTGCCGTATATTCACACACACGTTGAGATCTTTGAGAGCAACAATAGTCATCACGAATACGAAACCCGCAATAATACTAGCCTGCGAATTCCGTTTCACAAAGTCTTCGGGTTAAAAAATGGTGCAAACTTCTGGTGTGTCACATTTTATAACGAGCTGCCAAATTAGCAGCGTCACGTTTCAAGTGGGACAAAAAAGAAACATTGCTGAGTCAGCTTTTATTCTATTCAAGAACTTATGGAAATGGGCCTAAATGACGCATGATGATGATGTGTCTTGTTTTTATTAATTCGGTTTGTTTACCTT
Organism: Dynastes maya; assembly: GCA_029619315.2. Lineage (NCBI taxonomy): Eukaryota > Metazoa > Arthropoda > Insecta > Coleoptera > Scarabaeidae > Dynastes > Dynastes maya. The sequence continues at coordinate 56,110,306 of JAROYE020000003.1, read as the reverse complement.
TTGTAAGACTATGTACTGTTCCTTATACATTTTTACATGTTTATATTTCTATATATACATTTATATTGTTGACATGGCTATGTAATCTTTAGCTGAATAAAACAAACGTACATACACACCTACATAATATGTGGTATTGCTGGATTTACCTTCCGTTTGCCTTTCCAAACACGTAAACATACATATACTGGGTGTTCTATTCAAGGTAATAATGTTGTAGCCACTTCCTATGATACCGAAGATGTAATGGGACTGTCGATAACGCCAAAGCTTAGTTCACAGTGCTTATTTAGCTAACGTGTCATATCTGTTATTTCATTTTATTTCTAGGTTTGTTGATAAACTCAGTATAATCCTGTCATTTCCCTTGCTGATACAGTATACATGTGGATGTTTTATTATATGTAACGCAATACTTCAGCTGACGATAATGGTAAGTTCACATACGTTCAAATTTAGGGAAGCTATTGTTATGTTACCTATTATTGAAAATAGCTTCCTGAACGCTTTTCCAGTACAAAAGTATCTAAAGCAAAGTTTCTTCCAAAAACACCTACTTATTCTTTTATAATTTCATTCACGGTATAGAGTATCAAGAGGAAACAACTCTTTGTTTACTCCGATGGACCTATAGTTTTGTGTACTTGTTGATGGTATTGTACAGAAGGGCGGAGATCAAAAGACCACATTTGAAATGGACGTCTTACCTTTAATTTTCGAGTTATTGGGATGAAAAATATCACAATTTGTAGCTAATGAACGGAAGTTTTATTGTAATGCAGAAGAAAAAATGATTATGGAAAAGAATGTCCGATAAATGCCGTCCTTCCTCGGTGACGCATTACGGCAGACGGCCTTTAAAGTTCCTCATCACAGCATCCAACAGTTCAAGCGGTATTGCTGTGATTTCACGTCATATGGCGTCTTTTAAATGTGGAATAGTGCGTGATTTGTCAACGTACACTTTTGACTTCAGGTGCCCCCAAAAGAAGAAATCGCAAGGGGTGAGGTCGGGCACAGAACGTCACCATTTCTGGAAATCAGATGTACTGGAAATGTTTCACGGAGGAAATCCACTGAAACTCTCGCGGTATGGGCAGTGGCTCCATCCTGTTGAAACCAGATGTTGTGAATGTCCCATTCGTTTTCCTCCAAGTAGGGAATAAAAATTCACGAAGCATAGCGACGTATCGCTCTGAATTCACCGTCACCACCTGCCCTCTATCATTTTCAAAAAAATAAGGTCCGATTATCCCAACTTTCGACAAAGCACACCACACTGTAACTTTTTCGCTGTGAAGAGGCTGCTGGTGCAATTCTCTTGGGTTGCCAGTTGCCCAATACCGGCAATTTTGTTTATTTACGTAACCATCCAAAAGAAAATGTGCTTCGTCCGATGTGATGATCAATGCAAATTCGTCCTGAAGAATATCCAACATGCGTTCACTGAATTGCACACGTTGAACGTTGTCACTTGGAAGGAGCCTTTGGACGATCGTTATCTTGTAGGGAATTTTAAATGTTTTTTTTTTAATGGTTTGAAGGCTCCGATGCGAAATTTCAAGTGCTAGGGTGTGTTTTCTCGCCGAACGTCGTGGGCTTCTCTCAACGGAGACTCGGACACGGTCCACATTCTCGGGTCACCACAGTTGGAACACGTGTAGAGGGGATCTTTGGGACAATATTACCTTGTTGATGAAAATATCCAGCCCACTTAGAAATCGAAGGGTTGTTCGGGAGGGTTGCACGCGGATCAAGGTTAAAATGTGTTCGGAAGGCGCGACGCGTGGCCGCAAAACACTCATTATTACGAAAGAACGCCTCCACGGCGAACGAACAATGTTGAGCACTCCAAAGGGCCATGGCAACTAAACTTCCCGACGAAGGCTACAGAATGAGACCTTGAACGATCTTCCCCCACCTACTGGTCACAAACCACGCCTTTTTCAAATGTGGTCATTTGGTTTCCGCCAGCCTGTATTATTTAAGTTTTCTATCTAGTAGTAATAGAAAATGAAGTCGTAAGAGCTTTTTCTGCAATCCAAGATACATCGTCCTTTCCCATGTCTTCACGCTGCCTATTACTTTTCAATATTTTTTTGTTTGCTTAAGGGTGAGACAAATACAACAAATGTCTTAAACATCGTTGCTTATGCCAGTATAACGTTCTCCCAAATAGCAGTGTACCATTGGCTTGGCAATGAAATTATTTTTAAGGTATGTATCTTACTGGTATGTCATGTCACATAGGCCTAGAAAATTGCACACTGCAAAGACTTACTAGCATTGATAAGGTACCAAGAAGCATGGCTGTTGTTGGGAACTAATACGTGGTTTTGCTGTCGGAATGACGATCAAAATTTAAAAAAAATTAAAAAAAATATTTAAAGAATGCAGAGAAAAAAAAAATAATTCAAAGGTAACCAATAATCCAAGCTCCTAACATGCACTTGATTGTATCTTCAAAAGTTTGGGAATCTAATTGTAACTCATTTATGACCCTGATGAAGTTTGAAATAAAGCCAAGTATTGGTTGAAATTTAAAAGAGTTAAAATGTTGGTCGTCATCCCTAGTAAAACCACATGTTACTAGCGTTGACGAAAATTAAAACAAAAGCTTTCGTTTATTGCTGTATTGAAGAAACGAAAGCAGTAAAATTATAATTTCTTCTAACACAAATATACTCTATTTGCCTCCTCCAGATTTCATCATCATTAAGTAAGCACGAGTGACGAAGGTAATGAAAAGGTGATATTAATTACTGTGTCCTGTTGAGCACATCACGTTGCCATCAGACAGAGACTAGAAGAATTCTATACCAACTACAACTGTCTCCGTTCTAAACTTCGGATATGCTTTTTGTTATTTGTTTTAGCAGGTATTAAAACAATTTTGTGGTAAGCGCCAATATATCTTTAAGTTGTGCGAAATCTGCCTTTCTGGGTGTTATTCAAAAATAAAAATGATTTTTACATAGCAATTTTTTTATACACAACAACTATGAAGCTTAGCTGTATATATCTTTAATATACAATATCTTTAAATTCAATTTCGTTCAAATAATGGTCGTCATGTAAGTCAAGATTGTACATTAACTTACATGTTTTTCTTTTGTGTTTCAGAGTGAAGGTATAGTGAACGCATGCTACCTATCGAACTGGTACAAGTTAAATTTGAATTCGCAGAGGTCTCTCATAATTCTTATGGAAAGAGCAAAACGGCCTTTGGTTGTTCAATTATACAAACTTGTATTTATTTCATTGGAAACACTAGGCGTGGTAAGAACTTGAGCTGTCGTTGTATTCGTATAACTAATTTGTGTTTTAGATAGTAAGGTGGTCCTATTCCCTTTTTGCTCTAATTAAGGCAAAGTACAATTGATACTTATACCAAAGCTTTCGATATAGATACACGGACAAACAAACGTTTGGATTGCACCCACCGTAAAGGACCCACTCTAAATGGTGGCCAGCTTGATAAAAAAATCTCCTTACGGTGTTTTATTAATTGCAAAAGCAAGAAATGCTCATAACCATAACCGTTCCTAAAACAAATATTTAATGTATTTAATTCTTTGCAAATTGATTCACGATCATTATAATGACAACATTATTAATAAAAAAGAAAAAAGGGCCTATATCACATTGGCAAAGTATTTTAATTTAACTAATATATCTAGTCATTCAGTATTACCGTCAAATGCAAAATTAACTTCAATGTGAACTGGTGTCATAGTCATTTATTTACTTTTTTATTCCTACAATAATGGGATAAACCCAAAAACGTTGTAAGATTGCTAACTGTGAAAATAAAGTATACACACGTATGTAGAATCATACAAAACACGTAATATTAGATTAGATTCATTCTCGAGGTGATTCTTAACCTATACCACTGCGACCTTCTCAGATCTATTGTGGTTTCTTTACCATTAGATCAATTACGCTAGCTTTGCCTTTTTCACCAGACCTAGCAGCCTTGTGAGTGATTCCTAAACGTAGGTTTTGGCTTTTGGATATTCCGATCTCATTTCTAAGAGTCGCATTCCTGCCAGTGTTGTATAGTCGCACAGCACGGACGGCGGTCCCTTCTTACGCCTGGCAGAATCTACATGCTCTTTCTCCTATGTCAGGCCTAGATTTCTCATATGTTTCTTAAGCATACAGTGTCCTGTTAGCACACATACCTGTTAGGCCTACTATTGTTCTAACAGACTTTCTGTCCCTGTAAATTTAGGCCTGTGTCTAATCAGAAATTATTTGGCCTGTCTCTGATCTGGGATATTCTTCCACCAGCCTTGAAATTTTTCATTTTTCCATTCCTTAGTAGTTACTTTAACTACCGTATATGCTATGCCCACCGAATATTTTGGGTTTTTCTCAGCATTTGACGAGCCTGCTCGGGCTAGTTCGTCTGCCTTAACATTCCCTCGATAACTTTCGTGTTCTGGCACCCAGACCAGGGTCATCTTAGTTCGGCTACCTAGCCTATTGAGGGCGTTCATGCATACATACACTGGTTTCGACTTTGTCTGTGTGGAATCCAGTGCTTTTTCACTGCTTGACCATCTATAGATCGATAGTTACTTTCTTGCTTGTCTAGTTCTTCTACGATACACCCCAGTACTGCTGCTATTTCGGCTTGAAATACTGTGGCGCTTTGAATTAGGCTTAGTGACTTAGTTATTTTTGGTCTAATCCCCCAAATTCTGACCCCGACTACAGTTTCCGCCTTCGAACCGTCTGTGTACCAGATAAATTCGACTTTGATAAGCGGGCCTTTTTTCCATTCTTCTCTACTTGGTATTATCGTTGGATACGTAACATTCTAAGGTAACTTTGAGGGGCATTGAGAAAAATTTGTTATAAATAAAATATGTCAAGTGACAAACACAGAGTATCGGCACACTCCTCACCGCACAAAATATTATTAATTAATTCGGAACAGCTGTTTCAAAGGGTCACTGGGCCCCCTTTTTAAATCGAGTTACCGAATAAATCTGAACGAAAAAACTAAAAACTTTTTCCTTAATTCTACCATGTATGTCTATCCCTCCTCTCGAGGAAAAAGAAGGGTATATATGTACAAATGTGTCTAAACATGTATGTATCTGTGTATATCTATTTCCGAATACCTACTTTTCTATCGTTTAACTCTAACATGCTGGGTATATGTGTAACGGACAAGGGTATTGTCTCATCACGCCCTCGTAGAATAGAGCGAGACGAAAGGAAGGTTACTTCCCGCTAATTCTCTATCTACGCACTCTAAGGATACTAAACAAATCACTACATATATTGCAAAACACCGAGACTCGGTCTTCGTCAAGTGTGGACTGAAAAGTTCTTTTACCGCAATAAATCAAACAGGCAAGAGAAATAAAGTGGCGCATTCTCTTTGTCAAGGAGATTCAGATGTGTTCTTATGTACACGGTCTCAAATGCGTCTAATTCCCAAGGTGAAGTTAGGTTTTTAATTAATTTGATGTTTTCTAATTTGATTACATGTCCTGTGTCATTCATATGATCAGCTACACTTGACGCTCCTATTCGACCGAATCTATAGCTTCTTGGATTACCAAGAAGGTTCTTAAGTGTATTCCGTGAACTAAAACATACGTTCATGTCTTGTCCCCTAAAAACTTTACTGATACCTTTCGATATTCTATGGAAAGAGGGTTTCACAAATTTCTTGTCACGAGTTTCTACCTTAAAGGTCTCAAAAATAATATTTTTACCTAAAAGCAGACAAAGGGAATAGAATAGTCTTTTTGGACAAGCCCGATTATTTCAATCGCGTCAATCATTTGTTGTCATCGGGACCTTGCAAAGATTTAAGAAAGAGTCCGTTACCATCCATGATCGGAGAAACAAAGGAGGTTATAAAAAGTTGCCCAAAACTTATTAACGCGAACCTTAAGTTTAAATTGTCAGACCCAAACCCGACAGTTCCAAAAATGTATTGCCTACCAAAAATCCATTCTCTTTCCTCGAGAGGAGGGATAGACATGCATGGTAGAATTAAGGAAAAAGTTTTTAGTTTTTTTGTTCGGATTTATTCGGTAACTCGGTTGAAAATGGGGGTACTGTGAGCTTTTGAAACAGCTGTTCCGAATTAATTAATAATATTTTGTGTGGTGAGGAGTGTGCCGATACTCTGTGTTGTTTGTCATACTACCCCACAGTCCTTGCTACCATTACTTATGTCAAGTGAGTTGCAAATGCTGAGCTGCTCGCTATAAATGCATATGGATCCGTTAATAGGTAGGTTCTGAAAAGAATTGGCGTGACGTAAGGGCAGGTGGAATAAAACATCAAAGGTTTTTGAGACCTTCAGAAACTTTTTGGGCAGATAAACCGGATACGATGGAAAGGTCAGGAAATAATAAACTCGCATGTGACAAAGCCTATATTGGGTAGACAAAACGGGCGATAGGCAACGAGGTGTGGCCATTAAATAACCGGACTGGTGCCACTATCGGCAAACAGCGAGCATGCCACGGCAGGTTTGTACATGTCTATGCTTGTAGATGCTTCCGCCACTCTGAGCTCGATGGGCACGGTTGTACGTAGCTCAGTCTCGCTGTAGCAATCGTCCGTTAAAGTCCTTACGCTAGCGTCGCGTCGGAAAAATGCAGAGTGTTCAGATCGAGTAACGAGTTAACCTCAAGTTTTTTGTGAAACACGAGGTTCTGACTACCCTTCGTGAACGAGTGAGAAGACGAAGACCCGATTTGCGGAAGACCAAATCCTGGATGCTGCACCAAGACAATGCGCCAGCCCATTCCGCCTTGTCTGTGAAGGCGTTCTTTGCGAAATCCGGCATCACCGTGTTAGACCATCGACTGTACTCGCCCGATCTGGCCCCTTGTGACTTTTTTTAATTTCCTAAGGTAAAATCGGAGCTTAGGGGGACGGGTTTTGACAGTGTGGAAGCGGTGAAAGTGGACAGAAAGGGACTTCCAGCACTGCTTTCGCAGTGGAAAATTCGCATGGAGCGTTGTAGGGATCGGCAAGGAGAATACGTTGAAGGGGATAAACTTTGTAATGTAATTGGTGATCAATAAAATGTTTTGTAGCACCAGTCCGGTTATCTAATTGCCACACCTCCTATAAGCGGAGCACAACACATAAACAAAACCGGGCATAATACTAAATTAGGAAACCACAAGTTTATATGAAAAAGAAACCAAATATTTTAAACAGGCAAAACGGTCCACTTCGCCACTCATCTCTAATTGATTTATTGGCGTAAAACGGACACATATTTACGTTTTATGCTACAGATCTGTCCCCTTGGTTTTAGGGTATATAGGTTTTTATGGAAGGGGCAGAGTAAGGCATGCTCGAATTAAAATTTTTTTCATTCGGTCGTACGGTTGACAATGGGAATCCACGAATCTTCAAAACGATCGCTCCGAATTAATCAAATAACTTATGTGGTGGGGAGTTTGCCGATACTTTAATGTTTGTCAAAATATAGTGGACGTGAAGAGATGGTGGACCAACCTGGACAAAAACCATATTGTTTTAGACCAAAGAACTGTTTAAGTTCATCAAGAAGTGTATTATTGATAATCGATTTAAAGACATTAGCCGAAATGTATAAAACAGAAATAGGGTGGTGGTCTGCAACTGAGGCCTTAAAAATTTATACGATACGTTTCCAAAAGGATGGAAAACTGCCTGTGTATTACGATTTATTGCAAATTATGAAAATGAATACATGCAGGAACCCCATCGGGACTAGCACCTTTCCGTACGTCCAACCCACTTAACTTTGAACAAATTCCACCCAACCCCAAATAATGGATCGTGAGAGCTGCAATATGGGAGGATGCGTTAACGTAATGCGACATAGAACCCTTCTTAGGAACTCTACTGAATACCTCAGGCAATCATTTTTCGGTGTACCACTTAGCTGTAACTGTTTTTGTTCATCCAATCTAATTGCCCATACCAGAACCGTACTTTTAAAGAACACTGAATACATAACTTCTTTCACAGCTTGCTGCCTCTCTGTTATTGCTGGTGTTTCTTCGTCGTTATGGATCTATACACGATTTTCTTGAAGGATACGCCGAGAAATGGAGTATACGTTTCGTTGCCCGTCACTATTTCAGACAAAAATTGCGTGCGCCATTCATCAAAAGTTAAAGTTTCATAGTAACTGACACCTTTTTTAAATGCACGTGGTGGTTTATGATTTTCTTAACATCTGAGGATCTAATCTTGAGTTGATGCTCTATTACAGCGTACATGGCTCTCTTGTCCTCTTAAATTTTTCTTAACAGTACCAATATTTTCTTGAGTGACGGCCGTGCGAGGACGTCCTGCTTTCTGATGCTGAACAGAACTTCATTCGCGTTCTCAGCGGTAAACTGTAGCAAAAGAAGATGCATCTTCACTAAAGATTGTATCTAAACTTTCCTTGAACTCATAAGTGCTGACATATTTTTGAAATCACACAATAAATCCTCTCGAAAATGCTCTCTAATCAATTCCATTCCCTTTTACTTAAAAAGTTAAAAGCTTCGGTTCTAACTAACATAAATGCAACAACTACACCTCAAGTGACAGATGGTGATAAAGAACAGTGTATGTTTTATTTTTCATTGCCTATTGGATTTTTTGATTCTTAATAATAGCGGCTTGCCTCTCGTATTATACATCAGAAACTAACAAATTTAAACAAACCTACCATAATTAATTAAATCCAATAAAGCTTTTTCACCGTATAAATGGCACCCAAAAGTCGTCCTTTTCCGAAACATTTGATAGCTATTGTGTTATTTAATATAATAACCACTCCGTTCTCGAATAGAAGATAATTATCTATGAAATTAAGAAACTGATTGCGCCAAGTACGGCAATATAAATGCAGGTCGCTCTATTGAACGGTTCTCTTTAGCGGTAGTGGAGCAGCGGTAAAAATGACGCGTATGAAATGTGTGGTACCTCTTTTACGCGTAAAGAGCATAATAATGCACGAGGGTTTGTTTCCTGCTGAAACTTTTGAAAAAGGTCAAGTAATGAAATTAATAGTACACTTTGTATGTTATACGTCTATAATGTCTCTGCTAATAGTGAACAGTGTAAATGCAATTAAAGCCGGCAATGGTACGGCAGTGAATCACGCAACATCTATATTTATTCCTGTGCTTAAACTATACATCGTCGTTATTACGATTTTAAGGAAGAAAAGGTGTTTCATATCTATAATAAATGACTTGACTTCTGATACTTTCAATACCCATAGCGAAAAGTCAAATCAACGCGTCCAATTCATATATCGAATCAGTGAATTAATTTGGAAATACTATATTGTGGCAATAGCGGTATATCTGTCTATTGCTGCTATTTTGCCATTTGTTATAAATGCAAGATTAATGATACCTTCACCGTTCTACTTGGGCAGATATGTTGTTCTCTATAAGCTCCTTCATATCGTAATGTGTGCTTATTTAGCACTTAATTCCATATGTTTTGATGTCTTGCTAATGTCTTTACTGGGTTTATGTATAGCACAACTATATATCTTGGAAGATAAACTTGTCAATGTTTTTGAACAAAGTCAAGAACGCCACAGAAGCAATAGTATTCAAACTGAAAAGGCACAGGAACAAATTTTAAGGGAATGTGTCGTTTTATACGAGGCAATAAGTAGGTAAGTATAAAGAAGATAAAAAGTAATATACAATGAACCTTTGGGCACTAGAGAGCTTTGCTTATATAAGATACCAAACAAATATTAAATTCCAGAGCAACTAATTGTAAGTGTGGTGTGTATGTATTTAGACTTTAAGATGTTTTTAGGCTGACTGTCATAAAAATTCGATTTGTAACCGAGAGACATTTAAGTTATATAGATGCGACACCTATTTTCTTTGAAATGTGATAGTAATGTAGACATTTGATTTTCTTGGTGTGTCCAATATATGTCCAACAAATAGGTCGATTTCTATTTCTTGTGAACTAATTTTTGACGTTATCAACATATGAATTGCATTTCCGGTATTAGCCCTGCCAGTATATTTTTACATGCCTAAAATGTAAATTATTATTTTATCCTACGTTTTTCGTATTTTCGTTCTTTGTCCTCGTTATCTTGTTTTTATCTGCTTAGGCAATAGTGTTGTTATTTCGTTACTTTATCGAGCATTATTGCATTCAGTAGTTGCGGTAAGTTTGTTTAAATTTTTCAATGTTTGATAGAAAACGTGCTTATTTTTCAGTTCATTATGTCGTTAACGTTACAATGACCTATGCATGGACCATGTAGAATAAACTTCAAGTAACTTTCATATTCGGTGAATATGGGAAAAATTACCACGAAGTGGAATATAATGAAGGCTACTTTTGTACAGCACAAAATATTAGAACCCTGCACTAAACAAGGCAGGACAGGTAGGATAAAATCCACAAAATAAACAGCTTTGAACGAAGACAATAAGATTTAATCATTGGACAATTTGTTGTGCAACTACGGCAAATAAGATGATAGTTATTGCCGAATTTACTAAATTTATGGTATGGGCTGCTTTAGTGTATGAGAGTAAGTCTGAGTTGGTGTTCATCCGAGGCACCATGAACGCCCAGCGTTACGTTGATGATGTGGTGAAACCCCATATTCTTCCATGTCCTCAGCACCTCGAAGACCCACTTTTCCAGCAGGATAATGTCCGTCCCTACGTAACGAGAACCGGTTCGAAGAGGCCCATGTCAATATCTTGCCGCGGCCACTCAGATCTCCCAACCACTCGCCAATCGAACACGTGTGGGACATTATGAGAAGGAAATTGAGGAACTTAGTTAATCCTCCGTAAACACTGGAAGCTCTCCGACATGAATTGCAGGTTGCTTGGGACACCATACCCCAAGAGGATATCGACCATCTACTGGAATCAATGCCAAGAGGAGTGAGGGAGTGTGAAACTAATAGAGGGGGTCCAACACATTATTAATAAAAATAAAATTAAGTTGCGTTAATCTTTTGTTCTCTTTCTTTGAGATTATAACCAATCACCACCTTTGAATAGTTATACATTTCTGCCAAATTTGGTCAAAATTTGGTCAAAAAATTCGAACCCCTTCGTGGTGTTGCAATTTTAATGTCATGTAGGACATATACTCGTACGTTTAGAGCATATTCACATATACGTTGAGCTTTTTGAGAGCAACAATAGTCATCATGAATATGAAACCGGAAATAATAGTAGCCTGCGAATTCCGTTTCACAGAGGCTCCTGAACGAGGAGTGGTGCAAAGCTCCGGTCACATTTTATAACGAGCTGCTAAAAGAAGTTTAGAAATTAACACCGTCGCGTTTGAAGCGGAAGGAAATATTGTTGAGACAGCTTTTATTCTATTCAAGAATTTATGGAAATGGACGTAAATAACGGATGATGACGTCTTCTTTTTATTAATTCGGTTTCTTTACTATCATATCTTTTGTAGGACTCCGTATTGTTCCTTATACATTTTTACATGCTTATATTTACACAGTGTAGTCCTACAGTGTACTTTATCGAACTTTATTGCAATTAATTAATTATGGTAAGTTTGTTTAAAGGTGTTAATTTTTGATGGACAATATATCTGTTTTTTAAACTTTTGTGTTGTTACTTTTATGATGGCTTCGGCATGGATCATGCAAAATTGCTGGGTCAATTTTAATTTTATGTAAATCTGGCAACAGTTATCTCCTCCTTTCCCTTGGCTGCCCAAGAAATTATATAATAACTTAAATCATATTATCTTCTGTTAAAGCAGTTCGTTCTGTAAATTTTATTCTATCTATCTTAGTGCAAATATTTCCGGCTGTACAAGGGCAGCCTCCACACTGCAAAATTCACCGAATACCAAATTAGGTACTTAGAATAAGGTGGTCCATGTGGAGGCCATTGTAAAATCAACAATATAAAAAACCAAAACGTAGGCACATTGCCTACCAAAAACTAGTAAATTTAAACAAACGTAGTTCGATAAAGTAAAGGAGAAACAATAATTAACAAAACAAGTTAAAATGACATAAGATATTAAGGAGCGCAAAGAGCGAAGGTGTGACAAATCCATGTTATAATAGCACACATACAATAAATAACAAGAATAATTTACGTTTTTGGAATTGTGATTTGACAGTTTAGCAATTGTTATGGTTACTTTGCATAGTAATGAGCTCTTTGGATCAATTTTACGTCACAAGAAACAATTTAGCGCTCCCTCCTAGCCATCTTTGCATAACAACAAAAAACGATTATGAAAATCTTTATTGCTGCCTATCGTCATATTTCCTGAATTAAAGAATAACATATGTGATATCGTTGGATTTGACTTTCCATGACGTTTCTAGAAACGTAAGAATATGTACGGTATTCTATTTAAAATAAGAAAGTTGACGTCACTTCCGGTGACACCGGAAATACAACTGAACTGCTGATAAATGCTAACTTCTGTCGTTCAAAACTTAGCATGGGGGGACACTGTAGGACCGCACTATATGTATTTATATTGTTGCCATGGCTGACTAAAACATACGTACATACATACATATGTATGTACCTACCTTCGCCTTTTCAAACACATAAATATATACTAGGTGTTCTATTCAAGATAAGCAAATTGTAGCTACTTCCTGTGATACTGGAGATGTAATGGGAATATCAATAACGCAAAAACTTGGTTCACAGTGGTTATTTAGCTAATGTGTCATACCTGTTATTTCATTTTATTTCTAGGTTTGTTGATAAACTCAGTATAATCCTGTCATTTCCAATGCTGATACAATATACATGTGGATGTTTTATTATATGTAACGCGATACTTCAGCTAACGATAATGGTAAGTTTACAAACATTCAAATTTAGGGAAGCTATTGTTAAGTATATAGTAATCTATTATTGAAAATGGCCTGCTGAAAGCTTTTCCACTAGCAAAGTTTGTAAGGCAAAGTTTCTTCCAAAAACATCTACTTATTCTTTTATAATTCCATTCACCTTATAGGGTATCTAAAGCAAAGAACCCTTTGTTTACTCTGAAGGTACTATAGTTTTGCATTTTTGCTAAAGTTCAATCCACAAATATGTTGTTTTACTTGAGATCTTGAATTTTTTAAGATCTAATAAGATTTCAAATTTTTGCGCTTGTGTACAGATTGACGAAAGAACTTACAGTAAAAGAATCATTATACATCATTATAAAATAAATTTTATTCCATAGCAGATACAGGATTTTAAAGTCTATGCTGAATATATTGTATTGTATAAGTTTTATATTCAGTATCCACATTTTTTGAGTAGAAAATGAAGCCGTAAGAAACTTTTTCTACAATCTCAGATACATTGTCCGTTTCTTATGGCTTCACGCTATCTACTACTTTTCAATATTTTTTTGTTTGCTTAAGGGTGAGACAAACACAACAAATGTCTTAAACATCGTTGCTTATGCAAGTATAACATTCTCCCAAATAGCAGTATACCATTGGCTTGGCAATGAAATTATTTTTAAGGTACGTATCTTACAGGTATATCATTATGTTGTCACATAGGCCTATAAAATTGCACACTGCAGAGACATATGAGCGTTGATAAGGCATCAAGACGCATGGCGGTTGTTGGGAACTAGCACGTGGGTTTGCTGTCGGAATGGCGATCAACATCTTTAAAAAATAAAAAAGGAATATTAAAGAAATAAGAACAATGAAAAAAGAAAAGTTCAATAAAATTCAAAAATAGCTACCAATCGAAGCTTCTAACATGCACCTTGGTTGTATCTTCAAAAGTTTGGGGATCTAATTGTAACTAATTTATGACCCTGACGAAGTTTGAAATAAAGCGAGATATTGGTTGAAATTGAATGAAAAAAGTTAACATTTTCATGTCATCCCTATAGCCAAACCAGGTGTTACTAGCGTTGATGAAAAGTCAAGTAAAAGCTATCGTTTATTACTGTATAGTAGAAACGGAAGCAGTAAAATTATGATTTCAACAAATATCTTCTAACACAAATAGGCCTATTTGCTTACTCCATATTTTATTTTTTAAGTAAGTAGGGGTGTAGAGGGTAATGAAAATGGGATATTAATTACAGTGTCCTGTTGAGCACATTACGTTGAAGCCAAATAGAAATTCGTTCTTACTAGAGTCTGCTTCAAGTCGAACTTTATCGATCCTTCTTGGCAAAATTCTATACAAACTACAACTGTTTCCGTTCTAGATTTAAGATATGATTTTTGTTATTTGTTTTAGCAGGTTTTAAAGTAACAATTTTGTGGTAAGCACCAACATATTTTTAAGTTGTGCGAAATTCTCTATCTCTCTGGGTGTAATTCAAAAATATATATAATTATTACATGGCAGTTTTTTGTACACAACCGTTGTGAAGCTTGAGCTTCTTTATTTTAACGTCTATGAAACCCCGGAATATCTTTAAATTCAATTTCGTTCATGTAATGGTTTCCAAGTAAGTAAAGATTGTACATTAACTTACATATTTTTCTTTTGTATTTCAGAGTGGAGGTATAATAAACGCATGCTACCTATCGAACTGGTATAAGTTAAATTTGAATTCACAGAAGTCTCTCGTAATTCTTATGGAAAGAGCAAAACGGCCTTTGGTGGTTCAATTATATAAACTTGTATTTATTTCATTGGAAACATTAGGCGTGGTAAGAACTTGAGCTGACGTATTCGAATAACTAAATTTGCTGTTTTAGATGGTAAGGTGGTCCTATTCACTTTTTGCTCTTATTAAGGCAAGGTATAATTAACATTTATACCAAAGCTATCGATATAAATACACGGACAAGCAAACGTTTGGATTGTATCCATGGTAAAATCCACTCTGAATGTTAGCCAGCTTAATAAGAAAATCTTCTTAGGCTGTTTTATTAATTAAAAAAGCAAGAAATGGTCGTAATCATAATCATTCTTAAAACAAATATTTAAGATATTTAATTCTATGGAAATTGATTTGTGATCATTTTAATTACCATATTATTAATAAAAAGGAAACAAAATCGCTGATATTACGACTAAAATATTTTTCCGTGCTTGCATGCCTATATTAAATTAATTTATATTTCACTGGGCAGGTACTACAATCTAATCGTTACGATACCAGCACCAGCAGATGGAAAACAGTCTGTGTGTAATCTGTCGAAAACTATGGAAAGTGGCTGCACTAATTAATCACATTGTGTGTAAAATACATGCAGGTGCGACCTTCCAAATATTAAAACTTAAGTAATCCAGCTCATTGGAATGAATTTTCCAATTCTTATGCAGCTTATTTTCTTTTATAACCCTTCGCGTAGTATACGACAACCGTGTGGGATGTTTATCAAGTTTTACAATCTTTTAAGGTACACATTTATCAAATAAATAAAATAAAATTGAACAGAACTTTATTATTGTAGTTAATCGTTTTGAAATTATAGATATAATATTTGCTAGTACAAAGCGTGCGTTGATACTGGAAATTCCAGAGTGGTGCAATGAGTATCTTCAGCCACTAACGGCTGCCCCGCGATAACGCAGCCAACCCCACCGGGACAATCCAGGATTCTATCGTTATTATTTTTTATAAAGTTATATTGAGTAAGCGCACAAAATGAAACAAAATCGCTGAGGTTCCTACTTCTAAGATTGTCGGCGTGCCTAAGTAACATATCGTCAAAGTCGGACAAAACCTGGAACGTTGAAGTCTCCGACTATCACGAATACACTTTCTGGATTATCGTTGATAATACCGACAGCCACCAAAACCTACTATTTGCATCTACAATTCCTTAGCACCTTCAGTCAACCAACTCTTTACAGGTGAAGAATTAACCGCAATGTTGACAATAAAACAGGTACACTACACAATACTACCAAATCAGGTAACTATCTTCCCATTTTGGGAACGTTCGCCATTAAAAGGTTAAATAAATATGTATTTGCTGAACAAAATATTTCTGTGGTTTAAAATATGCTGTTACTTTGACAAATATATTATTCTGTTGGTATTATTGCTCCACTGAAATGTGTACGATAGATGCTTTCTCCTCTTTAGAGAAGAAAGCAGCCATTTGTGAGCACATAAGGTAACAATGTTTTAAAAATACACAATCTCTTAAGAAACTTTACTAATATTGTGGGTAAACTAACAAAAGTACATAAAGAATAAGTATAATGCCGAAAATTAATCTCCATTTTGTGGTGACGGGGTGCTTTTATTCTTGTAAATAAACCCCAGCTCCACAAAATACCATTAATATCCTCCATTACGTTAAGGTCATATTAAGGCCTTCCTAAAGATCTACGTGGTCGCAAACAAAAATGGTGAACCTTGAATCTTACAGATTAGTCACACTTCCCAGGAACCTGTAAAGTGAATCTGATTAGCTTAGGTTAGGTCTCGATGTCGAAGTTGTAACCTGATTTTAACAATATTAATGACATCAAAGTAAGGTATAGTGCGCCGATAAATTTAAACAGACTGTCGTATGTCCAAATTGTTATAATGTATAGCTACAAAAATACGTCGGCAAAGAAATTGTTAAAAGGTATACACTTTTATATAGGTATCTATAAAAAGAATAATTATCTATGTATACCTAATTTTGGAACTATTTCGATTAAGATAACATAACCTCAAAATAAATTGTGTGTTGTGTGTACATATACATAAAGATTAAAGTGATACTTGTACTACTTTTATTTGCTAAGAATATTACAAAACTTACTACCTCGGTAATCTCGTAAGGATTCTGTTATTGTGAAAGAGTAACAAGGATAACTGTTTACTTAGGTGCTAGAAGGGTGCCGGGTATTATGACAAAAAGAAAAGGAGATAGAACAGCAGATACATCAACGGACTTACGTATGCAAGCATATCTTATAGTTATCACTGATAACTAAAGCTGGCCACGTTTATACGGTTATTATACGTTCATTATAAGGTCATCGTCGATGCTGGAACCTTTTCGACGTTACAACAGAGTGTAGTTACAATGTAAAGGAGGATGGATAAACATTTTTTTTTGCCAACAAGCAGAGTCTTATTATTCAAGCTGGCCACGAGCGGTACCGCGCAGTAGCGTAGAGTCGACCAGGCCTCGCGTTCCACTAGAGTTATTCTGCTAATAGAGATATTTGCTGCCGCAAATAATTTGGTTCATCTTTTAAATAAAAATTAAATAACACGTGCTCAAACACTTACCATTTTAAGAGTCCTCCGTGAAATCACAAAGTGAATAATGTCCGTTAAATTTCTGCAACATTAGATATGTTTCAACTGTTGTTTCGGCAAAACTAGTACGGCATGAGGAAAAAATGCGTTTATATGCAGAGAACGAACGTTCTACATCTAGTGACGTAATATTTTTTTAATCTTTCAAATAACTTAAAGATTCTGTTGACGCACCTTCACAAATGTGACTTAATGTGCCAAAATCAGAATTTTTCTCATAAACACTTTCAAATTTTTCTAGAACAGAAACATTTTTTGCGTCTTCAATCGCGAATAGCTGTGCGTGAACATGTTGCACTATTTGTAGAGATTCTTCTAACGGCACCGCAGGATTTTGTAATTTTTCTATTGCATCTGCTAGCCCGAAGTAATTGTCGTGAATGATTTTTAAATCCATTTTAACCTGACTATCTTGAAATTTCGACTGGCTTTTCTGGTATTCGTTTGGAGACTAATCGAATTGAAGGTGCCGATTGATGAGGTTCCAATTTGCGTGTCATTACATTAAGAACAGAATGTTTCTTCCGATCTGTTGTTTCGTCGACACATAACCACAATTTTTGATCTTTCAACTCCGATTTTATTTTTTGTTCAATATGTTCGCGCGCAGATGGCACAATTCTTCGTAACGATGTTCAACTTGGTAATTTGTTCTCCGAATAGTTATTCCAAAAGCAGATAAATGGTTCCTTGTCTAGTAAATTAAACGGTATATTACATGCGATAAAAGTAAGGCATAAATTATATATAAATTTTTCATTGTATCGTGCGCAATTTCTTTTTGAGACATGCTTTTCACTATTTACGTGTCGTAGATAATGTTGTCTGGACCAACACATTTACGGGATTTTACAGATTTCACATTTAATTTTAGCACCTTCATATATTAAGTCTGGAATTTCTGCAATAAATTTTCGAAGTTTGTCCGACCGCGGTCGTTTTGCTGACGAAATCATAATTTTTCTAGGACAGATAAGCAATTGCGCAAATGACCGGCAGCGAACATGTCCGTACTGCTCCGCAGACGAAGTAATACTACCGTTCCTCTCGGTCCGAACTGATTCTACGCCGATGCGCGGTACCGCTCGTGGCCAGCGTTAGTTATCACTTGCTTTTGCTGAAATACCTGTTATATACATAAATAAAGAGGAAATATATGATAATTAGTTATAAAATATGAAAACGGAAAGATCAAGGCATTGTTAAATGTGTGGTGAATTGAATCGCAATTTATTTAAACTGCTAACATTGGTGTTACTGGTCTTGAAAATATCGGTGAGATTTTTGTAATTTTCGCTAATTCCTAATACAAACAGGAATACTGATGTTCACCAATCGGTGGCGACTATTTCATTATGTTTTTTACACAGAAATTTTAACGTTAGTTATCCAGTGGTAAAGATATATTATTCTTGACTTCTATTTGCAACCACAAATATATGATAAGTACGTACAGGTTTAAAAACGTTTTAAATACCAACTCACTTTGATTAAGACTGTTAGAGATTAATCCTTATTTCTAATATGGACACGTAGACGTTATTAAATCCATTATCTTACTTACCTATTATTTTCTTCATTTACATCTCACCGCTTACGAATCATCATCTCGCATAACCTAAACTAGGACTACGATTGCAATTGCACCGCGTTCGCACAAACAGGAATTGCCGACGACGCGCGAAACGCACGATTCTAACTTATATTTGTTTGACTCAACACAATTATGTCAAATAAAAACGTTTGTACATTTAAACAAACCAATATGCCGGCCATCATTCTTGCACACTTACGTTCTAGTGAAAATATTTTCTGGTTATTCATAGTGAGACAAAACTACGAGTTTAATTGTTTGGGTCATTTTTAAGGACACACTAATTGCATGGTGCGCTTGAATAGAGAAGGTGCGGTAAACTCTAAGGTTGACGGTTAGTTTCTCTTTAAGTTATCAATTGACTGCAACACTTTATTTCTATTTTTTATTTATTAAACTGACAGATGGGTATCCAATTGATATTCCCAAATGAAATCTATCTGATTTAACTAATTTAACTATGACATCACAGTATGTTTTACAGTACGTTGTAATACTAAATAAGTCTTCCACCATTCGTTAGTGTTGTTATCAATATATTGCCATTCCTCCATAAGCTGCTTTATAAAATGGTCGACAGTTTGACTAGCTCGTGCATAATTTCATACAAATATTAAAAGGTAAAGGAAATTTTTGATTGTATGAGAGTAAGGTAAAGGTATGTATCATTTGCTTAGGTCACAAGGTCAATCATGCGAATAAATTAGCTGTAACGGGCTTTAATCAGTGCAAACAACGAGTAAGACCATCGAACTATCTGAAACGCAATGGATTACACACATATCAATAAATTGGCAATAATAATCTTATCGACTATAAACTTACTACACCGAGCGATTCCAACGAAATGAATATGAGCTTACGTAGTTGAATACTTAATGGTCTCTTTGTCCTTTCCATTAAAAGCAAGATCGATTTTTGAGACCTCCTATTTAACTTGTACCAGTTCGACAGATAGCATGCGTTTATAATATTGTTACTCTGAGAAATAAATGCAAACTTCAAGTGCTTCAGGTTTTATGATGATTATATAGCTGATTTATTATTTTAGCTTGACGGAAGATAATTTCACATTGGATAAGACTGAATATTTTCTTTGAGATAACAGAGTTACTAAAATGAAGTAAGTAATTACGTCATTTGAGATAACGTAACGACCGATACAACGTTAAGGTCTCAGTTCAGGCATTAATCATTAATGGGAAGTAGCCGAATATAATACTCTGTGTACTATTACTTTGTTGCAAAATAAACTTTGAGAAATTTTTTTTACTGAAAATGTTTACAGTTGCCAAGTTCAATTTAAACATCAATATCTCCTCTTTAGCATTGGCAATACAAATTTGTTTTGAGGTTTTTATGAATTACATGAACAGCTATTGATACTTGTCAATGAATATGAACAAATATTATAGGGAGTGCTGCACAAATTCAGTTCAAACGAACATATTCAAATAGGAAAAGGCCAATTTGTTAAATAGCGACCCCCAAAAATACACAGGAGAATGGAATCTCCTGAAGAGTTACCGATTTTGCCAAACAAGAATATGGTTCATCAAAATCTCTACTCGTACCACCAACTACCTTGTTTTCACCATGTATTTACAAGGAATAAATATATGTATTGCTGGACTCCACTACAACATTCACAGCAAGGATCTATTGTTAGTTTAAATTCAAAAACGAATGCAGAAAATAATGTTAAAGTTTGACGTGTGAACCTATGTGAACGCTACTAAACCGACATTTCTAATTCAGTTTTTTTTTCATTAAAAAATGTACTTATTCTGCGAATTTCTTTGAATAACGGAAACAAGTTAATTTAAACATGGCAAGTGAACTACAAACTGCTATCTATGTAATTCATAAGAATCCCAAATTTGGTTTACACAGCTAATATCTAAGAAGAGATATCGATGTTTAAACTGAAGTTTGCATCTGTGAAAATTTTCAGAAAAAAATATTTGTAACATCCTAAACCCATAAAATACTGTATCATTTAACTTGCATTTAAGAGGGCAGTGCAAAGAATGCATAATACACAGGATATTCCATTTGAAATAAGAAAGTTGATCTCTGTTTCTGATATAATGAAGTCTATCATGGAACTGAAAATATTTTCCATAAACAGATATTTGTCCATAATATTATCCAGAAAAATTAATAGCCCATCCTCATGAATGACTTTATATCTATTTCAATAATTATTAGCCAAGAATTGATACTCTTGGTATATATGATACGACAATTTTAAATGCAAAAACATTTACAGACAAACTAGAATCTAGCATCAAAATTGAACATTATATTTTAACCAACAAATAGTTTAATGTCAAATGCGGTTTAAACTTATCCTGGTTACCCCCTATCTCCAATAATTCCCCAACAAAGCAAGAACTGAGATTAAGTAGCTGAGCAAATGATAGGTTCTTTAAGTGTTTATTCTGTGGTTTAACATTTAACAGCTAACTAATTCTAAATAATACGAATTCCTGCAATTCATAGACGCAAATCTGCCATCTATTTGCTTAAGATATGATTTGCTTGTTAATGTCATAGTTTGTTAGTTGCATATTGTTGTTTTTTTGGCGAGGGGGGTGCGATTGTAAAAAATATGATCAAATCTTACCCGTAGCTTACAATGATCTTTGAAAAAAGCACGAATTGCTGACAGATTATTAAAAAATACGCGCACTGTACTGGTGGGCGTAGCAGTGAATATAATGTGCACAAGGATGTTTATTTTTAATGTGTGCCTAAACGTCGCCCATCCTTAATTCGTTTAAACCCCCATAAGTGCTTATAAATTCTGTGATTAAAAATATATCTAAATATAATTACTACCTGAAACCAGTTTGTCACATCTGTAGTTTCATCACACAATAAATCGGAATTTTTAATTTCACTTGAAATTTTTATTTTGCAAGCAAGCATGGAGTCTAAAATTCTATTTTCGATTGTATTTGATGTTCCTTTAAAAACACTGGCATTATTTAAATGTTTTCGAAGGGTCAGATCCAAATCAGCACAAAAATCTATTAATTCCCTAAATATACCACGAAATTCGGATTTTTCGCTGCCATCATGACCTGAATGAATTATAATTATAAGGCCTTAGTTCTGAATAACACCAGGGCCCGGAATGTTAGGGGCGAGGAGAGGGAACAGTAATATTAGGGAACGGACACGCCAGAGATGTCGCCAGTAATACCAGTACGTCATCACACGTCATAACTAGAATCGTCACATTGCGTCACACAACCACGAAGCGTGTGTAAATAGTATGTAAACAAGTACGCCGCCATTATCGGTCATCTTTGCATTAGTCTCTGAGTGTGACAAATAAAGCCAAAAGTATAAAAAAAGCAAGGAAAACGTGGGCTAGTTTATTTAATTCGATTACTTTCTCGACGTAAGTATTTATTTTTGTAGATTTGACCTAAATGTAGCAAAATGAATTTAGAAAAGAAATGTGCTGTACCAGATTGTGTCTATGAGGGAGAGGCCCTCCACGTATTCCCCAAACATGTAGAGGCAAATTGAATGGTTAAAAGCTATTGGAAATGAACAGTTGGTTTACTTAGCGCTACAGAAGTTGCGACGCTATGGAATTTGTAGGAAGCATTTTGCATCAAAGCACTTGCGAAATAACAAGCTTGCTGCAAATGCTGTGCCCACTTGTCACTTACCAGGTTATTTTTTTTATATTATTCTTTATATATATAGCAAAATTTGGTTATGTTAAAGTCACTAGTTTTATTAGATGTGTGTTAATAGGAAAACTAATAATTGAAAGTGTTTATTTTTAGAGGTAATACAGAAAGAAACCCCCGATGCTCTGCCCTCGACTTCTGAGAATGATCTGGGAACAACATCGGTGAATATGGACAATAGTAAAGACAGAACTAAGAAGATTTTCAAACGTAAGCATAGTGATCGATCGAAAGAGATACATAATTTCAACTGCATCCCACAAGGAAATGAACACAAATAATGAATAATATAGTTTTAATATCACAAATATTAAAGTGAGAACTCTACAATGACCGCATCATTGTAAATATTGAAACTGTATTACTTAATATTTTGCAGATTTCAATCAAATCAGACAAAAAGTGAAGAATCTAACACCAAAAGAGAAACTGTTCTATAAAGAAATGGTGTTGCTTAAGCGAAAACATAATTTATGCAGAAATAAAAACACAAGGTAAAATGCATCCCATTGCATGCAATTTTTTTAATTCACAGATGTTTAATTATCATAGACATCGCAAAGGGATGCGTTTTACCTTGGAAGACAAAATATTCACATTAAGTTTACATAAACGATCCCCGAGATCTTACAACTTTTTGAGGAACGTATTTATTCTTCCTAGTGGTCGCAGTTTAAGAAAAATTCTAGCGAGTGTACGTATAAGACCAGTCATTTGTGAAAACATCTTTGGCACTCTTGCCTTTCGTACTAAACAGATGTCGCAGTCAGATAAGTTATGTACTATTTTATGAAATAAGTATTGAACCTCACCTAGATTATTTTCAAAGTACCAGACCCTCTAGATCAATTTCTTTTGCCTCCACCAGGTTTACAAATTCCCATTAACCTTGATGCATTATATTATGTAAGTGGACATATAGCTAATAATATATTTTCATTTTGTAAATCATGTAATGTCTGTTTATCTAATATAATGCTTCATGGTAATGACACACCAGATCCTACATCTGTAATCGGGAATGAGCCAAATAATTTTAATGAGGCTTTTGTAATGAAATTAACCCAGCTGCATACGTACATTCTCTGGTATTTATCACAACATTGTAATAAAAAGTTTGTTAAGAAAAATTTAATAATTTGGCTAAACCTACAAGATATATTCAGTCTTTTTACAAAATGTGAACACTTGATAGATATAGAAAAATTTTTGATTAATACAATAGTTAATTTATTAATAAAAAACTACGTAAAAATTTGTAATATAATTCTCTCGGGAAAAGAAGGGATAAGCAACACCTCAGACGGCTTTCAAAAAGCGTTATATGTTTTTTATCAAAATCGAAAAAAATCAAAAAAAAACGAGCCTTTTTTTATGGTTGTTTTTTCTCGTATATATTTAAGTAATGAAGCTCTAACAGAAACGTTTCTAAACGCTTTCAAATATATACTGACTAGGTATATGTATACGTTATCTTATATATGTGCATTATTGTTAGTATAGATCAATTTCTAATTAAAAAGATAAGTATAGGTTTAGAAATTTTACGTCTAATATTATTATTTTATATATGTAATTTGTATATTTCGACGTTTGAATATATAAGTATAATTTTTTGATTATTTAAGTTTTATTTCTTCTAATAATTCTGAGCTCATCCTAGTTATTTTTTATCTTAGGTGTCTATTGATTTTCTTACATGTACTTTATACATACAAAGTTTCAGCATTGTATTGTTGAAATTTTATATGTTTCAGTTACATGTTAGAAAATCAATAGATACAATAAATTATAAAGCAATATCTGAACATGAAAGCAGTTCAAAATGCCCGCCATTGCCCCGCTTTGCATTTATAATACAGAGCCTCTAATAATGACGTATTAGTTCGCAGCGCCATCTCTGGCGTGTCCGTTGCCTAATATTGTTTCTCCCCTGTCCCTGTAGATTCCGGGCCTTGCATAACACCCACCGATTTGGCGGAAAGCTCATGTTTCACTCAGTCCAAACTGGCCATTCTTTTTTGAGCAAATAAATAGAAAGTACTTAAAAACTAGTTTAAAAAGTGACACTTCTAGGTTACTTTCGAAGTGTTTTTGACGTTCCTGTAGAAAATTTCGATTGGTAATGCTGCATGCAGACTAAAAGTTACTGAAAGTAACCGAGTTTGAAAAAACAAGTCACAATTCGAGAACATTGTACCGAACGGTTAAACAATAATAATAATATGAATAATATACATTTATTAACATTAACTATGTAAACACCCACAAATAAACCTTCTAGTTCGTTTGCTTTTATATGCACCACTACCAATCGAAATTTTGTTCAGAAACGTCAAAAACACTTCGAACGTAACCTAGAAATAGCACTACTTAAACTAATTTTTAAGTACTTTCTATTCATTTGCTCAAAATAACAAAGGTCACTTTGGACGAAACATGAGCTTTCCCCTGATATACATATAAATCGCCAAATCGATGCGTATTATTCGGAACCCTTACCTCGTCAATATATTGTCAATACGCAAAACTGAGTTCTATCAGAATATTTGTTTTACCAAGTAAAGCAAATGCCATGGAGGCAATTATGTGACCACGGGATTCTTAATGATTCTTTATTTTAGTAGTTAAATGATGTAGATCTTTCACACCACTTGTAGCCCAACTGAATCTGATGATCCGGACGCACTATTATAGAACACACACATGGAAAACAATATAATAAATTCGAAACTTCACCTCCACATATCCACTGTTTTTTTTTTTAAACTTCGTCGTGTGGACGTTCAGCCCTTCTTTCCGACATTTGTTCCAATTTTAGGTTAAGTTAAGAGGTTAATACCTACGTAACCCTTCCATTTGAATTGTTTCTTTCAGAAAAAGTATACTAATGTCGATAACACACCTTCGTAGCTAAAATAAGACTGGATGCGGACATAGTGCGTCCCAAATGCATATACATCGCGTCCCAAATATTTCATTTTAACCTATTGTACATTGTAAGTATGTGTTTTAGGATACATTTTATTTCACAATATTGACCACGGAACAAAGAGGAAGTCGCAGGATATTCCAACTATATTTTCGGAATAATTACGTAATATAAACTTGAATAATTTTGTTTATGAATGGATTTGAATTTTTAAACGATATATCAGGAAGGGAGCGCGACCTTGCGACATTATAGACACACCGCGCCTGTCCAAATCATAGCGCAAGCCTCTAGCATTTTTACTTTCTAATTAAACTTGAAATATATACTATTCCGTAATCGACCATCTTTAACAGCAAGGTTAAAGGTATCGGCACACTCCGCATCACACAAAGTACTATATATTGTAATAAATTTGATTAACTGGTTGTTTTCTAAATTAAAAGATGGTGAGTCTCACGGCTGTGTAGACAGCGAATTTTGATGTTGGAATTTATAATATTATAATTAGAGTAACCAAAACCTGCGGGCTCGCATAGGCGTCCGTATTACGGGTTAATATAAGAATACGAAAAATTCATAAATAAACTTACTTGCTAATTATTCAACAAATTAGAGGCATCAGGATGTAAACTACTGTAAACTTGCATCATTGCATATGTTTCCACAATTACTTCTTTAAACCTTGTGCGTCGACAAGAAAAAATATTCTTATACATAGAAAACGATCTCTCCACATCTAAGGAAGTTATATTTGCATGTAGAAACTGTTTTTCAAAATCACTTAAAAGTTAACTATTTTTACACTTATTATAAACGGCCTCTAAAGTATTAAAATCGGGATTTTTCCTTAAAACATCTGCCAACTTTTGACTAGCGCATAATCCTGGCGTATCATTTAATGTGTGTAATTTATTTTTTACACTCTCCACTATGTCTAATGATTCCTGCAATGACAATTCAGTACATTGTAGTTTTCTGATAGCATCTAGTAAGACTGTATAATTGGTACATATTGTTGTTAAATCTTCTAAAAGTTGAGGAATTTGAAATTCTCTTTGACTTTCTCTAATTGCTTTGGATTCATTCCGATTAAGTCGCATTATAACTGATTGAATTTGTTGAAAATGGATCAAATAGTAAGAAGCTGCTGTTAGCCAAGTACCCCATCGCGTTAAAATTGGTTCAGGAGGTTCTGGAATACCTGGGCAAAATTTACAAAATTCTTTTAAACGTTTAGGAGATTTACGAAACACTGCTTTAGTACTTCCTATCATCCGATCAACGTTTCCGTAATGTTGTCGAACAACTTGACCAACTAAATTCAAAGCATGCAGCACGCAGGTTATATGTATTAAGTTAGGAAATATATGTTTTAAGGATCGCCCAACACTTAACATCGTTGCTGCACTATCTGTCACAATCATCACAACTTGATCTTGGGCAATTTTAAATTTTTTCAAAGCGTTCATTATCACTTTTTGAATATTTTCCGCGGTACATTGTTGAACACGTTTGCAAGCTAACAAATATCGAAATGCTGTGTTCTCGCTAGATAAAACGCGAGCTATTACATTCACAATACTGTTTTTCTTTATATCAGTCGTCTCACCCACGGTAATCCATATTTTTTTGGAACACAAATCACGTTTACACACATTTTCTAGCATCTCTTTCATTCGCGGCAAATGATCCTGTAATTGTGTTTGTGAGGGTAATGGGTACTTTGGAACGTATTGCCGCCAAAACGTTTTAAAAGCTGCTTTTCTCACCAACGACAACGGAAGATTATAAGAGGTAAACATAATTAATAAATGTATGAGGAATAGTGTATAAGGTATTTCAGTTCTTGCGTTTCTCATATGCTTGATACCATTGACATGCCTCTGGCAATCAGTTCTGTCCAATGCAGCCAAACGAACATTGCATATTAAGCAAAACACTGCACTACCATCATATTTTAAATGGGGAAAAAGTGACACATACCTATGTACATTAGTAGCAAATCTATTACGAGGCATTGTTTTCTTAGGTATGTAAATATTAGTTCTATATGAAACGATACACTAATTATGTACTTGGTATAATACTACAACACACAAAAAACACTAGCTATATTTTCAAAAGCGACACGTAAGTACATAACCTTGACCGTTCGACTAATCTCTGCAACAGCTTAACCGGTACTAAAACGAAATCTCTCTTAGCGCGGTTTAACATGATTTATATTCAAGGTCGACACTACATGCCTGCTTCTCTACCGGTTTAGTTTATTTATGAATTTTTCGTATTCTTATATTAACCCGTAATACCGACGCCTATGCGAGTCCGTAAGTTTAGGTTACTCTAATTATAATGTATTTCTGAAGTTTGGATTTCCATTATCGACCGTCATTCGTCACTTATAAATGTCTTGTGTGGTGCGTGCTCTGCTGATACTTTTAGTGTTTTACATATGACACTGTCGAATTGATTTATTAAATTGAACTTCTTTACGCGATTCCTCTTTCACAGACCCTTTTTGTTACTTTTGACATTCAGAGAATATTACTTAATTGAATTTTTTAACTTATACAATCTATGGACGATTTAATAAATTCATACCTTAAAGATAATCTCATTGCCAAGCCAGTGATATACCGTTAGTTGCGAAAACATTATTATACAATAAGCTATAATGCCTATTATATTTGTTGTATTCGTTTCTCCCTGAAACAATAAACTGCATATAGAACATTTTGGCTTAAACGAAGTTTCGTTGTGTTTGAACTTACCATAATTGTAACTAATACGATGGAGTTGCATATGACAAAGCATCCACATACATATTGGACGAATAAAGGAAATGAAAGTACAACGCTAAGATTGGTAACGAACCTACGAAATTAATTTGAATATATTGACTAAAATTGGTGTATGATGATAACGACACGGCTAGTAAATTCGCTATTACTCATTACTCATTATTCATTATGCCTTAATTCGATTTATGAGCTTACTTATTTTAACCCTTAACTGGTGGGATGTTTAACTTTTAACATAAATGGTAACGTGGGGTCAGGCATACCCCAGTAAGAGTTATTAACAAAAAACTTTAACAAACTTAATTAAAGTAACGACATTATCTTACGTCTTTAGGAATTAATTTTGAAATATCCTATGTATTTTTTTCTTCAATTACAACATTAGAAGCTACATTTTGATGCATCTACTTTAACCACGACAAAAAATGTAGATAGTCAACCTTATAATTTATTTAAATATTGAAAATAAGTTTTAAACAATAAAATTGTAGGGAAACAAAATTCTAATATATTATCTGCGATTTACATCAGCAAGTAACTAAAAAACGGGTTCTAACAAAAACTGTAAACAATCATTAAAACTAATCTTGGCCATAGTGCTTGCATATGCAGGCAGTAAATTCTACATAAGCAGGCTTCTCGTAACGTGTGTGCGCTCCGAATTCAATAATTTCCATATCTTTCATTTCTACTTTGTCCTCGTCAAAATAACAATTCTCTTTATTCTAAGCCGTTCGTTAGTATGTGTTGTTATTTCATTTATCATGTATTCAGTAACAACGCGGTTTCAAATTTACAGGGTATCTGCGTTATTTTTAAGTTAATATTTTTGTGGAACCTTATAGATGGAAGATAACTTCTGATAATATTATGATGAGGCGTTCTAACAGAGGTTTAAGGCGCAATGGCTGACCAAGTGAATCTATTTTTACCATAATACGATTTACTGACACCAAAAGCTTGTTCAAATGTTTCTTCGTCTGTTGCATAACCACTTTGTAGGATACCTGCGTCGGTATTTGAAGTATACTTTTTTTCTCTCTGCTTCAGGTTTATCAAAATACTCTCGTAAATATGTGTGGAAACGATCGGAAACCGAATTTGGAGTCTATTTCGCAGGAGATGAAACAATGGTCCTTATTTATTTTCTGCAAGAAAGACCTTAGAGGGCGTCGTTTTAAGGACGATAGTGAGTTGCAAGCAGCTGTAATACAACATTTTGAGGGAAAAACTTTTGATTATTTTTACAAGGGTGTAGAATTATTAATTGTTCCTTGTAACAAATGTATTGAAGTTAGGGGAGATTACCATATATTGAAAAATAAAAATTGTTATATTTTACCAAGTTAATTTTTTCTATATCAGGGCGAGAATATATGGCGCCCACATCGTAAGTTGCCATTATTAAATTTATGTACTAATAGAACAAACTGTGAATGGGTATCTCGGTCTTTTTGAGGTATATTAATACGAGGGTTGTCCTTTTAGTTTTCTTTCTTCGATCTTCTAGAGGAATTATTGCAGCATGACAAGAAATTTAAACAAAAATTGCGACCACCATAACTATTGTTGGCTTCTCCTCGCCTTGAAACATCCACACAATCGATTGACGTTTGGTTTCGTGTTTGTAGGAACAAATCCATGATTCGTTACCACCCACGATATTATAAACATTCTTTAAGCTTCCATTGTTGAGCCGGCTCAAAACTATTCAACGCAAGCCGCCTTTTGTTCCTCAGTTAAAAGATGGGTGTGTAACAAATTGTTGCGCGGAAATTTGCTGGGCCCAATTCAATTTTTCGAGTTCAGTTTAAGATAAAATCACTTACCGTACCTGAATGAAGCTTTGGATTTAAGTTCAATACTTATATTGAAATTAATTCTGACAGACGACGTTTCATTGGCGGTGCCCTTTACGCAGCTACATGCAAAACTGAAAAGGCAACCCTCGCATTCATACTTTTTCTAAATTTCTAAAATGATCGTTAAGTAGGAATTGATTACAATTTATAATTGCTAAAATTTAAGAACTTCTAAAAATGAGGAAACTTACCGATTTATTTTTTCGTGTAAAACAACACATTGTTTCACAATTTCTTGCTCTATCTTTATGTAACTTTTACTAAGATGCTCTTCTACAGAATTCAAATTTATATTACCCACATTGGCACACTTTTCCCTAGCCTCTTCAAATACACCCATCAACCTGTCTTGCAATATATTTAGTTGGGCGATACAAAGTGCCAATAATGACATATACAGCACATCGAAACATATAGAATTTAAACTCAAATAGACCACTATACACAAATGTATTATCTTATAGACGACTCCATATTTTCCCACGTCAAACGGTGGTGGCATCATCATTCTGATTTTTGTGACGAACGGCAGAACAGCTGTTACAAAAAGAAACGCACTAATAACGAAGGCATAGTACTTCCATAATAATTCGCTGATTTTGTAAACAAACTGAATATGTTGATTTAGCCTCTCGCTATGTCTATTGAAAGCATCAGATGTTAAGTCGTCCAGCAGTAATAGAAAACATCCCTTATTAATGAATAATGTTGATACTTTGGCCCACATGTGCGCTATCGGAATAAGTATTGAAGTTACACGATTTAACGCCATTCCATCGCGTTCTCGAATTGCATGAATACTGTTCGTAACGTTCAAAGCCGTGATAAGTGAATAGAACATCGCATGTATGGTTAATTTTATTATATGCCGTTTTTCGAATTTATCAGTAGGTAGTAATCCTTCCTTTAATAGAACTGCACTTACTCTCAGTAATGGATCTATGCATTTTACTCTGGCCATTGTGATACCTAAATTTTCTTAGATATCTCCTCGAAGGTATATTTATGAATAACGTTTCAGGGCCGCAGTGTTTTTTATATACGCTTCCTGCTTATTATATCTAATTTACTGTAGTTTGGCAATTACTAACAATCTCAAATAAAAGCTTATCATATGGAACGTATCCAAGGCAAAATCAATAGACTACATGAGAGAAGTGCATTATTAGTAAGAACGTGTTGCAGTGAAGGAATACATAAGATGTATTTACTTCCTTTTAAGCGCTTTAACTGACAATGAGTAGGCTTAGGATTTTATGCCTGAAATAAGCACGTATATACGCAGATGTTTTTACGACAATATACAGAATATAATTAAGGTAAAAAATAATAAGTAAAAAATGTAATACAAGAATCACATTACCTAATATTTAATATATTTATTCAAAGTAATTAGCAATTAAATGTTTTTCAAAATTTTTTATAAAAAATTTGCGGCGATTGTCGCTATATATATGTTTGTACACAGAAAAACTCTTTTCTACGTCGACTGATGTTATAGGACAATGCTTGAATTTTTGACATATTCGTGGATCCATATGTAGTTTGACAACTGCACTAAACTTACGACCTAAGATGGCCGACGAGTCAGATGGCAACGCTGGCGCTCCTAAAGAAAAACAAAAAGTCTGTGATTTCTGTGAATTAATAGTGAGAAAAGGTCAGAAATGTTATGTGTGTAAAATTAATTCAATACATTTAAAATGTTTGGATGCAGCGGTGAAATCGGGAAAAGTCGCAGATAGGAAAATTTGGCAGTGCAATGCGTGTTGTCGTTTAGAAAATTCCTCGGGCTCGAGCGATGAAGAAGTAACAGTGATTTGTAACACAGATGATACGAAATTAAACAAAAGTAGTATTGAGCGGGAAAACGAGTTACTAAAGTCGCAAATAGAAATCCTCAATAAATTAGTAAACGAACTTGAAACGGTTACTAGGCTGCAAAAACAAAGAATTGACTTTCTGTTGGAACAGAAAATTCCACTCCGAATAGTTCTCCTACTCAGGGTCGAGGAGCAATATCTTACAGTCACGTTGTGAAAAAGTCGCCATCAAAAAACGTGCTTATTGTAAAACCAGTAAACAAACAATCCTCGGCTGATACATGTAAGGATTTAAAACGTGTTATTGATCCTGCAGTTTCATCGATTGAAATAAATAAAGTTGTGCCGCCAAAAGACGGGAGTGTCTTAATCAATTGTGACGACAATAGGAACTTAGATTTGTTGAAATCTAACATTGCGAGCAAAACGGGCGAATCGTATAATACTATTGTGCCGAAAAAGTTAAATCCCACGCTTGTTATATACAATGTGAGTGCTGATGATGTTGTAGACCAAAGTAAATTCTGCAACAACGTGTTTATTCGGAATAAACTCAATAAATCGGACTCGACAATAATGAAAATAGTTCGTATTAGCAACAAAAAATCGGACGTGGATGTTATTGTGGAAGTGGACCCGCAGTCGTATAACTCTATCATGCAGAGATCATTTTTGTATATAGGCTGGCGTAGATGTAAAGTTCGCGAGTCTTTCCATATTGTTAGATGCTTCAACTGTTCAAGATTTGGTCACTGCTCCAAAAACTGCACGGCAATGATGGAGTGTCCTAAATGTGCTGGTAACCACAGTTTAAAAGATTGTAAATCAGAAGATTTTAAATGTATAAACTGCTCAGAATCTAATTCCAGATTTTAAACAAATTTCGATATAAAACGTACAGTTTTTGATCACAGTTGTAGTAGTTATAAAAATTTAATTGAAAAAGCTAAATCCATTACGATGTATTCCCCAGAATAGCAATTAAAGTCAGAAAGAGAATCATCCGATAATGATCTTATCAACTTTTTAATTCTACTTAACGTTTGTAGCCTAAATAAGAAAATTAGCAAGTTAGATATTTTAATGTCACGCTATTCCTGTTATTTTATTTGTCTCACTGAAATTTGGTTAAAGTATGATGAATTAAAACATGTCTCATTAACAAATTATAGGTTGGTCAGCTGTGCTACTAGAACTTCTTTTGTTGGGGGAGGTAGCTGCATATTTGCTCGATCAGATGTAGATTAATGGGAGAAGCTTCATTGTTGTGAATTTATATAGGCCACCCAAGTCTGCTTTCAATGTATTTATGGAATGTTTAGAGAACCTGTTGCATAACCTTAATACGACATATAATAAGAATGAGTTACGGTTTGTTACCGGCGATTTCAATGTCAATTTTAATAGTACTTCTTTAGAACAACAATCTGTAATAAATATGATGGGTACTTACGGCTTGGTGGTGACGGTATTTGACTATATTAGGATTGCACAAAATTCGGCCACAACTATTGATAATATTTTCACAAATATTTCAACGGACACACATACAACGACTTTTGACGTACATTTTTCTGACCACAGATGTGTTCTATTGGATATTCAACGCGAATATTTAACTAAAGCCCGAAATGTTATAAAAATACGTATTTTTAATAACATCAATAAAAGCGAGTTCGCGTTGTAGTTGCAGCATGAACCGTGGGAGGATGTTTATTGTAGTGAGGGTGTGGAGCAGAAGTTTCTGGCGTTTATAAATATTTTGGTTTTTCAGTATAATAATGCTTTTCCGTACAAACGTATAATGGTATCCAATAACTCAAAAGCCTGGGTTAATGATGAGGTTAAGGCATCCAGTGCAGCTTTAAATGATTTATTTATCCTACAAAAGTCGTTTCCACAGCTCCGCGTTCGATTCCTAGAAGCTAAGCGTCACCACAGACTGCTGGTGAACAATACACGCATCGCGTATAACGATCATTACATCAACAGTTGCCAGAATAAGACCTCTGCCACGTGGAGAATTTTAAAACAATCAACATGCAACTTAAAGCGCAATCAAACCATTTCGATTGTAAAGAATGGTAAAAATATTCGCAACCCTCATGAAATTGCAAGTGAATTCAATAACTTCTTTGTAGACAGTATTAAAGAAATCAGTGCTCAAATACCGTTATCATCAACCAATGGTCATCCATTATCTGTCTCTACGTGAATGTATTTTGTTCCTGTTTCACCGGACGAACTATTCGCGATCATGAGTAAATTAAAAAACAAGTATTCCGCCGGTTCTGATGATTTAGCATGTACCATAATTAAGGAGTTTAGAACATACCTGGTAGAAGTACTTACGTACCTCATTAATCTATCCTTTGAACACGGCATATTCCCTCGAATATTGAAGATAGCAGTTATCATTCCTCTTCACAAGAAAGGAATTACTACGGATATAGCTAATTACCGACCAGTAGCGCTAACATCTGTTATAGCGAAAATAATAGAATATTGTATCTTGGATAGATTAAATTCCTTTTTAAATAAATATGAAGTAATCTCACATCACCAGCACGGTTTCAGAAAAAGATATTCTACGTCAACGGCTTTACTGCAATTCTACAATGAAGTCCTGAAATATATTGAAATGAAAAAAGCACCTATTGCAATTTTTTGCGACTTGCGTAAAGCTTTCGACTGCGTACAGAACGACGTCTTGATAGCAAAACTGGAATCGTGTGGTGTGAGGGGGAGAATAGCTGCCTCCTTCAAGGTAGGACACAATTCGTGCAGATCAGATACACTAGTTCCTGTGGTGAGGTCAGGATTTTCAATTCTGAACATCTACTACAATACTAACCTTGACGTTAACAATCTTTTAGCCACTCTCCTGGACTGGTTTAATGAGAATAAGCTCTCTCTTAGCATGGAGAAAACTAAATTTATGGTACTTCATACCCGACAAAGAACTGTGGAAGTCGAATCTTTCTCGCTTGCAGGTCGGCAACTAACTGACTGTAATCAGTTTAAATTTTTGGGAATTACCATCGAAGATACATTGTCATGGAATGCTCATTGCGACGAATTAACAAGGAAAATATCGGCAAAAACGTACTTGTTTCGTTGTATGCGTCTGCAGGTATCCAGGCAAACGCTTATAACTCTATATTATGCCGAGATTCAGGCAAGATTACAATATGGCATCTTGTTGTGGGGAGAATCTGCCGGTACGAAGCGCGTCTTTGTGGCACAAAAAGCTGTTGTGCGTGCAATTGTGGGCGCTCATTTCCACGAGTCATGTAGGTCCATATTTCGGGACCTCGGCATTTTACCTTTGTCTTGTATATATATCTTAGAGGCGGCTTGTTATGCGTACCGTAATAAGCCTAATTATGCAACAAACGCAGACGTACATTCTCATGATACACGCGCAAGAGAACACCTTCGAGTGCCACTGTGCACTTTGCATACCACCAGTATTGGAGCCAATATTTTCAGTGCCAAAATTTTTAACAGGATACCAGTTCCTATCAAAAATTGTAAAACGTTGCTGTCATTTAGGACAAAGCTGAATGACTACCTCCACCAACACTATTTTTACTCTGTTAAAGAATTCCTTAATTTAAAATAATCTTTTTTTTTGTTTTGCTACGATGTGATTCCCTTTCTTTTCCTGTCTGCTTTGTACTCTTTAGTACAACCTTTTGTTACTTTTTTTTCTATTAATTATGTCTTTTCTTATTATGTAAGTACATTTTGTTTAGATTTACTTTATTATTTTTTTTCTTCTTACTTGTTACTTGCAGCACGTTGTTGTTACTTACTTTACACATCGAATTCCCTATCTCGCCTTTCACCATTTGACATTTCTTTTCAAAATCATTTACAAGTTCACTGAATCAAGTAAAGATACACTTTTGCTTTCGAGCTTCGGAATTGTCGTATGCACAAAATTGTAATTGGTTTTGATAAAAGTTAATTGTTGAGTTAACAATAGTGATTTTAAAATACGCTTACTATTTTCAAGGACAACGCACGAGTTGTCATGAATGTCATATCCTACAGGTATGATTTCGTGTAAATAATCAGAGTAAAAAACTGTAGCTTCTAACCAAGTACCCCATCTAGTTACAACGGGTTGTAGCGGTAAGGGAATGTTAGGCAATTTTTCCTTATAGTGCTGGACTCTTAAAGGTGCTTTAACAAATATTTTTTCATATTACTGATTAAATCATTAATGAGTGGAGAATGTTTTCTGATTTCTTCGGCTATTAAATTTAGACCATGAGCTAAGCAAGTCACATGAATTAAGTTTGCATAAAAAATTGTTGGATTGTCTACAACCTTAACCATATTATATATTGTCGGTTAATATTAACAAAATGTTTTCACTTGGAATACTTTGCGGTAGAAACAAACTAGACAATTCATCTTGTATAAATGGAGTAATAGTTACATTATTTGTTTTCGATAACTCCTTTGGCGCAATTAAATATGATTTAGCTCGGTATTCTTCGTGTAAAGCCCCTATAACCAAATTTGTAATGTAACGACCAGAAGAGTCTGTTGTTTCATCAACTACAAAATAAAAATAATTATTTCCAATAATATTACCTATTTCCTTAAGAATGTTATTGCAACATTTGTGCACATAATTTTTTCTTATTGTGCTTTCATCCGAAATATTACGGGTCTGTTGTACGAGGTGTGCTTTAAAAGTAAGTACCGATATGAAATTCTGCTACCGTGAGCGCTGCGGCGGCTTTCTACGCTGTGTACCTACATCTGTTGACAAGACACAGACACCGTTATAGAAAGATTCGACCGTGCTCATGTTTGTTTGTCACTATTTAAAATGTCTCTACCGATCGAGAATCCCGCCAACTGTGAAATACAAAAGTGGAAGTTCCCCACGCAACAAATATATATATTTGGTTCAAACCAACTAGTTCTTGGATATTACAGATTCTAAATTTCTTTTAACATAATAGTAATAAGAATAATATATTTATTGCTGTAAATTACAATATACAAGCAAAAATTAGAAACGAGATCAAGAATCTTGCAAGTGGAAAGGAGATCAGAACAGATTAACTTCCAAACTAGGCTAACAATTTCTGTCTAAAAATGCGTTGACCGTGTATGGTTCGATATTATATAATAACTTGAAAATTGTTTCTTAGAGATAGCCAAGGAGTTTACTCTCTTACGTTGAAGCATTTAAGGTTGTTATAGACCAGATTATTTTGGGTAACTGTTAGTCGGTGTTTGGGATAGCAAAAACATGATTGATTTCGTATCAAACAATAATGAGTAAAAGCACTTTGCTCAAATAAACTTTTATTTTTGAACGTCAAGAGTAGTTCGTAAATGTAGTAGCAAGTTGTTTTCCCTAAAGATCCGTCTGCATGTCTGGTTAAGCGCCATGTGGCACATAGTGCAAATATTTTTTTGCGTAACAAATATTCGATTTAAATCGCTACTGCCACCCTACACGATAATACCAAAGTTAATTACGGATAACAACCACCGTAGTATGTTACTGTAAGAGTATGCTCATCTACTATGTATCGCAGTCTATGAAACATGGCAAAACAAACTCGGCGCTAGGGGGCGCCGGGAGATATTTTCAGTGCTGTTGCGGACATTGGGGGCATAAACCGAGAGGTAGACATAGTGCAGACAGCAGAGTGAGAGTACCCAAAGCCGTGCTGATGACGCCGGGTAGGCAGAAACATGACCGCGTACTAGTACTTTCTTCTCTTTGTTCGCATTATGTTTGCCGGGAATGATTCAACCAATACCATGAGCTACATTAGCAATATTTTTGGTTTCGTTACTAGGCATTTTTTCATGTGTATGATTAATTCGTTTTACGATTGCATCAGTATAGTTTTTCCATTTAAAACGATAATCCATTGAATTACGCGCCGAGTCTTGTAATTTTAAATAAAATTAATTTTGTTTTTCTATGATTCACTTTCAAGCTATTATCTTTTAGCCATTCCTTACGGATTTTCGCAAAGACGTTACCAATATCAATCACCTCATCAAGTGCGCTGCCTTCCACAATAAAGATTGTATTCACCTACGTAGTTTAGAATTAACAAATTGTGATCTGTCAAAGGACGTTCAACAGCATAGACAACATTGGAGTAAAGTAAGAAAAGAAAAGATCCTAGAATACTACATTGGGGAACCCCCCTATTAATGGCAGCCGTTTTCGATGCTGCGTTTTTTTTTGTTTAACACTGAAAAGTTGCGTCTCTGCTTCCGCGCCAGAATGTAAAGTTCCTGCTCGCGGCGCCAGAATGTAACGTTGGTTCTCTGTTCGGGTGCCAATTTGTAATAACTTTCTTATTCTTAGACGCAAAATTACAAAAGCGACTGTCTACACACCTGCCAAGCTATGCAAGATAGACTTTGTTCACTAGTGACATCTCTGGATGATATACGGAAAATTATCGTATAAAGAATATATAACGGTTTTACTTTTTAGACAATCTTCTTAATCAATTTGATGTTACTGAGTGATTCAGACCGGAATAAAGTATGCAACACTAGTTTCTCTTATTTTAAACACTAACATCTCATACTCAGTGTACAGGGGATCTATATTATCAACTCCATAATATAGTTTGATTTTCCGTTGCCGAGATGTCGTTAGTTGTCACGGGATTTTTAACTGTCAGATATCAGAATTATAAACATGTATCTTAAGTGGCTTAATGTTTATTTACGTTTTAAAATTAAACTATTAGATGTTTGCGGATTTTAGTAATCAAGAAAAGTTAAGTGAATATTGGATTGATTGATTCGGCGTGTGTGGGCAGTTTTAACCGCGGGGTAGCGTTGAAAATGCCAAAGGGTCCAATTTAACAGGAAAAGATGTAAGTACAACGACAATACTTTATTTACACATAACTTCATCAAATAAAATAAAATTCTCTAGCAAACTAAAATCAGATCCATATACAAATATATACAGGTCAGGCAAATGCTTTATTTTTCTCAGTTACGAGTTCGTTCAGATTTTAATCGCGTCTTTGAATTTTATGTCGCGGCAAGACACCTACAAAATATTCTCGGTAACGTACTTTGAATGTATCGGTCGTCGAGGTTTCGTAATAGATAGTCAGAGCCACGCTACTACGGAACGTCGACGTGTATAATATCGGTGGAACGGACTTTGAATAATTTCAGTCAAAATTCCACGATAAATAGCTAAGGCCACATTATCATGGTATTAAGACTTTGTGTCCGCACTTCATCAAACACAGCCAACAGCCACCGAGTGATGAAGCCTGGGCAGTCGAAGCTCTCGCAACCCGAGGCCAGCAAATAGGATAATCCCTCGTAGCGTAAGGCACAGAAAGACCGTTCCTTCGCAGCTCGCACCGCAGAAAGACAAATGTACGCGGATTTGAACGGCTGTTATAGCAAAGTTTACTCATTTTTGTGTTTCTGCGTCATGCGAGCTTGCATGTAAACGGCGCGCGCTCATCACAGAACTTGTAACTATCATGCTTATGTAATATGTACTAACGTACATCATATGTGACCACATTCATAGAGTACACTGAAGTACAACATAAATGGTTCTGGAATTTAAAATAACAATTAAAAGAAATAAATTTACGGTTTACAACAAAGATTTAAAGACTAAACAAGACAGATAAAAATTGAAACAGTAATTTTTCTTCGTTCTTTTCAGAATTAAAGTCTTTAAATTTGACAAAACGGGATGGTTCGTCACAACACAAACTCAAGTTATTTGGTTCCTATTGGATAAATATGACTCAAATCATTTAACAACTTCTCCTTTAATTCTATAATAATTTAATTTATGCTGCCAGAGGCCTTCGATGGATCCAGGAACAGATCACAAAGAGTCGTAATCTGTATACAAACTTTCTGCGTACAAAGTTGTTATATAGCAATTACAAAACCTAAACAGACGTGTATAGGCTATCAGCAATTCCGAAAAACTCACTTTTATAAACACAAAGGAAAATAGAACTAATACATCGTACATGAAGACGGTTGATACATCTCATACAAGGAGGAAACGATAACACTTCGAGGAAATGTTTAGAAAATCAAAATAAACGAAGAAACCAATAACATAAGTTTGATTCTTAATCATTACGGAAGTAATTACTAATACGAGGTTTGTTCAGAAAATAACGGAGCTTTATTTTTTCATCTTTTATTATTAAACTTACAGATTATAGGTCCTTGTCCCCTTCCCTATTCACATACTTGACAACTCTCCTATACACATACTTGAATAGGGTATATATTATCTTTTCAGCACTTCAATTTTGGGAATAAGAAAAAATCGCGGGAAGGAATCTGGCGGGTAAGTAGACTGAGGGAAGACAGTCATTTGATCTTTGGGACAAAGCTGACGAATTGACAAAACAGTGTGAGCGGGCGCATTGTTATGATGAGGGAAATATAAGCACAACTCTGGCCTAATTTGACGAACTTTTTGACGTACACATTGCGAAATGCCTTTACAATACTCACCGTTGATTGTTTGACCTTGAGGCAAGAATTCAAAATAAACAATTCCATTATAATCGAAAAAAAAAACAGCGAGCATTACTTTAACATGGGACCGAGATTGATGTACTCTTTTTGCCAATCTACTGTGATGATTGAATTTTTGTCACGATGTCGTAGCCGTAAACTCGGCTTTCGTTTCCCGTTATGATACTTTACAAGAATGGAGTTGGCTTGTTCAAAGAGTTGCCGGAAAACATCCACTCGATGTTGTTTCTGCTGTTTGGGCATCAAACAAGGTGCAGATTTTGCTGCAACTCGACGCATATTCAGTTCAGTTGAAGCGAGTCAAAGTGTCATGACGCGAACATGACCCTAGTGAGATGCTAACCTCTATTGCAAGTCCTCTGACAGTCAAATGACTTTGTCAAATTAATGCACCAGATTCTTCATTTTCTAAACGTGGGCATCCGCTTGGCGACCATTTCTGAATTGACTGCGAGCATCATCTCCGTAAGCTTGCTTCAAAACTTGAAACGTTTTTGTGAAAGTCTTTCTTAGTTTGATGTAAAATTTGACGTTATATCGTTGCTCCCGAAAATAGCACACTGCAATAATCGCAACAAACGCCGAAACACTTTGCATTCAAATAATAATAACACGAGAGCTAGACGATATGCCTACAATCCGAAAATATGGTTATACTGGTAGCAATGTTACCAACCGCACACCTCTAATGGCGTATTCCATTGGTAATTGTAGAGCAATTGGAGCATGCTCGAAGCACGAAATGCATGTTTCATTGGAAAATTTACGGCAATTAATTATATTTCATGAGTGAGATCAGAACAGTCAGAGTTGCATTCAGAGCAATTTTTATCGCTCCTTTTAGAGGAGCAAGAACCGGTTTAAAGCAATATGGCTAACTGACAACAGTAGATCTTTATAAATAACAATGGCAATTATAACTAACGCTGGCCACGAGCGGTACCGCTCATCGGCGTAGAATCAGTTCGGACCGAGAGGAACGGTAGTATTACTTCGTCTGCGGAGCAGTACGGACATTTTCGCTGCCAGTCATTTGCGCAATTGTTTATCTGTCCTAGAAAAATTATGATTTTGTCAGCAAAACGACCGCGGTCGGACAAACTTCGAAAATTTATTGCAGAAATTCTAGACCTAATATACGAAGGTGCTAAAATTAAATGTGTAATCTGTAAAACACCGTTAATGTGTTGGTCCAGACAACATTGTCTACGACACGTAAATAGCGAAAAGCATGTCTCAAAAAGAAATTGCGCACGAGACAATGAAAAATGTATAATTTATGCGTTACGTTTATCGCATGTAATATACCGTTTAATTTACTAGACAAAAAACCACTTATCTGCTTTTGGAATAACTATTCGGAGTGCAAATTACCAAGTCGAACATCGTTACGAAGAATTGTGCCATCTGCGCGCGAACATATTGAACAAAAAGTAAAATCGGAGTTGAAAGATCAAAAATTGTGGTTATGTGTCGACGAAACAACAGATCGGAAGAAACATTCTGTTCTTAATGTAATGGCACCGAAATTGGAACCTCATCAATCGGCACCTTCAATTCTATTAGTCTCCAAACGAATACAACAGTGTACTGCCGAAGTAATTTCAAAGTTAGTGTTAAATACATTGGACAAGTTTGAACTTTCAACAAACCAACTCTTGATGTTAGTGAGTGATGGTGCTGCAAACATGCTTTCTGTAAGCCGGTCTCTTAAAAAGCATTCTGCTAATTTGTTACACATTACGTGTAAAATTCATGCTCTCAATCTTGTGGCGGATAGTATCAGAAAATGTTATCCTGAGGTAGACGCTTTAATAGCGCATACCAAAGCAGTATTTGTCAAATCACCGAAACGTATTCGCGAATTTCACAGACTGTGCCCCCGTATACCAGAGCCACCAGAACCTATTCTAACTCGTTGGGGAACATGGTTACAGGCCGCGTTTTATTGTCACAAATATTTTGACAATATTAAGAACGTGGTTTTACAATTCGATACAAAGGACGCTGCCGCTACCCAGAAAAGCCAGTCGAAATTTCAAGATAGTCAGGTTAAAATGGATTTAAAAATCATTCACGACAATTACTTCGGGCTAGCAGATGCAATAGAAAAATTACAAAATCCTCCGGTGCCGTTAGAAGAATCTCTACAAATAGTGCAACATGTTCACGCACAGCTATGCGCGATTGAAGACGCAAAAAATGTTATTGTTCTAGAAAAATTTGAAAGTGTTTTTGAGAAAAATTCTGATTTTGGCACATTAAGACACATTTGTGAAGATGCGTCAACAGAATCGTTAAGTTATTTGAAAGATTATTTTACTTACGCAAATATTACGTCACTAGATGTAGAACGTTCGTTCTCTACATATAAACGCATTTTTCCCTCACGCCGTACTAGTTTTGCCGAAACAACAGTTGAAACATATCTAATGTTGCAGATATTTAACAGACATTATTCACTTTGTGATTTCACGGAGGACTCTTAAAATGGTACGTGTTTGAGCACGTGTTATTTAATTTTTATTTAAAAGATGAGCAAAATTATTTGCGGCAGCAAACATCTCTATTATCAGAATAACTCTAGTGGAACGCGAGGCCTGGTCGACTCTACGCTTCTGCGCGGTACCGCTCGTGGCCAGCTTTAATTATAACCGATGTATTTAATAAATATCTCCCAATAAAACATGAGAAGCAAACCGCCCGGCGCAGGAGTAATACGTTCCATTGATACTTCTCGATCCAGAATTTTCGAACTAGAATTGCAGGGTCCGAGTGCGCTGTAGTACAGTCCAATGGAATACGTTATAAGTCCCTCTGTTGGCGTGTCATTCAAAATGTTCGGTGATTATCTAAACAAACTCTGTCTAGTTGTCTGATTTGTCTTCATCCGGGAATCTTAAAATTGGCACAATATTTATTATAATGCTACCCGAGCAATTTATAAAGGGATGTGT
This sequence comes from Dynastes maya, assembly GCA_029619315.2. Classification (NCBI taxonomy): domain Eukaryota; kingdom Metazoa; phylum Arthropoda; class Insecta; order Coleoptera; family Scarabaeidae; genus Dynastes; species Dynastes maya. The sequence continues at coordinate 56,066,839 of JAROYE020000003.1, read as the reverse complement.
CGAAGCTGGTAGTAATGTTTTCTGAAATATTCCGTAAATTAGTTATAAAATTATTATATTGATAAATAAATTAGAAAATTACCATTAATAAAAGAGTGGCATAATATGAAGCATTTGTGCTATTTACATGTCAAATATTTACCTAATTCAAGAAAATTTAATTTACTGCGATTGACTTGATTGATTGATTGATTTTGCCCACGAGCAAGGTAAAGCTTTTAGCATCCAAAAACATGTATCACTTATAATTGGGGTCAGTAAAAATGGTCAATTACTCACAAAGTTTGTTTAATAATATCAGCGCTACCGGTTTCGAGACAAGCTCATCCTCAGGCAACAAAGCGAAACCGGTAGCGCTGATATTATTAAACAAACTTTGTGAGTAATAGACCACTTTTATTGACCCCAATTATGATTAACCCACAACGAGTCGCAATTGATCAATTATATTACTTATATCTATTTGCAAAGAAGACAACATGTAATTAATAATATAATTTTTTAAAATAGAATTGAATTTCATTTAAGTTTCCATTAGGCAATTTCTAACAATTTTTATTTACTTAATGAAAAGCTTGTTACTACACTGAAGGATCTTTATTTAATATATTATACATTTGTAATGGCGCCATCTCATACATTGTCTCTAATACATACATACATAATATATATACTATCATACAACTATAACTTTGTATACAGGCTGCGTTTTTTACCTTGGGTCAACACAATACCTGTAAAACTACGCATCAGAGCAAAAAACGTCGTAAATGCAATTTGTTCGACTCAAGGGGTGCCGCCCAACGATACCAATCTGGGCCCCCCACCCCAGTGGGTGACGCTTGGGCCAACTTTCAAATTTCAATGGGAACCACCATCTGTTATTGCAGATTTGGGTTCTACGGGAAGAAATACGTGAGTTGTATGTCAAATATTTTGTCAAAAAAACAATAATTGCACTATTACCACCAAAAACCACTAATTCTTTATTGAATTAAATAGTAACAGAGATTATTTAGTACCAGTAAAATTGTAGGTGGTTTTAAGAAAACTGGTATATTTCCGTTAAATAAAAATGTCTTTACGGAAGAGGATTTTCTAGGATCCTATTAACTGACGGCCCAAACCCATTGGAATCTATGGAGACTCAAATACTAATAAATGAAGCCAACACTGCAGTTCTAAGAGAATCTACTGAGATTGACAATCCTACTACTGACTGTAGAAGCGAGATTGAAAACAAATCTATAGAACAACCTGAAAATAGACTCTTCATCGTCCATGGAGATGTCAGGCGAAAATCCAAATAAAAGCAGAATAATGGTTTCACCAGAGCAGGTACAACCTTATCCTAAGGCTGCAGTTAGAAAAAATGTTAAAAGGGGGCAAAAGAGATTAGAAAAGATAAAATCAAGCAAGGTTTTAGAAAGAGCACATCAAAACCATTAACTATTGGAGAACCTAGAACTGCTAGGCGTAAAGTAATAAAACAACTGAACTTTGACAGTGAAACTGAATGTGAAGATGATGTCGATATGCTCACAAACGCTGATAACGATGATGAAGACGATCTATTGGAACTTGTTAATAATGAATTGGCTGAGGCTCAGGAGGAACTTGAATTCGAAAGGCCAAACTTTCAGAATGGAGATTGTGTTCTAGTAGGATTTAACAGGAAAAAAGGCCCAACTGAACATTATGTAGGGAAAATTATTTCTCAAGATCAGTGTGCATTTGAGTATATGATGAAATTTTATAAACGCATCGGATCAACCAGCAAATTCACTAGTGTCACTGAAGAAGTATTTGATGTAAATGAAGAGGACATTTTAGCTAAACTTTCTAAACCAACGGAGTGCAATGGATCAGCAAGAGAAGCTGGACAGTTGTGGTTCAAAGTTGATTTTACAACTTTTAATGTAAAATACATTTTGCAATAGAAATATTTTTTTCTTATTAATGATAACCTTATTCATATGTAGAAAAGTTACTGTTCTTTTTCAGTGTATATATACATATTGAAATATCTTTCTCGGGTTTTTTTTTCAAATTTTGTTAAATTTTCTAATTTTAATTTGAATAAACGATTCTTGTAGGTTCGGGGGTATCCCTTAATACCCTTACGGCAATTTAGAATGAATTTCCAATTCAGTAAAATTAAATTAACGAATTTTAAGATTTGAAAAGTAACTAACCTTTTACTTTTGAACGATGCCAATGTATATAAACTCTCTGTTTATATACCCACCACAGGAAACTGCCTGCTCTGGATATTTAACCCTTTTTTTTCTTCTAATAAAGACTTTGAATACACAAACGAACACCTATATTGGGATTGGATTTAAGACACACTTTGATTCAACCAAGGCCGAATAAAGATTGATGAAAATTATGGCGTCGTTCATCTTCCTTTTATTTTAAATCGCGAAAGACCGGCGATTGTTTTATTTCACAGCCAATTTTGATAATTCAACCCAAATAAAAACTTTTCGATGACTTTCGATCAAATGATATTATTTCTGCAAACAGCATACGAGAACGAATGCAATGACTTAACCAGGAGGTTGTATGTTGATGATTCTGTGATCCAAACTGTCACCAACCAGCTTTAAACGAGAAAAATCCACTGCTAATTTACAGAAACCTTTCAGATAGAGATTTAATTGATGAAATATTATTTGTTGTACTTTTCAATTCATGCTGTTGCTTATTCCAGACGATTTCTACATTAATTTGGACGAAATAAGTGAATAGAAAAATTAACAAACGAGTAGATTTGTCCATGCTACCCCACACTCGTCATTATCTGGACTTATATTTTATATATAATGTCCTTGCTCCAAAGACGGTTGGCTGAGGGGGGATGGTAACGAAGAAATTTCCAATTATCCCCGCAAGAGGGATATTTAGTTACCAACGAGTGGCCAGCCTGACATTTAATCAGTACCGAAGTGACAACTGAGAGAAGTTGTTGTTGTCGTAGATACAACGTTGAACATAACAATATATATATATATACATATCATATAATTCATCCAACTAGGATACTTAATAAATGAAGTATTGAATTTTACAACAATTTATTTTCGGTCTACAACGTTTGTGATCCAAGGTACATTAGGGTATGATCCAAGGTATAGGATGGTCTTGTACCATGGATCACTTAACAGAGTTCCAAAAATCATCTTGTTTAAAGTGTTAGGCTTGTGCCAAATTTACTAGCAAGTGATCCAAGGTACAACAGTCGCGACAGAACTTTCGTAGGATACACTAACATATACAAACTGTTAGATTGTTAAGGACTCTGGGTTAAAAGTTTGTTCCTCTTTTATTAAAACAACCACCTAGTGCAGTCAATATATTCATCTATTAGTTACACTGACATATTAAAACAATAACGACTTTGTAGTAGCAAACTTTTAACTATATCTTGCCTGTATCAAGGCAAACAGTGAGTACGACCATTGAACTATCTAAAAATTTACTATTATTTTGGAATCCATATAATCACAACCTGAAATTCTTACCACACCCAGAGATTCCAATGAAATGAATACGAGTTTATAAAGTTGAACGATTAGGGGCCGTTTTGCTCTTTCCATCAATAACATAAGAGACTTCTTGGTCTTGTTATTCAGTTTGTACCACTGTGATAGGTAACAAGCATTTGTTATATTCGCACTCTAAAGAAAAATTAAACGAATTTAAAATAGGTTGAAAATAATTCTGGGGTAGATTTAACTTTCTAGTAAACGAGTTCATTGTGACCGGGCGAAAATTTCTAATACTGTTAAATACTTTCTGTGCAGTAGTTTAGTTAAGAAGAAAGGAAAATTTAGTTGCAGTGGTATCAAGGAACATTAAATGAACATTTAACTACTTACTTGTTAGGAAACTATCTAAATATACCCATATCAGGAGATAACTGCATTCAGTTGTGATGCTCAGTGTGAGACATATAATCAGTAGCCGTGTATATATGGAAGCATTCCAATTTCTGATAACGATCTGATAATTCAATAATGATTGGGCGATGAAATTATGCGGATTAACATGTGTTTAATGAATTCCTACCAAACAAAAATGTCTGTTACGTGTGTATGTCTGTATGTAACGATTATGTTTTATATTACATTAGCAATTAAAAGTAGTTAGGTATTTGTTTTGTTTCTTGCCACATGTACAAACTATGATAATTATGTATATCTCCAAAATGTGCAGCGACTACAAACGCTTACAAAAGCGCGCAATTTTCAAAAACAAATATTATGCAAAAATGATTCTGGAAACTCACTTGAAAGTTACGGATAGTAGGTATGGGGTCACCTGAGCGTGGGAAAAAATCCGGAAGTAGGCAGCGAATTCCAGGAAGCGGCTCCTTTGGATAGTAGGTAGGCTATGCGGGTCGTCCATTATCTCCCGCCTTTTTATTCGCTCTTTCCAGTCTACGAACATGTTCCATAGAATTCAAATTTATACTAAACAACAAGGAAGAACACTCACAATCATGTCGTTATCATATACAGACAAGACAGCATTCTCCATATTAAGCGGTACAATACCGCAGGAATTAATAACATTATTTCGGGGCCTGTCTACCGGCTTTCATCACGTTCTGTGATGAAGCAAAAAAATTGAACTATCAGCTCGAAATAACATTAGATTATGTGATGCACAAGGACTTACGGATGCCCGCAATGCATTGAAAAATCTACTGAAAAAATTGATGAATAATGTACTACTTGGGAAGGCAATGGCGACTTTCAGAGATATCGGGATTGTAAATCTCGTACAGTATTTAACGAGAATTTGGTTGCGGTGGAACTATATAGAAATGATATTATATTTGGTTAGTCCATCTACGTAGGCATGCTAACATATTTCCAAAACGGCTCCTGAACAGCTTCTGAACAGCTTTTGAACGGCTTCTGAACGGCTTGTGAACAGCTTTTGAACGGTTCCTAAACAGTTTCTGAACGGCTTCTGAACGGGTATCCGTTCAATGACTATATCTCTTGACACTAGGTGGCTCCGGGAATTTATTTCCGGGTGTGATACGTTCCGAGTATGATACGTTCCGGGTGTGGTATGCCGTATGGAAGCTATTAATAATAATAATAATAATAATAATAATTTATTTTCTGTCATGACCTATCATGGCGTTAACGTTGTCAATATAAATGTATATATAAAGTGATATATAAATACGTAAATAAATAAAATCTGTGTAGATGTAAAAAGTATATAAAAAAGAATAGGACAAAACGCACATGTAAATGTATAACACTTACAGGTAAAGTCAAACACTGTATAAATAAAATAAGTTAAAGTTTATCGTATGGTGTTGAAATACTCGTCGAGTGTGCAAAATTCGCCGTGAAGGAGCAACCTTTTCAATTTCAATTTAAATTGTTTTTCATTTAAAGATTTGTACGTTTCGGGTAGATGATTGTACAACTTCACAGCCAAATAGTTGGTGGAAACTTGCGCCGTCTTTAGCCGATGATATGGTATTACGTAGTTATTCCTGTGACGTGTATTATGCTCATGAAGCATACTGTGCGTTACGTACTTTGATTTATTGGTGTGTACATATAGCGCACACGACATTATGTAACAACATGCCAGAGTAAGTATACCGTTTTTCTTAAACAATGATCTGCAAGATGTTCTGCAGTCTACGTTGCTTAAGATTCTTACTACTTGTTTCTGTTTCAGGAATAGCTTTACGGCCTCAGGTGAATGTCCTCATATTAGAATCCCATACGTAGCTTTACTGTGAAATAAAGCAAAATATGCTGCTCTTGCTGCGTCATATGCTGCTACCGCCATGATCCTTCTAATAGCATATGTTGCAATGGACAACTTTCTTGAGGTGTCGTCAATATGCACTTTGTAGTCCAGTTTATTAGAAATGTGTAGGCCAAGGAAGCAGATACATTTCTTATCAGGTAATGTTTTAGTAGATAGTAATAGAGTTTGAGTTTTGCTTTTGTTTAAACAGAAACCGTTACTCATGAACCATTCATCTGCTTCTATTAGCGCTAATTCGGACTTTGCCTGCAGATCTCTATGCATATCTCCTCTAGTTAGTAGCGTTGTATCGTCAGCATATAGACATATTTTATCACAATGTATATTGTGTGGGAGATCGTTCGCATATATTAGGAAAAGTATTGGGCCCAAAACAGATCCCTGAGGAACGCCATTACGAACTGGACGCATGTTGGACTCTGTATTTTGCCATACTACTAGCTGTTTCCTTTCCGTCAAGTATGACTGAAGTAATTTGAGTGCAGGCCCTCTTATACCGCAGTAATTCAGTTTGGCCAGTAAAATTGGTACATTGACACAATCGAATGCTTTTGAGAGATCGCAACAGGTCAGTATAACATCATCTTTCTCATCAAAAGCTGTTGTTATCGCTTGTATTATTTCATTGACTGCTGTTATCGTTGATCTACCTGATCGATACCCATGCTGTTCTTTACAGTAAACGTTGTTCTTTGGAAGAAACTTACTATACGATTTTTAATCGCTGTTTCGAATATTTTGGAGAATATAGGTACCAGCGCGATAGGCCGATAGTTGCATAAATCTCTTTCGTCTCCTTTTTTGTATACGGGTACTATCTTTGTCAGTTTTAATTCGTTTGGGTAGATACCTTTTAGCATACACTCGTTGAATGAGTTAGCAAGAGCTTCTGCGATGTCAGTTTTAAGCAGCTTGACTATATTTGATGATAGACCGTAAACATCGAGTGACCTGCTTTCTTTAAGGCGAGAGATAATGTCGCTGATCTCCTGTGTGGTTGTCGGATACAGAAAAATTGAGTTCTGCATACGTTTTGAGTTCTGCTCCAAGAGATGAAGTGGGTTCTGGCTAGGACCTGGTAAATTGGCTGACATATCATCACCAACCGAAGCGAAGAAGTCGTTAAAATCATCCGCCCTCAAACCGTGATTCTCTTTGTATTGAGTCTTGGTTTCTAAATTTGTTTCTAGCCTTATTATATCCCAAATAGCTTTATTCTTGTTACTTGAGGACTCTATGATGTTAGTTACTGCTGTGTTTTTCGCTTTTTGAATTTCTGATCTGTACTCCTTTTTTAATTTTTTGTATACTTGTTCTACTTCTTGACTTTTAGTTGCTTTGAATATTGTATATATGGCATCCAGTTTTTGTTTCATGTCGATCACAATACTGGTGGGAGAAAAATTGTGTCTTGGTTTTGCTTTTAGGGTAATTTCTCTTTCAGGAAACACAGTATCCAGCAGCCGTACAAAAAAGTTATGAAACTGGGAATAGGTTTTCTCACCTCCAGTTAATATCAAATCCCATCTGATCTGATCCAATTTTAACCTTTTATAGTTCTTAGCATTCAAGCATCTTGATTTTATTATCTCTACATTTGTTTTATTTTCAGAATATGCAGTGGTGATGGAAATAAACTGTGCTAGGTGATCAGCAATGTGAAGATTTTGTACTGCAGTGATATCCACACATAATGGGTCGTTGGTAAATATATTATCTATACAAGTGCTCGACCTGGATGTCTCTCGTGATGGCTCACTGAACAAGGCACGCAAACCGAACGATAAACAACACTCCATCAGCGTCCGTTGATCTTCTGATTTCTGCATGAAATCTACGTTAAAATCTCTTGCCAATACAATTCTGTAGTTTTTGTACCTTGTAATTAGATTTGTAAACATTATCTGTAATGTTTCAATAAATACGTCGAAATCACCTTGTGGAGATCTGTATAGGGACATTATTATTAATTTACTTTGTCGCCATTCCACTCCAGCTACTTCAATATCCTTTTCTTTGCTTTGTTCCTTAAGCATTGCAATTTCAAGAATGTCAATATCGCGTTTGGTTAATATAAGTACACCACCATGTTTAGATGTACTTCTACAGTAATTCGCACCAATATTGTAATTTTCAATTTTTAAACTATTTATTTCATCCTGTTTTAGCCAATGCTCTGTAATACATAAAATATCTGTGACAGCTCCGTATATATACTGTTTCAAAATATCAATTTTGTTATTTAAGGATTGAACATTAATATTTACGATATTGATATTTCTCGTTGTGTTGATATATGTTTCTGCCTCTCCATGAGTTTGATTTTCTTTTGGGAAAAAACTTGTACTTTTTGACTTCAATTCCCACAGGCCAATGACTAGATACGTAAACGCTCTCTGCCAAATCCAAGGGCACTCCCACTTTGAAAGAACAGTACTTTTCTTCTGTCCATCTATTTTGTTTCTGTAATCTTTTTATTTCAAATTTTTCATTTGCACCGAACTCCTTTTGCAAAAATTCTTTCATTTTCACTTCAGTGTAATCGTCCTTATACTTGCCCACATATATCCAATGCCTCTGCTGGCTTGCATATGACACATGTTCGTTTTCCTTTGTGCCTACAACTGCTTCCGTGCGATGCTTCGTAAATTTCTTTTTTTGATTACTATTTTCTTCACTGCTTTTCTTATTTTTGGTATATTTCTCGATTTTATGCTCGTTTGGTGGCGTGTCTTCAGACGTTTGATTGATGTTAATATCTATCGCGTGTATATCTGGTTGTCTACCAGAATTGCTTTGACTCTCCAGTAGTGGCGTTTGCATCGCTGGATTTTTTGAAGTACGATGACGGCTAGCTTCGTACTGTTTATTTGTTTTTATTTGAGTTTCTACTAAATTGTCATTAGTTTGTTTTTTTGTAGTGTTAGTGAATAGTGATCGCTTTAGCTCATTAAACCCTGTGTGCATGGTTTTTTCAATTTTATGTAAGTATTCCAGAATCTCCTTGTGATTATTACTATTGGTATCTGTGACTGCTAGTGAATCACAGTCCCTTATTATTTCTTCCTTGTGTATTTGTTGATTTATTTCGAATATTTCTTCTTCAAATTCTTTCATAGATTGATCCATTATTTTAATGTTTAAGTTCAATAATCTCGATCTTAGTTCCGTAATTATTTTGTCCTTTTCGTCACACTTGCATTGTTCATCTTTAGATAGATTCCGCTTCTGTTTTTTATTTCATCTGTAAGCGCGCGAATCTTCTCCTCATTTTCTCTGATTCTGTTGTTCTTTTCCTGGATATTGAGATTCAATTTCCGTATTTCTGTATCTTTCTCACTTAACGAGGTTATGTTCTTACAACAGTAAACCTTTCCTTCCTCTTCCACATAAGTTCCCTTAACTTTGAGAATACAATTTGGATGGTAATTACACTTACACTTTTCGCAAGTCACGTAGACTTTTATTGAAACTGAACACCTTTTGCACACTAATTTGTCAGAGATATCTTTGCCGGCCATCTTTACTCTATAGTCGAAAGCAATATTGTTTGTGGAGGTGACTCATGTTTGAAATGTGTTTGGGGGTCGGATAGGTAGTAGTAGGTAGGGGGTCAATTGAGCGTGGGTTCGTAAATAGATAATGAATATCCCATGCTCAATTGACCCCCTACCTACTACTACCTCTCCGACCCCCAAACACATTTCAAACATGAGTCACCTCTACAAACAATAGCTTCCATACGGCATACCACACCCGGAACGTATCATACTCGGAACGTATCACACCCGGAAATAAATTCCCGGAGCCACCTAGTGTCAAGAGATATAGTCATTGAACGGATACCCGTTCAGAAGCCGTTCAGAAGCTGCTTAGGAGCCGTTCAAAAGCTGTTCAAAAGCCGTTCAAAAGCCGTTCAGAAGCCATTCAAAAGCTGTTCAGGAGCCGTTTTGGAAATATGTTAGCATGCCTACGTAGATGGGCTAACCAAATATAATATCATTTCTATATAGTTCCACCGCAAATTCTCGTTAAATACTGTACGAGATTTACAATCCCGATATCTCTGAAAGTCGAACGTTCTCAATTGCCTTCCCAAGTAGTACATTATTCATTAATTTTTTCAGTAGATTTTTCAATGCATTACGGGCATCCGTAAGTCCTTGTGCCTCACATAACCTAATGTTATTTCGAGCTGATAGTTCAATTTTCTTGCTTCATCACAGAACACGATGAAAGCCGGTAGACAGGCCCCGAAATAATGTTATTAATTCCTGCGGTATTGTACCGCTTAATATGGAGAATGCTGTCTTGTCTGTATATGATAACGACATAATTGTGAGTGTTCTTCCTTGTTGTTTAGTATAAATTTGAATTCTATGGAACATGTTCGTAGACTGGAAAAAGCGAATAAAAAGGCGGGAGATAATGGACGACCCGCATAGCCTACCTACTATCCAAAGGAGCCGCTTCCTGGAATTCGCTGCCTACTTCCGGTTTTTTTTTCCCACGCTCAGGTGACCCCATACCTACTACGGATGAAGTAAAGGTAAAATAAAATATTTTGAATGATACTTTTCCTGGAAATATTTGTATAGTAAACCAAGGCTGAAAACGCAATACTAATAATTTCAAACTGACGTGGTTCATTTCTACGTTAATGTAGCACATACAACAGATCCACAAAGTGCGTAGGCGGAAGATAATTCCTTTTCTGAGCAATTTGGAGGAAAAGTCTTAAAATAAGAAGTATTTGAAGAGAAGTTCCGCATAACATAAAATTATGCTTTAGTGTACAGGCTATTCATTTTCTGCTACCAACGATACAACTTTAGTTTTTTAAATGGAATACATTGCATATTATTACGTTTCTTTAATGCTCCACTTCAATTCGTGTCAGCTTTTTTTTCAATATGCCCTAAACCTATTTATCTTGGTTTTTGAGATAATTCGAGATGTCTGCGAAATTCCGCTGTTTCTTTAACGGCCAATATCTGAAACACCTTACATAGTAGAGAGGTGGCTCAAATTTTGTTCTATTCAGTATTTCTTGGGACTTTTTTCCAGTATACCAAGATGGAAATCGAAATTGCTCGAAATGTCTCATTCATGCTTTTTCAATTTTTTAAACGGAAACCGTTCTTTTTATAAACATTTCCCTATACTTAAAATATGCCGTTCTCTAGTAAATTAAATATGAAACTATGCAAATAGATGTACTATAAATTTATTCAAATTAATGTGCAAATGTATTTTTTAGTATAGTTCCAGCATCCACTCGAAGTAACTATCATCGTTCATTCCTACATACATCCTCAAGGAATGCAACAAGCATATTTAAAATAATAAACAGCGAAAACAAGTAGACAAATGTTGTCAACATAAAATAAATAGATCTATAGATCCGTAGATAAGTTTTTGCAGCACAAAAAACTATGAGGTGTGGCAATTAAATGACCGGACTGGTGCTACTATCGGCAAATAGCGAGCACGCGACGGCAGGTTTGAACATGTCTGTGCTTGTAGATGCTTCCCCCACCCTGAACTCGATGTGTACGGTTGTACGTCGCTCAGTCTCGCTGTGGCAATCGTCCGTTCAAGTCCTTACGCTAGCGTCGCGTCGGAAAAATGCAGTGTTCAGTTCGAGCAACGAGTTAACCTCAAGTTTCTTGTGAAACTGGGAAAAACTGCAGCAGAAACTCATGCCATGTTAAAGGAAGCGTATGGAAGTGACTGTTTATAGCGCACACAAGTTTTTGAGTGGTGTAAGGAGTTTAACAACATCAAAAACGGACGACAACATTCAGAAAATTGGTAAACTGATCCGCGAAAATCGTCGTTTGAGTGTCCGAACTCCTGCTGAAATCTCAGGAATTAACAAAGACCCGATTTGTAGAAAAGCAAATCCTGGATGCTCCACCAAGACAATGCACCAGCCCATTCCGCCTTGTCTGTGAAGGCGTTCTTTGCGAAATCCGGCATCACCGTGTTGGACCACCCACTGTACTCGCCCGACCTGGCCCCCTGTGACTTTTTTTATTTCTTAAGGTAAACTCGGTGCTTAAGGGGACAAGATTTGACACTATTGAAGCGGTGAAAGCGAAAGCGATGGAGGTTCTCAATAAGCTGACAGAAACGGACTTCCAGCACTGCTTTTGACAGTGGAAAGTTCGTATAAAGCGTTGTAGGGATCGGCAAGGAGAGTACATTGAAGGGGATAAACTTTGTAATGTAATTGGTGATCAATAAAATGTTTTATAGCACCAGTCCGGCTATTTAATTGCCACACCACGCATAATTAGAATATACTGGTAGTGTTAAAAAATTTCGGTTAATATAAATGTTTATGGAAACAATTTTCGGGCAAATTTCTTAGGGCAATGGCATCTACAAGATTGTAGACGTCAGTTGATATAAAAAAGGTCGAGGTATTGCCAAAAACTCCAAGAATTACTCAATCGTATAAAATTTGAGTCACCGCTCTAATTTGTAAGACGTCTCAAATCATCTCAAATCATGTCAATTATCCCAAAAAGTGATAATTGGCGATCTAAATGTGAAAGTCGGTCAGGAAGAAATGTATAGAAGAATTACTGGTGGGAAGAGCAAGCACAAGGAAAGCAATGAGAATGGAAGGAAACTAATCGAATTTGAATGGAAAACAACTTGAAAATAATGAGCACCAATTACGATCATAAGAGTATACATAAAACCACATGGATCTCCCCAGATGGATTAGAACAAAACCAGATAGATCACGTTCTGATAGAGAGTAAGCATGCTAAGTCAGTAAATGACGTGCGGAGTTATCGAGGAGCGGAGGCCAACTCAGATCATTCTTTGGTAGTAGCAAAGATGCAACAAATGATCCCCATTAGAAGTAATAAAAAGGAAAATAGACACAGAAAGTACGATGTAAGTAAATTACAAGACACAATGCTAAAACGGAAATTTGAACAAGATCTAACACAGAAGCTGAAGGAACATGCATAGGTGGCGGATATACAAGAAGAATGGGAAAGGTGCTAAAGTGTCGTAACGGAAGTAACTAAGAAATAGTGTGGAAAGCTAGAAAGGAAAAAGAAAACGGAGTGGTTTGAGATAGAATGCAAGAATGCATTAATAGACAGAAATACAGCAAGGATTAGAATGCTAAAAACGAATTCACAACAAGGTAAGGAGTACTATACTAGTAGGAGAAGAAAAGCAAAACAAATTTGCCGTAAAAAGAAAAGAGAGTACTTAGCAAAAAAGATGCAAAAAATGGAAAACTACTTTGTTAACAAAGAAATGAGAAACTTCTATCAAGATGCAAAGAAAAGTAAGCAGATAATAAAAGGGAGCACTCAGTATGTGAGAGACAAGGAAGGGGGATTGATGGGGGACAGAGCAGGGAAATTAAATAGATGGGCACAATACTTTGAAGAGCTGTTAGACACCGAAAATGAAAATGTGAATACGCTTACAACAGAAGAAGAAGCCTATAATGAAGGTGAAATTCAGGATAATGACAACGAGTTAATAAAGGAACTTTCGGAAGAAGAGGTAGTGGAGACCTTGCTGTTCCTACAAAACAATAAAAGCGCAGGAAAAAATCCAATTCCCGCAGAAGTACTTAAAGAAGGCGGAACTGCCATTCAGGAAAAAATAGCTAAGTATGACAACCAGAAGAAGTGCCACAAGATTGGAATTTAACGCTGTTGTGTCCTACATACAAAAAAGGAGATAAAGCCTCATGTGAAAATTATAGAGGACTTACAAGGTGGTAAGAAATAGACTGGAATCGTACCAAGAAAGAATAGTAGCAGAGTATCAAGGTGGATTCAGAAAAGGACGATCAACGGTTGACCAAATACTTGTGATGAAGCAACTAATAAATAACGCGTTCGAGCAAAATTTGGGGCTGCATCTGCTATTAGTGTACTACAAGCAAGCTTATGACTCCATCATCAGAAGTAAATTGCACCAAGCAATGTACGAACTAGGAATTCCACTAAAGCTGGTAAATCTGATAAAAATTACTCTTCGAAATGGAAGTAGTGAAGTGGCTATAGAAGGATTTCCATCCAAAATATTGGTTGGAGGGAGTTTAAGACAGGTGGATTCCCTACCTCCAGTCCTATTCAACCTAGTTCTCGAGAGGGTTCTAAGAGAAAGTGAGATACAAAGAAATGGTTTAAGTATTAACAACAAGCAGCAGTGCATAGCCTATGCTGATGACAGTGCTGGTAACAAGAACACGAAAAGAATTAGAAAAGATGTTTAAAAAATTAGAAAAAGCAGCCAGCGAATACAGGTTAATCATAAACCAAAAGAAGACTAAGTATATGGAGATGGGGCGCCGAGTAGGGGGAACTGAAAAGATGATTAATTTTTTTGGAGAAAGAGGTAAAGAGTACTGTATAGAAAATGTAAGTGCGAGTATCTGGGAGTTACAATAACAAATACCAATCAGGAGGGAAAAGAAATAAGTAAAAGGCTAGCAAAGGGCAGTAGTGCGGTAGGAGCCTTCAGAAGAGGAGCCAGTGTTGAAATCAAAGATCATATCTAGAAAAGTAAAGTCTAGAATGAACGAGACAATAGTTAGGCCAGCAGCACTATATGGATGTGAGGTGTGGATCCTTAATAAACAAATAGGAACAAAAGTGGAAATATGGGAAAGGAGAATTTTGAGGAAGATATTGGGAGAAGCGAAAGTCGCTGGAGCAGGATGGGGAAGACGAACAAATCAAGAAGTAATGAACTTGTATGGAAAACCAAAGATATCGCAAGTGATCAAAGCGCAGAGATTAAGATACTTAGGACATATGTTAAGAATGCCAGAGAAGAGGAATGCAAGTCGAATTCTAAAAGCTGGAGAAGGTGGAAGAAAAAGAGTGAGAAAACCGAGAAGAAAATGGATGACAGCAGTGAGGGAGGGCCTGGCACATTTGGGTGTGGGGGACTGGAGAGGGTTAGCACGAGATAGGAAAAAAATGGAAGAAGGTAGCGCAGAATTGTGAACCCATGGGCCTACAAGGCCTGTAGAGCTGTATATATATATATATATATATATATATATATATATATATATATATATATATATATATATATATATATATATCCCAAAAAGTAAAATAGATGCACACAAGGAATATTGACGAAAGTTTCATTTTTTTAAAGTCCCATTTAGATCTGACTTCGTAATTGTGGAAGTTGGACTATTTCTTTGCACATCTTAATGTTTTTCGATTTGTTATCAACTGACAGAATTACATTCTTCACGCATTCAAATTTTGCAGTGTAGAGTAAACTAGCTTCTGCCAATATTCCCCAGCTGTTTATTACCGGAACCGAAGGTACATGTTTCCTTATATAGGGAAACTTGTAAGGGGCCACTTAGAAAGATGTTTACTAAACCAATTAGGTTATTTATAACTGCAAATTCTTCAGTAATGATCTTACATGAGATGGAAACCGTGGGCTATACGCGATATATGTAACATGTAGGAAAAGAAAGAATAATATTAACGATGGGCTGCGGTTTGTTCGAACAACTTGTAGCACAGTTTGTATAGTTACGCATCTTAGCCCCCTGTTATCGTTTACTAGAACGTTAAGTTAGCATGCATAATTAATACACAAACCTTAAACATAATTTCGTTACCAAACCAGTGATATACTGCAATTTCGGAAAATGTTATGCCGGCGTACACGAAAACACTAATTATGTTACCAGTATTTGTTTCGCCCTAAAATTAAAAGTATTTCCAAAACATTTTAATGTTTACAGTCCGACCAGAAAAAGTACGTGCATGTGGAAAGATGCATGTTTGGAATAAAATATAGAACATTAACAGAGAAGAAAAAGTGTTGACAGTTTCCATATGTTCATGTATATACGACTCTTTAATAGCATAATATCAGATGATTTATCACACAAGGTTTCTAGACCACTAGTAATTCCTATTTCTATTTTTAGCGTGTTTTTTTTTTATTTGCAAAAATATTTGATGCAGAAATAACATGGTGTATTTACACAAAAATGTGTTCTTTTCAGGTTAATTAGTCTTTCTGTGATAGGGCAAAAATATAGTAAATTAGAATTTCACAAACCGGCTTCTAAAGACCAGTTTTTCTTTTTGTAAAACTGCATTGATCAGGCTTAGGCGTTTTGTATACGCTTTGAGCTATTGAGAATGCAAGGGTATCAAAAGTAGTTAGAGGTATCGTGTGTTATCTTGTAGGAATATACATCTGATTCGAGTTTTGCTTCCCCTGTACAAAATTTATAGTTGCCAGTGAATTGGATACATTCATATAAGGAAATAAATGGAGAACGCTTCAGTAATTTAAGCTTAGATGAGATTAAGAAACTTATCCCTGTATTGGGTGTTTGAAGCCAAACTCAAAGAATATCTCTTAATCATTCAAGTGCTTTATTGACTCTATAGATAAACAAGAAATTTGTTGCTATAAAATATATCTGTTGAAGTTTATCGTTTATACCGGGTGCGCCATTAGCGTGTCGTTGGAAGTTGCAACCAATCGTATATCTACGAACAAATTTTAGTTAATTGTTCTACAATTGTTTAATTTTTTATAACAATTCCTTTTCCGTGCAGATTAAGTAGCATATTCCAGGTGAGATCGGATAAATGAGAAAGTTAATGTGGAGGATTTCGACACTAATTTGGTCATGTAATCAGAATACGATAAAAATTATCATTAATTGATGGAGTTGCTCCTAATATAGTATCGTCAATATTTTACTGATAGGTGGTAGGTTGTAGGCGCTTTGTAAAAGCAACGGTAGTACATTCAGAAATATTCAGAGACAATCTATTCATCCTGGGCCACAACAAAATCCGATTAATATCCCTCTGAAGCAGAGCTCAATCCAGGGTGGTATGGATGTTGGAGAAAAGTTTAACATCGTCAGCGTACATAAGAATTCTACAGTTAAGAGGGTTAGCGATATCATTAGAAGTAGAAATATTAGAGGATCGAAGTTTGAACCTTGTGGTGTCCCAGAAGTAGCAACATGGTTGCATGATGGGAAGATAAGATTTTAATAAAACACGTAAAGAGGCGGACAGTTCAAATTACCCCAGCTTTTGAAGAAGCACGCAATGATCAATTTGATCGAATGCTCTTTGTAAGTGCAGGCATCTACCTAACCCTTTCAATCCAAAGGTTCTCACATAAATTGTGGAAAGCAGGCAAGTATTGTTATTGTAGACCTTTGGTGCACAAATCCGTGTTGAGTATTTAATATTAAATAATGCTAGGCTTTTGGAACAAATGTCTTAATACTGCGTGGTGTTTTATAATTTTTTGAAGCAGAATTTTTGCTTTTCACTGTTTATTTAAACAAACTTTAACGAGTTTTTTTTATTCTAAAATTCCGATGCTCTTCGCAGCCCCACCCTTTTTCGAAACCCCTTATAACAGCTTTGCAACAAACGTCACTTTGGCAATTAAATTCCGCCTGATAGTGGTTTGTCTAGACGATTAAAAGCATTATGATTAGTGTAGCTGAATATTAGGAAAATATTAACAAAACATAGAGGAAATATGCTTAAAAAATTTAAAAAATTGCTATTTTACAGCTATTTCAAAGGTCTAGTATCGTCTGTGAATTTTAGAACAAGCAAAAGCTTTATAAACCTTTATTCATGAATCCATAAAAAAAAGAAATCCTCTTATGATACTTCTTCGGCAATAATGTGTATAACATTGTTTTAGCCATATTTTGCATTTTTTATTCTTAAAAATTCAAAATTCGAATTGAAAACCTATTTTTTTTTTGCTTTTTCAAAAATCGGTTTTTGTAGAAAGTGTACTCCAAGTATATTTGCAGTAGGCTAATATCTAAATAATCAAACCATGAAATTTATGTGCACGTGCATCCAATCCTATAAAAAGGTACTATAGGTACACTTACCATAATTGTAACCAACAAAATAGCATTGCATATAATGAAACATCCACACGTGTATTGAATTAACAGGGGAAATGAGAGTATAGTGTTAAGTGTGTCTACGTACCTGAAAACATACAGAAATACAGTAAAAAGTAAAACATAATAAACAATGGAACTTGCAAATGTAGAAACCATTAAAAATAGCTTTTACTATTTAAAACAAAAACAAGAAAAGCCTCATTAATAACTAGAGTTGCTCAATTTACGCCAGCAGCAAGTGGCGAGCGCATAAAAGTTTACACAAAATGGTCAGAAATAAAATATAATACTTGCTCAAACACTTACCATCCTAAGAGTCTTCCGTGAAGTCACTTAACTCAAGGCTGTGAATAAATTAATCATACAGAATGTAGAAGCTGTTATTTGACTATTTTACTTGAGTGGCTAGTACTATTTTAGGCAGTTGATTAATAGAGCAGGGAATCGTCTCTGCAATACATTAGCGTTTCACCGGAGTAGTGGACTGTGTGCAAAAATCGATTCTTGCTTCGTCAGCGTCCGCTTGTTTATTTTTCGTTTAGTTTAGAAAACGAGAGCGTGCGTTATGTTTTGTGTTTCGAGTTATTCGTTATAAATACATAACTATTAATTTAAAATGTGTAATGTGAACAAGGCTAAAAAACGATCCTTTGCTGGCCAGTAAATAAGTTTATCTGTGACTTTCCGGATTTGTTCTTCGACGGTGCTAATATAGTTTGTAAGTGTGCGAGAAACATTTGATGTGCTGGGACAAGGTGGACTGTAACAAACATGTAAACACAGAAATAGAAAAAAAGGGCGTGCCAACGAGAAGTGCCTTTGTTTTCGATTTACTTTTTAAGATAATAACCTGCAATTTATCACTTCGCTTACTCGAAAAGGAACCGTTTCAGAACTTTTGGTATAAGTACAGCCCTGAGTTGAAGTTGCCAACTACGAAAGCAGCACGTAAGCATGTTTTATTTGTACGCGAAGAGGTGAAAAAGAAAATCAAATCTACATTAAAAAATGTTTTAGTTTTGTGTTGACGAGGCAACAGACTGTAAAAGAAATTCCATTCTAAATGTTATAGTACGTGTACTGGACCCTCATAAGCCGACGTTTCTACTGTTACCAGCTAACAAAAGACCGGAAAAGTGTTTTGGTGCAGCAATTGCAGGCAGCTCTTTATTATGCAGAGCATTTCAAACAAGTAAAAGCTGTTATTCTACAATTCAATCCTGCCGAAGCTGCAGCCGGCTAGGTGAGCCAGACAAAATTTCAAGATATTTCCGTTGAAACAGAGTTACAAACTATTGCAATAACTATAAAGAATTACATGACGCAATAGAATAGTTACAGGATAGAGCGTTGTTGTTAGTGGAGTCACTGCAAATAGTGGACAAACTGCTATGCACTATACATAACGCAAAATATAATCGCGTTTTAGAAAAGTTCGAGAGTGTGCTAAAGAAAGATTCCGATTTTATCACATGATCACAAATTTGTGATGGTGCATCAACTAATCCATTAACTGAATTCAAATGGTGCTTTAATCATGCATGTATTACATCCGTAGATATCGAACAATCCTTTTCAAAATATAAACACATTTTTTCACCATGACAAACATCGTTCAACGAATATTATAAATCTGTGGCACTGGAACACTGAAACAGTTCACTAAAACCCGACCATAATACTCTATATTAGTATTGTGGTAAGGATTTTAGTGAACTGTTTCATCGTTCAGCGAGACAACTGTGGAAACATATCTAATGCTGTCAACTTTTTACGACTCCTTATCCAGTGGGTGATAATACTGGTAATGGCGCTTCTGCTATTAGTGTTCGGAAATTCCGATGCAACCCGCCAACCTACTTGATAATGGTGCTTAAGAGGGTGAGTGTTTCACAACTTTTTAGACATTATAATTTTTGATTGGTTCTGTTAGTATTATTCGAGTTATTACTTATTTTTTGGTATTGTACTTACTGAAGGGAGCACACGCCTATGCCGCGCAGAGACATTACCTCGCTTTACTGATTAATATGCCCTGTGTTCACAATGAAATGAACTAAACAATCGATTAATATTTTTGAATGGCGATATGTTACAAGACAATTGCACTCCCAGTTTTGGCAGAGGCGCCTTCAATTTTCTTATTTTAAATGCAACATCCTGTATATTTCAAGGGATTTTAATGAACGGCAAGCAAATGTTTGCAGGAAACACCATACAAACGTTTTTATTATGAACAATTTTGCCGTATTCACAAGAAAAAGGTGGTGCGCAAATGCAGTTTGCTAACATACCTGTTAGCGCACTACTATATGGGGCTTTCTGAAGGTGTGTTTTTATCGTCTATGGAAATCCATTGAAGTATATAAAAATATACAGAATAAATTCCTCGTCCACACACCCAAAGATCAAAACGTAGTCAGATTTTAAAATTGTTTTATTTAAAATGACTTTTATTTTATTTTATTAATTACCTTATTTTTCAATTTTAATTATTAACAACGACAATGTAACTTATTTAAGAATTTTGTCGAAGAACGTTTTTGTTCTCAATGGTTTTTCGTTTCTGAGGAAGATAATATATATACACGTTGGTCCATATTTGACCGGGGTGTGAGAGATATTGATCTGGAATACTTGCATTTATCCCCGTCGGCCAACCTCGCCGCGCGCAATTACTGTAGCCTATCTGACGCATTCTTTGTCTTTCTGTTCGCTCGTAAGGTTCTAACAAGAGATCGTGGATTTTGAATACATTATCTTAGTTTATACAACCGCAGACATGGTACAGATCATTAAATGGTGTTTTGGGAATTGTCGTAAATGCCAACAAATAGACGAACAGCCTTAAATCCCTCTAATGCATCCCGAGCGGGAGGAGATAGAAGTGAGGGTTTGTTCGTTAATTGCAATCGGTATTAGTAAAAGTACTGTGAAACGTATTTTGAAACGCAACAAATACAAAAGTTGCAAAGTTCATTATTGCCAGGAGATTTTTCCCCTTAATAAACATTGTTAGAATTTCAATTTATTTTGAATAATTATCGAATTTATTTTTCTTTAGTTTAATTTTATAAGAATCCTTGTTTATTTTCCTACTTAGAATGACTTTTTCGTTCTCCAACATCGTATAGCAGTAACAAAATGAATATAAGAAACTGTACTTTCTAACATAATGTGAGAATACAGAAAAATGACGCAGTTATTCTGTATTTACACATTTTGTCAGAAAGCGTTGAATTATAATATTACGTGATTGAGCGGACAAGCGTGCCTACCGCTGCTCGCTTTATGATATACTGCGATTGGATGCGATCTATCAGTGAGACTTGAATGCTCTGTTGCCGTTCACAAAGGCAATATTCCGTTCGTATCTGGACCGACGTGTATATTATCGAAATGTTAAAAACATCTCTTTCCTTTTCCTTTCATTCACGGCTACAGATACACATATTCTGAATATACTTGAATACAACCACGAAGACATTACCTATTGAACTTTGATATGTAACTTTTTTTGATTTACCTTGTTATGATTTTTGTACAAATTTTTCCTATTAGTGATAGCAAAAGTGCTATCGAAGGATCTCACACTAATCGTATCACTTTATACTGTGCATAATATGTTAGCGCGCTACGGTGCATCATCCTTTTTGTAAATATCGCAAACCTGTTCGTAATGAAAACGTTTATATGAGGTGTTCTAAAAACTTGCCGGAAAACTGGATTAAAATTGCCCTCCAGCATACGGCAGTTCAAAACTATTAATCGATGTGTTCGACAGTCTTTGACAAAGACGAGCTTCTACAATTATATTGAATTTGTTCCATTTATTCTGAATGCAGTGTAGTGCAGCGTGCCCACCTGATGCTTCAACAGAAGATAATTCCTTTCCTGAGCAATTTAGAGAAAAAGTTTTCAAATAACAAATGTTCGCAGATAAGTGCTGCACAACATACAATTATATTCAAGTATATAGCTGAGTTCAGTTGCCGCTGAGCGCCATACAAGTTTGGTGTTTTAAACAGAACACCCAATATATTGTTGCGTTTTTGGATGTATCTCCTCAATTCATGTCAACTTTCTTCAACATTCCCGACACCCATTTATCTTAGTTTTTGAGATATTTCGCATGATTTGAGATTTTTGCGAAATGCCGCTCTTTCTTTAACGACTATCTTAAACGCCTTGCGCACTGAAACGGCGATTCAAATTTTTTTTGGTTGAGTACTTGTTGGACTTTTTGGCAAGGCATCGAAAATTTGTCTATATCAACCAGACTCTACATGAACATCGTTGATATCGTTGCCAAGTTTGATTCACATCTTTTTTATAAACATTACTCTATACCTAGAATGCCTCCTTCCTAAGTAAATTAAATATGAAGCTATGCAGAAAAGCTTTTCGTTTAGAAACGTAAAATACTGTGAAATACTATAAACTTCTGTTCCTTTAAAGATATTCATTAAAGCACATGTGAAAACGTTATTTTTTGATACAACTCCTTCATCTATTCGAAGCAGCCATCAAGATATAATAAGAACATACTGAAGGTTGCTTTGCAATTTGGCCGAATAGAAATATTTATGAAAAACTTTGTGGATGAACTTTTTGAGGCAATGCATAAAGTAAACATTACCCAAAATAATTCTGCTGAGATGTAAATAAATGTTCAGCAAAATACAGGGAACGCCATTACAGTTTGTGTGAAGAAAAATGGTGGTCGCTTCGAATAGATGTTGAAGTTGTCTGCATAAATTAAATTTTACAAACTATTTTTAGTGGATATCTTTAGAAAAACTAAAGTTTACAGTTTTTCGTCGCAACACTTTACATTTAATTTGCTAAAGAACGACACAATTTAGGTATAGGGGAAAGTTTATAAAAAAAGGTCTAAAACAGGTTCTCTATCAGATCCTCGAAACATATACAAGATATTCTATTTTGAAAGATTGAAATGGCATTAATCAAACATGGCAACGATTTCGATGTTTTGCCGAAAGAAGTAGTCAATTGAATCAAATTTGAATCACCACTGCTGTTAAAGAAACAGCAGCTTTCCGAAAAAAAATCACAAATTTTGCCAATTATCTCAAAAACTAAGATAGATGGGTAAAGTGAATATTCATGAACGGTAATGAATTGAAATGAGACATCTAAAATCGTAATAATATATAAAGCGTTTCATTTAAAAAACCAAACTTGTATCCTGCGCTGCGGAAACTGAACACTCTGTATGCTTGGGTATAATTTTATATTGCGCGGCGCTAGCTTCCGATTATATCTTGTTTGAAAAGTTTTTCTCTAAATTACTCACGGAATTAATTATCTTCCACTCACGCGCTAAGTGAACACGCTGTATATAAATTCGTCATACTAACCGATCTAAGGCTTGGTGTAAAAGGATGCAGTGCTTTAGAATTTCTTCCTCCTTTAAGCAAACTTCATTTGGATCATCAATTCGAGAAATTTCATGAGCTTCCTCATATATGTTCATTAACATCTCTTCTAATATATACAGTTGCGCAATGCATATTCCAAGTAAGGTCATATATAATACATCAAAACATGTCGAATTAAGTCCTAGGTAAATGCACATGATAATATGTATAGCTTTATAAACAACATCATATTTTCCCATGTCAAACGGCGCTGGAATTATCATCCTTATATCTACGAAGAAAGGCAACGCAGCTGCGATGAAGAGGTACGCCGATATTACCATAATGTAGTATTTTAAAATTAATTCGCTAACTTTATATACAAATTGTACATAACGGTTTAGCTCTTTGCTGTGATTGTTAAATATGTCAGATTTTAAGTCATCCAGTAGAGACATAAAGATCTTCTTTTTTCGCAAAACCGTGACTGCTTTGATGAGTAAATTCACTACAGGAATAAACATACAGATTACGTGGTTAAGTGCTATTCTGTTACCCGTTTTAAACGAATTTACGCCATCCATAATTAGGCAAAATAAAATAAACGTGTAAAATATTGAATGCAGTGCTAACTTTGTATTCGTCATTTTCTTCGAAGCTTGACTAGTCAATAAACCTTCTTTTCGCAATACGTAACAAACCCTTGACAGGGGAACCGTACAACTTATTTTGCTCATAACGATTGTTAATGTTCAGCGGTTGACTTGAAATTAAAGAGGGATTAATGCGGAAGATCTCATATTTATACTAATACGATAAACGTTATATTATGCTTTGCGCAACAAACTCTGTGTTTACCTACATATCATTTATTCAAATATAGACACCGCCCGTTTAAATGAAATTGCGCTTAGCTAATAATATACCATATGCTCTAAATTATCAAGGCACTACTGCTAACTTCCTGCAAATTCAATAGTACATTCTTAAGAAAATTCGATTTAGTGTTTTTTAAACAGTTTAACATTTTCGGTGTAGCGTATGCGGTATCACTGAAGATTTAAAACTGTTATTTGAATATCCATCACATACAGAGTGTTTCAATTGAAACAAAAACGTTTCTAACTGTTCCTTTTTTCAAATTGAGACTGCTAAATCTACCAAAACAATATATGAAAGAGTTGAATGGACAAAAAAATATTTGCTACGTCTTTTCCACTTTCAAAGCTTATAGTTCGTGGTATGGTGTAAAGTATAGAAAGCCTACTATGGATTTTCAGAAAATATGAATTAAACCAAAATCTGGCTATATTCTTGTTATTATTAATTTTAAAATCATACTTTATTAAAACTGTTATATTGCAAATTAAATCATCTTTCAAAATCTTTAGAAATACAAGACGCATCTTAATGAACATTGAAATAATTAAAAAGAATAATATACTAACACCCTCCATAATATTTGCACAAAAATTGAAATACATTTTCCATATTTATAGCTTGTAAAGTACTACCATGCTTTTGCTTTTGCCTTCTCAATATATGTATAATTTTTAAGGTTGTGTTCATATCAATAATTGATTCACGTTAAGATTGCAGTAGATAGCGATACGATTGGCGTCCATATTACACCGGGGAAATTTACCCGATTAAAAAATAGCGGCGAATTCAAATTGTAAATTGACAGAGTCGTAAGCGTTAAAAAACATTTTGTAGTAATAGCAAAGTATATTTAATGGAATTACAGTTTTTCGTATTTTATTTGCAATATGTTATGGTTGTATTATGACATGGTAACATAATACAGCAGTAATAAGGTTAAAGTGAGTACATTTCTGAAGGCAATTTTAATATAAATACTTTCTTTTAGTTACCTGTTGGAGACAATAGTTGGAGTTTGTTTAATTATATTAGTAAATGAATGGTATTGTATTT
The DNA here is from genome assembly GCA_029619315.2 of Dynastes maya. Classification (NCBI taxonomy): domain Eukaryota; kingdom Metazoa; phylum Arthropoda; class Insecta; order Coleoptera; family Scarabaeidae; genus Dynastes; species Dynastes maya. The sequence continues at coordinate 56,041,765 of JAROYE020000003.1, read as the reverse complement.
GAGGTTGGTCGAAGAGAACACGAAGGCCATACGATAAACTTTAAAATAATATCGCAATTAATAAATTCGAATCAAAAATTTGTCGCAGAAAGCACACGTTTATACGTCATGGCATCATATCAGGACATGTCAATAACTTGTCACGAGGTAAATCCCTCCGTTGGTAAACCCCATCAATTTTAAAAGAGAAGGAAGTTTCTATGGTATGGTTGAAGAGTGAGCAATTCCACATGTATAAGACAAAGCCAAACAGGGTACCATATTCAACATTGAACTGATTACGTAAACAATATATAATGGTCTCAATGAGGATATATCCACGTATTCGGAGCGGTTTCAGAACGTATGTTAACATGTGACTAAATAAAAGACAGGAAGGTCTCTAAATCTTCACACAATATCCTTCTTCTCGTCATGTACTATTGTACTACTTCTCATCATCGTGCTCTATTGGATTTAGGTGGCGATTGCACACTGGCCAGTTCATTACGCAAATTCAAACTTCATTTAAATATTCCACTACCTTCTGAGCAGCATCTGGCCTTGCATTAGCCAGTACCCATCTACCATATAGGAGACAAAAGGCACTACATGCGGTTCAAGAATGACAGTAATGTAGCGTTCCAAACGTATGAGGTTCTCTGTCAGCCGTTAAAGACATGTCCCCTCCCCCAAGCCATAATAATAATAATAATATTAATAATTCATGCCTTCACATTCCTCAACAGCTTTCGCTAATTATAGGGGGCATCGGCCGGCCATAAGTTAATTAAGATGTTCACCTTCAGCATTCGCCAAATTTGCAGTAAGGAAAACTACGGAAAACCTTACTGTGAGAGTTGCGGGTCCGGGGTTCGAAACCGGTACCTCGAGACTGGTAGCCCGGCGCGCAAGCACTGCACTACCAGTGCCCAATTGTCGAACTTCCTCCATATGATACGGTTTCACTAATGTTAGGTACAACATATCTGTCATTTGGCCTGCTCCATACCCTAGGCCGATGATCAGAACTAATCAGGCAAAATCTAAACTCATCTGTAAATAGGACTTGGCTCCAGTCACCGACTCGCCAATTCACATGGTCTCTTGCGAACAATAGTCGAGCTCTATGGTGTGCTCTAGATAATCTCGAAGCACGTGCTGGAACTCGGAGGTGTAAATAATGTTCAGCAAGTCGTCACCTGATGGTATGACCATGAACATCAGCTAGCTGCATTTGCTTTTCCCGTCATAACCCATTCCCGAATTGCCCGTAACCTTGTAAAACGATCTTCGATGACATTTCCTACACGTGGTCATCCCTGTCTGATCGTATGTCTCCACGAAACGAGAATTCTTGATATTGCAGTATGTACCACACGAAACCTTCTTTCAAGTTGGCGACTTCTCAATCTTTCACCTGATCATGCTTCAACCTGTGCACAATCAGCGCGAGTTAAATTTCACGTTCATATTCAAGTGACATTGGCTTCCTACGTCAATTCGTTATTTACGAAAATCAAGAAAACATGCGCAGCCCATTAACTTTTGAGGAATTAAAAAAACAACATGTAATATGTAACAATCAAAGATTTCGTAAGTTAGCTCGTTGAAATTGCACAAAAGCAAGAGTTATATTTCGGAGTTTACTAAGTACTTAATTCGTAAAAATTAAGCATACCTTAATTAAACCAAAAATGTTGGGTATACCATAAGTGATGCGTTAATTTTACTGTTTAGTGAATTTATTGTCATACAGCATCAACTATGAAAACACAAAGCAAGGAAAGCTTCTATTCTAATGAAGTAAATGTTTAAAATGGCTGAAATTTCCTTTTTTTAAACACAATCAAAGAAAAAAATCCATTGATATAAGATTTGGAGAACTTTTTGGTTAGTCGTTGAGATGTCTTCCAATCTAACTGCTCGAAAAGGTTTTGTTTAGATATTGCCACATAGGTATAGCAAAATGCGTTGGTGCGCCCTCGTGTTGAAACCATACTCTGCCACATACCTAGTGACAAAACTTGATTTATTTGAATACATGATTGCCAAAGTACGAACCTTTTTACTTATAAGCGGTTTAAATACCTTCTTCCTTTAATATTCTCTCAAAAAATGTTGAGTATGGCATCAACTTTTGTGTATTATCTTTTGGATAGTGAAAACGTTTATCGGAAACAAAATAGAAAAATGTGGATTGTTAAAAATAAGAATAAAAGAATAAAAATTAAAATCTGAAATCAATAGAAAAAACTACAAAGCTTTTAGTACGACCAGTTGATTCAGCCACGAAGAGACCGATTCTATAAAACAACAACTCGCTCAGAAGTCGTTACGTAAAAATATCGTTATGCGGATTTTGTAAGCAAATGCTAACGACAAAATCGTTGCATTTATAGTTATCTTATCGCTAAAACTATCATTTCAATACTATTTCTATTTTATGCCGTTTGCGGTCGTTAAATTAAAAAGTGAAGTTATTTTTCATAATTTATTGCACTTTGTTCATTTTTTGTGTCGTAATGGCTGATTTTATAAATGTCTTAATGAAGAGCAGGAGGAAGTTGAAGAAAGGTAAGGCAAAATATAAAATTTAAGGTAGGAAACATTTTCCGCCAAAGTTATGTAAAATAAATGAAATACCTAGTTATGGAAAAAGGAATACTATTTTCTTTTTATTTTTGAAATAAATTCAGTGTTTTTCGGAAAAACTTGAGAGGTGCAAGCAATCCTTTTTTGTTATTTGTCCATTATCAGTTGACACCATTAGATGTGTTTCCACAGTTATCTCTGTGAGCGATGTTCGCCGTGGTGAGAAAATGAGTTTATGTTTTGAAAAAGAGCGTTCAACATCTATCGATGTTATACATGCATGATTAAAATACTCTTTGTGCTTAGTCAGTGGATTACTCGATACACCACCACAAATTTGTTTTGGTGTGCTAAAATCGGGATCTTTCTGTAGCAAACTCTAGAACTTTACTAAAACGCGTTCATATTTTGCGTCATGTATAGTCAGTAGCTATGTATGCACTCCGTCCGTAATTTGCAGAGCCTCCAATAATGATAACGATCTATTTTGTAATTGGTCTATTGCGTCAGCTAATCCTTTATAGTAGCTACGAATATTTTTTAAATCTGTTTCAACAGAAATATCTTGAAATTTCGACTGGCTCTCCTTAATAGCTGCTGCTTAGACAGGATTGAAATATGCAACAACAGCTTTTACTATTTTGAAATGTTCAGCATAATAAAAAGCTGCCTGCAACCATGTTCCCCAACGTGTAAGAATTGGTTCCGGTGGTTGACGAATACCAGGACACTCTGTGTGAAATGATCGTAGGCGCTTGGGCGATTTCAAAAATACTTTTTTGTGCTTGTTATTAATGCATCTACCTCGGGAGAACATTGTCGAATGGTTTCTGCCACAAGATGTAAAGCATGCACTTTACACGTAACATGTAAACACTTGCAACTGTGTTCAAGAAGAGAACGGCCTACCGAACGCATGCGCCATCGCTCATAAACGTCAACACTTTATCTTTTGAAATTTGAAATTTTTCCAAAGTACTAAGTACAACCTTCTTAGTTGCTGCAGCAGTACCTTCTTGTAGTCTTCGACTAGCTAGTAACAGTGGTAATGTAGGTTTAGTCGGGTCTAGTATCCGTACCATAATATTTACAATTGAATTTTTTTCACAGTCTGTTGTCTCGTCAACACATAACCAAAAAAACTGTTTTTTCAATATGCGTTTCATTTTCTTTTCCACGTCATCGCGTACAAATGCAACATGCTTACGTGCCGTTTTCTCCGTTGGCAACCGCAGCTCGGGATTGTATTTGTACCAAAAGTCCTTAAACGATTGTTTATCGAGTAAGCGTAGTGGCAAATTACAGTTTATCAACATAAGAATTACATAAAAAAAATACACTTCTCGGTGGCATGCCCAATTTTCCTTTTCTATGCTGTGCGGAATTTACGTGTCTTGTACAGTTCCACTTCTTATTTGAAATGTCTTTTGGAAACGTTACAAACTATCTTACTCCCGTTGTAAAACAAATCGGGAAAGTCAGAAATAAATTTATTTACTATGTCTTGAAAGGGTTTTTTAGCCTTCGACATGTTCGCTAAAAACTACGTCTGTATCAATAAAATCAACACACCCTATCCGCTATCCAATGCTAAACTGAACTGAGTGACGATGATGCGTTGTGTCGTATCATAATCGACCAGCCCTCCCCGCCCACCTAAACACAGTCACACCGCCGCTGCGATTGCTCTTCAGTTACCTGGCTCTAGTGATAAGCTCTTAAATTTCAGTCATACTGTATAGTTCCGCTTACCTTAATTTGTTAAATCTTTTGTTTATGTTTTTTAGTTATTTACCCTTTTGTTATTCTTTTTGCTACCTTGGGTATCGCATACTACATTTTGCTTTTTGCAGTGTTTCTAGCGTTTCTATTTACATCTGTTTACAAGTAATTTAATGGGTTATGCGTCGATCAGCTGATTTCGTTGGCGACAGATCTAAGTGTGTTCTATAGGTTCTTCGAGTAAGTGCGTTCGCTCATATTGCGGGTACGTAATGCTGTTGTTTTTGATCATTTTACTGCTCTCAACTCTTTTGTTATGCTCGGTGTTTCTTTAATTGTTAATCTATATCCATCCAATCTTATTTACGTATTGTTTCATTTTAAATTCTCAGTTTAGCATCTTCCGTCATCATAATTTAGTGCTTGTTCCGAGTAGGCTCAATAGCGTATTTCCGGATGTGATAAAATTGTATTTCCCACTGTATTTCCGGCCTTGTGGTCATGGAGTTCATCACTTGTTGCCTGACTGTTGAGACGTTAGTTACAGTAGTGTCTTCCATCTTGTAATATTTGGGATTAATCACGTCGAGTGGATATTGTGGGAACCTACCGGTATTTTCCGTTGCCTTCATTTGGTCTCGATTATTGTATTGGAAATATTTGAGAAGATGGCCACGGATTTCTGCTAGACAGGACTTGAATACAACGTCTCTAACATCCATCTTTAATTTGGCCACATGGGATCAAGATTTTTATTCGTCCCCATCTCATTAATCGGTTTCCCCGTTTCAACGGTAAGCTTGTAGTTCGTTTATATTTCACATTGTAATTTTGGGGTTTCGTTTATTTCTTTTCAGGGGTTTTATTCTATTCTGGAGTACGCTGTTTGGAGATTTCTATTCTTGGATACATTGTTTTTTGGTACCTTTTGTTATAAATTTTTGTTTATGGATATACCTGATTTTTGGCCAAACTCATCTGGATTATTACCCTTTGGAACCACCTAACTTGGAGCTACGTGTGATCTTACCTTCCGGCTTGTTTGTTTGGAATTAATAAATTCCTTCGAATTGAAGAGAATTTAGGAGCAGGCATCGCTACCTGTGATCAATCAGCACCTTCGTGAACTAGCTAAATGTTACTTGCTAAGTTTTTTCCTTTTTTTGTATTATTTACTTTGGTGAACCTTAATTTAGTAGTTATTTAATTCAAGTCTGTTCATGACGTTCTAACATCTCATAGTTTAATACCTTAATCGATCCAAGTTCTTTTTCAACGTATTCAGTTTGAATTCAAAACAAATTATTTGAGATAAATCGTTTACTTGTCATTCATATTAACTTTAAATTCTAAGTCAAACAAAGTTAACTTTGTACAAATCTAACTTTGAGTAATAATTTTATAGCTATTTGTGTTCATTAACTTCAACCTGGTCTTTTGAACCAGTTTTGCTTCATAGTTTATACAACGATTGCCTTTAATTTACTTCCATAATTATTACTTATTACGATTTTACTACTGTCATAATTAAAGCTGGCCACGAGCGGTACCGCGCAGTAGCGTAGAGTCGACCAGGCCTCGCGTTCCACTAGAGTTATTCTGCTAATAGAGATGTTTGCTGCCGCAAATAATTTCGCTCATCTTTTAAATAAAAGTTAAATAACACGTGCTCAAACACTTACCATTTTAAGAGTCCTCCGGGAAATTACAAAGTGAATAATGTCTGTTAAATATCTGCAACATTAGATATGTTTCAACTGTTGTTTCGGCAAAACTAGTACGGCATGAGGAAAAAATGCGATTATATGCAAAGAACGAACGTTCTACGTCTAGCGATGTAATATTTGCGTAAGTAAAATAATCTTTCAAATAACTTAACGATTCTGTTGACGCACCTTCACAAATGTGTCTTAATGTGCCAAAATCAGAATTTTTCTCAAAAACACTTTCAAATTTTTCTAGAACAGAAACATTTTTTGCGTCTTCAATCGCGCATAGCTGTGCGTCAACATGTTGCACTATCTGTAGAGATTCTTCTAACGACACCACAGGATTTTGTAATTTTTCTATTGCTTCTGCTAGCCCGACGTAATTGTCGTAAATGATTTTTAAATCCATTTTAACCTGACTATCTTGAAATTTCGACTGGCTTTTCTGGATAGCGGCAGCTTCCTTTGTATCGAATTGTAAAACCACGTTCTTAATATTGTCAAAATATTTATGATAATAAAACGCGGCCTGCAACCATGTTCCCCAACGAGTTAGAATAGGTTCTGGTGGCTCTGGTATACGGGGGCACAGTCTGTGAAATTCGCGAATACATTTCGGTGATTTGACAAATACTGCTTTGGTATGCGCTATTAAAGCGTCTACCTCAGGATAATATTTACCGATACTATGCACCACAAGATTGAGAGCATAAATTTTACACATAATGTGTAACAAATTAGCAGAATGCTTTTTAAGAGAGCGGCGGGACTCACTAACATCAAGAGTTGGTTTGTTGAAAGTTCAAACTTGTCCAATGTATTTAACACTAACTTTGAAATTACTTCGGCAGAATTGAAGGTGCCGATTGATGAGGTTCCAATTTGCGTGCCATTACATTAAGAACAGAATGTTTCTTCCGATCTGTTGTTTCGTCGACACATAACCACAATTTTTGATCTTTCAGCTCCGATTTTATTTTTTGTTCAATATGTTCGCGCGCAGATGGCACAATTCTTCATAACGATGTGCGACTTGGTAATTTGCACTCCGAATAGTTATTCCAAAAGCAGGTAAATGGTTCCTTGTCTAGTAAATTAAACGGTATATTACATGCGATAAACGTAACGCATAAATTAAATATAAATTTTTCATTGTCTCGTGCGCAATTTCTTTTTGAGACATGCTTTTCACTATTTACGTGTCGTAGACAATGTTGTCTGGACCAACACATTTACGGGATTTTACAGATTACACATTTAATTTTAGCACCTTCATATATTAAGTCTGGAATTTCTGCAATAAATTTTCGAAGTTTGTCCGACCGCGGTCGTTTTGCTGACGAAATCATAATTTTTCTAGGACAGATAAACAATTGCGCAAATGACCGGCAGCGAAAATGTCCGTACTGCTCCGCAGACGAAGTAATACTACCGTTCCTCTCGGTCCGAACAGATTCTACGCCGATGCGCGGTACCGCTCGTGGCCAGCGTTAGTCATAATACTGTAAATCGAAGCGTTGGCCACTGCTTTCGGTAACACCTTACTACTTATTGTGTTAACAAAAATGATGATTAATTTTTAATTGTTTTCTTATTTGTCCGATACAGGTTTAAATACGTATCGATACATATAACTTTTACAAACTTTTTTTTTTATTATTATTATAAAACGAATTTTATTATACGTTAACTTGTGCCTTTTTTGTTAATTATTCAAATAATCCCGCAACGCCTATTCTTCCCCTGATAATTTATTTTTATTTCTATGCTTGTGGGTTCCTGTTTACCCCAATCACCTGACTAATTTAAGCATGTGGGGCCTTGCAAATTATCTGTTATTCGTATTCGTGGGAAGTTTCGAACCACTTCCTCGCCGACGAGCAGTCTGGGGCCTTGAATGAAGGATTCGCTAATCATAACGGCTCGGTGGTCTAGTGGTAAAAGGTTCTGCGTTTGACTGGGCAGAGTTTGGCGCTGTGTGTTCGAATCCCGCTGGGATTAAAATTTTCTTAGCGGGTCCGGTACACTCCCGAGTCACCATTCGCAGTTGGGGTACAATTAACTGCGCTTCACCCTTTATGGCGAGGGGCTGATAGTAACAAAGCCATGGAACACTATACACGCACAATCTACACACTTAAGGCTCCTGAGGGTATGACAAGCTCGAGAAGCCTATACACCCTGTTGGGCCATTACCACACTAAAAGAAAAGAAAAAGAATTAAATTATTAAATATTCGGGGGGAAAGTTGTTGTATCCTTTTGTTATTTTGAATTCTTTTTTTTTACTAATTCCAAGGCGCTAGAACGTAGCACTGCAAGTGTCACCATCCATATTTGCACGAACAACTGCATTGCTAGCCTCAATAGAGGGGGTCTGAATGATTTCAGCAACTGTTGTAGCGATGTGCTTACAGAATTGACTTTTGTGTTGAAGTTGTTGTGAGAAAGACGTTATATAACGATAATCGTTATACAGGCTGGGGTAAAATGGAAGGGTGTTTTTAGAACGGGTAGCACATGCGAAGGGCAGGGGCTAGAGGATTGAAGTTGGCGTCGTTCGATTCAGGAGAGCTTACCGTTCGTTACAATGGTTATCTGGACGAGAGAGCATCGTGCGTTCGCAGTTGAGGAGTATCGAAAATCGGGCGAGTCTGTTATTTTCGTCAACGTTTCAATACTGGTCGTAACGGTTTAGTTCCAAAACGCGACACAATTAACAGATGGGTACAAAATTTTAGATGAACGGCATCGGCAATAAATCCGAAACCTCGAGGTCGCCCCCGAAGTGTCAGGACACCAGCCTCTGTAGAAAGGGTGAGACAAGCAGTAAATCAAAGTCCAGAGCGCTCTGTGCGGAAACGGGTTGCAACACTCCGAATGAGTAGTCGAACACTTCGCAGAATTTTACATCAAGATCTGCACTTTCACTCCTATAAGCTTATGGTTGTCCAGCAACTGAATGAAGGAAATTTTGCACAACGCCAGCAGCTCGGTGAAAGAATGCAAATGATTTTTGCTGATGCAAATGAACCAGTAATAATGATGAGCGATGAGACTCATTTTCATGTGAGCGGTTCTGTTAACAAACAGAATTATCGATATTGGGCAGTAGAAAACCCCCGTGAACTGCATCAACGCCCACTTCACAGTGAGAAATTCACAGTTTGGTGCGCTGTGAGCCATCTTGGAGTGATCGGACCTTATTTTTTCGAAGATGCAAGAGGACCAACTGTAACTGTAACCTCCGAGCGATATGTTTTCATGTTGGAAAACTTTTTGATCCCAGAATTGCAAAGACGAAAAATTAACACAAGAAGTGTTTGGTTCCAACAAGATGGTGCCACAGCACATACAACGAGAACCTCAATGGAAGTTGTGCGCCGCATTTTTCCTGAACACGTAATCTCCCGTTTCGGTGATGTGCCATGGCCACCTCGTTCCCCTGACCTCACGCCTGCTGATTATTTTTTATGGGGACATCTAAAGGCGAAGGTCTACATCGATAAACCTAGACATCTGCAAGAGTTAAAGGAAGCCATCACTGCACAAGTTAGAACAATTGAGATCGACTTGTGTGTAAGGTTGATGCGGAACTTTGAGGAACGACTACAGCAGTGCATTGCAGAAAACGGACGTCATTTACCTGACATAATTTTTAGAACATAATATCACTTTTTCATTGTTAAATGGTAACATCTAAACTTTTATTTTTCGTAATCAAACATTTTTTAAAGTTAAAAAATACCTGAGTTTTTCTCATTTAAAAAACGCCCTTCCATTCTGCCCCACCCTGTATAATCGCACAGTAACAGAATCGGTCTCTTAGTCCGCGAAGATAGCGAGATCACGGCAGGAGAGATTGCATAAAGACGGAAAAGTAGTCGCGTTTAACGAAACGGTAGAAAAAGAACAGAGAAAAAGGAAGATGAATCCGTTATAGTTATTAAATATTGCAAATAAAATGCAAAATAAAAAAATATTTACGAGCGCTACCTAATTGAGTATTCATAATTATAAATAAACTAAATCAGGGTAATGCAGAACTGTTTGGTTACTTTAAAATAAAAACAAATTTAAACAGTTTTAGAGAAGATAAATAAATTAACAACTATAGCATCAAACAATTACTACAACTTTATGGAGGATTCTTACGAGAATAATATTAGCATAAGTACTTCATCTCTTAACCAACTCTCACAATCAGTCTAACTTTCAAACTAAATGGAAATATGGAATAACGTAGTGAGTAATGAAACAATCTGTTACTTGAATTAGCTGTTATTTAGCTGAATGGACTCCTAAGGAATATAAAACCATACACCACCAGCACACCTGCTAGACGATCGCGTTTTAAATTCAATTCGAAAAAGAGCATATGTATGTATGCACCTACTTGACATAGGTAAAGTTAAAAAACCCCAATTTTTTCCAAAGAATGTAATGTATTCTGGTACATAGGCTTTCGCGGTCGTCAATTACACCATATTCTTGGTTTCTGGGCTGGAACCGGGCCAGTCCACTTTTGTCGGTCTTCCATCTGAAACCGCTAATCCTATTCGCTTTGATACATTCCAAATTCCTCGCACGTGCCAAACCTCCGAAATCAAACCTTACTAATTGTAAGTCAGAAACCCTGGCCTTAAAAAAACCCGAAATCCGACCAGAAAATCGCTATACTAAGAGCTGATAAGGGAAATGCTAGGGTAATCCTGGACAGTGAAGAGCATGAGCATAAAATTCTTTTCTTACGGCAAGACGGCACCTATCAATTTCTGTAACATGATCCTACTTCCCGAATTGAGCGTTCCATCATAAACTCCACTAAAACGTCTCTCCAAAATTCACAAACCCAATATCCACTTACAACCTATCGTCAGCACTATCAATAGCCCTACCCGCAAACTATCGAAATTACTTTCCTAACCTTTTAAAACATCTTTCATCCAAAGTTTCCAACATTTCGTCAAACGACTGAAAGAGGTGACGAGACATCAAAATTCACATACCGGGCACTGTATCCATTATTAGAGAGTTCCCCATCTCCAGTAACCAACCGGATGACCTGGCTGACTTGATTGCAGCTTGTCTTTTTTCTACCTGTTTTGAATTAAATGGCAAATACTACGAGCAAGTCTCGGGTACCCAGTCAGTGTGCAGTAACAGCCCTGAAGGTGTCCCATAAGAGTGTGAACGAAACGTCGTCAAAAGCGAAGACAACGACGAGGTTCCAGCCCGAAAACCAAGAATATAATGTAATGTAATTACTATTTTGGAATAGATATTATTCGCAAAGTGATAATAGTAAAGTATTAATACACCACAAATACAAATTGTAGGTAGATATCCCTATTTAGATTTTAATTGTACATATGTATTTGTATGCTCAAGTTAATAATGTGTACATTCATTTCAGTTCCAACTTTGTTATGTATGAAATCCTAACAAAGTAAGCAAATGTACATCCACATATAAAAGATTTCAATAAAAGTATAGCCAACCTACATTATTTCTTGCGAAAGAAATATATTTTTCAATGGACATCGATTGCAGTTATTAGCGGTAGCATATAATCTTATACAAATTAACAGTACAGCTGCATTCGATAAGGATGTGATTTATATATACAATAATTGGTCTCGTAATGACGAAACTGAATACGATCCACAACCCTCGTGCAAAGACATCAAAATATGTATTTTAGACAGTGTCCCTGACGGTCTAGTTCGGTTAGCAATAACATGAAGTACACAAATATTTTTGTCCATTTTTTACAGTACGCAATTCGATTATGTTTTAGGCAAAGTCTAAATGTTGCGGTATCGACTAACTGTATTGCAAAAATCAACATTTTTTTATCACTCCATGTCTTCAATTACAATATAGGTAAAGGAGGATAACTTACGGAAATAACAAAACTGTATGTTTAATAATTTCAGGTAGTGTTTTTAAATTAACAAAGCGGGTGTATTTTCAAACGAAGTTGTTATTAGATATTGTAATCTTTACAAGACAATTTTGGAAAAACTATTGGATGGCCTTAATTTGCAGCAAAAACCTCGTTTGTCCGGATGTACTTCAGACGTAAGTTCATTTTATTTATTAGCTTTTTCTTTTGTCACTTAATCTGAACATAATTTATTGAATATGTGATATCCAGTTACATGAAAGCATATGTCATAACTTTCTTCTTTTTTTAACCGGTATATTCTCTATTTTTCAATTCCTTGTCTTTCTTTGGGGATGCCGGTTATTTTAATTATTCCACATTACCTTTGCAGCCTTTCGGATTTTTCTTATTCCTTTTTCAAATACATAAATTTATTGAAACATTACAGATAATGTTTACAAATCTAATTACAAGGTACAAAAACTACAGAATTGTATTGGCAGGAGATTTTAACGTAGATTTCATGCAGAAATCAGAAGATCAACGGACGCTGATGGAGTGTTGGTCATCGTTCGGTTTGCGTGCCTTGTTCAGTGAGCCATCACGAGAGACATCCAGGTCAAGCACTTGTATAGATAATATATTTACCAACGACCCATTATGTGTGGATATCACTGCAGTACAAAATCTTCACATTGCTGATCACCTAGCGCAGTTTATTTCCATCAGCACTGCATATTCTGAAAATAAAACAAATGTGGAGACAGTAAAATCACGATACTTGAACGTTAAGAACTATAAAAGGTTAAAATTAGATCAGACCAGATGGGATTTGATACTAACTGGAGGTGAGAAAACCTATTCCCAATTTCATAACTTTTTTGTACGGCTGCTGGATACTGTGTTTCCTGAAAGGGAAATTACCCTAAAAGCAAAACCAGGACACAATTTTCCTCCCACCAGTATTGTAATCGACATGAAACAAAAATTTGATGCCATATATACAATATTCAAAGCAACTAAAAGTCAAGAAGTAGAACAAGTATACAAAAAATTAAAAAAGGAGTACAGATCAGAAATTCAAAAAGCGAAGAACACAGCAGTAACTAACATCATAGAGTACTCAAGTAACAAAAATAAAACTATTTGGGATATAATAAGGCTAGAAACAAATTTAGAAACCAAGACTAAATACAAAGAGAATCACGGTTTGAGGGCGGATGATTTTAACGACTTCTTCGCTTCGGTTGGTGATGATATGCCAGCCAATTTACCAGATCCTAGCCAGAACCCACTTCATCTCATGGAGCAGAACTCAAAACGTATGCAGAACTCAATTTTTCTGTATCCGACAACCACACAGGAGATCGGCGATATTATCTTTCGCCTTAAAGAAAGTAGGTCACTCGATGTTTACGGTCTGTCGTCAAATATAGTCAAGCTGCTTAAATCTGACATCGCAGAAGCTCTTGCTAAATCATTCAACGAGTGTATGCTAAAAGGGATCTACCCAAACGAATTAAAACTGACAAAGATAGTACCCGTATACAAAAAAGGAGACGAAAGAGATTTATGCAACTATGGGCCTATCGCGCTGGTACCTATATTCTCCAAAATATTCGAAACAGCGATTAAAAATCGTATAGTAAGTTTCTTCACAAAGAACAACGTTTACTGCAAAGAACAGCATGGGTATCGATCAGGTAGATCCACGATAACAGCAGCCAATGAAATAATACAAGCGATAACAACAGCTTTTGACGAGAAGGACGATGTTATACTGACCTGTTGCGATCTCTCAAAAGCAATCGATTGTGTCAATGTACCAATTTTACTGGCCAAACTAAATTACTGTGGTATAAGAGGGCCTGCACTCAAATTACTTGAGTCATACTTGAAGAATCCAACATGCGTCCAGTTCGTAATGGCGTTCCTCAGGGATCTGTTTTGGGCCCAATACTTTTCCTAATATATGCGAACGATCTCCCACGCAATATACATTGTGATAAAATATGTCTATATGCTGACGATACAACGCTACTTACTAGAGGAGATATGCATAGAGATCTGCAAGTAAAGTCCGAATTAACGCTAATGGAAGCAGATGAATGGTTCATGAGTAACGCTTTTTGTTTAAACAAAAGCAAAACTCAAACTCTATTACTATCTACTAAAACATTACCTGGTACGGAATATATCTGCTTCCTTGTCCTACACATTTCTAATAAACTGGACTACAAAGTGCATATTGACGTCACCTCAAGAAAGTTGTCCACTGCAATATATGCTATTAGAAGGATCATGGGGGTAGTAGCATATGACGCAGCAAGAGCAGCATATTTTGCTTTATTTCACAGCAAAGCTACGTATAGTATTCTAATATGGGGACATTCACCTGAGGCCGTAAAGCTGTTCTTGAAGCAGAAGCAGGTAGTAAGAATCTTAAGCAACGTAGACTACAGAACATCTTGCAGATCATTGTTTAAGAAAAATGGTATACTTACTCTGGCGTGTTGTTACATAATGTCGTGTGCGCTATATGTACACACCAATAAATCAAGGTACGTAACGCACAGTATGCTTCATGAGCATAATACACGTCACAGAAATAACTACGTAATACCATATCATCGGCTAAAGACGGTGCAAGTTTCCACCAACTAGTTGGCTGTGAAGTTATACAATAATCTACCCGAAATGTACAAATCTTTAAATGAAAAACAATTTAAATTGAAATTGAAAAGGTTGCTCCTTCACGGCGAATTTTACACACTCGACGAGTATTTCAACACCATACGATAAACTTTATCTTATTTTATTTATACATTGTTTGACCTTACCTGTCTGTGTTATACATTTACGTGTGCGTTTTGTCCTATTCTTTTTTATATACTTTTGATATCTACACAGATTTTATTTATTTACGTATTTGTGTATCATAATATATATATATATATATATATATTTATATTGACAACGTTAATGCCTATGATAGGTCATGACAGAAATAAAATTATTATTATTGTTATTATTATTAAATAAAGACAATGTTAGTTTGAAAAGGAATTAAAAAATACCGAAACGTAACACATAATATTGAATAATTTATTTCATTTAAAATAACCAGCATCCCCAAAGAAACACAAAGAACTGAAAAATAATTATATTTAGAAAGAGTTAGCTTTCGTTATAGTAGTAATAACTGCTTTGATAAACACTTCCTCTTGATTAGGATGTGGATATTTTCTTTAGGTTAACAAAATTGTACCATGGATTTCAAAAGAATATAAGCAAAAAGCCAGTATTTGTGTACAGTATAGGCAGTGATTCTCAGAGAACTCAAGGTGAAACTATAGCAGAAGGAAACGCGCCGTGTGGTATTTTATAAAGTCAAGATTTTTGCAGAAAAATAAGAATTAAATATATTTAGAGGATACCTGAGACTCTAATTTTGAGCATAGTTTACTTCTGACCTTCCTCTCATACTTAGTTGCAATAAAAATCGTAATATTTGTGGTTCAGGTGGTACTTGATAGTTTGCTTTAGAAATCATTGCCTTACACACTCTACAATAAAAGGCATTATGTGCTAAGCAATCATTATTTATTATGCTATAATAGTATTGCAACGTATTGCATATTTTATTAATTTTTTTACTTTATTCCACAAACAATACGTGTGTAGTTAATGTAACCAGCAGCTAATTGTAGCTGTAGGGTGGGGAGAATATCTAATAACTTTCAATAAACTATGTACGTCCATCATTAATAACAACGCCTAACAAAGCAGTAAGATCATAATTATGGCTAACGTTCATTGTATGGAAACTTTAGCACCGTCACACTGGATACTAACTAAAAGTGGTTTATGGCCTATGAGAACTTTATCGAGCTTGGCTATTCTAAAAATAATATTTAACATCCTTATTGATGCAGCCGTTTTCACCATTATTGTTCACAATATCGCAAACGCAGTAAATTCCAACAACATTAAGCTATTAAATTGGATGACTTGTATTATAATCCCTATAACAAGCTACATTGCTAAATCAGCTACCATGCTATTGAATAAACGCTGCTTTTTCACGATTATTGACGACTTGAATTCATCTACGTTTAACTTTCATAACCAGGAGTTAAATAAGCATATAACATTTATTAAAAGAATATCCGTAATGATAATAAAATATTTTGCATTCGCCCAGACAATTTTTGCTCTGGTATTTAACATACTGCCGTTCGTTATCGATATTCAAATGATGGTACCTCCATCGTTCGAAACAGGAAATTTTGATGTAATGTATAAAAGCGCACATTTGTTTGTCGCGATTTACTTAGGAATTAACTCAACTGCTCTAGGTGTACTGTATATGGTTCTTATGGCGTTGTGCTCGGCACAGATAAATATTTTGGAAGAACAATTGAGTAATATGTTGAGTAAGCATGAAAAAATTGATAGTGAAACTATAGATTTAGTAGAAGACCATATGCTAAAGAGGTTTATCATCTTACATGAAGCAATAAACAGGTAAGGCTCCTTTAGAAACCCTCCAGAGCCACAATAGTGATTCCAAAATAGTAAACCGCTTTTAGAAATTGGACAAATTTTCATAACTGCAAGATTCTTTTCCGACTAAAACATCACCGCAGCAAATAGTTATTTATGTCACAAGTGACGTAAGTGCAGTTTTGCAGTTGACGATGTTGTTTGAAAACGAGGTCTGCGAAACGTCCGAGACCCCAAAGCACTTTTCCTATTACCGGCCAAAAATTTCGAAAAAATCAGCATTTTACCAAAGTATTTGAAATTTTTTGCTTGTATGCTTTCATAGTTACCAAAGTTGTCAACTTCTGTTACGTATGGAAATATATTACGCCAGATTAATGTATTATCACTTTACGTCACTAGGGACGTAAGATTCCATTACATCCCGCTGTCAAAGATATCCAAGGTAAATAACCCGTAAATTGTACTTCCGCCAATGAGGGCAGTAATGACTGCTTTACGTAGCCGGTAGTAGGAAATAACTTTCTTCATGTAACTGGAAACAACTTTCTGGTCTATGTATCAAAAGTAACGCAAAAACCGTATTCTTTTTTTACTGTCTAACGTAGGACTAAATGAATAACCTGATTAGTGTTCTACATTTATCACATTTTTGTAATATTTCCATAATTTCTTTTCGCCGAAAATGAGATTCATTATTTTTCGGAAATCCAATCGAGTGCCTTAGAATGTATTTAGAATAATAAATTTTATCCACTACCATTCATTAATTTTATTTTACAGATTTGTGAAGAAATTAGATGCACTTCTTTCTTTGCCTTTATTTGTGCAATATGCCAGTGGCTGCTTTATGATATGTAATAGCATATTGCAACTGACATTACTGGTGAGTCTATTGTTATCCTTTACATTTGATTAAACATAACGTCAGAAATACTGTTGGTAATCTACATCGTGGATTTACAATAAAACGAAAGCTCAGGTTCAGGATTACATTCAGGCGAAATTGGTGCACTTTCCGTTTAGTTGCATATTTTTAGAGAATAGGCTTAATATTTCACTATTTGTTCAAAGCAAAAGGTTTACATGGAAAGGGTCTATTTCTACATACAGGCTGGGGCAGTGCTGCGAGATTCTTCAATAGTATTATTGATAATCGAAAAAAAACTCAAACAAAAGGTTATGGTTCTCTTAAATGGAGTATTCTGTATATTAGTACATATTTGGTGAAAAATGGCAAAAGCAGCTATAATTTGCACGTTCGTTATTTTATTTTCCACTTTGGAAACAACACTTTTATCATAAACCATCTCTGACAAGAAATGTAATTTCTCGAGTAACGTTTTCGGTGTTTTTTTTTTAAACGGAGCACTCTGTATATTTTTAAATTGAGTTGCTCATGACATTTTGCGTTAATTATGTAAAGCTAATTTGAAGCGATTTTGCGATATTTTACATTTTCCAATTATTACGTCCCTGTTTATCTATTATCTCCTCAAAGATATAGTGTTGAGCTATTTTCGCAACTTCTAAGCTTTAGTATTCCTTTAATCCTACTAGTTATGGATCTTTCTCCTCTAGATATTTCCATAATACTTCGGATATTATTTTAATTTGCAGTAGGCTATGATTCAAACACAAAAGTTTTTTTGTATCATGTATAATTGCCATTGTAGGAAGTTTGAAAAGTTAGAAGAATTGTTAATTAATGACTAAGTGTTTCTTGTGTTTATTTAACACAAAATATAAGAAAAAATGAATAGGCAAATTAAACAAGTGAATTAGTTGAGACAAAGCAAAACAACATAATAAAACTCAATATTAAGAAAATATTGGGCGTATAATGAAACTAAAACTCCGTTTATCCAACAAGAAGCTTTTGTATGGACTCTAATTCCTTTGCACTAGAAGCACCGTAACTAGAAAGCGCGAAAATAAAAAATATAAACTTGTATTACGCACATGCTCTTGCTTCTACGACTCAATTGCCTCTTAAAATTAGAGCGTCCGCGGTTTATATAATTATCGTCGGCAATAAGAACATACCATTTATGTTGTCCATTAAAATCTCAAAACAACTTTTGAGTTAATACTAAAGAAGAGATGTTGATATTTAAAGTGTTGTATTTGCTGATTCACAGTTGTAATAAAAACTATACAGAGTGAGTCATTTCCGCGGGTTCAGAGGTTTGTACACTTCTGAAATGAGATTTTCAGAACGGTTTTTATTTGTTACGGAGTCTGATTGTGGGCATATTTTAAAATTATTTGGAAATCTACAGGGTGTCTCATAGAATTCCCGTTAAATTTTGGAGAAAAATATAATGAGGTTATCCTAAAACTGAAAGTTCAGAATTATTAAGGTTTGTTTTGAAAAAGTCGACAATTGCAGAGATCGTTATTTCTCCAGAAGTGTGCATTGGACGGATGTGATTTTCGGTACCTAGATTAGGTGCAAAACGACACGTATTCTGAATTGCTAAAGAAATCCTCGTAATATTGAATTAAGTTGGTACGACATATTTTTGCTAAAGTCATTTTTTTAAATGGAACACACTGAATATTATTTCAGTTTTGAATTTTTGCCAAAATTCAAATCACTAATATGTTAGTAGACTAAATCAAGCAATTTTCTCGTGATAGTGATTTTGGAAACCAAACTATTGTGAATATTTATTTTATTAGGGTGCCCTGACGGAAACATTTGAACAGTTATTGAATATGATGGAATTTAATAATAATTGAAATCACAACAAAACCAAGTACTATTTTCTTCAAGTTCAGAACTGTTTAGAAGTAAACGGTCGTACATTTGAACATTTCAACAGTTATTGCAATTTATGAATTTATGCCCATAGTTTATTAGTATTTTCTAATACGTTTGGTTTTGTTGTATGAACCAAGTTTCTTTTACAAAGTATTATAAAATAAAATTATGCACGTTTTCTGCTTAAATCATGTATAAAGGTAGGCGCGAACCTACCCCATACATATTACGGCTCGGAGAGTAGTAGTTTTTAGTAGCCAGCCAGACAACGTGAAGACAATGAGCGCCCCGGTCGACTAATTAAACTGATAACGCCTCAAAATATTTCAATTATTGAAGAAATGGTATTAGTAGACCGCCGTTTCAAAGTGAAGGAATTATTTGCTGAATTCTCCATAACCATTTGGGTATGAATAAGATTAGTACAAGCTGAGTACCGCATCTTTTCTCTGCTCTCCAATGTGAACGTCCGGTCTAATGTGCGCGCTCCTGTTTAAAGATGTGTGGACACGACTCGAAACCGATTTTGGAGTCCATTGTTACAGCTGATGAAATAGTGGTTCTGTATTAGGATCCTCTAACCAAAAAGGAATCGATCGGACGTCGTTTTAAGGACGATAGTAGCAAGTAGCCGTAATACAATATTTTGAGGGAAAAACTTTAGATTATTTTTACAAGGGTATAGAATTATTAATTGATCGTTGTAATAAATGTATTGAAGTTAGGGGAGATTACAGTGAAAAATAGAAATTGTTATATTTTAAGAAGTTAACTTTTCTATATCAGGCTGAGAATTTATGTCACCTACCTCGTATATAAAGGATCGATAGGCACCACGGAGTAGTTGCCATAGGGCATTTGATTAATTTTCAATTTTCAGAAAATAATAATAATAATAATAATAAGAATAAGAATAAGAATAAGAATAAGAGTAAGAGTAAGAGTAAGAGTAAGAGTAAGAGTAAGAGTAAGAGTAAGAGTAAGAGTAAGAGTAAGAGTAAGAGTAAGAGTAAGAGTAAGAGTAAGAGTAAGAGTAAGAGTAAGAGTAAGAGTAAGAGTAAGAGTAAGAGTAAGAGTAAGAGTAAGAGTAAGAGTAAGAGTAAGAGTAAGAGTAAGAGTAAGAGTAAGAGTAAGAGTAAGAGTAAGAGTAAGAGTAAGAGTAAGAGTAAGAGTAAGAGTAAGAGTAAGAGTAAGAGTAAGAGTAAGAGTAAGAGTAAGAGTAAGAGTAAGAGTAAGAGTAAGAGTAAGAGTAAGAGTAAGAGTAAGAGTAAGAGTAAGAGTAAGAGTAAGAGTAAGAGTAAGAAGAAGAAGAAGAAGAATAATAACAATCGCTCTAACGAGAAAATTCTTGATTTTAAATCATTAACATGTTAGTAATTTTTTGTCTACAATTTTACAAAAAATTCAAAACCAAAATAATATACAGGGAAAGCAAATATAAAGTTAATTTAATTCATTAACGTGATATGTAAGTTACTTGAGTCAATTTAACAATACATGTAAGATACATGGTTGTTCATTGATATTACCTAATAGTATATCTTTCTTGCAGTCCGAACGAGATACAACAAATATTATAGGGCTTTGTGGATATTCCGCGATAGTATTTGCCCAAATGTCAGTGTATCACTGGTTAGGCAACGAAATAACTTTTAAGGTATTTACTTGCTAAGTATTGTTTCTTCAACTTATTTTACGCTTATTTTTAGAGCAATAAAATTGCGGAGGCTTGCTATCTGTCTAATTGGTATGAGCTAGACTTAAACAGCCAGAAAACAATTATTTTGTTAATGGAAAGAGCAAAACGACCACTTGCTGTTACTTTGTATAAATTGATAGTTGTATCTCTAGCGTCCTTAGGCGTGGTAAAATAAATATACATTTTTTTAATTCTTAATAGATCTTCTTTCTGACAACTTTTCTTATTTTAGGTTGTTCGATGGTCCTACTCTATCTTTGCCATAATCAAAGCTGGATACAGTTAAGTGTGTTTGGTGTTTTTCAGTCGCAAGCAGGTATTATGTATCGACATGTAATAAAATAAAATAAACTTAAATTTGAAATAGAATAGCCTATACTGCGTCATACGTGTTAGACCAATTTATTCAACTCTTCTGTATCCTTGAAGTGAACTGTCATGATATTTATTTATACTATTAGTCATTTTCTAAAAACGGCAGCCGGTCGTACTTTTCAATAAGAACAAACAGAACCAGAGTATTTACTCTGCTAGCCACTAATACATTTGGAGGCACTGGAAAGAGCGATTGCTTTTTATTCTACTTGAACATTAAATTCAACACTTCCTTAAAGAGCAGGCTAAATGAATGAATTGCTTATTAGAAACGATGCGTTAAATGTTTTGAGTTGATAAGTCTCAATAGCAATCACGAAATCAATAGGCTGATTAACGTTCTGGCAATTCAGGGATGATGCCATATAATGTAACACGACTAAAAGAATCGAAAAGGTAAGTAACACACCTCAGGCCTACGGGCATCTTCCAAGTACATACAATAGCTATTGCTACTATACTTCAATAGCAGAACTTTATTCAGCTTTAGCAATCAATCGATAATAACAAATGACTACATCATCGGCATTTATACCGTTTTTACAGCTGGCAAGACAAATTTTAACCGTTACAGACCTATTGCTGCTCATAGCTTATAGGTGCATACTGTGTCAGTAGTATTCGAACGCAACATACTAGGGTAAGTAAGGATTCATTTATAAGCGCTGGTCCCACACATATAGCGAATAATGTTAGCGCTTGCGCTTGGAACGCCATCTTCACCCCTCTGTTCCTAGACAATCCCCACAGTCGCAAGTCAGAGGTATCTGGTCGACACAGATTTATAGAAACACGTAATACATCTTATTTAATTTTTATCCTACTGATGGACTTTAGTCGTTAATTATTTCTAAATAAATACTTAAACGTAATATTGTTGATTACATTTTTGCATTTCCAAATATCCAATGTATTAGATGTTTAAATGATAGTAGGTGCGTAACAAATACATCAACTTTTAGAGGCAAATTCCAAAGCGAAAACATGTTTTTTAAATCTAATTAATGGAATTTTATGTCAAAATGAATCGTATTTGTATGTGTAAAAATTCAGTTGAACCTATTATTATACATAATAGATGTTCAAATAAGCAGTCATTTTCAGTGCTATCTCTAATGTGGTACTATTTCATGACTTCTTCGTTTATAAGAACGTAATTGCAAAGAAAACTATTGCACAGTATAATTTCGAGACACAAACAAAGCAAATTAAAAATAGCCAAGAAGAAAAGATGAAAGGCGAGGATGATCAATGAAAGAAATAAACTACGGGTATAATGCATGGCTAGAGTCTAACGCGATCATCTCCTGACTGCGATTGGATTATTACTGATGGAGATAGATTGCTTCGCCCGACTCCCCACCTTCTGCTTTCATAGCGGGCAAACGTTGCAACGCTGTCCATATATTTTAGCGGTTCACTTTACTACGGAACTTACTAACCTGGTGTATTCAATTATGTTTTTCTTTATACACCAATCCAAATTCACAGGATGCCTACTTATATGGCTGGTCAAGCGGTGTACTAAACTTAGTGGAATATTTTGAGCTATAATAAAACTACTAGCTCTATTAATGTATTTATTTTAATACTTAAGCTGGCTATTATAGCTGTTTCGGAGCTAGCTACTAATTCTACCGGAACTAATCAATGACTACTCTTTTTCTTTTCCAAAATAAAAACCCCTTTTTGAAACCCCAACCATAGTGTCCTACAAAAATGGTTAATTCAGTTTATAACGTTTTGTAATTGTTTTTACGCAGCGAAGATTACCGCGGAAATGCTTATTCTTAACAAAAACAAAATACAATTCCTTAAACCGACGCAGTTTCCTTGATAACTGTCGCAACACTAAAATGTATTTATGAAATTACCAAGTAATTAAACAGGAATTAAGATTGCAATACGAACTGACCTGTAATACCGCCAATAATGGTACTTATATTATTCCTTTTTTGTTCTATGTTGTTTTATATTTCATTATTTAGCTTGGGCGATACGCAGTAATTCTGTATTAACACATTTTGTCAGAAGGCGTTGAATTATAATATTACGTGATTGAGGGGACAAGCGTGCGTACCGCTGTTCGCTTTATGATATACTGCGATTGGATGCGATCTATCAGTGAGACTCGAATGCTTTGTTGCCATTCACAAAGGCAATATCCCGTTCGTAACTGGACCGACCTGTATATGACATTGTATACGATTTTGTGAGAATTTCAATAGGATCAGTCTGACCTACGTACCGACAAAATTTTATGATTATTATAATTACAATGGTCGAGCGCGGAGGCTGGATTAGTCCAAACATCTACATCGATCAGCAAGGTCTATTATCTTTAAAGTTTGCCGAGTAAACTTATCCTTCTGGCGAATTCCAGAAGTTCACTCAGCGAAGCTTTTATCAGATTTTCACGCGTTACAAAAATCCCTTCAAACAGAGAGTATCTGATTCTGCAGACGGCAGGACAACGCCAGAGACTGTGCTCGACTATTTTCTCCTCTTCTAAACGAAGGCGGCGCTCCTCTTTAGCGAGCCCTATTCTGTGTAGGTGTTTCCTAAACCCTGCATGGCTGGTAAGGATTGCGGTTAGAGCCTTGAGAGACTTTCTGTCAAGTTCTATAAGCTTCTCTGTTTTTGCTGGGCAACATAAATGCTCTCGTGTGAAATAGACCTGTGGAGTTACCCCAGGTTCGACACACTTCTTACACGGCCCAGCGAGTAACATGCGTTTTGGCAGTGATTACAGAACGAACCAATGTCAAATACAACCAATAAATTCTCGTGAGGAACATTCTTCAAGTCCTACCGCTAACCCTACGGCGTGTCCAGAGACATTTTGGGTTTGTCAATTAGCTTATCTAGGTGAGAATTCAATGATAGTGTCTTGCCAAGCAAATATTTTAGCTCCGTACAGAAGTGTAATTTACTTAGGAGGGTTGGTGAGATCACATCCTCCAGCATTTTTCTCCTAGTGAATGGAACGATCGCGGTTCTGCATGGGTTAATAGTTTTGCTCTGAGCCTCCGTTCCTCTAATCAATATGACTAAGGTGTCAGGATACGCTTGTGCTTCGATCCTAAGTGCTTCTGCAACCGCTATCAGGTCGTCTACAAGAAGTGACCATAGCAAAGGGAAATAGTTCTCCCCTGAAGACAGTCTCCGTGCCGCCTGTAACGTATAGTATGATCGTGAAGCGAGCTTGAGACCCACCTAATATTAAGCATATTGCAGACCTATTCCGCAATAATTGCTTCAATTCCCCTATCCAGCACTACTCTGGTCAGTGATGTCGGTTTTGCATTATTGAACGCTCCTTCTATATCCAGATGCAATCTCCTTGTTGTATAGGGATTCGGTTACCTTCACAACAATGTTGTATCGAGCTAATTTGGTGGGTTTGCCCGTCTAATGGGCATACTAGTATTGGTAAAGGGGGCTCAGTCTTAGATACTCCCTATGAATATATTATCCATTCACTACCTCTTCTAGCGTTTTAGAACGAAATATATGATACTAGTTTAAAATAATTTGATATAAGTCTTTGATTCTCCAACTTGGGTATGTATGTTACCCTAAACCAGCATCAAACAGTCGGTACATAACCGCACACCAGACTGGCCCCAAAGACTCGTACTAACATGGGTAATATTAATTCTTTGTGCTGCTGTAAGAGGGCTATAGTTCCAACTTCGACCACGGGATGTCGCTATGCGCATCATGACTGCTTACTCGTAAGAATAGAATCAGCTGTCGAGAAGTAAACAATCACCACGTGTTTAATAATTAGGGAAACAAAAGTTGTTTGCGGGCTCAGTGATTAAGAAAAAGGGTGTGATCTGTTATCTTAATCAAGCACGATGCACATTGACGAATCCTACCTAATGGTATGCTCTTGTGTCCAGAGGTTCATCGAAGAAAAGAAGTAGGTAACATTAAACAAATTTATTTACATCTTGTAAATCAAAATAAAGTTCTTTAAAATAACAAAATAACATATACATATCTCTAGGGTTCTTAAAGCGAAAAAAGGAAATAACATCAGAATTGCCAATATTTACAATGTCTCTGGTCGGAAATGCAATACAGAATATAACTCTGGCGTTTACATTGAAAGCATTACAAATGTAGATAAACTATTTAATATTTACACAGACTTTGTTTATGAGATAAGAAAACAAATAATCTAACATCGGTTTACGGGCTTTGTGCAAAGTTTAACTAGATTTTTATTCTTCGCTAAATAACGGAAAAGAAAACGCGTCGCGTTTTACGGACTTGTATGACTTCAAGGGTCCGGCAAACGGGTACACGGATTTGTACGTAAACGGGTATCGTTATCTTACAAAAGCCAGTTAAAACCAGACTATTGTGGGATAACGACGCTATCGCCCAAAAAAAACTTCGCAAAAACCAGAGAATACTGACGATTGCGTAGTGTGGCCGGGAATCCTTCTGCTCAGCTAAAAGACCGGGCATTACAAGGCAAAGCTATGAAATTTTAGAGGGTTTATATAACAGATTTCGAGTGTGTCGCGCTACTTTTTGTTACTGACGTATTTCGACCTTGTACGTGAAGTAGATTACGAGCACGCCATTGCATAAACCCCGCAATTATTGAACTTACATAATAAATATGCTAACGCTCAACATAAACAGTAACATAACCAAGGTACACTGCGCTCAAAATAGTCGGTTCTGTTCTTTGAAAAATTAATTAGTAAAATGAAATAAAAGTTTACAAATTTACACAAGATTTAATGACTATAAATTTAATGATTATAAAAGGTGAAAAATAAAATATAATTTTTACGTCTTTTCCAGATTTAACAGTCTTTAAATCTGACGGACTTTGATGGTCCGTAATAATTTATCTATAACCATTCGAAATTCCATCCCCTCCCTTGGATACGAAGTTCAATTTTGCAGATACGGAATTGCCAGGTGTCGTGTAATAAAATGTGGTTACCATGTGAAAGTTGTTTTAAATTCATAAATTGCATATGATTAGCAATTTGGCTATCCAAATATGATACATTTACATAATTTGTATTTTAAGAAATATAATTTGAATCTCCGTTAGTAAAATTAGATTCTTTATCTATTGTTGACTGGATTTTTTTTAGCGAAGTTACTTTATGTCTCCATGTGTAGGACAAAGAAAGAAAATAAGCTAGGGGAATATAGAGGGAAGAGGTCACTAACACTGCTTCGCCTCGTAAAAATATGGAACTAAAATAGTTCAAACTATCAAATAAGGCACTTTCCAACTAAGGAAAACAAATATCATGACAATATACAGCCTGTCCACCTAGTGCGTGGCCGGAGGATAATTTTTTTCCTAAGCAATCTAGAGTTTACGCTGAACACGGTACAGGTTTGGTTTTTTAAATGAAACATCCTGTATATTATTACGACTTCAGATGCTTGTTTTCAATTCATGTCAACTTTCATCAATATTCACTATACGTATTTGCCTTAGTTTTTCAGATAATGGAATAATTTGTGATTTTTGTGAAATGCGACTGTTTCTTTAACGGCCGTTGCCGTAGACGCCTTACACACTAGGGTGGTGATTAAAATTTCATTCGATTGACTTTTTCTTGGAGTTTCAGGTAATATAAACTGGTACGTAGGCTTCCGCGGTCGTCAGTAACACTATACTCTTGACAGTGAGCATGTAGTAACAGCCCTGATGTCCCATAAGAGTGTGTACGAAAGGTAGGCAAAAGCTACAACGACGCGGTTCCAACCCGAAAACCAAGAGTAGTGAATACACGGAAAAGTTTTTTTGTATCAACTAGAGTCTACAAGATGGCCATCGAAATCGTTGCCATATCTGATTCATGCTATTTCAATTTTTTTTAATGGAACACTAGGTACATTTTTCCACGATCTGATAGAGAAACTATTACAACTGTTATAGATTTTTTTAATAAATATTTCCCTATACTCAAAACGTTTCATTCTTTAGTAAATTAAATATGAAGCTGTAAGACAATTTTTTGCTAAAATGTTAAAGTGCTGCGGCGAAATACCGTAAACTTTTGCTTTTCTAAAAATGTTCATTAAAAATTAATACAATTCTATCACCTGCGTATAAAGGACAATATAAAAAGGTTTATCTTGGAAACTGCAGCACGGCCTTTGCAGTGTGAGCCGGACAGTTCTTACTGGTACCAAATAGCATCGAGATTAACATCAAGAACGCCAAGAGTTGGTAGAACACGGTTTTCTAATAATGCTAAATATCTAATAGCAGTTAGATTACCGTCAATGTTGAAAGGACCTATTATTAGAGTTGGCCACGCGCGCCAACGGGCAGCGGCGTTGTTTTGATTAGGTCTCGGGTTCCACTAGGGCTATTGTGTGTAGATGTTTGCTGTCGTAAATACTTTCGCGTAGTTGTTAAATAAAAATAAAATAATGCGTGCTCAAACACTTACCATTTTAAGAGTCCTCCGTGAAATCGCAAAGTGAATAATGTCTGTTAAATATCTGCAACATTAGATATGTTTCAACAGTTGCTTCGACAGACCGAGTGCGGCGCGAGGAAAAAATGTGTTTATATGCAGAGAACGAATGTTCTACATCTAGTGACGTTATATTTGCGTAATTAAAATACTCTTTGAAACAACTTTACGGTTCTGTTGACACATCTTCACAAATGTGTCTTAATGTGCCAAAATCAGAATCTTTCTCTAAAACACTTTCAAATTTTTCTAGAACACAAGCGTTTTTTGCGCATAGCTGTGCGTGAACATGTTGCACTATTTGCACAGATTCCACTAACGACACCGAAGGATCTTGTAACTCTTCTATTGCCTCCGCTAGTCCGAAGTAATTGTTGTGAATAATTTTTAAATCCGTTTTAACCCAACCATCTTGAAATTTCGATTGGCTTTTCTTGATAGCGGCAGCTTCCTTTGGATCGAATTGTAAAACCACGTTCTTAATATTCTCATAATATTTATGATAATAAAATGCAGCATCTAACCAAGTTCCCCAACGTGTAAGAATAGGTTCTGGTGGCTCAGGTATACGGGAGCACAGTCTGTGAAATTCGCGAATACGTTTCGGGGATTTGACAAGCACTGCTTTTGTATGCGCTATTAAAACGTCTACCTCAGGATAATATTTTCTGATACCATCTGCCACAAGATTGAGACCATGAATTTTACACGTAATGTGACATTACGTTAGTGGAATCTGTGCAAATAGTGCAACATGTTTACGTACAGCTATGCGCTATAGAAGACGCAAAAAATGTCTGTGTTTTAGAAAAATTTGAAAGTGTTTTAGAGAAAGATTCTGATTTTGGCACATTAAGACACATTTGTGAAGGTGCGTCAACAGAACCGTTAAGTTGTTTCAAAGAATATTTAGTTACGCAAATATAACGTCACTAGATGTAGAACGTTCGTTCTCTGCATAGAAACGCATTTTTTCCGCGCGCCGCACTCGGTCTGTCGAAACATCTGTTGAAACATATCTAATGTTGCAGATATTTAACAGACATTATACACTTTGCGATTTCACAGAGGACTCTTAAAATGGTAAGTGTTTGAGCACGCATTATTTTATTTTTATTCAACAACTACGCGAAAGTATCTACGACAGCAAACATCTACACACAATAGCTGTAGTGGAAGCCGAGACCTAATCGAAACAACGCCGCTGCCTGTTGGCGCGCGTGGCCAACTCTACTTATTATGCTATTCCTTAAAATACTAACCTATATGTTTAACTTTTGATATTGCGTTTATCCTTGAAGAGTAAGATGTTGATTTGTTTATAACCAGCATATTAAGTTGAATGGATTGTGTCGACGGTGTAAACAGGATGGCGATTCGTCTGTAAACAATATGTTTTCCACAAAAATTTCACGCTTGTCAATTTTCATCATTATATTCTAACAAAATACAATTCCTTTTGCCTTGCCATGTGTTTGCACTTTATAACATCAATAACAGTGTTTTCTTCGTAATTCTCAAACCTCCTGACGTTCTCTTTGCTCACCAGCTATCGATATTGTATTCGTAATCTTAACACATTTCTGGTAATTAGCTACGCATACAGTGCTTTCAAATTTCTGTAAAATGCTTAAAAGCGTTAATACTGGAGGAACTGATCTCTTCTCAAAAGAAAAAACAAAGCGATCAACTACTTCTTGTGCGTTACATCCTGAGTAGTACCATTAAATTGTTTGAACATTTTCTTTATTCGAATGTACAAACATTTTAGAATAAAAATAAACCAATAGCAAGATCTTGATAGAATCGTATTCAAAGAACATTTAGCTCATTACCGCTGTGGAAGAATAGAATTATCAAGTGTAGCACAACACAAACGAAACCGGGCATAATATTAGATTAGAAAACTTCAAATTAACTAAGAACGAAACGTTGCTGCCAGAATTAGACGCCTACGAGACCATTTATATCAAAAAGAATAGAAATCTATTAAACAGGAAACAGGTTCACTTAGCCACTCAGCTTTCGCGTTTACGTTTTGCACTACAGACAAGAACCCTTCCTTTTAGTTTCGTATATTCCGTATGTTTTAGGGTATACAGGCGGTAAAAGTAGGTACCTGTAAATATGTTTCAGAGGAAGGATAGGACAAGGCATGTTAGAACTAAAATCTTTTCCTCACATCATTCGGTCGTACCGTTGATGATGGGAATTCACGAATTCTCGAAACTGTTGTTCTGAATAATCCAATAACTTGTTTGGTAAGGAGTGTGCCGATTACCAAACTACCCCACAGTCCTTGGTATCATTATTTTAAAATTATGAGTAATGAAATAAAATGAAATTAAATAGAATATACATAGATCGAGATTAAGAAGCGAAGTACACCCTACCACTATCAGGCTAACACTGCGAAGATTTAAGTTATGTCGTGCCGATACACCGACTCCTCCTACAACGATCATATAAGCGACAATTATGCTAGAAGTTTAACGTGGTAATAGGTGGTAATATTCCCAATATTAAGGTCGATCCGTATGGGTAGTGTATAAATAACGAATTATTTGTGCAGACGTCAGTTCGCTGGCTGCAGTTTAACACGATCATGAAAATATATTGCATAGATACGTTTGAGAAACCGAAATGGATCTTAGTGAAATCCGGTTTATGGCCGGTATTAGTACATACAAGAATAGACAAAATAAAATTATTTCTCAACTTAATTTTCGATATAAGTATTTTCGTTATTGTTATTTATAACATTGTAAGAGCCGTAAAATTAAAAGATATGAAATTGTTAAATAAATCTACGTGCATTCTAATACCTATGATAAATTATTCGGCAAAGTCGTGGACGTTACTATCAAATAAAAAGTGTTTCTATTCTATACTGGCGGATTTGACATCTGAGATATTCAACGGACATAACGAAAAATTAAATGAACATATACAATTAATATATCGAATCTCTAGAATTCTTTTTAGGTACTTTGTCCTAGCATTAGTTGCATACTTATCTGTCGGAAGTTTTTTACCGATTATAATAAATATCGGATTAATAATACCATCACCTTTCGAAGGCGGACTACTAGATACCTATTATCGAATTTATCATTTTTTCGCTACGGCTTACATGGCATTTAATACAGTCGGCTTTGATGTGCTGTATTTGACATTCATGAGTCTTTGTGTTGCACAGTTAAACATACTGAAGGAACGTTTGGAAAACGTACTCCACGAAGTATCGCAGTGTGATGCAGAGGAGGAACCTTTGAATTATGGAATACAGGACATACTGAAAGAATGTGTAGTATTACATCAAATGATTAATCAGTACTTATTTTCGTCATTATAGGCTACCGTATATTGCTATATTCTTAATTTTAGATTTGTGAAGAAACTCAGCACTCTTCTCTCATTCCCACTGTTTATACAATATTCCTGTGGATGTTTTATCATCTGCAATACCGTACTACAACTAACACTACTGGTAAGTTCTAAGTAACACGATTATTTTAAGAACTATACGCAATTCTATTGAACTAAATTATTGGTTTATCTTTCGAATTCGACACTAAGACAATGGAAGGTGTATTAAAAATTTTGAAAAATTGGTATGGTATATATTTTCTTCTTCATATACTGATTTCAAATACGTTGAATCCTGCTTATTGTAATCACTTTGAGACCTGGAGGATTTGATAACAATAACCGAATGATGACTAGCCGGCGAAAATGCAAATGTACACAAATAATTTAAATTTAAACTTACTAACAGAATTTACGTTAAGGTCAACAAGCTATTGGTTAATAAAATATAAAGAAATATTCTACACGAATATGACCTTGCAAAGACTGTCTCACTCGATTTTAATTTTTATTGGGGTGGGATGGCCACATGGTGCCAAAACCTTTTCCGCCTTTTCTCCATATTTTAACTTGCTGTTTAGTCTAAGTGGCAAAAATAGGTACTTGTATATATTTTTTCTTGAAGAGTAGGGATAGAGCGGGTTTGTTAGATTTAATATATGTTCTCTCACATCAAGCAGTACGCGGCTGAAGATGAAGACCCACGTGTCTTCGAAACGGCCTTTCCGAGTTAATTAATTATTTGTATGGTGCGGAGTGTGCCGAGAATATTGTTGTTTGCCATGATATATAAGATGTTCTATTTAAAAAAAGTATGTTATACCAACTATTACGCCCATCTCATTAGCAATTCAGTACCAAATAGGTATACGTATATTAGGTCCTTTTATGATTAATCTAGATGCCAAGCATCACATCTGTCTAGTGCGCGCTGCAGGAGAAATAGCAATTTCTCTAAATGTCGATTTTATAACTATGAAACCTTTAGGTAATCATATATTACATGTTCCATTTAAAGGAATATAGCTTTGGGTGGTTACGAACTTATGAGACGCTTTGTAGGTTTCAATGTAATTTTAAACTATGTCCATAATGAGATCTCATAATAAGAAAAATACTGTTTTGAAAAATCTGTATTCATAAAGGTATGAATATATAATCTGCTGAACCCGCGGGGACGACTTAACTTGTATATGAACTTCCACTACTGCTTTTTTGTGGTAGTTTTTTTGTTTTTAGTAGTTATAACAGTATCTCCACTTAAAAGCTCTTAGAGTGACACTTTGATTTACACTGTATATTTAGACCTTTATTTGACGCACTTTGTTAGAGTTTGCAATATTCGCCTGTTTGAATTTGCAATCTGTAGCGCTTATCGTATAAGAATTCTATGCCAATTGCAATATTTTATTTGATTCTGACATTTGTTTAAACCAACTTTATTGCCACTTAAATCAGGTTTTATTTCTTACAGAGAGAATCAGGATCTACTAATATATTGGTTATGTGTGGCTATTCATGTGTTACGCTTGGGCAAATGGCAACCTTCCATTTTCTTGGAAATGAAATTATTTTTAAGGTATGACATACATAATATGATATAACGCACAATAATAAGCTTCTCCGAATTCCAATATCTTTCAGGTGCGCTAAACTTGTGTTTTTCTGTTGGGGACATTTCAATTAACCACCGCTATTTTCCAAACGTGATAACCAAATTTGTATGTGCACACTAGTTCGCTCCCGCGGTCAGATAACCCTGCTATTCCTATGCTAATTCACTCCGATTACCGTAGGTCAGTTCGCTCCTGTTAATTATGAAGTTCAAGGAATATGAGCACAAAAAATGTATATAACAATTTATATAGGCATATGGCAAAAATTTATGTTAATATATACAGTGTCATCCATAAAGTACACACCATATGGAAAACTTCTTTATTACGAGTTTTTGGAAAAAAAGTTATTCTTGACAAAAGTTTGTGCATCCTCTAAAATTAAACATGTACCAAAAAAATATGGAAAATTTCTAATATTACACGAGGTACGTCTGAAAACTTGATTATTTTCCCAGAGTAAAGCACCCTTATGTTATAAAATATTGAAAAATGCTATTTGCTATTCGTTTAGCGTTAGAAACTATATCAAAATTTAAAGTCACGGCCACCTAAGTCAAATTTTATTATTTTACCTATTTCGTCTTCAAAACAAAATTTGTTTAAAATGATAAATAAACGACATTACGTAAATAACGTTTCATTTAAAAAGTCGATAATATTACAAATGTTAACTCAATTCAATTTCTTACAAAATGTGACAAACTTTAAAATATGTTGGTGCAAAGTTCTTTTTATTTTTGTTGACACCTAAAATTGCTCGTAATAAGAAAATACCGCTTGATACCTAGTGGTAAAAAAATTAACAATTTGTCGTTACAAATTTATTACATTTGTTTTGTGGAAGTCCTTCTGCCCAAAATAGTCTTTTTGAAAGTTGGTTTTGACAACAAATAAATATTTGAAAAAAGATACTCGTATTTGATAAACATGTATTTCGTACTACCGTACAAAAAATCCATAAAAGAAATAAATTTAAAGCTTTTAAAACAAAATTCATGAATACTTTAAAGGAGAGAGATTTTATCCCAAGATTTGAGCTCTCATGGACTGCTTAACGCAAGGTGGCGTTGCGCCTAAGCGCTACGGAATCTACCGTAATGGTATTTATTTACCTATGTTAAAAAGTGTTGTACTTTGACAATTAAACTACATTTAGTTCTATTTATTAACGAGGCGAAGCTGTGTTGTTGACTTCTTCCCTTCAATGTCCCCTAGTTTGATTTTTCTTCTTTGTTTTGCACATGGAGACTAGAAGTATCTTTGTTTAAAGAAAAGACTAGTAAACAACAAATAACGTTAGCAACAAAATTTACGGAAATTCTAGTTATATTTCTTTCTATAAAAATTATGTGATCGTATCGTATTTGCATAGGCATACTGCTATTCATATGCAGTTATGAAATTGAAGTCGTTTTCATGGTAACCATCTTCGTATCGTTATATCTTTGGACAGCATCGCCATGGAAGCGAAAGGAATTTTCAATGGATTTTAAGTAGCCAAAAATGTTTTATAGTATTCAGATAGTAAACTGAGCCTCTGAATTATAAAAACGAATGGAGAGACATAAATAAATTTCGATGAGAAGGTAATTTCAAAATTCATCGATAATTTTATTCATATTTCAAGTAAATATTATATTATTTTTAATAAAAAAATTTAAGACCTTCAATAAATAAATCCATTTCGACATTATAAATTAAACATTGTAATCTACGGAGCAAATTCTGAAGAGGTAGACACTTGGTTGTAAATCAGATGCTGCTACGAGCAAAAAATAGACTGCTGCTCTGCGAAGATTACCAGTGTGTAAGTACCGAAATTCAATATTTGGCCAACTAATAAAAAAATCGAAGAGAAAATTCAATTTAATAAATTAATTTTAAAATTTCAAATAAATAAATTTAAATTTAACTGGGAGTAGGTATAATAATGGTCTAAATTCTCACAAAACTCCTTTAATAAATCGAATTTTGTGAGAATTTAGACCATTATTATTAAAGCTGGTCACGAGCGGTACCGCGCAGTAGCGTAGAGTCGACCAGGCCTCGCGTTCCACTAGAGTTATTCTGCTAATAGAGATGTTTGCTGCCGCAAATAATTTCCCTCATCTTTTAAATAAAAATTAAATAACACGTGCTCAAACACTTACCATTTTAAGAGTCCTCCGTGAAATCACAAAGTGAATAATGTCTGTTAAATATCTGCAACATTAGATATGTTTCAACTGTTGTTTCGGCAAAACTAGTACGGCATGAGGAAAAAATGCGTTTATATGCAGAGAACGAACGTTCTACATCTAGTGACGTAATATTTGCGTAAGTAAAATAATCTTTCAAATAACTCAACGATTCTGTTGACGCACCTTCACAAATGTGTCTTAATGTGCCAAAATCAGAATTTTTCTCAAAAACATTTTCAAATTTTTCTAGAACAGAAACATTTTTTGCGTCTTCCATCGCGCATAGCTGTGCGTGAACATGTTGCACTATTTGTAGAGATTCTTCTAACGGCACCGCAGGATTTTGTAATTTTTCTATTGCATATGCTAGCCCGAAGTAATTGTCGCGAATGATTTTTAAATCCATTTTAACCTGACTATCTTGAAATTTCGACTGGCTTTTCTGGATAGCGGCAACTTCCTTTGTATCGAATTGTAAAACCACGTTCTTAATATTGTCAAAATATTTATGATAATAAAACGCGGCCTACAACCATGTTCCCCAACGAGTTAGAATAGGTTCTGGTGGCTCTGGTATACGGGGGCACAGTCTATGAAATTCGCGAATACGTTTCGGTGATTTGACAAATACTGCTTTGGTATGCGCTATTAAAGCGTCTACCTCAGGATAACATTTTCTGATACTATCCGCCACAAGATTGAGAGCATGAATTGTACACGTAATGTGTAACAAATTAGCAGAATGGTTTTTAAGAGACCGGCCTACAGAAAGCATGTTTGCAGCACCATCACTCACTAACATCAAGAGTCGATTTGTTGAAAGTTCAAACTTGTCCAATGTATTTAACACTAACTTTGAAATTACTTCGGCAGTACACTGTTGTATTCGTTTGGAGAGTAATAGAATTGAAGGTGCCGATTGATGAGGTTCCAATTTGCGTGCCATTACATTAAGAACAGAATGTTTCTTCCGATCTGTTGTTTCGTCGACACATAACCACAATTTTTGATCTTTCAACTCTGATTTTATTTTTTGTTCAATATGTTCGCGCGCAGATGGCACAATTCTTCGTAACGATGTTCGACTTGGCAATTTGCACTCCGAATAGTTATTCCCAAAGCAGATAAATGGTTCCTTGTCTAGTAAATTAAACGGTATATTACATGCGATAAACGTAACGCATAAATTAAATATAAATTTTTCATTGTCTCGTGCGCAATTTCTTTTTGAGACATGCTTTTCACTATTTACGTGTCGTAGACAATGTTGTCTGGACCAACACATAAACGGGTTTTTACAGATTACACATTTAATTTTAGCACCTTCATATATTAAGTCTGGAATTTCTGCAATAAATTTTCGAAGTTTGTCCGACCGCGGTCGTTTTGCTGACGAAATCATAATTTTTCTAGGACAGATAAACAATTGCGCAAATGACCGGCAGCGAAAATGTCTGTACTGCTCCGCAGACGAAGTAATACTACCGTTCCTCTCAGTCCGAACTGATTCTACGCCGATGCGCGGTACCGCTCGTGGCCAGCGTTAATTATTATACCTACTCCCGGTTACGAATTACTCACACAGAGTCACCTTAGATTGTTTAAATTTAAATTTAAATAGCTGTCGGATAGGGATTATTATAAGTTCTTTGTCTCAAAATTAATACTCTGTTCAAAAGAAATATAATTATTCTGAATTCTAAATAAAAACCTACTGTCTCATTCGAAACGTTAAAAATTGTTTCATTTTCTCATTTAATTTCGACAAAGAATTCAGCAAAAAATTGGTAAAAATAATTAAATAGATCCCACAAAACGTAGTCATTATTCAATAACGTTAACCCTGAGATTCATTCAATTCATTTAATTCTTAAATTTAAAAACAACATTTATCATTACACTACACGCGTGAGTGTTTTCTTAGGCCTGTCATAATGTGAAGAAAGTGCCTATACTCGGTTTGCCCAACAAATGCAGTAGCAACGCCGCATATACACACGTCATGATCGAAAAGCCCAACATACATACTATAAATTATGAAAGTTTTGATTGAACATATGATACCTGTCATTAACGAAATTACCTAACCTTTAATATTTCTCAAAGTAAAAATGTTTTTCATCCACAATTGATAAATATGTAGAATTAGAATAAATAGTGCCTTCCAAACTGTTTCTAATAGTAAAAAGTCAAACTGAATTGAACTGACAGTGGTTGCCAATGAAATTCCATCAAAGTTGTTGTATGATTGTTATATTTCTATTATTCGAAAATACGGAATTAATGTAAACAAATAAAGGAAGAAGGACAAAAGATTTTAAGTTATATCCTTATGTAATTTCATTTTTAAGCACATTTTTTCAACTATTATGTATTTTGTATAATTAAAGACCTCCTGCGCTCATTTAAATAAATATAATCTAAAAAGATCGTATACTTGGCCCAAGCTACTGAAGATAAGAAGCTACAATTGTGCTTTAAAAAACTGTTTGTAAACATAATTCTTGGAATTGAAGGTGCGAACACTTTAACAATCCAAAAGCTCAAGCATCTCTATCATCCATCTTTATTTCTCTAGGCTTCTATAGTTTCCTTTTCCTTAAGCTATTTAGAATTATACAGAATATTTGATAGGAAATAGAAGAAAAATGTAGAACTATGTGATGGTAAAAGATGCCAAATGTTATGCATATACAATGACCGTAAATCTAAATAAAGAATATCAATAACAGTTCTTAAAATTTATTAAATACACATAATTTATAAAATTATACATACATTATTCTAGCTAAAATAATTACAGAGGTATACAATGAGAACATGACACATTAAAAAAAACATTCCCTTGTTGAACTATTCATATTCATCAGAAGAAGATGATGTACCACTGTTAGTTATTATTAATGGTTCTGTATGAATGTCTATTAGATTATCTTTATTTCCATAGTTTTTTCTCCGTTTTAATAACATGTTTGATAGCATTTGTCCAATTTTCGCCAGAAATGATATTAATACCCTCTTGGAGTAAGGTTTTTACATCTGCCTACTTAAAAGTTGTATTGCGTCTAAAGACATATCCTTTCACTTGAGCCCATATGAATTCTATCGGTTTTAGTTCACAGTGGTATGGTGGAAGTCTTAAAACTGCTCTTTTGGTTTTCTCTATTATTTCGTCAACTGCGTATCTTACAGGATTAGCTATATTTTCTTTAATTAACGATAGCAATTCTGCTTTGACCATGTCTCCACCATACTGAATATTATTTTTTGCCAACCACACTTGTATTTCAGCTTTACGGTTGCTTGCATTTGGCGGCTTATTTAACCTTCGACTGTGGTAAGGAGCATTGTCTGACACAATAACTGCATTTTCTTTTAAATTTGGAAGTACATGTTGTAACCATTCCTCAGATTTCTGTGCATCCATATCTTCATGATAATCTCCTGTCTTTTTGAATTCAAATAGAAGCAATCTATTTTCTACAAATCCTTCGTTTGAGCCGATGTCTGCTACAATTAATCTTTTGCCCTTGCCTGAAGGATTCATGAGTCCGATTGACAAACCTTCCACAAATGCCTGCCTAGCACTACTAATTGATTGGTCTGTCCACACTTTGCTTACTGTGTGTCCAGCATTTACCAATGTGTCATCCAAATAATATATTGCTTCATTCTTACGATATTCCATTATTTGATGCAGGTACTTCCTTCTCCAATTAATAATTTCATCTAGTATACTATTTTGATTCATCTTCTGATAACTACAAATATTAACTTTTTATGAGCACACATGTGAATTAAATATTTGTATTTTAACTTACCGAAAGTTTAATTCCTTCAATAATGATCGAAGAGTTGCCATTTTAAAGTTTGGAAAATCTTCTTGTTCATTTACTACTGCAACCACTTTTTTAATAGTTGGAGGTTCGTTTTAAAAAAAAAAATGAATGGACAATTCTTCGGATGCTATTTTTGTTTCTTCGTCCACATTATCGAAAACAGACCTTTTTCGCTGGAATTTTTTCGGTGGTTGAAAGTTGTGTTGGGTGGTATATTCTTTTAAAACATTATACACACTACGTTCTTCAATTCCTAAAAAAATAAACCACTAATTTATGGTTTTTATTAAGAAGTATTTTGGTATACCTGCTACTGTTGCAATGATAGCAACACTTCTGACTTTGGATGTTCAAGGTTGTTCTTCGCACATTTTGAATATATTTAAAACCCTCTCCTTGTCTTCTACCGTAAAATGTTTTGCAACCCTCTTCGTAGAAGGCGAATTTTATAAAAGCTATGTATAAATGATTTTTAAGAAAATCTGATTTATAAAATATAAAGGAAAAGAAGTACAATAAAAAATAAGAAAACAGCAAGAAAATAACTAAACAACACAAGAAGATAGACCCCAAATGACAATTTTGCCTATTGTAGACGACCGCGCCGATCAACCAATGAGATGCGTCATTGGAGGTATGACGTGACATGACGTTTTTGATGTCCATTGTTGCTACTGCATCTTTTGGGCAAACCGAGTATAGTAACAATAACCAAAAATTAATGGTACTAGGAAAGTTTTGCAATACAGCTTTGTTTATTTAATTTTTTCAAAATAATTTCCACCACATTCAACACATCTCTCCATCCTTCGAAACCAATCCTTAAACCAGATATTCCAAGTTTCACTAGGGATCAAGGCACACTTGTTGTCCCAAGCTCTCAGAAGGGCCTCATCACTGGAAAACCGCTTCCCCTTTAGCTTCATTTCCGCATGCGGGAACATTGCAAAGTCGCAGAGAGCAAGGTCTGGGCTGGCACCATGTCACACGTTGTGTCATCTGCTCTTCAGTCAGGCTATGCGGCACCCAGAGACAACAAAGTTTCCTCACGTGTAAATGATCATGCAGAATGAAATTAATTGCTGGTGCATTTAGGCCTAAGGTATCCTCAATCAGCTGGTAGGTCACTCGGCTGTCTTCGTCAAGCATTTTCCTCACAACAGTAACGTTTACACATTTAGTATCTTTAGCGAAACAAAAGTTTATAGTATTTTGTCACGGAAAATGTTTTTAAACGAGAAATATTTGCATAGCTTGATATTTAATTTAGTAAGGAAGGCTTTTTACTGTTGACCTTCAACGCGGTACTTAAGTTCTATCATTTTTCAGCCATCTGGAAGCATACGTTCGTGGTAGCTGTCATTAAGCCAGGCAAGGACCTTTTATTCCCTCAGAAATCCCGCCCTATCAGCCTTCTCTCAGATCTTTCGAAACTACTACAAGCGATCATCCCGAGCAGGCTGAAGAATGATCCACGTGGCACCGAACCTTATCCCGACGAGCAATTCGGTTTTCGCGCCGTTCTCTCGGCAGACTTCCAGTTGCTGGGTCTTTTTGAATTTATTCGTGATGCATTCGAGCGTAGAAACACAATTGGAGCGTGGAAATACAGTTGTTCTTAGACATCTCTAGGGCATTCGGTACTGCCTGGCACCATGATCTATTGCAGAAGATAGAAGCAATTCGTGTTGGTAGAAATCTCGTCATCTGTTGCAAACATTTCTTAAGGGGAGAACTTTCTTCTTCAGGAACGACCGGACCTTGTCTCTAAAAAACTCATTCGAGCCGCGGTGCCACAAGGTTCCTTGTTGGCACCAGAATTCTTCAAATTATGCACGAGCAACATTCCTCGTTGTCCCTAAGTCCAAGTGTCTATATATGCGGACAATAAAGCGATTTATACTGCTAGCAGAGCCGAGAACCTAATTTTTGACACCTACAGGATGCGTTGAACAGACTAGTCGAGTGGTTGTCAAGATGTCGATTTTCCGTGAATGGTGACAAAAGCGTGGCGATGAGGTTCATGATAAAAAGGAGATTACCTCCTAAAAGGCTGGAGATAGAAGGTATAGAGACCTCGTGAAACTCTTCTACAGGGCACCTTGGTTTTTCTTTGGATTAGAGGCTGACTTGGAAAAGGCATATAGACCATGTCAAAGAAAAATCCTTTCACGCCAGGAACACACTGATAGTTTTGTTGGCAAGGGGCTCCCCACTAGATCTAGAAACTAAATTAATAATTTACATTGCGTGCCTAAGACCTATACTAACATTCGGAGTACTTGAGTAACAGCCGCGGTCAGCAACTTATGTAAACTGGAGGTCTTTCACAATAAGATTCTCAGAATTATTGCCAGAGCTCCGTGGCTTGTCCAGAACGTGCAACTCCGAGAGAATCTCCAGACAACATCGCTGCGCGAACATCTAAGCGAATTAGCCAAAGGCACACTGGAAACGGCGAGTAACTCTTCCTACACACTGCTGGTACGCATAGTAGGATAGTGCCGCATAGTGAGGAGCTTATGGATCGTGCACCATATTAAAGCAAAGTGGTCCAGATAAGTGATAGAATCTCTTAGACTAGAAGACGATCTCTCTGTAGAAGAATTGCATTCCTTTCGATGATATGTATTAAATAAAAAACTCTCAATCAGACAGAAAGAACACAATCGGTCCCTAAGAGCTAAGGTAGCTTAAATGCCTCGGTCTAGCTTTAGAAAAGAGGAGTAGATTGACGCTCCCCACTAAGGAAGGACGCATTTTAGACACAGGAAGATGTTTACAACAAAGATTCTAGAAGAGCTCCTTTATTAGACTTTTTTTAAAATATGTAGGGTATTCCATTAAAGAAAACATGAATCAGACTTGGCAACAATATCGATAACCTTCTCGTACAATCTGGTTGATATAAAAAATCTTCGACGTCTTGCCGAAAACTCGTAGAAATGCTCAATCGAATCAAATTTGAATTACCGCTCTAGCGTGTAAGGTGTTTAAGATATCGGTGGTTAAGTGGCATTGCGCAAAAATCTCAAATTATGTGAATTATTTCAAAACTAAGGTAATAATAATAATAATAATAATAATGATGTTTATTGTCCAACAGGTAAACCCAATTACAGGACAAATATACACATTGTGAACACAATACATATTGATTTAAAAACATGACATAACTATACAAATAACTATTGTTTCTTGTATCATGGCGCCAACTCTCCGGTGAAAATATCACTAAATATCTTCTCAGCGTTCCTGATCATGTGATAGATTGGCGACCGCAAACGAAGATTGGTCCTCGGTGTCGGCATAGTAAAGGTTGGAGCATAACGAGATGCTATTCGAGGTACGTTGAATCCTATGTGGGAGACCAGCTGCATACAGTCGATCCTATCATTTAATAATTTGTGTAAAAATCGGGCGCTATGGTAATCACGACGGGATGACAATGAACGAAATTGATGCGATTCGAGAAGGGTGTTGTAAGAAGTATGCCAAGGCGGATATTCGCCATTAACTTTGAACGACAAGAATTTGAGGAATCGACGCTGAACACGTTCAATTGGAGCTTGATGGGACATATAGAAAGGATACCAAACAATAGAGGCATACTCCAATTTCGAGAGTACAAATGCAAAATAAAGTGATTTTAGCACTAGTGCGTCATTGAAGTATTTGGACGTTCTCATAAGAAAACCCATCATTTTAGAGGCAGATGAACAAATTTGTTCAATATGTATGTTAAACGATAAAGTTGGATCAAAAGTGACACCTAGATCTTTAAGATTGGTAATCTTGTCGATGGAAATATCGTTGATTTGATAAGTGGAGATATATGGATTTGTTTTTCTCGTGAAGCACATAAAATTACATTTACTAGAATTTAATGTCAGTGTATTGGATTTTGACCACTCGGTCAGTATATTAATGCTCGTCTGAAGACTTTCGACATCTTGTTGACAGTTAATATTACAAAACAGTTTAACATCGTCGGCATAAGCGAGGACATGGCAAGATAAGGATGTTAAGAGGTCGTTTATGTATAGAATGAACATCAATGGACCAAGATTGGATCCTTGTGAGATACCGCTGCTAGATACAAATTCAAACGAATTAAATCCATTATAAAATACATAGTTAGTTCTTTTTACCAAGTAAGATTTAATTAACAAGGAGAAGTTGGGAGCTAAACCAAACGAGTCCAGTTTATATAGATAAGGTAGATGGGCATAGGAAATATTGAAGAAAGTTAACATAATTGGAGAGATGTATCTAAAAACGCAAAAATATATCGAGTGTTCTATTTAAGAAACCAAGCTTTTATCGTGCGCAGTGCAAGCTGAACATCCTGTGTACATGAGTATAATTTTATGATGTGCAACACTTGTCTAAGAATATTTTTTCTCTAAACTGTTAAGAAAGGATTTATCTTTCGACCACACATTACAAAGTTTTCTGAAAATCATCTTCATAGCGAATTTACTTATGACTCTTTCGAAATAACGGATTATGAAATGACCGCGGGAGCGATTTAATATCAGCTGCATGAAGCAGCGACTGTTCCTCGGGTAAATCGCGTAATCCTACATCGATAGATTTTGATTGAATGATTTTACAGTTACAATCCTTTTAATAACATTGCAACCTAATATTAATTATTTACGAATTGTAACCAGTATACGACCTCGTAACTTTCTTCCCTGTCAATTTTTAAAATACAAATATTGATTTCGGCGAATGTTCAGTTTATACCATATATTTCCGTTTTAGAGCGATAAAATTATAGAATCATGTTATAATTCAAGCTGGTACGAATTGGATATTAGCGCACGAAGAATATTACTTATCTTAATGGAAAGAGCCAAGAAACCGCTAATAGTGCAGTTGTACAAATTAATATTTATCTCCTTGGATTCGTTGGTAATGGTAAGTAAAAAAGATATTCGATATCGATTACCATGATTCACCTCTGCTACTCTTTCTAGATATTTAGGTGGGCCTACTCAGTATATGCTCTTATTACAGCCCGATATGAATAAAAAAAAATTGATTAATCTCCAAATAATGAAAAAATGAAATATAGGAAACATATTGGTATTGTTAAGATATTTTCTAGATTTTGTAAACGTATGCACATTTGCCTTTTATATTAAAGAAAAAATGCCGTAAAACCCTGTTGTTCCTTCGAATCATACTCGTTTGGTGAGAATAAAGTGTTTCTAATGATGGCCTTCATTAGTGGCAAAACATCAATTACTTAATATAAATTGCAATGGTATGCAATGTAAACAATAGTGTCCAAAGGCCGTTTGCCACCATAATAGTAGCTGTATATTAACGTAGTACA
The DNA here is from genome assembly GCA_029619315.2 of Dynastes maya. Lineage (NCBI taxonomy): Eukaryota > Metazoa > Arthropoda > Insecta > Coleoptera > Scarabaeidae > Dynastes > Dynastes maya. Next base: position 55,997,694 of record JAROYE020000003.1, on the reverse strand, counting down.
ATAGCAAATTGTATATGTTGGAAATATACAATAACAATATTTACTTTAGTGTTAAGCCATACTTGTGAATCTATCAGCATTGATTTATGTCTAGCAGACCGCGACCAACTTGGAAAATATCACCCAATACATCTCTCCGGCCCTTGGACAGCGAGGATATGTTGATGTAGGTACATGTGTGGATGAGAGTATCTAATTAAAGATACTTTAATCACTGGAAATGTTGTAATTAATTACTACGTCGACCTCTACAGAAGTGAGCAATGAACAATGCTCCACATTCTGCGAGGGTAGCCGGGAATAACTATTGGCTATCACACCAAGGGAAAATAATAGTAGTGATTCCCTTGGTGTGATAGCCACTTGTCGATCCCTGCTATCCTCGCAGAACGTGAGGCATTGTTCATTACTCACTTCTGTAGAGGTCGATATAGCAATTACTGTCTCATCATTTTCAGTAATTAGAGTGTCTGTAATTAGGTACTCTCATCCATACATGTAGCCACTAATTTTCACTAAGGTACATCAACGAGCCGTAAACGGCAAAATGCGCATCTATACATGGTGGATGTTAGTAGCTTACGTTATTATTAAGTTGATGTAGGCCACACTGGCTTAGCTACAACATTTGATAGCATTAACCACAATTTACTTTGCTAGGTAATGGTGTGTGCCCTTTGTCGGTGAGACTGATTTCTTCTATCATTTACAGGAGTTCTTATGTCTTCTACAATGGGTATTCATTTATTCAGTTCATCTCATCCGGGGGGTTCTAATAATGAACAACTATTACTCAAAATTGCTTTTAATTATCTGCTTGATAAACTGCAATATGAGTTCCTAACATACGCAGTCGACCTGAAGATCTACAATGTTATTAGTGCGCTAACCGATTGTGTTAAGTTGCAGACTTATCTCACCCTTGTTAGTGACTGATGTATTCTGGATATGCCATTCAGAAAACACCACAATCTTTAAATATTGGAAAATGTTTAGTAGTCTCTTATACCACACGCTCTAACATAATCATTTTCAATTTACACTATTCGATCTGTTGTCACCTCAAATTATATTCCAAAAAAATTTATATCTTATAGTTTTCGAGATATTTACAAAAATTTAAAAATCGTGCAAACCTTTTAGAGTTTCATCGAAATCTGAATTTTTGGCCTGAGGGTGTTCCCTTGCACCCTAAAATGCTTGCTTTATCCTTAACTTTATATATAAATCGTATGTATTAACTCAATTTGTTTGTAATTCATTTCGCGAGTAGCTATTTATATTTAAAGTTTTGAATCAACAGTTGAGAACAGGAATGTCGATATGTTTTGTTCGTTGTTGTCATGGCCACCAAACAATACTAACACCAGAAACCAATTGAATGAAATATACAAATGCAGGTGTCGCGTTTCACTGTAAATGTTTCTTTTACGTTCAACATTAGACATATGCATCATTATAAAAAAATCTTAGAAAGATATAAATTTTCTATACGCTGGAAACAGAAAAAAAATATATAGTGCCAATAAAGAAAATACGATTCTGGTGAATTTGGCAAAGTTTGGTGTTCAATACTGCACAGTTTGTATATTTCAAAGGCGCTTTAATGTCATATCCAGACGGATCCAAATGTGTAATTTAGTTTTGTAAAAATTTAGGTTAAAATGTATTTATAAATCAGCATTTAGGTGATTGAAAACAAAAATATAAATATCTCGAAATCTGCTAGAAATAGACATATGAAACCTGTATTACGTTGGTTTATTTCTAAACAAAGAAGCTAAAAATTAAACAAAATGCAGGATATTCTATTTAAAATAACAAAGTAGGTCCTTGGTTTGCTACTTATCGATCGCTCTGTACATCCAGAAATACATTTGAAAGATAGCTTATGGTGACCTTTATATTATTCGAAAGCTTTGATCTTCTACCACTTACACAATAAGCCCAATTCTGCAAATCCAGGATATTGGGATATCGTGTATATCGACAGGGATATCAATCCAAGGGTTTCAATATTTTAAAGTGTTGAAACTTACGTTGATTCTGTATCTTGATCCATATGTCGACATGAATGTTGAGATCCTGATTCGAATACTGACATTTAACGTGTATGTGTACTTTTGATAAAAATTGTAATTATGGTATAGATTCTTTGAAAATAACTGGTAGGGGAAAGTCGCTTATGATGGCATATCTAAATAAATATTGAAATATTTTTTTTTATTTACAACTTTTGACACAATTTTATAATGCACTAGTATTTGATACAACTTATATATTAATTTTTGGATGCAATACTGTAGAAATTTTCGGTATTTTTTTTAACAGATACGTTTTTTAAAAAACGTTATATATGCCATCATGGGCAGCAGGGTATCCTATGATGGCATACTTAGTTTTCCAAATAAAAAAACAAACATCGTTGAGAAGAAAAGTAAAACATATTTTAATTCTTACTCAAAAAGTAACCCAAACTAAAAAAACTTAAAAAACACATGAAACTTAATTTCTAAAGGTTAGAAAATTGAACTACAAAAAGTAAAAGGGTTTACTAACGACATATCTCGCAGACAAATTGTTTTCGTTTTTTATCGACACCAGTGCATTCGGTGTGACACTATGAACCACACTCCTGGTATCGGATCCACATCTCCTTTCCCGTCGATTGCGAGTAAAGCTCGTTGCGATATAGGCATCCTACATCTAACTGATTTTCATCTTCATCATCAGAGAGTCATTGTCACCATCACTGCTATGCCTTCTATTGTAATTTGCTTCTTGGCCCTTCTTGCAAATTTTTTCCTTCCTCTCTTTTCTGTTTTATCTACATAAGATCAGGTGTTGAATTTAAAACTTCCCACGTCTTCGCCTCTTTTTATTTTCGGGACTACTAGCAACAGGCAGCGGTGATAACTCAGTAATACTGCTGCCAATTCTTTTTATTAAAGAAGGTCCAGCCAAACTATCATCCGCTGCTGTTTTCTCACCATCTATTCGCTCATCCTCCATTAGTTGTTCTTTTTCGAAATTTTAATCTAAATTGAGTTTATCCTTCGTTAGTGATGAAGCAAACAATTCCATTTTTCAAAAACGTCTGGATCAAATGGAACTATGCTTGTTTTAGCGAAGGAATTTATTGCATGGACTTATGGATAGTGCACCACCTGGAAGTGTAGCATTCTGTCAAGAAAAGGGATGGATGACTAGTGAGTTTTTCCTTAAACGGCTTCATCATTTTGTACAATATGCCAAATCATCTATTAACAATAAAGTTCTTTTGCTGTTGGATGGCCATGGTAGTCATAAAAGTCTGGAGGTCCTAGAATTTGGAAAAGAATATGGGATTGTGTTATTTTGTTTTCCTGCGCATTGTACCCATCGCGTTTTTCTGGTCCTCCAGAAACCTATTATGATCAAAATATCCAAAAAATGGTTAAAACAACATCCAGGCAGAGTTGTCACAGATTTTCATCTAGCAAACCTGTTCAAAAATGCTTTTTTAAAGAATGCTAGCTATGCACTATCCATAAGTTCGGCCTTAACACACACTACCGTTAAATGTTTACCACGTTCAGCATTGCTGAGGGCCCTAACTTGTTTGCGTCCCTTAGTAGCAAATATTCTTTACGACTTTTTTTGCACAGTGTTCAATTCGGGCTCGTCGACGTTAAATATGTTTTCAAGTGCAAAGTTATTATATGCCTTGATATTATTTTTATTGAATGTCTGAGCACGAGCATGTGAAGTATTTTCTGGAATCCTCAAAGAAATTCTTGGATTTATTGATAAAAAGCCCTTAACCCATTTCTCCTCGACCATCTTTCTTTCCTTATTAAAAACATGCTTTAGGTTATTTTTTTCTGCTATGCCAGGCATCTTAGATCTTTTGTTGTTAAACCAAAAAACCTATCCATGTCCATAATATGATTAACTAATGCCTCTTCTATTTCAAGAGCCAGTACTGTTCTACGACCACCCAAGTCATCCTTTGTAGCATCGCCTTTCTTAAATCGTCGGCATAATGTTGTCGCAGGAACTCCAAATCTTTTTGGTGCCAATCTATTCTTTTTTCTTTGATTGCTTTTATAGCCTCTTGCATAGAAACCTCCTCCCATTCTTGTCTATTCTTTTAATCTGGCTCTTTATTGTGAAACATATCTGTAAGAAAAACGTACAGGTGGTTAGAATAGCTTTAAAACCATTTTTTTTTGATCCAAGACACTAAAACCGTTTAAAAATCTTAGTTCCTATGATGGCATACCTATGTCATTATGAAAAACAAGCATCATATGAATTTCGTAAGGATATTGTTAAACCGTAGCCAAAAATTAATAAAGCAACCTAACTTAAAAATAAATACCACAAAATACACACAACATTCAATAGTTATTCTACTGTACTCGCCTGAATGTTGTTTTTCCTCCACAAAAAAACATATATTATGTTGCACATTTATTTACAACTTAAAGTGGTCCCACGTGCGTTCGATTATTTGTTATTTGACGCAATAAAATGAATACGTTCAGAAATTCGAGTTATGCCATCATAGGCGCTACGCCATCATAATACATACTTCTAGTTGATTTTATTGTATTTTCTGGTAAATTGAATATTTTATTATGTTTTCCAAAATTCGAAGTATGTAAAGAAAGAACACGCAATATACACTAATTTTGACTATATTTCAGTAAGTTTAGCGTTACGTTATATTACCTAAAACAAATAAAGAGAAATGATAGCACCTATTACGACACCCGGTAAAAGGAATACAAACTATAATCCGTAGCAAATTCTATATCACAAGATAAATCACGTTTAAACATTTTAAAAACTACTCTATTGGAGATATCAGTTGTCTACACTTCAAATGCATCTTAGTTAAAATATCCTCTAGCATAAGAACCGTTTGTTTTCCTAATATTAAACTTTGCCCAAATTGCAATAAATTGGAAACTAATTACCGTTTGAATAGCATCCTAACATTTTCACAGGAAATTATGTATTAAAAATAGTTTAAAAATATGTTCTTAGCTTTCTACATATAGCATCCAGTAAGAGAAATGTAAACAAAAAATTACGTTACAATGATAACAGGAAATTAATTGTAATTGAAGGCAATAGAGAGAAAATTGATTTCGAAAGGATTATAAAAGCCACATGGTAAGCGCAGCGTTCTTTCAGTCGCCTGTAAAAATTATCATTGTAATAATGTCAAGTATCCAGACGGATGCACTCAATGCAAGTACCAGAATGAATTGCACGAAGACGTTCGAAAACTCAAAATGGATTTTATCTGTATCGGGCCTCTGGCTAACACGGAAAATTACAAAATCCGAAATAGTAAAACTAGTGTTTAACTTTGGCTTTAACGTAGTCGTCTCTACTATTATTTGTCACAATATAGTAAACGCTATAGAGAGTAAAAATGTCAAGCTATTAAATAGAATGATATGTATTCTAATTTCAATGGTGAACTATTTGGCGAAATCATTCACGTTAATGGTAAATAGAAAATGTTTTCGGTTGATATTATTGGATCTAGGTTCTAACACTTTTAACTCACACAATGAGAGATTAAATAAACATATTCAGTTCATCTACAGAATTTCGAGATTATTGTTGAGATATTTTATAATGGCTTTGACGACGTACATGTTAATTGGAAGTTTCTTGCCAATATTAGTGAACATTAGTCTTACAATTCCCGCACCTTTCGATACAGGTAAATACGATATAGTTTATAAAGCTGCCCACTTCATTGCAACTGGTTACTTGGCTTTCAACACGATTGGATTTGATATGTTGTTTTTAACCCTGTTGAGTTTATGTGTAGCTCAACTAAATATCCTACAAGGACGTTTAACGCAAGTTCTAGAAGATGCAAGAAAGGATTCCGAAAATAAAACCGAGTTAACCCTGAGAGTACATAGAATTTTACGTGAAATTGTTGTCCTACATGAAACAATTAATCGGTACGTATATTGTTACGAGCACCCTATACACTTGAATATTATTTTCACAATAACGATAACGTATTCTTTCAATTTGGAAAAAATCAAGATTCTAAAGAAGTTAAGATCCGAAATACCGAATGGGAAATATTTTTCAGGACTCAATTTAAATCTGAAGGAATATGTTAGTGTTATTAATTTTAACTTTAAAAGGTAGTGCAGTTATACTTTCGTAACTAGCTTCAATTTTGAGTTATTTAACGAGTTGCTGTTAACGATAGTGTTATTAAAGGAGGTAATTGAGTGAAAGTACTAATGGGAAGAGATAAAAACTGACTAATTTCTAACAATGAAACCGTACCATTAGTTTTTTTTTTGTGATTTTTTACAAAAACTTTTTTCAATACTAATACTGTAAAATCGAAGCTGTGTAGTGATGTTATCGAAAATCCGTCATTTTTATGAGATGAAATAGATGTAAGGAGAAAAAAGAAAAGGTATCTATAATGCAAAAATGATTGAATATTACTTGAAATTCGAGTTAAACAAAGTTTTGATATAATAATTACGTAAAAACAGCCTTGAAGACAAACTTTACCCTTATAAAAGCAAAAATACTCGTTCTTTGATTTCTATTACATTTTAATGGTTTTAATTACAAATCCTTGTATGTTTTTTCACTACTTCAATTTTTTATGTATGAAATATTGAAATTTCTGATTGCTAAGATATATTTCTCTTAATGATGTGATTTTTAACTCTATTTGTTTTTTTTATCGAAGTAAATCTTTTCCACATTTTTAAAGACGTAGAAGTGAAGTGTGTGAATTGTATGTAGTTACAAATATTTTAATTTCGGAGCTTATACAGTGCGGTCCTAAAGTGCCCCCCTCCCCATGCTAACCTTCGAACGACTGAAGCTAGCGTTTTTAGAGAAAATAGATCGATTTCTATTTTTTGTGAACTAACTTTGCCGTTATCTGCACTTCCATTGTACTTCTCGTTTCATCGGAAACGACGTGAACTTTCTTATTTTAAATAGAACACCCTATATCGATATTTCCTTGGTTTTTACCAATGTTGTTAAATTAACTAAGGAGAATAATATTTTCTCATTAGACACCGGTAGGATTCGAACACACGACTCCAGTTTGCTGACTACTACACCACAGAGTCTAATGAATCGAATCCTTCTGTTTAACCTAGGTTAAACAAAAGGATTTTCAATATTTGCCGATGGAAGCCACTTATATATTAATATTAGTGTATACTTGGTGCATAAATAAATATATGTCTGTCGAGATATTACAATACATCTGCAGCCATCTGAACTTCTAGGCTAAAGAAAAGGATTCGAATCATTAGACTCTGGGTGTAGTGGTCGCGCGCCAGTTTAGCAAACTGGACTCGTAGGTTCGAATCTTACCGGTGTCTAATGAGAAAATTTTATTCTCATTAGTTAATTTAATAACATTGGTAAAAGCCAAGGAAATATCGATTTCCAATATTTGCCGATGGAAGCCACTTATATATTAGAACATCCTACATGTTTTTACGCTTTTTGGAAAGGTAATCGAAAGACGAACCCAATGATACAACATATGTTATACTCTAACTTGAGAAATACGACGATATGCAGCAATAGAAGTTTTGGTAACCTATTTTTGTTGTTACGCAAAGTTGACTAAGAAAGACCGCCAAATTGTCTCTTGTGACGCCAGACTGATTTAAAGAATTCGTTGCTAAGCAAAGTAATCATAACAATTGTCAAACTGTCAAATCTCAATTCCAAAAGTGTAAATTATTCTTATTATTTGTTATTATAACCTGTATTTGTTACACCTTCGTTCTTTGTGTTCGTTATTATTTTCTCTCATTTTAACTTGTTTTGTTAATTGTTATTTCTCCTTTACTTTATTGAACTTTATTGTAATCAATTAATTGTGGTAGGTTTGTTTAAATTTGTTAGTTTTTGACAGGCAATGTGCTTAAGTTTCAGTTATTTATGTTGTTGATTTTGCAGTGGCCTCCGCATGGATCACGTAAGATGGCCATCAAAAATCTAATTTTAATATTTGGTAAATTTGGCAACAATTACCACACAGTGTAACATAACCAACATTGGCCTTGCACAACCGACAATATTTAAACTTTGCATTAATTGTAAGCAAGCATAAATAGTATAAAATTTACAGGGCGAACTGCTTTAACAGTAGATAATATGATTTAAATTATTGTACAATTTGTTGCGCAACCTTGGCAAATAAGGTGATAATTGTTGCCAGATTTACATAATATTAAAATTGACCCAGCAATTTTGCATGGTTCGTGCCGAAACCATCATAAGTAAGTCACAACACAAAAAGCCTAAAAACAGACATATTGTCTATCAAAAACTAATGTATTTAAACAAACTTACCAATTAATTAGTTGCAATAAAGTTCGGTAAAGTAAAGAAATAACGACAATTAACAGAACAAGTTAAAATAAGAGGAAATAATACCGAGAACAAAGAAGGAGCCTATGACAAGTGCAAGTCATAATAACAATAAATAACAAGAATAATTTACACTTTTGGAATTGATATTTGACAGTTTGGCAATTGTTATGATTACATTGCTTAGCAACGAGCTCTTTAGATTAATTGGGCGTCAGAAGAAATAATTTGGTGCTCTTTCCTAGCCAACTTTGCGTAACAACAAAAACAGGTTACCAAAACTTGTATTGCTGCATATCATAATATTTCTTAAGTTAAAGTAAAATATGTGTAGTATCGTTGGATTCGCCTTTCCAGAAACGTAAAAATATATAGGGTATCCTATTTAATTTAAGAAAGTTGACGTCACTTCCGGTGAAACCAGAAATGCAATTGAAATGCTGATAACGGCAAAAGTTAGTCCACAAGAAATATAAATCGACCTATTATTTCTAAAGACGCTAGCTTCTGTAATTCAAAAGTTAGCATAGGGGGGCACACTTTAGGACCGCACTGTATAATAATGTGATAATATGTAATAATATAGTAGTATATAATAATAATGGTTAATTGCATTATATCGTTTTGTTTTTACTTAATTCATAAATTAAGTTAATCCATTAATGAAAAATATTAAAGTGGTCAATAATTTGTTTTATTTGACAGAAGTGACCAAAATGTACAGATGACAAAGTAGTGGTTGAAAGAAGTGGTAAATTTACCAATTCTAAAGAAAACTGTTGGAGCCATTCTCTAAAATATTTCAAAAACTGAAAAATCGACGAAGTGAAACTGTACTTCCAGTTGATCAATTCTAACCAAAACCTTCGTGTTGGATTTCATTGGAATACGGTTTCCCGCGATGTAACATCTTTTATTTATCGTGTTAACAAATATTCGTATAAATACTAGCCTTGCTAAGGTTAGTACTTATTTCAGGGCATTCCACAACGTGCTTTTCCGATGAAAACGTAATTTCGAAGATTTAATATGATTTCAATACTTACAAAATAGATTGAAGGGTATAAATTTTCGTTAAAATTAGCCTAATGTGCACAAATACCGTACAAAAATACATGTAAGTTACAAATTCTCGGTAAAATTACCCCAAAGGTGCAAAAATCCTTTACAAAAATTGGTCAAAAATCCTCCGGAAGATTACTTTGTAGTGTAAAATTTACAGTAAAAAATAAGATAAAATATAATATTAAATATTGCGTCAGTAATATTCAATTAGAAAAGAAACATGGCTGCTGCAATCCCCATGAAGTGTAGAAACTGCAGAGCAAATTACTTAATAAAATTGAATTTTAAATACAAGGTGAAAATTTTAGAAGTGGTAGGTAATTTTAAACCAATATGTGGTAGTTTTCGCATTGCACTTTACCATTTTCTATTTCTGTAAATTTACATTGAAAATAGGTGGTGCCTTCTGTTTTTATTGTAAAATTCCCCAAAAGTTTTTTTGTAGTACACAGATACTTTTAGCCAAATTACATCAGAAGTGCGTGGCACATACACAGATCTTGTAAAGCGAATGCGTACAGCAAAAAATGTGGGCGTTATGTCGAGCAAGTGGGGGTGTACACAATTAACAACAAATACCAGGACAAAGTGAGTTCTGCGCAGGCTACCTTTCTCTGTTTGAATCTATCGCATACCCTTTCCCGTATTTGTATTTACTTCGCAGCGAGAGACGGTCTCGAACACTCGAATAAACAATCCGGGTCGATGATGGATGCAGTGATACCTACCCTCTTTTACAACCTACTTGTGAAAGAGAATATACTTCTTCTTACCGATCGCTTACGGGATGTTGCGCTATCTACGCACGTTACATACTTGCAGATAAAGCACTTCTCGCATCTTGATGTGGAGCGAGTAATGAAATTTTAAAACACATATTCAGATTGATTCTTCCATATTAATACACTTACAATGTAGAGCCTATGATGTGTCTATTGTAAATCAGATTAGACCTAAATTCCATTAATTACTTTAATTTGAAAACTCATACAAAAACAATGATTTTAAAGTATTTTTAGATTTATAGCGAATTAGTAAAAAATCGCCGCAATTGTGATAAAAACAGAAAGAAGTAATGCTAATAAATGTAAAACAAAAAATAATTTAGCGTCTTCTCCGTTACTACAAAAACCAGCAAACTATGAGCGAAATGAAGAAAACTTGAAGGCAATAATAACGTTTAATAAACAGCATACTGTAATGTGTGATGGCTTTATAACGAACGAAATTTATTATGAGCAAGAAAAGAAAAGTGGAAGGTAATATGTGATCACTAAAGCTGGCCACGAGCGGTACCGCGCAGTAGCGTAGAGTAGAGATGTTTGCTGCCGCAAATAATTTCGCTCATCTTTTAAATAAAAATTAAATAACACGTGCTCAAACACTTACCATTTTAAGAGTCCTCCGTGAAATCACAAAGTGAATAATGTCTGTTAAATATCTACAACATTAGATATGTTTCAACTGTTGTTTCGGCAAAACTAGTACGGCATGAGGAAAAGTGCGTTTATATGCAGAGAACGATCGTTCTACATCTAGTGACGTAATATTTGCGTAAGTAAAATAATCTTTCAAATAACTTAACGATTCCGTTGACGCACCTTCACAAATGTGTCTTAATGTGCCAAAATCAGAATTTTTCTCAAAAACACTTTCAAATTTTTCTAGAACAGAAACGTTTTTTGCGTCTTCAATCGCGCATAGCTGTGCGTGAACACGTTGCACTATTTGTAGAGATTCTTCTAACGGCACCGCAGGATTTTGTAATTTTTCTACTGCATCTGCTTGCCCGAAGTAATTGTCGTGAATGATTTTTAAATCCATTTTAACCTGACTTTCTTGAAATTTCAACTGGATTTTCTGGATAGCGGCAGCTTCCTTTTTATCGAATTGTAAAACCACGTTCTTAATATTGTCAAAATATTTATGATAATAAAACGCGGCCTGCAACCATGTTCCCCAACAAGTTAGAATAGGTTCTGGTGGCTCTGGTATACGGGGGCACAGTCTGTGAAATTCGCGAATACACTGTTGTATTCGTTTGGAGACTAATAGAATTGAAGGTGCCGATTGATGAGGTTCCAATTTGCGTGCCATTACATTAAGAACAGAATGTTTCTTCCGATCTGTTGTTTCGTCGACACATAACCACAATTTTTGATCTTTCAACTCCGATTTTATTTTTTGTTCCATATGTTCGCGCGCAGATGGCACAATTCTTCGTAACGATGTTCGACTTGGTAATTTGCACTCCGAATAGTTATTCCAAAAGCAGATAAATGGTTCCTTGTCTAGTAAATTAAACGGTATATTACGTGCGATAAACGTAACGCATAAATTAAATATAAATTTTTCATTGTCTCGTGCGCAATTTCTTTTTGAGACATGCTTTTCACTATTTACGTGGCGTAGACAATGTTGCCTGGACCAACACATTAACGGGATTTTACAGATTACACATTTAATTTTAGCACCTTCATATATTAAGTCTGGAATTTCTGCAATAAATTTTCGAAGTTTGTCCGACCGCGGTCGTTTTGCTGACGAAATCATAATTTTTCTAGGACAGATAAACAATTGCGCAAATGACCGGCAGCGAAAATGTCCGTACTACCGTTCCTCTCGGTCCGAACTGATTCTACGCTGATGCGCGGTACCGCTCGTGGCCAGCGTTAGTGATCACGCATAGCTTCATCAGCGTTCTTGTATTGGGTTCTACTATAAACTTAATACAATTGCTTATGTAAACGCATTCTTTTGCAAAGTATACGTGAAATTTTCTTCCGCATTCGTTTTCAAAATAAGTATTATTGACATGAACATATGATTTTTAAAAAAGCAAGTTCTATAATTCTTTGGAAACTGAAAATTTGATTTCTACAATAGATATGCATAAAAATGTCCTACGTTCAAAGCAATACTTTGAGCGCCAATGTCAACGTTTTTATTTTAAATATGAATGAAATAAAAAACGGGCTACAAAAGAAGAAAATAATGTTTAATAAAAATGTTCATACTCGTTTAATAAACTGTCGAAATACTTTTCTGTGCAAAGTAAGAAAACAAGTGCAAGTAAATAGTGTGTGCAGTGAATTATCTGCATTTTGTTGAAATGCAGGAGGGAACTAATAATAAGAGAAGTAACATTAATGCCTTTATTGCACAATAGAATTCTACTCGAGCAATAAATTTAAGTGACAAATACCCATAATGGTAATGAAAATTGATGTATAATAACATCAAAAACCTTTTAGGAAGTTCCAAAGGCCCAGTACATAACGAGGATAAATCAGGAATTTACAAAATTTCTGTAAAGATTGTGATCAAGTGTAGATTGGGTAGACAAAAAGATCAATCAGAGTTAGGTACAAAGAACATTTGGCTCATCTCAAATTCAAAAGGTTTGATAAATCTAGTGTTGTCCTACATATGCTTGAAAATAACCACAATGTTGATAATATAAAATGAATTTAAAACGTTAAGAGCACGGTTCAATTTAATTGTTATGAAGGCATGGAAATATCCAAAAACAAAATCACTTTAAATTCAGATTAAAGACCACTAAATTCCAGCCTTTATCCTGTTATGTCATGTATAGTTAATTACAGCGGCAGTTATTATAAGTATATGTGCAATAAAGCGTGTATGAAGTATTTGTAGTTATTGTTGCAATACGTTCACTGCTATGAATATGACATCAGTATCGAAATGGCTACGTTCGGTGATATAATTCAAAATAAATTGTATTAAAACAGAACGTTTATTACACTCATTTAAAAACATCTCTTTAAAAACATCTTTTGGTTCATAGCTTGTCACTTTTTATAACAACGTGAAATAATTTTTTGGTTTAAATTTATTTGCATAACTTTATTTCTTTAACACATGTCCCGCAAATGTTTACTAATTTGCAATAATTCAAAAAATACTTTAAAAGCTTTACTTTTATATTAGCTTTCAAATTAAAGTAATTACTGGAATCTAGTTCTAATCTGATTTACGGTATACACATCATAGGCTCTACATTTTATGTGTATTAATATGGAAGAATCAATCTGATTACGTATTTTAAAATTTCATTACTCGGTCCATTTCAAAATTCGAGAATCGCCGCCTTATTATGCTTATCTGTACGTATACAACGTGCGTAGATACCGCAATATCTAGTAAGCGCTCGATAAGGAATAGTAACGGTATATTCTGTTTTACAAGCAGGTAGAAAAAGGGTGTATTGCATGCATCCCCGGTCTGAAGTGTTTATTCCAGCGCACGGGACCATCGTGGGCTCTAAACTAAGTACATGCACGGGACGGGGTATGCAATAGATTCAGTCAGAGAAAGGTAGATGCGCCGTGATCTTATGCTAGTCCGTATATTTCTTGAGCTTTCTGTACATACTTATCCAATCGCTGAGAGATAGCAGGTGACACTATTTTTTGCTGTACGCACTCGCTTTACAAGACCTGTATAAGCAGACAGCGTGCAGAAAAATAAGGTTTTCTGTATTTTATCTACCTATGGTTTTCATCAAAAACAAAACACGGTCTGAATACCAGTTGTTCTGGAGGTACAGACAATTTTAATATTATTGCTGTACATAGAGATTCCTTCTCATAAACTTTTTTTAATAGGATATAATACATTAGTTATTAAAAATAATAAAAATCTAAGTAAAGTTATTACTTATGTACTATATATACTAGACGTAATCACCTTCCATATTCAAATAGGTTTCACGAAAGCTATAATTAAATAAATTTGCTAATTTGAAAAAATAGTCTGAGCTAAGAGTAACATTAATGACATTTACTAATGAGAAAAATGACAAAAACTCTAATTATGGTGTTTATTGCTTCGAATACGAAATCAGTTCTATTTCTAAAACTGTTGATTTTCGAACTTATATTCACTAAGACATTTGGGTTTGTTTTATTGAGAATTTTAAATAGATGAAATATTAGAACAATATTTTTCAAACCCTGTATATATTTTTCAATGGGTGTGTAACCATAATAAATTTTATCAATAATGTGAAATCTAGCGATTTTGCAATTTATGTAATTCAAGTAGTAATTGATATTTCTTTATTTTCAGTACATTACTAAACTAATCTCCTACTCACATGAATTATATGTAGGCCGGGCACAGAGAGCTTCGCGCTAGGCTAGAAATGAAGTTGCCGCGCAACGCGACGCATATATGCAGATGAATCGACACGGGCTACCTCAGCAAATGAAATTATTGATTTACAGCGAAAGTTTCTCATCAACCCTTCGCACCGTTAGTTGTAATTATCGAGATAAATATATGTATTTAAATATGTTTAACGTACGCATCAGTGAATCAGTGAAATTCTGGATTTGAGCTATAATGGACCTAAAGCATTATGTAGAGTTTGCAAAATACCTTTAATGTGCAAAAGACTAAAAAAGTGTGCTGGCGAAGCAATTACGGACGTATTGGCCGATATGTTACAACAATTTCAAGTGTCAACAAGTCAACTGTTGATGTTTATGACCGATGGAGCAGCGACAATGTGCAGTGTTGGCCGTTCTCTTGAAGAAAAGTGTGAAGGACTTTTAGATGTTACGTGTAAAGTTCATGCTTCACATCTTGTGGCACAAACTATTCGAAAATGTTACCCAGAGATGGATGCATTAATAGCAAATAGAAAAAAGTGCTTCTCAAATCTCGGATTCGAGCATTTCACAAGCTTTGTCCCGGTATTCGCGAACCACCACAGCCGATTCTTACGCGCTGGGAAACTTGGTTGCAAGCGGCTTTTTATAATTCTGAACATTTCCAAGAAGTAAAATATGCGATTTTACAATTCGACCCTGGCAAAGCTACAGCTATTAAGGGGAGCCAGAAATGATTTCTGGATACTTCTGTTGAAACAGACTTAAAAAGTATTAGCAACAATAATTGTAAACGATTACTAGACGCAATAGACAAATTGCAAAATATTGGGTTGTTGTTAGTAAAATCAGTGCAAATCGTGCATGAAGTTAATACATTGCTGCACTGTGTAAATGACGCAAAACACCATCGCGTTGTAGCAAACTTCGACAGTGTTAAAAAAAAATCCGTTTATACGAGATTAAGACAAATGTGTGGTGGTGCATCTGCAGATTCATTAACTAACTCCAAGGATTATTTTAATTATGCCTTTGTTACTTCCGTAGATGTTAAACGGTCTTTGCCGAAATATAAGAACATTTTATCATCACAGTGAACAAATATGGAAACATACCTGATGGTGCAAGTTTTTCAACAATCCTATCCACACAGTTAAGAAGTTACGTTTATTTATTATACTGTTATTTATTGATACGGTATTAAGTACAACAAATTTTTGTTTACCTTTTTCCGGTTATTACTAACCTGGGCAAATATGCGGTAACAGCCAGAGGCGTGGCGAGCGCATGAGGGTTTACACATAAAATAGAAGGTAAGAAATAAATTATAAAACGTGCTGAAACTCTTACCGTTTTAAAAGTCTTCCGTGAAATCACAAACTGGGTATCATCTGTTAAATATTTGAATCATTAGATATGTTTCCACAGCTGTTTCAGTCAACCATGTGCAACCATGTTCCCCAACGTGTAACAATCGGCTGTGGTGGTTCAGGTAAATCAGGACACAGTTTGTGAAATAGTTGGGCACGTTTCGGGGACTTTAGAAACACTGCCTTTGTACTAGCAATCAATGCATTTACTAGTGGAAAACATGTAGGAATCGTTTGTGCCGCAAGATTTAGAGTATGGATTTTACACGTTACATGTAAAAAGTTACCACTGTGTTCTTTAAGAGATCGGCCCAAAGAATGCATATTTGCGGCACCATCACTTATAAACATTAAAAGTTGCTTAGTTGAAACTTCAAATTTGTTCAATGAGTTCAAAACCACCTTTAAAACCTCATCGACAGTACAATTTATAACTCTTTTGGAAGCAAGTAAGAAGGAGGATGACGGTCGATGTGGTTCCATTGTACGTACCATTGCATTAACCACAGAATGTTTTTGACGATCTGTTGTTTCGTCCACACACAACCACAGTTTTTTATCTTTCAATTCCTTTTTCGTTCCTTTTTCTGTATGTTCACGAGCAAATGGCACTACACTTCGTGTCGATGTCCGACTAGGTAATTTACAGTCCGTATATTTATTCCAGAAGGAGACAAATGCTTCTTCGTCTAGTAAACGAAACGAAAGATTACATAAAATAAGAGTAACATATAAATCAAATGTAAAGTTTTCTTGGTCTCGTATGTCACTTTTTACAGAAGAATGGTGTTTGCTTTCGATGTGACGTTGACAATGGCTTCTGGACCAACACGTTAAAAGGATTTTACAAACTAAATATTGAATTTTGGCGCCATCAAAAATTAAGTCCGGCATGTCCGCTATAAAGTTTTAACTGTGTCTGCCATTGGTCGTTTTCGCGACGTACCTAACTGCGACATTTTTAAAGCAAACATAAGCGTACAATTACGAAATAAGTTACGACAGCCTACATATACACAGAACTACTCGCATACAGCATCGATTTAGTACTGACGCTGTGAACGCGTGAAATAAATAATCGCCGACTCCGCACCACATATCTACTACACTGACTGTTACCGCTGTTTGTCCAGACTAGTTTTCAAACAAAAAAATACTAACAATGGCGATAAAAGCACTTCAACGTGTGCATATATTCGCTTTATTTACCAAACATTTTTATTGGGTCAGCTTTTATTTTTTACACTGGGGTATTGATTTCAAAATATCACTTCTATTGTACATACACTATTTATAATCCGCGGCCGATGTGACTGATCCAATTCTGTTACGAAGACCGATGTGCCCGGCCTAGTTATGTGCCTTTGTTAGTTGCACGGAAACAGTTTTATATGTTATGTTAAATGTATACACTAAAAAAACAATATTTTTTGTTTGGAGCCAACTAAATTGTTGTTAAAGAGCATTTGCTTGGGCAACTATTTTTGCTATTTTTGTTAATCTAGATATATTTTGTTTGAATCAATATATTAGTTTAAAACAACAGGGTATTTGTTTGCCCGTATTCAAATGTAGATTTTAGTTGGAGCAACTTCAATTCTGTTGACTCAACCAAATATGTTTTACAGCGTAGGAATTCAACACAACTACCTCAGACTATAAAAGGTCAGTAGCTTGTGATACTGTGATTAAAGTTAGATATCTTTAGCACGCTAATATTAATAAAATAAGTTGAAATAAAATACTGGCTACTAATAAATTAAAGAAATATTTTACAGGAGAGTTTGTACTTATTTCAGTATTTTGGTACTGGACATTTCTGAGTTTATTTTAACACCAAATGCATAATAACTCCTGCCTTCTATGTCACTATCACCATCAATGCAGTAAAAAACCAAAATTACTTTTGATATTTTTATATAACACAGCGTTCAACTTAAGAAAAATATGAAATGCTTAAGCATAAATCTCGTTTTAGGTTCGTGTTGAAATTAAGCGTGCTCCTGTCATTCCCACTATTTGTACAGTATACTTGTGGGTGCTTCATTTTATGCAACACAGTGCTGCAGCTAACACTGTTGGTAAGTATTAGCACATTCAAAAAGCTAAAGTTATGAACGTTCAAATTGTTGGCCTACTTTCTTGTTTGTCTATTACAGCTTACAAAACCCATTCATTTACACCGTAATATGCAGATTAGATAAACATTATTCTTATCCAGTAAATGCAAAAATTAAACATACAAAGAAAGCCGAATTAAATTCAATACTTTTTGACACTGCCGTTCATGTCGTCTAGCATTGTTTTTAGTTTAAATTTGTAAAGAAGTAGTGTTCTCAACTACTAAAGGTGCAGAAAAGCATATAAATTTCTTTAAAATTGTGAAATATTTCTGTTTCTTAATACTAATTTCTTTCCTTTGGATAGGACGGGAGTACGAGTAGGTTTTCTTTCTCTATTTCTGAAAAACGAAGAAATTTTTACCTTTTGGCACCTGAGTTTTTTTTGTTTCTTTTAATTCTAATTGTATTTTTTACAAAATGTTAACCAACTTTTTATTAGATTTTTTCCCTGAGGGTAAGATAATCTAACTTACTTATTATCATTACAATTATGATGTTTTTTCTAACACTGTACGCCTATGTCTGCATAAATTTTAAAAGTATTAATAAACCTTAGACTAGAATGGTTGTGTATATGGTAGTGTTCATAAGTAAAGGAAGATTTCTTGTACACGCCCACTTTATGCATACATAGCATTTTTTTCTGTTTAAGAGAGAGCCTGGTTCAATGAATACTCTAAGTATGTGTGGCTATGCTGGTATTACGTTTGCTCAAATGGCGGCGTACCATTGGATGGGTAATGAAATCATCTTTAAGGTAATTAAAACACAACTTGAGTAGCAAAAAGCACTAGTAAAATTTTAACAACTGATCACGATTCAAAAACCTGAAGAGCTATTTTGACTTACGCTCAATAGGGGCAGTATAACATTTTATTAATTTTGTTACTAAAGATCGAACTTTCAGAGTGAGAAAATCATAGAATCATCATACCTCTCCAAGTGGTACCAATTAGATGTCAGAGGACAAAAGATGTTACTACTCTTGATGGAACGAGCCAAAAGACCGTTAATTGTTAAATTGTATAAATTCATATTCATTTCATTAGATTCTATGGGTGTAGTAAGTACCTAAGTAACTATTGATTGCAATACATTGTCTTAAGTTTTTAAATTCCCACAGATAGTTCGTTGGGCGTATTCGGTCTTCGCGTTGATAAAGGCCAGATATGGATAAATAATAAGTGATTAGATGGAATTCATAATATTTGTATAGGACGCTGCATTTGGAGAAGATTTGTTAAAAAATACAATGTTATCGTACTTAAACTTATTGTATAAAATATACTTTATTATATATTCTAGTCTAACTATATTTTCAAGTTATTCAAATATCTAACAAAACAAAAGAGAAAGGGAATAAATAATGATAGCAAGGTGTGTGGGGTAGTGTGGCAAACAAAAATAGTCTCGGCACACTCTGCACCACACAAATTACTGATTAACTCGGAACATCCTTTTTGAAGACACGTGGGTCTTCATCTTCAGCTGCGTACCAATTGATGTAAGAAAACATATATTAAATCCGACAAATCTGCTCTATCCTCTTCAAGAAAAATATGTACAGGAACCTACTTTTGCCGCTTAAGACTAAACCAATAAGGAAAAATAGGCGGAAAAGGTCTTGTCACCACGAAACGCAAGACATGTGGTCATCCCACCCTAATAAAAATAACACAGACTAAACACATATGGAATATTCGGAAGGATCGGCGTCTCCTGTTATAGCTCGTACTGTTAAACCAAATGACCCCCTCACCGTAATAAATCGAAAAGATAGGAAAAGTGTAAAGGTCCCCTCTCTTTATTGATTAGGTTTGTATTCTTATTTATGTAAATAGTCTCATAGGCGTCCAGCTCAAGCGGCGAAATCACGTTTTTAATCAACTTCAGGGTTTCCAATTTAATATTATGTCCGATTTCGTTTATGTGTTGTGCTACACTTGACCTTTGTATCTTCCCGTATCTGTAACGCCTGATGTATTCATTGAATCTAGTACCTATCGCTCGTTTCGTTTGACCAATATAGGCTTTATCACAATCACCACATGCAATTTTGTAAATTCCCGACCTTTCTCTCATGTCCGGTTTATTTTTTGTATTGCCAAGAAGGTTTTTGAATGTATGTCGCGAACTGAAACATACGTTCATCTCTTGTCCCTTAAAAACTCCACTAATACCTTTCGATATTCTGCGGAAAGAAAAAAATTTCTTATCGCTATTTACAACGGTTACTCTTCTATAGAGGTCGATCGTATGCTTAAGGAAGTCCAACATAAGCTTTATGTTAGAAATTCCATGACCTTAATCCCAGCAATAACCCGCGATAAGAAATTTTGAAAATTCCCTTCCACAGAGTATCGAAAGGTATTAGTAGTTTTTGAGGGACAAGATGTTTGTTTCAGTTCGCGAGATACACGCAAAAACCTTCTTGGCAATCCAAAAGATAAACCGGATATAAGAGAAAGGTCGGGAATTTACAAAATTGCATGTGATGATTGCAATAAAGCCTTTATTGGTCAAACGAAACGAGCGATAGGTACTAGATTCAATGAACACATCAGGCGTTACAGGTACGGGAAGATAGAAGCATCAAGTGTAGCACAACACATAAACGAAACCGGGCATAATATTAAATTAGAAAACTTGAGATTGTTTAAAAACGTGATTTCGCCGTTTGAATTGAACGCATATGAGACAATTTACATAAACAAGAATGCAAACCTAATCAATAAAGGGAAGGGACCTATACACTTTCCCTGTCTTTCCGATTTATTAGGGTGAGGCGGTCATTTGGTTTATGGTACATGTTACAATAACAAGAGACGTCGATCCTTCTTTATAATTAGGTCGTGTAACTAGGTGAATACCTACATTGTTTCTGTAGTAATTTATTTTTTAGTTCTAATTTAACTTGTTTCATGGAATGAGCAGATGCAGTAGAAACGAGCAGTTCGTTATAAAGAGCGGGCACTGTGTAAGAGAAACTACGTTTAAATAATAATAATAAATAACATGTATGCTATTTAAATCTTATATGTGTTTTAATTTATAGATGTGTTTAAATTTGACCAATTAACATTAGCATAATGTAGTAAAGTAAAAAAGAATTATTACAGCTGTTTAAAGAATTAATCTTATGATATTAAAAAGTTTATAATATTAAAATTTAACCATTTGTTTAAGATTTTTACAATGTAATTAAAAAAGACAAAAACAAAGCAATTTTTCTCGAAGAAGACAGATATTGTTGTCGAAAGGTAGAATATAATGTAATTTTGCCCAATCCTATAAAGAAAGCCGCTAAAGCTAGGAAGCCACATTTTTATTTATCTTTATATATGTAGTTGCATGTACAATCACAAGAGTTAGAATAATTTTGCATTCCTTTAAAATCACTGCAGTAAGCGCAAACACAAATAATCGTTTCTACGTATGCCCAATATAATTTACAGGAATTAGGGAATGATTGACGTAATTAGCGAAGTTAAGAAATTGATTTGATTAAGAAAGGTGGGGTCTTACGTAAAATATGAAAGCGCATACATACAGATATTAGTAGTATTCGGATATAGACATGGTCGCTCATATGAAAATGCTAAAATTAACTTGCGGCGAAATAGTTGAAAAGCCAAAATGGATGTTAACTAAAACCGGACTGTGGCCTACTAGAATAAATAATACTAAACATGAATTTCTAAAATTACTGTTTAGTTTTTGTGTCGATGTAGCCGTTCTTGTGGTTGTTATTCATAATATTATTAATGCGATTAGAGCAAATGACATGAGGCTGTTAAACTACATGATATGCTTAATAATTCCGATTGTCAATTACATCGCAAAATCTTGTACTTTAATTTTGAACAAGAGTTGCTTTTGGGAGGTGTTGCAAGATATGGAATCTGATGCTTTTAATATACACAACGAGAAACTAACCAAACATGTCGGAGTGGTATTCAAAATATCCAGCGTACTACTGAGATACTTTTCTATAGCTTTTACAATAGAACTGGCATTTTCAAGCTTTTTACCTTTAATGACAAACGTTAACGTAATAGTACCTTCGTCATTCGACACAGGACGATTTGATTTCCTTTATAAAATTCTACATTTCTTTATAACAAGTTACATGGCCTATAATTCAATTGGTTTCGATGTATTATATCTGACTCTGATGGGTCTAGTCGTTGCGCAACTCGATATATTACAAGAACGGTTAGTAAACGTAATTGAAGAAGCCGAAAGAACTAAATCTAAAAACCCCATGAACGTAAAAATAGATCAAATCCTTAGAGAATGTGTTATTTTGCAGGATCTGATAAACGAGTAAGTACTAAGGTTACACACACAGAATTTACGTTAACTTGACTATTCTAGGTTCGTTAAAAAGCTTAGCGTGCTACTTTCGTTTCCGTTATTTATACAATACACTTGCGGATGCCTCGTTATATGCAACGCTGTTCTGCAACTTACATTGATGGTGCGTATAAATGCATCTTAAATCTTATAAAGTAAACAACATCTATGTCTGCTCGCCTTTTCATCTTAGAGAGATTCTGGGTCGACCAATGTAATGTCAATGTGCGCTTACACTGCAATTACGTTTAGTCAAATGGCTGCATATCATTGGCTTGGCAATGAAACCACCTTCAAGGTATTTACGTTAAATTAAATAATTTTCACATATACATATACAAGTTATGTGACGGTGAGAGGTTTAATCTTTTTTACAAATCACAAATTTTTAATGAATTGCATGGATAATGGAAAAAAATATTAGTAAAATTCGATTTGCAATTGTTTTTGGAGGGATAATGAAAATAAAAATTCAACGATACCACATATGTTAACTATTTAAAATTAGGAAATATCATGCAGCGATAACGGTGCTGGTAATCTGTTCTCGTCCAGTTGTCTCATGTGACGCCAGATTCACCCAAAGAGCTCGTCGCTAGGGAAGGTAATCACGACAATTACCAATCCAACAATAGGAATTAAATCTCCACCCTAAAAGCGCAAAATTCTTGTTATTTATGGTTACTAAATCCTGCGCTTCATATTTTTGTTTTTCGTTCTTGTTATTATATTCTCCCACTTATTCCTGATTTGTTGATTATTATTATTTGCTTGCTTTATTGAATCTTATTCCAATCAATTAATTATCGTAAGTTCATTCAAATTTGTCAATTTTTTGTTGACAATATGCTTGTTTTTCAGTTTTTTTTCTATTACTATTTTCATGATGACTCGCGCATGAACCATGTAAGGTAAAGACGAGACAATATTAATATTAGGTATATGTGGTAACAGTTACCACGTTGTTTGCCGCGGTTCCACTATAAATTGTCCAAGATTATTATTATCCATTGGCGCCCTGTAGGTCTTACCGTATCTACTCCACCACATCTTACAGATTTAGTTATTTCAAATGCTTCCGGCTCTATGGCAACCTTCATTAATTTCTGGTTGATTAGATCCACATAGTGTTAAAATTGGTTTAACTTCAGCTTACAAAGTACGTGCGTAGGCCCTCGCAAAAGCATTAACATAAAAAATTAAAAATGAGCATGCTGTTCACCAAAAACTAACAAATTTCTACAAGCTTACCAAAACTAAGTAATGGTATTGAAGTACAGCAAACAGTAAGCAGATAATTAAGACAATTAAAATAACAAATAGGGGAAAACAATAGCTACAAGCAAAAATATGAAACGCAACTGTTTTCATTACGCTATCTAGCAGCGAGCTCTTTAGATGAACCCGGCATCATAGGGGACCACTTCATGCTTTTTACATAACCAACTTTACATAAAAATAAGAACTACCAAAGCCGTTGTTGTTGCATATGCATTTCTTTTTGTACGTGCAAAGACGACCCAACGGGGTTGCAAGCTATTGAGCCCGTCATAGGAGCCTTTAATGTATAAATAGTCCGTGCATAAACTGTACTGTGGCTTTGTTACTGTCACCTTCTCTCCGTAAAGGATGAATCCCAGTTAATTATTCCACAACATACGAATTATTCCTCGCCATTGTACCGAATCTACTCCTGCTACAGTTAGGAACAGGCCCTTTTACTATACCACGGCACCACTGAGCCCTTATTTTCAAGCATAACGTATTTTGCATCGTCGGTTTTACTTTTTCACTATTTTTCCAAAAACATGAAAGTACACAGGATGTTCAATTACGATAAATGTTTCTTCTAACACATAAATACCCGGTGGCCAAATAAAGATGGCAGCTGGCTATATCTCAGAAACTAGTAATCACAGAGCTTTCGGGTAAATTTTTTTTTAATAAATATGCCTAAAAGCAAATACTGGAAATGATTTTGAGGTTTGTAAGATGACCAGTAAATGGCGTAACAGGCACGACTAGGTTTAAAACTTTAATAAGTTTTAATCGTGTTTTGTCTAATGAAGAATTATCGAAAATATATGCATTTTATTCCCAACCCAATTCCCTTTCTTTTGCGTTAAACACATTTTGTCGTATCCTCTAAAGCAAAGTGGTGGGGAGACATCAATTGCTTTTTTTTTAATAAATATGGGTTATTCTTGTTAGACTTAACCGATTCTAACAATCTTCGACTTAATATATAGGTGACTTCCATCGACAAATATTGAAAAATCGATATTTCCTTAGTTTTACCGATGTAATCAAATTAATTAACGGGAATACTTATTTTCTCATTAGACACCGGTAGGACTCGAACCTACGACTCCAGCTTGCCGGCCTGGCGTGCTGACCACTACACCACAGAGTCTATTGGTTTGAATCCTTTTGTTTTACCTAGATATTTAGATGGCTGCAGATGTATTGTAACATCTCGACAGACATATAAAACTAAAGCATTCAAACCAATAGACTCTGTGGTGTAGTGGTCAGCACGCCGGTCCGACAAGCTCTAGTCGTAGGTTCGAATCCTACCGGTGTCTAATGAGAAAATTTTACTCTCGTTAATTAATTTAATTACATCGGTAAAACCAAGGAAATATCGATTTTTCAATATTTGCGGATGGAAGCCGCCTATACGAGGTGTAGAAATTAAATAACCGGACTGGTGCTACTATCGGCAGACAGCGAGCACGCCACGGCAGGTTTGAACATGTCTGTGCTTATAGACGCTTCCCCCACCCTGAGCTCGATAGGCACGGTTGCACGTCGCTCAGTCTCCCCGTAGCAATCGTCCGTTCAAGTCGTAACGCTAGCGTCGCGTCAGAAAAATGCAGTGTTCAGATCGAGCAACGAGTTAACCCCAAGTTTCTTGTGAAAGGCGAGGTTCTAACTACCCTTCGCGAACGAGTGCGAAGACGAAGACCCGATTTGTGGAAGAGCAAGTCCTGGATGCTCCACCAAGACAATGCGCCAGCCCATTCCGCCTTGTCTGTGAAGGCGTTCTTTGCGAAATCCGACATCGCCGTGGTGGACCACCCACCGTACTCGCCCGACCTGGCCCCCTGTGACTTTTTTTATTTCCTAGGGTAAAATCAGAACTTAAGGAGACAAGATTTGACAGTGTGGAAGGGGTGAAAGCGAAAGCAACGGAGGTTCTCAACAAGCTGACTGTTACGCATAACATTAACACTGACAGAGACGGACTTCTAGCACTGCTTTCGACAATGGAAACTTCGTATGGAGCGTTGTAGGGATCGGCAAGGAGAGTACATTGAAGGGGATAAACTTTGTAATGTAATTGGTGATCAATAAAATGTTTTGTAGCACCAGTCCGGTTATTTAATTGCCACACCTCGTATATTAATATTAGTGTATACTTGGTGCATAAATAATATATGTCTGTCGAAATGTTACAATATATCTGCAGCCATCTAAACATCTGGGTAAAACAAAAGGATTCAAACCAATAGTCTCTGTGGTGTAGTGGTCAGCACGCCAGTCAGCATGCTGGTGTCGTAGGTTCAAATCCTACCGGTCTCTAATGAGAAAAAAATATTCTGGTTGATTAATTTAATTACATCGGTAAAACAAAGGAAATATACATTTTTCAATCTTCAACTTGTTTAAAAGGGCTTTATGTGGTCTTTCAAATGCAGTTATGGTCTGGTTCTTATGAGTTGTACCCTTGCCACTAGAGAGCTTTATCTGACTTTATAACAAAAAAACGGCCATTCCGCAAAAATTTTAAATAGAACGATATGTTTCTCTTGACGCGGAAAGGTAGTACTAGTCTCCCATACAGTAGTGCTGAGAGAAGTCTTACTGTCTTCCAGTCTTCTTTTATGTAACAGCTACAGAAGTTGCATTAACGTGTGATTGATAGGTGATTCATTGTAACCATATAAAGAAAGAAATTTCTTAAGTGAATTAATAGAAGCACAAATATTCAATGTAACGACGGGCCTATGTAACAACTTGCCGCAACTCGCCTAGTTTACAACCGTTTTTTACGGTAGCTTCGTATTCCTGTAAAAGCTCGAAATAATTCCTTTTTGTACACAGCATAAAATAGATTGGTTCATAGTTAATGCTTCTTAAATTATTTGTTGGTGAATATTTCAAATCAAAAGATTTGAGTATTATTTTAGTGTACTAATTTACGATAGTTATATGTTCATGTTTCAGAGCAGTAAAATAGTGGAGTCAAGCTATGCATCTAAATGGTACGTAATGAATGTAAAATCTCGAAAAACGCTTTTACTTTTAATGGAAAGAGCTAAACGGCCATTGGAAGTTCAAGTATATAACTTTATAACTATTTCACTGAATTCGTTTGGAATTGTAAGTTTTTGTAGAGATATCACTGATATTTATTAATTTAATGTTACAGATTTTACGCTGGGCTTATTCAGTTTTTGCTCTTATACGAGCAAGATACAACTGAACCGTGAAATCTGGATTTTGAATTCTTTTCTCACAAGCTAGCTGCATTCCTTGAAGCCCAACAGCAAAAAAATAAAACTGCTCGAAAAACATTTGTAAAAGTGTCATATTAAAATATGCATTCAAAACTCCATCGAATATTCTGTAGCATGCAAATATTACCTCTATTTTAGATTTACAGCTTGTGAAGAAGTTTTCAGTAGTAAGGCAGTACTCTACACAACAATCGACTGATTTTAGGTGACAACTAATATTTATAAGTACGACCTGATTTCTTACTAAAAATGTTTCAATGTAACAATGAATATCATTAATATAGTGGAAAGTAAGGTTTAAATGAATTACATTATACATACATTACAGAAATAAAGAAATAAAACAATGTATAAATAGAGTAACTATATAGTGTATAATAAATAGAGTAACCATATAGTTTATAGCAAGGTACTTGGTTGTACTACGACTAACAAGGGAACATCCCGAACCCGTAAATTCCAAAGTAATTGAAACTTTGTGGACAAGTAGTCCTCACCCCAGGATGTTCGAAGCCGTTTTCCTTATTGGCCGTCGTTTTAAGAGGGTGAAACCACCCCTGAAATTTTACTTGATTTTCGGTTTTTTTTAAATAATTCGATAACGGTTGGGCCAAACACATCAAAGTTATATATCAAAATAATCGTCTCTTTGATCTCTATTACATATGTGAAAATAGCATAGTATTTCTATTTAAAAATTTGGTGGTGCCTTCCCCCGCCCCTTCATGAATGAACCTATTCAAATGCAATATCGTGGATGTTATGCAACCCTTCAAGCAGTTTCAAAAACGTACTTCACTTTTTGTAAAATAATTATTAGAAAAGGATGAAACTTGCCTCACAATACGTCGCTTTATGTAATTTTCAATGCCTGTGCAAGACAAAGATATGTTAAAGGTAATCCGCAGATATTGTGTGAATAATGTATTATCTTCAATGTGTACACGTATTTCGGATATCTCTATTACTGACTCACAACCAATGTGATAGAATAATTTATGCAATGAGTTTATTAATTCTTTAAAATTCGATATATGAATTTGTGAATTGGTAATGATACTTATGAAAGCAGATATAGTGCGACGACAGCTGTACATACATACGATAACAATGATAAAGTATGACTTATACTTATAATAAGTACAATAATCTTTAATGTGAGTAATAGTTAATATGTAATAGTTTAAAATTGTTGATTTGTTTGGATAAAAATAAGTATATAAGAAAAAGTCACTTTTGTAACTTTTTAATACTGCACCTGACTGTGAGAATTAACTGGTTCAACAATGGTGGTAAATCCAGTAAATGTAGTTCGATTACTAATAGTGTCATTTAATGTCGCAAATGATAATCGTCCAATAGTTTTCAACAATGAAGAAAGTGAAATGCAGGACGTATTGTAGAATATATTAATTAGATCTCGGGACGATACAACCTTTGAAGTAGATAACGACATAACGCTAGAATTCTTGCAAGAATTTAGGCCACATTCTGTAAAATTTGTTGATGACAGATATCCAACTTCATGGGAAGAAGTCTTAGAAGTTATGCAATTTGAAGAAGAAGAATGTGCACCAGAAGAAGAAGATATTGTCGATTTAGAATATAATATAAAAGCTGTTACCTTCTGAAAATCTGGGAAAAAACTACGTTCATTTGAAGCTGTAAAATATAGATTTAAGAGAGTAAAGTCTTTACAACAATTATATAGGTAAGAAATTGTAGGCCAATTTTAAGACATTTTTGTATTCACAAATTTTTTGCTTTTTAGATGGGAGGTATCAAAACAAAAAGGAGGAACACGAAGAGAGAAATTATTGCAAATTTCGGAATATGTTTTTAATAAATCTGTTACCAGCAGCGAAGCGCATGCTATAATTCACGACCTAGATCTTCGTAAATGGGCTATGGAAGCCAATTAAAATTTTTTTTTTACATAAATGTTTTTATGTAATTTTTGATTTTGCACGATCTGAACCAATTGTAGTGTGGTGACCTTTCTAACAAACTCTAACTTTGTAACACCAGTTAACTAAATAGTAACTGTTTATAACTTTTAAAACATATGTGTGTACAGAGCTCAATAACTATTCCTTGCCAAACCTTTGAGGTTTAGGTTATCATCTATACCAAATACTTAATCCAAACAGTTGATTTAAAATGAATATAGATGACACTGTACTATACGAGGGTCGCTCAATAAGTATGAAATCGATAAGATAAAACGTAATAATGTAATTTTTTATCTCGATTTCAACTTATTATAATGCGGAAACAAACTGTTAGTTTGTGACACCAGCTAGTTCTTCTAATATTTTGCAAACATCTTTATTTTTTTTATTTATCAAATTAAATTGGCGGGTGGGAATAACAAATCAATAACATTTTTTTGCAGGAATGTTCAGATTTACATTTTTCTTTAATGAACAAGTTTCATGATATTTAAGAACCTAATTCTTAGAGTTCTCCACAAAAGAATACAAGTCAATTGAAGAGTAGGACTAACTAATCAGTTACAGGAATATTCTAAGTGCTTTAAATTATATTTTATTTAAACTTCTGCATTGGACAAATTAAATAGAATGAGAAAGAAACCAATTAAATTATAAAGAATGAAAGGTCTGCACTTACACTGAAGATAGCTTCAACGTCGTTTTGCTTTTTAGCGATGCTTAATTTGGTTCTCAAAAGATTTGTTGAATTGAAGAGAATTTAGAAGATATTAAAGAAAAGTTACCAATTTTACACAAGGCACATTTAATATTGTATCTATAGCTTTGCGGTAACCATAAGGGGCTCCTTCGTATATATAATTAACAACTACTTTGATCAAAAAAAAGAATACAACGGAAAAACATATCCTTATATTGATTAGAAATTAAGGGTGATTAGAGAAGGTATAAAATTAACGAAACAGAGAGAGGGTAGAATACGTGCAGTATCAATTTCCAATTTAGTCGTCGAAGTGCAGTTGATGAAATCTAAATAGAAAGCAAGATATGGCGAAAACAAGTTGTATAAAGGTAGTGGAAAGACCGAAGTGGATGTTGTCGAATACCGGTTTGTGGCCTATAAGGAGGATGACAAAATGTGAAGCGTTGAAATTGATATTTAGCTTGCTGTCAAATATATTCCTGCTTGTTTTCACGCCTTATAACGTTTTTAATGCCATCAAATCGAACGATATAGAATTTTTGAACTCAATGATATGCGTACTGATTCCCGTTGTGAATTATACGGCGAAAGCGTATACGATAACAGCCAATAGGGAATGCCTGCAAAATATATTAAACGACTTAGGATCTGATATTTTCAACGCACATACTGAGCGATTAAACAGACACGTGCAAATAATCCATACTACGTCTAAAATTCTGTTGAGATACTTCATATTCACCATAACTCTGCACCTAATTATTAGAGGATTACTGCCTATTCTAGTGGATGTTAACACAATAATAGTTCCTCCACCGTTTGACATGGGAAGATACGAAATTATATATAAGATCGCACATTTCCTTTTTACCGGCAACGTATCTTTTAATTCAATTGCCTTTGATGTATTCTATCTATCTCTACTTGCTCTATGTGTTGCACAACTGAATATTCTGAGTGAACGATTGCAAAATGTATTCGAAAATGCAGAAGAAACCAATGAAAATGGAATGAATCTTATTGTAGCGCAAATCCTAAAAGAATGCATTACTTTGCATGAAACTATAAACCAGTGAGTATAACTTTTAAAATACAATAAATAAGAAACTTTATCGAAAAAACTAATTCATAATATTATTTCAGATACACGCAAAAACTAAACGACTTTCTATCATTTCCACTCTTTGTGCAATACACGTGCGGATGCTTTATTCTTTGTGATACTGTACTTCTTCTCCAATCATCAGTAAGTCACTATTAATAATGTAAATCGATTTAAAAAAACTTATTTAAGAATACCGAAACATTTGCTTTAATAACTAAAGCAACGCAACTGCGCTGAAAGCCAGTGGCGGACGCATAAAAGTTTACATAAAATAAATTAAATGTGATACGTGCTTAAACACTTACCGTTTTAAGAGTCCTCCGTGAAATCACAAAGTGGATAATGTCTATTTAATATTTGTAACATTAGATATGTTTCCAAAGTTGTTTCGGTAAAGTGAGTGCGGCGTGAAGAAAAAGTGTTTTTGTATGCCGAAAACGAACGTTCTACATCTAGTAACGTAATATTTGCGTAAGTAAAATAACCATTCAAATAACTTAACGGTTCTGTTGACGCGTCTTCACAAATTTGTCTTAATGTGCCAAAATCAGAGTCTTTATCTAAAACAATTTCAAACCTTTCTAAAACACAAACATTTCTTGCGTCTTCTATCGCGCATAGCTGCGCGTGAACATGTTGCACTATTTGCAAAGATTCCACTAACGACACCGAAGAATTTTGCAGTTTTTCTATCGCATCTCCTAGTCCCACGTAATTGTTCTGAATAATTTCCAAATCTGTTTTAACTTGACTATCCTGATATTTCAAGCGGCTTACCTTGACAGCCGTAGCTTCCTTTGGATCGAATTCTAAAATCACGTTCTTTATATTCTCAAAATATTTAAGATAATAAAATGCAGCTTCTAACCATGTTCCCCAACGAGTAAGAATAAGTTGTGGTGGTTCAGGAATACCGGGGCATAGTCTAAAAAATTCCCGAATACGTTTTGGGGATTTTACAAACACAGCTTTTGTATGTGCTATTAGAGCGTCTACCTAGGGATAACATTTTCTGGTGCTATCTGCTACGAGACTGAGAGTATGAATTTTACATGTAATATGCAACAAGTTAGCACAATGTTTTTTAAGAGATCGACCTACAGCAAGCATGTTTGCGGCACCATCACTCGTAAACATCAATAGTTGATTTGTTGAAAGTTCAAACTTTTCCAATGTATTTAACACATTGAAATTACTTCGGCAGTGCATTGTTGTATTCGTCTGGAAGCTAGTAAAATTGAGGGTGACGGTCGATGTGGTTCCATTGTGCGTACCATTACGTTAACCACAGAATGTTTTTTACGATCTGTTGTTTCGTCTACACATAACCACAGTTTTTTATCTTGCAACTCCGATTTAATTCTTTTCTCGACATGCTCACGAGCAGACGGCACAACTCTCTGTAATGTTCTCTCACTTGGCAACTTAAAGTCCGAATATTCATTCCAAAACGAGATGTATGCTTTCTTCGTTAGTAAATGAAATGGTAAATTACATGCAATAAAGGTAACACATAAATTAAATTTAAATTTGTCATAATCTCGTGTGGAACTTTTTTTTTGAAACATGCCCTGCACTATTTACGTGCCGTAGACAATCACTTTTCGACCAACACATTAAATCTATTTTACACACTACACATTGAATTTTAGCGGCATCACACTTTAAATCAGGCATTTCTGCAATAAATTCTCTTATTGTGTCCGACTTTGGTCGTTTTCGGGACGTAGGAAGCATTTTCAAAACAAACGTAGAGCTACGATATAGTATACGACAGCGTAGATGCATACACAACAGATCGGCTTTCGAGTCGCAGTTATACTGACGCTTATACCGAATTGCCCCAGCCGTGTTTATTTTGTGTAAACTTTTATGCGTCAGCCACTGGCTTTCAGCGCAGTTTGCGTTGTTCTATAATAACTATAGAAGTTTATGGATTAAAACGTTTTTGTACATTCCTTTTCATTATTTCGATCTTTAACATGTTTGGCACCCTAGCAGCACACAAATGTTTTGCGAGGTACTTGAAAGAAATAAATTTATTTGAATGTAAATGCATATATTTTGCATAATTTTCTACAATTTGCTATACTTCGCATATTAGTGTGAATTTATGTGTCAATATAATTATATGTAGGAAATAAAAATGAACTATCCGTAAAGATGTTATGACAAACCTTCGTCGTAATAATTTAGATGATTATGCTGTTTATAGAAATTACTACGTATGCATAAACTTAATTGGAAATAGAGATGAGGTATTGACTAGAACATAATTGCACGAATATAAAGAGAGATAAATATAGTAATGTGTATGTATATAAATATACATACGGCGTGTCCCAACCTTCCGGAATTGCAAAATTGTACCTATTGTGTAAATAGCAAGAAGCTAAAATTTTCTGATGACACAATAGACCTCATATAGTATCTTTCAAAAATATTTCTGTAGATACTAAGTGATCGATAACTAGCGAACCACTTTGTTATTTTAAACAGAATACGCTCTATATTATTACGTTTTCAACTTTCCCTTCTAGAAATATATCAACGTAATGTGGGTTTCATATGTATGTATACTTCTAACAAATTTCTAAATCTTTATAATTGTGCTCCCAATTGCCTAAACTTAGATATATCTATTTCCTTTAAAAAATCCGAAATGCAAATATATTCTAGTGTGAATTTTTATGGGAATAAATTACATACTTGCCTCTACCTAGAGATAGTGTTTAGAACTCCTTTAAGATATACAGCGTGTTCAGTATTGAATATCAAACTTTTTCAAATTCAAACGCCAGAAACGAATTTTTTTAAATGGCACCAGGTGTTAGTATTGTTTGGTTGCTATGACAACAGTAAACAAAATATACTGACATTGCTGCTCTTAGCTATTGGTTCAAAATTTGAAGCATAAATTACGAAAAGAAGTATTTAAAAAAGAGTTAATACATATGATTTATATATGAAGTTATGACTAAAGACACTTAGTGTGCCAAGAAATGTATAGAACAGCTTTGACAAACAAGTGCGCAAATGTATCGAGGCGGATAAAGGGAATTTCGGGGGTGCACTGTAGATAGATGAATAAGTAGGGAAATGTTTTTTCTCAGGAATTTTGTAAAAAAATTGGAATTTTGCAAGTTAGTTAAATTTATAACTCGTTTGTGGGATTTGGGAGTATTCTTTGATACTATTTCGGCAAATAATTAATGAATTTTGATGTCAATAAATGGAAATTAACGAATGTTAAAATTGAAAAAGACATAAACTAACCTTGATTTTAAGAATATGTCATATAAACACTATGTTCCTTACGACATTTACTGGAAAACTGCCTGTTCTAACCTCCAACCTTTTCTTCTACCTTGAATTTATTCTCTAATTTCTATATCGGACACTTTAAATTGGGACCGCAGCCAAAATACTAGTTAACTCGATGAAAGTTTAACAAGAAATAATCAATTTATTGGCGTCCCTTTTCTCCTTTATTTTAATCGCGATGGCGATTATTTCTTTCCACAGCAAATTTTGATGATATCTACCCAAATATAATCTAACGAGAAATTTTTGATAAATAAGGTTATTTTTAGAAGTAGCACGAGAGAATGAAAGTAGTGACGCTACTAGATTACTCAAACTAGACGAATCTATGCTCTAAAATACAACTGACAACGTTTAAATACGAAAGTAAAAACGAAGATACCTAAACGAAACATATTTATTATTCGAAATAATGTTAGAAATACCTTTGAATTTACGCTGTTGTTTGTTTTAGGAGAATTTTACATTAATTTTGATGAATTACGAAAATAGGAAGATGAACTAAAGAGGAATAACTTCATCGTTTCCCCACGTTCGTCGTTATCTGGACTTATTTTATTTAATACCCACCCTCCAGTGCCAGTCGGCCTGGGGGGAAATTGTGGCTTTCGAAAAATAGCTTTTATCCGCCAGAAGGAATATCATTACTATCGAGTGGCTATCCTGAATACCCTATACGTTTGAGACTGACAGCTGATATTTTCGAAGTAAATATTTAACAATACACTAGATAGCTATTAACTATTGTAATAAAAATTATAATGAAAGTTATTTAATTGGCTCCTAGTGTAGGTATTTCAATTGTGTTGTATGTTACTGTTTTTGTATTAGTTTTTTGTTTTGATTCTCAATTGATACCGACATATGTATATTTACATCTCTTATTACTAGCCTATATGAGCTTTTATTAAAATATTGTTTTCCATGTTCTTTTTCACTAAGAGGACTCATTAGCATTATAAATATTTTTTTCTGTTTCCGCATCAATGGAATCAATGTTCCCAGAAGCATCAAATCTTAGCTTTAACTTGACAAAGGTTTTGGGTTGTGGATATTGTCAGTCAGGATAGCGCAGCTTATACATTCTACCACTTAAAATACATTATTTTCTTTATTTTTTCCTAATACATCAATTACACATATTACCTAACTTTTCTTTACTTACAATTAGTCTCGAAATTTCAAATCCACACAATCCAAGATTGTTAGCATCAGTATCTTCTCTTCACTATTGTCATGGTAACCAAACTATATTAACACCAGAAACCACAAGTAGTTACTTAGGCTCAAAATATTGAATCAAAAGTTTGAAGACATAAATGTTGGTGTGTTCTGTTTATTGTTGTTATAATAACCAAACAGTGCTAACACCAGAAACCATTTGGATGCAATACTTAAATATAGAACTCGTGCTTAACTGCAAATATCTCTTCTACTTTCATTATTAAACATATGCATCGTTATATAAAAACGCCAGAGATATAAATTTTCCATACGGTGGATATAAACAAATATGGGCTATTTAAAAAATAAGGCTTCTGATGTTTCAGCTTGGTAAAGTTTGGTGTTTAGTACTGAACATTCTGTAAATTTCAAAAACGTTCCAACACCATGTCTGTATAGAGACAAGCAGGCAATTTAATCTCACAAAAACGTACGCAAAAATGTATTTGCATTGCTGATTATTTGAAGGAAATAGATACATTAAAATTTAGGCAATTGAGGGCAAAATATAAATATCCCGAAATCTGACATATGAAACCCATATTACATTGGTTTACGTCTAGACGTAAACCAATGTAATAGGCTCAATTTTACAATTCCAGACGGGAACAGCCTGTATACACAGCGTGTCCACCTAGTGTGTGGGCAGAAGGGAATTGTTTTTCTGAGCAATTTAGCGAAAATCCTTTTAAATAAAAAACATTTTAAAACAAGTTTTGCATAACATAAGATTATGTCCGAATATACAGGGTGTTCAGTTTTTGCATAAGCTTCGTTACAAGCAGTGTAAGCTTGGCCTTTCAAATCGAACAGCCCATATATTACTACGTTTTTTCAATTCATGTCAACTTTCATCAATATTCCTTATACCTATCTACTTTAGCTTTTGCGATAATTTGAGATTTTTTATAAATACCGCTGCTCCTTGAACGGCCCATACTTTAAGTGCCTTGCACGCTAGAGTAGTGGTACAAATTTTATTCGATTGGGTATTCCATGAGCATTTCGGCAATACGTCGAAAAAATATTTACATCAACTGCTATCTACAAGATTCCTATCGAAATCCTTGCCATATTTGATATATGGCAAGGATTCAGAATTTTTTAAAATATTTCTCTATACCAAAAATGTGTCGTTCTTTAGTAAATTAAATACGAAGCTATGCAAATAAGTATTTCCTTTAAAAACATGGAGTGCTGCGATGAAATACTACATAATTTTGTTTCGTTAAAGATATTCATTAAAGCTGGTATGTAAACATTATATTTTTTGGCATAATTCCAGCATCTACTCGAAATAACAACCATTTTTCTACAAAGATTGTGTAGTTAAGAAACACATATAAATAATAAACACCGAAAATATGCAGTCAAATATTGATTGCAGCTCGGCAAAAAGCGAATAGATTTATTTAAAACATCGCACACCAAGTTTCTTCAATAGCACAAAATATAATAACAATATATTGAAAGTTATTTAAAATGTATCTCAATTTAGCCCATAGAAATGTTCACGAAAAAATTGTCGCTTGGACTGCTTAACGTATGACGGCATTGCGCTTGAACGCTGCGGTATTTGCACGTGTAAATGTTTCCTCAGGCTTATCATGATGTATTAAAAATATACATGAAAAGAGTGCCTAGAAACAATAACCAAAGTAATGCTGACTGTCGCTACTTTGTAGGACAGCATGACTATACCTTTTGGCATTAGGTAGCGCTAGGAAATAATTCAGTGCTGCTTTTGGAGATTAGGAGCATAAATTGAGAGGTGAACGCAGTGTGTGCAGCGAAGAATGATGACGCCGGGTAGGTAGAGACATGTCCGTTGGTTGGTGCTTTTCCCTGCTCATATCGTTTTTGCCGGGAGTGATTCCATCAATACTATGAGCTATAACAGCATTACTTTGGTATACAAATGCGTCCATTGCAACGATCCGAAATTCCAGGTTTACTCTATCTAAACTATAAAGTAATGCATGTCCCAGAAAAAAATTGGCTACCAATAGATGGCTGTGAAACAAAACACAAATATCGAATGTGCTTATTTTGGTACGTCCGTGTATTATACAATATGTAGAGTAATATTAGTGTTAGTTTTTGTTTATTGTGTACAATGATTTTAAAATTACTTCAAATCAAAAAGAAAAGCGCAAATTGATCGTTTCCAAGCTCCTTGAAAATCCAGGTCACAAAGACAGTTAACAAAACAACCTAAAATTCCCAGAAGCACGGTTCAACATGTTATTACTGAATTTAAGGTAACGTCTACTGTTCATAGAAAACTTGGATCGGGAAGGAAAAAAGCATCCTTCGATGATAAAGCCGAGAAAAGGATTGAAAAAATCCCAATATGTCGATGAGGGATGTGGCTGATAAAACAACTGTTTTGAAATCCACGGTACAATGGGGGAAAAAAAGGTTAAATGTAAATGGTTTTAAACGCCAAAATATACCGGTTCAAGCGTTCGAAAACTTTACGAACGGTGTTTAACAAAATTAGATTGCATTGTCATGGATGATGAAACCCACCGCAAAAGTGATTTCAAACAGTTACCTGATCAAGAATATTACGTGACTAAAAGTCGAAGAGAGGTTTCACATAACTTGAGACCCGCTGTATGAGTAAATTTCCAACCAAGTATTTAGTTTGGCAGGCAATATGCATATGTGGACTAAAATCTGCAATATTTGTGAATACTGGAAGCATAAACAGCAATATTTATACTGAAGAGCGTTTAAGCCTACTCCCGTTTACGGAAACGCACAACATACCCGTATTGTTTTGATCCGATTTGGCTATATGCCATTACAGATCCACCAAACTATTCCGAATTGAAGGTAATACAGATAAACCTTCAACATAGTAGAGCAGCCTCCGCTTCCCTGTGCAAGCTGCTAGCTTCGGGCAGTATCGACGTGGCCCTAATACAAGAAGCCTGGTTGGTCGGGGGCCGAGTAGCAGGCCTTGGTGAAGCCAAAGGTAACGTAATATACGATTTACGCTCTGGCAGAGTAAGAACTTGCATTTACGTCAAGAAAGACCTGCAATCATTGACGCTGCTTAACTTCTGTTCTAGAGATTTAGCAGCCATAAGGTTGAAATTCCGTAGCAAAGGGAGCAGCAAGGAGCTAATTTTCGCTTCTGTTTATCTCCCGTACGATGCACCGAAACCACCGCCATCAGACGATGTGGAAAGGTTGGAAAGATACTGCGAGGACTCTCACCTCCAGGTCTTCATCGGAGCGGACGCGAACTCGCACCATACTGCATGGGGGAGTACCGACACCAATAACAGAGGTGAGTCACTATTGGAATACATTGTCTCTAGAAATCTAGTGATTTTGAGTAGGGGTAGTGAACCAACTTTTGTAACACAGAGAAGGGAACAGGTTATTGATATAACTCTAAGCTCCGTGTACATTAGTACTCAGGTTACTAAGTGGTATGTGTCTGAGGAACCATCTCACTCAGATCACAGGTACATCATCCTGGAAATCGCTGATGTTGATAAAACAGTGGAGATGTATAGGAATCCGCGAAGGACCAACTGGGTAAGGTACAAAGAGGAGCTGAGTAATAACATAAAACAGGTCAAACAAGACATTAAAAATGAACTTGATATAGAGGCGGCCTCAGAACAACTACAGGAGGCCATAATAACCTCATATACTATAAGCTGTCTTCAGTCAAAACGAAACTCTTCCAGAGCAGTCAGCTGGTGGAATGAGGAATTGTCACTACTGAGGCAACGAACACGCAAGTTATTCAACAGAGCGAAAAATATCAATGAGTGGTTGGAATATCGAAACGTACTTACTGCGTACAACCAAGCCCTAAGAAGGGCTAAAAGAGAGTGATGGAGGAGGTTCTGTGGAGACATAGAAACCACATCTGAAAGTGCAAGACTTCATAGGCTACTCGCTAAAGATCCAACAAATCCTCTGGGCAATACTAGAAAACCCACAGGAGGATTTACGAACACTGGGACAGAAACGCTTGAGGTTTTATTGGAAGCGCACTTCCCAGGTTCAAAGAATGTTAACCTGGATAGCATATCAAGTGGCCGGGACTTCGAATGGCCGTTCCGAAGGCCAAAGAAGGATGACTGGCAGCTAGCTAAACGGGCAATAACATACGACAGGATTATCTGGGCAATCGATTGGTTTGAGGCCTATAAGTCACCCGGACCTGACGAGATTTTTCCTGCTTTGTTACAGCAAGGTAAAGATGCAATAGCACCAGTGCTTTGCGGAATTTATAGAGCCAGTCTGGCGCTGGGTTACATACCATCCGTCTGGAATAGGGCTAAGGTCGTGTTTATTCCAAAACCTGGGCGATGCTCATACGCCGAGGCAAAGGCTTACAGGTCAATAATCCTATCATCCTTCATCTTGAAGACCATGGAAGAACTGCTTGAAAAGTATGTCAGGGAAACCTCTCTAATAGAAAGGACATTACATCCCAACCAGCATGCCTACCAAGCAGGTAAATCAATCAAGAAATTGCATTAGCTGCGTTTCTTGACATAGAAGGTGCGTTTGATAACACCTCATTTGCATCACTATTACAGGCTGTGAACAGCCATGGAGTAGACAACACTGTCTGTAGATGGGTTGGAGCCATGCTCCATGGTAGACAAGTAGAGGCAGCACTGGCAGGTGAGACGATGCAGGTGTCTGTCGCCAGAGGATGCCCGCAGGGAGGGGTAGTATCCCCTCTATTGTAGGATATGGTGATAGACGAACTGCTGATCTTGCTAAACAATGCTGGCTACTATACACAGGGATATGCTGATGATATTGTAATACTCACCAGTGGGAGAAACGCCAGCATAATCTCAGAACTAATGCAAAGAGCATTAAAAATGGTAGAAGTATGGTGCAAGAAGGAGAACGTTAGGGTAAATCCCGGAAAAATTGCACTTGTATCCTTCACTAAGAGAAGGAAATTGGACGGTTTAAGGGAGCCGATTCTTTGCAACGAAGTAGTACAGATCAGTCAGGAGGCTACGTTCTTAGGTGTAACCTTGGACTCTAAACTGAACTGGAACTCACATTTACAAAAAATGACCGACAAATGTAAGAGGGTGTTAATGACAACAATGATAGCTTATGGCTGCCTGGTTTGGTGGCCTAAGATCACACAGACGCATGCGATAACTAGTCTCTCGAAAATTCAGAGACTGGCATGTCTATGTATAACAGGAGCTATTAAAAGCACTTCAACAGCTGCTATGGAAACCATGCTAAACCTACCTCCTCTTGAGATTTATATCAAGGGAGAAGCCACAATGGGGGCATACAGACTGAAAAATACTAGCAACTGGAGATCCCACAGTGGATCTGGGCACACCAGAATAGGAGCAGTAGTAACAAACCCTATCTATGATATGGGTAGTGATACAACAATCTCCAGGATCTCCTATGACAAACCTTTCAAAGTTTTCTTGAATTGGGAAGAATGGAGGGATGGAGAGGGGAGAAAACCAAGAACACTGGTCTGGTACATAGATGGGTCCAAAACGGGCACTACATCTGGCGTTGGTGTATATGAGGAAAACCAGGGATACAAAGTATGTGTATCACTTGGGCGATACACCACGGTATTTCAAACAGAAATATATGCTATACAAACCTGCGAGTGGGAGAGTCTGCGCCGGCGACCGCAGGGTGAGACGATGTGCATTCTCTCTGACAGTCAGGAAGCCTTAAAGGCACTAGGATCTTATCGCATAACCTCCAAACTAGTATGGGAGTGCCTGCAAACCCCAATGGCTCTGTCTAAGCACAACAAGGTCACACTGGTGTGGGTGCCAGGGCACAGGGGCATAGCGGGCAATGAAATTGCAGACCAGCTAGGGAGGGAAGGTTCAAAAATGAATTATATAGGCCCTGAACCGGGTCTAGGTATTACCAAGATTGCAGTGCGTGGTGCAATTAATGAGTGGATTATAACATAACACCAATTAAATTGGAAACATGCAGCTGGACAAAAGCACAGCAAACGGATGATGGGAAGACCGTCGCAACATCTGACTGCTGACCTGCTTGAATTAAACAAGATACAGCTTAGGGCAGCAACATGTCTATTAACAGGACATGGCTGTTTGAGAGGCCACTTGCATAAGATGGGGATCTACAAAGATGAGCCCTTATGTAAACTTTGCAATGAGGAGGAGGAAACAGCCCCTCATATTATTTTCGAATGTGCAGCGTTAGCTCAACGCAGATTCGCTATGCGAAGCACAATTGAACTACCAATGGAGAAAGATTTACTACATAGGCTCTTAAACCTGATTGCGGGAACTAACCTGTTCAAGTAAAACAAAACCGAAGCAGGAATAATACAATAAGCTACCAAGCTTCAGTGTTAGGGATGTAAAAACCAGCCCTGCTCTGGTAGAAAATCAATCAATCAATCAATCAAATATCCCGAATTACGGCCATTCGAACGGTACTGGGCTCTAATAAAAAGAAAACAAAAAAAAGATTTTGAAAGAAGCAAATTAGCTTCAAATGGAATGAATCAAGGTGCAGTAATAGCGTTAGTGTCAGGTGCAAAATCTAAGGATGTCAAATTTTATAGAAAATAGGATTAACGCCACCATTTATGAATTAGTTTGCGCATAAATGTTCGTTCTTTTGTTAAATACATAATTTTGTGGAAAATGTTGGGTTTTGTCTATTTTTGGAAGTTTTCTTAGTGGCCAATTTGTTTCCGGGACAGTCCTTGCATATAAAGTGATTTCATTTTAGTCTGCAGCCAACTTCACCAAGATATTGGGAATTTGTGCTTTCTTTGGTATAACATTTGGGCAAATGGCGGCATTCCATTGGTTAGGGAATGAAATAATTTTTAAGGTACGTAGACGTGGGAAGAAAAATTAAGTAGCATACAATCTGTAGAACATCATACACAATATGTATAATGATTTCACCGTACATACCTGGTAAAATCATTATACTTATTTTGTAGGTTCCAATCGTCAACCGTATGACCGATGTGAGAAAGAAAAATTAATTGTGACATGTCCCGTTTCCCCGCTATTATAAAACATGTTTAGAAGTACCACCCACCTTTTCCGCTTACATGTGAAATACTTAAAACTGAAACACAAAACATAAACCAGAAACTAACTAAGAGGATATCTTCACTGCGAGAATTAAACGCTTGTGAAACCGTATACCAGCAGGTCGGAAGAGACCCAAACACTATTGTTGAATGCTGCACTACGAGACCGCCACACTTTTTTTACCTAAACGTGAGAGGATCATCAAGAAGAAAGATTATTCAAACTGACTGAGTGTATTGAAGTTTTGATTGATCTCTAAAAAGCATTATTAATTCTTGTATATAAAGTTATTTACTTCGAATGAATAG
This sequence comes from Dynastes maya, assembly GCA_029619315.2. Lineage (NCBI taxonomy): Eukaryota > Metazoa > Arthropoda > Insecta > Coleoptera > Scarabaeidae > Dynastes > Dynastes maya. Next base: position 55,955,036 of record JAROYE020000003.1, on the reverse strand, counting down.
ATTTATTTGTTTATTGAAGCTGGCAATCATACACCGAGAAAAATGTATTGTTAAAATAAAGATAAATATTGTTTTTTTCTTTTACAACGTAATATATTAATGCATGCTTTATATCGTTGTTATCATAACAGCATTAAAGGGTGTTTACTAAAACGTAGTAAAATTTTATTGTTGGAAGTATTAGATCGTATTTTTAAATTTAAACGGGCGACGTGTAATAATAGGTTTGTTTCTGCAGCGATTTAAAATCGTTTGAAATCGTTAGAGCATGCGCATTAAAAAAATTGTGTTCGTGCAGTTAAAACGCCAAACTCTGACTATTAGTTTGACGCAGTTTGGCGTTCGTGCAGATCTCCAAATTAATTTCTAACCGTTTGCTAATAGTTGCTCCAGTTTGAAGATTATCGTCCAGTGATCCATCAGACGCATGCGCATTGTTATATTATGAAGTGAAAAGTTGTGTTGTAGGTTTTTTTGCATATGTTCACACTTCACGCGCGTTTTATTCATGTCTGTGGTTTTGTTAGGAATTAACAGTTCCTTTAAGGTTGTTAATTCTGTCTAAACATATTGCGTTTATTTCTGTTTTCGCTTACCTCTTTTTGTAATATTTGAATGTAAGATAAATCTATTGTTTTCATCTGCATATTTGAGTATATTTTCTCTCTTAAGTCTATTAAATACGCTTGTAACTGATACACCTGATAATTGAAAAAAAAGCGTTCGTGCAGTTAAATTGTTAAATCAGTTTTAGTTTGCGCATGCGTAGATTAATCCAAACTAACCTCTGATCAAACTATCATAAATCGGCTGCAGAAACAAACCTAATAGCAAATCGAAATTTATATGTACGTATTGTGTTGTAAGCGTAAATCATCTTACAACACAATATTGTTAAAATAAATAATAGATATATTCACATTGAAAAAGGTGGTATCTATGTACATCGAACAATATTATTTGTTAGCTTTAGAAATAATGTGTACTTTGATGAAGTATGCTTTATTATGGACCTGTGCGAATGCGAGGGCAAAACCATGCATTTTTTAATTTCACTACAATAAACGGGGTGTCAAGGACAACGCTTCGGTTTCCTCGTGTACTTTTTTTCAACTACAATGTACACGATACGCAACTTAAATACACGAGCGACTCGAAGCCGTATCTTCCAATTACGTTACCACCAGCCGTGACTGATTGTAGTGATCCATGGTGTAGCTTTGCCAATTGCTAATATTTATGCTGTGCAATTACATCAGAATAAATACCTATAACCATAAGCTACTTACCGAGATAAAGTAAAACACTTCCTATATTTACCTAATGTGGAAATATCTTGTCTCTAAGCTTAGCATTGAATGGGGACTATGCTACTAGCAGAAACAATTTAAAAACAAAATAATGAAAGATATATATTTTAATTAAGAAAATAATGGGCGTGTTAAGACTTTTTAATATCTTAGTTCATGTTTTTTATGCTAACAAAGTCGTTACTACATTTATTCTATTTTGTAAATCCATCATTTATTATTTTACTTTCTAAATTTGATGTTTCATTCGTCTTACTTGTATATTCACCATTTCATTTGCTTTACTTCTTATAAACTTACGTGTTGTGTTAAACGCATTTAACACAAAAACTAATTTAAATTCATTCAACACTCATAAATATAAAAAATCACCCGCACACAAAATGAGAATTGATGTAAAACTGTATTAATTCAAATAATCGCAACTTCGGTACGCTAATATATAGCAAACCTCGATATAAAACGCAAGCTATACAGAAGGCCGCTGCAATCGAGCATCAAACAGACAATCCCTGCCGAAAGAACAAGCATAACGCACCTATACGTATCCTTATCTCGGACTGCCGGAACTTCGTCGGTGAACGTAGTGTACGACGTGTCACGATTGCCATCCGTCGCTCCTTCGCCTATGCGCAGTGCAGCGCTCGGACCTGCACGATGTTTGGTTTTTGGAATCTCTGCTACTATAGGGAGGTAGTAGCGAGAGGGAGCATGCATACAGGAAAAATACCGTAGCAAATACTTACTATAACTAAAACGTCTGAGTAGTCGTTTTCGGCTATATTCTGCTACTGCCTCCGCGACCAGACGTTCGAGGTCCGTCAAGGGTTTGGTGGTGGCCTTAATAATGCATAATGCATATTAACGTTGCCAATTAATATACAAATAAGTGTTGTGATACTGAAGACACATTTAAGGTAACAAAATGCCTTGCACTCGTATTAGGTTCAAAATTATACATACAAATATACGTTGCGAATTTAGGAAACACATACAAACGTTGCGATTTAATATATACCGAGACACATTTATACAAGTGTACACAGAAATACCCACAAAATATGTACACAAACAAGTAAGGGAACCGTATTGTAATATATATACAACATCAAGGTGTATGCATATTTTTTATATTTTACAAGAGAGAAACTTCACATTTTTTTATAAATAATAAGGGAAACTGTTTCAATAAATTTTTTATTCATACATACTGTGTTTCATTTCAAGAGGTACTGAGCCATCGAACAAATAAGCAAAGATTTTATACATCTAAGAAAGGCAATTGGCCCTCGCTCTTCGCAGGAAAGATATACCGAAGCAGACGACTGGCGGCATTGTTCTTCAAACCAGGAGAACCTAACAAGGGGTAGATATATGTTATAAAATTTATAAATTAGTTTTCGGTTACTATTTTTGTTAATTTGATTCTTGTCATCTCAGTAAAATAAGTTAAACCGAGAAGAAAGCGCTCTTACAAGCAAACGAAGCTAACAGTCTCTTTCCGATTTTGATAAAATTTTGCAGGGATGTTGGTCACCGAAAAGTATTAGACATGAATTTTTTAGCTGCTTTTTTTCGGTTTAAGGGGGTGTAATAGACGTTCTAAGTTACCCCCGAAAACACATTTTTTCCTATATCTCCGGAACAAGACGGGATATCGAATCCATTTGAAAAAGGGATTATTCCCTGTTATTCGCATAACTTTTCAGATAAGAAGAAACCAGTGGCGCACCCATAGGGTCGATAGCGGATTTAAAATATCCACAGGTATTGTCAAATTATTTTTCTTCTTCATACCTTTAAACTACACGAAAAAAGTTACCTGTTTCTTGATTTTTTTCTGTCCGTTTCGTGGAAATTATCGTAATTTTAATGTATTTCGCGAAACCTATTTTACTCTATACTTTTAGAATTAAATTTTATATCATTATATCCCATTCTATTTTAAGTAAAAACTCTTTGTTATTGCCCTTATGATATTGATTATGTAACAATATACAAAAATTGATATGAAATATACCTATATATCAATTTCCTATTCCTTCAGTTTAAGGAGGGTGACACAACATTGAAACATTGACCAAACAAATGTTATTAAAACATGTTAACTGCCTTTTGCAAAAATATGTTTCTATTTTTATCGGAGACTTTGAAACAAAAACAAATTTAATAAAAAAACATATTTACGTAAATATATACCGCTATAAATAAAATCGTGTATCTCTCTGATTAGAAAATAATTTTTTAGCGCACAATAGTCTACTTTTAAGTCAACGCATGAAATGTAGTTACAGTTTTTTTATAAAATTTCTTTAACCTATGTCTTAATGTTGCGCCAACCTCCTTAAACTAAAGGAATAGGAGATTGATATATTTGTATATTTCACATCAATTTTTGTATATTGCAACATAATCAATATCATAAGAGTTTTTCCTTAAAATACAATGGTGTACAAAATTTTATTCTAAAAATATAGAAACAAATTGGTTTCGGGGGGATACATTAAAATGACGACGACTCACCTAAAATGGACATCCAAAAACAAGTTACTTTTTTTTTTTTGTGTAGTTTAGAGATATGAAGAGAAAAAATAAATTGATAGTCTCTGCGGGCATGAACGGAAAAAAATGAGATTTGTTTAATCCAATAACAACACCCTGGGTGCGCCACTGTTTTTTTCACATCTGAAATGTAGTGTTGGTAAGAAGAATAATCCCTTTTTGAAACGAATTCGATATCCTGTCTTGTTCCTGAGATATCGCAAAAAATATGTTTTCGGGGGGTATCTTTGAGCGTCAATTACACCCCTTTAAATGGAAAAAAAGCAACTACAAAAATAATACGTGTCTGATACCTTTCGGCGTACTACGTCCCTGCAAAATGTTATCCAAATCGGAAGGGGACAGTTGCCTACGTTTGCTTGTTAGTCATTGGGTATTGATGGATTTATTAGGGTAAAATGAATACATGACTTATGTCTTGTGTTGCAGGCCAGCAGTATTTCGTATTTTTGTTTAAGATTGGCGGTAAAAGTAAGTACTTGTAAATATCTTTTAGAGCACGGTTAGAACGAGGCATGTTGAAATTAAAATCTTTTTCTCATGTTTTTCAGTCTTACGATTGACAATGGAAAATCCATGAATTTCCCTAGTAAAATACCAAGGAGTATGGCGGTCGCTAGGAACTAACCCGTGGCTTAAAGCTGTCGGGTCGAAGGTTCCAAAAAAATGTAACCCTTTTAAATTTCTCCAATATTTCGCTTTTATTTTAAAGCTTCAATAGGTTTATGAAACCTTGGTCGTCATCCTCACAGTTTTAAACCACGTGTTATTTCCCAAGTAATTTTTCCCAATTAATAAAATATTTTGTGTAGTGCGGAGTGTGCCGATATCTTGATGTTTGCTATAGTACATCACAGGCCCTTGCTATCATTATTGAGTATTCATTTATATGAAATACCCTGAATTCTAATAACTAACATTTCAATTTCAGAGTGATAAAATCATAGAATCTTCTTTCGCTTCAAAGTGGTACAAACTGGACATTCAGTCACAGAAAATGCTACTGATATTAATGGAGAGAGCCAAAAGACCGTTAGAGGTTAAGGTATATAGGTACATTTCCATTTCTTTCGAATCTCTGGGTGTAGTAAGTTATAGCGCAATATCCTTTTATGTACGTCTGAAAATAACCAATACTATTTCTTGCAGATATTTCGTTGGGCTTACTCAGTTTTTGCATTAATGAAAGCTAGGTGGTAGACAACCGACGATTTGGATTTCGGAAGAGAAACTTGGCTGGTGGAAACCTACTTCTGGAAAGGCACAATAATTATTTAACAAAGTCTTAAGTTTAAAATAAATATTCAATTATGTTGTACGAGAGTACTAGATATTTAATGTACAAGCACGTTAGCTAGAGGGTGCATTACAGTATATAATTCACAAAAAATTTCACGTTCATTATTGTATCAATTGGAGAGGTTTCTCTTCAGGGCATCTTTTCTAAAGAAACGGGTATAGAGGTATTTCTTATATATACTGATTCATATATCGGTCATAAGAAACCGTCAATGCATTTTGAAAATATTTTGTTAGTAATTTAAAATACCTGTATTTATTATGCCTAGATGTCTGAATACCTTAAAATGCAAGGTAGACACCCAAGATATTCACACAGGCAACTCTACTTATGACTAGAGGTGCTCATCTTGTAGGTCACGCAGTGGTGTGATGTAGGGAACAGACAGTCGGGGTCGATCCACAGTACCGCGCTGATGAATGTTTCATACGAGGTAGGCGCCATAAATTATCGGCCTGACAGGCTTATACAGGTTCCAGCGAGTCCAAACTCTGTTGCGTCATAGTTGCACATGTGAAGGCTGCACTATATACATTACGGCTCGAAGAGTAGTAGTTTTTTGTAGTCAGCCATATAACGTGACTAGTGCATGAAAATGTCTCAGATAACGAAGATTGAGTACCGCGCGGTCATTAAATTTTTAACAAAAGAAGGGCATACACCTAATCACATTAAACAACGTTTAGACGGCGTTTATGGTGATTTATCTCTCTCATATTACACTGCAAAAAAAGTATGTTTTCGTTTGGGGAAGAATCCCTTGAAAGTGATAAGCACCCCGGTCGGCTAATTGAACTGATAACGTCTCAAAACATTTCAATTATTGGTCTTAGCAGAAAGTAAAGAAATTAGCAGTGATGTCTAACATTTCTGAAACAAGTATTCGCCGAATTCTCCGTAACCATTTAGATATGAATAATATTGGTGCAAGGTGGATACCGCACCTTCTTTCTGCTCTCCGTGAACGTCGGGTTGGATGTGCGCTCTCTTCTTTAAACATGTGTATAGACGATCCGAAACTGATTTTGGAGTTCATTGTCACAGGAGATGAAACAAAGGTTCTGTATTATGATCCTCTATCCAGAAAGGAATCGTTTGAAGGACGATAGAGGGAAAAACTTTAAATTATTTTTACAAGGGTACAGAATTATTAAATGATCGTTGCAATAAATGTATTGAAGTTATGAGAGATTATACTGAAAAATAAAAATTGTTATATTTTACCAAGTTTATTTTTTTCTATATCAGGGGGAGAATTTGTGGCGTGTACCTTGCATATGCACGTTGCATAATTCTGAATTTCTTTCATTTTAGCTTTTGTAAGTTAACAGATAAATGGCAGTAAAGGGAAAACAATTTGCAATAAGCAAACTGGTCATGTACGTGTTTATTTAGAAAAAATACTATTTTAATTTGCAATGCAATAAAACCTAGCATAATCGGTCTTCCAGGCAGGATCGGATCAGTCGCGTGGATCGCGTGTTACAAATAAAGAGTGTATGTGTGACGCACGCCCGACAGAAGTGAAACACTGCGAAAAGTTGAGGAGAAACTGTTACAATAAAGCAATAATTTCATTCGCTGAGGTAGCTCGTGCCGATTCGTTTGCGAACATACATCGCGTTGTGGGACAGTCAACCTTACTGCTAACCTGGCGCAAAGCGTTCTGTGTCGGGCTTAACAATAATACACCTTAAACATTAAATAGAATTGTTTGTTTGTTATGTCATAGATTTAATAAGAAGTGACATCAAAATTATTTACAATTCAGTCATAATTATGTGCATCATCCACTAAATCTAATATTTGAATTGAACACGATGGTAGACTTTCCACTTAACCTTCATGTCATTGTGAATGAATACAAGATCTTTATCTGCAATTTTTTGGTTTACATTTAATACGCCGGTCATAATTTTAGTAATGAATGTAAAGATGATATTTCAATATTAACTACTGTAATAATAACTACTGTCATAATTTACAACTTCGAGCGTAGCTGTCAGTATGTACGTCCACTCGTTCAATGTTAAAGTCCCTCTGGCGGCTATTAGATGTTTTTCAGTGGCTCCTACTCCTTTTATGGTCCCCGATTGTTGGAGCGGGGGTACTAGAGAATTAATTTAAGTCCACTCAATGACGATTATGATGAAACGGATAAGTAACTCCTTTTCTGTTGATTTCCCTCATATCGTAGATCTTCAAATTTAATGGGATATTTTCCTATAACAAGCGATAGCATAAATTCGCAGGTATTTCTAGCATAATTTCCAAAATTAAATATTGTTGGTAATGTAATCGCCTTGTACGTCAGCAAATTTTATTATTGTACAGTTGTTAGGGGTATATACCGTGCATTTCAGATAACACTGGCCATAGGTATTTACATAGTAGAACCTTTACGTGACGTTAATGGTTTTCCTACGGGAAGTGTTTGATTAATTCTTTATCCACACATAGTTGAAACAACGTTGAGGTTTTGGCGCATTTTGTGCCTTGGCACAAAAAACAAAGCGGAAATTAAAGAAAAAAAGCAGCAGCTTCAACGGCAATTCCAGGAATTTTTAGCAGAGAGACACAATTTTGCAGTTATTTTTTTTCTATATTTTTAACGTAATTTATTGTTCCAAAGCATAAAATGTCTCAAAAACTCATCAAAATCGTTCCAACTATGTATGGACAAAAAATAAATCATACACTCCCCGTAGGAAAACCATTAACGTCATATACAGGTTTTACGATGGGCAGTGTTATCTGAAATACACTGTTATATCACAGAGTAGACTAGTTTAAGTCTTCTAGTTACGTCACTGCATTATACTACTACTAAAATAAGAATATTTGTTGGAAGTTCATCATCAAATTATACTTGAAAAAGTAAAATTATAAAAATTTGCTATATTTGAAACAATCGCTATCGCGATGAAAATAAAGCAGTAGAGGGACGCTAATTAATTTCTGTCAAAATTTTCATCGAAGTAACACGTGTTTGGCTGTGTTCCCAATTCCTAGGTGGTTGAAGAATGGGCAGGTTTCCATTAGATAACATATAAACAGAGTTTATATGAAATCGTCAAAATTCTAGGTTAGTTTTCATTTCTTCAGTTTTAATACAGGTTAAATTTCATTATTGCCGAAAGAGTGTGTTTAGGATACTCTCAAATCGTATTAATTTAAAAAAAGGAAATTTTTAATCAATAATTTCCCACATTATACCACACTGCTTAAAGAATGAACTGTTGTCGTTTGTAGATGTCTTATTTCTAGCATGTGCTTTAAAATTTAAATTTTCGTCAATAATTGTTTCTAGATATTTCATTCCTTCTAGTTTTTTCTCTTTATGCACAGATAGAAGGGATATATTGAGAAATATACTTTGTTACATACATTACTTTGATTTGACAAACTTACTTTTTAAAATAAACTGAATATGTGCGGATCGAGTTCAATTGTCTGTTCTCTTCGGACTGCTCCCACAATCCCAGGACCACACCACTGCGTCAACAGTGAAGACCGCTGTACCACTAAAGAAATTGTTTATTTTAGCTAGCAGGCTATATAAGCCGCGCTACCTTGGCAGAATATATCAGCATTAAATTTTAAATCAATCAAAACAAAAAGTCCAACAAAAGAACAATAACCAGTAACACACTATAAAGAAACTTAACAACCTTTATTGTATCTTTCATTGCAATAATTAATAGCTATCTACTTATTTATCAATTTACAGTGAGTGCAGTAACCGTTATTATAATGTTCATTGCAATAATTAATAATCATCTATTTATTTGTCTATCTACAACAAAAGCTTGAAATTCCTTTCTTCCACCTCGGTATATTTGCGCAAAAGTTTGTGAAAAGCTGTTCTGCACCTCTCTTAGCAAGTGCTGCACATCAGAATGCTTACATTATTTTTAATTGCATCCATAAATCATATCTATAAACTATATTTCTAGAGTAACCTAAACTTGCGGATTCGCATAGGCGTCGGTATTACGGGTTAATATAGGAATACGAAAAATTCATAAATAAACTAAACCGGTAGAGAAGCAGGCATGTAGTGTCGCTTTTGAAAATATAGCTGGTGTTTTTTGTGTGTTGTAGTATTATACCAAGTACATAATTAGTGTATCGTTTCATATAGAACTAATATTTACATACCTAAGAAAACAATGCCTCGTAATAGATTTGCTACTAATGTACATAAGTATGTGTCACTTTTTCCCCATTTAAAATATGACGGTAGTGCAGCTTTTTGCTTAATATGCAATGTTCGTTTGGCTGCATTGGACAGAACTGATTGCCAGAGGCATGTCAATGGTATTAAGCATATGAGAAATGCAAGAACTGAAATACCTTATACACTATTCCTCATACGTTTATTAATTATGTTTATCTCTTGTAATCTTCCGTTGTCGTTGGTGAGAAAAGCAGCTTTTAAAACGTTTTGGCGACAATACGTTCCAAAGTACCCATTACCCTCACAAACACAATTACAGAATCATTTGTCGCGAATGAAAGAGATGCTAGAAAATGTGTGTAAACGTGATTTGTGTTCCAATAAAATATGGATTACCGTGGATGAAACGACCGATATAAAGAAAAACAGTATTGTGAATGTAATAGCTCGCGCTTTATCTAGCGAGAACACAGCATCTCGATATTTGTTAGCTTGAAAACGTGTTCAACAATGTACCGCGGAAAATATTCAAAAAGTGATAATGAACGCTTTGAAAAAATTTAAAATTGCCCAAGATCAAGTTGTGATGATTGTGACAGATAGTGCAGCAACGATGTTAAGTGTTGGGCGATCCTTAAAACATATATTTCCTAACTTAATGCATATAACCTGCGTGCTGCATGCTTTGCATTTAGTTGGTGAACTTGTTCGACAACATTACGGAAACGTTGATCGGATGATTGGAAGTACTAAAGCAGTGTTTCGTAAATCTCCTAAACGTTTAAGAGAATTTCGCAAATTTTGTCCAGGTATTCCAGAACCTCCTGAACCAATTTTAACGCGATGGGGTACTTGGCTAACAGCAGCTTCTTACTATTTGATCCATTTTCAACAAATTCAATCAGTTATAATGCGACTTAATCGGAATGAATCCAAAGCAATTAGAGAAAGTCAACGAGAATTTCAAATTCCTCAACTTTTAGAAGATTTAACAACAATATGTACCAATTACAGTATTACTAGATGCCATCAGAAAACTACAATGTACTGAATTGTCATTGCAGGAATCATTAGACATAGTGGAGAGTGTAAAAAATAAATTACACACATTAAATGATACGCCAGGATTATACGCTAGTCAAAAGTTGGCAGATGTTTTAAGGAAGAATCCCGATTTTAATACTTTAGAGGCCATTTATAATAAGTGTAAGAATAGTGAACTTTTAAGTGATTTTGAAAAACAGTTTCTACATGCAAATGTAACTTCCTTAGATGTGGAGAGATCGTTTTCCATGTATAAGAATATTTTTTCTTGTCGACGCACAAGGTTTAAAGAAGTAACTGTGGAAACATATGCAATGATGCAAGTTTACAGTAGTTCACATCCTGATGCCTCTAATTTGTTGAATAATTAGCAAGTAAGTTTATTTATGAATTTTTCGTATTCTTATATTAACCCGTAATACCGACGCCTATGCGAGTTCGCAAGTTTTGGTTACTCTATATATTTCTATGTAATTAATTCCGTAAGTAGCTATCTATGCTTAAAGTTTTGAACCAACAGTTAAGAAGAGCTATGTCAGTATGCTTTGTTTACTGTTGTCATGGTAACCAATACTAACACTAGAAACCACTTAAATGCAATATCTAAAATAATACAGAACCCGCGTTGAACTGTAAATATCTGTTTTACTTTCAATGTTAGACATATGTATCACTGTACAAGAACATTAGAAATATAAATTTCCTATAGGCTGGTTACAGAAAAAGTATATTTATTTAAAAAAATTGCGCTGGAGTTTGAGTTTGCCAAAGCTTTGTATTCAATTCTAGTATATTGAGGGCGCTCTAATGTAGAATGTTTAGATAGAGCCGAGTATGTAGTTTGATATTGTAAAAATATAGGCTAAAATGTAGTTGCATTTCAGATTCTTTTAAAGGAAATATATGTACCTATCTAAACTTATACGATTGAAGAAAAAATCATAAATATCTCCAAATCTGTTAGAAATAGACATAGGAAGTCCATATTATGTTAATTTATTTCTAGATAGAGAAACCAAATACGTAATAATGTACAGGATGTTCCGTTTAAAATAATAGAGCCGGTGTCTGGTTCGCTACTTGTCGATCATCCTGTATATACAGGAATATCTTTGGAAGATATCCTATGATGTCTGTTACATTATCCGAAAATTTGGACGTCCTACCGTTTGCACAATAAGCACAATTCTACAATTCCGGAAAATAGGGGTACATGTACATATGTTTTTAAAATGCGTATAACATGCATATGTATTTATAGTGCTACAAACATATTAAAATACTGACACTATTTCTTCGCCTCATGTGCAAACGTCACTAACTTGTTAACGATATTTATAAATAATGTAATAGCTGGAAAAATAAAGTGAAATATGTTCGATAAAACGTCATAGGAATAAATATACCTAATTAACAAAATTGGAAGATTGACTTGAGTAGGGTGCATACAAACATTGTACTTCAGTTTTCGTAGAACAATCAAAGCACCAGGATGATTGTGAACTGCACAGCTCCAATTGAGAAAACAAAGAGGATGCTGTCACAAAGCGGTTTATGGCCGATGCGTCAAGTTACAGTATGCGAAATCGCGAAATTAACTTACTCTCTGCTATCTTGTGCTTTCCTCTTTATATTTGCGCCGTATAACACCGTCAACGCTATCCAATTGAACGACATGGAGCTATTAAACTTAATGTTGTGTGTGATAATCCCGTCTATAAACTATGTAGCGAAAGGATACACAATAATGATGAACAAAGCATGCCTTCAGAAGATATTACAAGATTTACAGTCGGAAGCCTTCAACAGGCACTCCAAACGATTGAATAGATACATTCAATTCATATACAACATTTCTAACGTGTTATTAAAGTACTTTATATTCACTATAACCTTATACATGATAATTAGAGGTGTATTGCCTTTAGTAATAAATGTTACCATAATAATACCACCTCCGTTTGATATGGGAAAATATGACATATTGTACAGGATCGTCCACCTCTTCGCTACTGCTAATGTGTCCTTTAATACGATCGCTTTTGATGTATTTTACTTGACTTTAATGGGGTTGTGTTGTGCACAGTTGGATATCTTAAAAGAACGTTTGCACAATGCATTCGAAGAGGCTGAAAGATCGTATGGAAACTGTCAGGAGATGGATTTAGTCGTAATTAGTATTTTAAACGAATGTGTTATATTGCACCAAACGATTATTCAGTAAGTATTATCTTAATCCGGGCCCTTTTTTATAACTATTACGCACGTTTCACACAAATCAGTGAATAGTTATTTGTGCTTTATCATAGATCATAAACCTTTTAGGGAATTTTACTAGAGAGTATGTTTATGTATTTTTCTGAGTAGTTAGTAATTATCTCTTTTAAATGACGCTTTTGCGAAGGTAATCAAAAGAGGAATGCGAGGATACCAAATACATATGTTATACTGTAGTTTAAGAAATTTTACGATATGCAGCAATAAAGATTTTGGTAATTTATTTTTGTTGTTATGCAAATCTGGCCGAGAAGAAACGCCGTAACAATTGCTGAACTGTCAAATCTCTATTCTAAACCGTAAATTGATATTGTTATTATATCCTGCATTTTTCATATTTTCGTTTTATGTTATCGGTATTACTTTTTCTTATTTTTATCTCCTTTATTAATAATTATCTCTTCGCTTTATCCAATTTTGTTCGAAGTAATTACTTATGATAGGTTCTTTTAAATTTATCGGTTTTTGACAGCCCTTCCCTCTAAATTTCCCTAGTTCATTTGTGCATTCTTGTCTAACACCTTATTATCATATTTTTATTAAAAAGTTTTCAAAAGCAGTGGTCTAGAAAATCGACATTTTCACAACTATATCGCTTAGTATGAGAAATTACATGAATTTAGTAGTAACTACTCACACGCATTATTTCGTGTAAAATTACAAGGAAGACATGGATGATTCCAGTATATTAAAATTAACCTGTCACCTTGTTGCCCTGTTTCGATTGAAAGTATGCGTGGAATATTAGGAAAAATAAGGGAGAAAGAGATCTAAAAAAACTTTTGACTGAATAAGATTTTGCAGATAGTCCGTGCTGTAACGTTTGAAATATTTCAATGAAAATATAAAATTCCTCTGTGTTCCTTACTAATTTCTAGTACACTCTAAGAATAGCGTCGGCTTACGCCTTCATCAGCTAGAGAAGCCAAGATACGTCATCATAAATTAAATCATATTGTTAAAAATCAAATGTTACAATGGAAACTTAAGTTGGAAGTTAAGTATGAAAGTTGAAATTAATGAAGGTTAAAAGTGAAAGCTGTAATTGGTAAAAGGTTGACAAGGGAACACCGGCAACCCGCACTTCTCGATTTCGATGAAACTGCACAGACTGAAAGAGTACCTTGGTATAAGAACACCATTTTTTTCTTACCTAGCGTATCTTGCCGATTTGGGGCTACAGCCCCCTCCAAAGATTTTTATGTTTTTTTTATTTGTGTAAGTATCTCGGAAACTAAAACAGATATCCTTTTCTTTTTAGAATATAATTTGAAGTAAATTACATAGTCCCAAGGATGACGGGAATTATTTTCGGAAAAAATTTATAACGCGGGACCGGGGGCCCCACCCCCTTTTTTTAATTTTTTTTTCTTTATTTTCCACAAATAAAGTATATTACATAGTCTAAAGGGTGGCGTGAATTATTTTAAGGAAAAATTAATAACGGGGAACCGGGTACCCCGTACCCCGCTTTTTTTTTATTTTTTTTTCTTTATTTTTGACAAATAAAGTATATTACATAGTCTAAAGGATGGGGTAGATTATATTGGGGAAAAATTAATAACTGGGGACCGGGAACCCTATACGCCCATTTTTTTTACATTTTTATATTTTATTTTTTCAGAAATAGAGTCGGTTTTATGTAGAATATGTGTGTGGTCAAATTGAGACAGTTAATAATAAAGATATTAAAAGACGATAATAAAACTTTACTTGTTATTGATTGACGTACATAGATAATTGTCGTTCTAAATAGACATATATTAGTGAATTAGTTCGAAACCGTTTCCAAAAAATGCCATAAAATGATCCGATTGAGATGGATTAATTATAAGTGCTTACAGTAGATACCGATATACTAAAACAAGATTGTTTGTGTCACGTACATAGTTATCTGAAGCATATGTAAGGTGGCCATTTCAAATAATATGTCAGAAGTATTCTTTCGTGCAGTGTAAATTTGTAGTTTGGCATTATGGCAGCGATTAATGTAGTTAACATGTTACTTGCAACGTTTCAAGTAGCCAACATCGCAATAATTCCTTTGACGTCTGAAGAACTTGAGTTGCATGATGCGTTGAAAGAGATGATTGTAAGTGCCCAACCAGAAAACATGTTCACTTTTGAATATGTCACAGGATTGGAATTTGAACGATTAGAAGAACCACATGAAGCGCAATTTGTGGAAGATGTAGCAGAAGATGAAGAAGACAATTATGAAAATATTGCATGTGTTCCTGAAGAAGGAGGCAGTGTTGTTGACCTAGATTACAAAATTAAAGCTGGTGAATACTGGAGAAGTAGTAAAAGCAAGCGACATTCTGTCGAAGGCGTGAAACAAAAATTCAAAGAGGTCAAATCGCTACGTCAATTATATAGATGGTAAGAAAGTGTTAACAGAGGTGGCGCGCATACGGATAAACTACGGTTTATTACAGAATACGTTCATACAAAATTTGAAAATAGCACAGATGATGGAAAAATAATTCATGACATGGACTTTCGAAGCTGGGCTTTAGAAGCTAAAGAAGAAATTGGACACGACACGTTTAAAGCAGGACATTGGTGGATATGGCATTTCAAGAAAGTACATAATATTGTGTCACGCAAACGCTAGGTAAGAAAAAAATTGTGTTCTTATACCAAGGTACTCTTTCAGTCTGTGCAGTTTCATCGAAATCGAGAACTGCGGGTTGCTGGTGTTCCCTTGTGAGTGGAAGTGAAAATGATGAAACGAATTTTTTTGTTTGAAAGAGTGTTTAAATTAAGTTTATGAAAGGGAATCGGGTAAAAATGAAAGTTTACGCTAATTGAACGTTGCAATATGTACAGTTTTTGCTAGTTACCCTCCGTCAATGTGGTGATGTAAAGTCGCACCAACGGTGTGATTGGGTGTCATACCCCATAGTAATTTTGATTTTCTTTTGTGAATTGTAAAAATTTCTAAAAACATCCTTTTTGTACCTTTAACATCTTCTAGCTGTAGTGAATGAAAAAAAACGCCATTTATAATAAAACGAACTTTATTTAAAAATAACGCGTTTTCAAAAAATTGCACTTTTTACTGACGAAAAGAACATAAATTCGTTTAATAAATTTTAACTAACTAATTCTAATTTAATATAAGCAATTTCTATTAATAAACAGTATGAAAAGTTTTACAGTCTTGATTTCTGGGGCAAATAAGATACCTTTTGGATATTTTCTCTTTTAAAACTGGGTTCGCCAATAATTCCTTGAGGATCCGCTCGCAGGTCACGTAGCAATCATTTGTTCTGTAGCTTTTCTTCTTTAGCTTGAGCTATAAGTTGTATGCCAAGATCTTTTAGAAACTGCCTCTCTTTGAATGTATTGTAGTGGTGTATACGTCGTCGAACGCAGCTGTCAATCGAGCACGTACAGTGTTCTCAGTATGGCCACTTGGTCGATGTGAAATGCCCTCTGGCGGATATTAGTTCTTTTTCGGAGACCTCTTTTCCCACCGAGCCTCCGATTTACGAAGTGGGGGTATTAAATAATTTAAGTAAGTCCGGATAACGACAAATGTAGGGCAATGAAAACGTTCTTACAACAATAAACAGGATAAATTCAGAGGTATGTATTTCTAGCAGGGTTTCGTAAATTAAGTATCTATCATAAAATTATTAAGTAGAACGTCGTAAGTTTTGTCATTATTGGGTTGTCAGTGGTGTTTTGGCTCAGAGAGTAATATATTTTGAGTTATACAGTAGAGTCACTACAGTCAGTTCATCGGATATAGGTTTATTCATCGAAATTTTATCATCATATTACATTAGGAAAGTATTATCAAAATTTTCTTTGGACAAAACAATCGCCATCGTGATTAAAGTAATGGTGTGAAGGGGCACCAATTAATTTGATTATATTTGGTCAAGCTTTCGTCGAGGCAATTCGTGTTTTGACTATGTTCCAAGTTTCGGAGTGTGTAATATTCAAATAACAGTAAAATTTAAAGGTAGAAGTGAAGGTTGGAGTTTGACAATTGACAGTTCCCCGTGAACCCCATATAAACGTAAAGTTTATATGACATCGTCTTAGAAACCCAGGTTAGTCTGCATTTTTCTGTTTTAATTTTCGTTAATTTCATTTACTGTTATAAAAATTCGTTTAAAATAGCCGAAAGAGTGTGTAAGAACACTCCCGAACCCCCAGTTCATCTAATTTACAAAAATTCCATTTTTTGAGCAATTTCCCTGTAATAAAACATTACAAAATATTGTTTCGTATTTTCTTTATATACGACAAGAGCATTTATTATAGCTGTATTTAGAAATGAACAAAATTATATATCCTGTGCTATTCCTGGTAATGCTGTAGTTTGCCGACATTTGATCTTATTGATCTACAAATCCTTTGGTGGAATTACAGTCAATGATTTCTCTTAACGTCTTTGTTCTTGATTCTTGCATAATATTGTCACTGTGGTGTAGAGTAGAAAATAAAATAACTTTTTCGTAACTTGTATACCGACGGAGTAGGTAACATTCTACTAAGAACATACTTTTCTCCAGGTATTACGTGTGTCTACTACTCAAATCTGCAGAGATATTTGCAGAGGTATAATAACTGGGGTTTCTTATACCTCACCACACCGACAAAGGATTAAGAAGAAACAGACAACTTGAAAAAAAATTACCAAAATTGTTATTGTGATTTCTCATGGGATTTTTCATAGAAAAGGATTGTACTATGTGTTGATTTACAATTAACTAAATTGGAACTACAAATTGACTACGAACGTTTTTGGAACAGGTTGTGCAGAATGCTTAGGATACGATGATAAAAAGGTTCCCTTTTCTGTTCTCGAAGAAAAGAAACTCCAATTTTTGGAAAATTATCAATAATAATAAAAAAAATAGCTGTCGGTGGGGACTATTTTAGGTGACTGTTAAATATTTTACAATTGTAAAGACCAAATAATTAATTTCGGCTATAACAAATTAATATTCTTTCGGGCATTAGATGTTGCTTCTTTTGATATTAATTGTATGTTCTGCAAAATTCTGAGATACTAGCAATATTTATTTGTTTTCAACTTTTGTCCAAGAGGGAGATAATCTACTTTACTTCTCCATTACAATATCTTATTACATTCGTTGCTTTACTATATTTAACATATTGCTCATCTTCTTTCGTCCTCATTCAAATTTTACACCAACACTTTCTAAAAATTGTAAGAAATTCCCGAACAAACAGTGGACGTAAAGAATGACGACTATTTGGGGCCTATATGAGTGATATTAATTGATCGAATTACAACTTTGGATCTATTTGATTAACACCTATCTTTAACATGTAGTTTCTTCACTTTACAACAATGTATCCTGTAATGTTCAATATTTACGACAACTACAGCATCGTCTGTCAACCTCTGAACGATTAAGGTATTCAGGTTAGTCACTCGTTGGTAATTAAGTATCCACCTTGCAGTAAGAAATGGAAATTTCCTCGCTACCATTTCCCCCAGCCAACTGGCCTTGGGGCGAAGACATTATACTAATAATATAAGTCCAGATAACGACGATTGTAGAGGAACGAAAATTATACTTAATCTTCAGGTCGATTTCTCCATTTGTAATTCGTCAAAATTAATGGAAAATTAATCTAAAGCAAGCAACAGCGTAAATTGAAAGGTATTTTCAACATTATTTCATCAATTAAATCTTTATCTGAAAGGTTTAAGTAAATCGTTGGAGAATTTTCACGTTTAAAGCTTGTCAGTTATAATTCGAGTCATAAAGTCCTTAAAATACAACCACCTCGTTGCGTCACTGCGTTCATTCTCGTACGCTATTTGCATAAATCATATCATCTAAATGTTGTTATAAAAGTTTCTATTTGGATTTATTTTATGAAAATTTGCTGTGGAATAAAACAATCGCCGATCTTTCGCGATTTAAAATAAAAGAAAGGTAAGCGACGTAAACAATTTGATCAATCTTGATTCAGCTTTCATTGAATTAATGTGTCTTAACTCCGATCCCAATTTAAAGTATTCGATAGTGAAATCAAAGTATTTATTCGAAGAGAAAAAGGGTTAAAGTTCAGTACAGACAGTTTCCGGAAGAATTTATTGTAAACAGAGTGTTTATATCACATTGGTTTCGGTCGAATTTCAAGGTTTTTCAACATTTTTAATTCTAAAATTCATTAATTCCGAGTTATTAATTTGGAAATTCAAGAGAAAATTGCCAAAAGGATATCCAGGGATACTCCCGGCCTCACTAAGAATTGTAAAATTTAGTTTAAGTTAGAAAATTTAATATTTTTACCAAAAATCCCCTGAGACAAAATATTTCAATACATACCTATATGTCAGTAACAACATATACATGCGTACGGTAAGTTTATTCCTTATGTTCCATATAGATTTTGTAATTTCTCAGGTACTTTCTGGACTAAAATTTATTTATGAAAAAGGAACCTCGCCAAGTATTGTTTTCGAATTTTGTCAAACTTGGCATTATTCTAAAGCAACTGAAAATACTCGACCCGTATTTTTTGTAGTTGAGAAATTTCACTCTAGTGCAGTAGCCTGGAGCAGCAGCCAAATGCACCTTTGCAGAGATAGCTCCATGTACATAAATACAATTTCGTCGCGTCTCCAGCCCGGAGATCAATTTACATTTGATAACGGTCACGACAAGCCATAACATCAAGCTATTTACTCTCTCCTCTTTCTTTCCAGATACGTCCACAAATTGAACGTTCTTCTTTCATTTCCACTTTTTGTGCAATACACATGCGGTTGTATTATATTATGCAATGCAGTCCTGCAACTTAGCACATTGGTAAGTTTGTATAAGACGTACCTACGTTATTTCAGTTATATTCAGTGAACGGCAAAATCGTATCACCCAGAGCCGCGAATCGTAAACATGATACAGAGACGCACTAAGTGCATGTTGCATATTTCAGACGCTAACTTTTTGTAAATATATTTAAATGAAATTCGTATAATAATTATAAATTGAAATAGGAGATATGTACATATGCAATAAATTTGTTTCAAGTAGGAAATAAGAAAAATGAATTAGCCATTACCACAAGAGACTTTTCTACATTTTCTGCAGTAAAACGGCTTCTTTTTGATGTTAGTATGTCTTTCAGTATCGAAAACGTTCATTCAACTTCACAACTTCTAAGCAGAACAAAATTAAAATGTGGTATAAGTTATATTTTATACATATACAGTGGTACCTCGGTTTACGATAGTATCTTATTACTGAATTTTCGGGTTACAGAAGAAAATTTGGATGATTTTTTGTTTCCAAAACAGAAAGGTACTCCCGGATACGTAACGCTGCTTAGAACTTTTACAGATTCGGCAGAATTTCCGTGCGACTCGTGTACATGCTAGAAAGAGTTAGTTACGTACAATATAATGCGATGGTGTGTGGTTAACTTCCCTCTATTCTTATATATTCTTATATATCTTCGTGTAAAATCTTTTTCAAAGAACAAATCTGAATGTTCTACGGCCAAAAAGTTTCTTATCTGTCGCGTCGCTAATTTTGTAATATATATATATATATATATATATATATATATATATATATATATATATGAAAAAGCCACCTTACACTCACTGTCTCCCATGCGCCGGTAAGAGTCCTTATTAAAAACAGCGTATGTAAGCGATGTTATTTCTTTTTAATTTCAAACTTAGAGAGTTTTTATTGATTTTGCTACATAACTTTATTTTCTATATCTTCAACTGTATTTAAAATACATAAAATGAATTTCTGATTATTTTTTGGTTATGGGAATGGATTACCTCTACTTCCTTTATTTTTTATAAGAACATTTGATTCCAGTTACGAAATTTCGGATTATGAAATGTTTTTAGAAAAAATTAATTCCGTACCGTTGTTCTTGAACTTTGTCTTTCTCGTGCAGACAATTGGTTTACTGCATTTAAATCGGGGTTTCTGCTGAACACTACATAAACTTAATCAGTTTATTTCTAATATTACCCGGAATTTATTGAATGTGTCGTTTAATGTATTGAACGCGTTTCTCAATTTTGAGTTAAGTTTACATGTACGCATGAGGAAATCTAATTAGATATCCTCATTTGTACGTTTTTGTCGAGTAAATTACTGCAAACGCTTCTACAGAACTGAACAAATCGTATTGCTACTAATTCTGATGCGACAGTAGTCTCAACTACTGGCTTAAACCGCCATAGGTTAATTAATTGAAAAGTAATGCCATCACCTATCCACCATCTATGGACGCGCGTTTCGATGTTATACATCTCGTCGGCATAGCTTTGTGGAAGGTAATGGCATTTCAATATTTTAAATCGTATATATACGAAGTAGATTTGTACGTAACGTACAAATGAGGATATCTAATTAGATTTCCTCATGCGTACATGTAAACATCTACTTCGTATATATACGATTTAAAATATTGAAATGCCATTACCTTCCACAAAGCTATGCCGACGAGATGTATAACATCGAAACGCGCGTCCATAGATGGTGGATAGGTGATGGCATTACTTTTCAATTAATTAACCTATGGCGGTTTAAGCCAGTAGTTGAGACTACTGTCGCATCAGAATTAGTAGCAATATGATTTGCTCAGTTCTGTAGAAGCGTTTGCAGTAATTTACTCGACAAAAACGTACAAATGAGGATATCTAATTAGATTTCCTCATGCGTACATGTAAACATCTACTTCGTATATATACGATTTAAAATATTGAAATGCCATTACCTTCCACAAAGCTATGCCGACGAGATGTATAACATCGAAACGCGCGTCCATAGATGGTGGATAGGTGATGGCATTACTTTTCAATTTGAGTTAAGTGTTTAATATGGAAAATAAATACCTTAAAAATCTAATAACGAAATAAAGCATAGATATAATAAATATCTATAGAATCATTTGATGAGAAGGCTCGATGAGAATACTACGACTGCATACCATTAACTGATTCCTCGATCTTGAAATAATCAACGCCTACATCACGTGCTCTGCATACGGCTCTGCTGCGGCTGACGTCATCCCATACAATCCCATACAATTTTGCCGTTCTCTGGTTATATTATTTAACATTATGATATAGCAGATCTTACGATCCAAGACAAATACGCCTTAAATAATTTTGATGCATGGTAGTTGTTCTACTAGGTAGATTTATTTCCCAAACTATAGATACTTATTTTACTGATTAACAATTAATACAATGATTGGCATAATTTACTAGACAATGGTGTAGCATCAACGATGCAGCATTAACGTAGTATCATAGTAAAAAAGTATTACAATTTGCTAGTCTGCCCGGTTGAAATCATTTTATTTCAGGATACGTTTAGTTCCACAGCTATATTGGGCGTATGCGCATTCTTTAGTATAACATTTGGACAGATGGCAGCATTTCATTACATTGGAAATGATATCATTTTCAAGGTGAGCCTATTAATTACCTTTGTATAGTCACATACTTCTGCGTTAGGGTGTCCCTAATTTTTAGCTAAACTTTTAACTTTTAACAAAAAATTTGACTCCTACTCCCCCGTATTTTGTTTCAGTCAGCAAAAAAACGATCTGTGCAACATTTTAGCTCAATCGGACAACTTCGAGGCAACGCTTATCTACCATAAAGTTTTGGTATTTTCGCACGAAAAAATTTGCTCTAAGAAAAAAGTTCTCTGTAAATCCTCATTCGTATGGTTCATCTTCCCTTTTACTTTAACGTACGTCACGACTCTATGTTTTGTACCACTCCCACCGGTTAATGTTGATTGGTTGGGATTACTAGGAGTCTCTGAAACCCTAATATCTTCAGGAGAAGAACAAGCCATTGAAGTGGAGGAGTGGGATATAATCGATAAAATTCAGGTTCTGTGATACGGCAGCAAGTAACACAGGTCGAGTAAATGGTGCCGATATAAGTTAGAAAAAATGTTAAATTATGACTTGCAGTACCTTTCTTGCCGTCATCACATCATTGAGGGAGTTTTGAGGAGCTGCACTAATGGGTGCAAGTTCCTGAGAAGCCTGGACGAAACTCAACAAGAACGTTTACATAACTAGTAGCAATGAAGTTGCTAATGATGTCCGCTCTACCATTCATAAACTTCTTGAACACCACCTTTCTACGCAGAAATAACAGCAACTACCTCGAATTGTTGGAGTTAACGATGATCTTGGCGACATTCCGTAGAATGGAATATCGTTTCGTATACCACGTGCTGTAAGTTATCCTAGCTGGATGACAAAGACAACTTATGCCTTGAGGACATTGCTGTTTCAAGATAAATTTCAGTTATCTCATAGAGTGAAGTACTCTTTGATAATAATATGGATATTTCTTGCTCGGGTGCACGTTCAAGCCTGGTTTCTGTCATCGAAAGTAATTAAAGCACCTTATAATGATATTCTATTTATGCGTCAACTGATAAATTATCAAGATATTGATCTAGAAATCAGTAAGGCAGCTGTGAAAAAACTTTCCAATCATCTCTGGTACAGAGTTCCCGAAACTGTGGCTCTGTCCCTTTTTGATGACAATGTTCTAAGAAGAAATAAATTAACTGAAGAGGTACATTCTGCACCAACATAATTTTTCCTTCTTTAGAAATATCGAGTTTTCGCCTTTTGCAACCCCTGGTACAAAAACTTTCCTCACGATATTTTCTATCTGTACCGATTTCCTCGATAATGACCCTTCAATATGGAAGGATGATCCTGACTACAAAAGTGGAAGTTGAAAAACTTGAGAAGACGGTTGTTATGAATGATGCTCTAGCAGGAGGTGTCAGACTCATTCAGGATTACAATAACATCTTGTCAATAGATGAGCAATTTGTTTTACACATCCTTGCCGAAGGTTGCAAAAAGTACCCAACTGCTACTAAATCCTTTTTTAGGAACAAATAATGTTTAACACTCGTTCGCTTACATTATGTTTTGATTCTACAGAAATTATTGCTGTAAATACCTGTATTGCTGTACCAACATAAATTTCTCTAAGAAGGAAAAAAGTTGTGGAAATACGGAGGAGTATACCGCGTTTGAGCGAAATTAATCGTCACGTATACCATGTTCCAACTTCAAGGCATTTGAGGGTCGCTCAGCAGTTGTCCGAGCTGATGATCTGCACAGCTCGTACAAGTTCATTGGAACATAATTAGGGGGTGGGCAGAAAACATTAACTTTCGTAAAATTACATGTAGCTAAGGGCCACCTCACTATGCATGTATGTGTAAGATAATTTGTAATTTTACGTAAAGTGTTATTCATAGAGGTCACACTGTAACAATTCTACCTGATTTTTTATTCCACACAAAAAAAAATAATAATTTAACTTAGATAATATAAGTGAGTTAATAACCTCTATCGCCATGTTAATTTACGTTATCTTTTGATATCCGGTAATTGCCTTTTAATATACATTGTTCTACTACATACCTTTTGCTAAAAAATCTGGCCGTCCCTAGATAATGAAAGCCATAATAAATTATATTAAAGTGTACTTCTCATACCCGGTACTATCTATTTTTGAGTGTATTATTTAGGTTTTTGGTTGTAATTACGTTCAGCAATCATATTTAGTTAGGTCACTATTGTGCATTTGTACAATATATTGTACATTGCAATACATTGTTCGTATTTTACATTTCTGCAACCATCGATTTTTACGTTATTCCCTCAGCAGCTAACTATATTTGCATAACATGATGATTCAAATTCCGCATGTGTAATTAGCCTCCCATAATAATAATAATAATAATAATAATAATAATAATAATAATAATAATAGACTTTATTGTCCAACAGAATTCCATATCCGCATAAAGAACAACAAAAAAAAACATTGCAAAGTACAAGACGACAAGCACACAATATAATACAAAATAATACATATTCTATATAATAATAATAATAGTAATAGTATTAATAATAATAATAATAATATAGAAATTAGTTTCTCAGGAAAACATCACGTAGCCGAAACGGATGCTAATGCAAGTATTTGACTAAGTGGAGTAGAATTAATGTCATAATCCGATGATACTGCGTTGAATGCGCGATACATAAATACCACTGGAGAATTTAGTGATGCATTTAGTCGAGCATATGGTGTATAAATGGTGGGAGTCTGTCTGGTGGCAGATTGGGGAACAAGAAATTGAAGCTGTGCCAATAGGCGTGGGGAGTCAATTTTGTTGTGAATTAAATTGTAAACAAATTTAATAAGATGTTGTCCACGTCTAACCTCAAGTGAAAGAATGTTGAATTTTTGTAGCAACAGTAGATGTTCATAACCTCTGCAAGGATAGGTACCTTCTACTTTGAAGAACAGATGCTTTAGTAACCTTCTCTGCACATTTTCTAAAGATGTTTTATGGATAGTATAGTGAGGATTCCATGTTAAAGATCCGTACTCCAGTTTATATCTTACGTATGTAAAGTAAAGTAGTTTGATTGTATCTATATGTAACGAACGGGAGATCCTGATTAAAAATCCTAGCATTTCAGTAGCTGAAGATATAATATTATCCCTATGTATGGAAAAAGTGAGGGCTCTGTTAAAATGTATACCCAGATCCTTGATCGTTGGAACTCGAACAACCGGAGCACCACTGACAAAATAATGAGAGATTAAGACTTACTTTCCTAGTATAAGTGGAGATTTTACATTTATCTACGTTTAGGTTCAGGTAGTTGGCGGAGCACCATCTTTCAATGGCACTCATCTGATTCTGTAAATGGACCCACTCTGCTTCCGATGTTACCGCAGCAAAAATTTTAAGATCGTCAGCAAAGATACATTTACTACAGTCAATTTGCTCTACTATATCATTTATGAATAACAGAAACATCAAAGGACCTAAATTGGAACCTTGTGGTAGCCCAGATGTTGCCCGAAACAGTTGTGTTTTGTAACCACTATAGTAGACATACTGGATCCGATTAGTTAGGTGCGAAGAAAACAGTAAAATTAGTTTATCACCGAAGCCAAATGTTTCAAATTTTGTTAGAAGTAGTGAATGGTTTATGTGATCAAAGGTCTTGGAGATATCAGTATATATAGTGTCAACTTGTCCACCTACATCAAATATATTAAAAGTATACTGAGTGAAGGTTGCTAGGTCAGAAACAGTTGATCTTCTCTCAATAAAGCCATGCTGATCAGTTGAGATGTAGTTCGAGACAAGTGGATATATTCGGGAGTATATTACTGCTTTGAAGACCTTGGCGAAGTTATCGAGAATGGTTATTATCGCTACTTTACTCGAAAATTCTTTAATCTCTTTGTGAAATCTATTTCTTTTTCAAATTAATCTATTTCTTATTTGTCATGCCGGCCACTAACATTGTAATACAAATGTAAAAATCTTAAATCAAAATAAAATGCGGTTGAATGCGTCACTCGCTCGTAAGCAATCCTACACAACACCAAGTCTCCTTACTAAACATACGAGACGCGGCTATCGTAATCTTTCGCACTCTTTCTTCCTTTCACGAAACATCAATCACCGACACGTGCTTTAGCAGTATTTTGTCCCCTCAATTTTACAAATATTTCAAAATTTCAGAGTAACAAGATTATAGAAGCATCTTACACATCAAGATGGTATCAGTTCAATACGTCGTCGCAAAGGGTGTTATTGATACTAATGGAAAGAGCTAAGAGACCGCTTGAAATTCAGATTTATAAATATATACCTATTTCTTTGGAGTCTCTGGGTGTGGTAAGATTTTTTATTGTTACAGGTTGTATACATTATATTAATTTGACAATATTGTAGATATTTCGTTGGGCATATTCAGTGTTTGCTTTAATGAAGGCCGGGTATAGCTAAACGTTGAAAATGTATTTTTTTTAAATTAAGTAAGACTCGGTCCTCTTCTTATTCCTGTTCTCGGAAGAAAAAACATATATGTACTTATGCAGGGTTAATAGGGTATATCAGTGGTTGTTCTATGTCAGGGATCATATACGGTTCCTATAGGAATGGAAAGAATCGTAGGAAATTAGAAATTAGCACTGACATATCCTATTAATTATCATTCTAAAATCAATTAATTAAGTTAAACATACGATTCAGCTTCACTTATTAATTTCCTTTCACAAACTTCAGATAAAAATCTCATTACCTGACGTACTTTATAAATACCTCTTCAGACATCCTTTCTAGTTTTAACATTACACCTGCATAATGAAACCAATATAAAGGTTTTGCAACTTCCAAATAACTTAAGAAATAAGGCCAATTTGATGTTGGAAAGTGGAGATTACTTGATCAGCTGTTCCGTTTATGATTCTGTGTACATAGCCCAAATTAGTAGAAACGTTGGACCAAGTGTGTTGAGATTCTTCAATCTACCCTTGTATTATCACCAGAAAGCACCAGAAAGCATTTGAACGTCATTTTGCAATACAAGAGTCACTTTTGTCTGCAACTAGTTCCTTGGCCGCAAAATCTTGAATCCATTAAAAACGTCAACGTCAGTATCTTTTCTTTACTGTTGTCATGGTAATCATTATCCTGGGCAAATATGCGGTAACAGCCAGAGGCGTGGCGAGCGCATAAAAGTTTACACATAAAATAGAAGGTAAGAAATAAATTATGAAAACGTGCTGAAACACTTACCGTTTTAAAAGTCTTCCGTGAAATCACAAACTGGGTAACATTTGTTAAATATTTGAATCATTAGATATGTTTCCACAGCTGTTTCAGTCAAGTGAGTACGACGTGCGGAATAAATGTTTTTTAATGCCGAAAGCGACCGTTCGACATTTAGCGATGTTATATTTGCATATTTAAAATAATCTTTGAAACAACTTAATGCATCTTCACACGCACCTTCTCAAATTTGTCTTAATATAAGAAAATCGGAGTTTTTCTCTAAAACACTTTCAAATACGAACACACCAATTTGTTTCGCCTTCTACAGCGCATAACTGTGAGTGAGCATCATTCACAATTTGAACAGAATCCACTGGCGACATCGAAACATTTTGTAATTTTTCTATTCCCTCCGCTAGTCCGAAGTAAATGTTGTGAATAGTTTGTAAATCTCTTTTAACCTGACAATCTTGAAATATTTCCTGGCTTTTCTTGATTACTGCAGCTTATGTCGGATTGAATTTTAAAACTACCTTCTTTACTTGATCAAAATATTTGTTGTAAAAAAACGCAGCCTGCAACCATGTTCCCCAACGTGTAACAATGCTGGCTGTGGTGGTTCAGGTAAATCAGGACACAGTTTGTGAAATAGTCGGGTACGTTTCGGGGACTTTAGAAACACTGCCTTTGTACTAGCAATCAATGCATTTACTAGTGGAAAACATGTAGGAATCGTTTGTGCCGCAAGATTTGGAGTATGGATTTTGCCCGTTACATGTAAGAAGTTACCACTGTGTTCTTTAAGAGATCGCCCCAAAGAACGCACGTTTGCGGCACCATCACTCATAAACATTAAAAGTTGCTTAGTTGAAACTTCAAATTTGTTCAATGAGTCCAACACCACCTTTAAAATCTCATCGGCAGTACAATTTATAACTCTTTTGGAAGCAAGTAAGAAGGAGGATGACGGTCGATGTGATTCCATTGTACGTACCATTACATTAACCACAGAATGTTTTTGACGGTCTGTTGTTTCGTTCACACACAACCACAGTTTTTTATCTTTCAATTCCGTTTTCATTCTTTTTTCTATATGTTCACATACAAGTGGCACTACATTTCGTATTGATGTCCGACTAGGTAATTTATAGTCCGCATATTTATTCCAGAAGGAGACAAATGCTTCTTTGTCTAGCAAACGGAACGATAGATTACATAAAATAAGGGTAACACATAAATCGAATGTAAATTTTTCTTGGTCTCGTATGCCACTTTTTGCAGAAGAATGCTGTTTGTTTTCGATGTGACGTTGTCAATGACTTCTGGACCAACACATTAAAGGGATTTTACAAACTTGACATTGAATTTTAGCGCCATCAAAAATTAAGTCCGGCATGTCCACTAGTTTTTAACTGTGTCTGCCATTAGTCGTTTTCGCGACGTACCTAACTGTGACATTTTTAAAGCAAACATAAGCGTACAATTACGAAATAAGTTACGACAGCCTACATATACACAGAACTACTCGCATACAGCATCGATTTAGTACTGACGCTGTGAACGCGTGAAATAAATAATCGCCGACTCCGCACCACATATCTACTACACTGACTGTTACCGCTGTTTGCCCAGACTAGTAATCATACAATATTAGCACAAAGAATCACTTGGTTGCAATATCCAAATAGAGAACTCGTGTTTAACTAGAAACATCTCTTTTACTTTCAATATTAGACATACGCATCATTATACAAAAGCATTAGAGATACTAATCCTCTATACGGTGGATACAGAAAGAAAGTATGATGTTATTTAAAAAAATTACGTTTTTGATGCTTGAACTTAGCAAAGTGTGGTGTTCAATGTTAAACATCCTGCATGTTTCGGAGGTGTTTTACTGTGATGGATATTAAAAAAAAAAGACGTATCTACATTTAGGCGATTACTAGTAAGTAACTACTACTAGATACTAATGGCAGTAAAATTTATTCACTTACTCCAAATAAACAATTAAAGTTGTATAAATAAACTAGTTAACGAAGAACGAGCAAACTGTTCACTTAAACTAACCAAATTAATTATGCTAGTAGTGGGTATACAATTTAGTTATGGTGGTTACCTACCTGTTTTGTTTGTTTTTTTTACTTACAATAAATAGATATCCCTGAAAAAGAAAACAAAAACAAATTATTAACAACGTTTATTACTGCAATACTATATTGAACATAAACAAATATTCATTCACATAATCTTTATCGGATGAAAAACCCTGTTGTTATGTTAACACTTTTGCTTTATCTAAATAAATAATGAATAAAATGTTAATTATCGGAGAAATGGAAATAATTATCATTTTAATCGTGGAAATGTTGGATAATTCTCAAATAAGAGAACAAATATATGAGGCAGTTATTTGTAAAATGATTTTTTCCTGCTTAAGTTTTAATAAAACAGAAGTTGAAACATATAAATAAACATTTCGTTTTAATGACACTTTGTGCAGCAGTTAACTTACATAAATAGGGAAGAAAATATTTGCTAGGATTTTGGTTCTCTTTGGTCACCTTTCGATGACTTTTTAAGTGTAGAGAAAAGTAATTGAATTTAAGTAATTGCTATATTTAGATACCAAAATTCTCATTGATAAATGCCATTGACATCTTAAAACACTATTTTATTGGTTGAATTTTAATTTCAGCATATTACAACTACTGATATAATTCGTCAATGAGAATAAAATATCCACATATTCACGTTACCTTTATTACAGTCGTTAAACTGAAATTTTCGCTACTGGGCTGTCCCCAATATTATTGCTTACGATACTTTCGGGTGTGTTTTGTAAATTGCAAAGATGGATAGATAGATAATCATTCATTTCCAAATATATACACAGGAAAGTCAAAATACAAGGAATAAGTACATAATACATAATTACATCACTATATTACCGGTGTAAAAAAAAATCCCGAGATATGTGTATGCAGATATTTCTTAAAGATTTTTCAACAACTGTGAAACAAAAAATCATTTATGGAATAGAAAGCATTAGAAATTAGAGATTCTTTTATTTTTAACTTAAATAGTGATAGTGGAAGTGTTTTAGTTTCCTGACTTAACGAATTAAAAAGTTTTATTTCTTGATATTTAATGGACTTTTGCGTTGTGATTAATCTATCGTCTTAACGACGATTGATTTCTACTATTATAGTTTTGTACATCTGAATGCGTTTCTAGTGTGTTTATATTGTTCTTAATATATATATAGTGATGGTATAGTTAATAACTTAAGTTGCCGAAAATATAGTTTACAATGTTCTCTACTACTTACACGTACCATAACTCTTATGCACTTTTTTGCATTTTAAATATTCTTTCTTCGTGCTGTGTACAACCCCATAATAGAATATTATTATTTACTACAGAATAAAAATTTGCGTAATATATAGTTTTTGCTGTGTTCAAATCGGTCACTTCTACTATTCTTCGAATTTGGTATATACTGATATTTAGCTTTTTGCATAGATGATCTACTTGACAATTCCAGCTTAAAGTTGAATCTACATATACACGCAACATTTGACAGTGTTGTTGACGAGTGGTTTTGTTTCAATGTTTAATTTTTGAATCTTATCAGCATTAAGATTGAATTTGTGGCTCTATACCACTGTCCTGCTGTAGATATGCTAGTTGCTTCCTTCACCAAAAACCAGAAGCGTTGTATCATCAGCGTACATAATTGTTTGACAAGTTTCAATGTTGTAGCTTAAATCATTTACGTAAATTAGAGAAAGTAGTGATCCTAGCTTAGAGCCTTGTGGCACACCATATCCAACGTCCCTTGCCAATGAACTTTCTGCGTGTGCAATAACAATTATTTGTTTTCTTTGTGACAAATAGGACTCGAACAATCGCAGTGAATCACCTCTAATGCCGTAGTATTGAAGTTTATCCAACAGTATCGATTGAGACACACAATCAAAAGCCTTAGATAGATCTAAAGGTGTTGCGGATAACTTTCGTCCTTTATCAAATTCTTGGGTTACTATATCGATTAAATTTCAGATGGCATTCATAGTGGATCTATTTTTCAGGTAACCATACTGTTGATCACAGCACAATGGCATGGTGTTAAAATAGTCAGTTAGTCTTTGTTTTAGTATTTCTTCGAACACCTTTGACCGGGATAATAGCAATCGGTCTGTAACGTGCAGGATCATCTCTCTTTCCCTGTTTGAATAAAGGCACTATTTTAGATACTTTTAGTTCAACTAGAAAGTAACTTTCGGAAATACATCTGTTCTAAAGTCTTGTTAGCGATTCGGATAAGAATGGCGCTACGTGTTCGACAATTCGGGTAGTCATGCCATATATGTCCACATATTTGTTTAAATTATTTAAATTAGAATTTGCAGTATACGTCGAGATAGGTATGTTATTTATGTATAGATACAAAATAGTTGTTGAAATAGTTTGCTGATACTTCGGGAGCCTCTCTTTCTCTAAATTAACGATTTAGATATTAGTTGATTATTTTCCAGGTAACTTTAGACTTGTTGTCAGCATTACGAATAAATTCAGCATCCGCCCTTCTTTTTGTAATATTTAAGAGATTGCTATACTCAGACTTACAATTCAAACGCCTCTTCAGACTTAGTGCATTTATATATTATTAACAATACATCAAGCTTTCTTTCATACATTTTAAGTCGTCAGTGTACCACTTTATCTTTCTGGGCCTATGATTATGTTTTAGATATCTTTAGGGAAAATTCGTTTTAAAGAATTGCTCAAAATCCGTAAAAAACGCTCGAAACATGTCTTTAGCTGAGTTTAATCTAAATACCCTATTCCAGTCAAAGTTATGTCATTAGTGAAATTTATTAATTGTGTGTCAGATATCGGTCTCTGTTTAGGGTAATTTATGCGCTCAATATTGTTTTGCTTTAATCTTGACACCTATGCCATTTAATGGTTTTTATTGATTCTTCAGATATATCTGAAAAGCAATTATCAATGCAGGTATTTGATATTAAAGTGACACGTGTAGGTTCAACTATTTTCATTTGTAGGTTGAATGATCGAAACAGGTCTAAGACATTTACAGTATCATTACTAGAATTTAAAAAATTAATATTAAGGACTCCCAATAAAACTATTTTACAATTTATGTTTACACAAAGCAAACAGCACTTCTTCTAATTTACTTAAAAATAAATCCGAATCACCCAGATGAGATCTGTATAACACAAGAATAATTAAGTTTAGTTTATAGAGGTGTATACCGCAAATTTCAATATGTAAATCGTCATTAAAATTTTCTATAAGTTTTATATCCTTATATAGTAAATGATCTTTTATGAAAATGGACACTCCACCATGTTTATGGATAGTTCTGCTACAACGTGCAGCAATACTGTAGTCCACGATTTTGCAATTCTGTAGTTCAGTAGCACTCATCATATTTTTAAGGCTGCTCTGCATTGAAATCTGGTTCTAGCTATAAAATGATTCAAAAGAATCCATTAACGGCACAAAACTAACAGAAAATAAAATACCAAATCAAGACCGCGGCGCGTTTTTGTTTGCCTTCAAAGACCGGCCAATATTCTCTCATATGCCGTTATTCCAACGGCTCTTGTATCATCTTGATAACTCAGCTCAATACGAGGGACACACTGTATGTTTCTGAATACATGATAAGAATAAAAAAAAAAAAACGAACAATATTTATTCTTTTTCAAAGTACTCTCCTTTACATTTAACGCATTTCGACTTCCTCTTAAACCATTTTGTAAAACAGGTAGCCCAGGTTTCCTTGGACACTGCACTAACATGCTCTTCAAATGCACTAACAGCTTCCTGTGGATTCCACGTAATTTCTTCTTAATAGTTGGAAAGAGGAAGAAATCACACGGAGCTATATCCGGGCTATAAGGTTGATGTGACATTAATTTTATCCCAGCAGAGCGAAGAAACTCCGTTGTCAACTTGGCAGAGTGTGCAGGAGCGTTGTCATGGTGTAACACAATTTGTTTTTTCTGAACTTTTGACAACAATATTGGCAAATGGTGGTATACCATTCAGCATTAACTGTTTTCCTATTCTCTAGAAGAACAGAGCAAATGTAACCAGTACGGGTGAAGAAAGAGGCATTCATTTGTTTAGCAGAAATTCGTGATTGTTTTATTTTTGTGGGTCGCATTTCATTTTGAAACATCCATTGAGTAGATTGCTGCTTTGTAAATGGATCATAACAGTAGATCCATGTTTCATCACCTGTAACGATATTATAAACGGCCTTAAACGTACCTTCATGATAACGTTCAAGGTTTTCTAAGCACCAGTCGACCCTTGCTTTGTTTGATCAGCTGTTAAACAATGTGGTATCCAACGACAACACACTTTTTTCACATTTAAATGTGTGTGAAGAATTGTCTGAATTGCAGTCATTCCAATACCAAGAGTTGCCCGAATTTCACTGTAGGTCGGCCGGCGATCTTCTTCAATCATGCGACGAACGGCATCAATATCACTTGAAGTTGTTGCTGAAACAGGACGACCTTCACGATTTTCATCCTCAAGAGATGATCTTCCCCGTTGGAATTCTTTGAACCAGTTAAACACGGTCGTGCGACTTGGGGCTTCTCCAGGAAATGCATTTTGCAAACGAGCAAATGATTCATTAAGGGTTGAATCTGAACTAAAATCATACAAAATCATTGAACGAATCATTGAACGAAAATGTTCTCGGGCCACTTCCATATCACACTGACCGTTTAACTTTTCAAAAAATTCTGTAAACTTATATAAGATATCGAATTCAAATAAACTGCGACTTATTCACAAATACTTGCTACATTAAACTAACCTCAAATTTTTCAACAATTACTGTCAGTGTTGTCATATTCACAAATATACAGTGCGCTCCTCGTATATACTATACATAACTCTATGATGCGCAAATGTCGAAGTCACAATGGCGGAATGGGAAGACAAAACGTAAACGAGGATGATGGGAAGCGAATTCTGAACGTATATTTACGTATAGATATTCTACGAATGAATTCACCACGAATTGGGAGGAATGAGCCGGAAAATATTTCCATATGTTTTTAGCTTCAAATAGCTTAATTACTTACCATAAACGAACTATTTACATGCGTCTAGTGTTTTTTCATTCGTAACTATACTGTTTAATACTTAGCATAGTAAAACATTTGCAGCAAACTATGTGTATTTGTGGGTATATCAGGGGTTTAAAAACTACAAGTTAGGTAAAATTGTGTTATGGTTAATAAACTTGTATTAGAAACACTTGTAATTGCTTCTACAATAAAATCTATGAACTTATGAATCAATATATTCCTTTGAAAACTCTTAGCAGATCGAGATATCCCGTATAGTTTACTCCAGAACATTAAAAACATTAAATTGAAACATAAATACCGTGTAAGGTATCGAAAATTTAAAAAATTGGATGATATGAATCGGTACACTGAGATGCGTAAAATCATGAAAACTAATTCGGCCATATTATATAATAATTATATGCTTTACATTCAGAATCAACTTAAATACAATCCACGATCGTTTTGGCCATTTGTTTCCTCAAGGAAACGTAATTCTGGAATACCTAGTAACGTGAGAGATGAGCAAGGTGACATCTTTTCAACACCAGCATCTATAGTTAATGGTTTTAAGGATTTCTTTCAGTCGGTACACGTTCCTTCCCCTGGGAAACCATTTCTATCTATAGTTAGCACGAACAGTTTACTGGTTGATGTTCCATCCTTCAGTGAAGTGGAAGTTGTTAAAACACTTAGGAAGCTGAAGAACAAGAATACAATGGATGACGACAACATTCCTAGTTTTTTGATTAGAGATTGTGCCAGCATACTCGCGACCCCATTACATTACCTGTTGAATCTCTCGCTGAACACATCTACTTTTCCGGAATGTTGTAAGGTTGCTAGGTTGTGTTCAGTTCATAAAAAAGGTGATGCTGCATTAATTAGCAACTATAGACCTGTTGCTATAATAAATAATTTCGCTAAAGCTTATGAAATGCTCCTGTATAGCTGCATTTACCCACAATTTCAGGCCGTTATATTTGAAGATCAGCATGGCTTTGTAGGTAAACATTCCACTGTCTCCAATCTTACACAAATTACTCAGTTCATATCAGATTGCATGGATGACAACAAACAAGTCGACGTTATCTATACTGACTTTACAAAGGCATTTGACCGAATTGATCATCAATCGTTGTTACATAAATTCATCATCAATGGATTTTCACCATGTCTTGTTTCATTTTTTTCAACCTATTTGCTAAACAGGACACAATATGTAACTTATCTTGGACATAAATCTGACAGTTTTTCTCCTTCGTCCAGAATTGCACAAGGAAGCAATTTAGATCCTCTTATGTTCTTGATCTTTGTTAATGACATTTGTTCTTATTTAGATTATAACAAATTAATGTTTGCTGATGACTTAAAGCTCTTTCCGAAGATAGAGACACCAACTGATTGTCTTTCTCTGCAAGCTAATATTGACAAACTCCATACTTGATGTTTAGATAACAACTTATCTATGAATGTAGCTAAATGTAATGTCATAACCTACTAACGTAAAAAATCCTCAGTTATATACGATTACCTATACAGTGATGTTAGTATACAGCAATGTTCATGTGTAAAAGATAGGGGTGTCTCATTTGATTCAAAATTATCATTCAATGACTACGTCACTAATATTACATCATCTTCTTTGAAAGCTTTGGGCTTTGCTATTGGAACAACAAGGCAATTTTCTTCCCTGGAGTCAATTATCTCTCTCCATTTCGCACTGGTGCGATCTAAACTTGAATATGCCTCTACAGTTTGGTCACCAATCTACGCAACACACATATCGTCACTTGAAAATATACAAAGAAAATTCCTTAAGTACATTTACTTTAAACAAAATGGTGTATACCCAGGTCAAGGATTTGACCATGATATTCTACTGGCCGCATTTCATGTACAATCCTTACAGCAACGACGCAAAGAGGCTGACATTAGATTTTTACATAATATGTTGCACAACAAAATCGATACTTCTCATCTTTTGGAAAGACTGTTTCGCGATTCCTCCCTATTCTACTCGATTATCAGCAACTTTTTACTGTCCCTTCCCCAGAACTAACGTTATGTTAAGATCGCCTATTTATAGAATGTGCTCTTACTTTAATAATATTTCTGATATTAATGTTGATTTCAATTGTTCTGATCTTTGTGCCGTTTTAAATAATGTTTAGTAGTTACTTGCATGTATAATTTAGTAATTTAATTTAGTTTTGTTTCCTCTTTTGTTGTAGCTTATTGATACATAATATTATCTTAGCTTATCATAATGTAATGGTTATCTTTGTGTATATTTTTTGTCCTGTTATTAGACTCGTCTGTTGGACAATAAATGGATTATTATTATTATAACACAGTTTAATTGGACAATTTTTGTCAGCGTTGTTTTTATGTTTTACTTGGAACATGCTTTAACATGGTTAAACATATAAAGCAACGCAAGCTAATTATTCGAACAGCAAATGTGCACATAAGTCATATGTAAATATTTTTAAACTTCATTTATATAGATAAAATTACAATCCTAGAGCGTGTTTTATACACAAATATCGTATTATAAGGTGAGCCGACTTCTTGACAAATAAGCGATTTATTTATATAGTAATTTAAAATATCTCTCACACACATATAATTAATAACACATCATCTTAAATTGGGGTAATTCTGGTAATAGCTAAAAATTGATTTGGACAACATCGGATATTGATGTGCGTATATAAATACGACGCCACAAGCCGAAATTTATTGTTGATTGTACTGTCATACAATGAGTAGATTAAATTGCGTAAAAGTGGTGTCTAGGACGACATCGATTTTGTTGATAGAGGGATTACTACCCTCTCACAATCTTCGCAAATTACAAATAGGTAAACTAATCTACCACTACATTTTATACATATTTATGATAAGTTTGCTTGGTCTCAATATTGTTAATGGTATAAGAGCAAACAACGCAATGCTGGTAAATCGTATGATCTGCGTTCTCATCCCGGTACTGAACTTAATAGCAAAAGCATTTACGATGCAAAAAAATAAAAATTGCTTTAGAGCATTAGTGGAGGACTTAAACTCGGACGCTTTCAATGCGCACAGTAACAAACAAAACGAATACATTCAGATTGTAGATCGAATTAGCAAATTATTGCTAAGATACTTTACTCTAACGATTGCATTATTCTTGTCGCTTGCTTGTTTGTTGCCCATATTCGTAAATACCAAAATACTTATTCCCAACCCTATACCACTCGGCAAATTCGAAATTATCTATAAAATAGTCCATCTTATCAGTACAAGTTATTTCGGTTTAAATTCGGCATGTTTCGATCTGTTGTACGTGTCTATGATAGGAGTATGCATTGCTCAATTGAAGATATTGGAAGAAAGATTAATAAATATCTACGAGGACTCCAATCGTGCATTTCAAGATAGGAATTTGGAAATAGACAAGAAATGTCCGTCAGTATCAAAGCTTTTAAGAGAATGCGTTATTTTACATGAGGTAATAAATGGGTGAGTATCTAAATATTAAGTATAATAAATAATAAGCGACATTAGTTGCAAATATTTGATATTCTGGAGTAATGAACTGACATTGTTATTTCTTCTGTGGTATCCTACACATTTTTGGTTATTACGTACAATTAAATTGCCACGAATTCTTGATATTTGAATGATTTTAAA
This sequence comes from Dynastes maya, assembly GCA_029619315.2. Classification (NCBI taxonomy): domain Eukaryota; kingdom Metazoa; phylum Arthropoda; class Insecta; order Coleoptera; family Scarabaeidae; genus Dynastes; species Dynastes maya. Next base: position 55,916,934 of record JAROYE020000003.1, on the reverse strand, counting down.
CATTACGCTGAACAAAAATTCAAATACTTTGAAATATTATATATCGAAATTACTAATGTATTATACATACATCTGTAAAATGAGGTTTTAAAGTATTTTTCACTGCTAGTGTTTGAACGGCAGAAAATAGTGTTTGTGGAAAAGATTTCTATTTCTTTTGTATTATCCTTTAATGTTGTGGGCCGTTCAATTCCATTTCCAGTGTCACCGAAAATGATGCTAACCATCTTAAATGTGTTACACTTTAAATAATCAGCAGTCACAATCTTGGTAATTTGCTTTTATTTTAATGCAAAATAAGATTTGAAAAAGCGAACCAAATTTCTTCTGCAAAGCGAAGGTTTATCCAAAGAATTCAACTCTAAAGGCGCCACTTATTCTTATTATTTATTATCATAAGATCCTGTGAGTTTCATACTTGGTTTTTCGTTATCCCTATTTCCTTTATTTTCCCCATTTTGTTAATTATCTTTTGCTTACTACATTAAACATTATTGCAATTAACGGATCGTAGTAAATTTGTTTTAATTTGTTAGCTTTTGATTGATAACAGTTGTTTTTCAGTTTATGCAGTATGTGAGCTTATTCAGTAATAATGCAAACAGAAACTTGTTTGCATCATTACTGTTAAATATCTCAAACGTCATTTATAGTTTGAATTTTTATATGAATTAAGCAAGATTTAACTGTCGGATGTAGTTGTAACCAACATACAAAATAATTAAAGAAGAAACATGGCCTTCTCGATTATTTTATGATCATATTGTATTATGAATGGCAAGTGCAAAGCGCGACTCATGTAGTGTGCTAATACTTACAAGCTCCTGGAAAAAATTAAGGCATCACCTAAATAACTTAAATAATTACATTAATGAAAAAGAAATTAAACTAAATTATCATGAAAACTTACAAATTGGGTTTATACAATCATTTGAGAAAGAAATCAGCGAAACACCACATTAAAAAAAATCGAAAGAAATAGAATTAATAAATCCAATGTGTCGTTAGTAGAGCAACTGCGCTGAAAGCCAGTGGCGGATGCATAAAAGTTTACACAAAACAAATTAAATGTGGTACGTGCTCAAACACTTACCGCTTTAAGAGTCTTCCGTGAAATCACAAAGTGGATAATGTCTATTTAATATTTGTAACACTAGGTATGTTTCCAAAGTTCGGCAATGTGAGTGCGGCGTGAAGAAAAAGTGTTTTTGTATGCCGGAAACGAACGTTCTACATCTAGTGACGTTATATTTGCGTAAGTAAAATAATCTTTCAAATAACTTAACGGTTCTGTTGACGCACCTTCACAAATTTGTCTTAATGTGCCAAAATCAGAGTCTTTATCTAAAATACTTTCAAACCTTTCTAAAACACAAACATTTCTTGCGTCTTCTATCGCGCATAGCTGTGCATGAACATGTTGCACTATTTGCAAAGATTCCACTAACGACACCGAAGAATTTTGTAGTTTTTCTATCGCATCCGCTGCTGTAATTGTTCTGAATAATTTCCAAATCTGTTTTAACTTGACTATACTGAAATTTCAAGCGGCTTACCTTGACAACCGCAGCGTCCTTTGAGTCGAATTCTAAAATCACGTTCTTTATATTCTCAAAATATTTAAGATAATAGAATGCAGCCTCTAAGCATGTTCCCCAACGAGTAAGAATAGGTTGTGGTGGTTCAGGAATACCGGGGCATAGTCTATGAAATTCCCGAATACGTTTTGGGGTTTTACAAACACAGCTTTTGTATGTGCTATTAAAGCGTCTACCTCGGGATAACATTTTCTGATACTATCTGCTACGAGTCTGAGAGTATGAATTTTACATGTAATATGCAATAAGTTAGCACAATGTTTTTTAAGAGATCGACCTACAGCAAGCATGTTTGCGGCACCATCACTCATAATCATCAACAGTTGATTTGTTGAAAGTTCAAACTTTTCCAATGTATTTAACACCAACATTGAAATTACTTCGGCAGTGCATTGTTGTATTCGTCTGGAAGCTAGTAAAATGGAGGGTGACGGTCGATGTGGTTCCATTGTGCATACCATTACATTAACCACAGAATGTTTTTTACGATCTATTGTTTCGTCCACACATAACCACAGTTTTTTTATCTTGCAACTCCGATTTAATTCTTTTCTCGACATGCTTACGAGCAGACGGCACAACTCTCTGTAATGTTCTCGCACTTGGTAACTTAAAGTCCGAATATTCATTCCAAAACGAGACGTATGCTTTCTTCCTTAGTAAATGAAATGGTAAATTACATGCAATAAAGGTAACACATAAATTAAATTTAAATTTGTCATAATCTCGTGTGGAATTTTTTTTGAAACATGCCCTGCACTATTTACGTGCCGTAGACAATCACTTTTCGACCAACACATTAAATCTATTTTACACCCTATACATTGAATTTTAGCGCCATCACACTTTAAATCAGGCATTTCTGCAATAAATTCTCTTATTGTGTCCAACTTTGGTCGTTTTCGCGACGTAGGAAACATTTTCAAAACAAACGTAGAACTACGATATAGTATACGACAGCATAGATGCATACACAACAGATCGGCTTTCGAGTCGCAGTTATATTGACTCTTATACCGAATTGTCCCGGCCGTGTTTATTTTGTGTAAACTTTTATGCGTCCGCCACTGGCTTTCAGCGCGACTAGAGCAACGCAAAGCTCTAGTCGTTAGTATTTTATAGGTTCTCCTCTTCTCCTAATTACTGTATTTATACGCATTGGCATAATAGCAATTAAATTTTCAATGGTATTCTGGGGAATATTCTCCCCTTTTTCAATTACTACATCCACCAGTTGATTGTGGTTGGCTACGACCTCGGATCGTTTTTTTAAGATGGTCCCATAAATGCTCAGTGGAGCTGAGGTCGGGACTGTTAGATGGTTATTCCATTAACGGAATATCAACAGCGTGCAGGTAGTCAATAGCCTGTCCAGCCACATTGCCTTGCATGAATAAAAAATTAGGACCCATAAAAGGAGCAAATGGCATTACGTGTTCAAGTTGCTTTCCAGGTAATAAACCGAATTCATAAACCTCACACACATGGGGAACAACTCCGCCACCAAACGGGACCCTTGGAGAAATGTTGCAACTTGAAAATCTCTCTCCTTCCTTTCGCGAGACACGCTCACGTCCATCAAGAGATTTTAAGCTAACCCTCGTTTCCTTGGAGCATAAAAACTTTTCCAACCATTAATAGACCAATGTTGATTTCTGGCAAAACGCAATCTTTAAACTTTGTGCCCTCTGGTATGTAATTTTTTTTGTTGGTCTCCTGCTCCTTAACTCGGCTTCATTTAAACGTCTTCTAATTGTTAAAGATGATATTACAACATTACGAACCGCTATTACTGATTTTTTAACACATTACTAGTGATTTTCAGGTTTCTAAGAGCGGATCGTCTCAGAAAACAGTTACCGTTTTAATTGATACATCGTTTTAGCCTTTTCCTGGACCTTAGAATGTGAGATCCTGTTTCGTTAAATTGTTTAACCATGTGACTTATGCTGAAATTATTTCTTCCTAACACACTGGCAACATAACGCATCGGGTATCCCCCATTCAGTAGAGTTGATGATCGTACTGTCTCCTCCATCGATAAATTTCTTTGGTGATTCATTTTTCTACTTTGAAACACTCGTATATGAAATTTAAAGCACGTATGTGTTACCACCGATAACAAGAATTAGCTTAATAACTTGTCTTAATCAGCAACTTCTGAACGGATTTTAAATCAATTGTGGTCAAACATGACTAACTGACATTTCTATTTTAAAACAAAACATCATGTGCTTGAAATGTCAGAGGAGGTCCAAAGCCTACTTGTAAGATAGTTAGTAGATTAAAAGTTATTATTAAGTTATTATTATCTCTGAATGCCTTTAAAAAACGTTAGTGGTGCGCTAATTTTGTCCAGGGGTATATATTACAAAAATAATAAATTCCATATTATAATTCTTTTGATGTACAATATTAGCTCGCTTGTAAATAAACAAGATTCTGTAATAAATTATCTGAAAGATGTCTATTATTTACAATAAGCATAATAATAGTAATATTATTCCAAATAATGTAATACATCAGTTACTTAAAAAAGCTGTTCTTATTTTAGGTTTGTGAAAAAGTTGAGTGTCCTGCTCTCTTTTCCTTTATTTGTTCAATACATATGTGGATGTTTAGTAATATGCAATGTTGTGTTGCAAGTGACAGTCATGGTAAGTCCAACAATGAAAATTGCATGATATTTTGCTATATTTTTTTGATATAAGTCGTCTCTGCGTAAACAAGTACAACACTGGCGCAACACTTATTCGGTTCCCCTCAGCGATCTGTGAATTTAATTAATTCTTTCTTTAACTACGTAGAAGAAGCATTAAATTTCCTTGAGTTCAGTTAATACTTTATTACTTTCAGGGCGAAACTGGAACTACGAACATTATAACCATTGTCGCGTATGTCAGCGTAATCATTTTCCAAATGGCTATGTATCATTGGTTTGGCAATGAAGTAATGTTTAAGGTAACAACTGGAAACAAACGTAAAATGTAAACACGCAAAATGTAAAGAGTTGCTTCTTTTAGAGTGACAAAATTATAGAAGCTTGCTATCTTTCGAAATGGTATAACTTGGATAATAGATCCCGACGTTGCCTAATGCTATTGATGGAACGCGCTAAAAGACCTTTGGCAATTGAACTTTACAAATTTGTGTTAATTTCCCTGGAATCCTTAGCTGTGGCATGTATTTATTTTCCCAATTAACATTTGTATGTAACAGCGTTGTTTGTTTTCTAGATACTTCGGTGGTCCTACTCACTCTTTGCATTAATCAAGGCAAGGTATAGCTGAGAATACGGGGTTTTATTACTTAACAGCTTCAATATAAATTGGATTTAGCTCTTGTTAAATTGATTATAATAAGTATATTGATAATATCGTAAAAATGTTAATATACTGTTTTCCAACAAGAGAGTATTTTACTGATGTTATCTTGTGACGAGCCGTTCCCTGTCCCCACTAATTTAAAGATTCCTAGGCTAAAAGAAAAGAGTGTAAAATTAGATAAATAATCTTTTCTCACAAATCTTTAAATTATCTTGCAATTTCATTCAATTTTTATTTTATGTTTAACTTTTAGACTGTAAGTTCATTTTGGAAAGCCCTGTATGTTATTTTTGTATGCCCATGTATATATTTTTAATTAAGCAAACCGATCGCAGTTGTGTAACGATATGTCTTAACGAATGTTTTGCTTGTACGCGTCATGAACAAGGCCACCGCACGTCATAAACAAGAAGTGCAACGTCATGGTTAAAAATCATATCTAAACCCTCCAGATTTGCATTTGGAGAGACTCGCAAGGCAAGTCGGTTAACGCTGACTACAACAAACTAAGCAGCGTCCGGGGAAGTATCCTCTGTGACAGTCAGAACCTCGCCAGCAACCAGAGAATATTTTTCTAAGTCCGGGAAGTATTCCTTGAGACAGTCGGATCTCTCGCCGGCAATCAAGTAATATTTCAATCCCACCCGTAGCGACAGCCATTAGCTATTTAGTAGATTCCGCCGTAAAGACCGCCGTTTAGATTATTCAAGTCCGTAAACCGCGCAATCACTTGATTTATTGCTGGCGACATCTATGAACCGGATGTCCCAACTAACTTGCTGAGCCCGCAAGTATAGTGACCCGTAAGCATATTCCATTTATTGGGTGTCCGTGAGCACGAATTGCCACAATCTCTACATCTGTTACACTGAAGCGATAGTATAGTAGTCTTCTAGGCACTTATTCATTTTGAAATGAATGTTTTGTAACAATAAAAAGCTTTATTTCATAATTATCGCAGAAAGCAAAGTTATGAACAAAAAATGTTGGTAGATGTTTGTTTTCTGGAGAGTCTAGGTTCATCTTATATAATATTCTCAATACTAGTCGTCGAGTGTTGATAGAATATTTGGGAAAAATGGTTTTTGCGGTGCCCTATAATTTGCATAATATTTGATATTTCGTTTCCAACTTTGGATATTAACTAATCTATAGAGTGAGGAATATGTTTACTTGGAACGAAAGAACATCTCTTATCATAGACCATGCCGGTCTTCAGTGCATGTTTGTAACTACCGGATACAGATGAGAATAGCACTAGAAAATCACTGCAGGTATCACCAATAAAGCACGGAAATATCACTACACAGTATTTTTTTAAATAAAACCAATATAATTTGGATAAATCAATTTAAAACGCCGAGATGCTCTCAGTGTGTAAACACGTGTGTATGGTCTAAATATAAATACGTCACATCCTGCTGACGTCAAAGTTGTGGAGCCTTGTATTGGCGGTAGTAACGGTAAAGCTCGCTTGTATCGCAACTGTTAAGTATAGCTTAGCGCCATCTTAGTATTAAATGACCCTTACTTTTCAAAATTCTTTTGCGTAGCATGTTAAGCCTAACTTAAATACCGTTGAGGAGAAATTAAAGTAAGGGCTCGATTTTCTAATCGTAAGTAGCTACACATGCGGACTAGAGTTCTGTTATATTTTCCTTTCGGTTGTATCACATCAGTCGCAGAACAAAAAATATTGCAATGATTTATTTTTTGAAATACTATTAATTATTAGATATAAAATGATAACGTAGAGCGATATTTCATCTACTTTGTGAGTTACTTCAGCAAAACTAAAGTTGTCAGTTTAACTAATTTAATAGTTTATTATTGTTTGATACTAAGAAAAATCCATAACAAAACAACCACAATAAAAGCAAGATGTAGTTGTCAAGAAAAGACAGAAAATATCACTACCACAACAAAAATGAAGTAGAGTGTAGGCTTTCACGGCTGTAATCTACTGTAGAATAATATTCCGGATATCCTGCTGTGTCGTTGAGTTTACTCTTATACCGGGTGTCCAGGATAACGTCGAGTACATTGGTATATTGGAAACCGTTAGCGATACAAGGTGGGTTAAATGGGGAAAAAGTTGCGCACTTATACGGCTAAGTACAACCCGGGATTACATTTTTTAAAATCCATTCCGTTACTGAGATACAGGGTGAAAATCATAAGTGTGCGTTTTCTAAAAACTTTAAAATTCTGTCATAAAATTTTCAGCATAAGGGTAGTTAATAATGAGGACTTCAAGAATGGCCTTAGGAAAATTCTAGGCTCACTAGGTTCTTTACTTGCACCCAACTTTTGTTTTTCTTATGGTCGCCATATTGAACTTTCACATTCTTGGAATGGTCATAAAGAATGCTTTTCAACCATGTATAACGTCCCTATATACAATGAAGAAAAACTATGAAAAATAGCAAAATGACGATTTGACCGTAGTAGGCTGGCACCTATCTATACATTTATGAAACAATCGCAGCGGCTCTGAATTTTATAGCTGTCAAACAGTCTTTGTGGTGTAAAATGTCAGTGATTTGTGATTTTAAAGTGGACCGTTTTTCGAAGAGAGATAAATATGATATGTTGGAGTGATTTATTCTCTGTCGGAGACATGATGAAATGGTCGCAGAAATGTACTTCAATAAATACCCCGAAAGACTTCAGCCAGGTGGAAGCATATTTCGGCGATTACGTGAAAATTTGATAATTCACGGATGTTTCAATTATTCGAAAAGAAATAAGCACCCAGACGGAAATAAGCAAAATATGGCCCTGCAAGTAGTTGAGAAACCCGGTACTTCTTTACGCGAAATTGAAAATATCACAAGCGTTACCCGATCAACAGCCAGTAGCATTTTAAAATGTTACAAGTATCATTCCTATCGTGACCCTGCCAGGGATTTAAAAACGGTGACGAAATGGGAAGAATGGAATTTTGTCAATGGTTCATCAAAAAGCACAATAAGATTCCAAATTTTGCTATGAAAATTCTATGATCGGACGACAGTCGTCACCAACTGCGGATTATTTTATCGCAAAAATACTATTTTTTGGTCCAATGAAAATCCACGGAGCCAGACAGCAAATGAAATGGTGGTCTAATGTATGGATAGGTGCTATTGGCACCCACATTGTTGGCCCTATCTTTTATAATGAAAATTTAAACTCGGCTGATACTCTTGCAAACAAATGTAGCAGAACAAATTGTGGAACTCCCGCTTGCTGCTTTGTAAAATATGTTTTTCCAGCAAGATGGCGCACCTGCACACAATGCTCTAATAGTGACAAACTTTTTAAGTAATGAATATCTTGATAAGTGGATTGAAAATCGAGGACGAGTAAGGTAGCTTGCTAAATCGCCGGATCTCGCCTCTCGTTTTTTTATGGAGCTATTTAAAAAATTTGGTGTACTCAAGATCCTATGAAATCGTAGAAGAACACGTCGGCCAGTTGAAGCAGTGTAAATGGAATTGGGCCAAACATAATCGGGCAATCATGTGAGACAGTTGTTAAACGTTGTAGATTGTGCATACGAGACAATGGTGGCTTGTTTCAATACTTACTTCAACCTTAATTCTAGGGTTTTGTTAACTTTTTTATTGTTGTCTCAGTCACCGATTTCGGTCATTTTGATTAAATAGTATTAGAACGACTCATGTTACTCTTATTTTTTGTTTTAGTGATGCTGGGTCGTCAAATTTATACCAGTATTCTTGAGAACCACTTTTAAGTAGCACGACCGCTTACAGTTGTTCAGCAAGCACATACGTTAAATCACAGCCTACTAGGGTCAAATCGTAATTTTGCTATTTTTCATAGTTCTCCTTCATTGAACATAGGGATGTGATATATGGTTGAAAAGCATTTTTATGACCATTTCAAAAATGTAAAAATCCAATATGGCGCCCATAAGAAAACCAAAAGTTGGGTACAAGGGCAAAGAAACCAGTGAGCCTACAATTTTCCTAAGGCCATTTTGGAAATCCTCATTACTAACTACCCATATGCTGAATATTTGATGACTGCACTTTATGTAATAAAGAAAATATGAAGGTTTTTAGAAAACGCACAGTTTTGGTTTTCACCTTATATTTTAGTAACGGAATGGATTTTTTAAAATGTTATCCCGGATTGTACTTAGCCGTATATGTGCGCAACTTTTTCCCCATTTAACCGCGCTTGTATCTCTAACGGTTTCCAATATACCCATGTACTTCATGTTATCCTGGTCACCCGGTATAGTCTTTAAGAAACCTTCTGCAGAAGCTGGCAGTATAATTAGCGAAAAGTTAAGAGTAAACGCAACGACACGGCAACACCCGGGAGATTATTCTACACAAATGAAGTAATTGTATCAATAAAAAACCAAACCGCTGGTGCGATCAGTATAAACATTGCCGCACAGTCGTAATTGCTTCCTGTTAAGCGTAGCATCTGCTTGTATTAGTTGATATCTTGTATCATGCTTTGTTCCAAAATAGAATCTACAAGGTTACATAAACAACGGCGTTACAAAAATATTATGTACACAGCGTCTCTTATCTATAGCTTTCACTTCACGACTTCACTACTAACAGTTTTGTCCTTAGGTACAATGCAAATACAATTTAGTCCGAATGAACGTATGAGATACACGGTTACCGTTTATATTCCACTATTTTCCACGTAACTAAAGATTCTTAAATATTTACCCCTGCAATGTATTAGAAATGAAGTAACCCAATAGTATCAGAATCCTTAGTTAAGTTGTCCTTAAAATAAAAACGGTGCAAACACGCGTAAAAGTCATTTTTCTTAAATATATTGTAATAAATCGAGGAAAAATGTGATTTATTGAAATTAATTAAATATATTTACAGTCTGTAGGTCCGGGAGTGTCCTTAGACACTTTGTCGATAGTTTAAATTAAAAATAAATACCAAATATTTACGTTTTACAAGGATTAAATTTGAAAAGAGAAAACTAACCTCAAATTGTGACGTTTCAATATAAACTCTGTGGTTACGCATTACATATACAAACCCTGCGTAATTTCAAATTAAATTAAAACTTGATTATTTCTTTTTATTTAACGTAGAATTGAAACACTAGAAACTTAGATTCACAAAACATTTCGCCAAACACGTGAAAATTCAACGTTTGTGCGAACCAAACTGAGAAATTGTAAGCGTCCTCGACTCCTTTGTTCGCGGTAGCAATTGTTTGATCGCGCCCAATTAGGATACACCTTTCGAATTTCAATTTGATATTAAATTTCAACTTAATTTACTTATTCTATAAATAGTATAATGCATGCCATGCCAGGACGCAACTAAAAGAGTGACTCTATGATATTCTATGACTTCTTCTATGACATTACTGGCAACTTTTAAAGGCGGAGTAGTAATTCTAACGAACTTGACGATTTCTGAACGAACGATACTTAATGTTCGATATAACGACTGAGATACAGCTCAATTTATACTGTAAATTGTTGTAGGAAAATACTTCATTAAATATTAACACTTTTAATATACTAAAGACTACATGTACTATTGAATTAAAATATTTTCAATTAACTAAGGCTTCCGGTTATATCGGAAGTTGTTATTTTAAATGGAGCGCCCTATAGATTATTACATTTTTGAATTCCTAATTCAATTTTAAGATTCGTTTGATTAAACAACTAGGTTGCTATTTCCAATCATATTTGAAATATCTGAATTTTTTTAAAATCTTTGGCGGATGGACGTGTGTGAACTATTACAATTGTGAAAGGTTTGAGATCAACATTGACTAGAAATAAATTAATCTCTTAACACTTCCGCGGCAGGGAGAGTGGGAGCCGAGGCTATAAAAGTACCTGCAGACACTGAGAAAGATGTCAGAGGAACTTTGGTATTGAACGAGTGGACATATTGTAGTTGGTCGAATGGATTATGTGTACCTGGCGTTAATGACTACATTCGATATTATACTTTACAATATATAATTTGAGGATTTAATATGTCATCAATTCAATTGCCTTCAAATTGCTTAAAATCTACCATAACTCTGTACAATAAGCTATACACTTTACATACACATATATCTATACATATTTAAGGCAATTCTCGTAAACTTAACAGTTTACTAAGGAGGGCCAATTGCAGGCTGTGATAGATGGGTCAAAATACAAATTATTTGGACAAACGAAAGTATATGGAGTGAATGCGCCAGCTGCGACAACACATTGATAGTAAACACTGCAATTGACTAAATCTCTAACGTATCCGAGCGCGCTGCAAATATCAGTTCCTGGGGGAAGAGTTGTGGTTGTTAAAGATCCTCCACTGGAGCCTGGGTCTTCACTTGTATCTGTTCCTGGAGGTGGAAGTTCTACGATCGGCTAAAATGATTGTAGTAATCAAAGTTATATTTTAGAGTTATAGATCAAATGGTACCAATTCCAACGTTCTCCTTATGGTTTTTAGTATAATATCTTTTTCGCCACATGCGCCGTTGAAATCGTCTGTTTCGACAGACCAAACCATGACGCCACCTAGTCCTTCAGATTTTGCGAATTCCACCTTAAGGACAGAGTTACAATTTTTTTTTAATGTGTTCCGTGCAACCTACCTTCAATGCTACGGATGTCATATTATCGTATGAAACCCACTGATTTCCTTTATATGCATAAGGGACTTGTGAAGAACTATCCCACTTTTCAGTCCAACCACCTTGAGCGAGTTGTTGACAAACCTAGTGTAAAAGAAGTGGTTATATGTGAATAGTGACGGTCTGAAGTAGAAATATAAACAGCATTAATACCTCATTGTAACCAAGTATGCCAGGTTCTTGTGAACAAGGTCCACTAGTACCACCACCAATTGCAGGTGCACCAACACCATTATTGTTTACATTTGCTAGAGTAAAAGTACGCCCGTATATGGGTATTCCAAGAACTATTTTTGATCGAGTGGCTTGTTTGTTAATCCAAGCATTGATACAGTCATACTGTAATGATTCGTTTGAATAAATAAAAATCAAGTCAAAGTTATTAACTACTGTTCGGCACCGCGGTAGGGATATTGTACGCAATCCAATTTAATAACTCCGTAGTATAAATTGCTGTAGAACTTGAATATAAATACTTGACAATTTAAGGTGGAAAAGAAACTATTACACTTGAAGGTATAGCGATTCTCAGGTTTGTAAAGGAAGAGCGGAATTAATTGTTAGGATGTCTTAAAATTTTTTGGCCTGAAGTGAATTCTCTTTGAGGTTAATAAATCCTTGAATATTGAAAAGTTTCTCCCAACGTTATAGCTAGTTATTGAAGCATAAGTATAAGGCTCCGAGGTAAATTGATATATTTTGCGTGAAGATCTGAATTTTGAATTTCATTATTACATAATTTATACAATACATTAAAATCTGGGTTTCTACTAAACACTGCCGAGCTTTTTTGATTCAACTGATCTCCAGTTTTAGTAATTTTAAATAACGCAATTGATCTGCTTAAAAGGATCAATGCACTATTTAAAATTGCTAATGCTTCCGTTAGTTTTATACTTCGTTTTTCAAAATATTGTATAGTTTGTTTTACTATAGGTGTTAGAAGTGACTATTATTAACTTCAACAAACCCGGCTTTGCAAAATTTCTATGCATTTAGCAATGCTATTAGCTTCAGTAGGTAACTCTGTACTAATACGAGGATGGTATGAGAATTACTGTTCTTGGAGATAGATGGCATTTTGTCTCAAAATCTGCATTACCGATTGTGGGTACTACGATTTAATCGACGTCTGTGAAAATTTCGAAGAGATTCATCGGATATTGTTGTTTTGGGAGCTGTTGAAAGTTTATGTATTTGTGGAATGATGGAAAAAGAACAATACCGGACAGCAATTCAATTTCTTTTCTTCGATGGGAAAAGGTGTGGAGAAATCAAAGATAAGTTGGATGCAGTTTATAAAGACCTTCGATGACTACCATCAGATACTTTAATGTTTAATAAATATAAGCGTGACCGAACATCCGTCTCTAATGAAAAGCGGCCGGTCGCCCCATTGCCATGACTACGGACGATATAATCAATAAACTTCATGACGTCGTGTTAGCAGACCGCCATGTGAAGATTAGAGAGACTGCTGATATGGTAAAGATCTCAGTCGAACGTTTGCCAAACATCCTTCATGAAAAATTGAGTATCGGCTAGATGGGTGCCGCGTCTGCTGACGATTGATCAAAGACACAATCGTGTGATAACTTCAAAACAATGTTTGGAAATACACACACAGCAAACTAATCTAGCTATTCATAAATTTCTCTATGTTATAGAGTACTTTATCTATAAAAAAAATTGTTGACCTCTTATATTGTTTTAGTGACTTAATAACTTTAAGATCGTTCGGCAATTTGTTATAAAAAATACGGTGGAATAGTACGATGCGTTCGAATGCTCAGATTATAACAATTACCCGTCTCCATATAACTGTAAATATCAGCGTTCCGACTAAACCGATTTGGTTTTTTTTTCTTATAAAACATTAACGTTTCGAAAATATATAATGCAGGAAATGTGAGGATATTCAATTCCTTAAACAATGCGACATGACGTTAATATACGAACATATGGTTGAAACTGTCGGGATTACGACCATAGTTTTAGAAAAATGTAACTTTTCAATTTCACCAATATTTCGCAATTAATTTTAAAAATAAAGCGAAGTTTTGGAGAAATATAAGTGGTAATCATCCTAACAGTTTCAACCACGTGTTATTTCCCAACGACCATACTCTTTGGTGTGTTAATATACTAACTCTAGTCATACACCGTATAATTTTCTTTTGTCCTTTTAGCAGCAGCCGATGGCCCCCAAGATGTAATTCCGTATCGCAGCAGAGTTCTTAACAGCAACTTTTTTTACCATCTCGGTGATCGAATGGTTAGCTCCTTTGAAGTTGAATGGCGCGGGATCATATCCCGACCGGGACGGTTAATTTTTAATTACGTATAAAAAGCGGAGTATGCTTTCTTCTCGAATAAGAAAGTAAAACCGTAGGCCCAGTGTCAATACGATGTTTGGCACGTTAAAAATCCCTACCAAAGGTTGGAACATCTCTGGATTCAGCAAAACTCTAGTAGCGTTGGCTAATGGTCATAGTAGTCGATGCCTAGAAGTGCGAGGAGCAATCCGTAACCCGACGTTTCGCCCAACAGTACAACAACAGCAACTGTCCTTGTTGTTTGTTTAATCCCAAGTTCGTCGGTTGGCAAAAGATAAAAGTTACAACCTTGTGGGCGAAGTTCCACTGCTGGAATGTGATATAACTTCTGGAAAAGATGTTCTTTAAGCAGATTAAGAATTATATTGGCATCGGTTACAGTATTGTCTGTACAATCAAGTATCTCAAGAGAACTTAACCTACAAGATTTAGTATTAGTAATCTTGTAATTATCGATCAGGCCATTTTCGACTTATTATTTAAGTTTGCAAATAGATTATCATAATGAGTACAGCGAAATGTCTAGCGATGGACCAACCAACTACTTCCTTTTAAGACCATCTATCCCCAAGAGATATTGGTACACAGAGAAAGACGTGTCAAGAACTACGTACGTACAGTTAGTTAATTGTGGCAGATTTCCATACCATTTAAACAAAATTAAGATTCTAAGTAGCGACAAATGTGAATGTGGTAACGTGAATCACATAATTTTCGAGTGCCCGAAAAATAAGACCGCTACGATGGAACTGTGGAAAACTTTAACTTGATAATATTAATATTTATACAGCCATTTATATCTTAAAGAAGAGCAGGATGTTCATTTAGTGTTAAGAGTTAGCTTTGTATTTCTTCTTGTCTATTCTTTTGTTGGTCTCCTGTTATCTGTGGGCTACATATATGTAACGTTGTAAGCCATTACGAATGACCCCGTAGTACGAAGTGTCTTCCCATTCTTTTCCTTTGGATTCGTGTAGTTCTACTTGTTGATTTTGTGGGTCCAGTTGGCTCTCTTGGCTAATACTGTTTTGCAAGGCCACATATAAAATCAACAACAATAAAAATAGATTATCATAGCATGTTTTTTGGTTTGTTGAATCTTTAAATTGTAACTATGCATTGCGGCTTTATATAACTTAAAAAGTTCTACTCCTTCGACGTAATTGTTTATTATATATTATTATTTTGTTGCTGAGAACACTTTACTAATAGAAAATGAGAATCAAAGTGATACAAAAATAATTTCAGAGATCACTTGATAGTACTATGCTGATTTATTGGACCGATTCGACCCTGAGGAGAAAGGGCCCCGCACAGCGAAGAAAAGAATTCTCTACCATCATGATAACGACCCGGCCCACTCATCGGCAATTGCGACAGCAAAACTAGTCCAGTGGCGGTACAAATTGGTGCCCCATCTATCATATTCGCTAGACTTGACCCCCTGTAACCTCTTTCTTTCTCCAAACTAGAAAAAATGGCTCCGCGTAAAGTGGTTTACGTCAAATGGTCATTGCCGAAACAGAGGCTTATTCTGCGGATCCTATTACTTGAATGGCTTAAAAAAGTTGCCCTCCTTCCACAGATTAACTGTATAGGGCTACAACAAGATTATGTCGAAAATAAATTCACTAAATACGAAATAATTGCTTTGTCTTCCTTAACGCAGGTATTTATTACACCATCCCCGTATACTCTTTCAGAAGATGAAAATTGTTATAAAAGGCTAGCTTCTATTCAAGTGCCTTGCCGAGTAATAAAGAGAGAGGCACTTGAAGACATGGAAAAAAACTTGGTTTTATAATGGCTTACACGTGAATGAGCTTTTCAAAAAAAAAATTGTTACGCGTTGAGATTAACTTATCAATACTTGGGAGTGGATCGCGTACAAGGAGACTACATATAACTTAATAACTAAAACTAATATTTCAAAGCAGAAAAGTATATATAAATTAAAAAATTCCATAAACGAAATAAACATTAAAACAACAAAACAAGACTTGACAAAATGGTATATACATCAAACAAAATGGTATATACATCAACTAAAAATTATTTCAGGTCGCTGTCCTTTGCAGAACTGATAACAGCTGTGTTCTAATTCATGCCAAATGCTAGTCTGTTCGAAATTGTGTCGCTCCTACAGCTGTTCCGAACAGTATTGATAATATATATGTACTCACTACGTTGAAATCAGTAAGAGAACGGTACAGTGGCGCGTTATGACCTGTCACTGAATCCCATGACCCATGCATATCGTACGTCATCACGTGAATTAAGTCTAAATATCTAAAAATGCGAAGACTTGAACATTACATTCTTGAACTAACATTATCCATCTAAATCAAAACGTCTTTGCAATGCAAAGTAACGTAGAAGTATGAAGGAAATAAATATGAATTGTCGAAAGCTTAAAGTCTAATTGATGTAGATAATGATAGTTGCGCTACCGAATTCAGCAAATATACTCACTCTGCCAGCTTGGGTACATCATAAGATGTATCCATCGATGGTGGGCAAGCTGCTACAGCAGCAGTTAGTAAATAACTTTCCTGGAAAGCTTCTCTCATTTCTTTCAGTAAGGTAGAGAAATTATTCTGAAAAGTAAGAATAATGTACGCGGAAGTACGAACACTCAACATTCTCTGGTGTTTGCATACCTTGTCTGTAGCTGCGCCACCTCTTTGACCTGGATATTCCCAATCCAAATCAAAGCCATCAAAACTATAAGTTCCTAGAACTGCTATAACACTATCAATAAATGTTTTTCTACAGGTAGGTTCGCTAACCATATTCGAATACTTTGTGGAACCCTCGTTCCAACCCCCAATGGCCAACAATGCCTTTAAGTTGGTGTTTTGACTGTGTAGACCAGTAAAGTTATAAAGATTACCTGGTGCGTAATGTAGTTGTTTATCAAAGTGCATTAACATAAGCATAGCTTACCTAAATCAATATCAAGCCAAGGATCGAGCAGACGAATTTTGCAATCATCTCCAAGTCCCGCAAAAGCGTAAACTATATGGGTACATAAATTTGGATCTATGTTTTTGACTGTATATTTGCATTCTCCTGGACGGTAGTATGCCCAAGTTCCATGATAGCATACTATTTTATCTAAAATATGAAATCTTTAATAACCACACAATATTCATAAGCGAATGGTACAAATTGCCATTACTAAATAATCTTAGGTAACAAATATCTAAGAATAGGCGCTAGAAGAGAAAAAACCTAGCAGATAGGTAAGAACGAAATTACTGCGATATATTTCGAAGACTCTTAAAGTCATGAATCCGGATCGATAAAGAGGACGCTAATTATTGGTACCAATATTTATTACGTCGCATACTGGTACACTGTATTGCTGAAGTTATTCATCAGTGAGCATTTTTATAGGTCGAATGCATTGTTGGTCTAAAATTCACAAACGAGAAAAATACTTGATTGTGATAAAAGCGTCATAACTTAAAAAACTAGTTGTCGTTTAAAACTTGAGGAAATTCGAGTAATAATTTTCAGTTATAGAGAAATGTGAATAAGCTTTGGAATATTAGTCACATTCCTTTTTACAAAGTTCAGTATAAATTTAAACACGCTGAATAATTACCAGTAGCAGCAAATACAGAAACAATTACTGCAGCTAACAAAATGAGGCCTTTCCACATGTTCGAAATAATCAGTCGCTAGCACCTTTCACTTCTCTACATAAACGTTATGATTAGCCTCCTTTTATATAATTTCATCACAACCATCTCAGTGTTTATATAAAATTAAAATATATCATAAAGTTTAATTCTCTGGCGTGATAAAGCGATTAAAATTGGAAGTTTTCCTAGAAAAATCTTGTATACATGGAATGCTACTTCTCAAAATATGCAAATACTGATTATATTGTCTATACCAAGTTATAACAACATAAGTAAACTTTATCTTTGAAAATTTAAAAACGATTTCGTATATATATCTTAATAGAAGTTTATAACCTACACATGTAACCGTTAAATCCAAAAGTAACCAAATAATTTTACGGTGTTACTGCAATTTGTTGTTGGTGATCGTGTCACATATCTAGGATATCACAAACAATGAGGTAAGCAAGATATGTTCCACATGGGTTAATTTTGAACGATTATAAAAATGTAGTATACACACATTCACGGCATATTCAACTTTCTATGTTCTATTTTCAGGTACACCAATCGTCGACATACGTAATATTTTAACTACAATGTTATTAATATTTTTAGCGCCCAACGTGGGACACTAAAATGTTTTTTTTGTTTCACTAGTATCTTTATCTTATTAATTTATCTATCATGGTCACTCCGAGAAAGGGTACACATAAAGGGGTCCTAGGTGAATCAAAGACCACCGACACTACTTTCCCAAGCTTAGAAGTTTTAAAAAATGTTATTGATCTGCTTTCACGTGATAAATATGTTATTACAAGAACGTGGCAAAATTTAACTTACAAAATGTTCATGTGCAAATTTTCGACATTGAACGCAGAGCTAACAATGATAATGAGGAGTGATATTATCGTTCGAAAGCCCATCAGATATGTTCATATTTAGCTACCTATAGTTGCAGGCCTCACTGGACAGAACGCTGCAGTGGTTTTCCAAGTGGAGGCTACACGTAAATGGTGACAAATGCATGGTCGTTCGCTTTACCAACAAGTTCCTCGACGCACCTAGCAACATCATGGTCGGCCAGTTCCATCTTTCCTGGTCGAACTCCGTGGAATACCTCGGGCTAAGGATTGACAAGGGGATGACCTGAAATGGTCACATGGCGAATGTTAGAAAGAAGTTTTGCGTCGCCAAGAACCTACTTTATCCCCTGCTGAGAAGAGACAGTGACCTCGATGTGAGTGCTAAGTTGCTAATTTACACATCTACTTTAAGACCGCAATTTACGTACGCCTCCATAACGTGGTCCACGATAGCGGCAGGAAAGATCAAGAGGATGGAAGCCATGTAAAGCAAGATCCTTCGATCAATTGTGAATGCTCCAACGAACAAATCAGAAACAATCTTCGAATACCATCTTTGAGAACGTTCCTGGCGGAGCTGTGGGAAAGAGTCTGGAGATGAGCCAGCGAATCGAGCCATCCCCTGATTCGAGGAGTTATTGAGCCCCAGGACATGCCGCCGCCCAAGGTAAGGATTCGCAGAATTCATGATGAGATCGGGGAACACGATGAATTGCAGGGAGAGGAGGACTTGGTTGGCGGAAATTGAACTACGCGGAAGATGCCCTAAACAAATATTCACTTAATGAAGGGAAATCCAGAGGAATAACGGGCCCAAAGACAAGATTGTCTAGCCCTAGTATGAGCTTGAAGATGTCGTTGTTGCCATTCACAAAGGCAATATCCCGTTCCTATTTGAACCGACGTGTATGTGCGTTATACATACATGCTCTCTCGGCGGTGATTGTTTGTTTAATGCTCGACCGCAGTGGTTCTCTGTCTAGCGTGCGTATCTCGAAGTTTGCGTGCTCAAATTACGATTATTTAATTTAATAGCATTTTACGTCGATTTTTACGTTGTATGTAAATGGTTCTGTTACAGTTGTATAATACAATAAATAAAAAATAAAAAATAAAACAATAGAATGATAAATTTGCAAAATACAATAAGTAAAGTAAAGAATTTGTTAGCATAAAAATAAACTAAAATGTTAAGTCTGCATCTGTATTTACTCAGTACACATAAAATAAACGGTCATAAAATTGCCACATATCTTGAGCTGAGAATTTTTCACTGTATAATAATAATTTATTAACGCACATATTTTTTATCCTCCAGTATAGATTAACAATGAATTTTAAAGTAACTAGTTATCATTTCTAAGTAAAACACAATTTGCTAACGAGTAATATATTCCACAGGTAGCTCATATAACTTTTTCATATCTCGAACTATAACATCGAATTAAAGCTTAACAGTTTACTAAATTGGGCCAGTTGCAAGCTATGATAGACGGATCGAAGACTAAACCAGTTGGACAATCAAAACGGTATTCGATATAACTGTTCTCGTTCACGACACATTGGTAGAACACACCGCAGTTGTTCGGATCCCTAACAAATCCAGGAGCACTGCAGATACCAGTTGCTGGAGGTAGAGGAGGTGAGGGTGTTGAAGGTCCTTCACTTGAACCTGGGTTTGAGGTTGAGCCTGTGCTTCCGGATGAATTTTCGTCTTTCGGTGTAGTTGTTGGTGGAGATGGTGGTTCTACAACGGGCTGAAATAATTGTGTAGTTTAGTGAAATCTTGCTAGAATTACACATTATGTTTACCAATTGTAATGTCCTTCCTATGGTTTTCAATATAATATTTCTTTCACCACATGCAGCGTTGAAGTCATCTGTTTCGACAGACCAGACCATAATGCCACCCAATCCTTTCGATTTTACGAATTCCGTCTAAAACACACAAAAATGCAAATTTTTTCAAGTATATCACGCGTAATTACCTTCAAAATTATGGATTCTGGGTTATCGTATGAAACCCATTGGTTTCCTTTGTATGCGTATGGAACCAATGCTTCGTTGTCCCATTTTTGAGTCCAGCCACCTTGAGCAAGTTGTTGACAAATCTATTACAAAGAAATAGCGAAAATCATTTATGTATAAATATATAATTATAAAATGCAGCAGTACCTCATTATAACCAAGTATACCAGCTTCTCGTGTGCAAGGTCCAGCTGTACCACCATTATAAGCGCGGGAGCCTACATAATTGTCGTTCGCATTGGCTAGTGTGAAGGTGCGTCCATAAATGGGAAGTCCAATAATCAATTTCGCTTTATTGCCTCCTTTTGCAATCCAAGTGTTAATACAATCGTTCTAGAAATACATTTCGAAAAATTATTGCGTGATAATGAAACCAACAACAGATACCTACCACATTAAAATCGGTGGATGCATTTGCAGAACGGTACAGAGGTGCGTTGTGACCAGTTACTGGATCCCATGCTCCATGCATGTCATACGTCATAACATGAATTAAATCTAAATCTCTAAAAGTGTGTATGATTAACCCACATACTGACTTTCGTTCGCATTCCACATTTTTTAAAATTTGAACTATTAACTATACAGACTTTATCCGTACTTAACAACGACTTCAGCTTCAGAAATGTCAGTAAACTGACTGTAAGATACCGAAAATTGGATTGATTGTGTATGGTTTGCACTATATCAATGAAATGTTACCAATATTTCCATCAATAATTATATATCAAGTGTTGATAGGATAAAAAGAATATTGGAAACACAATGGACTAAACTAACTCACATAGCTATTATGTTTGTTTCACATACATTTCCCATTAAGTATGTGGTAAGGTTATTGATACAGCTCTTAAATGCTGGCCTAAAGATCTTCTACAATGCAAAACATACGAGGACGGTATGAGGAATACCCGTGTTTGGAGACAGATGGCGCTTTGTGTCAAAATCTGCATTACCGATTGTGAGTACTCTGCTTTAGTCGACGTCTGTCAAAATTTCAGAGAGATTCATTGGATAGTGTTGTTTTGGAAGCTGTTATAAGTGGGCAAGCATATGTATTTGTGGAATCATGGGGAAAAGGAACAAACGGGAAAATGTGTACAAAAACCAAGGAGAAATTGGATGCCATTTATAAGGACAATGCACCTTCGACGATTACCATCATATACTAGTGTAATGAATTTAAGCGTAGCAGAACATCCGTCTTTGATGAGAAGCGGAAAGGTTGTCTCATTGAGGTGACCACGGACGATATAATCAACAAAGTTCCTAATATCGTGTTAGTAGATCGCCAGATGAGGATTAGAGAGATTCCTAATATGGTAAACATCAATGCTATGGTATATGGTAAACCAATTGAACGTATGAAAAACATTCTTCACGAACAATTGAGTATGAGGCGTCTACTGACTCATCAAAAAGGGAATCGCGTGATAACTTCAAAGCAATATTTGGACATGTTTAAACGGAATATGAGTGAGATTCTACGGCGTTATGTGACTGTAGATGAGACGTGGATACATCACCGCATGCCAGAAACCAAAGGTCAGCCGGCAAAATGGTTTTTCCCAACAAGCGTGCGCCAAAGAAGGCGAAGACGATTCCATAAACCGGAGAAGTTACATCTTTTGGGATTCGCAAGGCAGAATCTTAATTGATTATATGGAGAAGGGAAGGGCAGTCACGAGACAGTATTATGCTGATTTATTGAGCTGGTTTGACGCTGAATTAAATAGAAAAAGGCACCAAATAGCGAAGAAAAAAATTCTCTACCATCATGATAACGCCCCGGCAATTACAAAACTAGTTCAATTACGGTACCTGACTTGTTTCTTTCTCCAAACTTGAAGAAATGGCTTGGCGGAAAGCAGTTCGCGTCAACTGAAGACGTCAGTGCCGAAATAGAGGCCTATTTTGCAGTGAGTTCGACAAACCCTATTATTTGGATGTCTTAGAGGGTTGGAACGCGTGACAAATGTATAGAGCTACTGGGAGATTACGTCGAGAAATAAATTTACTAAATGCAAAACAATTGCGTTGCCTTCCTTAAGACAGGGTATTTATCTTAACATCCTGGTACACTGCGTTGTTGAATATCTGTCAGAGCAGAAAATATCCTTATTTTATTATGGACTTATAAAAGAATATTATTTATACAAGTTTTTGCTTGTTCTAAAATTCACAAATGGCACTAGACTTTTGAAATAATTTCCTTAATATTTGCGCAAAATGTAAGTCTTGGAGCACAAGACCCATTAATATTGTGTTAATAACCAGTTGCATTGATCTTATGTAATACTTTTCACAACACATAACTCACTCCTTTCTCGAAGTTTACTATAACAGTTCCGTAATAAATGCCATATTGCCAATTAAATCGTGATGGTTAACTCACGATTTAATTCGATGTGAAAAGCATTACGGTCTATGCAACTAGATATATTAACATAGTATTAATAGGAAAATATTCTGCTTCAAGAATTATAAAAACTATTTAGGCGATAGTATTTGTAGGTTTTAGAGCATGCAAAAAATTTTATAAAGAATGTTTCTTTTTATAAGTCCATTACAAGAAATTTTTTTCTCATGCGGCACCTATCCGGCAACATTGTGCAATAGTATCTCAGTTAACCCTTATATTACTGCAAGCATTGTTTCAGCTATTTACACAATTCATGCAGTTGGCAACATCTTCTAATATCAAACAAATGTCAATATTTATAAGGTAATAATATCTAGCTTAATTACAAAACTATAAAAAAATAAACAGCAAATGTCTTCTCAGTTCTTCAAATTGACGATTAAATAGAAGTATAATTTCACATGAGAATGCAGGAAGATGAATGGTTTCTTCAGTTAAGTAGTACGAAGATGAGTGGTTTATTTAGTAGCTTATTATACTAGGTGATTCATTTATCTTGAGACAACTGAATAACTCAGAAACCATTTATTTAATCGAAAAAAAATTTAGATAAAAATTTTATTATATGAAGGGGGAAAGTATATTGTAAGGTCCACGTTTAATTTTAGAAGTGTCATCAATGTCTTTCGAGTGTTAAGTTACTTTTTTCAAATGGAAACCTGTATTTATTTAATAGGTATGTTACTGTCCATGAAAAAACAACTAACTTTTATCTGAAACTCTTTTTTATTTAATAACTATTTACGGATATAAGCATTAATTAAGTAATGAAACCAAACAGAAGAAAACCAGTAGGCTTCGCTTTAAAATAACTCGCGTTAATTTAATAAATGTTCAAAATGTTGTCAATTTACATGGATGCACTTTTATATACGATAAATAAAAAATTCATGTTTGCCGTACGATTTCAGACTGATACGTCTGCCATCGCCACCACGTTGGTTTGCTCGACGCTTTAGAGTAACTAATAAACACAGGGAAAGATGTGTGCAACAACAATGGAAGCCTCCTTGATTTGTAGCTCATTTATTCCCTTACTGCTGTCATTTTAAAGCGAAGCCTACTTGTTTTCATTTGTTTGTTTTAATTACTTTATTAATGTTTATATCCGTAAATAGTTGTTACAAAAAAAAAAGTTTCGGATAAAAGTTATTTGCTTTTTCATGAAGAATAACATATTTATTAAGAAATACAGGGTTCCATTTGAAAAAACGAACTTAACACTAGAAAGACGTTGATGGCACTTCTAAAATTAAACGTGGACCTTGTAATATACTCTCCCCCTTCATATAATAAAATTTTTATCTACTTCTTTTTTCGAATAAATGAATGGTTTCTGAGTTATTCAGTCGTCTCAAGATAAATTCAAATTTGATGTTTTCTAGGAAACACAGATGAGCTGCCTAGCATGGAAACTAATTCTGCTTCTAAGTAAATATAATTGGGCAAAATGATTCATATCGAGAAATTGTGTTCGGTTATCGCTGACAACATATTCTGCAGTCGTGTTTTTAAATTCAGTGTTATTGGCTGAGAAACTTGTTTGGAGTTTAATCATAAATTATTATTTACATCTCTTGGTAATTGATTTAGACTGAGTATTGCCAAATATTTTCCAAATATTTTCTGCTGTATTCAGAGCAGTGAATGAGCCTAATTCAATAACAATTTTATCCTATATTCATTTCTTAACTTGATTTTCATAAATGCTTATTTACAGTACCTTGATATCGCGGGTACGTCGTACGATAAGTCAACTGACGGCGAGCAAGCTGCAACTGCAGCTGTTAACATATAACGTCCATTAAAGGCTGCTTTCATCTCCTTTATCAACGTGGAGAAATTATCCTGAAAAAGAGAATCTCAATGAAGCATATGAAATGAAAACGAAAACATACGAGCATCGTTCTATATCAAAACTTCTTCTAATTTAATATAACGGAAGAGGATAATTTCGACAAGATTAGAAAATAAATATGAGAATGTTTCTTCAGTGTTTTCAATAGAGTTTATTTTGTAAGCAAAATAACATCTCGGGAACAAGAGGAATACTGAACTTATTAATCTCTTTAAAAAAGTGGTAGAAGACCAAGAAGCAAAGAAAAGGAACTATTAAATTTCTTGTAATCTTAATAGCTTGCTTCTTTATCGTCTATGGAAATGTATTTAAAATAGCAAAGTTAGTGGCACTTCGCGGAAAATCGAAAATGAAACTGCCCTGTGGTATAGATCCAGATATGCCAATTCAAAAATGTTAATCGTCGTGTTCGAGCACCTTTGAAAAAATTATTTGATAAGCTTATGTTGAATTTGCTTCTTTCTTTGTGAACACAGAGTACAGAGCGGTTACGTAAAGTAAATAAAGTAACTCTATTGGAACACCTAGAATACTACTATAGCAGTCAATTCAAATGACTATTCTCCATTAAAATAATTAGTCCTTAATCATTTAGTTATTTTATACAGAAATGCCTTAAATAGTGACATACCACGTCTGCGGGGACACCTCCTCTTTGATTCGGGTACTCCCAATCTAAATCAAAACCATCGAATCCATAAGTTTGGATCATATTTATAACGCTGTCGATAAATGTCTTTCTACAAGAAGCTTGGGCAACCATGGTAGAGTACTTAGAGGAACCTTCATTCCATCCTCCAATAGCTAGTAACGCCTTTAAGCCGCCATTTTGACTACGCAGACCAGTAAATTTCACAAGTGCCTCTGTAAATCAACAGCTTAGTACAAATGCGATATTTTTGTGTGATATATTAACTCACGTAGATCTACATCGAGCCAACTGTCTAGAAGGCGGACGGAACAATCACTAAGTCCCACAAAGGCATAGACTATGTGAGTACATAGAGTGGGGTCAATCATATCAACGGTGTATCTGCAGTCTCCAGGCCTGTAATTTGCCCAGGTTCCATGATAGCACACTAGTTTGTCTGAAATAAAATCCATTTCGTAAATGAAACAGAGTGGCACGTATTTAGGTAATGTTTTAATTTAACTATTTAGTGAGTAACAACCTTTACTTAATCTCTTCTTCACAAAAAACGTTTGTTAGGTAGATTTCTTAAAATTTAGGTGAGATGGTTAGCTTTAAACACTTATGTTTGCTCTTTTACTAATCCAAAATTGTCAGTATTAATATTTGAAAGAATCTTATGTTTAATTTGCTTCTAAAGCTCATAGAAGGGAATTGTTCTTACGGAACAGCTTAGTGGAAATTATATCTAGAAAAAATTTTGAAATAACCAACCTAACTTGAGACAAAATGCAAATCTAATAAAAATGTCAGCTGCACCTTCTATGATTGAATTTTTATTATTTCCAGTATGTATGTCGAACTGAAATATAAAAGCTTATTTGCATATTTTCTGTGTCTGATTTGGGTAATTAGGTATTCTTGGAAAAATTCTCCAAGCACTGGATGGTTTTGATAAATAATGAATATAGTAGACAGTCTCTATTACTATTCATAAAATTTGAAAGTATGGAAGAAATGAAATTCCCGATTATAATGTGAAACATGACGTACAAAAGTATGGCACAACATCAAATTTCACCAAAAAAACTTATGGCCGCTTGAAATCAAAATTGCTACTTTTCCGCTTATATGCGCAACACGTTTGGATTACCGCAAATTACAATTTTTAATTTTGTGGGAGAATTCAATATATTTAGATGTTTTATTATCTCCTTAATTGACTAAAGCTGTCATTTTTATGACCTTCGCACTATTTATTGACCGTTATTTAGGTTTCCGTTGGTTTAGACCAAGTTCTAGAGGCACTTTATAATTTTTTAAATCATTTTAGCAATAAACAAATTAAAAATAGAAATATGTTATTTTTTAGTTGTTGCTATAACGAATTATCCACCCTAAGTCAAATAGTAATTTATGTCACTATGGATGTAAGTGCAGTTATACACTTGCAGTAAGTCCTCGACCGCAAAAGCACTTACGAGTATTAGTTTGCCTACCATCGGCCTAAAATTTCGAAAAATTTTAGGTAATTTAGAGAAAAAGCGTTCAATTAAAACATATTCGGGGACAAATGCTGCATAACATAAAATTATATTTAAGTATGCAGGCTGTTTATTTTCCGCTGCGCACGATACAAGTTTGATTTTTCAAATGGAAGATCCGATATTATGTCTTTAGATGCATCTCTTCACTTCACATTAACTTTCTTCAATGCTTTCTATACCCACCTATTTTAGTTTTTGAGATATTTGCCATAATTAAAAATTTTAGAATGATTCTTTTTGATTCTATTTGATGGAGTATTTCTTGGAGTTTTCGGCAAGACATCGAAGATTTTTTTATATTAATCAGATTCTACAAGAAAGTCATCGATATCGTTGCCAAGTTTGATTCATGTTGTTTCAATTTTTTAAATAGGGTCTCCCGTATATTTTTGCAAAATCTAATAGACGCTCTTATAGAATCTTTTTTGTAAACATTCCCCTATACCTAAAATGCGTCCGTTTTTAGTAAATTAAATATGAAGCTATGCAAATAAGTTTTTCATTAAAATGCTTGTATCATGCGCAGCGGAACACCCGGTCTACTCGAATATAATTTTGTGTTATGTTGTCTCCAAATATTTTTTCCCACCCAAAGTGCACACGGTGTATACTTCCATAATTGTCAAAGTTGCCAGTTGCTGTTGTGTACTGGCACCTATTGCTACACTAATATATTATTACTTTAGGTCCCTAAGGACGTAAAATTGCATTACATCCCGCTTTTAGGGGCAGCCAAGGCAAATAACCCGCTCTGATTGGAGGAACGTAAATGCGATGAACCTTGGTTGCTCCTACCAGCGAGATGTAATGGAATTTTCCGTCCCTAGCAATGTAAAGTAATAATAATTAATATATCAATACATGTGTTATTGCATAACAGAAATTGACAACTCTGATAATTAGAGAAGTAAATAAGCAAACGCCAGATGTTTTCATAATGTGCTGATTTTTAGAAATTTTGGGTTGGTAGTAGGAAAAATATTGTATGCTACTCGCCCCGTAAGTGCATTTGCGGTCTCAGATGTATTGCAAAAAAAACATCCTTGACCGCAAAACTGCACTTAGGTCCCCTGTGACATAAATAATTAGTTCGGATATATTTTAAGCAATTTGTAATAAATAAACGCAACAGTCAAACTTTACCTACTAGTAATGGCGTGGTCACAAAATATAGGTCACAATTGCTTCAAATAAAACATTTAACGGTAATGCTTTGATTACATTTATCATTTAAAAGTCTTGCTGACTTAAAAGCATACACGATCACGTAAAACTGTCACTTTTGTACATCAAGCCAATGCACGATAGTATCGGTTTTCCGTCACATATGTTCCAAACCTATTAAATATTTTGTATGATACGGAGTGCGCCGATACCTTTCGTGTTTACCATTCTACCCCATAGTCTTCAATACTATCATTATTGGTGTAAAAGCAACAAAGGGATATGTGGTAATATTATGGCAGCCTCCGGAAGCTGAAGGTATCCCGACTAGAAATATCAGGACTCTACTGTATTCGCAATTCGTAGAAGAGAAATGGTTAATTGTGGATAGAGGAGTATGGGTTAATCGAGAAAGATTGCCAAGCTAAGTAATCACATTGTAGCTGATACGATTACAACAACCAACCTTTATATTTAAAATTGTTAATGCACATTGTATCTTCGGCAATTTCATTCTATAAAAATTTAAGTCCCCTTTAGACAATTTTCATTTTGATCACCTCAGTGTTTACTTAACATTTAGGATAAGACACAATTTAATGCGCAAGTGAGATAAAACAATTAACAATGGAAACATTTTCGGAGGAATGTTGTGTCTAAATAAAATTTTGTCTATGTAAGTATTATTACACAAAACTATGAACAAACAACAATGATGAACATCAACTGATTATACTTAACTACATGTTAATTACAAAAATTTGAAAACACTTTTTGGGATATAACGAACCAAACATTTTTTTATACACTTACAGTGTGTGGGACGGTAAGAACGAATTTATAATAAAACTGTGGTACGTTGTACTGATCACATCTTTAACAGAAAACAGATCAATATTTCATTGGTAGACTCCTCTTTATTTATTTATATCGAAGAGAGTTATCGAGTTATATTATGTATTTGAAAGTTAAACAGAGAACTTGGAAATATTGTATTGTAAAACATGTTAAATACAATTAACTGGGTTACACCGTTACCGCTGATATAACAAGGCCTCATTGCTCTTCGATGACGTCACGCTGTTTAGGTGATGTATCGCCATGCACGATATTAGCGGTAAAGGAATCGTGTTTTTGCATTTCTTTTTTAAGTTTTGAAAGGCTTCCGGTTTAAAAAGGATGCCAGTCGTCAACTGAGCCCTTCTTCGCATCCCATTGGATTTTATTTTAGAAAAACGAAGTTTCAAAAACCAAACACGTAACCGAGCACCGTTTTCATGAAAGATGTATTTGTGGTTGATATTTAATCGACTAATTATTATTATTTGTAATTGTACATATATTTGGACGAAATTGAGGTTGAACTGATACAGTAATTACAACTTTATTGGAAACTTTGTTCAATTTCACGAGAAAATTTCCAAACATGCTATTTAATCAGGGTCTTTAATTTCCTATTATGTGGTGTTTTACCTAATCTATCATAACTTTTACCACAATAATGTTTAAGTAGGGTATTTGTGAAACAAGTTATTATAATTGTTGCAATATGGCTTTGTTCGGTGATATAATTTAAAATACATTGTATTAAAACAGAATATACAACTATTTGAACAATAAAATCTTGACATTTTTTGTTAAATACAACGAACAATTAGGGAATTGAGTTGGAATAGCATATTTTTTAAGCCTAGGATTTTTTAAACTTACAGTTATAGTTTCACCAGTCCTTGAATATGTAGCTGTTGAAAAATAAATGGTATCTTCTTTTACAAAGTGCAACTCACAAACAAAACAGACAAAACAGCCGACGCCACAGTAAATAGACCGTCAGAGTCACGCTTTTAGGTTACCCCGTTTTTATCGTTTCAGAAAAGGTTTTATCGCTTATTTAACACTAGAAAAGCATTACAGGTATCACCAACAAAGTATGGAAATATCACTACACAATATTTTTTTAAATAAAAGCAATATAATTTGGATAAACCAATTCAAAACGCGAGAAACAGTGTGAACGTGTGAATGTCCAATCTACAAATATGGCTGATCGACTACCTAATGCAATATACCTCACAGCCTGCTGACGTCAAAGCTGTTTGCCCTTCTTGTTTCGTTGGTAACGGTTAGACCCATCACAAGATATGTGCTTTCCATTGCTATTGATGCACTACCATGCCTCATTCAATACAAATGTCGCTTTGTACACAAAGTATAAACGTAATTAAGTTTCAGGTTGTTCAAAACTAAGCATAGTAGGTGCATTCTAGAAATTCTATTCAGAAGGAAGGGAAGAACGCACTGTTACAAAGGAAGTAAAACTGAATTGGCATAATATGCAATTTTGAAAATGTGTAATTAAAGAGTTTTGTAAAAGAGAAAAGATGAGTAGGTTAACATCTTACAGAAGCAAACAAGTTGTAATTTAACCGATGCCGTAGCCTTTCTTTAAAATCAGTACAAAATTAACTGCTTTAGAGGCTATGAAGGATAAACCCAATACGAAATTGCAAACGAGAATGTTTTAATGCAAGTACTTAAACTACAGTGATATTCTACAATGAAATTAATCCAATTACTAATGACTATGGAAAAAAAATTGAATATCTAACTTTTAGTAGCACTAGGAAGCTTAAAATTTAGAGTTTCATGGAAGTGGAGGAGGTATTCAAGGCAATGTTTTGTCACACGAAAGTGTCCCACGTTATCAAAAATAGCATCATTTTATAATTACCGGTAGCAGCAAATGCAGTGGCAAGCACTGCGGCCAACACAATATAGCCCTTCCACATGTTACACAATGTTCACCGTTTTGCAGCTTGTACTTCTTCCACCCACCAAACCAATTAACTTCGAAGAAATCCGAGGGTCGCCCCTTATATACAGCTGCCTATTATTTACATAACATTGAAGGTATATCTCAGAATTAAACTAGATTAAGTGCCTAAACTTAGAAGGCTTTAGATTCTATAAAAATAATGTAAATAACATGATATTTGATTAACTATAAAAACTTAATACATTTTTATGAAATTTAACAACATATGTAAATGAGTTTTATATTTATGTAGCAAAATTGCGAGTCACGTAAATATGTGTGTAGACTTCTTAGGGTCTTACGATACCAAACAATTTTGGTAATGGTATTAAGTAGGATAAGACGTATTATGGGTGCCACGCGTTGTAATAAATTATATCAAATAATAAAACGCAAATAGGTAGGTAAAATGTTATTACTTTAGAGTGAGGTCTTAAAGTCTCCCCTACCCCCATGCTAATTTTTGAATGATGGAATCTAGCGTTTTCAGAAAAAATAGGTCAATTTCTGTTTTTTATGAACTAACTTTTGCCGTTATCCGCAGTGCAATTGCATTTCAGGTGTTACCGGAAGTGACATCAACTTTATTATTTTAAATAGAACATGCTGTATATTTTTACTTTTTTGAAAAGGTAACCGAAAGGCGAATCCAACGATACCACATATGTTGTACTTTAACTTAAGAAATATTACGATATGCAGTAATTAAGGTTTTGGTAATCTGTTTTTGTGATTACGCAAAGTTGGCTAGGAAAAAGCGCCAAATTGTTTCTTGTGACGCCAGACTGATCTAAAGAGCTTGTTGCTAAGCAAAGTAATCATAACAATTGCCAAACTGTCAAATCTCAATTCCAAAGGCGTAAATCATTCTTGTTGTTTATTGTCATCGTATCCTGCAGTTGTTATATTTTCGTTCTTTGTGCTCGTTATTATTTCATGTCATTTTAGCTTATTTTGTTAATTGTTGTTTCTGCTTTACTTTATCAAACTTTATTGTTCGCAAAAATCTAAAAAAGCATGTCAATTACTTTAGAAACTGAGACAGATAGGTACAGGAAATATTGACGAACGTTGACATAAATTGAAGAGAGGCATCTAATCGTAACAACGTACAGCGTGTTCCGTTTGAAAAACTAAACTTGTATTTTGCGCAGCGGAAATTGTAGCATTTGCCTCCGAATATTTTTTATTTGAAAGACTGTTCTCTAAATTGCTCAAAGCAATTATCGTCCGTCCACGCACTAGGCGGACTCGCTATGTCTACGTGTTATATAGGAATCTGTGTATCCATCATGCATCGCCGATCGCCGATCGATACTAATATTTGCTTCGCCCAGTCTGTTTGTAGGTACCCACATACTTACTATGATTCTGGCGCGCTGCCCGAAAGTGCCAACCTCACACATAAACTTATACGTTTATGTGGTAGGTAACATCAGTTTTATTAGCAGCAAATAGATGGATTTGCCAAGTTATGTTTGATAATGCAAATTTTGCTATGCAATTGTAACAGTATTTATCAATTTCTCGTGCATAACTCTATTCGATACGAATTGGATTTATACTATAAGGCTGCGTTCGCATGAAATTAATGCAAGAATTTGACAACTGAAACCAATGATTTGCTTTGTCATAACCCAACCTAAATTTATCTGTTGATATAAACAATTACTTTTCTAATGCAGGGAATTACATAAAAACGTTACATGACATACAAATTAAAAAACGGACGCAGAAAATAATGTTGAAGATTTACGTGGGTGTAGCAAGGACTGTGGGGCAGTATGGCAAATAACAATACGTCTGGGCACACAACTGACATCTATAGAAAGGAAACAAACACTAATAGATACATTATGGCCGATTCAAATCACTGTTGACAACACAAAATGGCCGCGATTAGTTTCTTAATTAATACATTGGTGTAGCTCCATTTGAGTATAGGTAGGTACATTAAAGAGCTTAAATACATAAAAAATGTAGCAATTTGGAACGGTTACTCTTCTACAGATGTTAGTCACAGATGTGAAGTCCAACATAGGCGTTATGTAAGAAATTCCAAGACCTTAGTCCTAGCAGAAACCCATAATAAGAAATTTGTAAAACTTCCCTTCCACAGAATATCGAAAGGTATTAGTAAAGTTTTTAGGGGGCTAGGAATGAACGTATGTTTCAGTTCGGCGAAATACACTCCAAAACCTTCTTAGCAATCCAAAAGATAAACCTGACATGAAAGAATGGTCGGGAATTTATAAAATTGCATGATAAAGCCTGTTTTGGTCAAACGAGATGAGCGATAGGTATTAGATTCAATGAACACATAAGGTGCTACAGGTACGGGAAGACAGAAGCGTCAAGTGTAGCACAACACATAAACGAAACTGGGCATAATATTAAACTAGAAAACCTGAAATTGATTAAGAACGTGGCTTCGCCGCGAGAATTAGACGCTTACGTAGCTATTCACATAAACTGTGTGGTACGGAGTGCGCCGAGACTTATTGTTGTTTGTTAGTAATTATTAACAGCGAATTATCAGATAAATCTGCTGGGCTTGTAATATACGGACTGTTCCATTTCAGATAACTGGGGATTTCTGTTTATATCAGCTCAAATACATTTTAATTATCTTGCATAATTAACCCGAAAGTTGTGAAGAAGTACGGCTGTACTCGTTAGGTCCACAAGGATAACTTATTGAGCAGAGCAGCCAAAAATAAAATAATCTACTCAATTGTTCAGTTCTAAGCTTCCGGAATTAACTTATTGCTTCATCAAAGAAACCAACTAGAGAAGTATGCATTACAATAAGTTTGTAAGTACATATGTGTGTAATTCGAGATCACTTAATATCAGTGTCATTAGTGTAAATAATCAGTTAACTAAAACATTATAATAATTACAAAATGAAGTGATTACATTTTCAAATTATTAAGTTAACCATTAAGCACTATCATGGAGCTTACGAGGCAGGTCTTATACAAATTGTAATATCTTTCACAAAATTTCATTTACGTCAGTTTACCTAATGGTGTTTCTAAAACCTACGTAACATGATATAGTCCAGATATTGCATGCATTGAAATGTAAACAAAAGATACTTTATTACCCTGCACTCGGTGGTGTCTGAAAGGCGCCGTGTCAGTAGTTACGTTTGTTTTTTTTTCAGCTTTCATTATACATAACGGGTGTTTTTGTGAGTGATTTATAGTACAGTATTTAAAAATATCTATGCCCATTGAATATTGAGTTAGTAGTTCGTTGAGCCTTAACGTGTACAGTTGACATTATGGGTAGTAAACGCGGATTATGTGATGAAGAAATAGCGAAATTGTTTGAAAGTGACGATTTTTGGATAGAATTTGATAACGAAAACATCTATCCTGAAAGCGACTTAGGTTCAGATCATGAAAGTGTACCTAGTCATGATAGTGATTCAGTCATTGAAGAAGAGGATAGCAATACGGAAGAGCTATCTGATGTTACAGATGTTTACTTAGGTATGTAAAGATAAACACTGTTATAAAATACTTAGCTCTTCTGGTTTATAACTTCATAGGTAGAAATACGACTTCAAAGTGGAATAAAGTACCCCATCCAACATCGCGAACACGAAAAGGTAAAATTGTTATTCATCTTCCTGGTTGCAAAGGTCGTGCGAAGAATGTAAAAGAAATTTCCGCTATATTCGCGCTATTCCTTGACGATTGGGGAATTGGAATATTGGTGGAAAATACAAATAAATACATTGAGTTGAAAGTAAGACCCAACTTTCAAAGAACTAGCTGTGTAAATTCCATGACACACGATGAAATAAAAGCTTTGCAGGTTTCGACAATATATTCCGTCAAAACCAAATCGCTATGGAATAAAAATTTTTGCTCTGTGTGACGCCAAAAATTTTCATACTGTAAACACAGCAAGTATACACCGGAACTCAGCTAGAAGGACCTTATAAAGTCAGTAACTCTGCAGAGGAAATTGTCGTTCGATTGATCCAACCTATCGATAAGACTGGCAGAAATGTGACAACCGATAACTGGTACACAAGTGTATCCTTATCAGAGCGCTTATTGTCGGACCATAATTTAACATTAGTAGGAACAATACGCAAAAATAAAAGAGAAATTCCGGCAGTGTTTCTTCCCAACAAGAATAGAACTGTAAAAAGTACACTATTTGGATTTTAAAAAAATGCAACATTGATTTCTTATGTACCAAAAAAATCTAAGGCAGTTCTTCTGCTCTCCGCAATGCACCATGATGCAAACATTGAAGATACCGGAGAAGAAAACAAACCGGAAATTTTGACATTTTATAATACAACTAAGGGCGGAGTGGACGTAACAAATAAACTCTGTGCTACGTACAATGTAGGACGGCGAACAAGGAGATGGCCATTGGTTTTATTTTTCCACCTCATTAATGTCTGCGCCTTAAATGCTTTCATTATTTATAAACATAATAATATTGAATCAGCCATTGCGCGTAGAAATTTTCTTAAAATATTAGGACAAGAACTTGTAAAACCATATCAATTAGATCGCTTGGAGTACCCTCAATTGCCAAAAAAATCGAAAAGTTCTAAACGAGCGTTTAGAAATTGAGCCTCAACCTGTAGAAATTCCAACTACAAGTTCAAGAAAACGGTGTTACCTGTGCCCTAGAAAACATAACCGCCATTCTAAGCAAATATGCTCTAAATATTTTAAAAATATTTGTTCAGAGCATACAAAAAAAATTGTGTAATGAATGTTATGAATAAATAGTACATAATACTTATTAAAGTTTCTTTTATATGTTATTTTACCGTTTTGGATCATATCAGGTATCACTTATATTCCTAAAACAAGAAACATTTAAAATTAAAACATTAATTTTATAGTAGTAATTTTACAATGGTGCCTCGTAGGCGCCATGCTAGTACTTATGTACGTCCAATAGGTGCTAGTACTTAAAGGTTGAAGCGTTAAAATTGAAGAGAAAAAACGTTTGTGCGTTTAAGCACGTGAAGAGCGCGACGAAAGCGCGCGAACAACGGAATCGAGAGGTTGTGTAGCGACAGTTGGAAACCCAAATGTTACCAGGAACTAGGCAACATATAGGGGTGCTGAAAGGAAACTGGTCAACAGGAGAAAGGAGCCAAACAAAATTGATGGTGTAATGAGCTACACAGCAATGCAACAGACACAAAAGAGGAGATTAATTTTTCCGTTTAACATATTCGATAATATAATTGAAATACTGCACGGCCAGATAGTTTCCCGGCGTAAATGTATTTATTGGTACTGGCATGTGTACGTGCGTGACTGGGGGTAATACTTGCTGTAATCTGAATATTTTGAGAAAGACGAGGTAGGCGCCATAAATTCTCGGCCTAACAGGCTTATGCAGGTGCGAGCGAATTAAAATTCCGTTGCGTCATAGTTGTACATGTACGAGACATACACCATATATGTTACAACTCGCAGAGTAGTAGTTTTTAGTTGCTAGTCAGATAACGTGACTAGTGCATGAAAATGCATCAGGTAACGAAAATTGAGTACCGCGCGGTCATTAAAGTTTTAACAAGAGAAGGGCATGCGCCTAATTACATTGAACAAGGTTACGTACATGTCAAATACGCTGACGATGATCCGATTCATTGAGCTATGATTTCCACTAATTCGTATTTTATGAGACCTTTGTGGCGGTATGATCATTTCAATGTTTTCTGCTTGTTTCATAATTTTGTTCGTAAATCTTTAGATATTTTTAAGGATTGTAATGAGAGCACTTGCATTTGCAGATATGAGTTTTAATGAACAAACGATTATATAGTTTATGAGATGTATGAGTCATCTTTAACAATTGCAGTATTGTCATTAAATCATATAATAGTTTACGAAATTAGAAAATTGTTTGTACAGTATCCTAGGTATTGACAAATTAATTGATTTGGTACTACATTGAACTGTACAGCAGAAGTATTGAAATTATTTCGAATAATATCCACCTTTATAATCTCTCGTTTCACACGCACTTTCTTGCACTGGTTGGTTATAAATATTTAGTGATTTTTGCTGTAACTTTTTGAAAAATTACATTTATGACATTTGGGTTGGAAGAAATGTGTAGATTAAGGTAAAGTAGAATTTCATTGTATTATAAATATATTTGTTTTCAGTAATACATTCGCGTCAAAAAATCCAATATGCCAGCAGGTAACATCGTAATTTAGCAGCTCACTGCAGAACAATAGTTGCAGGATGAGATAGACGGGTCGAAGCACAAACCAGTAACGCATGTAAATTTGTATGGAGCACCTGCAACACATTGATAGAAGACGTTGCAGTCTGTAGGATCTCTACAGAAACCATCGTCAGATGTGCAGCATCCACTGCCGCCAGTTGAAGGTGCTTTCGTAGTGGTGGTCGTCGTTGTAGTTGTAGAGCTGCTTGAGTTGCCTGAATCTGAGCCTCCAGAACCACCAGAATCGCCAGAGCTAGGCTGTAATCAGACTCAATGGTTATGCGCAAATTTAGACATTTACAGAATATTTTACCAAATTTAGCGTACTTCTGATTGCGTTCAAGAGC
Organism: Dynastes maya; assembly: GCA_029619315.2. Lineage (NCBI taxonomy): Eukaryota > Metazoa > Arthropoda > Insecta > Coleoptera > Scarabaeidae > Dynastes > Dynastes maya. The sequence continues at coordinate 55,879,488 of JAROYE020000003.1, read as the reverse complement.
GGATTTTTCTTGCCACATAGTCCGTTGAAATCATCTGTTTCCAAGGACCATATCATAACACCGCCTAAGCCTTTAGCTTTAGCGTATTCGGTCTGAAAATATTGTAAGCCTGTATTACCCTGCGAGAATATATTGTAAAAGAAGGTATATTACCTTTACTGTAACCGATTGTTCGTTATCGTAACCAACCCATTGATTTCCATTGTATGCATAGGGTATTTGCTGCTCGTTATTCCAAATTACAGTCCATCCACCTCCCAGTATCCTTTGACAAATCTAAGTAAAAGAAAATAATTTATTTGTATTGCATAACAATAAGCCACATACTAGTAGAAAATATTTTTTAAGGTAAGTATTGTTTTCTTTTGTTCATTAAAGTAGAAATGGAAGTAATTGGTTTACCCAGTGTTAAAAAATAATTCCAGGCTAAAAGCATATTAGAAATAAAGTTTTCATTTGCTAAGACATAACATATTAGGTACAAATGCGTTATTATTTTCTCATTCACCTCATTGTATCCAAGATATCCCATTTCTCCCGTGCATGGCCCAGAACTACCAGCACCAGAAGCTGGAGCACCAATTGCGTTGCTGCTACCGCTTAGAGTAAATGTGCGCCCGTATGTTCCAATACCAAGGATGATTTTCTTCGGATCTGCTCCTCTTTGTATCCAACCAGAAATGCAAGCATCCTAAAAACCGAGGATATTGGAAACTATATATGGCAAAAATTATTTTTGTCGGAATACGTACAACATTAAGTGTTCTTGCGGTGCCAGTTTCGCTTGAAAGGGGATACAGAGGAGCGTTATGTCCTGTTACGGGATCCCAAGCTCCATGTAGGTCATAGGTCATAACGTTGATAAAATCTAAATATCTGAAAGTAAATTCTAAATTGGTCTAGTGCGCTTATAATGTTGATAACTACATGTTCCCTTATTTTTAAAAAAGGAATATCATAATTAAGGAAAAGTAATACGTTTTTCTCAGTAATGGGTATACCACTTGTATCTAATTTTTTAATATCAAAATTTGTCTAGACATCAGCTATAAGCTGGAGTTTCTATCTTGTACGAAAAGTATATCCTTTCTTCTGTCGATCCAAATTTGTGCTAATTACCTTAACTCTATCAAGAGCAATTTATAACCAATACAAGTCACAGAATAGGTTATCCCTTACTAACAAAACTCGAATGTCACATTTCTGCAAAGCAAATGAATGGCAAACTGGCTGAATATTACAGTTGAACATCTAAAAGGCATTTCAGTTCACATAGTTGCAAAATCTGGGGTAAAACATCGGATTTATGAGAAGCGACTTGGGGCCGGTGTTCCCAACTTCTAATAAATGCCACTATCCAATGAATAAAGTTATGATTGGCATAAAATAGTCACACAAAACAAAGATGTGTCTCCAAATAAATTTATTCCTCTGACAGTTATCAACTAGTTAGAATATAATGTGTAAGTTGGCAAACCTAAAATGTTGGCGGACATATTGTTATCAGAGTAAAATAGTTGGTAACGCTTAATATTAATTTCAACGAGAAAGTAGATATAACCTATTATCACTTACGTAAAATAATGGATAAAAAAGAGAAAAGAGAACGAAATGTGAACCTTAACAACAGTGAAACCTGACTGTTCTGGAATACGTGGATATAATAAAAAACAAAGAAACAGGTGCAATAAATAATAAATAGAAAGCTGCTGTCTGGGCAAAAATACCACAGAAAATGAATGCATAATAATGGAACAGTATTTCCAATTGCAAAGTCTCTTAAATTAAAATGTGAAAGTTTAAAAAAGAACTGATGAAAAAAGCAGCAGAACAGTAAAGGAATTTGTACTAAACAAGAGGAGGTTCAACTGTATGTGAAGGGCAGTGCCCCGTTTGAAATGAATGCGATTGTAAAATTGATCATCCCAGATTTGAAAATGATCTGGCCGCCATCGTACGATGTACATTAGTTGCCTTCATACATAATCAGTAATTTCTTGATTATTATCCTCAAAATCTAGGTCCATTTTCAATAGCGAATGATGATAAGTAGATAACCTTATTTCCAAGTAGTTATACTACGGAATAAATGTTGTCAGAGAAGAATTTGGCAGATAGGTTAACTGACTGGTAAGGCTTCCTGACCCACAGTTAGCACTTATCCACTGTCTGACAGCCACTGTCCGTTGAATAACTAAATTTATCTAAGAGTGGAAATACCGCTCCTTGAGAGATAAGATATCTAAACCAGGCATTATTCTATTTAGCTACCGATGATTTTTCATTTGCTTTCAGTTTTGGCAGTTGCTTTGGCGTAATATTTTCATTAACAAGTAATATTTAAAGATTACTCGAAAATAGTTGAAGAATTTGGCCTGACAATTATTCAATAGCATGTAAATTATACAAGAGAACACAGCTGGCCCGACGCGACGGTTGAGATTGAAACCGATGCTGATGTAATATGGAAATAGTTGTAATTCTTCAAAGATGCGTTCGCATAGGGTAGGTAGCGCGGGGGTAAGGTAGAAATTAAGAAAGTTCGCACAATGCAATTAAATACGACCGTGCACACAGCGGTGTAAGACGGAATTAATAATTAGTGTACGGTAAAACTATACACACGTTAAATTATGGCGCTACCACGGTGCTGTATAAATACAACCGACCAATCACAGCGCAGGTGGCAGTTCGTGTCAATTTGATTAGTTTTGAACTTTTAATTTTCCTGTAACAAAACAGCACCTATATCAGATACAAGTGGATTCTGAAAATAGAATCGTCACAAAAGCTCATGAAGAAGACTCAAAAATATCGGACGTAATTATATGTATTTATATAGCAATAATCCAACTACAAGTGACATAGGATTGTAAATCAACAATGGGATTATAAATCAGCAAAACTTTGGGCTCAAATATGGGAAATGGAAGCCCAAAATAGCTCTCAAAGTCGAGGCTTCAGAAGACTACAACAAGTGTTCTTGGTGACTTAAACATTTCATTCAACTATGGGACATTGCTATCTCCTGAATTAGTATTGATTGTAAAGTTTCACGCAGAATACAAAGATGCAATCTTAGGTACTTGCTTTAAATCTCTATTTCTTGGGGCCAAATATATATGAATACGTAAGCAAAGTACTGCATATACCAAATATGAGGCCATTAAGACGAATGATTGTTTCAGATGGCGTATACAACTTGAAATATTTATCTCCATAAGGAAGAAGCTCGAGCATGTATATTGTGTGTAGTTGAAAGTCGAAGTGAAGCTAATTTGTTTTGCATCAGTAAAGGTGGAATTGTAGTATTTCATAGGATAGAAGTATACGATATTAACCTTAAAAAGCATACATATAAATTGGAAGCAACCTGAATGGGATATGTTTTCGAAACATAACGCTTGTTCTGGAAAAAGATTTAGAGGTGTTAGACAACACAATTAATGCCTTACATAGTATTAATCTATACGTCAGAGCTTTGGCGACTTTCTAATCCGCCATGTACAACTTGTTCGTGAAATATTTATTAAAATTCTTGATACGATTTAGAATTTTCTATCGATTAAAGTTTACTAAGAGAGAGTTAACATTCCAAATGAAAAGGATGCGAAGATTGCTACTTTAAGACATTTGTAATTTTTGATTTGTTTCAAATATATAGTTTGTGGAATTATTTTCTTTTTTTTCTAAATAAATACAATATATATTTGGTTATTTGATATCGAATAATTCCAAGCATATTTGTACATGGTAACAGCCTTAATATGTATGTACGTACATTGTATTATGCATTTTACAAAGGAGCTGTATCAAGGTATATGGAGATGTAAGAGTAACAATAGAATTTATAAGCAATGTAATAGGTCTATAGAAACATTTGCTAACTATATAATTTAAGAAAGAATAAATTTTATAATTCTTTGACATCTTTTTGATTTGACTTTTACGGACATAGTATTATTCTTCTTTGATAGACATTCATCGTTTACATTGCAACTTCCATTTATACTTTTACGATGAAGATAAATAGAATAACATTTCTATTCCTTTCTATGTTAATGTGCTATGAGACAAAAATCATATTGAAAATGTTTTCTTTACATCGTTGTCATTTATGTAGCTTGGTTTAATTTTCTTTGACTTTTTTTGCTATTCATTCCCCCATCAGAGATTTATAGGCTCCTGTATCCACACATATAAATTTATAATTTGCATCGCATGCACTAAATAAAATACTAAAAGTTTTCATATAATTGTAGTATAAACAGTCAGAATTGTTAGGTTGTTTTACATTAATGTGCATACCTGCTATGTAACCTATGCATTTAGGAGACTGTCAGTTATTCAAGAAACCGTTAGCATTTGTACTGCAATTTGTACATATGTGCATGTGTGTATGTATGCCTCGTGTTGGTGAATAGACAGGCTGTAGTACAGTCCGCAGCCCATCAAATGTTTCCCGAAATACTTGACGGACCGTTGATCTGTTGAGTGTTAATGGAACGTACCCGCCAACGTCTTCTTTCTTTTTACAATTATTTTTAAATTTGTTCGTCACGATCATTGCAGAAACTGTTAATAAACACACTATATAGCCGTTTTTTGTCATTCCATCCATTCCATTAGAAATTATTAACAGATAAATTAAGGTTATGATACGACAAAGTAAACCGAGATGTCATTATGTCAGGAAATTATTTTAAGAATTCCGGCAGAATATTGCAAATAATTTCGCCCTAATCCTAACGGCAATTTCACGCTACCCTATGTGAACGCACCTTATTACCAAGATTCGTGGTTAGCTACAAAGCTTCCTAAATTTTTCGCTATTTGTATCAATAGTTTGAAAAATATGGGTAACTTTGAAAAAATTAGATGGGTAGTATTAAATGATAGCGTCCATAATTTTACTGTATTTATTACAACGTTTTCAAAGAATGACCCTTTGCCTATATTTTTATTTTCAAATGTGGTATATTTTCTTTAAAAAAACTAAATCTGTCAGCTTTGCAAAGGAAAAGCAAAGCACACAGCAGTATTTGTGGCAAACTCGAATTTATTCCCTTTACATAGCGTCCAATATTTTCACAGGAACTATACATTTTGGGAAAGCAAAACTTGGACATTTAGAAGCAATTGTATTGGTATTCTACCTTTCATAACTGAAAAAAAATTATTGAGGCTATTATTTAGTACTTTAAAAATTGTTCAAAAGAAGTCTACATTCTTATTTATATTTTTCATAGTCTGAGACATACGTTGCTGCAAATAGCGAAATAGTGTTACCTTGATCAATCACCCGAAAAACATCAATAAAGTTTTGTTCTCTTGCTAAAATCTTACTTCAAATGTTATTCCTTTTATCAAAATTACTATTCGTTTAGTCCACCAACAACAGTTTTTTGAAAACGGTTCAAATCAAAACCGTTTCCCTTAATGATTTTTACATTAACTTACTTAGATAATTGAGGAACTTCATAAGATAAATCAACGGAGGCTGAGGCAGCTGCAACAGCGGCAGTTAATAGATAACCATACTTGTCAAACGCTGCTCTAAATTCGGCTAGCAATATGGAGAAGTTAGCCTACAAGAGAAGAAATAGCGTTACTTTTATTTTTATAATCTCCTAATTTTCTGTGAATTGCTATTACTTTATCGCTAGCAGCGCCACCTCTTTGAGCGGGATATTCCCAATCCAAATCGAAGCCGTCAAATCCATACTTTTGCATGAACGCTATCGAGTTTGCGATAAATGTGGCTCTTAAAGTTGGACTGCTTACTACCTTAGTGAAAGCCATAGAACCTTCATTCCATCCTCCGATAGCGACCAGCGATTTCAACTTGCTATTTCTGCTCTTTAAATTGGCGAATTTTCTAAGAGCGCCTATCGATTATATACGATATAGAATGTTGTAGAAATTTTGTATGTGTATATATGGGTTACCTAAGCCATCGTCTTCGTCTAGCCAAGAATCCATTATGCGAATGGATCCGTCGGCGTTCATTCCCACAAACCCATAGATTACATGCGTACATAAAGTGGCATCGACATTGTCAACGGTGTATTTACAATCTCCTAGCCTATAATTTGCCCAACTTCCAAGATAACAAACGAATTTATCTGGAACATCAAACAGTATAAGTCAAAAGAAACTAACAACAAATTAAAAAAAAATCTCAACAAACCCTTCACACACTAAAATAAATCATTTGTGAAGAATTGTTGGAAATTCTTTTAATTTGTTATTAGCAAGCTCTTAGTGTATTAATACAATACAAACTAAATTCAACTCTGGACTAATTACAAACAATATTGAACGAAATCTATAAAATAAGGCAAATTACCTGTCGCACCAAAGGCTGCAGCGGCAACTGCGGCTATTATAACCAAACTCTTCCACATTATCCAATTTTTCAGTTTTCTACAAGCACCTATGCGTTCCTACAAAGTTGTCAACTGCATGCTTTACCATTTGTGTCTCCTTTATACTAGGATTTTTTATTATTTTAAGATTATATTTTATATTTTAAAAGATAAATTTTAAACATGTAATTAAATTTTTATTTAATTACAGCAAAAGCGAGGTATGGTATGTAAACAAATAATTCGTTTATTATTCCTGTAGATGTGATCGCATTGTCCTACAATTAATAGGTTTAAATATAAGATAAGTTAGGTACCTACTAAAATCCCAATGCCGTTTATAAAATAAACAACATAAATTTTTTCTCTAGACGTCTCTAAAGTTATTTATTTATAATACTGAACAATTTGCGCTAACTTCAAATAACTATAATAAAAAGCTTATGTGCTATTCATACAACTGCGGCCCTGTTGGGCCTCACGATATAGGAATACCATTTAACAAACATCATTTCAAGTATTTCCTGTTGACTAAAGGAATAACGTAGGTGGTCATTTGAAAGAAATTGCCAAATATAAATTATTATAAATTAATGATATCAAATACTGTGTGGTAGTATGGCAAACATTCGGTCGTGCGGTTGTCAATGGGAGTCCACAAATTCCCGAAACAATTGTACGAATTAATCAAAGATTTTGTGGGATACGGGGTGTGTTGATATTTTAGTCTTTGAAATATAAATTATGTCTAAACATATATTTGTTTATTCCAGGAAGTACATGTTACTACAGCGAAATGACCGCTTGCTGCTATTGCTTCAATTCAAGGTAACACCAATAATTCTTGGCACTTCGTACCAGCTCACCTAAAGTCTTTTGACATATTTGCCGCCGCTGGCGATGTCGGGAATCAACACTAAGTTGTTTGAAATGGAACATCTGTATACTTTTACATTTTTGAATACTACTTGAAACATTACATTAAATTTATGTAACATTTCTTATTTTTGTTATAAGTTATTTCATAATTAATCAAGTACTCGAAATTTGTGACACTGCAACACTGAAACAGTTCACTAAAACCCTTACCACAATACTTTACTCGTACTGGACGCACGTTTCGATAGCCAAGCTATCATCACCAGCAGTAAATCTGAAATTTCAGTTTTAGTGCTGATGATGATAGCTTGGTTATTGAAACGTGCGTCCAGTACGAGTAACCTGTTGTGGTAAGGGTTTTAGTCAACTGCTTCAGTGTTTCAAGATTACTTAAAATTTTAGGAATTCCTTCTTTAGATTTATGGGTTCACTCAATCGCAAAGGGAAAGAAGCATACAAAAACCACAAGATTTGGGTTCAGTCGGACATGTTAAACGGCGGAGCCAGGATAGACCAATCAAGTTAATGGTATACCCATTTTTTCATATTCGATAATTAACGTCGATCAGCTGAAGTATTTTCAACATTTAATTTATTAATAATTTAAACAAGTTTGTCAAAATTATCATCCACGACAAATGATCTATTTACAATAAACTCATGCTGACGAAGCTTTTGAGAAAAGTTCTTTGTTCAAGAATATACAAATTGAAATCATCCTAATTACCCCAATATTCAGAATATTTCTATTCATTAAAATGGAATACGTTTAATATCTTTTCTATTTCTATCATCTATTCTATCGGCATCAGCTTCCATTAGCTGCAAGCGATGCTTTGTCACAACAGGATACCATAGGTATATTTTCTGAATTTAAGTAGGTACCGTAAATGAGCATTTTGTTAATAATTGATATATGTGAGTCAATATATTGAATTAAGGAGCTGTTTAAGAAAATTTAATTGTAATTAAAGAAGTTTTGCTCTTGCACCAAATGGAGCCTTAGTGGGATATCCATACACATCTCTGCACTTTCGAGAGTTCTATGATTTCCATGGAATTAATTACGAAATAAAAGTATATACTTTCGCCATGCAAAATGGCTTTCTGTCCATTTTGCGTGATGAAACATTTCTGGTACTCGAATTGTGACAAGGCCAGACGGAAGTCCAAAAAATATTTTCTTTGTCAGGTAATTCGCATCAATCCTTCCCTAGTTGTTGTTTCCATATTGTTGTTTAGCTTTGGACAAATTGACAACGAACATTTACAATTACAGACTTTGCGATTTTATTGTAAATAGAGGTCGTTCTGCTGCAACACACCATCCTGTAGTGCCCATATGAAGTTACCCTTTCAACATTTTGCGAGCTGGGATTCCTATAACGCATGCCAAGGATTTCAATTGCATGAAGTAGCCACACTTGGGAAGGATATCTTCTATAGTGCGCATGTGTAAATCTTATCTATTGTGCAGTGAGCCACAGGTCACGGTCTCATTTATAGGGTATATAGCACCGCGCCGTCGATAATAATTTAAAAGTCCCGCCTATTAAATTTGTACTGACCACGTACTGATAGAAAATTAGCCATGACTTTTTCTTAGATCTTAGATTTGGTTCTTTTCTTGGTTTCTCTTTGGTAATTTTTTTGTGTTGTCTTCTTTGATTTCCTATTTTCTTCTGTTTGTTTCTGTTCCTTAGGTTTATGGTAACCCTCGGGCCTTTGTAATTTACTACGTTTCTTCTTACTTATTCCGTATTACAGCATGGTTAAGAGTCGCCAATATCTCTTAAAAAGGAGGCTTATACTCCTTAGTTTTAAGATTAGCCAGTGGTATTTTATCACCTGGATTAGGGTTGTTAAAATATATAAATTACTTGGCAATTGCTGGTAACTGCGAAAGAAGTGGATAGTTCTGGTGACTGCATTGAAGTGACGTCGTTTTTCTTTACAATTTTCGACGTAATGTATGTGGGCGTCAAGTAATAAGTTAGATCGATATTGCATTTCGTCACTAATTTTCAAATGTATACTTGAAAGGACAGATAATACCTGATATGAGAAATATAATTGATTATGCCTTTAACCATCTAAGAACAGCTACATCTTTTGAGGTATAACAATATACAGGTTGTTTTAAGTTATCGGGCTACTACTGCTATTATGGTAGCTACGATGTTGATTAAATTACCAAAGATGTAGCAATTTTTCCGCTGATCACAATTGTGTAGAGAAAACCACAATTGCCCATCGCAGTTTAGTGCCAACTTGAATTGTTTATATTTTTTAAATTGAACATCCTGTATATTTTTCAGTTATTAGATAGGAAATGAAACTGGGTAAAATATCCTTACAGTAATATAGCACTAAAATGAATAGCAAAAGAGACACAATGAAATTTACATTGGACAATTGAAACTGTAATAACTTCGTTATTAGAGCAGCTATTGAGATAGTCGAAACATGAACACCGACTATCTCAATAGCTGCTCTAATAACAAAGTTATCACAGTTTTAATTGCCCAAAGTAAATTTCATTGTGTCTCTTTTGTTTTTCATTTTAGTGCTATAGTAGGTACGAGGGCGAATCAAATATTAAGCGGACTTTTCTCTTTAACGCTCTCTAGGTGAAGTGAGTAACGTGACGTGTTGATATATGTTGGATCGGGATGTAAGGTGGAGGGGAGTAAATCAGTTCGGCTCGCCAGAGCAGATTGGTTGTTAGTAGCATCATGTCTGAGCAAGAGGTGCACACGTCTGTTGAGCAACGCATTATTATTAAATTTTTGTCGCGGGAGGGCGTAAAACCTGCCGAAATTTTGCGTCGACTAACTGCACAGTTCGCTGAAAAAACGCTTTCAAGGACCCAAGTCTACGACTGGCATAAAAAACTTCTGCGATGGCCGAGAGTCAGTGCAAAATGAGACCCATGCACGCCGACCGTAGACAAGCACCAGTGAGACGAATATTCTTGCGATCCGTGAGATGCTGCGTACTACTGTCAACTGCTTGATGAAGTGAAACTGGCCTATCGACGAAAAAGGCGAGACATGCTTATTCGAAGTGCGATTCTGTTGCATGACAACCCTCGGCCACACACAGCTGCATTAACCCAAGAAAAATTGGACAAAATTCATTGAGAAAGATCAGTCGCCGTGAGATTACCACATGTTTGGGCCACTCAAAGAAGAACTGGAAGGTCATCACTTTGACGACGACGAAGGTGTAGAAACGTTCATGCGCAATTGGTTACAGACGCGACCACATTCATTCTTTGATGACGGAATTAAAAAACTTCCGATTCGGTGGGAAACATGTGTGAATAAAAGAGGAGATTATATAGAAAAATAAGGTGTATTCAAAATTTTATTTACTGTACCAATAAATGTTCTAAAACAAAAGTCCGCTTAATATTTGATTCTCCCTCGTACTATAAGGATATTTTAAGCAAAGTTTAATTTCCTATCGAATCATTGAGAAATATAGAGAATGCTGAATTAAAAAAATATAAACAATATAAATTAGCCCTGAAATGCAATGTGCGACTGTTTTTTTCTCATTGTAATCAGCGGAAAAATCATTACATCTTTGGTAATTTAACCAACATCGTAGCTACCAAAATAACAAAGTTATCAATAGTGGCCCGATAACTTTGAACAACCTGTATACATATTAAAAAGCACATACCAGATATCAAAGGGTAACACAATTGTAATAAAGCTCATTAATATTAGAGTAAAGCTTATTAACATTACAATAAAAATTATTAACTCTACAATAAAGATGATAAATGTTATTAACTCGCTTTCGTTATCTGGGTATGACTTTTTTTGAGTACAGGCTTTGCCGCAGATGCCTTAAATTCCCGAATACGTTTTGCGGATTTTACAAACACAGCTTTTGTATGTGCTATTAGAGCGTCTACCTCGGGATAACATTTTCTCATACTATCTTCTACGAGACTGAGAGTATGAATTTTACATGTAATATGCAACAAGTTAGCACAATGTTTTTTAAGAGATCCACCTACAGCAAGCATGTTTGCGGCACCATCACTCATAAACATCTACAGTTGATTTGTTGAAAGTTCAAACTTTTCCAATGTATTTAACACCAACATTGAAATTACTTCGGCAGTGCATTGTTGAATTCGTCTGGAAGCTAGTAAAATTGAGGGTGACGGTCGATGTGCTTCCATTGTGCGTACCATTACGTTAACCACAGAATGTTTTTTACGATCTGTTGTTTCGTCCACACATAACCACAGTTTTTTATCTTGCAACTCCGATTTAATTCTTTTCTCGACATGCACACGACCAGACGGCACAACTCTCTGTAATGTGCTCTGACTTGGTAACTTAAAGTCCGAATATTCATTCCAAAACGAGACGTATGCTTTCTTCCTTAGTAAATGAAATGGTAAATTATATGCAATAAACACATAAATTAAATATAAATTTGTCATAATCTCGTGTGGAATTTTTTTTTGAAACATGCCCTACACTATTTACGTGTCGTAGACAATCACTTTTCGACCAACACATTAAATCTATTTTACACACTACACATTGAATTTTAGCGCCATCACACTTTAAATCAGGCATTTCTGCAATAAATTCTCTTATTGTGTCCAACTTTGGTCGTTTTCGCGACGTAGGAAGCATTTTCAAAATAAACGTAGAACTACGATATAGTATACGACAGCGTAGATGCCTACACAACAGATTGGCTTTCGAGTCGCAGTTATGCTGACGCTTATACCGAATTGTCCCGGCCGTGTTTATTTTGAGTAAACTTTTATGCGTCAGCCACTGGCTTTCAGCGCAGTTAGCGTTGCTCTAGTAATCACAAACTTTACTTGGAATTTTATGTGCAATGCAAATGTGATAACGCAAAGGATGTCCAATTTCAAATAAACGAGTTAATACAAACCGGATACAACAAATGTGCCAGAATATTTTAGGCAAGTTGGGTGTAATTGATGTAATCTATTAAACTTTCGAATTTCCGCAATTCGCACTTTTTCAAATATAGATAGTTATACAATGTACACGGTGTATTAACAGGTTCAGAGTACAGGAAAAGAGAAACACATTTTATAATTGCATTCGTATAATAAGAAAAGTTATAACATGATACAGGGTTCATTAACGTACACATTTCGCTAGATCAGGATAGTTACAGCCTGTAATAGATACGTCGAAGTGTAAACCTTCAGGGCATAAGAATCTGTATGCAGTAAATCCGCTTCCGTTTTCAACACACTGATAGAAAGCACCGCAGTCAGATGGATCTGGAATGTGGCCGGCAACAGTGCAAACTCCTGGAATAGATGGTGGCGTTGATGGTTGTACCGGGGGGTTTGTCGGTGGCTGCGTTGGTGGTTGAGTTGATGGTGAAGTTGGTGTTGTAGGTTGAGAATTACAAGCAGGCTGTAAGCAAAGAATAAGACCGGTATTAGTCAGCACCACATGGTGGTACATTTAGGACGTTACCAAAGCTAGTCCAGATCTGATGGCTTTCGAAAGGATATTTACTTCACCACACAGTCCCTTGAAATCATCTGTCTCAAGAGACCATATCATAACACCACCTAATCCCTTAGCTTTCGCGTAATTGACTTTCAAGCCAATTGATTTCGTGTTATCAAAACCAATCCACTGGTTTCCGCAGATCGCATAAGGTATTTGCTGATCATTATCCCAAAGCGTGGTACACCCTCCTAATTTTTGACAAATCTACAAGAACCAAATCGTTTTATAAGCACTAAATATTCTAAACGATGTTCTACATATTCCATAGAAAAGCTGAGAAATAAAAAGTGTTTACTTCATTGTATCCAAGTATGCCCGTTTCTCCAGTACATGTGCCGGGAGGACCACCTCCGGTGACGGGTGCTCCTATTTTAGTATTGCTAGTACTCGAAAGAGTAAATGTCCGTCCATATGTTCCAGTACCAAGAACTAGCTTGCTTGGAGCCGCTCCTCTTGCTATCCAAGTACTAATACAGGCATCCTAAACGTATTACATAGAGTCAAGGTCCTTTAAACACCTTTTTTGATACTCACCACATTAAGTGTTCTAGCATTTCCGCTCTCGCCTGGAAGAGGGTACAGTGGTGCGTTGTGGCCTGTTACAGGGTCCCAAGCTCCATGTAAGTCATAGGTCATTATGTTGATAAAATCTAAGTATCTGGAAACGTATATCTTTTATATACACATTTAAAAAGACAGTAGTTAGCACAGGAAAAAAAAGACTGAAATGATAGCGTTGATATTTCTCATTCTCTTCTTCATAATAACGAATACTTACTTGGATAATTGAGGAACTTCATAAGATGTACCTGCTGATTCCTCCGCAGCAGCCACGGCCGCAGTCAGTAAGAAACGTGGATTCTCCTTATCGAAAGCAGCTCTCATTTCAGCCAGCAGTTTGGAGAAATTAGCCTATAACAGTGTTTTTCTAGAATTTTTAAAAGACTTACTTGAGTTAACATATTACCAATTTGTAATATTATCAACTTTGCTGGAACGTTATTTACATAATGTCATTTATTTATTGTTTTGAACAACTTTTGTTGTTTGGAGACGGTATTTGAAAAGATTGGTATAACTTTTAATACGCATGAAAAAGTGCCTAGTAACAAAATCAAAAGTAATGCTAATACAGCTCATGGCATTGGTGGAATCATTCCCGGCAAACATAATGCGAGCAGAGAAAGGAAAGCACTATCACATAGACATGTTTCTGCCTACCCGGCGTCATCAGCGTGGCTACGAGCACTCTCCTTCTGCTGCCTGCGTTATGCCTACCTCACTGTTTATGCCCCCAATGTCCACAACAACACTGAAAATATCTACTGACGCCCCCTAACGCCAAGAAACACAATCATGCAGTCCTAGACCGTGGCGACGCACACCGGAATACAGATGCTCGTCACCTATCGAGCAGCTGAACACAAGGTGCCGTTGCGCAACAGCATGCAAGCAGCGGAAGGAGAGTGCTCGTAGCCGCGCTGATGACGCCGGGTAGGCAGAAACATATTCGTGTGCTGGTGCTTTTCTTTCTCCACTCGCATTATGTTTGCCGGGAATGATTCCACCAATACCATTAGCAATATAACTTTTAATGCTAAATAACTTTTTCAAATAGAGTTCTTCGATATTTTTTCAAATAAGGGGACGAATTCACGTTTTCAGATGTATCCCGTTTAATATTAGAAATTTTCCATATTATGTTGGTACATGTTTAATTTTAGAGGATGCACAAACTTTTATCAAGAATAACCTTTTTGCGAAAAACCCATAATAAAGAAGTTTCCCATATGGTGCGTACTTTATGGATACCATTTATATTGTGTATCGTCATTTAAATCATCTATATTTTCAATTTTTTTCATATTATCAGAATAAAAAAATACTGAGTTTGCATTTACTCACGCAAGAGCCGTACTTGTTGTAAGATATGGTTTTGCTGGTATACCCGAGTGTAAAACACTAATAACAACGTTAACTACGCTTCTAACTAATTCATTCATTGTTTCGTATGAACTAAGCCAAAAATAATTCTTTCCTGCATTAAAATAACTAACCCTAAAGCCTACAAAAAATATAATCAATTCTGACAATATTTAAACGAAATGGAGTAGATATCGTATTAAAAAACTGAAACTGAGTAACCTTAAATTTAAGAAAATAATTTTCAGGAGCACGAACAGTATTATGCAACAGACTGCATAACAGAGCAGTGACTTCTAGGTATTATACCCATACGTCTACGTTCTAGCATCTTCAGGATCTCATAGGGGAAGTGGCTGGCGACGTATGTTTGTGAAATTCACTAAAAAGGACCTATTTACCTTGTCAGTGGCTGCACCGCCACGCTGAGCGGGATATTCCCAATCAAGATCAAAACCGTCGAACCCATATTTCTTCATGAAAGCGATTGCGTTGGCTATAAATTTCGCTCTACGATCGGCATTACTGACAACGTTCGAGAACGTAGTAGAGCCTTCATTCCATCCACCAATAGCGATTAATGTTTTCAAGTTGCTGTTTTTAGCCTTTAGACCAGTGAATCTCCTAAAACCACCTAACAGTCAACTAAGTAGAGTACTCCTGCCATTATGTAATAGCACCATTACCTAAACCTGAATCATCGTCCAACCAAGAATCCATTATACGAATTCCTCCGTCTGAATTAATTCCAACGAAACCGTAGATTATGTGAGTGCACAGGCAAGGATCGATATCCTCAACAGTAAATCTACAATTTCCATTCCTGTAGTTTGCCCAACTGCCAAGGTAACACACAAATTTATCTATAAAATCGAAAACTTGATCAGAAGGTTGTTCGCAGTTTCTATAATATTAAATATTCTCGGGTTATTATTCCATGAGTTATAAAATACAGGCGTCCCAATTTTTCAGTTAATCATTATCTCAGATAGAGGGTAACAAGTTATTTTAAATGCATGATTACGAAGCAGTATTTGCTTGTTCTTATTTCTGTGACAAATAATTTTCCCATCTATTATGAAAGGTTTTACATTCAACAAAAAGTTCTCTTAAAGGCGAAGAAGTTTCGACTGTTACAAGCACAACTACAGATCCGCCACGTTTGCCAACCCTGCCCGCCCGTCGGCCCGTTGGCTTCGTCAATTATCAACCCATTAAGTCCATTCGGCCCAACAAGCCCGTTATGTCCAAGAGGTATTATTTTCAAAATTTTTAAAAATAACGACTTACTTCTTTCATTCGAATAAATAACATGGATATACCAAAACACGAACAGGTTTTTCCTTCTTTCGTATGAAGTCATCGATAATGAATTTGTGATGCTTCATAAAGCAGTGCCAATAACTACTACAATATTTGAAAACTAGAGTATTATTCCATGGACTTTTACAACTGGTATCAATACTAATACAATCATCGTCTGTAGCACCTAATACTAGCGAACACATTGACTTAACAATAAAAGATAATAAAACGGAGAAACTGGGAAATGTGCTACTGTTTTAAACGTCCTTCTAAGTGAGCATATGAATTACATCTTCTTGCTTTTTTTATATTTTTCAATATCAAATTATGAATGTACTTACACATTATTGAATTTAAAATTATGCAAATACTAATGCATTTACCCTTACTACGTCTCCTCAAAACAAAGGTTTCGGCAGAATAACCTTGGATTTCAAAAAAAGAACGTTGAAACGCGAACGGGCTTGACCGGTTGAACAGGCTTAACGGGCCCGTTCGTTCGATTTTTAAAAAGCTCGGCCCGACCTTCATCTAAAATATTCCAGCCTGACCCGGCCATCCTCGCGGACCAGGCGAGGCCAGGATGGACTAGCCCGGCCCATTTCCACGAGTTAATGGTGACATGCATCTTCTTAGTTTCAATCGAAGAAACATATGATGTATGTAGTTGTTATTCTAAACTGTGTGTGTGTGACTAGCGAATAATTTAAATAGAATCTAGCCACATCTCAATATTTCCATTAAATTACAATAGCACTAAGCATAACCACTTACCTGGTGCAGCAAACGCTGCAGCTACAAATGCAGTCAATAGAAGCAGACCTTTCCACATTCTCTGAACCCGATATGGCAACCAGCTATAGTCACGTACTAGCACAAACACTGGGAAATATGAGCACAACGTGTCTCAGTTTTCTTTTATACAAATCTTTTTTATGGTGTACACATTATATTGCTTACCTATCATAAACGTTAATCCTGTAATTAAGTATAGCAACCAAAGGATAACGCTTTGTAGGGAAGGTGAAGTAAACGTTAAATTGTACATTTGTTTACACAAATTTGTACATGTCCCGGTACAATTACCTTTTTCTATATTTAGAGCAGTTTTGGTTAATCTGCGTTAATTTAACGCATTTTTTACGATTTATTTGCTGCTTGAACGATATTGAATATCGTAAGAAGAAAAACCATGTAAAAAGTGTGTACCCCTTTAATACTATTAATTACACTAATCGACAAGTGTTGGAAGCTGTAAAAGACGCAGAGGAATGTGTTTAAGCTACTTCCAACGGCATACGGAATCACTTGAAAACAATGGATTAAGTAAAATTTTAACTAACTGTTAGGCTATTACAAATTTCGACGATCAAGTGAATACATTACATTAGAGTGCTATCAGGGTGGGTGGATTACTTTATATCGACTGATAAGGTCTGTTGTAGACCGACTATATAATATTAAAATTCGCTGAGTAGACCTATGCGTCTGGTGAACTCCAGAGTTTTCTCAGCAAAGCCTTTTCCGATTCTCTAATATCAGAAAAGTACCGCCGAACAGAAAAATCTGATTCCACAGATGACAGGACAATGACAAAATATGTGCTCAAGCGTTTCCTTCTCTTCTAGTCAGAGGTCCTTCTTTCCTAAGACGAACCGAAGTGCAGTTAGAGTACTGACAATTTTTTTGTGCGGCTCTATAACCTTCCCGACTTTGTCCTAACCAGGAAATGAAAATACCAAAGGGATAGAGCTGAGGATTCACCCCAAATCCGAAGGTTTACCATAGCGGCTAATATATTCTGATCCTAGCAGAGTATGCTTAGCTCCAGTTCGGCTAACCCATTGCCAGCAATAACAGCGTATTCTGGCAAGCAGATTAAGGTTTACCGAAACGTTAAACTTGTTACTCTAATCAGCCATGATTCTGGAGCAAGCTTTTCTTGCTTTGAGAATTCGCACGGCGGCCTGGCTGTTTTGCGTCTCTAGTCAGGAGTAACCCGACACATAACCGTAGCAAATATTTCTACTTGAAAGTACGTAGCACAGTTAAAATTTTTACAGCATTGTAATAAAGCAGAATGTCAGAAGTTTCAACTTCATTCCAACATTATTTATCGAATTGCTTCAACAGGAGACTCAGGAAGTCACTGCTGAATTCCCAAGATCTACGCAATTTCAAAAATATAAAATTGGATCAGTATTGCGAAGCAGTCTGTAACTGCTCCATATTTTCGCAACTGCGATTTGTTCGGTGTTATATAGCATCTATAATATCTTGGAATCTATAAGCTGTCATAATTTATAAACACGGAAAAAATGGTTTGGTATATATTACTATAATATTATGTCCAACAATAAACATTGCTGTAATGACGTCAAATATTAATACGTTAACTTTTGTGGGTATTAAAATACACTGCTTTTTACTACAACAAATTATATAAAGTTTTACCAATTAACGTACCTTCCTGCATACCATTATATGAATAAATAGCAAATGTGTTATACAGGGTCATTCACGACAATAGCTTATTAAAAGTATCTCTGAAAACAATTAAAGTATCTTTTTGAAGTTTTGATGGGTGATATCGATAGTGATGTGCTTCCTAAGAATGTTTTGAACTTTATGACACTCTTGATTAAACCGGATATCAACTTTCTTATTTCAGACACTATACCCCGCATACCATGGATTCTTTGGACAGACCTTTCAAATACAAGTTCAACGATATACAATATCAGAGATGTAGGAGGTACCACCTTTGAGATATTCAATTTTTTCTGAAAGATTTGACAAACGCAGAATTTAACTTAAACATCAATATCTTCTATTCGGTATTACCCAAGTAATAGATTCATTATTAGAACAGCTATTGATACAGTCGGAACATGAAAAATATGTAACTTATTCCATCCAATAAAATGGTGTAATCGAAGAGAAAATTGCGCATCGTATTTCAACGATCGGTTAAATAATTCACTTTTTCATTAAACACGCTGTATATTTCTTCACAATTCGATAGAGAGTGACATTTCAAATAAATTACTTTTTTAACGCTAAGGCCCCAACATGAGAGACAAAAGAGATTTGATGGATTTTAAGATGAAAAAGATGCAATTCGATCCGACGCTCTAAAGGGCATAAGGAATACGGAGAAGAAGAAGAAGAAGATGAAAGATTTAAAGCAAGCAGTGTTGCTTTTTTCGCAGATCTTGTTTGGCATTGTGATCAATTAGAAAATTTATTAATAGGAATAATTGCTTTTTGCCCAAGAGTAATTTATTTGAAATAACACTCTCTATTGATTTGTGAGAAAATATACAGGATGTTTAATAAAAAGCGCCCAATTTTTTTTATTACTCTTTTGCTTTTCATTTTAGGGCTATAGTACTATAAGGATATTTTACTCAGAGTTTCATTTCCTACTGAATAATTGAAAAATATACAGGGTGTTCAATATAAACAATTCAAGTTAACGCTGAAATGCGAATATATTTTATAGACATGTATTCATTTTAAAATTTGATTTTAAGGAAATCGTCAATTTTGTAAAATGTATGTCGGAGTACGTGCGGTTTAAGAATACTTTTAAATGTGGGGTATGGCAAAGCTTTTAGTGTTTCAAGTAAGTAATTATTAAAAACATTGAAATATTGCAGTGTTTTGTATTTTAGCGAGGCGTGTGATGGGAGGAAGAAGAAAGCCATTTGCTACTCCTCTAGTATTATGTACATGTGTTAGCTCATATTTTTTGAACACATCATAATTATTTTTTTAAAAATAATACACATTCAAAGCTATATATTGACAGTAAGGTTAGTATTCCGAAATCCTTAAAAGTGTCTTTGCAGGTGTCATGTCGGTTGATGTTGAAGGTCGCTCTAATACAGGTTTTTTGTAGGACGAAGATCCTCTCTACCCCCGTGTAATTACCCTAGAAGATAATACTATACCTCCGACGTGAATAGACGTTCGCGTAATCAACAGCCATTGAGACTTGAAGTCAAACACTTCGAAAGATGATCCTTAACGCATATGTTATTTAACCAAAAGTTGCAGAAACATTAAAACGTATTTCGACACTCGTTATAGTCACAAATGCATCATATTTCTTATGAACTCACGTTAACCTATAAAAACAATGCATTCGTTCGTATTTAAAAATTGTTTTCACCTTCCAGGTTGAATATTTACCAATCCAGTGCGAAGAAATCTGGAAATTACCTCTTCCGAGGTAGAATTACACCAGGGATTTATTCTTCATGTTAAACTAAGCTATACAATGTATCAAATATATGTTTATGCTACTTTGTACTAAAGTATAGAATATTGCAGGCTTGAAACCAGAACCAGAAAGAAGGACAAATACAAATTTTATAACTTAAGTGTACAACGCCTGTCTGTAGTAAACGGTAGTTTACGTGTAATATGCTTCAATGTCGTTTAATTACATTGAAGCATATTACACGTGCGTAAAAAATATCAAATATGTGCTTATCTATACTTTCTGCATTTAAAACTTTAAAAAAACATATGCAAAGTCACGCAGGGGTTTGCAGCAAAAATATGGAATGTGAGTCTAATGAAATTGAAGTTTATAATGTAAATGTGGATTATTTTGTGATGAATTGGTAATAATATTTAACGTTACTAGCATGGTAAAAGGGTTTTTACTGGCGGACAGAAGGATATAGTCACCTTCTGGAGCCAGTAAAACCCGTTACCTTGCCTGTATTGTTGAATATTTTATTTGTTCCTCACTTGTAAATAACCACTATAAACTATTAAAAATTCTAGAAATTTCGATATTTGAAAAAAAATCGTATGGGTTTCAGACGTTGCTTTGGAAACGCACGTCACTTATTTTGTTTGTTTAGATACGTCATTTAGATTTACCGTTTTCGATTTATTGAAATGAGTGTGCCGCAAGCTATTATTGATAAAGCAGTAAATGTGGCTGCAAGTTTGTTGCCCGAAAAATCTTCGGAAAGTTTCGAGCACGAGTACGCTGAGTTCGAAAAGTGGCAAAAGGAAAACAACATGATTGGTGTAACGAAAGACGTTCTATTAGCGTACATCAATAATTTGTCCAACAAATTCAGCCCGAATTCTTTATGGTCGAAGTGGTCAATGGTTAAGAGTTGTTTGGAAGTTAGAAAGAACATTGATGTCCGCAGGTTTGTTTTTTTTTGTCTACATTTTTTTAAGCCAGGTTTTTATTTGTCATTTCTTGATTTCATAAAGTGATTGCGTTTTTGAAAAGACGAAATGAACGCTATGTTCCCAAAAAAGCTAAAACTCGAGGAGCAAGTGGAAAAATTTATATTTGAAGTTCCTGACAAGAAGTGGTTGCTTGCCAAAGTAATTACCATTTTTGGTATATTTGGTTGTTGTCAATGCGATGAGCTTCTATCCCTCACTTTAAATGACGTGGAGGATGCGGACAAATATATCGCTGTCACCTTATGTGAAACCAAACATTTTGCAACTAGGAGGTTTTCAATAACAGATGATAGATGTGAGAGGGATGATCGTAAAGTAAGGTTCCCAACGGCCTACAGCAGCAATAAGACGAGTTAGACGAAATCCGACAACATTGGCGTGTGCAGCAGCTCTCCCACTGTATATATGTATCACTCCCGTCTCGCTACGCCGCTCAGTGTTGGCCAAGCAGCCGTCCGAGATGGAACTCCCGATCGCCGCTACCGCCAGGCATGAAATTCGCGCTGTGATACGTTTTTTAAACGCGAAAGGGGTTTCACCTATAGATATTCATCGTCAATTAACCGAAGTTTATAGAGAAAAGTTTATAGCTGTTCAACACGTCCGCAAATGGTGCAGGAAATTCACTGGGGGTCGGACGGAAATTCACGATGAAGAGCGGAGCGAAAGACCATCAGTTTCAGAGGAAATCGTTGAAAAGTCGAGAGTATACTGCTTGAAAATCGGAGGGTCACCATTCGTCAACTCGCTCTTCGGATTCCTGAGATTTCCAATACCACAATTGAAAAGATTCTTGAAGGGACTGGCGGCAGAATTTTACCCAGTTGGAGAAGTTGGAGAATCGTCTGCAAAAATGCTTGGATAGAAATGGCGATTATGTCGAAAAATAGCTTAAGTTTTTACCTTTAAAACAATGTGTAATGTTAAGGAAATAAAGAATGCTGTCTATTTTAAAAAAATATGGGATCCTTATTTTACGATCATCCCTCGTAGTTTTAAACCTTGTTATTTATCGAAAATATGTGGCTCTACGGCCTCACAAAAGTAAGGACCTGCGGTTGTTCTTGTCGTACCGGAATGGAAAACCTGTCGCCCTAAATGCAGGTCAACATGCTGTTGGCACAGTACCTACGAAAATTGCTGAATATTTAGGATTACAAGAGCCTGCGCTGTATACAGGTCACTCATTTGGACGGACTGAAGCAACGATAGTTGTTGATGCGGGTGGTGATATTTTAACTTTGAAACGTGCAGAGGGGTGGAAATCAACAACAATTGCAGAGAGCTGCGTGGTTCCCACTTAAAGAATCCACGCCATCCACTTCTACAGAATATACACGTGCAAATACAAGTGACTTAACATCGCTTGGAAACTTCAATATTAGTGGAAATAACAACTGCATTATAATATTTAATGTATACAACAGTAATAAGACACAATTTTCAAATATTAATAATAAATAAATTGTTAAAAACTTTGGCTGTCACTTCAAATTATAATAGTATAAAATATACGAGCACAGGTGTAAAATTTTACTGACTAGCCAGCAAAATTTTTGCAGGTTAGCCATTTAAGAGACATTTTCAAGGTGAATACAGTGTCATAATAAATTGATGTTTAGAAGTGAGGAACAAATAAAATTGTTTACTGACTTGTTTTTATTATGCCTGTATTGTTGATTTTATATTGGCTACAATATAGGGGTTGTTTTTACAGAAATTAGAAACTAGTCAGACGCAATTTGATTGCCTAAAAAAAATCCCAAATTATTTTCTGACTGATTTCATGACAATTGATTGGCTCTGACTAGTTTGTGATTTCTGCAGAAACAAGGCTGTAATTAACTGGAGTATTCTTATTTGATGTACAATGTAGACTAAAATTTGGATCCAAACATAACATGAGTAGCTAATATTGGTAGGAATTGCTAATTAGAATACCGATTTTAAGGTTCTGTACATTATGTATTAACTACATTAGTGAAACTCTTGAATACTGCTTTCTGTTTCAAATCTCGCTAAAACATTCTGTTTATATCTTCTGATATACAGGTTAACTGACAAAAAACGCCCCAAGCCATAGCCCGTTATTTACTCTCTAATTTTAAGAATCAAAATGTCAAGATGGTTAAATAGATACTATTAATTGGCTTAATTAAAATATTACTAGGAACAAAAAATTTCGATATGTGTGCAATATTTTTAAGGCAACGTATCTTTGTTTCTAAATATTTCAGATAAAGAATTCTTTTCTGAATTTAATGATGTATAACAAATTGATTTTTCAAAATAAGTTTCAAGTGTGCCGTGGATAACAATCAGATGCATCAATTAATAAATAATAAATATCATTGTGACAGTGAACAGAAAAGTTCCAGATCGTCGTAAATTCGGAAGAATTGAACAAAATTTCAGAAACCATAGGAAAATGATCATGGTCGGAGGATACAATTTTGAAATTTCTTCTTAAACGCTATATAACGAGTTTGTAATTCTTATCGAAAAATTATTTGGTCGAACGAATGCAGTTTCTGTAATGATGGCATTTTTAACAGAGGTATTAATCGATTTTGGATCCAAGAAAACTCAAGAATTATAATTGAAACTAATTTTTAGTAAGGATTCAGTTTAAATGTATGGCGTGGTCTGGCGATCGATTAGTTGGCCCATTTTTTCATAGATGGCACTTTAAATCAAGCAAGGTACCATCAACTGGTACGTGAAACCATTGCAAAATTTTTAGATGAGTTGGCAATTACCGAACTAAACAGAATATAAGTAGGTAAACTATCTGTGTTCTGAACCACTTCAAGGCCATTCGCGGCCTCGGATTTATTCGCCCTTTTAATCCGCGGGTAATTTCGCGGAATCGAATTTCATCCCCGGAAAATTTCGCGATGACGCGGTTGTCAGAATTTTTCTAGCGTCATGGTCGATGACGCAATCTGTTACAACGGCTTCTGAACGGCTTTTGAATGGCTACTGAACAGCTTCTGAACGGTTGCTGAACAGCCTCTGAACGGCTTTTGAACGGCTTCTGAACGCCTTTTGAACGGCTACTGAACAGCTTCTGAACGGCTTTTGAACGGCTTTTGAACGGCTTTTGGACGGCTCCTGAACGGCTTTTAAACGGCTTCTGAACGGCTTCCATTAATCAAAAAATGCCTTTGGCTTCGATTCCGCGAAATTACCCACGGATTAAAAGCGCGAGCCGCTAATCAAAAGTGCGCTTGGCTTCGATTTCGCGAAATTACCCGCGGATTAAAAGCACGAGCCGCTAATCAAAAACGCCTTTGGCTTCGATTCCGCGAAATTACCCGCGGATTAAAAGCGGGAATAAATCCGCTGCCGCGCATGACCTTGAAGTGGTCCAGAACACAGATAGTTTACCTACTAGCGGTCACCAATTTCAGTGCCTTACAGATGGGTGGGTAATTTTAAATAACTCATTACTTAATTTATTTGTTTAGTTAAAGTCTGCTCTATTTGTTCTTTTTTTTGATAGCTCATTCAATTAGTTCAAGTGGTTTTGTTAACTTTTGTTTGGAATTTTTTTTTCATTTGGGTAATAGTTACCAAGTTATGAGCGTTGTACGCTTCCGTTATACGATCCTGTGTGTTGTAGATGTGAAAAATATAAAATTTAAAGTCAAAAGATCTTTACCTGGTGAAGTACATTCTACTAGTTTAGGGTAACACCGTGGGCATCAATAAAAATGTACATCTTTACATTTAAAATACGTTGATCTCAAATTCTTCGCGGAAATAAACGCAAATATGTTTAGAACAGTTTTATATCCCATAATCTTATGTAATATGTACATAATGTAGTTACATTCTAGGAAAAGCGTATTAGGCTAATGAAAGTTAAGCTTCTTAATTCATTGTGACGACAAACGTGGCCTTTTCATCGCCCCACTTTATTATCAAACACAATGTGAAATTAAAAAAAAATGTGTTTGTTCTCTAAAAAAAGCTTATATGTGCTGTTGCTGATACCTTTGTGTGTGTTTTTTTTGTAAATTCAATATTGCACCACCGTTCATGAGGTCAATCAATAACCGAAAAAGTATCTCAACATTAACAACGTAAAAATCGTTGAATTTTAACATTCCCAGAACATGAATAAAAGTTTATCTGAATACTTTAATATAGAATTTACAGTACAAAATGCAATCGAACGGAAATCAATTCTTTTCGGTGCCTAATACAATTGAGCGTGCATAGTTGTCAAATCGTAAACACGGTGCTGTTCCTACCATCTCCATGTTCGTTAGTTCATAAGTTCGACTGCAATCGACATACAAGACAAATCAGTCGCAACTAATTAATGGAACAGGGTGTATTGCTATGCCCTGTTCCAATTCGAGATCAAGGAAAATACTTATTCCTATAATTCACAAAATAGCGAAAATCTGAGCTTAATTAATAAAGGAATTTACTTTAAAATATCTACGACCTATAAATTGAAAGTAATGCATTACAGAATCATGAAATAAATAACTGTATTCTGGTAAAGAATCCTACGTGTGTTACTGCTTAAATCTTACTATCTAACATAGGAAACTAAGTATTTCAAATAAAAGCTGAACGCTAAAATAAAAATATAAAGTTTAAATCTAATTGTATCGTTCAGCCAATAAAAGTAATAACTGGAACTATTATTATAAACAACCAATAAATAACAAAGAGAAATGTGCTTGCAAAAATAAAATTCCTGTCGTACATTCGAAAACCTGTCGGGTGTTGATGCATCGTTTGCGTCATCGATCATCATTTTTGAACGAAGTTCGTCTAAGTTACGAGCTCGTTGAAGTTGAACCGCATTATTAGTGGCATACTGGAATGTCGCAGGCACCCACATAATTTTAATCTTTGGCGTACCGGTATGATATTTTAGTCAGTACGCAAATTGACGTTAATTTGTTGTGGAATGGTGTACCAGGAAGATTATTTGCTACAAATTTATTTGTTAACCTTTTTCTTTATTTATTATATAAATAAGCAGAATGACTTTATTCAATATTGTTTCTAAATGATTAAAATTTGCGGCTTTATAACAGATAATGAACAAGAACAAAGATATTAATACAGTATGATCTTTAATAAAACGTAATTGAGAGAATCATGTATTTTGTCAAATTATCTTTTATGTCGGTTACAACTACATCTAACAGTTAAATCGTACTTAAATCTATATTAGGATTGAAACTTCGAATTATGTTTTACATATTTTACAGCAATAGTGCAAGTAAGTTTCTGTTTAGAGCGTAAATGGCTCATGTGTTAATTTATGTCAATAACAATAAAATTAGCCAAATAAAAAAATTATTTCCTAGTTAAAGTAAAAGAAAAATTTAACAAACAATTATAGTAAAGCTCAAAGTGATCTCCTTCGGTTTCAATACAAATTTTTACTCGTCGTTTCATGTTGTTAAATACGTTGACGAAGTGTTGAATTGCTGTGGTAAGTTCTTGTATTGTGTATGATTTATTTTTAATAATGGCAAAATAAAATAATCTCAAACATTCAGATCAAGAGAACGCGGAAGAAAGTCAACTACACGATTATCAAAATTGTTTCCGGTTTCACCGGAAGTGACATCAACTTTCTTATTTTAAATATGATAAACAAAATGGCGGCAGGGGTAGATGCAGTGTGTGTAAAGTGTAAAATAAAGCAAGAAAATCAGACGGATAAAGTTTTAAAGTGCTGCGGGGGCTGTAGTAACTTTATTCATTACGTTTGTAGCACGTTTAAACCTACCGAATTAAAACTTTTTGACACGCATAACAGTAATGTAAAATGGAGTTGTGACTACTGTGGAAGAGAAAAGAAGGAAAGAAATGTAAGCGACTTGTATTTGAGGATCCTTGATATGGATAAAAAAATAGACAAATTGTTGAGCATTATTTATGAACAATCCATCAAAATTGAAAAACAAAAGAGCATCATTAGTAGATTAGAGGTTAGCTTTCTCTCCCAGCAACAAACTAAAGTAGAGCAGGGAATCTTGAGAGATCCAATAACACGGTCCACGGTACCGATAGAGGCCACTAAGGATGCAAAGTCGTACGCAAAGTGCTTAAACACGCAAAGTAACAAAAACCAAACCATGCAGAATCAACACACAGAGGTGAATAACCTTGAGCAGACAGTGAGGCAAAAAGAGACACAGCTGAATACGAAGAATGCAAAAAACGGGGAATACCCAAGAAAAACCAATAAACAGAAATCCCAACAAGGTAAAAACAATACGAGGAAATAGAAGTGAGACGGTGATATCTGCAGCGGAAAATAGACGATGGATATTCATTTCGCAATTATTAAAAAATACTACCGAGAGTAACGTTAAAGAATATTGGTTAGAAAGTAATATAAATATTTTACAATGCTCCAAATTGGAAATAAGGAGCACCGATATAGCAGCCTTCAAGATTGCGGTTGCTGAAAATATTTATGAAAGAGTGTTTGAACCCGAACTGTGGCCTGTCAATGTTTTAATTAGGTCATAAATTTCGAAATTTTCGGAAAGAAACAACATCGTTTGCAAAGACGTAAAAGAAACACGAGAACTTCGAAATAACGAAAAGGGTATATCCAATTATACTTTATTACATCAAAACATACAAAGTTTACGAAATAAGTGCAATGACTTATTGATTTTCGTTGAAAATTTGAAATCACCAGTAAATGCTAATGCATTAAGTGAGCATTGGTTGAAGCCTAATGAAAATACTGTTCCCAATGGATTCCAGATGGCTTCTTGCTTCACCAGAACATCTAAACTGCATGGTGGATCTTGTATACTAGTACCAACTGGAACCGAGTATGTTGTGCTTGAGTCCTTAAAGAAGAAAAGTAAGGAATTAGTGTTAGAATGTAGCGCTATTAAAATTAAAAACCCAAAACTAGTTATTATTAATATTTATCGACCACCGATAGGCAATGCAGAGGAATTTCTGCAGATCTTGGATATTAACCTAGAAGAAGTTTCATTGGAAGATACAATATCACTAAGTGGCGACTTTAGTACAGATCTAGTTAAGAGGGAAACACTTACGGAATCTTTTCTTGATATATTACGGTCTCATAATTTACTTCCAACCATCAATAGTCCCACGAGAGTTACCGATCGATCACAAACTCTGATAGATAATATTTTTACGAATTTAACAAATTATTCCAGTGATGTTATTATTTCTGCATTGTCTGTTCATTATGCAGAAAGGATTTCCTTCGAGATTCAGAACGCAACAGTAAGTGAAACTAGAAAGATCCAGATAAAAAAAATTCCAGATCATGAGTTTGAAACAGTGAATTGGGCATCGGTTATAGCTAATTCCGAAGTAGACGAGTGCTATAATAATTTTATGGGAATACTCACTACAATTGTTGATAAGTACATAAACAAAAAAATTGTTGCGGTCTCAAATAAGCCGGAGAAAAGGTAAATATGTGTGCCATCAAAAGACAATTGTACGAAGAACTACAAAAGAATAAAATAAATAAAAAAACGTACAATGTCTTTTGTGAACAACTAAAGCAGGAAATCGAGCAGTCACGAGGAGCTTCATATACAGAACATATAAATAACTCCACTAGCAAGTGTAAGGCAACGTGGGATGTTGTTAGACAGATTCGAGGATCTGTAACGGAACAGTCGTTCGACTTAAGAGATCTCGGCGCTAATGACAGCAACAACAGACATATCCTAAACAGTATTAATAGCCACTTTATAGATCTAGGTGAATACAGCAAACAAGACGACGAAATAATAACAGAAAGGGTTAAATACATACCTGAGTCTTTAACGTTGTATTTGACGGACCACCATGAGGCAAGGAGCGTTATTGGTAGCCTCAAGAGTTGTGCCGAACACTTTGCACCTCCCCTGGCTCACATCATAAATACAGTATTCCAAACTGGCAAGTTTCCTGAAAGGTTAAAATACTCTGTTGTTAGACCTATTCACAAGAAAGGAGATAGGGATGACATTGGTAATTATAGACCTATTGCACTGATGTCGAACATCTCCAAGGTTATAGAAAAAGCTTTATGTGACAGAATGACAAAATTTATGATCAAACACGACGTCCTGCATTCAAATCAAAATAAATTCATAAAGAAACGATCTACTATGAGAGCGACTTTTCAACCGCTGGAGGAACTATTGATTGGAGTGGCCAACAAGGAAATCACCGCCTGCGCATTTATGGATTTATCGAAGGCGTTTGACTGCGTGCAACATCAGGTTCTCTTGCACAAATTGGAAGTAATGGGCGTCAGAGGCATGTCTTTAGAGTTGCTTGAGTCCTACTTAACAAGTCGGAAACAAGCGGTGACGACTTACCGGAAGTCATTGACGGCTTGACAATTCTTTATGCTGATGACACTTCATGCATCTTTAGAGAGAAAACATGTGAAAAAATAAAAAAGGCTCTAGAACAAAATCTTAGTTGCATGCAGAAATGGTGCGAAAGTAACAACTTAATGCTAAACGCAAACAAGACAAATATTCTACCATTTAAAATAGCGCCAGAAGAACTAGTAATCCAGTGGTCGCTTTTTTGGTGTGGTGCTTGACAACGCTCTATCTTGGGGGCCCCATATTCGGGATCTCGCTGCAAAGTTGGGTAGTTTCTGCTACAGTCTACGAGTGATTTCGCGAAGTGTAAGTGTTGATACCGCATTAAATGTTTATCACGCATGCATCTCGAAATGCAGCAAATTTCAACAGGATCTTCGTATTACAAGAAGCTTGCATAAGAGCCATCTTCCAACTAGAACCTGGGGTCTCATGCAAATCGGTATTTAGAGAAAATAATATACTTACCTTACCGTCTATGTATGTATTAACATCATCAATATTTGTGAAGCAGCACTATAATGACATTTTTAAGAAGTATGAAATAGATCACGAACGCAGCACTAGGTGCAAAGTTAATAATCAATTACTCCCGCCCCAAACACATTTGACTAAGGTTCAGAAACAAGCTGTACGGCAGTGCATTAAAATATATAATCACTTACCACAGGAACTAAAGCAAATGCCATCAGTACAGTTTAAAATAACTTTAAAAAAATACCTCTCTAGTCATACATTTTATACTATCAAAGATTTTTTAAATGCACCGTGTATAGTATATATTTTTTTATATTTATATACATGTATGTGTTTGTTTGTACTATTTGCATTATGTTTATCACTTATTTTTTATATTTACAATTTTTTATATTAACTAAGATGACGTATTCTATGCTATTGCATTATGCAATAAACGAATTTATTATTATTATATTATTATTAAATGGAACACACTATATTTTTACATTTTTAGAAAGGTAATCGATGGGTGCATCCAACGATATCCACATGTTGTACTTTAACTTAAGAAAGCAATAAAGATTTTAGTAATCTGTTTTCGTTGTTACGCATAGTTGGCTAGGAAAGAGCGCCAAATTGTTTTTTGCGATACGAGACTGATTTAAAGAGCTTGTTGCTAACCAAAGTAATCATAATAATTGCCAAACTGTCAAATCTCAATTCCAAAACCGCAAATTATTCTTGTTGTTTATTGTTATTATATCCTGCATTTGTCGTACGTTCCTTCTTTGTTCTTGTTATTTTCTTTCATTTTAACTTGTTTATAGGTTTGTTTAAATTTGTTAGTTTTTGATAGACAATATGTGTGTTCCTTAGGTTTTTTTTTGTTGTTACTTTTATGATGGCTTCGGCACGAGTTATGCAAAATTGCAAGGTCACCTTATTTGACGTGGTTGCGCAACAAATTGTACAATAATTTAAATCATATTATTTTCTTATTAAACCAATTCGCCCTGCAAATTTTATTCTGCCTATCTTTACTTAGCACAAAGTTCAAATATTTCCGGCTGTACAAGGGCAATATTCATTGTGTTCAACTTCGTAGTAACTGTTACCAAATTCACCGAATATTAAAATTAGGTACTTGATGTTTATCTTACAATCAACAGCATAAAAAACTGAAACTTAGGCATACTGCCTATCGAAAAACTAACAAACTTAAACAAACCTATCATAATTCATTAATTACAGTAAAATTCGATAATGCAAAGGGGAAACAACAATTAACAAAACAAGTTCAAATGAGATAAAATAACGAGCACAATGCGATACTTTAGGATCTCACCGTATATTTTATACTGTTATCTTAGTTACAATGTAATTGTCAAAATCAGTGAAATTGCATTATCATGAATACGGTATTGTTAGGTAGGTTGCCATATATTTTTTCTGAATACAGAACTACACGAAGAAATCATTCTAACCCGATACGGTAACACTAAGGGCCGGTCTTATAATGTCCAGTTGGGTGGCAGTTGACATCCAACCTCTGGCTAGCGACAACATTTGTGTTTTATAATCGATGGTTACATGTCAATTTACAGTTTAAACTGAGCTGCTGCTTTAAACAGTAGCAATGTAATTCAACCGGCGGTTGATTGTCAACGCATGCGCAACGGTTAGATGTTAGACCGTACACCGGCGAAACTATAACCTCATATTTGCTCAAAATAGTTAATAATTATAGGTTATAACTGGTGTGTGTTTAGTTCTTAAATAGTAAGATGTTTTGATAGTCTAATATATAGAATGATCTCACGAGGGAAACGCATCTTATACTCTGGCGATGAGACGAATGGGTTGATTGAGATTATTTATAAATATGGTGCAGTGGTAGAGTGCAAACACACAGATGCAACATGGAAACATGGAAACATGACAACATGGAAATGTTCTTGTACAATTAAAAAAGATTACATTGCATTTTGTTTTTTAGGATAAGGCATGGAAGCAGATTTGTGAAGGATTCAATTCAGGAAGCTTAAATCAACGTACATGCGAACAACTTTCCTACAAGTATGATAATTTGAAAAAGGAGGTACGAAAACATTTTGCAAAAATTAACAAAGAACAGTATGGAACTGGGGGAGGTCCAACAACAACAAAATTAGACCCCAGCAACAAACTATTTATGAGAAAGTGAAAAGCATGATAGGAGTATCAGTAGAAGGATTAGAACCCAATCACAACGATTAAGATGCATTAGGTAAAAACAAATCTAAATCCGTAAACAGTAAACTACAGCTTCCTTTTGATAGTGACATCGGCCTTGCTATCATAGAGGGGTGGATGTTGATGAACATGCATTCGAAAGAGGTGCCAACAGCAATGTAAGACTCTACATATACTTTTTGTACATAAGCTAATTATTATTATATTCAGGCAGAAGAGAAACAATTAATAATCATAAAGGCAAAGAGGAAACCGCAGGAAGCAGTGCACAGGGTATGTCGAAAGGTCAATGTAAGATTATTTAGTTAATCCTAAATTAAAATAAGTATTTGTTTGCGGACTGGAGCTATTATACTCCTAGTATGCTGCGGAAAAGAAATCATCTTCTACTTACTCGTAGGAAAGGAAGTTCAAAAAGTGGTAAAACTTTTTAAATGTACACGCTATTGTAGGACAACTCAAACAATTTTTATTTTACAGAGAAAAATTGTCATACTCTTGATGAGCTCGCCCAATCAAAATGGGATTTAAGCGACACAAAAAAGAAAATGTTGCTAGAGGAAAATAGAAGGCAAGAGGAATTGCAACAAGCAACGTTGAAAAACCTCGAGTTGCAAAATGAACAATTACGACTGGAAATTGATATTTAAAAAAACAATAACAAATATAGATATTTAAAAAAATAATTTTTAATAAACCATTATTTTTATTTGTTTTTTATTGTTGACGTAGATTTGTGAAGTATGTAACAAAAGGTTGGCGATGATTTATATCAACCTTGCCTTCGTAGATTTCCTGAATATCTTCTCCATCACTTTGTTCGGCTGGGTCGTCAGGAGGAACCACCTCGTGT
The DNA here is from genome assembly GCA_029619315.2 of Dynastes maya. NCBI lineage: Eukaryota > Metazoa > Arthropoda > Insecta > Coleoptera > Scarabaeidae > Dynastes > Dynastes maya. Next base: position 55,846,337 of record JAROYE020000003.1, on the reverse strand, counting down.
CTAGAAATAGCCAAATTGTGCAACACAGCACAGGCTATTACTACTGCTTGTACAGTTGGGATAGCCAGCCTCATGCCTAGAGAAAGTACAGGAAATCTACGCTTCTGTACCCCAAACAGTCTTTCCACAGGATTTCTACTACAAATTTGTGCTTCGTTGAAAAGTATTTCGCCTGGTGACTGCGGTTGTAGCATTGGTGTAATTAGAAAAGTTTTTAACCCACATCCTGAGCCGCCAAGCAAAACAGAATTAAATTCTCCCGCTTCTAACCGAGCTTTAATCCTTGAATTGTTAAATATGGTTTGGTCATGGCTAGATCCGGACCAGCGTGCAACTACATCTACGATACCTAGATCGGCATCTCCAATAACCTGGATATTTAACGAGAAATAACTTTTACAGTTTCGAAGGTATTCTGAATTTTCTCCGCCTACGAGTAAATAGTAAAGTTAATATTGCCTTAGAAATGACGCTAGACAAAAATTTATATGGTGATTGCACTTTTATATGAGTACAATCGATTGCCCCTATAATTTTAGGAAACCGCGCAATGTCATAAGATCTTCTTTGTGTTTTTCTTATTTCCTCTCCATCTCTTGGCATGTGGACATATTCATTAACCAGATTGCCTATACAGTTTATTACTTTTGTAATAATTTGGCATGCTGTTGATTTATGGATACCAGCAAATTCTGCTGCTGTCACTAAAAAGTTACCCGTTGCATAAAACCTCAGTGCCAGTAATAATTGATTCATTGGTGAAACGGCATGGTTTCTAAAACATTTGCAAGATAAATACTTTTGAATATTATACACATTTAACTTACCAAAATACCTTATAATTTTTTTTTTTTCTAAATCATGTAATAAACCGACAACATTTGCTTTTGTTAGACGAAACTTAACAAAAAAATCTTCCTCATTCCATTTGTCGAAGTTATTAGGACGTTCTTTAAATATTCGGGGCCTTCTTCATTGTCCTAGATCTTCTAACAATTCCTCATCCTCTGATTCAGAACTGCTTAATAACAAACGATTCATATCGCGACGAGACATTGAAATAAATTTACTGTTCGTAAACATTTTCTTATAGTACGAAGCACTTGAAATGTTATTTGAACTGTCAAAATCGTATCTGCTTTCTGATTGGCTACAATTTCAATTTGCAGTGTAGCCAACGTATTGTTTTGCTCTAAAACTGTTTGTTATACAACCAATACATAAACGACGTTTATAAAACACTATTGCTTTTAACCTCTGGTTGAGAGTTCAACTGTTGGTTGACAAACCTTAACTCAACTTTTACTTTTATAAAACCGGCCCTTAGTCAAAAATAACCTTGAAAATTATACGTTGTCATACATTCCAGTTTTTTTTACCAACAGATGCTGAAAAAATGCTTCAAAACTTATTAAAATTTCAAACTTTCATGACTTCGTCTATACAGAGGAATCATTGTACACCATTCATTTATTAAGAAAATCGACTGAGAATCTCACGAAGAACATCACTACGTGTAGTTCCTTCGCCATCTTATACACAGCCTGTATTTAGAGAATACTCTATAGCAACCGAGCATCAAGCACTTGAAATTAACATTTAGCAGAAAATTAATGAAATCTTTCAAGGTGATTATATGCAGTAACAGTTTTGTTCATATTCCACAGCAAAACATTCTCTGAAAGAAGTGCTGTGATTAGAAACATTTGTATTAAGCATGCAGTTAATCATTGCTGAATTAAGAATTGAATGGAATCAAAGTTTACAAGTTTACAAAACGATGGATACGATTATGAGGTGGACATTAGAATTTCCTCAGTGTGTTAAAAAGAATAGCCGTGTATATTTTAGAATTATTAAATTTAATCTTGCCGTATTTTTTTATCTAAAAGTTTTACTGCATTTTGTGAAATGCATTAATAGTTGAAGGAACCTAATGGGCTTGAAATGACATAATGTGATGTGTAAGCACTTTAAAGAATAGGTATATATAAAATCTCTATTGGTACAAAGAGTCCTAGCAGGTATAAGAAACAATTTATTCGGCAAGTAAATACATAATAGTACATATCTTTTCCTACTAGATGATTACAACTTAATTCGTATAGAAATAATGCTCAATGATTTTGGGCGGGGATATAATAGCTGCCACCTCCTACGTAGCCTACGTTTGGTATAGTACAGTTTAATACTGATCATCGTTCTAACGACATTCACCAAATAGAAGTTACAGAAGATGCAGATTGAAAACGAAGAAATAGATTGTCCAAAGCAAATAATCTTACTCCAGCAAATGTTAGAACTAGCTGGCATTTGGCCGCGGAAAAGAAATTTAAAAATGCCAATTTTTAAATTGCTTCTGAATTGGACTGTTCTACCAGGCGCAATACTTTGTTTGACAATGGAATTGTACAAAGTAGGGGGTAACATTAATAGAGTTATTGAAGTACTTATGTCTCTATTACAATTCGTAATTGTTTTGGTGAAACTTTCCTCTGTTACAATAAAAAGGGAGTGTTTCTGTCAGTTATTGAAACATCTTAATATCATCATCTCAAGCAAATATGAAGCTTATAATGAGGAAGAAATAATGAATGCAACGATTGTTTGCAATAAAATTGTGAAATTTTTTGGATCGATCACCCTGTCCGTTATTTTGTTCTACACATTCTTTCCGGTGATCGACAAGAAGGCTTTACCAATGCCGTTTAGCTACAATTTAGGTGACTACTATTACCTGATGCATTTTCTCCAGTGCTTAATGCTTGTGATTGCTGGTTTAACTGGAAATAGCATTGATGCATTATATGTTACGTTAGCCACTTTTGCAGCAGCCGAAATTGAAATTCTATGCAATAATTTATTGGTTTGCGTACCTGTTATCAAGGAACAAATCGCCGTTGAAAAAGAAGGATGGATTTTCAATAATATTGTTAAAAACAATTTATTGAAATGTATAGAATTACACACAGCAATTACAAGGTAATATTTTCAGTTTTGTATATATTAAGTATAAACAAAACCTTTCTTAACAAAACATCAAATTATTGCTGTTGGGAGAAGAGGATTTGTACTATTTTTGTAAAAGTTGAAGTTAGAACACAATAAATTATGGAGACAGTTATTTTTCAATACATATTTAATTTCATTACATAATCACTTGTTTTTTTACATTTGATATATTTTGTGACATTTACAGCTGAATACATGGTTCGATTTTACTTTTTGTATCGTTATTTGCTTTCGTTAAAAAATTAACTAGTCGGTTATACGTGCGTAAGTGTCAGACTACATAGTGCAGATTGGCTGTAATTCTTATAGAATGCAAATGCTGTTGCTTTTCCTCACATCCTAACAATCGTTCAGTATAATAGACAGGAAAAGCGTTTTGCACTCATTGTCTCTAAATTAACAATCACATTCTATATTGTTGCATATACGCACAAAAACTTGAATCACTGAGAAACTCAAGCACAGCAAGCACAGCAGCCAGAGAACAGCATCCTAAGTAATTACATATATAGAATAATTCATCAACATTATCGGAGCATATTTTTAACTACGATCATGGCATTTTTCATACCAACATGGAAAACATCGATGGAGCTGAAACTGTTCATATAATTTGTACAAAGCCTATACAAAGGCGAATTCATTTAGGCAATAGTATTACATTTGAGCAAATAAAAGGTAGAACTCTTGTGCTGTAAGATATGACATTAAAATGCATATTTTGCATGCAACGAAAGCTATCAATCTTATTATTTAGCAGTTTATAATAAAGAAAAGCAAAATCTAGAAATAACCTTCTATTACCAAGAGACATTATCCCGTACTCATTCAGGCACCGCTCGTACGACTCAGAGTTTCTACAAGGAAAAAATGTTAAATTTAAATGTTTTATGAATCTAGGTTGAATCCTCTCAATTCGATCGATATATGTGTAATAACAAGAACGCCAAATAACTCAGCCAAATTCAAGACCACTACGTACAAAAGTCGGATACAAAATAATAATAGTGTTAACCTTCTTGAATTCACAAGAGACACGAAATATAAAACCCAGCAATCTAAATGCTTTTTGAATAATGAAATCAATATGACGGCGAAAGAAAAGTTTACTGTCTAAATATATATCTAAATCCTTAATATATTCCACTTTTTGTAAAGTAATACCATTACCACATTTATTGTCAACCTGTTTGTCACACCATAATTATAAAATTTATTTAAGTCTTCTTGAAACATTTGGTAATCTTGAGGTGTAAGTATAGGCGCGTACAATTTAGCATCATCAGCGTATAACAAACAATGAGAAAATTGAAGAATTTCGGCAAGATCGTTGACAAAACTTGGAATCTTTGAAACTATTTCTTATAAAAATACCTGTCAGTTTCAAAACTATTTGCTTTGCTTGAGATAGTATTCATATAAATAATCACGATAGTTACATGGTATAGTTACATTACAATCACTTATATATTTGTTGTGCACAAAAGCGTAGTCTATTATTTTTAATGAGAGGTTCTATCTATTTTTGGAATTCATATTTTTTTCCTTTAAGTTGAGTAGGATTTCTTTGCTTAATATGCAACAATAGCACATTTAAGTATTTATTTGGAAATAATCAACGATTCAAGTCCATTGATAGGATAAAAATCAAAGAAAATGTGTTACGTATTTCCTAAAATCTACAGTGATATCAAGCTCAAGCACGTACGGTAGGGGACTGACTTGCAAGTGTGCGGGGTTATCTAGGAAAAGGGAATAATAAAACAATGTCTTTTTAACCGTTACAATGATCGCAATTTTCAAAATATAAGTCACAATCAAACACTATACCTTGCATCAATACCATGTCATTTATTGGAAAGAATTGGCAAAATATTGTTGCCCTACAACAAATTAGCATTTCAATGTAAAAACTATTTTAATGATTTATTCCCTAATTTAAAATCAAAAGTTTCCCTGCAAAAGTAATGTAATGCAGTTGAGCAAATTGTATGTAAACAATATGGAGAAGTGGATACATGTAGGTCAGTGACGACAGTATTTAATAGAAAAATTAACATTATATCAATATTCAAGTAACATTACAATGCTTTAACAATATACCCTAAACACAGTGTATGGCAAATTGACAAAGTAAATGCTCTGACAGTAGATCAGTTTAAAAAATAGCTACAATATTAAAAGATTTTAGACTACTAACATGTTAATAATTTTTTGTCTAGAATTTCTTCAAAAATTCAAAACTAAATTAATATACTCGATATTCTGGAAAAGAAAAGACTTGATGGCCTCTAGATTTAATTGATGTAACAATAATACTTATGGTAATTAGAGCAACGCAAACTGCGCTGAAAGCCAGTGGCTGACGCACAAAAGTTTACACAAAATAAACACGGCCGGCACAATTCGGTATAAGCGTCAGTATAACTGCGACTCGAAAGCCGATTTGTTGTGTATGCATCTACGCCGTCGTATACTATATTGTAGTTCTACGTTGGTTTTGAAAATGTTTCCTACGTCGCAAAAACGACCAAAATTGGACACAATAAGAGAATTTCTGCAGAAATGCCTGATTTAATGTTACCAAGTTTAAGTTACCAAGTGAGAGAACATTACAGAGAGTTGTGCCGTCTGCTCGTGAGCATGTCGAGAAAAGAATTAAATCGGACTTGCAAGATGAAAAACTGTGGTTATGTGTGGACGAAACAACAGATCGTAAAAAACATTATGTGGTTAATGTAATGGTGCGCACAATGGAACCACATCGACCGTCACCCTCAATTTTACTAGCTTCCAGACGAATACAACAATGCACTGCCGAAGTAATTTCAATGTTGGTGTTAAATACATTGGAAAAGTTTGAACTTTCAACAAATCAACTGTTGAGTGATGGTGCCGCAAACATGCTTGCTGTAGGTCGATCTCTTAAAAGACATTGTGCTAACTTGTTGCATACTACATGTAAAATTCATACTCTCAGTCTCGTAGCAGATAGTATCAGAAAATGTTATCCCGAGGTAGACGCTCTAATAGAACATACAAAAGCTGTGTTTGTAAAATCCCCAAAACGTATTCGGAAATTTCATAGACTATGCCCCGGTATTCCTGAACCACCACAACCTATTCTTACTCGTTGGGGAACATGGTTAGAAGCTGCATTTTATTATCTTAAATATTTCGAGAATACAAAGAACGTGATTTTAAAATTCGACCCAAAGGAAGCTGCGGCTGTCGAGGTAAGCCGCTTGAAATTTCGGGATAGTCAAGTTAAAACAGATTTGGAAATTATTCAGAACAATTACGTGGGACTAGCGGATGCAATAGAAAAACTACAAAATTCTTCGGTGTCGTTAGTGGAATCTTTGCAAATAGTGCAACGTGTTCACGCACAGCTATGCGCGATAGAAGACGCAAGAAATGTTTGTGTTTTAGAAAGGTTTGAAAGTGTTTTAGATAAAGACTCTGATTTTGGCACATTAAGACAAATTTGTGAAGGTGCGTCAACAGAACCGTTAAGTTATTTGAAATTTTATTATTTTACTTACGCAAATATAACGTCACTAGATGTAGAACGTTCGTTTTTCGGCATACAAAAACACTTTTTCTTCACGCCGCACTCACTTTGCCGAAACAAGTTTGGAAACATATCTAATGTTACAAATATTAAGTAGACGTTATCCACTTTGTGATTTCACGGAGGACTCTTAAAACGGTAAGTGTTTGAGCACGTATCACATTTAATTTATTTTGTGTAAACTTTTATACGTCCGCCACTGGCTTTCAGCGCAGTTGCGTTGCTCTAATGGTAATCGAACATCCATTTCTGCCAGTCATAAATTAACATTGTGGGGGAATGTTATTCGATTATGGTATCACTGATAAAAAGAAATTCGTTTATCCCCTTTTTTCCTATATTCGTTTTCATTGTGAAGTTGTATAAACCATCTATTCAGTCATTATTTTTCTTCGAAGGCATTCAACATTTTTTAAGTCACTGCATGTTTCCTTAATCCCGATTTGTATAACATATCAAAACAAAGAAAACGAACGGTTTTTGTCACCTTTTCTCATAATGACTTTCCTGATCTACCTTACTCATTTTTTCTACCAACATGTTACCGCCTATAACTTTTCAATAATTCTTTGTTATTCGTTCGCATGAATACTATAGGATAGTAATAAATAATTTTATTCGGTTATTTTAATTGTTTCAGATTTGTATATAACATCGATAGTATGTTCTCATTTGCCATACTTGTACAATATGTGCTGGACATGGTGCACATATGCAGCTTATTGGTGCAGTTGTTTTTTCTAGTATTATGCTAAAATTTACCAATACAACTTTACTGTAATTATATTTCTTTTAGTTAGAAGTACACTCAACTCAGTTTGTGTTGGTGATAGTGTTCCTTGTAGCAATTTTAACTCAACTTTCATTTTACCATTGGTTTGGGAATGCTATTATCGATAAGGTATGAAGTTCGCAGCATTATTTACGCTACCACTGCATTAATACCTACGGTACTGCACTCTCTCTTTCGTAGAGTAATAAAATTGGAAATTCCTTATATATGTCAACTTGGTATGAATGCGATACAAATAATATGAGGATAATGAGTATCTTGCTCGAGAGAACTAAGCGACCTCTGACGATTACTGTATATAAGTTCACCAGTGTATCGCTGGCTTCATTTACAATTGTAAAAGTATACTATATTTATTCAAATATCTTGTTTTCTAAATGTTGTTTATTTTAGATCATTCGTTGGTCCTATTCTTTATTTGCTGTGTTACAGGGCACTATGCGGAAGAATAAATAAATGTGTTCACTGGTATTGATGGTGGAGAGAAGCATTCTCACACAGACTTGTTACTTGTGTGGTTGTTGTACTTAAATTTAGCTGCTGTGTTTGTTAATGTTTGAATATTGTTATTTTTATTTAAATTGAATTTAAGTATGTGTTTTTTGTGATGTCTTACTTATCTATTATCGCCCGTGTTATACATTGTTATATAATACAACAAAGTTAAAGGGTGATGCAAAGGTAGTTGGACATCTTTTAACATTTTTTATACTTTAATCAAAAACTATTAGAAAATATGCGATTGTTTAATTTTAAAACTAGAACTTTTGTTTACAATTATCATTAGGTTAAAATGGCAAAAGGTCCACTTTATTCAATTTTTCTCAGTTTAGATGGAACCTTTTGAATCATGGCTTGGATGTAATCTGGACTAATTTGCTTGAGCTTATTGCTAATTCTACGTGCTAACTGATTCTCGTTTTCTGCAGTGTAACCCTTCTCATAAACGAGTCGACTAAGTTCTGCCTAAAAATCTTCGATAAGACGTGCCTTTGGAATATTTGGAGGATTCATTTCTTTAGGGACGAAAGGGATGTTATTTTCTGTTAACTATGTGGTAACAATTTTCGCACAATGCGAACTCGCTAAGTCTGGTCAAAAGAGAATATCATCTCCTTGGTGAAATCTTTCAATAAATCGCTTCAGTTTTGGTAGACATTTTATCCTACACACTTCAGCATTTATTGCTGAATCACGCACACTTCTTATGAGAGGACTTGAAACACCGGCTTTTGAAATAGCAATCCAAACTAACATTTTTGGCTCAAATTTTGCTTTACCTGCGAATCTCACTTCATCAGGAGCAGAGTTTTCATTTTTTGTGTAAAATCCAGCATTTCCAGCGATGTTAGTGTTACCAACGGAAAAATATTTCTCATCATCTAAGGTCAACACTTTTTGTGTAACTTTTAGGTTGGTCCTCATCTTCCTACATCGAACCGGAATAATTTCCATTTGTTTATCCGTATATTTTGGTGCTTTTGTCTTTTATAACATTTTAAACCTTCTTTTTTCAAATTTCTTGATATACAAGACCGAGACACTTTAAACTTTGCCGCCATTTGTCGTTGAGATATTCCAATCTTGTTTTCCATCAATTCCATCATTTGCAATTTTACCCATACTTAGCTTTTTCGCTCTGCCTTTTTTTTTAAGTTAGTAGTAGGTTTGCTATCGTAAAAACGTTTTATGTTGCTATATATGGTGCTCCGGCTAAAATTTTCTTTTGTAAAGTGTCACACCACTTCCGCCGTGGTCCAACTTCCAAGGGCAGAATAAATACGTTCTCGCAAATTTTCAATAGCAGCAGTTTTCATTCTTATAACTAACAAATAAACTATTTTCTGTTTAAGAGAAACGTTCGTACAAGGCATTGACGTTTGACTCATTTGTCAAAAAAAATTCTACAATTTTTCAAATGTCCAGCTGCTTTTGCATCAGCCCTTATTTCCAAACGAGTTACTCTTTTTTTTTCAAATATATTTTCCACTAATTATATCAAACGTGTAATGAAAATTACTTATTGTTAGACCCAGTGTAATACGTGGGGTACACTCCTTCACAAATTTCAAATCAGTAGAATAGGTGATCTCAGTTGTTGTAACTATACACTGAGCCAAAGTAGTGAACTATGCTACATTTAAGTGTGAAGAGAAAGTAGAAGGTGAAATATTTCATTTTATATTTAAATCATATTTGTAAAGGGAACATTCCTGTTATATGTAGTAAGTGTTGGTTTTCTAACTAAACTGGATATTGTTAGTTTCAAAATAAGTTCTGTTTAAATATTTACTAGCATTTAAACTGCTCACGAATAATTTAAATATTGATAATCACGTACTGTAGTTACATTCAATCTACGATACGAAACTATGCAAGAAATTGAACACAAAACAAAATTGTTGTTACGTTATATCATTCTGCAAACCCATAAAGTTTTAGTTTTTTTTCTGAATTTTCGCGTTACCTGTGTTCCCTTGGTTGGCCGTATTATTGTCAACAATTTTTACAAAAAATGTAGGTGAAATTACTTACATCAACCCCCTTGAGAATGTATTAGTGCGTTGTAATTCGAACTGTGTTCTATTCTTCGTATCGTAGAGTGTTCAAATCAATCAAAAGTGTGTGTTAAACGTAGATAAATGAAAAAAGGACTAAATCTCAGAAATATCCTTTATTTAACAATTAGGCTACCGGTTTCTTGTTTACATCAAACACAATCAGGCCCAGATATTTTAGACTAAGATTACAATTGCATCCAAAGATATGTACTTGTACTAATGTAATTGAGGTAATACTACACATATGAACAATTTCAAGTAAGTAATTTGTAAAAATAAAAACGAATTAAAAACTATTGTATAAATTGGACAATACAAACAGTTTAAGACAATTCTATTAATGACGAGGAGTATCTTCGATTTGTTTATATGTATTCACAGGCATGCTAATACACTGGCTTCCACATTTTAAAGTATTGTCCTTTTATAATGAATGTATATCTTGGGTTCCATGATCACAATAATTTTCATATTTTGTTTCTAATGTTGACATTGTGTTTAATGTGTGTGCCTTTTTGACAGAAATCGTAAGTCCAACATAGGTTCTAGATAATAACTGGTGACGCTTATTACTAGAGTTGGTACTTTCGGGCGACGCGCCAGTTTCGTAGTAAGTACAGTCCCTGGCCAAATTACTTGAAACACTCAATATTTTGTAGTTTCTTCATAATAAAATATAAACTATACATGTATTATATTTTTTATTTATAAAATGTATTGTAAAAATATGTAACATATGTAAATATTAAATAAGTAATTAATATTTAGTCCATAACCCATGATTTTTAATAACACCCTTAATTCTTCGGCGCATACTTTCAATGCAAGATATGATTATCTCTTTTATATCTTCATCGTTCTCCCATGCATCCTTTATATTCTTCATTAATATTTCCTTTGTAGGGTTTTCTCTTTCATATACCTTACTTTTTAGTCGATTCCATACGTTCTCGATTGGATTGAGGTCCGGTGAATTTCCGGGCCAACGTAAAAGAGGTATGTGATTGTTTTCAAAGAATTTCTTAACCTTTTTTGCCACATGGTAAGGAGCATTATCTTGCATAAATATATGCCCTGTCGGTATGCGACGACCTGGCTTAAAATACGGTAATAACGTGTTTTTTAACACATTTATGTACTGCTCTTGACGCATTGTACCTTCTACAAAATACAAACGGTCGGGTCCGTCTCCCCTCTAATCACTCCCCAAATCATTACCTGCGGAGGGTGTTTTACAGTTCGAAGAACCGTGGACTCTGTGAGACGTTCGCCAGGTTGTCTACGAACAAATTGTGCTCGTAGCACTAACACACAGAGCAAGCACTCGTCACTAAAGAAAACCTATTAAGTAATGCAAACATTAATTCAGTAAAAATCATGTTGTTAAGTTGTTCACCTTTTTCCAATTCTCGTCTGTGAAATGTCGATATTCTCTTGCAAAGTTGAGACGAGCAAATTTATTTTTTTCTGTTAAGCGCGACATTTTTACAGGTCTTCGACCCATTAGGCGATTTTCGCGCAATCGGCGCCCGACAGTTCTGCTCGAAATCTCTATTCCTCTCTCTTGTAAATTTTTTTGAATCATTTTAATTCTAGCAAATCTATTGCTCAAAGCCTGATGAACAATTTCACGGTCAGATCTCTTCGAAGTTTTTCTTTTCCGACCGCACTTTTCGTCTTTGTGTCGATGTGCTAGCTCCTTCGTCTAAGTTTCTAGCTAAACGCAATACAGAAGAAGGAGATACTTAGGCTTACTTAATGTATTCTTTTAGTGTTATTACTAAAGCTGGCCACGAGCGGTACCGCGCAGTAGCGTAGAGTCGACCAGGCCTCGCGTTCCACTAGAGTTATTCTGCTAATAGAGATGTTTGCCGCCGCAAATAATTTCGCTCATCTTTTAGATAAAAATTAAATAACACGTGCTCAAACACTTACCATTTTAAGAGTCCTCCGTGAAATCACAAAGTGAATAATGTCTGTTAAATATCTGCAATATTAGATATGTTTCAACTGTTGTTTCGGCAAAACCAGTACGACATGAGGAAAAAGTGCGTTTATATGCAGAGAACGAACGTTCTACATCTAGTGACGTAAAATTTGCGTAAGTAAAATAATCTTTCAAATAACTTAACGATTCTCAAAAACACTTTCAAATTTTTCTAGAACAGAAAAATTTTTTGCGTCTTCAATCGCGCATAGCTGTGCGTGAACATGTTGCACTATTTGTAGAGATTCTTCTAACGGCACCGCAGGATTTTGTAATTTTTCTATTGCATCTGTCAGCCCAAAGTAATGGTCGTGAATGACTTTTAAATCCATTTTAACCTGACTATCTTGAAATTTCGACTGGGTTTTCTGGATAGCGGCAGCTTCCTTTGTATGGAATTGTAAAACCACGTTCTTAATATTGTCAAAATATTTATGATAATAAAACGCGGCCTGTAACCATGTTCCCCAACGAGTTAGAATAGGTAATGTGTAACAAATTAGCAGAATGCTTTTTAAAAGACCGGCCTACAGAAAGCATGTTTGCAGCACCATCACTCGCTAACATCAAGAGTTGGTTTGTTGAAAGTTCAAACTTGTCCAATGTATTTAACACTAACTTTGAAATTACTTCGGCAGTACACTGTTGTATTCGTTTGGAGACTAATAGAATTGAAGGTGCCGATTGATAAGGTTCCAATTAGCGTGCCATTACAATAAGAGCAGAATGTTTCTTCCGATCTGTTGTTTCGTCGACACATAACCACAATTTTTGATCTTTCAACTCCGATTTTATTTTTTGTTCAATATGTTCGCGCGCAGATGGCACAATTCTTCGTAACGATGTACGACTTGGTAATTTGCACTCCGAATAGTTATTCCAAAAGCAGATAAATGGTTCCTTGTCTAGTAAATTAAACGGTATATTACATGCGATAAACGTAACGCATAAATTAAATATAAATTTTTCATTGTCTCGTACGCAATTTCTTTTTGAGACATGCTTTTCACTATTTACGGGTCGTAGACAATGTTGTCTGGACCAACACATTAACGGGATTTTACAGATTACACATTTAATTTTAGCACCTTCATATATTAAGTCTGGAATTTCTGCAATAAATTTTCGAAGTTTGTCCGACCGCGGTCGTTTTGCTGACGAAATCATAATTTTTGTAGTGCAGATAAACAATTGCGCAAATGACCGGCAGCGAAAATGTCCGTACTGCTCCGCAGACGAAATAATACTACCGTACCTCTCGGTCCGAACAGATTCTACGCCGACGCGCGGTACCGCTTGTGGCCAGCGTTAGTTATTACTGTTGTATTTGTGTTTGTATTGTGTGTGTCTTTGGACTATTTCCTATACTTTTTGTAAGTCGTTGGAAATAAAATTGTCCCTACTTTCTGTAATTGTGCAATCTCTCGTTGTGAATGTTTGTCTGATTGTAGAAAAGCGGCTTTTTGATCAATTGCTAAATCTTTCCCGGGCATTTTCTGCAAAAAACCCCAAATATTTCAATTTTTTTCAAATTCCAAATAATTAATTATTAAGAGAGAGATAAATAACAATTTTACCTTTGCAATAAAGATATATCAATACAAAACACTTAACGATACTCCGCAACTTAGCTTCTATACGGTTATGACGAAATATTTTAAAAAATATCGATGCATTCTCTACACTATGAACTCGCTAAATGTAAGTTGAAATATTTATATATACGTACTTTACTCTTCTAAATATCATCTCTGGTATTTTTATTTATTGATACAATAATCTGGTCCCCCTATAAACGATCGGATTCAAAGCAAAAGAATATCACTATAATAGGATGGGAATTTCCAGGTAAAAGGGTTAATTTATGACATGTTTCACGTAATATGGCCAGGGACTGTATATACGTAGCCACAAGGAGCGAGCCAACTGTGAATATTAACATCGACTGCCGATCGGAGATGCACATACGCCACGAAATCAAATTTTTCGGCGTCTAACGCAATGTTAATAAAAAATGGGGGACTGTTTGAGCATTTGATTTGAATTATTGATATAAATCTTTCATTAGAAATTCTAGTTTTGTGTACGAAGCAAATTTTTCTGTGTTATTTATTTGTTGTTCCACATACACAGATAACATATGTATATAACATTATGTTTGTATTTGAAATTTATTCCGATATATATCTTGTTCGGATTAAAGTTGCGAAAGAGTAAGACCATCGGATTATCTGCAAAAAAAAGCAATTTAAATAGACTTCTTGATTCCAGGTTTTTAGTATATGGTTCAAATGAAAATGTTCACTGTTATATTCTATAACTGTAAGTATAGAAGGAAATTTTAGTATATCTATGTAGAACAAATGTTTCGTAATAATTACTGACACAAGTGTCAAAACAAAGTGACTGCAATTTAGCGATCTATTCTCACAACACGCAGTTTAAGAGTACGGTTTCAGGAGGGCCTAAGAGACTTCACTCGAAGATTACTAACTAGAGCTGAAACAGGTATATCATATGTGGAATCAGTATAGGCAAATCGACCGATGCTTTTTCATAATTGAGTTAAGAAGCACTGTTATTTATTTTGATTGTAAGCATGGAAATTCCTAAAAAAATGACGTAATTTTATATTTACATGTAAAAATTACAAATATACAAGAAGTATCAAATCTGGCAAAACGAATCAAGTTTATAGAATGAACTGAGTTAAGATTTATGCGACAACTTTATTTCATAATTTTTTATTCGTTGTGTGATAAGGAGCAATATCGTAATCATCTACTCACAGTTAGGAACGAGGCTAAGGACAACATTGCGAATTTATGGATTGTAATTCCAAGTGGTTTTTGAGACCCTATCATCAACATTAGTAGCATTTTTCGAGCTTCAGCGCTACATTTATACCATTCTGATGCATAACAGGCCTCTCCAATTCTAGTGCTCTAAAAATGAAATGGATTAATATGTAATCTATGTATATTAGTGTGGAGCGATTTTTTTTTCAAAATACAGTATTAGCTATATATGAAAAGTTTGCATTTTAATGCCTCTAACCTCCTTGCAAAAGATCAAGGAAATACGTTTTCTTATGGTGTCTACATATAACCACATTTTAAAGCTCTCAATTTTGAAATATATCACGATTTCTTCTGAGGAAACCGTCCTTGCGTTCAGCGAAAGTGACACAAACAATGTAGATAATTTCAATTTATAAATGGGCATCGCTAGTATGCCGAAGGCTGCTTGGTAAGATTTGGGATCTTAAGCCTCAAATGACCTTCTGGTCATATACAGCAATAACCAGGCCCATAATCATCTACGCCTCTTTGGTTTGGTGGCCAAAAACAACTTAGAAAACTGTGCAGCAGCAGCTTCAACATAATCAGAGACTTACATGTCTCAATATCACAGGTGTGATGCGTACGTGTTCCACAGCAGCGCTGAAAGTCTTGCTGGGAATAATGCAGCTTCACATCCACATTCAGAAGGAGTCTATATCGAGTGCTCCCACTTTTGATAGAATGAAGGGATTAAAGCCTGCAGCATTTTCGCACATTGTGTAAGTAATTGGAAATTTAATGAGAGTGATAGTAAGAATTTCAAATACCTTTGAAAGTAAATGGATCCCTGGACTTACAATATTACAATTAATATCAAAAAGGAAAACAAATTGAATTTTAAATTTAAGAAATTGGTATAAAATTATATTGTTTATAGGGTTCATCTTATAATAATCTTATAATAATACCATTTAATTAATAAAAGAATCAAAAGTAAAAGTAAATAATAAAATAAAAGCCTAATATTGTTGCTATAAACTTTCGTCAAGCTGCCCTTAATACCTAAATTCCATCATAATATGTAAAACTATTGTTTTTATGAAATGAAATATGAGTTCACATTCTCATCTTACCTTAACTATAACTTCATTGCCA
Source organism: Dynastes maya (assembly GCA_029619315.2). Taxonomy (NCBI): domain Eukaryota; kingdom Metazoa; phylum Arthropoda; class Insecta; order Coleoptera; family Scarabaeidae; genus Dynastes; species Dynastes maya. The sequence goes on along the minus strand of JAROYE020000003.1, from coordinate 55,830,472 downwards.
AACCAGTGGTATAGAAACGATTGTACGACGACAATGATTACGAATGTGCATGATAGCAGGAACTGAATCGAATGGATGTCTACCTAAAAACATGCATACAGTTGTCAGAATAAAAAATAATGTTTACTAAAAGGTTTGGCATTATTTTTATCTAACCCCGCTATGAAATGTAAAATTTTAAATAAATTTTTTACATCACTATTAATGTGGTGAATTTTTACATTACTAAATATAGAAGCCTTTACTTGGAGGAAATACTTTAAGAAACAAAATACACATTACTAATTTATTAGTTACAGTTGTGGTTCGTTTGCATGTACATTAATAATAAAATTACCACAAACACAGTTAGTAAAACAAATTCCTTAACCTGACGGAATATTTATTTCATTCTTCTAAATGCCTACTTGCTCGTTATACACTGAGCCTGATGGATTTAATTCGGCTGAAACAGCTACCTTGGAATGTTCTCCTAATATGTTATTTGCAATTCTTTTTTTCTTGGCCAAAGAATTTTCGATATAGCCTTCCGCCACGGTACTGAATTTTCAGCCCCCATGCTGCTTAGTTTTTAATATATCAGCTTCTAAATCTGCGAGCTTCATTTTCGAAGTAGACTAACAGAACCAGTTTGGCAAACATTTTTTACTCCTTTCTCTTGACACCATTTTTCAAATTTCTTATATAGGTACTTCTTCCTATCTGCTTCTTGATTTACTGGGTATTATTGAATTTATTGCTGAATTAGCTGATTCTTCTATAAGTAAAGTTGGCACTCTCGTTGGCCTGGACTGGATCCGTTGTAGTAAGTACGTACGTACCTACAAACAACCGAGTAGGAGAAGTGAATATTAGCGGCGACCGCCGATAGGAGATGCATGAGTATGCAATTAGTTTGCTTCAGCTCTTGCGTTTCGTTGTTCTAGGTGGAATAAATATGTAATTAAGTATGCTGAACGTGCGGAAGGGCAGGAAACGACCATGTGCTGGAAAAGTGAATGTGCTAAAATATTTTGTAAAGTTTGTGATATACCTCTAATGAGCTGGGACAAATACAATTATAAAAAGCATATAAATAGTATAACACACAGAAATGAGAAAGATGCCACTAACAATTCATCTTATGTTCGATTTACTTTTCATGCTGATTGCATATAATTTACCGCTTCCCTTACTGGATAATGAACTACTTCCCAACTGGAAGCTACAAAGTCAGCCGATGCTACGGAAATATCTACCAACTATACGCCAACAAATCGAAAACAGGATCACATCAGAATTGAGAAATAAAGAGCTATGGTTATGTGTTGATGGAACGACAGATCGTAAAAGAGATTCTATTGAAAATGTTATCGTACGTGCACTGGAATCTCTCAATCCTATTAGCCAGCAAAAGAATAGAAAAGTGCACTAGCAAATCAATTACGAAGGTGGTGGTCGACAGGTTAGAAAAATGTCTGCTCTCAATTAGTCAGCTGTTGATGCTTATGAGCGATGGTGCGATATAAACGATGCAAGAAACTGTCGGGTTAAAGAAAAACGAGAGAGTGTTTTAAAAGAGTTTCAGATTCTACGGTATTAAGACAAATTTGTGATGGTACTCCTGCAGATCCGTTAACCAATTTCAAAGATTATTTTAACTATGCCTGTCTTCATCCTAACCAACATGCCTAGCAGAAGGCAAAATCAACAATAACGACCCTCCAATTTATTACAAGCAAATTAGAAGCGTCACTTATGGCAACAGAAATAGCTCTCTGTGCATTCTTGAACGTAGAGGGTGCTTTTGACTGCATTGAGAGAGCAACTTCTGCCAAAGGTGTTCACCCGTCGTCTACAAAAGGGATTAAAGCCGTGCTCCAAAGTCTACGAAGAAGCGCTATGCTGGGATCCGAAACGACAACAATTACAGCTAACAGAAGCTGTCTTCAAGGAGGGGTCCTATCACCTCTATTCTGGTGTCTTGTTGTAGATGATTTCCTACAGAACTTCTAATGGATATGAAGTGCAAGGGTATGCTGATGACCCGGTAATCACGATCCGTGGAAAATATGAGAATATCATACCGCAAGTTATGCAAAGATCTGTTGACTACTCCTATAAGTGATGTCAAGATCACAGTCTGCGGATAAACCCGCAAAAGATTGCGATCGCCCCTTTTACAAGGAGAAAAGAAGTATGTCTTAGATCACCCTCCATCAAAGGGAAAATCATTATCTTCAGCAACAAAGTTAAATATTTGGGAGTTACGTTTGACAACAAAATAACATGTAACTCCCACATATCCAAAGCCATTACGGCATCACTAGTATGCCGAAGGTTGCTTGGTAAGAACTGGGGTCTTACGCACTAAATGACCTTTTGGTCCTATACAGCAATAATCAGACCCACGATCACCTACGCCTCTCTGCTTTGGTGGCCAAAAACAACTCAGAAGACTATGCAAGAGCAGCTTCAATCAGAGACCTGCATGTCTCAACATCACAGGAGTGTGCGCACGTGTCGCGCAGCAGCTCTGAAAGCCCGGCTGGGAATAACGTCGCTTCACATCCATATTCAAAAACAGGGTATATCAAGTGCTCTCACTCTTAGTAGAACGAAGGAATTACAGCCTGGGGATCTTAGAGGGCATCTCAAAATTTTGATCAGCCTTATAAGGTAATCATTGAAAACCGTACTGAGTGGGCATTCGGTGAACCTCAATGCAAAAAAGGTACTTTGGAATGGTACACGGCCGGCTCGAAAGTAGAAGGTGTTAGAACAGGTATAGGCGTTAGTGGTCCTAACTACCACCTAAAAATGCCTATAGGACCCCACACCAACATATTTCAAGTAAAGATTTCTGCTCTAAACCTGTGCACCATAAAGAACCTCGAAAAAGGGATACGAGACGCAACTATAAATATATTTAACGAGAGTCAGGTAGTTCTAAAGGCTATTAAGGCTGATACACGAATGTGCCTTTCATTGGTCCTAACCCTTTCTGTGGTCTCCAAAAGAGCCACATAAAGCAAGCAATTAAGACATGTGAAGACAATCAAAAGGCCTCGTACTGGGAAAACGTTCTAGGACAAAAACAGGCTAAAGCACTCATATCATGCTCGCCAAAGACAGCAAAAATGGCGCTATCGTTCAGCAAAGGGGATCTTAGATTACTGGTAGGATTTCTGACAGGCCATACAGCGCTAAAATATCACTTATTTAAACTAGGAAAAGCTGAAGATCAAATCTGTCGTCTATGCAAGGAAGATCTGGAGACGACGGAACACATCCTATGTGAATGTGTTGCCATTAGTCGCACTCGAAACCAACATTTCAGTAGGCCATTTCTTGGGCATTTACTGAACTGACGGAAGCAGATTCTAGAGCAGTACTAAAGTTTATTAAAAACCTCAAAGTATTCTAACATACATACGGACATTTTGTTACAATAAATCTATTAAGGTCGCAGTGGTTAAAGGCGTCTGTGCCATGGTCCGACTATAAAGATAATAATAATGCCTGTCTTACATCAGTGGATGTTGACGAATCTTTCTCAAGATGTAAAGACACTCTTCGATCACGGCGAACACTGTTAACCAAGAGAAATGTGGACACATATTTGATGCTGCAAACGTTTCACGGATCTTATCTAGTTTGTGGTATTTCATATCATAACAGCTGTTGAGAGAGTATGTGTTTTAAAATGTTTTTACATAATGTGGATTATTTCTTTTATTATTTACGTCATGCTACCTTACAACAACTTTACTGAGATATACATATATATACGTGCTATATATGAATATGCGTATCCATTATGTATCTCCGAACGGCGGCCGATGTTAATATTCGCTTCGCCCTGTCGGCTCTCTGTTTCTGGGTACGTACATATTTGCTATAATCCTGGCGCGCCACCCAAAAGTACCAACTCTAATTATAAGGCATATCTACACCAGAATCATCCATTTTCGACATAATTTGCAATAACAAAATTCACCACTGACAAAAATTCTTTCTACAGTATCCATAGCAACGCTCAAGTAAAGTGTTGAAGTTGAATTCATTTGTACGGCTGCAAGCGTTGTTACATTTGAAACCCCATAATTCTTGTTTATTTTAAAGCGGGGTTAGATGAAATTTTGTACTTAACACGCACAAAAAAGACACGTTGACTCGCGTAATTTGCAAAACTCCCTCATTTCGTTCCTTCATTTTAACAAATACATTCGTCTCAAATAAAATTATTAGCCTTTTCATAACTGGTTATGTAAATAACCATTATTTAGAGTGTATACAGCAATTAATAATATTATTTAATTTAGTGTTTGGTATTCGAAATGTAATAGTGATATATTTTGATAATGAGACTATGCTCCCATTCTTTTGACTTACCAAAGTTGTTAGTTGCAGTAGACTACTACAAATCAACATAATTGCTGACAAATAATGGACCAACAGTGAAAGAGAAAATATTGTTTCGACATCATCGATATATCTGCAAAAGAGTAGCGAATTATTTATAAGCAAATAGAACGTGATAAGTTATATCGTCAATGGAGCATCCTGTACATTTTTCCAAAACCTGACAGCGACATTGTTCCAGATTTTTTTACGAACATTCCTTACAGTAACTGACTACTTTCTATAGAAATTTGTTGTTACTTTATTTTTAACTCAAATTTTCTAGAAGGTACGGTGTTCACAATTAAAATAGCTTTCATCTATGCTTATCCACTGTCTCTCCTTAACTATATTGTATGAATATTCTTATAGTCTACATGACATGCTTAATCGATAATGAATGAGTGCTAAGTGCAAACACCATACGTGAGGAAATTCTTCTCTCGTTGCAATAAAGGCTAGACCGTTGACACTGCCTATGTCGCGATCGCCATTTTTGTAACGATAAGTCAGTAACTCGCTCCATCAAAATTTTGTCATTACCATAACATACAGTTAAAGAAAAAGTTATTTTGTTTAAAGCAGCACTATTGCCTATAATGAATAACTAATTATTATATATTATATCAGTATTTATGTATTTCTTGATATTTATGTGATAAAACAAATATCCTATATTGTATTTATTGTAAAAGCACGCTCAAATGTGCTATCATAGTCGATGTCGTTTATCAGATAACAAGTAACATCAGATAATATCGTTTCAAGGAAAATGTGCCGTGTTAAAGGAAATGATAGAGGTAATAGCACAAGGAACTATAAGATAGTATTAATGAAAAGTGGTTGATATTGAGGATAACGAGATTGCCCAGCAATAAATTCTGAACTGTCTTAGACGCATGCCGAAGGAACAAATATCCTCCGTCATTGGGGGCAAACAACAGAGGCTAGCGTATTTAGAAAAACCAGATCGATTTCTATTTCTTGTGAACTAACTTTTGGCATTATCAGCAGTTCAATAGCGTTTCCGGTATCACCGGAAGTGACGTCAACTTTCCTGAATATTTTTACATTTTTGGAAAGGTAATCGAAAGGTGGATCCAACGATAACACACATGTCATACTTTAACTTGGGAAATATGACGATATACAGCAATAAAGGTATTCCGTTTTTGTTGTTACACAAAGTTGGCTAGGAAAGAGCACCAAATTATTTCCTGTGACGCTAGATTGATTTCAAGAGCTCGTTGCTACCCAAAGTAATCATAACAATTGCCAAACTGTCAAGTCTCAATTCCAAAAGCATAAATTATTCTTTTATTTATAGTTATTATATCCTGCATTTGTCGTACGTTCCTTCTTTGTTCTCGTTATTATTTTCTCTCATTTTAACTTGTTTTGTTAATTGTTGTTTCTTTTTCACTTTATTGAACTTTAATTGTAATTAATTAATTATGGTAGGTTTGTTTAAATTTGCTGGTTTTCAATAAACCATGTGCTGAAGTTTCAGTTTTTTATGTTGTTGATTTTATAACATAAGATAAACTTCAAGTACCTAATTTTAATATTCGGTGAATTTGACAACAATTACCAAGAAGTGGAAGATAAACACTGACTTTGTACAGCTAGAAATATTTGAACTTTGCGCTAAGTAAGGATAGATATAATAAAATCTACAGAGCGAACTGCTTTCACACACAAAATTTAAATCACTGTACAATACGTTGCGCAACCACGGCTACTAAGGTCATATTTGTTGCCAGATTCACATAATATTAAAGTTGACCCAGCAATTTTGCATGGTTTATACCAAAACCATCGCAAAAGTAACAATCAACAAAAACTTAAAAAACGAACGGACATATTGTCTATAATTAACTAATTACAATAAGGTTTGATAAAGTAAAGAAGTAACAACAATTAACAAAACATGTTAGAATAAGGGAAAATAATAGCGGAAACAAAGAACGAAAGTATGACACGTTTACACACTTGTCTTAATAAATATCTTTAGCGAAACAAAAGTTTACAGTACTTTATTCCCACAGTATGTTTTTAACGAAAAACCGAGCTGCACAGCTTCATATTTAATCCACTAAAGAGGGACGCATTTTAGATACAAGGAAATGTTTAGAAAAAAAATCTAAAGGAACTTCTCCATTAGATTCTAAAAATTTTTTCAGAATCTGTTTATTTAAACAGAGTGTTCTATTAAAAAAAAATTAAATAACATGAATCAAAGTTGGCATGGATATCGTTGGCCATCTTGTGGACACTAGTTGATAAAAAAGATTATTGAATATATTGCCGAAAACTCCAAGCAATGCTCAATCGAATAAAATTTTAATCACCTATCTAGCGTGTAAGGAGGTTAAGATACCGGCCGTCAAAGAAACAGCGTGATTTCGCAAAACTCTCAAATTATCTCAATTATCACAAAAACTAAGATAGATAGGTGCAGGGAATATTCAAGAAAGTTGACATGTATTGGCCAAATAATATAAATAAACATTTTGGTAGGAAGTGATACCGTCCGAGGTCTCCACCATAATATTCCTCTCCCTGTTAAATGTGTAGCTACTAAATCAGATTTAGCTGACAACCTGTATACTCTCTGCCGTTTAGAGAGTTTACAATACTGTAAAAAATATTTTTAGCAATACTTGAAACACTTGAAAAGATGGATTGTCTACAAGGTACCCCTTAATGACACCCATTATGTATGTACAAGACTGTTATGAGGGAAATTCGAAGGTTTGTTGCGAATACAATTTGCATTAAAAATAGTCTCACGATAAACAATTGAAATATTTTTCACTGGGAATGAAATAACACTTTTAAAAAAATATACGTATAAGACTAGTTTTATACCGAATGATACTGCGATATTGTTTCAAAATACGTGCCCAGTACTTTAAAAGTAACAATAGTGGAAAATAAAGTAATTTTAGAAAACCTGACGACAAAATAATGACTCGTTTGTCAAAAATTAAACTTCAAATGCCAACGCAATTTATTGGATGTTAGACAGCTTAACAAGAGGAAAACGAAGCACTGTAATGTGTAAGTACTGACCTTAAAATAGTCATATGCAACATGATACATCTCCTCAAAAGGTTGGATATGCTCCTATTTAGACGTATACTGCTTCTGCTGTTTCGGAAACTTTCGTTGTTTAACTTTTCAGCATCTGATACTACGTTAGCAATGTTTCTTCGCAATGTGTCAATTATAGCTGCAGCTATTCCCATAAGGCATACGAATAATAGATCTATACTAGTTAAATTCCAGGCACACAGAGATAATGCACTAATTTGGAAAACATGGATTACATGCTTATAGCCCTTTACGTCAAAGCTAAAGGGTATTGGTAAATCTTTCTCATCGAAAATAGGAAATATTGTGTAGAATGTCAAAACGCACATGGTCAACATCTGAAAGATTTTTTTTGCTTTGTTCGTAATTTTTATAATTTTTTGCAAGGGTTTGCGCATAGTATCATCGTAGCTGTTAAAAAGGTCTGAGTTCAGTATTTCCAAAATGTTGAAAAACTTTTTTCTGTAATACACCAACGCTGTCATTTTGAAGCAGTAAACGGTAACTGGTGTTAGCGCACAAGCCACTTCGTTAACTTTTCTAACGTCTCCCAAAACGTGTATGACTTCAGCGAACATCATTCCTACCAGCACATACGAAATTATCCAACTGACTGCCGTTCTTAGTAAATAATCCATTTTAAATTCTTTTACGGGCCAAACACCAGATATACGTAATAGTTTTTCGATGGGAAGAAGCACATCGATGCAATTTACTTTCGCTTCTGTTAATTCCATTCTCTCGTAGAATATGTTGTAACCTTACAACACCTAATTTTTTTTTTTTTTGCGATTGTGTAGTGCTTTGTGGAATAACAGAAGTAGTTGATATCTATACCATGTGGAAATAAACGACCCGATCGGGTTTATATGGGCATTCGCTATGTAGTTAATTCGTCGTACCTAAAAAAAACAGCGTTGGCACTAATAGACTATGATACCCAGGTTTAATAAACAAGTAACTCTCCCCAATCGAAATATACAAGAATTAACAATGCATATTAAAAGTTAAAAATAAAAACTCAATCAAATAATTCGAATGTAACTCTCTCACATCTTAATAGAAAAATATCCTGCGCGTGGCAGTTTCGCAGTGCACAAGTAAATACATCTCACCGATTTGAATGAAACTTTGTGGGTTTATAGACCGATGTAGTGTAAGAACAACGGTAACTATCTTAGCTGCCCAATCGCCCACTGGCAGGGTGTAAAGCATCCTAAACTCAACACCACCCTACGCTGTTTGACTCAATAACCCAGAAACTACAACAGATATAAAAAAAAGTTAAGACAAGATTTAAATTGTTTTACATGTTCTTAACAATGGGGTAAATATTTTCCTATAATAAATATTTGTTTAAGAAAACAAGCCCCCACCTCCTTATTTTTTGCAAATTTCATAATTTTTATATACTACAAAAATACAGGGGCTACACAGAATAACACATATATATATATATACGTATATATATAACACATATATACTAGGGTACATAAGAATTCTTTTATAGTCGGGAATCCAATACATTTAACAAATACTGTTGCCACTTGTGCTGAAACGTTCTTGATTCGCTACGCGCTCCTCAGCTTATACTTTCATAGCGGGCAAACGTTGTAACACTGTCTATATATTTTAGCGGCTCACTTTAATACGAAACTTACGAACGCGGTATATATTGAAATATTTTTGTCTCGGGGGATTTTGGGAAAATTGTTAAATTTTCCTAAATGAATAAAATGAAATTAACGAATTTTAAAATTATAAATGTAACTAACCTTGAAATTTGAACGATGCCAATGTTATATAAACTCTCTGTCTATAATAACCTCTACAGGAAACTGCCTGTCCTTTTTCTCTTCGAATAAATACTTTGATTTTACAATCCAACACTTTAAATTGGGATCGGAGTTAGGAAACACTTTATTTCATCGAAGGCTGAATAAAGATTGATGAAAAATTAATGGCGTCGCTCATCTTTCTTTTATTTTAAATTGCGAAAGACCGGCGATTGTTTTATTCCACAGCAAATTTTGATAATTTAACCCAAATAGAAACTTTTACTATGAATTTCGATGAAATGAAATTATTTCTGCAAATAGCATACGAGAATGAATGCAGTGACGCAACGAGGTGGTTGTATTTCGAGGATTCTATGATAAAAAATGTTACTGACAAGCTTTAAACGTGAAAATTCTCCAAAAATTTTCTTGAGCCTTTCAAATAAAGTTTTAGTTGATGAAATAATGTTTAAGATATCTTTCAATTTACGCTGTTGCTTATTTTAGACGATTTCTACATGAATTTGGACGAATTATGTGAATAGGATAAATTAACTGAAGAGGAGATTTGTCCATGTTACCCTACGATCGTCGTTGTCTGGACTTAACTTTAATATTTAACGTCAACGCCCCAAGGCCAGTTGGCTGGGTGGAAATGGTAACGAGGAAATTTCCATTTTTCCCCGCAAGAGGGATATTTAATTACCAACGATTGGCTAACCTGACCCTTAGTCGTTCAGTGGTGACAGCCGATGATGCTGTTGTTGTCGTAAATATTGAACATAACAATATATATGTTACATTTGCCAAAGAATCATGTGCAATATTCACAATATGAAGAAAACACGTAGGTTGTTATAAAATGATGTCATTAATAAAATGTGAGTTTAGAATTTAGTGACGACTATTTAAAAAGTAAGTTAAGAAACACAATAGGATGCGTATTGCATATTCCTTTTGTGCTAGAGCAATAAAGAATGATAGACGGTACAACGTGGAATATATTTCATAAATCGACTGCTTATAACAGTCTACACTACATAGTTACTGCAATAATGGTAATCTGTGTAGAAATGTTGAAAATAAAGGAACTACTTACACCATGCACAACGAATAAATGCAGGCTTGCCATAAATACCGCATTGTGGTGCACTTTGTATATATTACGGAAAGCAGAATTTTACAGGGTTTTCAAAATGTGGAAGCCGTCATGCAATCATTATCCTCTATTATGCATAGTTACACAATCATGCCAACAATTTCAGCAAATGGACGCCTCTTGTCTCTTCTCTTCTTTGTCTTAAAAGAAACAACAGGTCCGTTTGGACAGCATGTGCAAAAAACACTTTTGTGGCCTGTTAATGTATATATATCCGCTTCAACGTCCGGGAAACTAACTTCTCGGCATTTTAAAGATTGGTTTACAGACGCGTACTTATCGAATGCCGGAGCCAAAAGTATCTTGTTCCTGGAGTGGGCATTATCTGAGTGATTTGCAAATGTCAGTACCAACGCAGGGCTGGTCTTTACATCCCTAACACTGAAGCTTAGTAGCTTATTGTATTATTCCTGCTTCGGTTTTGTTTTACTCGAACAGGTTAGTTCCCGCAATCAGGTTTAACAGCCTATGTAGTAAATCTTTCTCCATTGGTAATTCAATTGTGCTTCGCATAGCGAATCTGCGTTGAGCTAACGCTGCACATTCGAAAATAATATGAGGGGCTGTTTCCTCCTCCTCATTAAAAAGTCTACATAAGGGCTTACCTTTGTAGATCCCCATCTTATGCAAGTGGCCTCTCAAACAGCCATGTCCTGTTAATAGACATGTTACTGCCCTAAGCTGTATCTTGCTTAATTCAAGCAGGTCAGCAGTCAGATATTGCGACGGTCTTCCCATCATCCGTTTGCTGTGTTTTTGTCCAGCTGCATGTTTCCAATTTAATTGGTGTTGTGTTACAATCCACTCATTAATTGCACCACGCACTGCACTCTTGGTAATACCTAGACCCGGTTCAGGGCCTATATAATTCATTTTTGAACCTTCCTTCGCTAGCTGGTCTGCAATTTCATTGCCCGCTATGCCCCTGTGCCCTGGCACCCACACCAATGTGACCTTGTTGTGTTTAGACAGAGCCATTAGGGTTTGCAGGCACTCACATACTAATTTGGAGGTTATACGATAGGATGCTAGTGCTTTTAAGGCTGCCTGACTGTCAGAGAGAATGCAAGTCGTCTCACCCTGCGGTCGCCGACGCAGACTCTCCCACGCGCAAGTTTGTATAGCATAAATTTCAGTTTGAAATACCGTGGTGTATCGCCCAAGTGATAGACATACTTTGTATCCCTGGTTTTCCTCATATACACCAACACCAGAAGTAGTGCCCGTTTTGGACCTATCTGTGTACTAGACTAGGGTCTTCGGTTTTCTCCCCTCTCCGACCCTCCATTCCTCCCAATTCAAGAGAACCTTGAAAGGTTTATCATAGGAGATCCTGGAGATTGTTGTATCACTACCCATATCATAGATAGGGTTAGTTACTACTGCTTCTATTCTGGTGTGCCCAGATCCACTGTGGGATTTCCAGTTGCTAGTATTTTTCTGTCTGTATGCACCCATTCTGGCTTTTCCCTTGATATAAATCTCAAGAGAAGGTAGGTTTAGCATGGTTTCCATAGCAGCTGTTGGAGTGCTTTTAATAGCTCCTGTTATACACAGACATGCCAGTCTCTGAATTTTCGAGAGACTAGTTATCGCATGCTTCTGTGTAATCTTAGGCCACCAAACCAGGCAGCCATAAGTTATCATGGGTCTTACCACCGTAGTGTACAACCAGTACGTCATATGTGGTTTGAGTCCCCATGTTTTCCCAACTGTCCTACGGGTTGTCATTAACACCCTCTTACACTTGTCGGTCATTTTTTGTAAATGCGAGTTCCAGTTCAGTTTGGAGTCCAAGGTTACACCTAAGAACTTAGCCCCCTGACCGATCTGTACTACTTCGTTGCAAAGAATCGGCTCTCTTAAACCGTCCAATTTCCTTCTCGTGTTGAAGGGTACAAGTGCAATTTTTCCAGGATTTACTCTAAGGTTCTCCTTTTTGCACCATACTCCTACCATTTTTAATGCTCTTTGCATTAGTTCTGAGATTATGCTGGCGTTTCTCCCGCTGGTGAGTATTACAATGTCATCAGCATATCCCTGTGTATAGTAGCCAGCATTGTTTAGCAAGATCAGCAGTTCGTCTATCACCATATCCCACAATAGAGGTGATAATACCCCTCCTTGCGGGCATCCTCTGGCGACAGATACCTGCATCGTCTCACCTGCCAGTGCTGCCTCTACTTCTCTGCCATGGAGCATGGCTCCGACCCATCTACAGACAGTGTTGTCTACTCCATGGCTGTTCACAGCCTGTATTAGTGATGCAAACGAGGTGTTATCAAACGCACCTTCTATGTCAAGAAACGCAGATAGTGCAATTTCTTGATTGTTTAGGGATGTCTCCACCCGCGACACGAGCTGATGCAAGGCACTTTCACATGATTTACCTGCTTGGTAGGCATGCTGGTTGGGATGTAATGGCCTTTCTATTAGAGAGGTTTCCCTGACATACTTTTCAAGCAGTTTTTCCATGGTCTTCAAGATGAAGGATGATAGGGTTATTGGCCTGTATGCATTTGCCTCGGCGTATGAACATCGCCCAGGTTTTGGAATAAACACGACCTTAGCCCTATTCCAAACGGATGGTATGTAACCCAGCGCCAGACTGGCTCTATAAATTCCGCAAAGCTCTGGTGCTATTGCATCTTTACCTTGCTGTAACAAAGCAGGAAAAATCTCGTCAGGTTCGGGTGACTTATAGGCCTCAAACGAGTCGATTGTCCAGACAATCCTGCCGTATGTTATTGCCCGTTTAGCTAGCTGCCAGTCATTCTTTTTTGGCCTTCGGAAAGGCCATTCGAGGTCCCAGTCGCTTGATATGCTATCCAGGTTAACATTCTTTGAACCTGCGAAATGCGCTTCCAGTAAAACCTCAAGCGTTTCTGTCCCAGTGTTCGTAAATCCTCCTGTGGGTTTTCTAATATTGCCCAGAGGGTTTGTTGGATCTTTAGCGAGTAGTCTATGAAGTCTTGCACTTTCAGATGTGGTTTCTATGTCTCCACAGAACTTCCTCCATGACTTTCTTTTAGCGCTTCTTAGGGCTTGGTTATACGCAGTGAGTGCGTTTCGATATTCCAACCACTCATTGGTTTCTTTCGCTCTGTTGAATAACTTGCGTGTTCGTTGCCTCAGTAGTGACAGCTCCTCATTCCACAAGCTGACTGCTCTGGAAGAGTTTCGTTTTGACTGAGGACAACTTATAGTATATGAGGTTATGGCCTCTTGTAGTTGTTCTGAGGCCGCCTCTATATCAAGTTGATTTATAATGTCTGGTTTGGCCTGTTTGATGTTATTACCCAGCTCCTCTTTGTACCTTACCCAGTTGGTCCTATACATTCCCACTGTTTTATCAGCATCAGCGATTTCCAGGATGATGTACCTGTGATCTGAGTGAGATGGTTCCTCAGACACATACCACAGAGTAAAAAAGTAAATATTTTCACAATTTCAAAGAAGATAACTTCAATGGTACAACCTTTAGATGTTTACGGTTTTAGAATATGTAAAAATTTTGTGAGAACATTTTCAGATGAAGTACTTCTTATGAATTACGACATAATTCTACACCAAAGAAACAGTATTATTCAGTTACAATCTTTAACTCATAATCTAAATATGCATGGTATAAATGTGGATACATCACCTAACGGCAATCACATTTTGAAAATCCCGTTAAGATCCTGCTTCCTGAAGGATATATAAAGTCCAGCAAAATGCGGTATTTGTGGCAAGCCTGCATTTATTCGTTGTGCATGGTGTAAGCAATTCCTTTGTTTTCAACGTTTCTACACGGAGCGGTAACTATGTAGCGTAGACTGTTACTAGCAGTCGATTTATGAAATATGCTCCACATAGCACAAAATGTATATGCAATGCGCATCATGATGTATTTCTTATCTTATTTTTTAAATAGTTGTCAGTAAGCTCTGAACTCACATTTTGTTAATAAAATAATTTTATAACAACCTGCGGGTTTTCCTCATTATTGTAGATATGACACATTAATTATGATCTTTACACAAATAAGAATTTTTCGTGGCAGGTGTAATATACACATCGGGAAAATGTGGAATTAGCTATATCTATATATGTACGGCGAGAGAGCGAGGAGGGGATTAATTGGAATCCGATCGATTCGATGCGAGTCGCGCGTTAGTACGCTTGTAACAATGTTGGGATCTAGACCTACTGTGTGCAAAACCCACGTAATAATTTGAAGTCATGGTCGCCTAGAAAGCTTAGACGAAACTAATAAGAGATTCTAAAAACGAAAATAAAAACAGATTCCGCACATAATGCAGTCTTCCTCGTAACTAACCACATCGGTAACTGTAAGCCATCGACTACCGCTAAACCCTCCGCTTGTGGTGAATCACCCATTCGCGTTTACCGTTGTCGCATGTACGCTTTTTCGTATAGCTAGGCATTGTCTTTCCTTAAGTGTACATGTAAATTCTACGTAGCGACTGTATTTTTGGTACTATATGAAAGTTCTGAAATTTGTAAAATAATAAGAGAGTGGGGAATTGTCTCCCTAAATAGATATTTCTAGAGAAAATATTTACTCCATCGTTAAGAGCATCTAAAACAGTTTAAATCCTGTCTTCACTTTTTTTTATATCTGTTATAGTATCTGGGTTATTGCGTCAAACAGCGAAGGGTGGTGTTGAGCTTAAGGGACTTTACGCCCCGCCAGTGGACCATTGAGCAGCTAAGATAGTTACCGTTGTTCTTATACTACATCAGTCTATAAACCCACAAAGTTTCATTTAAATCGGTGAGATGTACTTACTTTTGTTCCCTTGTAAGTCTGAATAAATCTGTATGTATCAATTTTCAAAAGCATAAGATCTTAGCTTTGATAATTTTATGTGTGCTGATGTCAGTTGATAAATCTTATTGAGGACGTAAAATTTCTCGGTGTTTTTATGGATGAAAGTACGACCTGGTATAAACATATAAGTTACGTCTGTAATAAATTTAATACAGCTTATTTTGTTCTTCTACAAAATTGAGATCTAGTTTTCCAATTGAAGTTTTGCTGATCGTGTGTTGTGGGGTAATTCTGTAGGATCTACATGTGTTTTTGTTTTACAAAAAACTAATATTACATTTAATTTTTAATTTGAAACGTTATAAGAGTTGTAAACAAACTTTTCGATACAAAAAGGTGTTCACACTGCTCTGTATTTATTTATATCAATGTGCTTGTTAATTTGTAGATTGTTTGAATGAACAGGACAGACCTGCTCGTGGTTATCACTAAAGCTGGCCACGAGCGGTACCGCGCAGTAGCGTAGAGTCGACCAGGCCTCGCGTTCCACTAGAGTTATTCTGCTAATAGAGATGTTTGCTGCCGCAAATAATTTCGCTCATCTTTTAAATAAAAATTAAATAACACGTGCTCAAACACTTACCATTTTAAGAGTCCTCCGTGAAATCACAAAGTGAATAATGTCTGTTAAATATCTGCAACATTAGATATGTTTCAACTGTTGTTTCGGCAAAACTAGTACGGCATGAGGAAAAAATGCGTTTATATGCAGAGAACGAACGTTTTACATCTAGTGACGTAATATTTGCGTAAGTAAAATAATCTTTCAAATAACTTAACGATTCTATTGACGCACCTTCACAAATGTGTCTTAATGTGCCACAATCAGAATTTTTCACAAAAACACTTTCAAATTTTTCTAGAACAGAAACATTTTTTGCGTCTTCAATCGCGCATAGCTGTGCGTGAACATGTTGCACTATTTGTAGAGATTCTTCTAACGGCACCGCAGGATTTTGTAATTTTTCTATTGCATCTGCTAGCCCGAAGTAATTGTCGTGAATGATTTTTAAATCCATTTTAACCTGACTATCTTGAAATTTCGACTGGCTTTTCTGGATAGCGGCAGCTTCCTTTGTATCGAATTGTAAAACCACGTTCTTAATATTGTCAAAATATTTATGATAATAAAACGCGGCCTGTAACCATGTTCCCCTATTCGAAGATTCGCCGACATCAACTCCACTGCCAACTATAAATTTTCGTAACTTCTGAGAAATTTTTAAAGAGATAGATTTCAAAATTAATAATTCAGATTCCAGTTTTCGTTTGAGTCCAACATTTTGGGCGTTTTCTAAATGTTGTTCAACAATCGTGATATTCTCGATATTTAAGCTGATAGCTTCGTTTAATTCTTTTTCTGTTCTGGATATGTCGAGTAGTTGTTGAATAGCTTCTATTAATTCACTCATTCTACAGCTATCCACTTTTAAAACCAAACATTAATTGAATATGTTGCATCCGTGAGCACCTGTCTAATATACCAATCCACCATTGATTCTAGTTCTTTTAAAATATTATGTCGATCGGGTCCATTTAAAAACAACAAAATATTCTATTGAGACTCATCGCTCTCCCACACTAACGGCTCAAAGTTACAAAGTTCTTTTCTTTAAAACTACCGAATCGCCCGCTATTCCCGTTACGCCACACCTTTTACAATAACGAATACGTATATTTGGTCGTATGTTCATCCAATAATCATAATCTGGTCCTAATGGTGTACTCTTTATTATATAACCGCACTTCAAACACTTTACAACATTCCAATGAGAATATCTAAATTTAAACAAGACTGCGCGATTAGATACACAACGCCACTAGCCTTCATTTATTATCGGCTTCGATTCCATATTCCACCAACATGTTGTACATCCTGTAATTGTATATACTGTTTTTTCTATGATAGTCTATCTACCATATAAAACATTCTTATTTATATTTTCATTTCTCTAAGTAATAGTCATTTTTTTATTTTGTGACGCTAAACATGGAAAGAGTAAGTAAAATAATTTTCTTTTTCGACTGGTGGTCCACATTATACTGTTGTAGGCCGCTCACATTTTGAATGAAGGCAATTGGTTTCCATCGGTTGTTGCACCAACAACTATAGATATCATCGAACGATAGCAATCCACAAAATGTGGTCACACGTTAAAATTTACTTATTTACCCGCTACCGAGGGGACTCGGCTTAGGTATTTTATTAAGTACTGTAAATTTTGCGCAGACCAGTGCCTGATAAGGGAATTTGTATGTAGAATCCATCGAACCTATTGGTTCGATCGCGATACTGAATCATACGGTTCCATGTGCCAATAATTTTAATAAGGAACTTTTATTTATATATTCGTTTCGGCTATCTTGCTGTGTTTTAAAAAAAAATCTCAAGTAAAGATTGAGAACCATTTCTTGCTATTTTGACGACTCGTCAGCTTCACCACCGCAATAATTCCAACAGCATTCCAACGTCATGTGTTTTCTTTTTCACAAGAACCACTACGCTCTGTACCACTCTGTATATGAACAATATATTAAATGATAGCCGGCCCACGCCCGCGAGCTAAACGGCTGGCGCACGAGCCGTTCGGGATTCGCACGCCTACGCACACACACTCGCTTCAAGAGAGAGCGAGATGGACATCGCATCCTAAAGGCGGAAGTGATGTCATAATAAGAGAGAGTGAGATGGAGGTCGCATCCAAAAGGCGGAAGTGCTGATAAGCTTACGGCAATTTACGTTGTTAGAGAGAGATGGACTGCTGTTGATAAGTACTTTCTTACTACTAGCTAGAATAGGTTCTGGTGACTCTGGTATACGGGGGCATAGTCTGTGAAATTCGCGAATACGTTTCGGTTATTTGACAAATACTGCTTTGGTATGCGCTATTAAAGCGTCTACCTCAGGATAACATTTTCTGATACTATCCGCCACAAGATTGAGAGCATGAATTTTACACGTAATGTGTAACAAATTAGCAGAATGCTTTTTAAGAGACCGGCCTACAGAAAGCATGTTTGCAGCACCATCACTCACTAACATCAAGAGTTGGTTTGTTGAAAGTTCAAACTTGTCCAATGTATTTAACACTAACTTTGAAATTACTTCGGCAGTACACTGTTGTATTCGTTTCGAGACTAATAGAATTGAAGGTGCCGATTGATGAGGTTTCAATTTGCGTGCCATTATATTAAGAACAGAATGTTTCTTCCGATCTGTTGTTTCGTCGACACATAACCACAATTTTTGATCTTTCAACTCCGATTTTATTTTTTGTTCAATATGTTCGCGCGGAGATGGCACAATTCTTCGTGACGATGTTCGACTTGGTAATTTGCACTCCGAATAGTTATTCCAAAAGCAAATAAATGGTTCCTTGTCTAGTAAATTAAACGGTATATTACATGCGATAAACGTAACGCATAAATTAAATACAAATTTTTCATTGTCTCGTGCGCAATTTCTTTTTGAGACATGCTTTTCACTATTTATGTATCCTAGACAATGTTGTCTGGACCAACACATTAACGGGATTTTACAGATTACACATTTAATTTTAGCACCTTCATGTATTAAGTCTGGAATTTCTGCAATAAATTTTCGAAGTTTGTCCGACCGCGGTCGTTTTGCTGACGAAATCATAATTTTTCTAGGACAGATAAACAATTGCGCAAATGACCGGCAGCGAAAGTGTCCGTACTGCTCCGCAGACGAAGTAATACTACCGTTCCTCTCGGTCCGAACTGATTCTACGCCGATGCGCGGTACCGCTCGTGGCCAGCGTTAGTTATCACATTAGAAATTGTAATCTACATAAAAGGGAAGCTCATAATTTGACTTGCTTTGAGATTTTGCCAACATATGAGTGTCAGGCAATTTAGTTACCACAATATATTAATAACATTTCTAATCCTACTATGTTATTGGCTGCTTTAAAGTCGTTTTTGTTTTCTGGCAAAGTTTATTACAGTGTTAAGGATTACTTTGACAACAGATGTTTATAGATTTTTATTTATTTAGTTATTTATTCTTGTTTGTTGACAGTTATACGTTCTTTTAGTTTGTCAGATACACTTATAAGCAGAAATAGCGGCAGTGCTGTGGTTTATTGAAGAAATAGACAAGCAATAGGTTGATTAACGTTCCGTGCCGTCCACATATTGTGGGATTGCACAAGACTAGCAGGAACATGAGATATGGAATCGGAGTACCCAAAAACCGAAACCTACACAAAAGAATCACTCGCAAGGTTGTTAGGTCTGGTAAAGGAGCCAGAACTAACGTAAATGATCTAGCAACTAAAGAACCGCAATCGATCTAGAAAAGCTCGCATTAGGGCAGGCCATTGACAAATTCACATTTGCACATTGCATTTACAAATAATATATGTATATAATTTAACTTTAATAAAACAAAAGCTTTCGATAAGCCGTCGTTTGTTCTGCTGTAAACGACTGTTAGTTATATCTGATACTAATGCATCAAATAAAGTGTTATTTGCAATGCGTTATTGTTTAGTACTATTTTTTTTAGCATTATTATTTATAAATCTATTTCGCAGTAAAGTCATTCCACGGTGACGGGTAAAACATTTGCAAGTGTAAATTATCCTAAAAATACAAAAAACTGCTCTAAATTACTAATTGTTAGATAATTATTTGGTGATTTTAGTCCTTCAATTTGCAGTTCTACTTAAAATTCATGATGTACTAGAAATTTAGAAAGTTATATTATTTATTGAACCAATGACGAGCACAATTATAAATAATGCGCTGTCTGAGCAGATATATTCAGTTTCAGCTCATTTTTTCAAGTCTTTTTAATTATGAAATGAATACAAACTTTAAAGAATTAAGGAGTTACTAGTTAAACAAAAAAAGTAAAATATTATACATATTTATATAAATAAAACTTTGTTTTTCTTCCACGGTTGGACTGATTCAGAATCGTTCAAACCAGTCATTTCTGTAAGTAATACAAACTTTAAAATCATGTACAACTACACCATGTTTTGCATTGGTGAACCATTTTGAATGGTTCAGAATCGGTTGAAGTTTGAAGAAAAACAAACTTTAAAATTTGACGGGTGCGACATGTTATTGTGACGGGTGTAACAAACTAGAAAATGGGATTTTAGAACAATGAATTAAACTAGTACATACCTACTAAATATGAAAGTAAGATCTATTTGACATCTAAAAAGATTCAAGAGACTGTTACAGCATAATATACGAGGGGCGTTCAATAATTAACGAGACAAACTGCATTAACGGGAAAACTACTAAATATTATTACATGAAACTTTCTGTGGGTCAAGCTGGCAACCTTGGGAACAAAATAAGTCAGCTGTTTGAAAGAACTAAAAGCAAACATAACCTCTTTTGTTCATTTCGAAATGTCGGCTGTTCTCGAAACGTGTACGTGGTGGAAGAGCAACGTTCAGTGATAAGATTTTTGTTATCCGAAGGTGTGAAACCGGCCGAAATTTACTCGAGAATGTTGAAACAGTATGGTGAAAAGTATTTAAGCGGCGGAAACGTGTGAACAGATTAAATCGGACAGAACAAGTGTAACCGATATTCATCGCTCCGGACGACCGATGCGTTACAAAATCGCATAAATGACCTTGTTCTCCATGACAGGCGTGTAAAAATCGTGAAAATAGCTGATTTGTGTAATGTTCGTGTTAGAACTGTGTATTCAGTCATTCATAACAAGGTGAATTATCGCAAAACGTGTTCGAGATGGGTTCCAAGACAGTTGACTCAAGTGCATAAAGGCACCCGTGTTCGCATTTGTTCTGAACTCAAACGACGGTTTCTAACGGAAGGTAATGACTTTCTAGATCGTGCTATAATCGGATAACAAAAATCTTGTCACTGAAATTAACAAAAGAGATTATGTTTGTTTTTATTTCTTTCCAACAGTTGCCTTAGTTTGTCCTCAGGGTTGCCAACTTAACCCACAGAAGGTTTCGCCCAATAATATTCAGTAGTTTACCCGTTAATGCAGTTTGTCTCGTTAATTACTGAACGTCCCGGGAACTTTATTATTTAAGTACCAATATTAAAAAAAAAACGGTTTCTTTAAATTTGAGAAGTTTTATGAACTTCTTTCCACCAAATTTGTACGTTATATTCGTATCAGTTAACAGTAGAAATTTTACAAGATTAACTGTAACAAAATAAGTGAAAACATTTTACAGTCGAATTTTCTCTTTGAATGAGTTAACGTAGTTTATTTAGGTAGGGTCAACGAGGCGAATATGATACAATTTAAAAAATGGGGCTAATGTTATACACTGGAAGAAATGTTATTTGTATATTACCAAAAACTACGAAAAAATCATATTTGCTAGTAAATATATTGTGTTATTGTTGATCATAAAAGAATCACTCAAAAAATACATTGAATGCAATAAAAAAATGGGAAACCGAATTATTCTTTTACTGTACCCAAAAACTTTTCCGCGACAGATCTAAATTTTTATTGTAACTCCGTTATTTATTAAACTAGGCAATTTTTGAAAACTGTTCCATACTCGGGAAAAAATTCTCCATCTTCTTGCGTTTGGAGATCTCCAAAATATAACTCTAGTGTGAGCCCAACAGTCTGAAAATACAATAGAAGTACACCCCAAAGCGAAAGGACCTACTAATTTGATACAAGCGGCAAAGAAGAAGAGACAAAAGAAAGCTAAGCAAATATTTGTTTCGCCCCACAGTGATTCAGAAATCCAGAGTGAAATTGACCTTCGAAACGAGGACAGCGATAACCACCACAAGAAGGATTTCCTAAGAGATATTGAGAGAGAAGAACAGTCAGATCTGGGATTTGAAGCGCTATTTGGAAATGTTGATAGAAGTAACAATAATCGAAGATTTTATAAACCTACGATTAAGGACTGGGTTGTAGTTCAATTTCCAACCAAGAAAACCTGTTGTATTACGTTGGCCAAATTGAAGCTTCTGAAGCAAGAGTTAAATTCACAAGAATTAAAGAGAAACGTGGAAGCAGCACAGTTCCTTATTGATAGGGGCCAGAAGATATTTCATTCATTGAAGAACGAGATGTGTTGGAAAAGCTTGCTGAACCTGAGCTTGCACGAAGGAGGGAATTGATATTCCGCTCGTCTTTTAAGAATTACAATCTTCAGTAATCATGTTATAAATGGATCTTACGTCTAAGGAAGCCTAAAAATATCTTTTTTTTAAATTTTTTCAATAAATCTCATTTAAAATAAGCCTTACACCTAGCTTTTTATTTTAGGGCGTTGCTTTGCAACATGCGCGAGTTACTTAAATACTCACTTGTATCACTGTGATAGTTAAAAAGGTAAAAATTTGGAAAAATTGCAGATGATACAATGGGGTAATCCTTCAAGCCTTTAGCCTCTACTTATTTCTACAGTTAATAGCCACCAAAATAAGACACAGTATCAGTTTAACTTCGTACACGTATCATATTAGTCCCATCGAGCGGGGCTAATTTGATACAGGGTTGTAAATTTTTTTCAAAATGCTGCTACTAGATAATTTCTTCTGGCATCCATAAATAAATTCAGCATCAAGAAGCGTATATCGCAGTATTTTTCATAGTAGGATTGGTCCAGTATTTTATGTGTTAAGGTGGAAATTTGACATTTTTACATCATATTAGCCCCGAGTGACTCTATCTAAAAAATCAACGCATAAGCTTCCTAAATGTTTTTATATTTTCACCGGTTCGTTCCTTAATATATAATAATCGTGGAATGGTCAAATAGGCACATTTGTGAATGGTACAAGCCATTTAAGTTGTTGAATTGAATTTTCACTAGTCTGATAGTGCAATGGTTCATGAAAGCTCACGAAATCGAA
The DNA here is from genome assembly GCA_029619315.2 of Dynastes maya. Taxonomy (NCBI): domain Eukaryota; kingdom Metazoa; phylum Arthropoda; class Insecta; order Coleoptera; family Scarabaeidae; genus Dynastes; species Dynastes maya. Next base: position 55,807,359 of record JAROYE020000003.1, on the reverse strand, counting down.
TTTGACATTTCTGCATTCGCGTTTTCGTCTCAAAATTCTCCAAGAAATCACCCTACGCAAAGCTTTAACGTAAATTTATAGACATTTTAAAAATCCTTTTAATTATAAATTGTTATCGCGTTCAATATTCGCGTTAATACCTGATAGTTGTTAAAGTAGAACGTACGGTAATAATATTATGACACATGACTAAGTATTACGTATCGTAATATCATTCCATTCCAATAATTGTCATTTTTGATTGAGAAATTTTGTGTTCGATTTGTTTTGTGGGTTGTTTCTATTGCAATTAGTAAACATCTTTTTAGACCAGCAAAGATAACGTGGCTCCATGATCGGACATTGTAAAAAGTCATGTGAAATTCTACGAGGAAGTATCTTGGATTAATTCTCTTTCCTGTGTGTATTAATCATATTAAGTAAAGATTTTGTGAGAGTAATTTACAAGATTATTTGGTATCGTAGTGTCAGAGTTAAAGAAAGTTAAAGTTCAAATTAATGCCAGCAGTGCGAACCAAAGCCATGGAATGAGCGCCGGCAAGCGTAATGTAGTATTGCGGATAAGTTGATTAAAAAGGAATGTTGAATTTCTGTAAATTTGAGTGAATGTTCGGTGGTTCTGGCAAAAACGACTACGAACTCGAAATTAATAAACACTACATTTGTACAACCGAAAATATTTGAGAGAAAGTTGCTCGAAATGTTAAATATTGTATCATACTATGGGGTCAAAGAAAAAACATTTATAATAAACATTGTTAGAACTATTTACTTTTGGAACCAGGTTTCCTTTAAACAAACTGTTTACTTACAATAGTGTCAGGAATTTATACTCAATTATTTCTCTGAATACATGCAATATCTACTGTATCCACATCCATTCCATCAGAAAAGTGTTCATTACGTCATTAGCAGTTCTTAATAAATTACAAAGTAATTTAAAATGTAATTACAGTAAATAAACACCACAAAATTTAGAAAATGCGGCGGTAGGACTCACGTAAATAACATTTTTCAAAGTTGTAATTTTCTAAATAATTAATAAATTATTGTTATTACTATTATTATAAAGCCATTTGCACCGGTAAGATCTGCGTATATGAGAGAGATTGCACTGCATTCACAACATATTTCCAATCAATTTTCCTTAGAAAGTGGAATCATGATTGAAGTTATGCACTCGCCTACAAATTATGACATAAAAGTAGGAAATGACCTCAAACAACAGCAAAAATGTCTATTCTACAAGAAGTACTTACACATATATATTTTTGTAATTTTTCTTAATTTGGCAAAAGTTTGGTCTACCGGTATTGAAAGATTTCGTTATCAAAGTAATCCTAAAATAATTTGCTAAACCACTTACCCAGACATTCACCACAACTTTAAAAGGGTTACTATTTTCCACAAGAATTTGAACGCTACTGACAGTAGTATCTTTCACTATACTTTTATAAATGAATAACTGCTGCTCTGATTGGAGGAGAATTTTATTATTAGGCTTTATGTCTTTTACTCCCACAATGGTTATTTTCGTTAATATTTTATTCTTCTCCATGTTTTTCCAGTTGGACAAACGAATCTTGAAAAATTTTGGCATTGAACAATATTAAAGCAAAAATATGCTATTCATTTGGAAGACATAATAAGTTAGAATGGGGAGTAATAGTAGGCCATATTATAGCAAAGAGAGGTCCTGGGGTTACCGTTTCTACATTTGTTAATTAAGTAAAATCTTTTTTTACTGGATAAACCTTTCGAACATATTTACATTATTTTACTTTATTTGCTCTAATTTTATTGGAATACTATTAAAGTTTTACACGCAACTGCGTATGTTTAGAGAAATATATGCCTTACAGTACATGGGTTCTTGAGTAGAAACTAATGTTATCAGCGATATAATGGAGCTTCTAATAAAAGTGATTGATGTATACAATCAATATATTAAATGATTAACGTTAGTCAGGAATGTATTTAGCTCTTATTGAACCTAAACATAAAAATTATGCCGAACATCCGCAAACAAAAATGAAAAAGTTATTACATCCCATCTACATATTATCTTTTGAAATATTGTATTGGAGGAAATAAGCAAATCTATTTTCAGTGCATTATAGAATATTACACGGTGGCAATGCCCTTTTGTATTAACTCTCTGATTTCAAATATTTTGTGATATGTCAATAATTTCCTTAGTTGTGGACGTCCAGAAATAGCTGCAGGTAAGCTGAAATTACATTAGAGAGTGGTGACATTTTATCTTTAACTGATTAGTACAAAAATGTTCTTTTTGATTATTGCATTGGTGGTAATATCTGGAAAAGAAGATCAACGGTCTTGCTTATGAGTAATTTTTGATGCGCAGATAACGTTTAGACATTATACCGAACAAGTGTCTGCGGAAGCATGTAAGGCTCTTGCATTTGTGATGCGAGTTTCAAAACACTTTGTTGATTACCAGCTGCTGAAAACCATTTACTTCGCATACGTGTTAAGCGAACTAGAATACGCGGATTTTGTTTAGTGTCTTATTCACGAGACTACCTTTTCGGACAATAAATAATATTGTATTATTTAGGGGAGAGGTTCTCGGAGTGGGTTGTGTTTGTTGGTGCTTCATAATAAAACTCGGAATTCGGGATATTATAAGCGAATAATAACACATAGTAGTGATAACACTGATAACATAAAGAATTGGATATGGAGAAACTGACATAGTTGAAGAATTGAAGATAGAAGCGGCTGAGTAAGTAATAGTGAAAATGAAAGTATTTCTGCACGTGGTAACAGTAGAGGTTAAGTTATATAGCCGATAGGAGTGGTCGCCTAAGAGCTGTCGAGACGGGCGGGCTTCTTACGTGGATACTGCGATAGGCAACACACTCTACTTGGCACGATAACGATAAGGCTACACCACAGTGAGAGAAATTGTACGCGAAGTAGTTAACAATAAGAACAATGTCGGACTTGGAAAGAAAAGATGACAGTGAAGAATACAACACAGATGAGGGAAAAAAGCATATATATAAAGAAACACCACAGACAGATATATTCAAAAAAAGTAGGAAAACTGTACGCACACCGGAAACAAAAGAATCGGCAGGAAACGACATGAAAAAAATAACGGAGGGAGCGGGATGAGGCCAGGAAAGAAAATTTACAACTTAAAAAAGATATTAGGGTATTCGAGAATAAGTTCCCAAATATAGATAGGAATAAAAGAAGAAATAACGTGGTGATTCAAGGAATGGAAACTTCCGGTAATGATGAGGATATATTGAAAGATACAATGACAGCATTTATGAAAGACTGTTTGGACATAGAGGCTAAGGTTGTTAAAGCCAAGAAAATAGGAAATAAGCCTTGCCTAATAGAATTGATCAACTCTAGAGGAAAAGATAAGGTTATGAAAAATAGAAGTAAATTAAAAAATAGGAAAGAAGAACAAACATCCATTAATGACATGTCTAGAGAAGAGAGAGAAATACAGAAATTAATAAGAGAAAAGGCCAAGGAAGAAAAGAAAAAAGGAAGAAACGTAAAAATAGGATCTCAGAAATTAATTATAAACAATAGCGAATGGAAATGGAATTTTTCGGAAGAGTGCCTGCAGGAAATCGAAAAGAATACTAAAGGACGTAATGACCAAAAAAGAACTGATGTATAATGGAGAGTGGACGAAAACTATGGTAATGAGCAGGCAACGAGAAGGTTTACGAAAAGGAAAACAATTAACAGAGGACCAAAGAACTAAGATAATAGATGATGAAATTATATATGGAAATGATAGCAGTGGAGGAGATAAAGGTATGAAGAATAAATGCATTAGAATAGGAACATGGAATATGCGAAGTATGAATGGTAAAGAAATAGAGATGATTCAGGAATTCAGGGAAGCAAAACTGGAAATATTAGCAATAACGGAAACTAAAAAGAAAGGAATTGGGGAGATGGAAATCGAGGAACACGGAATATTGTATAGTGGAGTAGGGTCGGATAGAAGAGCGGAGGCAGGAGTAGGATGTGTATTGAGCCCTGAGTATATGAGAAAGGTGGTTACTTGGAAAGGGGTAAATAAAAGAATTATGGCAGTAAAGTTAGTACTTAATAAGCAGGACATGGAAATAGTAATAGTGTACGGACCAGGGGAAAATGCCACGACGACAGATAAAGGCGATATACAAGCTGCAAGAAGAAGAAATAAGAAACAAATATGCCGAACTTGTGGCAATAAAAGTGAAACAAGTTGGAGAAGAAATTCTGCAAATGAACCTCGAAGAAGAATTGCAAAGATTTAAAGAAAGTATAACTGTATCTACGGCTGCGGCTTGTGGAACTACGATGATTAAAAGAACTAAGAAGAAAAGCAGTTGGTAGCGTAACGATTTGAAACAAATTATACAAAAGAAGAAAAGAACGTGGAAAAAATATTTGGAATGCAAAGCAACGCAAAACTATGAAATGAACAAGAAGGGAAGATTACTAACGAAGGAAAAAGTTAAAGCGGCTAAAGCGAAGGAATGGGAAGAGTTTGGGCGTAAAATGGAGAAAGATAGTAAAAGCAACCAAAAGCTTTTCTATAGAGCTCTAAAGAAAATAAAAACCCGGGAAAAGGGTGTACAATGAAACGAATAAAAAATAAAGATGGGAAAATACTACTGAACGTCATTGAGATAATGTCAAGGTGGAAGGAACATTACCAAGAACTATTAGAAAAGGTACGGGGAGAGGAGGACGAGGAAATACTGAATGTATGTATGTATGAAAGATAAGAAAAAACAAAAAAAAGAGATACGGTGTAAAAAAACTGAAAGATGCGAGGACAGCAACACAATTCGAACAAGAAATTATGAAAGAGCTGGACGATAAACCACAGAAAGAACAGATAGAGGAAGCGTGGGCACAGATTTGAAAAAATTATGAAAGAAATTACAGAAGGAGCACTGGGAGCTAACAAGGAAAGAGGAGCAAACAAATGGTTTGATGAGGAATGTAAATATTCTTTAGAGAACAGAAGAACAGTAAGACTAAAAGTATTGAACGAAAACGCAGAAGAAAATAAAAGTATATATGTATGGACACAGATTCATATAGGAATTATATGAATTAGAGGAAGCGTATAAGAACAAAGAGGTTAGGAACTAGCACCAAGGAATAAAAAGAACCATAGGGCAAGGTCGGAGAAGCTCCTTCTATGTGAAAAACAAAGGTGGGTTCTTAGTAGGTGACAAGGTGGAAAATTAAACATATTCACGAAGTATTTTAACGACCTGCTAAAAGAATAAGAAAGAGACAGCGATAATGAATACAGCAGCGAGGTGGAGGATCTATAAGAGGTCATAGGTCTAGCGTACAAACAAAAGAGGAAGTTCAGGAATGCATATGACGGTCAAAAAATAATCTGGGGTCCTGGAGAAAACGGCATTACAGCAGAAATTCTAAAACAAAGAGGAGAAGCAAATCTAATGAGATTATGGAAACTAATAATGATGATCTGAAAAGAAAAAAAGGTGCCAGAAAATTGGAATAAAGCACTCATAATTCCCATACACAAGGAAGATGAGAATAACTACAGAAGGCTAGCACTCTTGGATGTGGCACACAAATTTCTGGCAATGCTAACAAAGAAACGTCCAGTAAAGTATCTCAACGAACAGGTAGGAGAATACCGCGTAGGATTCAGGTCAGGAAAATCAACTATTGACCAAACTTTTTGAAAGAAGTTATTACAACAAAATGAACAGAATTTGAGCCTACGCCTAGTGTTCATTGACTATCGGCAAGCATATAATTCTATCAAAAGGAAAGAATTAATGGAAGCAATGAAGGAATTAATCATACCAAAAGAGGTAAGACAATTGGTGGAGATGACTATTGGGCAAACAGCAAATGAGGTAACGATCGGTGGAATGGTGTCAGGAGAATTTGTAGTGAAGAGGGGCTACAACAAAGCGACCCAATGTCCTCAACTCTCTTCAACCTCGTTTAAGAGGTGATCCTGAGAGAAAGTGGTATAAGAACTAAGGACCTAATCTATGGTAGCGGAAATCAAACATGGCATATGCTGACAATATAATACTCATGGCGAGGTCCAAATGGGAATTAAAGAACACCTTCAAATCACTCGAAACCAAAGCCAGGAAATATGGAATAATGATGAATGAGAAGAAAACATACAGTACAGGATAGAAAGGGCAGAGCAAAGGGATAATCTCGGGGTAACATTAACATGCAAGAGCAAGGAAGAAAAAGAAGTAGACAAAAGATTGGTAATAAAAATTTTGAGATCGAAATCGATTGCAAGAAGGCCAAGGCTGCGTTCACATAGGGTAACACAAAGTTAGTGTAATAATTTGACAACTGAGACCAACGATTTAGTTTTTCATGACATGACCTAAATTTATCTCTTGATATCAACAATTGCTTTTGTAATGCACGGAATTGTACAGAAAAATATATGTTTATTAGCATTTTCTGCAGTAATCGTGACATACAAGTTCAAAAACAAACGTAGAATATAATGTTAAAGTTTGACGTGCGTATAGTTTTGTGTTACATTAATTTCGCGCTTCCCTATGTGAACGTTACTTAAAGATAAGAGCCATTAAGACCAATGGTGACCTATGCTTGTGAAACACGAACAATGAACAGAAAGTACAAAAGCAAACTTGAAATCTAGGAAAGAAATAACTTAAGGAAAATATATGGAGGAATTAAAATAAATGGAGTAAATAGAAGAGAAACAAACAGAAATCTTGAAAAGTTATATAGATAGATTTCCATAGGAAAGGGAATTGTGAATATTTAATGCAATAGTTAATATGAGCAAGAAAATAAATTATATAAGGGCAATAAATCTTAATCATGGAAATAATTAATACCGTCAACACCGGCTGATGTAGAAGAACTGCTAGCAATTATATCTCTTACTATAAAACAATCCACAAAACTAAAAGAAAAACTAGACTCTTGATTGACTAAGTCACCTGGCAAATCTAAATTCATACCAAAGACCGGAACAAGGCTAATAAAATCTTTATGAATTGCGTTGACGTCAGACAAGGCATCAAGTAATTCACATGAGCGACTAAAGGAAATATTTACAGATTTTAGATGGTTCCATAGCACCTTTCGAGATCTTGTTTGAGGTGTCGAAGTGGTCAAAATACGCTATTTTTCTGAATGTTGGGGTAATTGAGTACAACGATATTTAGATTTCGCTGACTCCCGCAATTTCATAAGCAATTTTTGACTCTCAATAACCCAGGAAGCAAGGCGTTTAGATATACAGGGTGCGGCAGAAACAGTGACCCATTCTACACATTAAAATTAAGAACGAAGAATTACAATTACACATTATTACAGTACACTGTTTGAAAGAACACCTCCTACCATTCCTTACGTTTATAATTTTTTGAAAATTTTGTCCTTCAGGTGACTACCATTCTTGGCGGTACAATCTGCGGCACGAGCACGCACACTCGACATAACCTTACGAAGAGTGTTGTCTGTTATGGCCTCAATTTCAGTGAGAATGTTGTTTTTCAATTCTTGAATAGTTCTTGGATTCTTTGCATGCACTTTGGATTTAAGGAATCCCCACAAAATAAATCACAAGCCGATAAATCGGGTGAACGGGATGGCCAGTTGAAATCTCCAAACCGGGAAACAAAGTGCTCTGGAAACATTTTGCGTAGGGCTGTCATTGTAGGGATGAAAATTCATATCCAGATGCAACATTCGTCGCACACTACTGTCCGAGATGTTAAGGGCTTGTGAATGCCTAACCTACCTCGTAACTGCTTTCCACGACGGAACTTGTCCGTTCCGACCAAAGTTGAAATGTTGCCGAAGCAAACGCTGCATTCGCACGACACTGTCACCACATTTGAAGAAACTTTCAATTGCAAAAGCACAATGTTCACTTGACCAGTGGTCCATAATGACTGACAATGCTTTGAACTGCACTACGCACTGGTACCAACATGAGCTCTCTAGGAAGCCGCGTTCAACAATGGCGTGCGATTTAAAATGGGTCACGGTTTCTGCCGCGCCCTGTACATTTAGTATGAGCAAGGGAACAATGATCAAATAACTCCAATAACGAATTGGTGAAAAACGATACCTTATCATTAATGTCATACACTCTATGAATAGTATAACGGCAGGCGCTGTAGATCAAAGTCGAATATGCATATTTAGGTTGGGCTTTTTAAAGATCCAATTAGTAGAACACATAGCAGCGTCGTGGTCGGAAAAATTATATGATAACGCGTTACTTAAATCCTTAAATCATTAATATTGAAAAGTAGGAGTATCCTACTAATTCTTTACATATACTGTTAGCTTTATTGGTACAGGTCAAATTATCTACCTCTTTCTTTTTTATACAGCATATAGCTTCGTATTGTTATATATACCCAGCTCTGAAGAGCCATTTTATAACATTATTCGTTGTTTGTGTACGGTTACTATGTTATGACTTGCCACAATTATAGTACACGTCAGATTTTCTTCCCTATTTTGAAGTACCCAATGTTATACATGCTAAAAGACACAAGAAGTCAAAAAAGTAGATGGTCATTTTGAAGATGCAAAGATGTTGACAATTGCAATTGTTCTTCTGCAGCGGCATGTATTATTAATATCTTATCGGCTCGCCATACATTAGCATCCCAAATCCAAAACCCGATTGCTATAATTTCTTACGCTTCACCATGCAATTACCTGAAAAATTTACTTACATTAAATAATTTAGATGATTGAGACAGGAAGAGCTTTTTTTACCGTTACCTTTTACGTCTCAGTATACTTTAAACCTTGTTCAGGCCAAGACGCACGGGTAGTCAGACAGTGATGTTTTGCAATATTTTGTGGTATTCTCGAGTGCTCAACAATTTACATCACATTTTATATTTACCTCTCTCACGAGTACTAGTAGAGGTTCTTTTGGTAATTTTCGACCAATCCTTACTGGAATTCAACCCCTCTGGTAAGCAGTATAATGGAATTTGGTCGAAACCATTGAAGACTTTAAGCACTATAGGAAAGTGGATGCTAAGTGAAACATACGCTAATTACATTTGGACTACCAACAACAACGACAAACCGTGGAAGATACTTATAAAACTTTGTTTGCTTGCATTTAAATACCGTTGTAAAATAGATGTGTCTAATATCCAATTGCAGCAAATGTCAGTAGGTATATGCTTGCACTACTTATTCTTAGTTAAGCCCAGGATAAAGACATTTGCCTTCGTGTATGTGCACTTAGTTCGTATTCAAAATATTTTATTAAATGCTATTAATTAGTTTCTGAACTTAAATTAATATGTGCTTATAAATACTTACTCTTAAGGCAAGATAGAATAAAAGGTATTGTAAACGTGAAGTAAATGTGATTTGTTTTCGATTGTAGCTTTCTTTAAAATTGTAAATCTTATTTAATTATGTAATCCTTTTAATGCAATTTCGGTTAAAATTAATACATAGAAAATCAAATATTTGATCCTGCTTACATCGGTCTTGAAATGTGGCTCGTTTTTATATTTTCTTGATACTTCACTACTCGCAATATGCATTGGAGTCGCGCTTATAAATGAATCCTTACGTACCCTAATATGTTTATATTAGAAGGTTTATGTGTCATAACTAACCTGGGCAAATATGCGGTAACAGGTAGAGGCGTGGCGAGCGCATAAAAGTTTACACATAAAATAGAAGGTAAGAAATAAATTATAAAACGTGCTGAAACACTTACAGTTTTAAAAGTCTTCCGTGAAATCACAAACTGGGTAACATCTGTTAAATATTTGAATCATTATATATGTTTCCACAGCTGTTTCAGTCAAGTGAGTACGACGTGCGGAATAAATGTTTTTTAATGCCGAAAACAACCGTTCGACATCTAGCGATGTTATATTTGCATATTTAAAATAATCTTTGAAACAACTTAATGCATCTTCACACGCACCTTCACAAATTTGTCTTAATATAAGAAAATCGGAGTCTTTCTCTAAAACACCTTCAAATTTTCGTATTACACACCAATTTGTTTCGCCTACTACAGCGCATAACTACGCGTGAATATCATTCACAATTTGAACAGAATCCGCTAGCGACATCGAAACATTTTGTAATTTTTCTATTCCCTCCGCTAGTCCGAAGTAATTGTTATGAATAGCTTGTAAGTCTCTTTTAACCCGACTATCTTGAAATATTTCCTGGTTTTTCTTGATTGCTGCAGCTTCTGTCGGATTGAATTTTAAAACTACCTTCTTTACTTGATCAAAATATTTGTTGTAGTAAAACGTAGCCTGCAACCATGTTCCCCAACGTGTAAAAATCGGCTGTGGTGGTTCAGGTAAATTAGGACACAGTTTGTGAAATAGCCGGGTACGTTTTGGAGGCTTTAGAAACACTGCCTTTGTACTAGCAATCAATGCATTTACTAGTGGAAAACATGTAGGAATCGTTTGTGCCGCAAGATTTAGAGTAAGGATTTTACACGTTACATGTAAAAAGTTACCACTGTGTGCTTTAAGAGATCGGCCCAAAGAACGCATGTTTGCGGCACCATCACTCATAAACATTAAAAGTTGCTTAGTTGAAACTTAAAATTTGTTCAATGAGTTCAACACCACTTTTAAAATCTCATCGGCAGTACAATTTATAACTTCGAAGCAAGTAAGAAGGAGGATGACGGTCGATTTGGTTCCATTGTACGTACCATTACATTAACCCCAGAATGTTTTTGACGATCTGTTGTTTCGTCCATACACAACCACAGTTTTTTATCTTTCAATTCCGTTTTCATTCTTTTTTCTATATGTTCACGACCAAATGGCACTACATTTCGTATCGATGTCCGACTAGGTAATTTACAGTCCGCATATTTATTCCAGGAGAAGACAAATGCTTCTTTGTCTAGTAAACGAAACGGTAGATTACATAAAATGAGAGTAACACATAAATCAAATGTAAATTTTTCTTGGTCTCTTATACCCCTTTTTGCAGAAGAATGTTGTTTGCTTTTGGTGTGACGTTGACAGTGGCTTCTGGACCAACACATTAAAGGGATTTTACAAACTAGACATTGATTTTTAGCGCCATCAAAAATTAAGTCCGGCATGTCCACTGTAAAGTTTTTAACTGTGTCTGCCATTGGTCGTTTTCGCGACGTACCTAACTGCGACATTTTTAAAGCAAGTATAAACGTACAAATACGAAATAAGTTACGACAGCCTACATATATACAGAACTACTCGCATACAGCATCAATTTAGTACTGACGCTGTGAACGCGTGAAATAAATAATCGCCGACTCCGCACCACATATCTACTACATTGACTGTTACCGCTGTTTGTCCAGACTAGTCATAACATTGAATTGGATGCCTTAATATGCAAGAACGGGATAAAATAAGCAACACTAGCAGTTATTAATAGCTTGCTAGATAAGCATATAAATGTAATATATCGAAACATTTTTATAACGTTAAGTACAACCAATGGAATGTTATAAGGTGTGACACCTTAAAATTATAACAACATAAGGTTCACTAATACCGGTCTAAAGGTCAAGGTCCCAGAACATAAATAAACTCATGTAATACATAAAATTCCATGCAACAATTGTAATGGAGTATACATATATCGGGCAACTACAACAACATGTAAACGAACGAATAAAAGGTCATAAATATCAAAACAACATAGCATCCTTAAAAAACATGAAATTAAGACAGGCCACAGCTTTAATTTCAAAAATACCTCAATTCTCAATAACGAAGTCAACTACAAAGTTAGATGCATCTTAGGAATGATCCAGATAAAAAAACATAAAGATTCTGTCAATGGTAGAATAGAAATTGAGGGATCGTCTAAAATTTGTTATTCCATTTTATAACGTTTCATTTCTTTTCAACATATGTGTATTTCCCCTTGAACTCTTTACCATGTAAACATTTTAAAAATATAAAAAAAAGATTTTACCCATACGATACATCGATTTATATACAAAAAAAAAACAGGCTGTGTGAGGTGCTGCTAGGAGTGGAGATTCTCACATTACTGTTACTTTATTCATTATACACACCGCAATGATAATTTTAACATTCTGTAAATTGAAAACATTTAAAAAAGTTTATTAAAAATGCAGTTTATATATAATATATTAGAATTAAACCACAGTACAATGTCTTGTAAGTGACAGTAAAACAACAAGATGTTTAGAGATGTTTAGAAATGTTTTTAATAATTTTGTAAGGAGAAGAAATATTTTCTGATGAAAGCAATAAATTTGTTGCGAGCATTTTTATTTTTAATAACCTTCTGTCACGAAAGCCGCTAGTACCAAGAAGTTTTTAATCCAAAACATTAATCCACATCGGCTAAGACACTTTCATCAAATCAATTAATGACGTATGTATACTATTGTAAAAAGTGAAGTTATAGATGCTATAAGTAGTGACGGGAGACGAATTCGTGTTTTTTCTTTCTTAAAGCAGTTCGTGTGCACATTTTGTTGCCTTAGGGTTTAGGCTACGCGCCCACTGGTGACTTTTGTCATACAACAGCTTCTGTAACTGTCACCCTCGAAAATTCGGGTGCGCCAACGTATAGGTGACTGTCATGGTGACTTTAAAAGTTTTCAATTTAGTTTTAAAATGCACTTCAACGCGACCGCAGTTGTGTGCGCTCTTTTAATTAAATATCGAAAAAAAAAAAGAAAAAATATTACTGGGTTCATCCAGTTTGGAGTGATTGATTAATATCGGGTAAATTTTACACCTTGCATGAGAAATTGAAGAATTAGCCTATTTTTTATTTACTTCCTTTTTATTTATTTCTTTTATTTTATTTAAATATTTTTTTAAAGAAGACTTGGGGAATTTAAAATGGAGCAATATACAATCGAACAAGTCATTGAGCTTTATTTTGAAAATCAACGGTCCATTTAATATGCGGCTTGGACCTTCACAACCAACAATACACCGACTGATTGCAAAATTTCGACAAGGAACAGTAGGGATCCTTCGTGGTGTCCGAAGATGACGCACGGCGCACACGGAAAATATTGAATATGTACGAGAGAGTATTTATTCACAATTTGATAATGAGCGATGAAGCTATTACCAATTAAATGGCTTGGTAAACAAACAAAACTGCAGGATATGGGCCACAGAGAATCCAAGAGCAGTTCATCAGCGACAATTACACCCACTGAAGTATACTGTTTGGTTCGGTGTATCGTCCGAAAGGACCATTGGCCCATACTTCTTTGGAAATAAATGCAGTTTCCGTCAATAGTGCTCAATATCGGGCGATGTTGGAAAATGTTTTAAGGCCAGCTGGGGAAAACCCCCATCCAACCTTGATAAAACACGTCCAGGTTTGCTGATTCACTGATTGGCGAACTAGTTACTAAGGTAGTTGTTCTTTTCTAACGGCCTTATATAAATAAATCGGCAAGTGATTACTACAGTCCACTATTTTTGAAACATTAAAAGGTGGAGTGAACAGCTACTTGCTTAGAAACACTTTAGGCTATGCAAAGCCTTTCAATTGCACTAGATGGAGATTTGGTCTCCTGTTTCTGCGTGATATACGAACGTACCGCAGGAGAGCCTCCGACATATTTTGAAAAGTTAAAAACATGCCAATATTATTATTGATTGCGCACTGCTTGGCTTAATACTTGTAGGATAAAGTCGGTAGAGACGGCACACCTTTTCTTCAAGTGCATAAAAGGCGCAGTGAAAAGAATAAAAAACAATTTGTAATTTTTACATTACTTTAATAACAGATACTTGAAACAAAATATTTAAATAAAACTACAAAAAGGCGTGCTACATTGGAAATAAAAATAAGAATAGATAATTCTGAAACGTGTCATCTTACCCTATATGTGCGGGTAAGATGGCATACCAAAAATATTTGTAATTAAAGTAATTAAAACAAACGTACACCGTCAATAAAGCTACTGTTGGCTTCTGCCACAACGCAAGCACATATTTGGAAAGTTTGTGCAGGTTTCGTGTAACCACTTCCGACAGATTACACATTCAATCCAATCCTCTCTACTTTTTGTCTCCTTGTAAATCTCACCACATCCCACGCACTCAGTTTCTATGTCGTCACTTGCCGTATCCGACTCAAGAATGAGCTCGTTTTCTTCTGTAGCGTCGCTTTCTGAAAAGGTGCTAAATTTACTTGTCTTTTGCCTTTTCTTAATTTTTTCTTGTTCTTCAGTGTGGTAGTATTTCTCGGTGTAATCTTCTTCACGAGTGTATTCTTTTTTTCCGACAGTGTTTCCCTTCTTTGAATGTTTTCCTCGGTCGTTAAGACTGCAACTAATTGTTTACCACGTTCTCTTGTTGTTTCAATCTTGGATGTGGAAGGAATCGGACTAATGGCGTCTAACATTTTCGCAGGTGTAACATCTTCCTTTTCCTCATTAACAGCAATGTTATCTATCAAAGATATAGTATCTGGCGTGCTCGTAGAAATTTGATCTTTTCTTGCTGCATTATCATTGGAAACATCTTCATGAGGTTCTGTTCGTGTCAGTTGAGTACTCGAGATCTCAGCGTCATTAAGATAGGCATAATCCGGAATAACTTGAGGATTATAGGGATAGATACCGGTTGCTTTGAATCCCGCAATTGCATTTTCAACAGTCGCAGATTTTAACCACGCTTCCCCTAAAAGTTTACCAAACTGCAATCTATTGATAGCTCGTGTTGGATGAGTCCTTATAAATGCATTGCATGCTGAGTAGTAGAATAATTTGAAGGACTTAAAGAATGATCTATCCAATGGCTGCAAAAATTGTGTTGTGTGGCTGGGCAAGCACAATAAGATTATTCCATTTTGTTCAGCTAGTTCCAGTACATCTACAGAGCTGACGTGAGATGTGTGACCAACCAGAACAAGAACTACTGATCCTTGAGGTTTCTGTGGCAAAAAGTGATTTTGCAACCAAGAAAAGAAGAGAGAAGTGTTCACGTATGCAGACTTCTCCGACATACAAACCATTGAACCCGGTGGCATTCCATCTTCATATTCACTTTTTTATTTTTTCCTTTAAAAATGCACAAAGGAGGCAGAAATAACCCCTCGGCATTACAGCACACTAAAACAGAGATGGCCTCACCCCTTTCTCCAGACGTTACTGCAGTTACATTTCTCGAACCTTTTTCAGCGACTACATATTCAGGTTTGTTATTTAGCTGCAGACCCGTTTCATCCATATTGAACAGATTTCCTGGTTTATCCAGAAGATTATTCTGTTCTAAAGTTTTCAGTAATAACTCGAAGTAGTCACTCACATCCTTTCTGTTCATCCCATTCACTCTAGAGAATGAAACACCTTCCAACTTTCTTATTGCCAAATCGGGATTCCTTTTCAAAAAAGAGTAAAACCAGTCTTTTCCAGCTATCATATTAGTTTTATTAAACTTGTGTTTTATTTTTAATCGTTCTGCTAGTTGGTATGCCATTCGTCGCACTATTGTTCGAGTTGGAGCAAACCCATGTTGTTGCATCTTTTTAATATGACCTGCAATTTTGCGTCCCACAGTATGACTTAGGGCGGGTGCTGGCCCTAGGGGACCTTTTTGAACATTTCCTGACTTCAATCTCCTCCGTAGTATCGTACCAGGAACCATAAACTGCCGGGCAGCTTCCCTAACACCCATGCCGTTACGAACTGCTTCCGTAGCATAAGTCATTTGGTCTTAGGTCCACATTCCACGACTGTAACATTCTTTCCTCTTATAGTTGCTTGGCATCTGGCGATAAGTAAAAAATCCTGAATGTGAATTAAGAAATATACTTAGAAATTTAACATGTCGGGAGAGACGGCGCAAGCCGACTCACCCGACAACGGAGGTAGAGATGGCTCACTCCCTCTTATTCTTTCTTTCATACGTTATTTTTAGGTTACAATGGTTAATTATTCAGTCTACGTGCTATACAAGACCTACAGATTATTTTGAAAGCATGCAAGAAGAAAATAGTTGGGTAGCAGTAACAAGCTGAAATATTTTTGATAACACACAATAGTTTTATCATCAATTTCCTTACCTTAATCAAAGTCAATAAACGAACTTGCACCGTAATCGTAATATTGAACAGCCACATGTGATCTAGAAACGACTAATGCGCTCCCTGTCGACATAATAACGCAATAAATCTAGTGAGCCGCCTTAGCCGCCGCGCCATCTCTCCCGACTTTACCCTATCTGTTCGATCACCCTTTTGGTATTCAATTGTTTGGTTTTTCCTAGCCAACCTAAAACTTTTAAAATACACTTTTTTTTTCAATTTTCGTCGTCACTCTAAGATGTATGCTGTGTTACTATAAAGAAGAAAAACAAATACATTTAATTATCCCAAAAACTATCAGAAAGAGAAAGAGACATAAGAATCAAACACATATTCAAATTTTACATTTTACAAAAACTGCCTTCAGGGGGTGCAACCAAAAAGGACGCATCGATTATGATAGGAGGAATTATTATAACAAAATATAACCTGAGATTGCTTTTTTTAAATATAATTCCCAATATAGATGGAATTTCGTAAGTGTAAAAGTAACTACTGATTCTTCTGTATATTTTAAGTTAATGTTCTCATAGGCAATATTACAAATATTGCAAAAAATTTAGACTGTAACTGTGCATAATAAGTTACTATTTTGGAGCGTCAGTGTTATTAGTACTTTGTTAACACGGCATTGCAATCTTAATTGCAAGTACTAATTAACTTCATTACGTATTAAAATGATGTTCTTTCAATTATTGATTTGCGTTATTTACCTAATATTTCCGTAGTAGAATACAACGCAATGAAATATATAATACTATGCATCGTAATCAAAGAATTAAATACTGAATCCTGGTAAATACCTAATATTACCTCTGCAATTGTCCCCCAACATTATGTATAAAACCGATGCACAATATAAGTGAGAAGCAGAAGTATGACATCAATACAACAAGAAACTTATGCGAGCGTAGAATTGCTATTCTAAAGTAGATTGCAACTGAACCCCTCACCTCAACCTTGTGAAAGTTGCTAAAATAAGATATATTTTCTAACAGTGCTGGGAAAGCTAACTAGAGAACGAAGTATGCTTGGCAAATTTGCCACAAATTCGAAGCTTTTTAATATATGGAAAAATATGATGTGTTTATCAAAGGGTGCGTATTTCTTGGAAAGCAAAGAACTGAAGTATTAAAAGTAATCTTTTACTTTTTGTTTACAGTTTAGTCGAGAAAGCAATATGTATAACTTTGTTCATTCAGAAATTATACTGTATACAAACTTTAACTGAATTATCTGATTTTTTGCATGAATTTCTTAAATTCAAAGGTATAAATCTTAGTAACCTAAACCTACAGAATATGCCCCCTTATAAAAGAACAACACGTTATTATTCTGGTGTTTCTATACATTAGCTTCCTTTTATAATTGCCAGGCGATTACATATATGCGTCAAAGAGTAAATAATACAAGCTACCGTCTTTAAGTTAGCCCATTTTACTCACTCGACTTCAGTAAAATGGCACACGTCAGCTGCGTTGCATCTTTATCGAAACCTAGATGGTTGCTGGAAAAAAGTGGTTTATGGCCTATGAAAGTTGTAACAAGAACGACGGTCGTTAAATATTTTTTTAATTTTGCTTTCGATGTTGTTGTTTTGGGCATAGTTCTTCACAATATCTTCAACGCTATCCAAACGAATAATATAGATTTATTGAACTGGATGACATGCGTTCTATTGCCGCTAGTTAACTATTATTCTAAAGCAGTAACGCTGTTTATGAATCGAAACTGTTTGGAATCAATTTTAAAGGATTTGAAGTGTGATGTTTTTAATTGTCACAGTAAGAAGTTGAATAGACACATACAGGTCATATACAGAACTTCTAATTTACTGATTCGATATTTCGCCGTCGTGTTAACGGCATTTATCTCAATATTCGGCGTGCTACCTTTTCTAACAAATATTAGACCGATAATTCCAGCTTCGTTTCCTACAGGAAAATTTGAAATTTTGTATAATGTTGCTCATCTTCTTGCTGTGGTTTTCATGGGCAGTATTTCAACAGCCTTCGACGTACTCTATATGTCCTTAATGGCTCTTTGCAGTGCACAGCTGGACATATTAGAAGAAAAGTTGTGTAACGTTCTTGAGGATGCGAAACTGCTTTATGAAGATATTGCTTACAAGAAAAATTTTGCTAATATTAACCATTTGGTGCGACGGATGTTAAGGGATTGCATTATTTTACATGAAACAATTAACAAGTAAGTAAAAATATAACAAACCGGAAATACACTAACTCTTATTGTAATGATTCCAAAGCATCTAATTTTAGGCAATGTTGATATAATTTTATTTGAAAAGATTTTTAGTGCGAAATATAGTAAGAATTACATTTGTGACACCGATTCTTAATAATTACCAAAGTATTTCAAAAAAAATGTTTATTCCTACGTTAGTAACTTTTTTACCAAAATTAGCTGTATAAGTAGGGTAATATTTCTAAATATAAATTGTAATTCTATATTTTCAAAATGTATTCTCTTATTGTTAATCAAAATAAAACTCTATAGTTTATTTGCAATTTTTGGCTTTAACACAACTAATGACTATAAATTAATATAAATGAGCAGAGTAGCTAGTAAGTTATCAAGGAAATAATTTTAACTTATCAGGATTTTGCCTGGTCATTATCTAGGTATACGTTTTATCGTAATAAATCCAATACAGAGTAGCTTAGAAAGCCTTCCTCTTAGTTTTTGTTATTTTTCGTTGTAATTCTCGCGGCAAAATTATATCCTTAATTAGTATGAGGTTTCCTAATAAATATTATTGCCGGTTTCATTTATGTGTTGTGCTATACTTGACAATTTAGCCTTCTCACAGCGTATAATGTGCTATTTTTTTGTGAACCTGGTGTCTGTTTTCCCTCTCGTTTATCCAATATATAACTGGGTTATCTTTTGTATTTCGTGAAGTAAAGCATACGCTCATATCTTGTTCCTAAAAACTTTACTTATGTCTTCGATATCCTGTGAAAATGAAGTTTCATAGATTTGTTATCGCGGGTTTCTGCCGGAATTAAGGTTATGAAATTTCTCATGCAATGCCTATATTGAACTTTTTTAAGGGTGCGATCAATATTTGTCGAAGAGTAACCACTATAGATGGTTAAATTTTTTTTATTTTTCTTTAATTCAATTAAAGTTCTTTATCAAATCTACTTTCTTTCAAAGTAAATTTCACTAATCTGTTTGAGAAATGAATCGGGGTCACTTTGTGTTGTCCACGGTGATCTGGGATCTGTCATTATCTACCTATTAGTATTAGTTTCTTTTCTATATACACATGTCTATTTCCATTTTTCTCGGTTATTCCTAATTAGGAAATTAACTATATGAACGTCTACTGCCTCAAATTTAGAGTTATATTACGAGAAACTCCTGGATAGTACTTTTCCTAGTGTCAAGAACGGTGAAAATATCGTTTACGTACCTAAACCAAACCCTAGTAAAATATTTGATTTACTTTTTCATCTTCAAATTTGTTCATGAACAAGTTGTGCGAAAGGAAGCAGCGGATTATCCATCGCTGTACCTTCCAATTGTTCATAATATTTGCGGTCTCTTTGAAAGCGATTTTGGTATATGCACGGAGAAGCTAACCTTTTGTATTTAGCAATTTTGACTTTCTCAATGATATTAAATTTTAAGATTGATTGATTGACTGATTGTTGCCATAAGCAAGATTAGTCTCTACTAGGCCTATTGTATTATCCCTGCTTTGGTTTCGTTTTACATAAACAGATTAGTTCCCTCGTTCAGATTGAAGAGCCCATGCAGTAAACCTTTCTCCAATGGTAGATCAATTGCGGTGTGCATAGTGAATCTGCGTTGACTTAGCGCTGCGCATTCGGAAATAATATGAGAGGCTGTTTCCTCTTCTTCATTACAAAGACTTCATAAGGGTTCATTTTTATAAGTCTCCATCTTGTGCAAGTGGCCTCTCAAACAGCCACATCCTGTTAATAGACATGTCGCTGCCCTAAGCTGAATCTTGTTTAGTGCAAGCAGATCAACAGTCAAATATTGCGACGGTCTTCTCATCATTTGTTTGATGTCCTTTTGTCCAGTTGCATGATTGCAATTTAATTGGTAATTTTCTTTTTTTTTATTCAGTTTGGGTTGGTAGGCTAAGGAAAAGTTAACAAACATCAAACGATGCTAACATTTATCCATCTTCCACTTCTACAGGGTGGGGCAGAATGGAAGGGCGTCTTTTAAATGAGAAAAACTTTTTTAACTTCAAAAATTTTTAATTACGAAAAATGAAAGTTTAGATGTTACCATTTAACAATGAAAAAGTGATATTATGTTCTGAAAATTATTTCAGGCAGATAACGCCCGTTTTTTGCAATGCACTGCTGTAGTCGTTCCTCAAAGTTCCGCATCACCCTTTCACACAAGTCGATGTTAATTGTTCTAACTTGTGCCGTGATGGCTTCTTTTAACTCTTGCAGATTTCTAGCTTTATCGATGTAGACCTTCACCTTTAGGAGTCCCCATAAAAAATAATCAGCAGATGTGAGGTCAGGGGAACGAGGTGGCCACGGCACATCACCGAAACGGGAGATTACGTGTTCAGGAAAACTGCGGCGCACAACTTCCATTGAGGCTCTCGCTGTATGTGCTGTGGCACCATCTTGTTGGAACCAAACATTTCTTGTGTTAATTCTTCGTTGTTGCAATCCTGGGATCAAAATATTAATATTAAAATAACATGAAAACATATCGCTCGGAGGTTACAGTTACAGTTGCTCCTCTTGCATCTTCGAAAAAATAAGGTCCGATCACTCCAAGACGGCTCATAGCGCACCAAACTGTGACTTTCTCTCTGTGAGGTGGGCGCTGATGCAGTTAACGGGGGTTTTCTACTGCCCAATATCGATAATTCTGTTTGTTAACAGAACCGCTCACATGAAAATGAGCCTCATCGCTCATCATTATTACTGGTTCATTTTCATCAGCAAAAATCATTTGCATTCTTTCAGTGAGCTGCTGGCGTTGTGCAAAATCTCCTTCATTCAGTTGCTGGACAACTATAAGCTTATAGGGGTGAAAGTGCAGATCTTGGTGTAAAATTCTGCGTAGTGTTCGACTACTCATTCGGAGTGTTGCAACCCGTTTCCGCACAGAGCGCTCTGGACTTTGATTTACTGCTTGTCTCACCCTTTCTACAGAGGCTGGTGTCCTGACACTTCGGGGGCGACCTCGAAGTTTCGGATTCATTGCCGATGCCGTCAATCTAAAATTTTGTACCCATCTGCTAATTGTGTCGCGTTTTGGAACTCAACCGTTACGACCAATATTGAAACGTTGACGAAAGCGCCGCTGCACGACAATAATAGACTCGCCCGATTTTAGATACTCCTCAACTGCGTACGCACGATGCTCTCTCGTCCAGATAACCATTATGACGAACGGTAAGCTCTCCTGAACCGAACGACGCCAACTGCGATCCTCTAGCCCCTCCCCTTCGCATGTACTACCCACTCTAAGAACTCTTCCATTTTGCCCCACCCTGTATATTGTATACTTTATTTTCAAAGCCTAGTGACTTTTTACTTCTAGACAGTCTATTTTGATGGGTAAATTTTTGTATTCATATCTGGCTCTCAATATAAAAGTGTAAATCAAGAGTCATTGACAATAATCAAACTTATAGTAAAAAAGAAAAAGACAATATCAATTAGTAGTTAAAAAATGTTTTCTCGTTTAGGTTCGTTAAGAAACTAGATATACTGCTCTCATTTCCGTTAATCATACAATATGGAATTGGATGTTTTATCATCTGTAACACCATAGTGCAACTAACTATACTGGTAACTATATAACTACGTAGTAGGCTTTCATATCATTGAATTGGATGAATTTCATTTATTTTAGAGCAATCCAGACTCAACTAACATTATTGGCTTATGCGGTTATTCAGGAGTGGTGTTTGCCCAAATAACGGTTTACCATTGGCTTGGAAATGAAATCCTTTTTAAGGTAAACACTTCAAAGTTTCACTTTCGTAACTAACACAAAGAAATGTTTCAGAGTGATAAGGTAATAGAATCGTGCTACCTTTCTGAATGGTATGAACTTGATTTAATTTCTCAAAGGTATATTTTGCTATTGATGGAAAGAAGTAAGAGGCCTTTGGTTATAACACTATATAAATTCGTTTTCATTTCGCTAGCTTCGTTAGGGGTGGTGAGCTTTAGAAACCTTATTCGCTATTAGTTACTTATATGTTATTTAATTTTAGATTGTGCGGTGGTCATACTCGGTGTTTGCTTTAATAAAAGCTAGATATAATTAATTTTTTTAACCCTTGGTACTGATTTATCATTAACGCTGGCCACGAGCGGTACCGCGCATCGGCGTAGAATCTGTTCGGACCGAGAGGAACGGTAGTATTACTTCGTCTGCGGAGCAGTACGGACATTTTCGCTGCCGGTCATTTGCGCAATTGTTTATCTGTCCTAGAAAAATTGATTTCGTCAGCAAAACGACCGCGGTCGGACAAACTTCGAAAATCTATTGCAGAAATTCCAGACTTAATATATGAAGGTGCTAAAATTGAATGTGTAATCTGTAAAATCCCGTTAATGTGTTGGTCCAGACAACATTGTCTACGACACGTAAATAGTGAAAAGCATGTCTCAAAAAGAAATTGCGCACGAGACAATGAAAAATGTATATTTAATTTATGCGTTACGTTTATCGCATGTAATATACCGTTTAATTTACTAGACAAGGAACCATTTATCTGCTTTTGGAATAACTATTCGGAGTGCAGATTACCAAGTCGAACATCGTTACGAAGAATTGTGCCATCTGCGCGCGAACATATTGAACAAAAAAGAAAATCGGAGTTGAAAGATCAAAAATTGTGGTTATGTGTCGACGAACCAACAGATCGGAAGAAACATTCTGTTCTTAATGTAATGGCACGCAAATTGGAACCTCATCAATCGGCACCTTCAATTCTATTAGTCTCCAAACAAATACAACAGTGTACTGCCGAAGTAATTTCAAAGTTAGTGTTAAATACATTGGACAAGTTTGAACTTTCAACAAACCAACTCTTGATGTCAGTGAGTGATGGTGCTGCAAACATGCTTTCTGTAGGCCGGTCTCTTAAAAACCATTCTGCTAATTTGTTACACATTACGTGTAAAATTCATGCTCTCAATCTTGTGGCGGATAGTATCAGAAAATGTTATCCTGAGGTAGACGCTTTAATAGCGCATACCAAAGCAGTATTTGTCAAATCACCGAAACGTATTCGCGAATTTCACAGACTGTGCCCCCGTATACCAGAGCCACCAGAACCTATCCTAGCTCGTTGGGGAACATGGTTGCAGGCCGCGTTTTATTATCATAAATATTTTGACAATATTAAGAACGTGGTTTTACAATTTGATACAAAGGAAGCTGCCGCTATCCAGAAAAGCCAGTCGAAATTTCAAGATAGTCAGGTTAAAATGGATTTAAAAATCATTCACGACAATTACTTCGGACTAGTAGATGCAATAGAAAAATTACAAAATCCTGCGGTGCCGTTAGAAGAATCTCTACAAATAGTGCAACATGTTCACGCACAGCTGTGCGCGATTGAAGACGCAAAAAATGTTTCTGTTCTAGAAAAATTTGAAAGTGTTTTTGAGAAAAATTCTGATTTTGGCACATTTGTGAAGGTGCGTCAACAGAATCGTTAAGTTATTTGAAAGATTATTTTACTTACGCAAATATTACGTCACTAGATGTAGAACGTTCGTTCTCCGCATATAAACGCGTTTTTTCCTCATGCCGTACTAGTTTTGCCGAAACAACAGTTGAAACATATCTAATGTTGCAGATATTTAACAGACATTATTCACTTTGTGATTTCACGGAGGACTCTTAAAATGGTAAGTGCTTGAGCACGTGTTATTTAATTTTTATTTAAAAGATGAGCGAAATTATTTGCGGCAGCAAACATCTCTATTAGCAGAATAACTCTAGTGGAACGCGAGGCCTGGTCGACTCTACGCTACTGCACGGTACCGCTCGTGGCCAGCTTTATTTATCATCACCGAAGTGGTATCTATGACGAAATGGTTTCTACTAAAACAACGTGGATTTTGTATTAGGCAAGCGCAATTACAATCTACTTAAGAAACTAAATGTACTGTCGTAGTTTATAATTTTGATCTAATTCTACTTATTGAAGTGCTTTGCATTATTGGTTGCGAAATACTGCTTTGGCCATATATCTTAGGCAACCCCATGTGGGTATATATTAGTATGTGTAAAAGTACAATGGCTTAAATAAAACTGTTTGCACATACGTATAATAATAATAATATAAGCTTTATTGATGCCGCATACATAAAAAACAAATGGTTGAGAAAAGTAAAGAAGGTAAACATCAAAGGGCGAAGTTCAGCTAACGCCGCTTTAACTTAACCAAGAAGAGAGAAGGAAAATAGCAATGCGTAAATCTAACTAGCATATAAAAAAATAAAGTGCAAGGAAAAAAAGCAAGCAAGGAGATTACACATTGCCCGCACTTGAGGTGAAAGGAAATAACTAGGACAACTGCAATAAGTACTTGCGTAAAGAAAATTTAAATAATTGAGGGAATAGAGGCTTTGGATTAGGAGCAATGGAATTATATATTTTACTAATCATGTAAGAAAAACTTTTAAACTTAAAAAGTGTTAGTCTGAAATACGCGGCGATAGTAAACCTCTAAACTTCAAATGAAGACGGTGAACCTCAGCACGAAAACCAATTCTATTACAAAGATAAGTTAGATAAGTTTTGTAATCATTTTCAAATAATTGTAATATGGACGGTTCCACGACTTCATTTAGCATCATTGTATACGGACACTGATGCACACCCCCAAATCTTCACACTATTACCGTCGTGTTTAACTGTAGGTACGATACAGTTGGGGTGAATTGCCTCTCCTTTCCTGCGCCGTACGCACTGCGTGCCAGGTTGCCTGAAAAGCTGTAATCAACAATAAAAAAAACATATATCTTGTTATTTATTTTCACTGATGTCGAAAAAGGTATATATTTTATGTCGTTGTCAAGTGAAATGAAACTGTGTTATTCTATATTGGATTCGTCGGACCATATAACTTTTGGTCAACCTTTAATAGACCAATGTGTATACTTTTTGGCTATTTCAACAAAGGCTTCCGACGAACTATACAGCCACATAAATGTGTTTCTTTAAGGCGTCTTGTTATAGTTCTCATTGAAATTGGAATTTTTTGATGCACCCAAACCTCACTAGAATAACCTTTTGCCGACTTTCTTCAAATGTCTATCATCTTTTGCTGTAGTAATGCGTTTGCGTTCACTTTTCTTTTTATGTACGAACCAATCTTGTAAAAACATTTTAGCACAACGTGAACGCTTTGATTTGATTTAAACAACACTAACTGAACTTCTTTCAATAACCGGCAACTTGCGTATTTTATTGGTTTGGGTGTGGCTGTTTTAATAAAACAGTCATACTCAAACCAATAAAGTTATTTCCTCACCGGACACTGGAGACACACTTTTCGTTTCCAATCCTATAAATAGGTAAACTACCCCAATAATATCTATTCAAGCATGGATGTGTTTACGTAAGTATGTAAACATAGTTTTAATCCGTATACTTGGAAATTTGTTTGTTTCCAAGGTCTCAGAATTTTCCAGGGGTGCCTAAGACATGAGACCAAGTCTGTACATATAAAGTAGTATTGTGGTTGTGAATTTGAACATTTCTAAATATCGTTTTTAAAATGTGAAAATGTAGTACGTGTACATTACAAAACGTTTAATAAAACGATAAATATTTGTAAAGGGTTAATATTTTCTATGAAAGACTTTCCTTTGTGAACTAAATACTGTTTGCGGAATATATAACTTTATATTTAACTTTGGTAGATCCAAATTCTTAGCGTTTGAATTACTATTTACTTTGTGGATAACCTCTGCATCTGTTATGATTAGAGTTGCTCGCTAGCGCCAACGGGCAGTGGCGGAGGTTCGATACAACCCTCAGTATAACTGCGAGTCTCAACCAGATCTGTTATGTATACATGTACGTTGCCGTAAATACCATTTCGTAGTTCTAGGTTTGTTTTAAAAATGATGCCTACGTCGCGAAAATGACCAATGTTGGACAAAGTTACAGAATTTATAGCAAAAATGCCTGACCTAAGTTATGATGGCGTTAAAATTCAATGTGTAGTTTGTAATACCCCTTAAATGTGTTGATTCAAAATGGATGGTCTACGTCACGTAAATAGTAAACAGCATTCTTCAAAAAAAAATTGCACACGACACTATGACAAATTTAAATTTAATTTATATGTTACCTTTATTGCATGTAATCTACCGTTTCATTTACTAGACAAGGAAGCATATGTCTTCCTTTGGAATAAATATTCGGACTGCAAATTACCAAGTCAGGCATCGTTACAAAGAATCGTGCCATCTGCTCGTTAACATGTTGAAAAAAGAATTAAATCGGAGTTGAAAGATAAAAACTGTGATTATGTGTGGACGAAACAACAGATCGTAAAAAACATTCTGTGGTTAATGTAATGGTACGTTCAATGGAACCACATCAATCGTCACCTTCAATTCTATTAGCTTCCAGACGAATACAACAATGTACTGCCGAAGTAATTTCAAAGTTAGTGATAAATATATTGGAAAAGTTTGAACTTTCAACAAACCAAACATGCTTTCTGTAGGCCAGTCTTTTAAAAAACATTGTGTTAACTTGATACATATTACGTGTAAAATTCATGCTTTCAGTCATGTGACAGATGGTATTAGAAAATGTGATCCTGAGGTAGACGCTTTAATAGCGCATACAAAAGCAGTGTTTGTCAAATCACCAGAACCTATTCTTACACGTTGGGGAACATGGTTACAGGCCGCGTTTTATTATCATAAATATTTTGAGAATATTAAGAACGTGGTTTTACAATTCGATCCAAAAGAAGCTGCGGCTATCAAGGAAAGCCAGTCGAAATTTCAAGACAATCAAGTTAAAACGGATTTAAAAACTATTCAGAACAATTATTTTGGACTAGTGGGGGCAATGGAAAAATTGCAAAATCCTTCGGTGTCGTTAGTGGAATCTCTGCAAATAGTGCAACATGTTCATGCACAGCTATGTGCGGTAGAAGCCGCAAATAATGTTTGTGTTCTAGAAATGCTTGAAAGTGTTTTAGAGAAAGATTCTGATTTTGGCACATTAAAACAAATTTGTGCAGGTGCGTCAACAGAACCGTTAAGTCGTTCCAAAGATTATTTTAATTACGCAAATATAACGTCACTAGATGTAGAACGTTCGTTTTCTGCATATAAACACACTTTTTCCTCACGCCGCACTCGGTTTGCCAAAACAACTGTGGAAACATATCTAATGTTGCAGATATTTAACAGACATTATTCACTTTGTGATTTCACGGGAAACTCTTAAGACGGTAAGTGTGAGCGCGTATTATATTTTATTTCTGACCATTTATTTTGTGAAAACTTTCATGCGCCCGCTACTGACTGTTGGCGCAAATTGAGCAACTCTAGTTATGATATAAAATGCGAACAAATGCAACGAATTATAACATGCGTCAAGAAAATTATGTAAACTACCAAATAACTCAAATAGGTAAGTTGTATTTGTGGTGTGCTAGAAGACATAGATTATGCAGGTGATATTTATCAATTTATTTCAATCATAACCGAAACATACATACATAATATGTGACATAATATGCAGCAATCTGACTGATTATGAACGAAATTACAGGGTTGGATTCAGTTGGAGCACACATAACTGCTACCACTCTTCCACCCTACCTCGTAAAAGCAGAAAAGTAAAAGAAAAAAAGCGATGTTTATTCTGAAGTACGTATATTTAAACTAAATCTAAATTATAGTTATAGCAACTGCTGCATCTATCCGTAGCACTGCATTATTTGAGAAAGAGGTTGTATACGTGGCTACGATGTAGAAAACGTTACACACTTCCTGCAAACGTAAGAAATATAAAATGTCGGATTATGTGGAAGTAAAGGATGCTATACATTCATTGAATAACTCCAAAACGATGGGTGCGCGCACAGTTAATCGATTCCTGTAAGTCATGTTATAAATACTTCCTTCAAAAATGGAGAATTTCCTGAAAAACTAAAATACGCAATAATTAAACCCATCAATAAGAAGGGTATCAAAACTGAATTTAGCAACTATAGGCTCATTGCACTTACATCAAATATATCTAAAATAGCAGAGAGGTTGATGTATAATCGAATGAAAAGATTTATCTGCAAACTTAAAATCTTACATAATAACCAATGTAGGTTCGTAAAGAAGAGGTCTACGCACGAGGTATATTTCAGCTATTGAAAGAAACAATAAGGGGATTTAAGACATTACAGTAAGCGTTTTAGTGGATTTGATAAAAGCTTTCGACAGTGTTCATCATGTAGTTCTGCTGTACAAATTTGAAAAAATAGGATTTAGGGGTGTTGTGCTGAATTAGATTGAATCTTTCTTAACGGAGAGAAAGCAGTGTATTATGGCAAATGGAAATTCTAGAGCAAAAAAAAAAAGTCCAGCTGGAGGACTATCTAGTATGGCGTACCGCAGGTAACTATACTTGGGCCTCTCCTTGCTCTGAACTCTCCTGACAAACAATATCACAAATGGTTTGTAAAGCCTTATTGCTCCGGTGCATCCAATTTAATAAATATTTGAGATAGGTAAGTTAAATACTAAATCTGTATCGCGGTGTTGTTTTCCACAAATTTTGAAGGAGTAGTGCAATCACAATATTTTAACATATAGTTTTGTTTTAATTATTGCCCATTTCTACCTTTTATCTTTTTGGTGTTCATTTTTAAATTGACTTCATATCAACTTTAACAGTAATTTGCCTCTCGGCTTATATCACTGCCGTTCGAAACAGCAACTAATATATTTTCTAGCGCCATCTAGTGCCAAGAGGTACACGCCTGCCGTCTAGAAAGCAGCGAGAAAAGCCGGTCACAGATGCCAAACCAACTTTCGAGCAGTTCTTGGACTGCTGGTGCTGAATGACGCAGCACATGAAGGCTCTGATACCTACACATGTAAGTAATTTCGACAGGCTTACCATGATGTATTAAAAATACATGAAAAAAGGGGTGCCTAAAAACAGTAACCAAAGGTGATGCTAATATATAGCCCAAGGTATTAATGGAACCACTCACAGCAAAAGCAATGTGAGAAGAGGATTTTGTCGCTGCTTTCTAGATGGCAAGCGTGTATCTCTTGGTACTATATGGCGCCAGAGGAAATATTGGCTGTTGTTTCGAAGGTTAGTGATATAAGCCGATAGACAAATAGCGATGTGAGGCAGGGAAGCACTCGAAAGAACGCTGACGACGCCAAGTAGAGAGAAGCACGATAAAACAACAAACAGCAACAACAGGTATGTTCTTCTGAACTGGCCGTGATTTATAATTGACAAATACTTGCGGTAAGAAAGGAGCGAAGAGACACCAAGACAATCTGCCCCTTTTAGTTCAATTCGCCTTTGAGAGAAGACATTTGGCTAAGTGGTTTATTTCTAAAGCAAATTCAAGTGTTGTAGTGTTAGAAGATTATTTCAAGTAGAAGGCTAATTCAAGTTTAGCTATTCAAATGATTGCGGGGTTTGTTACGTAACGCGCTACCATGGAGAGGACGCGTAAACGGACAATTTTGAGGTTAGCTCTTTACTTCATCAATTTATCTTTTATGAAACGTTATTATATGGTTTTAAACTGTCCCAAGAAAAGTAATACTATCAAATATACGAACTGAAAATTATCTTTTAATTAGATATACAATTACTAAATTTTCATAATATTACAACATATTGTATGTTCATAATGAAATGTCCCCAGAGTTTCTGCTCTGGGGCTACTTGAATGGTAGGGTATATGCCGACAAACCCATAACCAGACAAGAGCTTAAGGTCAATGTTCGATGGCAAACTCAGGCGTCAGCATATTGTGTTGTAAACAGAGAAAATAAGAAATTTTACTTTCAAAGTAGAAAAGGTATTCCTTGTTAAAATCATAACAATAATTATACGCCACCTGTTTAAGAATATGCATTTGGAATATATACTTAAATCTCATCGCGTGCATCTAACACAATTTAGTTTTTGAGGTTATTTTAAGCTGCATCTGCTAATATACAAGGTTTAACAACGTTTACGTTAGAATTAGCAATAATTATTGCAGTTTTCGTCCCAGCGTTCTTTGCATTTCAAACAACTTGTATCCAATCTTCCATTGGAGGTTCTTTATTTATTCCCACGCGCAAAAGTAGCTTAAATTTTGTTTTTTTTGTAATGCGGCTATTAGCTGAATCCCAATTTAAATTAATTTTCACTACGGCGAACAAGTACCAACTGAACTTAGGCAATCATCACTGCATATTCCTCTCCATCCTAAATTTATGAACTTTTTGAGGTTATGCTTATTCAAAATTATGCTTTTCGATGTTATTATTAAGTTCAGGTCTGTTATTTTTGCGTAGATAATTTCTAACGGCTAAGCTAAAGTTATAGTTTCAAAACACGAACTTCTTTTAGTACGTTTTAACTATTACACAAAAACTACAAACTGTACAAGTCACTTGTTTGAAGTTGCATATGGAGAGAGTCATCTAGGGTTAATTCTTATATTTAAGTACATTAGATATATGGCAGACACATTTGCGTACCCTTATCCTCTGCGTACTCTCGCCTGATCTTACCCTATGATATTTCAAAAGCCCACCAAATACGTACAATATGAGAACATTACGTAGGTTATTTACAAAATATGCATTAATTCCGCATATCGATAGATAAGTACGCAGTATTTCAAGAAAGCTTTGAAATATAATGTAAAAACTACAAAATTAGAAAATTTGCCATACCTGACTTTTCGGTTACACTAGGCACCTTCTTTCTCGAATTTCAAAATCAGTTATAAGTGCATCTCAGTAGCAGCTGCCATATATACACGTCTATGCGTTCATAGATACATATGTCGAGATAATTTTAAAGCAATTTTCAAATTACGGGTAATTTTTAAACAATTTGCGACCGACATTCCCTCCCCATGTGAAGTGTTTAATATTTTATGTTGCAGTTGTTTAATTATTGGAGACAGTAGAATTTTCCCACTTCCATACAGTACTATTGACGTACATGTTTCTATGAAAATGCCATCATTATTTTCTGATTCTTTCTTTTTCTATCTGCTAAATAATACAAAACATTACATCTGCGATATCCACATAGTGTTTCTATAGATATTTCTATGTATAAATATACTGACATCAATGCAGAACACAAAAATTCACGAAAAATAATGGTGTAAAATGAGCAGGAAATACACTTTTACAAATATTTCTGAACAGCAATAAAATACCTCTGTCTATTTGATTTTAGAAAACTTTAAAATCTCATAATTCTACTTTAATGGCGCATTTCCTTTCTTTTGTGCTTTCAGTTACGCGTATACAATACATAGACACACATACTTTTGAAATGGAAAACACAAATCAACATAATAGATGAAGGTTTCATAAAATTTATCAAAACTGAGGTTGTTTCGTATACTAACTGCCACGATTCATGCTCTAAGTATCGTAGAAATTGATTAAGACCATCGGAATTTATATTATGTTTCATTTCCATCCTGTACTGTATGTTTTCTTCTCATCTATCAACATTCCATATTTCCTGGCTTTGGCTTCGAATGATTTGAAGGTGTTCTTTAATTCTCCTTTGGACCTCTCCACGAGTATTATATTATCAGCATATGCCAGGTTTGATTTCTGCTACCATAGATTAGCTTCTTAGTTCCTATACCACCTTCTCTCAGGATCACCTCTTAAACGAGGTTGAAGAGAGTTGAGGACATTGGGTCGCTTTGTCGTAGCCCCTCTTCACTACAAATTCTCCCGACACCATTCCACCCATCGTTACCTTATTTGCTGTTTGTCCAATAGTCATCTTAATTTTTTCCTTTCGTTAGAATTATATGCTTGCCGATAGTCAATGAACACTAGGTGTATGGCCAAATTCTGTTCATATGTATTTTGTTGTAATAACTTCTTTCAAAAGGTTTGGTCAATAGTTGATTTTCCTGATCTGAATCCTGAGTGGTATTCTTCTACCTGTTCGTTGAGATACTTTACTGGACGTTTCTTTGTTAGCATTGCCAGAATTTTGTGTAGTTGTGTCTTCTGTAGTTATTCTCATCTTCCTTGGCCCCTTTCTTGCGTATGGGCATTATGAGTGCTTTATTCCAATTTTCTGGCACATTTTTTTTTCTTTTCAGATCATCATTATTAGTTTCCATAATCTCGTTAGATTTGCTTCTCCTCCTTGTTTTAGAATTTCTGCTGTAATACCGTTTTCTCCAGGACTCCAGGTTATTTTTTAACCGTCGTATGCAGTCCTAAACTTCCTCCTTTGTTTGTACGCTCTGGCCTATAACCTCTTATAGATCCTCCTCTTCGCTGCTGTATTCATTATCACTGTCCCTTTCTTCTTCTTTTAGCAGTTCGTTAAAATATTGTGCGAATATGTTTAATTCTCCATCTTGTCACCTACTAAGAACTCACCTTTGTTTTCCACATACAAGGGGCTTCTCCGACCTTGCCCTATGGTTCTTTTTATAGTACTTGGAATTTGTTCCGACTGAAAGTTAATAAGTTGAGCAAAATGATCCGATAAATATAAATCAATACATGAGAATTTATAGGATTCAGGAGGAATGTTAGCAATAATATTATCAATACAAGACGCTTTAGATTCACATACTTTAATTGGAGATTCAACAGTTTTGTGTAAGTTATAAGAAGCAAGTAAATCGTAAGATTGAACATTTAACGTGTTCGTATTGCCAAAATGAATATTAAAATCTCTAGCAATAATAATGATCTTATCCTCGCCACTCAATTTATCAAGAATGGAAGTCATGATGTTGATAAAGGAATTAAAATTGGAAGTAGGAGGTCTGTATACAGCTATCACTATAACCGCAGAAAAACACTGAACTGTTTGTTTCTTGCACTACGCTGTAAGCTGTGATGTCGCCTCGCGATAATGTTGACATGGTTTCTCTCACGTAAATTGTAACTCCGCCATGTAAGAATTGGTCCCGACAAAAGAAATACGCACCATCTAGCAATTGAGACTGGTACCTTACATTTCTATGAAGGGGTAAGCTTCCAGATTGTTCCTATTAAAGTTGA
Organism: Dynastes maya; assembly: GCA_029619315.2. NCBI lineage: Eukaryota > Metazoa > Arthropoda > Insecta > Coleoptera > Scarabaeidae > Dynastes > Dynastes maya. The sequence goes on along the minus strand of JAROYE020000003.1, from coordinate 55,773,964 downwards.
ACGGGGCCGGTTTCTACTCTCTTGTAGAGTACTTCGACTTCGATGTGAGAATGGGCCGGGCCGACACGTCTTAGCTCAGCCTGGGCAATAAGTGATATATCTAAATGTTCTAAAGCTCATTTTAATTAATGTTAGTAGACCCATTGATTGTCACTTCAACGACAATTACGAAAACAATATTTGGAATTGCGCAGTAGATATGGGTCATTTTCAATAACTTTTTAGTTTGATGGTACTGGGATGTCACATGTGTATTTCGCAAATTTACAAAGGGAATGTAAATTACCAGGTGGAATGAGACCCGCTCTTAAAATTGGCAAAGCTTTTAATTTTTTATATCTTTTTTAATTTGTAAACAATTAAATTCTCATTTCCGTTACGCTTAACTATGACATATTCAATGTTGCCGCTTACTTTTGACTACTATAATTACTGCTGATTACAGTAACACTTATTTTTTTCTTATCTATCATGTCTTGACTTTCTAAAATTGTTTAAAAATTAAAGAGAGCCAATGATAAATATTGTTAAAGCACGAATACTTCCTGTGCAACCGCGATTTGGTATCATTTCCGCTACGCATGGTTTAAGTAGCGAGATAAATCGTTAAATGGCATTAGGAGCTCTTAGACAGAGTTTGGTTATGTTGCTTTACAAACAGCGTGTGTAAATTAGTTGATTCCTTCTGCAAAATATACTGTTTCTTGTTTTTTTCTTTTATGAAAAGAAGGTAAGTTCTCATTACGTATTTCTTCTCTCCACACCAAGTGACGTGGAAAAAAATCCTTAACTCAATAACTTTCTAGCTGATGACAATGTTGTAAAAGATGTGGTGGATGACCACAAGGGTTTTCTTGTGGTCCCAAGAGACCGATATTCAAATGATTCCTAAAAACAAAGACATTGTGACGAACCATCCCGTTTCGTCAAATTGAAAGACTTTTATTCTGGAAAAACGAGAAAAATTATTATCTTAATTTTTTCCTGTATCAGTTACTCTTTAAATCTTTGATATAAGTTATAAATTCAAATTTCTTTTCATTATTGTTTTAAATTCTGGAATCATTTATTTTGTCCTCCAGTATACTCTATGAATATTACTACTTATGACGTACGTTAACGCACATTGCGTAAGCACGATAGTTACGGGATCCGGATGAGCGCACACCGTCTACAAGCAAGGTCGCATTGTAAGCAAAAACGGCCGAATTTCGCTATAAAGGGCGACCGAATCCGCGTACATTGCTCTTTCTGCTGGTTCATACTGCGAAAGAACAACACCTCTCTACTGATCGTGCACTGCGAGAGCTCCTACTGCCCAAACTTCATCTCTCGGCGGCCGCTGGCTGCGTCTGATGAAGGTTGGACAGAGATAACGTCGACATTTCATGATAGCGTGGCTTGGGCAATCTATTGTGGAATTTTGAGCGAAATTACTCAAAGTCCGTTCCGTCGATATTGTATGCGTCGATACTTCGTGATAGCGTGGCATAAGCTATCTGTCGCGACGTCTCGACGGCCGATTCATTCAAAGTACGTTACCGAGAGTTTTGTAAATGTCTTACCGCGACATACAGTTTAAAGACCCGTTTAAACTCTGCCAAACCCGTAACTAAGAAATAGAGCAATTTATTTTCAATTAACTATTTAACTCGTATATATATATTTGTATATGAACTTTATTTTGCTTTATCAGAGGATTTTATTTTGTTTAATGAGGTTACGTAAATAAAGTATTGTCAGTGTGCTCACGTCATTTCCTGTTTGATTGAACCCTTTGGCACTTTCAACGCTACCCCTGAGTTAAGGCTGTCTATGTACGCGGTGTCAATTATTCCGATATTCAATTTTCTTAATCACTAAAAGCCGCAAGCATCTAATAGCTTTGTTTTAAGAAGTAAATAAGAACTAAACCACTCGAAATTCATGCTGTTAATCTGCTCGAATGACAGATGAAATTCCGTGACAACTAGCGACATCTTAGCAATCAGAAGATCAAACTATATTATGAAGCTGATAATGTAGTTCTCGTGTTCACTGATTGTGAGTATGAGATCAATGACCTCATACAATGTTTGCAATAGTGTATTTATATTGTCATTTTTGACATTAAAACCTACTTTTATGTACAGAAGATTTACGTGATATTTGATGATATTACGTTAACTTATCGATGGATGAACAGAAGGTATAATGCTACAAATATTGCTGTGTTCCGTATGCAACAATACCACTGTATCAACACGATATAAAATTCTTTTCGCTGTCCCAAGGCACGAGATGGTCAGAAAGTTGTGATGTAATTTTAATGAGTCGAGAATTTTATTCGAATCGTCAAACTAGCTGTCAGTGTGTGAGGATCATTTTATGTACATAAGTAAATGTTACGTGCCTTTTGTTGGCTTGTGTTGACATGCTTGTGTTGACATGCTTGTGTTAAATATTATACTTCTCTGGTTCAACAGGTAAATGCAGATGTGAATAGCTGTTGTAATGTAACAAATGTAGAGAAATAAAAAAAAAACAATTTGCATGGTCGTAGATTTGAGAGTGTTGCTTAGACACTCTTTCGGCAGATATATAATTGCAAATAAACGTTTTCGTAAATTTAAATTGATAGAATAGAAAGGAATCTCAAAATTTGACCTCTACGCGTAGTCTTTATAGTAATGTGTAATAAATTTGTACACTGCAACACTTGAACTTGTATGGATAACTAATCGTTTAGCCTAATACGCCTTCTCTCAGAGGCATCTCGAACTAAAGAGCCAGATTGTTGTAGCGTTTCTTCGCTCCTTTGTTACCGATAGAATGTTACAATTACGGCCAATTACGATACACGTTTCGTATAGACAGTATTTTACATTCCTACGAATTACATTTTCAATCAACCAAGACTTCTTTTCTTTGAAAATACAGCATGAAATATGTCAGACGGGTTTTGGAATCTAATACCCAACTATATTCCATTAGCGAATATCGGCAGCTGTAAAATGTGGACATTTACTACCGGACTTGACGACTTGTTGCCAATTGGCATTTAATTTGCGATATTATGATAAAAACAAAATAGAATTTGTTCTGTTTGCAGAAAGAAATTACATCAAAAACGAACGTTTTTGGAGAAGATAGAGCGAAGACGAGTTACTTAGTCGCTTCCCCGGAATTATCATTGGCTGGAGATAGATCTACCTAATAAAACGCCAGAGTCAATGAGAGAGGATCAAAGCGTTACCTTCGAGACAACAAGGCCTCAGCGCTCTTAAGTAACGTCACGCTGTTTAGGTGATGTATGTTTTTTGTCAAATGTTAGGGAATTGAGTTGAAATAGCATCTCTTTTATGCCTAGGATTTTTTAAATTTATAGTTGTAGTTTCACCGGTCCCTGAATCTGTGGCTGTTGAGAAATAAATAATACTTCTTTTACAGAGTGTAACTCACAAACAAAGCATACAAAACAACCGACGCCAATATAAATAGACCGCCCGAGTCACGCTTTTAGGTTACCCCGTTTTTATCGTTTCAGAAAAGGTTTTATCGCTTATACAACACTAGAAAAACATTACAGGTATCACCAACAAAGTACGGAAACATCGCTACACAGTATTTTTTAAAATACAACCAATATAACCTGGATAAACCAATTCAAAACGCAGAGACAGTTTGAGCGTGTAAACGTGTTTATGGCTGATCGTTCACCTAAGACAATATACGTCACAGCCTGCAGACGTCAGAGCGCTTAGGCCTTGTTATATATTGGAGGTAACGACCAGAGGCTACACCAGCCACTACTGACTGTTATAAGCAATGCAGTGAGAAGGGCTCAACCTCCTAACTATTAACACAAAACATTTTTAGCTTAAACATTTTTGCTATAAAATAATAACTACATAAAAATTCTTAGTTCGCTTCAGTGATTCATACATTAATTGTTTTTTTACATAGGTTTTTTTAAGATAAGAACAAGGGCGTATAACCGCAAAAGTCAAAAATAAGGGTTGCTATTTTAGAAATTTGATTTTTTCCTGGTTTAATATGTCTATGTTTGGACTATATTTTCGGAAACATTTTAAACATTTTTCTATAACTGTAAATACACGGGCAGAAATACGGGGTCCGGTAGAATGAAGTATCTATTTCAAAAGTTAATTCATTTCATGATGTAATGTGATACAAATTTAAAGCAATTCGTCATGCTTTCGCGATAAATGGAAATTTAAGACAGTTGTCAAAGCGTTTGCGAGAAATGTCAGTTTAGCTGTGAATATGGAGCGTTGCGTTGGTCAAATATTCAACGTTCTTTTGCGGTTGAAGTTCATTTCGTCGTCTCTTGCATTTAGATTCACGAGATCCAATTCCTCGTCGAATAGCAATTAAAAAGTGAATACACAAGCATCGCGGTACTGCTTCATGTGCCAGAGAAAAACCAAAAGGAAGAACTCGCTCTGTTTACTTCAAAATACTGAAAGGGAAAGAGTAGCCATGCTACGAAGTCCTAAATGATTTGCTGAACGACAAGCATTAGCACTCAGTATTTCGAATCGTAGTTATCGCCGTATTCTGAAAGACTTACACTTTCATCCGTACAAAAAACCCGGATATCGTTGATTGCTTGCCGATGTCAGATGAAACTTATTTTCATCTGTCTGGTTATGTTAACAAACAGAACTTTCATTCCTAGGCGATGAAAAATCCTCGGCAATTTCATAGTGAAAAGTTACTGTGTGGTGTGCATTATCCGCCTTTGGAATTGTTGGGCCGTTCTTCTTTGAGGAAAATGGCGCGACGGTTACTGCTAAATCACAACGTTATCAACAGGTAGTGCGTAACTTTGAAAAACAACTTCCTAATGTTGGTGTGGATATTCGAAGAATATGGTTTCAGTAGGACGGAGCCACTTCCCACACTGCTAGGGAATCTATGACAATTTTGCCAAGAATGTTTCCTGGTTCTGTCATTTCCAAATTCGTGGACTTTAATAAAATAAGCAGGCACGGTCACCGAATCTCTCAGCTTGCGATTTCTTTTTATGGAGCTACTTAAAGTCAAAAGCGTTTCGGACAGAGATTAACGCAATACCAATTGAAATGTTGAGCCGGGTGTTGTGCTGGGCTTCAAGAGTACCAGCAGCGAGGAGGAGGTTATTTGACCGATGTAATAATTAAGAAATAAAATTTCGGTGTTCCCTTAAGAACCTGCTGTTTAACATTTTAATAAAATATTATCTATTAATAAAAACAATTCAATCTAGGATGAATACATCATTCTGCCGGACTTTGTATATTGTGAAAATAGACATAATTATATCGCAGTGTAATATATACTTTATAAAAATAGAGGACAGGAATATAATATATTTAACAACAAATATTTTAAACTCAAACATTTAGTACATAAGTTATTAATATACAATATTGTGAAAATAGCATTGTTTCCAATTAAAACTAACAACACAATATATTAGTTACAAGTACAATTTTTATTCGAATCAAGAATGTCATATATTTGTAGTTAAAACAATGTTTTTTGATCTTAAACAAAAATGGGTTTAATACGAGGGTGAGACAAAAACTACTTACACTTTTAGTTCTACAACTGTATTAAACAAAGATAGGTGTACAACAGATACATTAGTTTTCGATATAGTCTCCACCTTTAGCAATGCACTTGGTCCAGCGAGCCACAAGCTTTCGTATGCCTTCCTGGTAGAAGGTTTTCGGTTGGTCGTGAAGCCACTTTTGCACCGCATCCCGAATGTCTGTGTCTGAGGCAAATCGACGACCTCTCAAAGCTTCCTTGAGCGGTCCAAAAAGATGGAGGGAGATCAGGGCTGTAGGGAGGGTGTTCCAGGTCTTAAAGCTCAACCTGTTGATAGTTTCTATCGTGTTATGGGCCGTGCTGAATGTTGTCGTCGGTTGTCGAGGTTGACGGCCGTCCAGCTCCCTCTTTTTGTGTTACGCTCGTGCAGACACTTTGAGACTTTTCGATCCACAAAAAAACGCTTTTACGAGATAAAGCACTGCCCCCGTATTGTGACAAAAGTCTCCGGTAAATTTCAGCACCTTTCACACCCTCATCAATTTTTCTAGAAAATATACCCATATAAGTTGTCAAATAAATCTTATCGTGGTAGAGCTGGTAGAATTTGGAATCCTTTTTGGGGGGCCTTTTTTCCTGTAGAACAAAGAATAAAAGCTCATGGGGAGGGGTGATGTTTTGTTATTAAATTGGCTGTAATTTCAGTTTTGAATTAACCGAATTTGATAACAGGATATCACTTGAAAGACGAATCTTTACTGATTAAAATAAAAAAAATAACCATGACCTATTGAGTCTCAGAACCGTCGTTAGAGGGCGTCATTTGGACAAATCACAGTTTTTATCATTTTCCTCAGAAATTGTATTATACCAAATTTGGAAAGTAGATTAAATTTTCAAAAGAAAATGTTAAAGAAACAATTTGATATATCTATTGGTGTTTAAATTATCGCCAAAGGAATAATGAATAACACGTTAATTCTTACATGATCAATCACGCTATGTTAAAAAGAAAAATTTGTTTAAACTTTTTTCACATTTAACTAAGCCTCTTTTATACTTGTTTTAGTGTTTTTAACGTCCTCGTTGATTTTCAATTGTTGTTCTCCAGACCTTACTTCGCATTTCATCCAGGCTTAGGGCAATGGGTCAAAACAACAATGGAGACAAGAACGATTTTAATATATATATAATATAATATATTTTAAACAAACAAAAACTGGAAATTTATAAATGTTCAAAGAGACCCCCGTTTTGCACAATGCAACGCTCACATCTGTTTATAATACTGAAAACAGCACTTTCAACTTCAGCTTGTGAAATCGTAGCAACGGCATCTCGAATTCTTTCAAACATATTTTCCCGTGTAGTTGGACGTGTTTGACGCACAATATCTTTTATTCTTCCTCACACGTAAAAATCTAGCACGCTATTATCCAGAGATCTAGGAGGCCACGGAAACAAACCACCCCTTCCAATGCAACGTTTTGGACAAGCAACATCTAAAAAGTTGTGTACTCTTTGAGAAAAGTGTGCCGGACACTCATCATGTTGAAACCACCAGAATCTCCTTATATCCAAAGGAACATCTTCTAAAAGAACAGGAAGTTCATTTCTTAAAAGGTCTAGGTATGTATCGCCATTTAGACGATCATTGAAAGTAAACTGTCCTATAAATCTGTGTCCTAAAACTCCGCACTATACGTTGGTACGCCATTTGTTTTGGTGATCAACTTCCCGCATCCGGTGAGGATTTGCTTCTGACCAATAGTACATGTAGTGTAAATTAACTCTGCCAAAATTAGTAAAAGTAGCTTCATCAGTCCATAACATTTGAAAAGGAAACTGGCGAGTTTCTCTGCACATATTTTTCAGCCAGTAGCAATAATCCAGCCTCCTGTCAAAATCAGTATTTGACAGAGCCTGATGTTAAATTAGATGATAAGGATGCAGCTAAGAATCTCTAAGAATTCGATTCACTGAACCGTAGCTTACACCCAAGTGTGAAAAAATATATCTGATACTTAAATGCGGATCCGCTCGCACGTACGGAAGAACTTTTAAAATATTGTCTTAATTTCTTACCAATCGCCTTTTAGTGGAAACTCGAAGAGGACGCATACTACCCGTTTGTCTTAAACGCATTGCTAACGGTCGAAACACTTTTCTGCTATGATGTGTTCGTTCAGGATACCTGGCAGCATATTCGCGTTCTGCAAGAAGCGAATTTTCAAAACTTTGAAAATATACGGCAAGCATATCGTAAGCTTCGGCATTAGAATAAGCTATTTTTGACGAATACAGAACAAATTTAACAAACGATGAACACAGAACTTAAAAAGAATCAAGGTAAAAAGAAATTTTTACTACATGACACTTATCAAAGCTTCACTCATTTGACATTTCAATTTATTTCCATGCTTGACCATGTAAGAATTAACGTGTTATTAATTATTCTTTTGGCGATAATTCAAACACTAATAGATATATCAAATTGCTTCTTTAAAATTTTTTCTTGGAAATTTAATCTACTTTCCAAATATGGTATAATAATGAGGTCATTCTATTTGAAATTTCTGAGAAAAATGATAAAAACTGTGTTTTTTTCAAATGACACCCTCTGAGAATCAATAGGTCATGGTTATTTTTTTTTATTTCAATCAGTAAAGCTTCCTCTTTCAAATGAGATCCTGTTTATCAAATTCGGTAAATTCAAAATTGAAATTACAGCCAATTTAATTATAAAACGTTGCCCCTCCCCTCGAGCTTTTATTTTTTGTTCTACAGAAAGAAAGGCCCCCCAAAAAGGATTCAAAATCCTACTAGCTCTACGACGATAAGATTTATTTGACAACTTATACGGGTATATTTTCTGGAAAAATCCTTATTTTTATGACTACAGTGGTTACGCACCCTAGCGGTAGAAATATTAACTTATAATAAAATAATAAAATAATTTCCAGCTTTTCTCTTGGCCACGTTTCTTATGAAGATTTTTTCCCACAACTGTACGACTCTTAGTTCCTCATATATGGTACCTCGCCACCCATCTCGGATCATCCGGTATAATATATTGAAACGATGTAATATTATAATCATTATAAATAAATCATGTACAAGGGTTAGCAAAAAATTATACTTAAGGCAAATATAATTTTTTTATTAACAATATCATAAGTTTGTTTTCTCCGTGTAACTATTTATGTAATTCCTAAGAATCTCAAAATTGATTTACATAGTAGATGCCAAAAAAGAAATACTAATGTGTATATTGATGTTTGTATCTGTCAAAATTCTCAAAGGAGATTAATTTTTCAAAGTTAGTATACGTTATACCCATGATATATGTTATATCACGTGCACTTAAGATTGCCCTACAAACAATCCATAATGTGAAGGGTGGTCTATTTGAAATAAGAATGTTGATATCCATTTCCGATTAAATCAAGACCACCATGAAATTGAAAATATTTTTTAATTGACTTTTATCTATAGTATTATCAGTCAAAACTTCGAAAAGGTATTTTAATTACTTTCGTCTAAGAGGCCATAGTGGGTGATCCTGTATACACTTATGCTCTACTTCAGAATTTACACAGGAAGTAGCACGTCCAAATCGTTGAATGATGAACACTGTGTCACTGGAAGATATGCTTCCTTTTTACGCTTTTATAAAGATAATGGTAAAACGAACCCAACGATGGTATGGTTATATCTAACAGAAAAAAAATTCAATAGGCAACAATAGCGGCTTTGGTAATCTGTTCTTGTTTTGTTAAAAGTTGGCTGATAAGAAAGCGCTAGACAGAAAGATCTGCCCAAGAAGCTCCAGGCTCCTGTTTACTTTTAGAATTGAGGTTTGGCATTTTATAGTGCTTACATTGCCTAGGAACGAATTACATGAATAAACTTGGTGTTAGAAAATAAGTTAACGCTTTCTTTCTAGCCAACTTTACATAAAAAAAAGAAATGATTATCAAAATCGTGTGAATAAAAAATAGCATTAATGAGTCAGATGTTGGGCAACCACCTCCTTCTTAACAGAACACTGTGTGGTGGAATCCCTCAATGAGAAATGTAAATTAATATCTTCGCGGAAAATCATGGAGGGTGTAGAAAACTATATATTTTTAAAATTGGAATATTGTGCTCTACCGGAATATAAAAAATACACAAGATGTTTCGTTCAAAAAAGTTGAAAGTAAGGTCCGATTAAATCGGAAGTTAGATTTTCCATTTTGGTCCTCATGATCAGTTACCTACAAGCGCTGAATTTCATAGCAATATTTGCAATATATTGGAGGTATTTAGGGGTTTCCAGAAATTTGCCCATCATTGTATAGATCTTGACATATACACTGAGCGTCAAAATTATGCAGTAAGTTCATTAAGTTTGAAGGAATTTGTTTTTCTAGGAATAAACATTTTTGCAAAAATTTTTAATTTCCGCCACTTATGGTTTTCAAGTGATGACGCAATCGACATTTTCTTTAAATGACAACTCCAGTCTAAATAGTTGTCTAAATGGTAGCATCAACATTTTATTACCTAACAAAAAAATGTTCGAACAAAAGTCATTTAAATAGTGGAAAACAAATTTTATTTATAACAGAAACCAAAGATAAGTGCTCTTATTCAAGAAATGAAATGATTGTTTCCTTTAAATCAACTGTTGGAAATGCAGTTCATCGGTTTCTTGACAACAAGCAAATCTATTGACACGTACATTTTGAATGACGCTGGGACTGATTCGACACTTAATAAAATATCAATTTTCACACCTTTATTCAGTTTGACATTTGAAATGTGTTTGACATGCTCGGTTTCTCTAATTCTTTTCTCGATTTTACTCACTGTAGATTGGCTGATATTTCTATCTGAATATTTAGCATAAAACAAATTACACACATCCTGCTGAGTTCTGGTTTTATCGCCGCATCTAAAAAATTTCTATGCGCTGAATTTCACTTAAATAAATGATCCATATAACCTTTAAAACCTTTAAAAAGTGTTATTAATAATAACGAGTACTTAGTATATGACGGTGTGTAAAACTGATTATTCGGTATTTCGGATTGGTACCCACTTGATTTGTATAAGCCTATCTTTACTTTTTGCTTGACTTTTTGTTAATAGTAAGATTTATGAACAGGTATTTCGAATCTTTGGTTTAAAGGAAACAATCATTTCGTTTCTTGAATAAAGCATTTCTATTTACTTTTGTTATTAGTAAGATTTTTCCACTCTTTAGATCATTTTTATTCGAAACTTGTGTTATGCGAGATATTAAAATATTGATGATACCATTTAGGTAATTAAATGATCTACCAAAATGAGAGACATCAAAATGAGTTATCATTTAAAGAAATTATTGAGGACGTCATTACTTGAAAAGCAGAAGTGAGGGAAACTTATGGTTGATGCAAAAATGTTTGTTTTAAAAAAATTAAATTGAACTATCCGAGCATTTCTTCGAAAAATGAATTGCTTCAAATTCAATGAATTTATTCCATAATCTTGCTGCGCACAGAATACAAAATGCAATAGAAATATCGTACTGCTTACACGTCTTGTACTTATCTATACTCCATTCTATTTAAGAAAACAGTGTTCATTTAGATAGGGTAACATTTTTCTCACTTCTGATTGGCTAGTACGAAAATTTAAATGTAAGATTGGTTGCATATAAAATTGTTTTGGTTTATGTACTGAGTTTTTAGCAGCTTAGTAGATTCGAGTAATTTGAAGTTTTGCATTTTGTGATTAATACATTTGTCAAATTGTTCTTAAAAGTCAGTTCTTTGTAGAATTGTATTTTAAAATTGTATTTTAAATTTGAATTTTATATTGTAGTAAATTGTTAACAATTAATATTGTGCTATATTTCAATTTTAAGTGAAATGAAAATTACAAAATCATAAAATGCATATGCGATAAATTACTGGGTAGTTATATATGTAACCAAACATACATCAAATCTCTAATATATTTTACAGTTTAAACTGCTCTTAGCTGAGACAACAACCACTGTTTTCTTAAATGGAATGAAGTATAGTTGCGAATATAGCCGACAAAGCGTTTTTTTAAATCGTAGTGCACAGCTTAGTAATATTTACTACATTTTAAGAGAAAAACTAGATGGATGGAAGATATGTTAAAATATTTTAAGCAACAATATTTAATTCAGTTCTGCATTGATATGTGGATCGAAATGATAACTGTGTGTAGGGAAATGTATAAATTTATTCAGAAAAGAACGTAATTGAGTTACAGTTGCCACTATTTTAGAGAGTAACACAGGGAGTATGTTTTGCTAAAGAAATAGCCCAAAACGCATAAAATATTTTGATTTCTTAAGTAAAAAAAATGCACTTAATTGAGCACATATGGAAACATATGTATAAGAAATAATTTAATTTAATTACGTATAAAAATCAATACATTAATTTAGCAATTACATAATACTGTACATAGCGCATACAACGAAATGGAAATTTCTCCCTATTGGCATATTAGCATGCACCATATACTTTAAGTTATTTAGTTATGCGTAGTCCTGTATAAAATAATTCAATATTATTATGCAGAAATGGGTCAGTCATTATAGATGATATTAGCTTAATTAGGGGTTAGGTACGATTCACTTCGACACAATCAATAACAACATAATCAATTATTAACATACATCTTTAATTGGAACAAATTGCAAGAAACCGCTGCGCGCTTGATAATACCGTCTAATTTCCTTCGATATTTTCCCAACTGATTTAAAAATTCATCACGTAATAAGGGAATCGAGTCATATTAATGAGAAAAACCACATTTGTTAAGACAATTTTCTTATATAGGAAGAAAAGTAATTGTCTTTAATGCTAATAAAATAGATATAGATATACAGGATAGTTTATTGTTTTAAAAATTTGTTTATATAACATGAATATGTTTAAAATCCTGTAAATACATTTTTAAATATAAAACTGCATATGTAAATGTAGCTTTCATCCAATATATAATTATTTAACTAATAGAAAGTCCCTAAAATCGTAGAAGGTTGAAACATTCAGATAACTATGTAAACTTGTTGTTACGACAAATCAACTATGGATATTTACTTTCAAAATAATTAATCGTCTAATGATATTTTACTTATATATTTAAAAATATATTCAATGAAATAGGGCAGTAGTGATTTCTGCAGTTTTAAGAATAAAAAGTTAATGGTATAATTGTTTATTTTTCTAACTCGGTTTACATATTCCTTTAGAATGAATTAAAATAGCATTTTTTTTTAATCCTTATCCCTGCTCAAGATCGTTACTTTTTCCTTAGTATGTAATCAGCTTTTAGTAGCATCTATTTGATTTCCTTGACAATTAACCTGTTTCTGTCAGAGGGATGTTCCGTTTACATTTAAACGGTGCATCCCTACAATGTTAGGCCTGATAGATATACAAAGACCATCAAAACTTCTGTACTAAAGGCAATATTAATGTAATTAAATGTTTTGTCAATTTCTCTTTCGATTTTAAAATGTAATTGTATTTAATCATAAGGAAAAGTCCAGCAAGATGTAATTCAGTATTACTTTCTATGAATTCATAATTTTTCTGAACGTTATTCATAATTAGTATAAGCTTGAGTACCAAGAATATTTAATATTTAAAAACGGAAGCTCAGCAAATATACTGCAGCTTTTAAGTATAGAAGAATTATTTAGTTTGAAAAGAAATTATAATAATAACTTTTTTTTTTATAAAAAACCTCTTCAAACCTCTTTAACTTAACGCAATAGTAATGTTGGTATTACAATTGTTACTAAATTGGGTAATAAAGTTTTATAAATTTAGGGTTTGTTCTAAATATCCAGTAACAAATTTAATCATAAATTTTGTACAGTATGTTTCATTTGTACTTGTATTTTGAAAATTCTAAGACACTAAAAATCTGATAAGGTAGCCGAGGTAATACTCAAATTTTGGCCGTTTTCAAAAATTGATATGTGTCTCGGTTGTTATTGTTATAACAATTTTCTTTTCTGTTGTTAGAAAAAAAAATAATATAGTTTTTTTCTGTATAATTTACTTACGAAGTCAGCTTTCTTTTACTGTTTATTTTATTATTATTGTCACTATTATTTTAAGAATTCGAATTTTAGGGGGGTATTTTTTTAGGTAAAAATTGAGTTTTAGCGTACTTAAAACTCTATGTGCAATATATTATAGGTATTAAAGATAATTGTAAACCCAAGAAAGTAATTGTACATAAATGTACAGAGTATTCCATTGAAAATCGTCTGCTCTGTATGAGAGATTCGTTATTCTATTGCCGTCCAAAAATTTGACTACAACAATGAATTTTACAAGTAGAAGCACATATTTTACTTTTCTTTATAAATGTTGTAACAACAAAGATATAGCAAATTTACAAACAGTCAAATACTTAATATCACCTTGTAGCTTCAATATATATAGATACCAGTAGTTTTTGATTATATCGAATATAAGAAAATGGCTATTATGTCAAACGGCCCTTTTCCAATTAAACTGAATAACTTGTTTTATAGAAATACATCAATTAAATACTTTATACAACGTGTTTTACAATTTTCCATTTTATCCATTTACAGCTTTCATCTGCACTCAAAAAAAAAATAGATATTAACGGCTATGGGAAACATAAGACCTTTTAATATAATTGATTATACCTTCTAGATCCTTAAAATTAGAAATAACAAAATTGCTATTAATGTATAATAATCTATGTAGTAAGAGTGACTATGAAAGTTTTAATATACATTTTCTAATAAGTTTAAAGTTAAAATATTATTACTGCTATTATAGAACATGTGATTATATAAATATAATCCAAATAGCAAGCATCAAATATTAAAAGGTAATCTAATTGTGATAAAACCTATCAAAGTCGTTTTTATTATCTTATTGTACTGTCTATCTTCGAGTGTGGTATAAAATTATTGAAGTAATCATACTATTAAGTATACGTTGAATTCCGGAAGTTTTTCTTTCATAACTACAAATTCCATATGCCTCGGAAAATATAATCCTTATTAACGGTTGCTATAGAATACAGGAAATAATTTAAATATTAATTTCTTGGTCTTAGCGCCTCATTTTCTTAACAAGAAATCAATATTTAGTTATTCAAAACGGATAAGAAACTTTTATTAATTTTTAGAAATATTCTATAAGTTTATTTTTTGTTTCATAAAATTATAACTTGTATTCACGTTGTTATAGTGGTACAATATAGTTTAATTATAGAACTACCATGCTTAATACAATAATTGCGTATAGACAAAAATGTTTTGGCGCACTTTGTATGTACATAATATATCTTGAAGGCAAAGAGAGGGTATTCAAATCACCGATGCGAAATTAATAACTATCCACTTCACATCAGAATAGGAATACGATACATTGTTTGACGGAGGGTATTTGAATTTAACCGCCATGTCATATGTCTAAAATCTATAAAGTAATATATTATAACCCATTTACCTACCTTTTTAAACTTTTACAAACAGATATATTTGGCAGTAGGTGTACACAACATCAAAATATCATTGCAAAGTTGTACTTTTACCTTTATTAAATCAAAAATAACATGTTAAAGCTACTTTTTATTATATTTTTACTTACACTTTCCTTTTATTTACAACTAATTAATTGCAACTACCTACTTGCAATTAAAAGTATATACAGCGTGTTCACCTAGTGCGTGGGTGGAAGGTAATTCTTTCCTTGCCTAATTTAGAGAAAAGTTTTCAAATAAAAATATATTTAGAGACAAGTGATGTACAACATAAAATTATACCGGTAATTGGCGGAAAATGGACTCGTAGCGATATTGTCCGCATAATTTTGAGTTGAAAATCCCAATATAGAAATCTTATAAAAATCCTCGTTTGGTTACACCGGCTCATCAAAGTTCAGAATTTCGAATATTAGAAGTAGATAAATCTTTCAATGTTTGGGATTTTATGTCAATTATTGACATTGAGGAAGCCATTGGTAAAGAATGCTAGAACTTCGTTACCGTTTCATTACTTAATTAAGAATTTAGAATTTTTTATTTTGGGAAAATTATAAAAAAAATAGATCTGACAACAATGTAACATGTATTTATGAAAATTGACATAACTATTTTTGATTGTGAGTTGTCATTTTTGTAATGGTCAAAGTAGAACATTACATCCATTGTACTTCACTTTTACTGTAATTAGGTTACTGGTTTTGCGTTGCTATTACAATGGATTTTATTTTTAATGAATATGCCGACATGTACATGGTATTTGGCTTCTGTAGCGGAAACGCTTATGCAGTCGTAGGGGAATATCGAGTGAGATATCCAAATCGTCGTGTGCCTTCTTACAATACAATTAGAAGACTGGATACTCGGTTAAGAGAAACAGGTACATTTGTACCTACGCGTAATAATGCAGGAGCACCAAGAACACACAGTGGATGTTGAAGAACGTATTTTGGAAGCTGTGTACGAAGACCCTCAACCTAGCACGAGAGAAATTGGTAGAACTTTTAGTACGTCCAATAGCACTGTACATTCTGTACTTACTAAGAATCTTCTGCGGTCATACCATTCAATAAAAGTGCAACCGTTATATCTCGAAGATAATGTTGCTAGAGTAAATTACTGCAATAGATAGAATTAATAAATAGACAACCGGATTTTTTACAAAAAATGTTATGGACAGATGAATGCACATTTATTTACAAGAGATAGTTGTTTTAACATTCACAATATGCATTTTTGGGCAGACGAAAATCCTCATGCAATTCAGGAACTTGGATATCAACGTAAATTCTCTGCTAATGTTTAGCTCGGAATTATAAATTTGCAGGTTATTGGTCCAATATTTATTCGAAATAGATTAAATGTTGAAGGCTACATAAATGTCTTAGAAGAAATGTTAAACAATTTACCTTTGGTGCTAAGACCAAACATGTATTACATGCATGACGGAGCTCCTGCTCATAATGCACGCATCTGGCTGCAGGAACATTTTTGGGACAGAATTATTGCCAATAATGGCCCCATTGCATGGCCTGCGAGAACTTCAGATCTTAATCCCCTCGATTTCTTTGTTTGGGGATTTTTAAAGGATAAAGTTTATGCGACACCAGCAATAAATCAACAAGACGTGAGGAACAAAATTAACGCAGCCGTCCAGCCAATTACTTTTGAAATGTTACAATCAGTAAGAGGCTTCAACGCTGTATCGAAGTTAATGGTTTTCATTTACGAAAATTTCATATTAAGATTTTCAACTCACAATTATGCAGACAATGTCGCTACGAGTCCATTTTCCGCCAATTAGTTAACACCCTGTTTTTTTTTTTAATAGAGCATCCAGTATGTTACTACGTTTTTGGATGCTCCTCTTCAATTCCCGTCAACTTTCACCAATATTCCCTATACCTCTCCATCTTTGTTTTTCAGATAATTGACATAATTTGAGATTTTTGCGAAATGACGCTGTTTTTTTAACGGAAGATATCATAAATGTCTTACACGCTACAGCGGTAGTTCAAATTTTCTTCTATTGAATATTTCCGTGTTTTCAACAGTACACCCAAAAGTGATTTGTATCAACCAATGTCCACAAGATGGCCAGCGAAATCGTTACCATGTTTGATTCGTGCTAACTCATTTCTTTTTTAATGGAACGCCCAGTATATTTTTCCAAAATCTGGTAAAGAAGCTAATCTAGAATGTTTTTGTAAATTCCTTATACCTAAATTCTCTATAGTAAATTGAATTAATACATATTAAGGTGTTGACAATCATCTTGTTCGTGTCGCCATTACATGATAAGTTCTAAAATAATTTATTATATGTTATTAACAGTTTTAACCCTCTTAGTTTTTCCATAGAATATACAATAAATACAATATATTTCTATTATGGCGTTTTTCTCTAATTTTTGTTCTCTAAAATTTTAAAAATTCCTTTCGTTATAAAACACATAACTAATTTGATGTTTTATATTCGGGCAAAACTAATTCTATTAAAAATTTTGAAATCTAGAATTTTCTTATCTCTTCAAATCTGGGCATTTCTGGAACTGTTAGACTTGCTAAGGTTGTGGAAATAAAAAGTTTACGCAGATTTTAATGCTCTCCTAGATGCGCTTTTATAATGCTTTAGTAGAATATGATTTCTATTATAAATAGAAGCCGTTCATAATCTTTAGCAAAACGTAAATACCTTTTCCGTTAAAGTAAAAGTCTAAAATAAAACTCCCCATATACTATATACCATGTATGACTAGAATACCCATCAAAAACGAGGTAGGCGCTATCAGCAACACTGTGTTGTTGATTAGGTACCACAAGGGAAGAAACCTTTTTTTATTATGGATATATGAACAAAAATATTATTTATAAATGCATTTTCTTGTTCTAAAACATAAATGATACTAGACCTTTGAGGTAGACATTTTGCTTAAAAAATTATAAAAATTTCCATTTCACGGCTCATTCTGCGGTATTAAGGAACACACCGTCGAAAATGCAAATACATTTAAAGAGATTATGCCTTGACTTTTTAGATAGTTAGCAAATCACATCAACTCATGCAAACAGAAAATTCCAATGTAAGGTAAACACTTATTTCGTTACGGTTAAACTTGTAAAATTTCCATTTTTAATGTAGCGTACAAATTTGATAGGAAGAAGTTCATCAAATTCCATACATTGGAAAAAATCGTTTTTTTTTAATACTTGAACTGAAATAATAAAATATATTATGCGGTAACAGAGTACTCCTCTCTTGAATTCTTTTAAATATCATCTTTAGTACCAGTTCAATTTATTATTCTAAAATGCAATTTTCTAGTCCGTCATAGCCGTCACAGTAGCATGTCAATTTACACAAATAAATGAAAAAAAATATTTGTATAAATAACTACAATGTTTAACTTTTTTATTTAACCAGCAATTTCATAAATTTGTTAGAATTTGTTAATGTTCATTTGATAATCAATAAAGAAATTGCAATCATTGAGCTCAAATTGAATGTATCTGCACGAAGAGTACATCTTTTGTAATTGTACCTGTCACACCCGTCACTGGTTCAATAAATAATATAATTTAATCACTAATAGGCACATCAAACTGAATTTTAAGTATAGATCTGCAAATTCAAGGACTAAAATCAACAAATAACTATCTAACAATCAGTAATTTGAAGCCATTTTTCGACTTATAAGACAATTTACACGTGCAAATGTCACACCCCTATGTAGAATTAAAAAAATTTACAGAAAGTACAGTGTTATTATAAGTAATAGGCAAAAGCTTTCATAATTTTTCTTTTTTATGAATCCATAGCAAAATTTCTTTCCTCTTGTGACGCGTATCTATCCGGCAACACAGTGTATGGCCAAATTATAAAAATGCACGCCTCAGCAACTCAATATATTGAAACACACATTGTAACGCTTCTCTGACACGCACGGTATTTGTACATTCATATATAGTGACGTCCTAAAGTATACAACCTCTGACAACTTTAGGACAGAAGCTACCATTTTTAACTAAAACACGTTGATGCCCGCTATATACCCACCAATTTTCGGCATTACCGACAGTTTAATTATTCCATTTCTGTTGTCACTGGCAATTATGCCAGGTTTCTATACTATTGGCTTTTTGAGAAGATGATAAAAAACGAACCCCAAGATGTCACATACATACATATATCATATTTTAAATAATAAAATATCGGGATATCCGGCAATAACTGTTTCGGTAATCTGTTCTTGCTTTTATATAAAGTTGGCTAGGAAAAAAAATGCCAAATTATTTCGTATGATCAAAGATCATTTAAGAATTATCAACGGGTGGGACGATAATCTTGGGACTTCCTCAAAAACACAATTTCTCCTAACCGTTCTCCTAAACTCAGCCAATGAAACCCAAAATATTTGAATAGGTCTAGCTTGCGGTACATTTGGCGGATGCTATGTTGTGCGCTTTCAACCATGGTCTTGTTTCTTGGGTGTAATGATTTAAAGGTAAGTCTGAGCGCAACATCGTTTTGTTATTTTGGCGATGCAGATTGATAAAGTTAACCAATTTCGGCAAGCAAAGTTCACAATAAAGGTTGGTGGTTACTGCTTTTCCTCCCACATGCCTTGCGTAGCTTCTAAAAATGCTAGAAATATCCTCCTTTCTTTTAATCTTTTCAACAATAATGGTGTAAAAAACGTGAAAACGACGAACAAGTTTACGAGTAGGCACTCTAGCACGGTTTTCAGCAAACTACAAAAGGCTTTCTTGGGCGCTGACTACAGTTAACTGCCGTGGTCAGCTACTTTTCGGTATATTTTGACAAGATATACCTCTATCACATTCTGGAATTGTTCAACATACGGTAGTTCGGGATATATTTTCGCCCGAAGACAAGCGTATAATTTACCGTTTAGGCATTTGGCCAACCATGCTATAAATATTCTTTCGTAATTCTAATTTGTAAGACATTTCGCAACTTGAAATAAAAATGACACGTGACGTAAATAAATAAGATAACGACGGTAACGACACTTCGTAATAGTTTGCTCTTCAAAGTTATTTCCCAAATACATACCTGACAAAAAAATGTTGTTCAAAACTTTCGTTCCACCCGTTGGGAAACGTGATTACAATGGTTAATCTGCTATTGGCATTAAACTTGCAATTGTAGAAGCGAAGATTATTCTTCTTATTTAATATTATGATGAATAATAATTTTTTTCTTTTCCATTATTGTTATTAAATCCGGTGTTCCATATCTTTGTTCCCATTCTTAAATTTGTTCTTGTTTTGTTACTATTTGTTTACTGTAGTGCAGTTAATTAGTTTTTACAGCAAATTTATTTAACCTTTAAGTACTAGCTCCTATTGGACATACATAAGCATGGCTCCTACGAGTCACCATTGTAAAATTACTGCTATAACATTAATGTTTTAACATTAAATGTTTCTTGTTTTAGGAATATAGATACCTGATATGATACAAAACGGTAAAATAACATAAAAGAAACTTTAATAAGTATTATGTACTATTTATTTATAACATTCATTACAGAATTTTTTTGTATGCTGTGAACAAATATTTTTCAAACATTTAGAGCATATTTGTTTAGAATGGCGGTTATTTTTGCTAGGGCACAAGCAACACCGCTTTCTTGAACTTGTAATTGGAATTTCTACAGGTTGAGGCTCAATTTCTAAACGCTAGTTTAGAACCTTTCGAATTTTTCTTGGCAATTGAGGGTACTCCAAGCGATCTAATTGATATGATTTTACAAGTTCTTGTCCTAATATTTTGAGGAAATTTCTACGCGCAGTAACTGATTCAATATTATTATGTTTATAAATAACGAAAGCATTTAAGGCGTAGACATTAATGAGGTGAAAAAATTAAACCACTGGCTATCTCCTTGTTCGCCGTCCTACATTGTACGTAGCACAGAGTTAATCTGTTACGTCC
Source organism: Dynastes maya (assembly GCA_029619315.2). Classification (NCBI taxonomy): domain Eukaryota; kingdom Metazoa; phylum Arthropoda; class Insecta; order Coleoptera; family Scarabaeidae; genus Dynastes; species Dynastes maya. The sequence goes on along the minus strand of JAROYE020000003.1, from coordinate 55,752,913 downwards.
ACTCCACCCCTAGTTGTCAAAATTTCCGGTTTCCTCTCTTCTCCGGTATCTTGGTCAATGTTTGCATCATGGTGCATTGTGGAGAGCAGAAGAACTGCCTTAGATTTTTTTTGGTACATAAGAAATCAACGTTGCATTTTTTGAAAATCCAAACAGTGTACTTTTTACCGTTCTATTCTTGTTGGGATGAAACACTGCTGGAATTTCCCTTTTATTTTTGCGTATTGCTCCTACTAATGTTAAATTATGATCCGACAATAAGCGCTCTGATAAGGATACACTTGTGTACCAGTTATCAGTTGTCACATTTTTGCCAGTCTTATCGATAGGTTGAATCAATCGAACGACAATTTCCTCTGCAGAGTTACTGACTTTATAAGGTCCTTCTAGCTGAGTTCCAGTGTACACTTGCATGTATAAAAATTTTTGGCGTCACACAGAGCAAACATTTTTATTCCATAGCGGTTTGGTTTTGACGGAATATATTGACGAAACCTGCAGTTACCACGAAATGCCACCAATTGTTCATCAATGGCAACGAATTCAGAGGGCGAAAAAAACTTTTTAGAAACAATATTCTCGAATAAATCCCGTATTGGGGCAAGTTTATCTATTTGAAGACGTTCATCAAATCTAATACAACGAAGTATAAATAAGAATCTTTCATAACTCGTTGTATAAAAAAAATTGACTGGCTAAATCATTATCAGAGAATAAGTCTCTGAAATTCAAATGAGATGAACGCAGTACACCGGCGACAATGAGCAGTCCTATAAAAGCTTTTACTTCATTGTGTGTCACTGAATTCGCACAGCTAGCTCTTTGAAAGTGGGGTCTTACCTTCAACTCAATGTATTTATTTGTATTTTCCACCAATATTCCAATTACCCAATCATCAAGGAATAGCGCGAATATAGCGAAAATTTCTTTTACATTCTTCGCACGACCTTTGCAACCAGGAAGGTGAATAACAGTATTACTTTTTCGTGTTCGTGATGTTGAAGGGGGTACTTTATTCCACTTTAAAGTTGTATTTTTACCTATGAAATTATAAACCATAAGAGCTAAGTATTTTACAACAGTGTTTATTTCTACATACCTAAGGAAAAATCTGTAACATCAGATAACTCTTCCGTATTGCTATCATCTTCTTCAATGACTGAATCACTATCATGACTAGATACACTTTCATGATCTGAACCTAAGTCGCTTTCGGGATAGATGTTTTCGTTATCAAATTCTATCCAAGGCTTAACAAACTATTAACTTAATATTCAATGGGCATAGATATTTTTAAATACTGTAGTATAAATCACTCATAAAAGTACCCGTAATGTATAATGAAAGCTCAAAAAAAACAAACGTAACTACTGACACGGCGCCTTTCAGACACTACCGAGTGCAGGGTCATAAATTATCTTTTGTTTACATTTCAATGCATGCAATATCTGGACAATATCATATTATATAGCTTTTAAAAACACCATTCGAGGAATACATAATAGGTAAGCTGACGTAAATGAAATTTTGTGAAAGATATTACAATTTGTAAAAGACCTGGCGCCTCGTACGCGCCATGATAGCATTTAAAGGTTGAATTTCTGAAACAGTTCACTAAAACCCTTACCGCAAAACTTAACTCGTACTGGACGCCATTTCGATTGCCAAGATATTATCATCAGCAGTAGAACTGATTTAACAAACTAAGCGAGAAACTAACCTTATATAGCAAATAAATTACTCAATATGTAAATTTAAAATAAACAAGGTAATACTTAATTACGTCTTAATTATATATTGACCACTTGGAAAGTATGTAAGTTGGACTGTTGATGTTTGAGACATATAAGAACACTAGAACGCATTGACGGCCGTAATAGTAAGAAATATGTTAATTACCCTTTTACCCAAGTTACACGAAAGGTCTTCAAAAAATCTTTTCTAAAGTTGACCGCACAACTGTTTCTTCTTCAAACAATAACCTCAAAAACCTTTTAGGAAGTTCCAAAGACTCAGTAGATAACATGGATAAATCAGGAATTTACAAGATTTCATATGATCAAGTGTATATTGGGCAGACAAAAAGATCAATCAGAATTAGATACAAAGAACATTTGGCTCATTTCAAATTCAGAAGGTTTGATAAATCTAGAGTTGCCCTACATATGCTTGAAAATAATTATAATGTTGATAATATAAAGTTAATTAAAAACGTAAAGAGCACAGTTCAATTAAATTGTTATGAAGGCATGGACATTTACAAAAACAAAAATCACTTAATGAATTCAGATTTAGGTCCACTAAATTCCAGCCTCTGTCCTTTCTTACGTCATGTATAGTTAATTACAGCTGTATTTATAACCATGTGCAATGAGGCGCTTCATTCAAAAACATAAATTTTTTAAAACTTACGTCATTCTGACTATTTACAATTAAGGGACTTCTGACCTTTAGATTTACAATTTAAGGCTTATTATGGTCATGTCCAATGAAGCGGCTCATCGAGAAACACTTAATGCGGAAGGGTAAATATATAATTTAAATTGTAATTAAGGATTACTTTGCCTATTTTAGGTTTACTTATTGCGTAATTTATTTACTATATAAGGTTAGTTTTTGGCTTTCAGTTTTACTGCTGATGATGATAGCTTGGCTATCGAAACGTGCGTCCAGTAAGAGTTAAGTTTTGTGGTAAGGGTTTTAGTGAACTGTTTCAGTGTTCCATTTCCACAGATTTAGAGTACCTTTTTATTGTTAGATTTCGTTTTGACAGTGCGATTCTTTTTCAGTCTATTGGCGTTATAGGAGACAATTTATTGCTTGGTTCTCTTGCTAACTTTGCATAAAGACAAGCGAGGACTGTTCTAATATTTATAGCTACTGTTATGTTATGTTCAACGTCGTGTTTACGACGACAACAATTTCTCTCGGTTGTCATTTCGATACTGAAGTAAATGTCAGGCTGGCCACTCGTTGGCAACCAAATATCCCTCTTGCGGGGATAATTGGTAATTTTTGCGTTACCATTTCCCCCCTCAGCCAACCGCCCTTGGGACGAGGAAGGTAGAAATTAATTATAAGTCCAGATAACGACGAGTGTGGGGTATCATGGACAATTCTACTCGTTTATCAATCTTCCTATTCAATTACTTCTTCTAAATTAATGTAAAAATCGTCTGGAATAAGCAACAACGTAAATTTCAAAGCACAACAGATAATATTTCGTCAATTAAATCCTTATCTGAAAGGTTTCCATAAATTCGTAGTGGATTTTCTCTTTTAAAGCTTGTTGGTGACAATTCGTATCACAGAATCATCAACAAACAACCTCCTGGTTAAGTCACTGCATTCGTTCTCGAGTACAAATATCATTTAGATTGAAAGTCATCAAGAGGTAGTTTCTATTTAGGCAAATTATCAAAATTGGCTCTGGAAGAAAACAATCGCCGGTCTTTCGCGATTCAAAATAAAAGAAAGAGAAAGGACGCCCTCAATTATCATCAATCTTGGTTGAATCAAAGTTTGTCGTGAATAAAATCCAAAGATAAGTGTTCGTGGTGTATTGAAAGTCATTATTAGGAATTCAAATTGGGTTAAATATCCAGAACAGGCAGTTCCTGTGGTGTGTATTTAAACAGAGTGTTTATTTACATTGGCGTCGGTCGAAAGTTTAAAGGTTAGTTGATTTTAAAATCTTAAAAATTCGTTAATCTGATTTCACTAAGTTACAAATTCATTCAAAATTGCCACAAGGGTATCTAGGGATACCCCCGAACCTACGAAAATCATTTAATAGAGTTAAATCTGAAAATTTAACAAAATTTAGAGTAGAAACCCTGAGAAAGATATTTCACTACATAATAACTTGATTTTTTCGAATTTGAAGTATAACAGACGTGGCATGACTATGTTTGTTTTCCATTAAGACATTCATAGGATGTAAAGCAAAGTCATACGATAATAATATTGCAATTAAGATAAATCAGAAGCGTCGTAAAAAGAAGCCCAAGATGGAACAGCTTCATGGAGGAAATAAAATGAAAATTACAAGTACAACGCCATTTTTATTGTGCATACAATAATACAAGTATATACATATACATTTTCTTTTAAATATATGCTTGGAAATCTTTTGGACAGAATTTAACAACAAATATTCATTTAAAACAGTCAAACAAAACAATTATTAATTAACACAGGTATAGAAAAAACTGGAGTACAATTATTATAAAACGCATCTTTTCAATATCTAATTATAATGATAGAAAAAGTATCAGACTTTCTAGTAGTTTCTTTAAAGCCTTTAAACGAAATGATATACGTGTGCACATTAGATTGTCATTTGTACAGTTAATCAATTTTTTTACTATGAGGTACAAATTTTATATTGATTCAATAGCTTTTGATGCGTTAAAGAAACTTTTAGAAGAATCTGTTACAGCTGAACACACTCATACATCGTTTGTAAACCCCAGCAGATGGTGTCTTAAACGATGGTGTCATTACATCAAACAATAATTACATATTATTTAGAAACTAAAAACTTCTAGAAAATTTTGAGCTACGTATATTGACATTGTTTTAAGAGTTTTCTTCGCCTTCAAAAATTCTTTTCTGAAGTTATTGATAACCTCTGCATTTCATTTAACATATATATATATATATATACAGATATATATATAAAATGAGCACAACATTTCGAGACATCATAAATGTAAAATATCCGACAGTTTTATCGTTTTAAAAATCATATTTGTAATACTTAATGAGTTAGTAATGGTGAATTAGAAAAAATGGTAACAACGTATGGCAATTAAGTTTCATTCATCATGTTTTTCTTCTTATTAACGCTCAGGTACGGATAGGGAACGTATCTTATACGCTGTTAAAACAAAACAAAAATAACAGTTTAGAAATACGGCTAAAGCGATTAGCAATTCAGCGCGCGCAAATAATCAGTTGTTTCGATGAGTAGCGATCCAAACGTCAAACTATTGTATAAATCTACGTTTGTGGTAAATACCGATCTGACTCGGAGTGATTGAAAAGAACCTGAAACAACTGATTACAAACATTTCGACGGTTATGTTAAAAAGACATAGTTTCACATAGATTACATGTCTATTTACAAGTTGTTCAAAATATTGGATCTTACGAAACTAGCGAAAATGATGTTTTTCTTTTTATACATTTTATTTACGTTTCTTCATTGTAATTGGTGAACATGATCTCATTTTTATACCTAACCTAGACAAAAGTCAAATTCTCTTTTCCAGTAACCAAAACATAGTTTACTGTGGTAAAATGGCAAGTAGTACCGTGTTTTGGGTATGAGACGACATTTTAGTAGCGTACCTTAAATACTTGCAGATGGTCCATATTGTAGTTAAAAGTGCATGCAGTACTTACAGTTGAAATATAAAACTTCACAAAAGTCATGTTAGATAAATGTTATAAAAAATGGGCGAAGAATGTTATAAAATGTTAAAGTTGAAATGAAAATATGATGAAATTTAAATGGTAAAATTGATTTTTGGTGAAATGTTAAAAGCAGCTATAGATAGTGAATATAAAAAGTATAAAAAATTCCTTTTCCCCGTTCCTTTTTGTACTTCATTTTAGACTCCAAATTTAACTCACCCTTCTCCCAATTTTTATATAACAAGACTTTTAGGAAGTTCTAAATTTCGACTGTAAATATAGCATATTCTCTTTTAAAGCTTTTTATGTTGTATTATAGTATTATAGACTCTGACTGATGATGGCATATTGCTAAAACTAGTTCCGGTGTAAGTAAAAATTTTATGAGTAAAAGAGAATCTTTTTTCTTTTATTTTAGCGTATTTTAAGCGCTGATATATAGAGTCTCAATTTAAGTACTTTTGAATATCAGTGTAGATAAGACCAATAAAGATACAAAAATTACTAAGGACCGATTTCATCATAAAATTTAAATTTCCATCAAACTCTAATGCCACCATTAAGTAAAAAATTTGACTTCATATGCCATTTTTAAATTAATTATCCGTTTTAATGGAGAATTAAGCTAATGGCCAGTTCTCAGCGCATCATCTTCTTAATCCTGACATTAAACTGTTACTGAAGTTACGCTCTATCGACTTTTACACATGAACTGACGTGAATATTTGTTTTATGAATGCCATTTGGAGTTATTTTTTGAACGAGGTTGTTGCTTATTAACACGTGCGCATGAGAAATATCTAACAAAGATATTTTCTTTGCACGTTCTGTCGAAATAATTCGTTACAATTGCTTCTGCAGAACTGAACAAATCCTATTGTTTAAATTCTGACGCGGTAACAGGTCTCGACTGCTGTTAATTAATTGAAATAAACTCCGATAAGTAGAAAGATCCGTCAACGAGCATGTCTTTCTGTTAAAGAGAACATTTATAAAAAAAAACGAGTAGCAAGAGATTAAATAAAAACGATTCAGTAATTGAGAATATTTTATTAAGAAGGAAACGGGACGAAGAGGAACATCAAAGGAATCAAATGAAATTAAAACAAAAGAAAATTGAATATATAATATTCAGAACAAATTCATTGTCTCCTTCAATTTAACAAACCTCAAGCAAACGTCAATAAGTAATAAACTACGGTCTTCTGCGTATTACTGTATTTAAGATTATGTTCATAGTTATTTATGTCAAAATCATTTTTAAATCATCATATCGAATTGTACTAATACGCATTATTTGGTTTAACTTTTACTAAATGTGGCATTACTTAACGTACACACAGAAAGTTGGTATACAATAGCTTTGCTTTAATGTACTGTTAAATCTGGTACCACCCTGTTTTTTCATTAGAAGCCTCGGCTTCTGTAAGCCGCGGCTTCTAAAATGAAATACATTTTTCTGATTTTCTATGTTTTTTCTTTATTAAGCCGCATACTTTTATAAGCCGCACACTCAAAAGTGACTTTGTCATATCAATTTCGTGGAATAAAGGATTCCACAAACCAATGCAGCTAGAGTCGCGGTGGCGTTAGCGGTCACGTACCGTCGCGGTAGCGGTACCAGAAGCGATCAAATCTTCTCAAACACACGCGGTGCCGGTAGCGATTTTAGTAAGTGTTTAGTAATGTTTACTGGTGTTATCCGGATTCGGACATCCGGATCTTGATGTTATTCGGATCCATTGTCCGAAATTCCGAATTCGAATTCTTTATCCGATATTTCCGATTCGAATCCATTATCCGATAACGTGGACCAGCCCCATTCTTCGATAACTTTCTTAAACAAATAGTAAAGTGCCTTAAAATTTCGCAGTAAATTATGAAAACCTACAATAGATGAGCAATTATCAAATACTATTGCACCCATGAAAATTCAATAATACCCTGAGTTCGAAGATTTTAAAAACTATTGCATTTTTTCCATATAACATAAGTTCGATATTTTCTTTTTAAGCACTTTCTATATTGCAAAATAATCTTGAATTGATATTGTCCGAATTAGAACAAATGAGAAGTACTTTGGCATCAATTATAATATAAATAGAGCAAACCGGTTAGTGGATCCGGATCCGAGAATCCGATAGAGGGTCCGAGAATCGTACAGAAAATTCGGATCTGAAAATCAGATAACGGATCCGGATCCGAGAATCGGATAGCGGATTCGGATCCGAGTTTTGGATAGCGGATCCGGATTTGAGCATCGGATAATGGATCCGGATCCTGGGATTCGAATATGCGGATAATTTTGGATCCGAATACCCGGATCTCAATTTTATCGGATATTTGCAGCACTAGTGCTTACACGGCATAATACAAAGTGCATGCGAGTTCTGCAATGTTAAAAAGGAAACAAAAAGAAACTTCGATTTTGGGTGTACTTCTTTTCTAATATTTTTATATTCTGTGTCATATCAAATTTTGTGTTCTTTTACATATTCATTAATTTTTCTCTTAAATTTTCCATACTATTAGCACTCATTATCCCAAAGTTTTCACTACAAAACATGTTTATATCCATAGGTTACTTTGATCGCTATCGCCATCGCCATCGCTATCGCCACCGCAGCCGCGTTGGTTTGTAGAATCCTTAACCCAATAGTTTGAAGCCGCATGTCGCTTCTTTTACTTTCTGACAGTCGGCTCAAGCAGAACATTTACAGTACCTCTATATACTAAGCAGTCAAATAACATTATACATAATAAACATACACCTATATTTAAATTTTAGATAATTTATTAATGCCATAGAGAATTATAAACACGACGATGACGTAGGTAGTTTTATATATTTTACAAACTTAAAAATCATAATTAGTTTAATAAGTGTATGTAAATCCTGTAATTATGTATTACATTATGTAACAAAACACAAAAAAAATTTAAAAACAAAAAATCTTTCAAAGGATTATCTAAAATGTACTTCTTGTAAAAATCTATAAGCCGCATCTTTTTATAAGCCGCATTAAAATATCCCTTCGTGAGCGCCACAATAACAATGATCGGAAATCTACTGCCTTTTATACCATTGCATTCTCTAACGGAATCATAATATAACAGACGAAGGATTTATCGTAAATTATAAAAATATACAATGGGTAACCTGGTAACGAACAGTCCGGACTGCGAACAAATCGGACAAGGAACTCAAACAAGGCTGAAGACAATAGAATTGGGAATTTCTACAGTAATGTGCGAATAACCACATTCAAAAAATCCTGTCGAAAAGAAAAAGGCAGCCGGCATTGGGCCGGTTCTTTAATGCACCACAAACAAAAACCCAGAACTGATTAAAATGTAATGTTTTACTTCTTCTGCATGGTATATGAATTTGCAATAAACAAACTAACAACTATTTCAATTTTAAACCACTAGAATGAATTAATTGATTAACGGAAAGGTCTATAGCAAATCTATGATCGATTAACGCACAAATCGGGTAACAAGCATAATCTTGGAAGAAATTATGTTCGTTAGCCGGTCACTCACTGTAGAAGAATACTTATTTCACAAATCTGAAAGAACGTCGGTTACTTTTGTTCACAGTTTTAAACTACAACTTTCCTAATCCTTTTAACGCTACAAGAAGCGAAGAAAGTTCAAATTTTACAAACGTGAAGTGCAACAAAGTATTTGATGTACTATTGTAAGCAAAGGAAAGTAAACGAGCTGTTTTAGCTGCATAAATGTTATTACTACTTAGGAATTTTTTTGGAAATTGTCAAATTAATGTCATTAATGTTATGATCAAATGTCTAAGTACAACTGCAGCGCAGAAGCATCAAGAAACCACTCTCATTGAAAATGAATAGACCTTACAAACAGTAGCAAATGATTTTGGAGTTAGGAAAAGTGCTATGCTTAAAGTTAAAAGAAACTGGGATGAAACGCAAACCACTGCTTGTATTCATAGTGGTAATAGACAAAGGATATATAATGAACAGCAAGACCTTCAGTATACTATCATCAGTATAATAATCATATAATAAACATTCTGATAAACGACCCCTTCAAAATTGTTCGAAATGCCGTTCAAGAAAGTAACCTTCCTTAATCATGCTGGACTGCTTATAGAAGAATAAAAACATTATTAATTAAGAAGATATCAATTTCCTTTGATGTCAAAATTTTTCAGTCGACTCATAATGGGAGTATTCGCGTTTACAAACCTCAAAACATGAGATATATCGAACATTAGTGCCTACTATCATGTTTTGCCACTAGAAGGCACAAAAACAACAGTAACAGTTGGTAGCACAGAGTTGATAACGATAGTGTTAGTGTGTGTGTGACAAGATGTAATCATGTAAAATTATATTTTACAGTTTCTAATAGCAGTTATTAAGTAATGTGTGTTTCGTTTTATATAAATATAAAGTACCTAACGTATAAGACCTACTATTGTCATATATTAAATAATATCGTGCTACCATCTGTAACACAAATTCATGGTAACAACAATACAAGGTGTTTGCTTTACCGGCGTATATCTAAAAGGAGGTACCAGGTGAATCGGTTTGGTACTTATTTAACCAAAGATACCATTATATAAAGTATCACGGTTTCAGAGAAAAAGCCAATTTAATGATTTAACTAAATTAGACGATTTTTGAACTGTAATCGGCCCCGCACTTTTTTATCACATGTAGAGTGTATGAAATGATTTTATTTGATGGAATAGATATCAAAGACTACTAAAATAAAGATTACAAGGAACGGCAACTTGCAATAGTATCCAAATTATAATTCATAGTACCAAAAATCGTCTAATTTAAATTATATCATTAAGTTGGCTTTATCTCAGAAACCGTGACACTTTGTATAATGGCATTTTGGGTTATACAAGTTCCAAACCGACTTGACTCACTTGACTCACTTACAACTTCCTTTCAGATATACGTCGGTGAATCAAACATCCTGTATATTCCAGCATGACAACTCCCCAATCCATACTCCTGGTGTTGTTCGGCAATAGTTTACCAATAAGAATATAAATTTACTACTTTGACCAGCCAGATGTGTTGACTTACATCCAATTGAAAGCGTTTTTAGTATATTAATTAAAAGAATTTATACAAACTGTATAAGAAAAAATGCTTTGGGAACGAATAGAAGAAGGTTGCGAAAATTTAGCAAACGAATATATTGGAAACCTCATTTTTTTCTATGACAAATCATTTATTATCCGTACTCGAAAGTAACGTCTCTTGAAGGAAATGTTAAACATTTTAAAATACATAAATCGATAAAAACATTAGCGTTGTCAAAAATGTTAGTTAAAAGATTCGTATAGACGACTAAAATAAATCCAAATAAACATTAGCGTTGTCAATGTCGTTTACTTTCAATTGCTCACCACAGTACATATGTATGTAAAAATAAACGTTCCTGCGGTATTGGGACTATATTTTTCTTTCAATATATTACAAAAGTTTTTGTAACGTATAACTTATGATACATCTCACACCCATAAGCAGTAAGTGTGTATACGGAATAAGTAAGTAATCAAGAATGATTTATTTAATATATGTACAGTATCTGCTTGAAAATTAGCGGCAAACCTTTGGAAATACTAGTGATTTATGAGATACACATTACAAGGAAACACAGGCAACCCGAAAATTCTGATTTCGAGGAAACTCTAGAGGCCGAAAGAGTACCCCGATACACTTTTCTTAGCGGCTCAATTGCCAGATTTTAGGGTACAGCCCCCTCCAAAATTTTGGTAAATATCTCGGAAAGTATAACAGATAATTGTATTTTTACATAATTTGAAGTGTTACATAGTCTCGATGAGGAAAAAATATATACATAACAGGGGACCGGGTACCTCGTACCGCCCATTTTCGTTTTGTTCTTATTTATCAAAAATAAAGTCGCTTTTACGTAGAAAATGGTGCTCTATAACAAATTTAGGCAGTCAAACATTAAAATTAAAAACACACACGTTGTTCTGTCACGCAGACCGTTATCGTAATGCATATATAAGGTGGCAGTTTCAAATGTTTCTTGCAGTGTATATTTGTAGCTTGGTGCAAAGGCAGCGACTAATACAGCTAATGCGTTGAACATCTTATAACGTTTCAATAAAAACATAAAAAACATCGCAATAATTCCTTTGATGCCTTAGGAAATTGAGTTGTATAATGTCTTGAAAGATGTGATTGTAAGTACTCAACAAGAAAACATGTCCTCTTTTGATATACAACATGATTAGAGGTTGAACGATTAAGAGAACCAAACGAAGCGCAATTTGTGGAAGATGTAGCGGAAGATGAAGAAGACAATTTAGTAAATATTGTATGTGGACCTGAAAAAGCGGGCTGTGTTATTAGCCTAGATTGGAAAATTAAAGCTGTAGAACACTGGAAAAGTGATAAAACTAAGCGACGTTCTGTCAAAAACGTGAAAAATAATTTCAAGGAAATGAAATCGCTACACCATTTATATACAGTGTGTTTCACTTCACACCTTGACACCCTTGCATCTTTGTTATTTCTAAACCGATTGATTTCAAATTTTAATGAGGTATAGAACCCTTTTAGCGAAATTGTTGTATAATTAGAAAATTTACATACTATTAACCATTAACCTACTACGATCAGAAATTAGATGCAAGAAATCGTAAGAACATAGTAGGTCTTGTTTAATCGTAACAGAAGTTGTGAAAATCGTTTGAGGACCACTTGAAAGCCATAAAATCAAATTTTGGTCAAAAATGTTTGCGTAGCAATTGCTCTATACAATATTAAAGCTGAATTAAAATTATTTCGTTTTTACTTTTTATTTTAGTACAGTACTTTTGTATAAATGGCTGTTTAATATGATTACAAAGAGTCACTTTTTATTTTAAACTTCACTACAGTACTTGAATGTTAAAACGAGCATCGGCTATGGAAGTAATGAATATAAATTGTCTTGTATTGTCAAATATCAAATCAAACTGTTTATTCAGTACTTTACTTATGTTTTGTGGTTATTGTGTTGCGAAGAATGGCTGAACGGGTAGAGTTAGTTCGTTTAGTGGGTGACAATCATCGTTCATTCGGAGAAGCAGCTAGAGAACTCAATGCTAGGCATCCACACCTTTCAAACAATTGCAAATATTAATAATCTGTATAATGGTAAGCATACGTAAGGTTGCATTGCAACTTCAAATTTCATAATCAAAAGTGTGAAGGTGTATTAAACTGCACAAACTGAAATCATATAAATCAACATTTCTGCATACGCTTGAAGAAAACGATGAAATTAGAATAGGTTATTGTCTATGGGCACAAGGACATTTTTTAGAAACATTATGTTTACGGATGAAGCCACAATTTACAACTAATGGAGTTATTTCATCACAGAACTGGATGGCGGGCATCTGAAAACCCCAACTTTATTATAAATTGTAAGAGACAGTATTCCCAGAAGGTCAACGTTTGGTGCGGAATTCTGAATGACAAAATTATTGACCCATCTTTTTTCCATGAGTATTTTAAAACACAACGGTTTCTCCATTTTCTTAATACTAGTTTTCAAGACGTACTTGATGAGTTACCACTAATAGTAAGAAGAGATTTGTAGCCGCAATTAGATGGTGCGCCAATTCATAATGCCAGGATTGTTCGCGAAAGGTTGAATGAAATGTTTCCACAGAGGTAGATAGATGGTAATAGCCTCTTAATATTATGTCCCCTAGATCGCCCGACATAATTCTCCTAGATTTTTTTTATGGGGAGTCCTAAAACAAAAAATGTATCAAGGTACAAGGTTTCGAACAACCGCGAAATACTGTCTCAAATAACAAAGCGGATTGAAAAATGCATTAGACAACAAGGAAGTTTGGTGGAAATTGGTAAAATCTAGTTTTGTATATTGATATGTTAATTTTATTAGATGCGAACGCTATAGTCGATAATAAAAAACGACAAATTTTATTCTAACTTTAATATTGTAGACAAATATCTGCTCAAATAGGTCCTTGATTTTAAAAGTACTGTAGTGAAATTTATTGTAAAAGTGAATCTTTGAAATCAGCCAAATGTTCGAGCTACTTCAATAATAGTTTTTATACAAAACCACTGTACTATTGTGTAAAATAATAAGTAAAAACAAAATAATTTTAATGTAACTTTAATTTTGCATAAAAAAAATGCTACTCAAAATTTTTTAGCCAAAATTTAGTTTTAGGGTTTCTAGGTTATCCTAAAATGATTTTCACAACTTTTTTTACGATGAAACAAAGCCTACTATGTTTTTTCGATTTTTTGATTCCAATTTTTTATCGTAGTAGGCTGATTGTTAATACTATGTAAATTTTCTAATTACACAACAATTTCATTGAAAGAGTTCTATACCTCATAAAAATTTCAAGTCAATTGGTCTATCAATAACAAAGATACATGGGTGTAAAGTGCAACACACTGTAGATGGGAAGAATGTATGAACAGATATAACTCCTTCTTAGAAAATTTCAAGATAGCTTTGACGATGGAAAAATAATTCATGACATCGATCTTCCACGGGTGGGCTTTGGAAAGTATACAAGATATTTGACACGAAACGTTTAAACGAGGGCATTGGTGGATGTGGCATTTTAAGAAAGTACATTATAATAGGTCACACAAAATAACAAACTGTCTTACTCGTTCAACATGTACCGCTATGGAAAACTTACGGTTGTTAAGCAATAGTTTTATTAAGAATGTCAAACCTTATATCACTAGTATAGGCAGAAGCAACATATACAACGTCGATGAGAGTGAATTTAATCTGGAAGTACACTCCCGCCGTACTTTAACAGTAAAGGGGCAGAAAGCTGTTGAATTACAGAATTTTACCAGCTATTTCTGCAAACGGACGTTTACTTTCGCCATTATCTTTGGAATTAAAGGAATCCACGGGTACATTTGGATCCCGCGTTGCGCAATTATTGTTTAGGCCCCCAAATGTATATATTTATTCTTCGACGCCTGGAAAGCTCACTGTAAATCATTTCAAAACTCGGCTAACAGATGTTTCCCTCCCATATATGAGACCAAACAATATTCTCTTGATCAATTTCTAGAGTAGGTATTGTGTTACCGAACTTCAGAAATTGGTACCAAAAGATAAAACTGTAAATATTTTAAACGTAAAAAAAAAAACCACGACAATGGTACAACATCTAGATACAGCATCATTTTCTACGGGCAAGTGATTCTATTTTTGATAAATAAAAAAATATATAATAAAAATGGGGGCTACGGGGTGCCCGGCCCATGTTATATATTTTTTCCGAAATTAATTTGCGTCATCCTTGAGATTATATAATACACTTCAAACCATGTTCTAAAAAAATATATCCGTTATAGTTTCCGAGATATTCACAAAAATTTAAAAATTCTGCACATTTCTGGGGGGAAAAAAATTGTGTTGTTTCAATACCAAGGTACTCTTTCAGTCTCTGGAGTTTCAACGAAATCTGAAGATTTGGGTTGCCGATACCCTTATTGGTTCTCTCTTCCACAAATGCTTTACTTCAAAGCCTAATGATGAGTGTTATTAAAAATCCACGTACATGTATAGATATAATTGAGTACAGACATGACATTTGCCGAATTGCCTTCTATATTTTATCTCATCTGGGGAAAATGAGTTAATTGATGCAGTCGTATGTTCACCAATTCCTTGATTACACATTAACTATATACATCGAAAGTAGGAAAACGATATAACATCCAAATTTTCGAACAACATGTACCACGTATATACATCCATAATATATACGCATTTACATTTATATATATAGCTTATTGCATCCTACACGTCCCCTAAACTATTACAATGCATACAGCGCTGCGATGGGGTTAAAATTATTTTGGCAAACCTATTCATAAAACTTCAAACATTTACATACGCGGCTCCAAAGTTTCGAATCATTTTCGGAACGCTCGCATCGCGAAAACGGTAAGAAACTGAAGGAGCCTGATTATTTACCTTTGTATTTTTTTGATAATTAGCCTATTTACAAATATACAAGCGTTTCTACTAAATATGTGACGTGACACTTCTACAAGAGCGATAATAATTGTTGGCACAAATGAAATAGGCACACGTCCATATACAAATTAGATTTTATTGTTGAGGTAAAGTACATTGTTTTCACTGAAAGTGGGGAAATTTTGATTGAAAGATGAATGGCATGTAAATTAATGCGATAAGTTAACATTGTAAGCAGAAAAAAGAATGACTAAGCCCCCGATGATTAATAAATTATTTATTGTTATTTTCGCAAGCGCGTGGGCTGCTCGTTTTAGATGTTTATGATCTTGTTTGTTTCATCGACGGCGTGCTATAGCTCGAGAAAGATAAATAGAACGAAGTTCGTTTTCAAGAAACCTTGAAATACCACAGTTATAAGTATTTTTTATTTTATTTTACATAAATGATTGTTCTTGAATCACACGTCTAGTGTCAAGTTACATACATATAATAACACAGTTGTGGCCACTTCTGTGAATAAACAGGCTTCTGATTCCTTTAGCCTTTTCATCTTTTTTCCAACAGAATTAAAGAAGGTCTTGCATTTTTATTGTTTTTGTGTATCCTCTGATAACTAGATATAGTGAACACCCTACAGTTATGATTTCTGATAGTCTAGTGATATATATTCCATATGTATACATAATACAGACATAAAAAAGCAAAACAGAAAAATCAAAATGACATTTGATATACAAATTAATTTATTTATGCCATATTAATGGAGAAATAAGTAGTAGTACAATTACATTTAATAAATGATAAACGAAATTATAGGGAATAATTTGAAGTTATGAATTTTTAACGTAAGTGGTTTCCTTGAAGAGTGATAGGGAAAATTTCTTTAGACAACTTACAGGAGATGTTAAAATGAAACATAGTAAAAATTGTGTGCGATACTGCTGTTTATCATTTATTTATGTACCTATTGTCATTTTGATATGGTATTGCTTAGTCTAGATGATTCTACAATAATTATTTCGTTCATGTAATTGTAATATGCATTAGTTTCCATTCAACATAGGCAATATATTCATTAAATACTAATAAAATGAAGCATATTTTATTAAGCACTCGGAATATTTCTAGCAGGTGTAATTTATCCAATAAATAACACCAAACATTTTTATTTTGGCTTGAAAAATACAAAAACAAAATGCCATTGGTATTTGTTTTTGTATCTTTATTAATTTCGAACATGGATAAATTTATTCAAAGATAAAATGTAACATTAAGATGCAATGTTGTTGCAAAATACTCGGCTGTTTAATAAGCCCGAATAGAAATGAATTCTAGATCTGTAGGTGTGTGTAAATTTTTAAATCCTAGTCGGAGACACAAACAAACAGATAATAAACGGAATCCTGCATATTCACGTCTGTGACGCACATAACAACCATTTAATTGATAATAAATGAGCATCTGATACCTATACTATCAACATATGTGGCACCAGTCTCAAGTCTGTCCAGAATTACCAAGAAGACTCCATGACTTAGCCTACAAGGTCGATGAAAAACATACAACACGGTAAACACCTAACGATGAATTTCATGATATTTATACCATTGTATTGTATAATTGTTCCATATTTGTTTATCATTTGTATTACACACGCGGATAAGCTCCTAAACCTAATAGATTTTAACGTCTCTGAGACACTAAAAACAACGACCAACACATATAAATGTATATTATACGAATAAAAGAGGATTGTCATTCTTTTCTTTTTTTTAATTATTTTTTTATTAAAATGGAAATGTGGAGTCTTCTCGTTGGTTTTTCGGACATGACTAACAATTTCACTAAGTATACATACATAACATATACAAATATTTAATTTATTATTAGTTAGGTATTAATATATATATAATATTTATATATTTATATATAGATAGATTCATAGTAATAGACTTTTAAAAAGATCACAACACAGAGTAAACAGTACAGGGCCTTCAGCACCAAGTACTTAGTTTGTTTTTCGACACGACATTTGTTGGATAAATGCGAAACGGTTTCAATATCACTACGTTAGTAAATTTATTTTATATCTAATATATTAGAAACGATATTGAAAAAATATTTAGTATCGCTGATATATTTTCAATAATGCCGAACACCAATATTTCTCAAAAAGATATTTGAACAACGGTAAATTGTGTAAAATTCCTGCAATATTTGCTACAATAATTAGAATCACTATACATTATACATAAATGTTTTGTGAATGTTTTAACATTTCGTCAGCAGAATTAATCACTAAAAATGGATGATTATTGTTCCACTACAAAAATAACGAATTAATTATTGCTATCCTTTTATTAAAAGGTAACTGTATATTTAACTAATCGTAATAGATATTTAAAATTATAAAAAAGGCCGGGGGGATAGTAACCCCCAAATTATTATAAAATTTTATTATTAAGTATTTTTCACCATGGCTTTTATATTAAGACAAAGCGTTCAAATAGGGTATCAGCAATTTGTTTACTCGATACAGTGACGGTAACCGAGTGGATAATGGATATGTAAAGCAGTTCATAGGTTTTCAGTTGCTGTTATCTGTCAGTTGCGTGACTGTCTGTGTATTAATTTTGCACCTAGCCTCAATAGAAAATGGACCCGAATATTTGAAACTACAGGATCCATAGTGAAAATACCGAACAGAAGGCGCCTACGATCCGTAAGAAATGCACAAAACATCGAAAGGGTAAACCATTCGATTAGAGAAAATCCAGCATTATTGCACAACGTTTAAAAAACAAGACTTGCATCTCCTGTATAAAGTACAGTTGGTACAAGAACTGAAAACTGCGGATTACATTGTGCGACTTAATTATGTCAAGGAGATGATGAAACGGTTTGATAATTTTAATAATATTTTATTCAGCGATGAAGCCCATTTTCATGCTAACGGCCGTATAAATGAATAAAATTATAGATACTGGTCTGACGGAGATCCTCGAAGAAACCCCAAAGTGATTGTATGGGCAGCTTTTTGAAGACTAAATGAACGAGCAGCTACAGTTGATACCGAACCTTATTGTGCAATATTAAAAGAATTGCTTGCGCCATCCCTGCAGTAGTTTCAAGCCTTTAGCTTAGAAACTTGGTTTCAGCAGCTTGGCGCCATATATTACACATCAAATAAGAGAATCGAACCTGTTTAGCAATTATTCAACGGCAAAGTGTTTTCAATAAGGGGCAATACTAACTGGCCTCCCAGAAGCCCCAATCGTAGCAGAAATAAGATTAATCGTGAGGAAAATGTGCGGATGAATAATCTTTACTTCCAGCTTACAACACAACAGACATCATTTACATAGATAATATTGTTTTCAGCACTTGAAATTTCGTTGACTGCACCATTATTTTTCATAAATGAATTACTATGGACACTTTAAATACTATATTTATAACAATATCAAATTGCTGTTACCTTATTAGGACACCTTTTATAATGCAATAGTAACAAACAAATGATTTGTTTTTGTACTAGCAGTACATATTTCCGGGCTGATGGGCCGTGGCCTGCGATGTGTCGAAGTCGACGTTTCGCCAAACACTGCGGTCGGCATCTTCAGGACGATGATTACTCTTCACTGGTTGTTTGATGAGTGATGATGCAACCAGTGAAGAGTAATCATCGTCCTGAAGATGCAGATCGCAGTGTCTGGCCAAACGTCGACTTCGACACATCAAAGACCACGGCCCATCAGCCCGGAAATATGTACTGCTAGTACAAATTCAGACACCGGCCGTGAAAGCCTACAGTTATTTTTAAATGATTTGTTGTTTTCGAAAATAGTAACAAAATGGTCCTAAATGACAAGCAAAATAGCAGTTAAGGATTAAAAATGATAATATCCCAGAATGAAAATGGTTGATGTTATTTCCTAAGAATTATTAATTAACTATTAACAACGGATTACCTGTGGTTTCCATGTGATACATTTTGTACACTATTTTCTAAAAATGAGCATATAATTATATATTTACTATTCTTTCAGTTGCGCAAGCCATCTACTACATTCACGCACGTCATATTAATAAAAAACGAACTGATCCCGAGTACAAAATAGATTTTCAATATCGACAGCTAAGCTGATTTGTCAATTAATACAATGTCTCCTATGTACTTTAATTTTAATACGAAAAATTTAGTTTTATTTTGAGCAAACCGTCTCTTATATGTCACCGTTATCCTTAACTAAAGTTCCGAGTTTATCCAACATTTGTGCAATATTTTTATTATTATTTATTATTATTATACGTATAATTTCATACCTAATTATGGCCATTATGATATTTGATTATTTGAATTCATTCTATTGCTCGTTGCTTGCGTTTTTGTATATATATTGTTTTTCTTACAAACACTACTATCATGGTTATGAGATGAAAATGCCGTTTAGGTAAGTTTACAATCAAAAATATAGGGTGATCTCTGTGTAGATATATGATTAATTATCTGTAAAAACTGAATAGAAGGTATGTAAATGAAACCAATTCATTCTATTCACAGCCACAATTTGGTTAAAGTTAAATGCAACTTAATCAGAAAACGCTGTAATTTTATATTGTACCAAGCTTTCGCAATACGTACTAACGCACGTGCATGAATATTTGAAGGCTTACTGTATCCATATTCTCAGCACTAGATATTGAAAATTGTTTGTATGACGATTGTAAATAAATAACATGATTTAAGATTGATATAAAATGCAGTGGTACCCCGGTTTATGATGAATTTTTATTTGTGAAACCGAAAGGTATTCCCGGATACAAAACGTGTGTTACAAGTTTTACAGATTCGGTGGAATTTCCGCGCGACTCGTGTGCATCAGAAAAAGATAGTTATATACAATGTAATGCGATCATTTGTGCCGTTAGCCTTCCACTATTCGACCGCTTCGCATCTATTTCGAATTTATAGTTAATATTATTTTTACTTTATTGGAAAATCCTTTTATCCTTATGTAAAAGCTTTTTTAAAGAACAAAATCGAAAGCTCTTTTTTGCACTGGTGTCGAGTTTCTTGAAATTGTTTTGATCTAGTTAAGTTCTTGAATGGACACGGGTGTCCATTCATTCCAGGTTTGAATTTACGGAGTTCGGGGAGTTTTATTGGAATGGTTTAGAGCTTACCTCCCCAATAGAACTCAAAGCGTTCAGGTGCATGAACACGTGTCCGATTGCAAGTAAGCTACTGGGGAGTTCCGCAGAGCTCGGTTTTCGGTCCCACTCTTTTTTTACTCTATATTAATGGTCTAACATTTTGTCTCTAGGACGAATCGACCTTTGTCTTTAATTATGCTGATGATACAAATATATTGATATTGCGGGAAAATATTGAAGATAATCCAAAGAAAAGCAGACTGTATTTTTAAGAAACTCACTCGATGGACAACAAATAATAAATTAAGTATAAATATCAACAAAACAACAGCAATTTTACTTAATAGAAGGTATTTATTACACGACCAGCTCTACCTCATGCTTCATTTCTGATTTACGGTGCTGGGACTGAGACAACGATTTAAAATGGCGAAAGCATACATATGCGTTATGCACGAAATTAGCGAGAACAATTTTCGGACTGTTTAGGTACTGCATTTTAGATATCTTAAGAGGCTCAGTATTATGCCTGTTTCTAGTCTTACGTTAAGTATAAGCTAACCCATTATGGACGTTCGACGAAAGCAATGCGTGTTTTCATCCTCCAAAAGCGGGCAGTTAGGATTATGTGCGGTATCTCCTCTAGGGACCCTTGCAAGGGGAGTTTTAAGTCTATCGGAATAATGACGTTATCATCCCTTTGTATATATTTATTTATTTAAAGGGGCGGATTATAACAATAATCCGTACAAGTCGCACTTTTTAGTCGGTGAAAAACACAAAACAAATATATATGTACCAAAAAGAGACTTTATATAATGTTAGTTAATTGTTTAATCATCTGTCGCAAGAAGTAAAAAATACTAAAACTTGAAAGGCGTCTAAGCAGGAATAAAAGCTGCCTTAATCGAAAATGTGTTTTACAATAGCGATAAATTTTTTAGAGGTGACTTAGTAAAGTCGCTATTGGGTGTTTTGTATTACTAAAATTAAAAAGTTAATTACCTTACCCTCACCGTCCTTCATACGCCAAAAAGAGTCCTTAATAAAAGTAATGTATGTAAATGAAGTTATTTCTTCTTTAATTTCAATTATGTCAATAAAATTTTATTGATTTCTCTGAGCAATATTATTTTTTGTATGTTAAAGTGTATTTAAAATGCACAAAACGAATTTAGATTATTTTTTGGTTATGGAAATGGATTATTTCTATTTCCTCTATTTCTTATAAGAAAATTTGATTCCAGTTATGAAATGTTTGTTGCAAAAAAATTAATTCTGTAAACCGAGGTATCACTGCATTGGTATTTTGGAGTTATAAACTGTATTCCGTTAGATACCATTAACATCAATCGGAACTACTTTGTGCGCCAACTTATATTCCAGAAGCTTAAATGACATTACGATTCAAATTCTATTAGATGGTTAATGATAAATCAACATTTTTTCTCTCTTCAAGATTTTATTTTATTAGTTTAGTTTCCTGATTAAATAGTGATCGGAAACAATGAGAGTGGCACCAAAAAGCATGAAACCAATGCATGCGAACGTATTTTCAATATCTGCAAGCCATAATTTTTGTGCTTCTCAATTTACGTTCACGTATAAAAAAGTTGGCACGATAAAAATCTATACCACTAATATTTAATCAAAGCTAAAGGAAAGAGGATTGGTTTAGTATGGCGAAAACAATTGATAATGCTTTTTTCTCACAAGGAAGTAACTATTTTAAATTATCCTTCCAACTATAATTGGTACATTCCCCCAAATCCCAGATTTTGTATAACTGAATCAAATATTCTATATTCCATCCACAATTATTTCAAATTTATTAATCTCTATGTTTGGAGTAGTATAATGAAGATTCTTGCGACAACACATGCGGTGATAAACTCGCCTAATTATGATGCACAAGGAAAAGAAAAGAAATTCGGCAAAAGAAAAAAAAATAGCAAAATTTAGTTTTCTAGTGAAATCCTGTATAATTTTCAAATAGTGTTTCGTGTTCTGATTGTATTGAAGATCACTTAATTTTGAATATTTCACAGGAGTAGAAGCGGCTATTCTCATTTCCTAACCACAATCACCACCCAACTTTCTGACGTGGGCCTGAGCACTGTTACAAAATACCGGATGACTTTAGCGGTATAGCTGGGCATACACCACTAAGAATCTTAGTGATGTAAACTTAGTGTCTCACTCGACTAGAAAGGCACTAACGTTATGTCAACATAACGCAACACAACCCCTATTTTTATATTATTAAATATAAATCTCTGTTTTTTTTTAATATGTGGATAGTAATTTGTACAACTACGCTAAACCTAGAAATTCTACGATTTTTCATTTTCTCATTTTCATTCCCCATTTTCCTTTTTCTAAAATTCACATGGTATTAAGTATATTTTTTTATACACAATGAACTATTCTGTTATAATATCCTAGAAAATAAACTCGTTTGGTTATCTGCTTAAATATTTTTCTCTTTTTGATGAATGAGAACGATTTCCTTATATTTGTATAAATAATATTAATAAGTATTCCAATAATAACCTTTCTTTTTGTTTCTGTTTCTTTGATTATGATTACTATCTTTGATTGCCTGCTTCGTCTAGTGCTCTTGATGTAGTACTGAGGTATGAGTGTGCGGATCAATCTATCGTTTCCGATTTTGTTCGAAATTCGTAATGACGACCGTGAAATGCCGATTAAATTATGCTGATAATGGAGATTTGTTGTTTCGTAAACGCTAAGTGCTGAAAGGACTCGGTACAGAAGCATCGAAATTTGAAGACACCACAACATCCTTCTCTTTACGTTTAATTGGTTCTGCGTCTGGTGGTCGATGGGACTTCATATGAGCACTGCGGCTTTTTATTTTTGTGAAGACTCTGCAAAAAATCAATGCTTATAAGATTACATTAATTATACACAACGAGCTACGATATCACAAGGTCTATTTAATCATAATATTTTCCTGTTTTGTTTGCTTTAAGAAAATGTATTAGATATGTTAAAAATTTAAGTTTTGGGGAGGTTCCAGTTTTGAAATTAAACTTATTTTCTTTGAGTTAACGTTCCGGGGTTAGAATTTAAATATTCCAATTTGGCAGGAAGATACAGTTTCAAATTTATTCTAACTAAAATATTAGGCAAAGTACATACACAGGATATGCCAACCTTTTGGAATTGTGTAAATAGTACGAAGCTAAAATTTTCTAACGCAACAGATATCATAGAGTATCTTTATAAAAAATATTTTTGTATATACAGAATGCTCGACAAGCAGCGAACCAGGCATCTACTTTGTTATTTTAAATATAACGCCCTGTATATTATTACGTTTTCGGTTTCTCCATTCAGAAATAAACCAATGTAATATAGGTTTTGTATATGTATTTCTAATAGATTTCGAGATATTTATAATGTTGTCCTTGATTGCTTAAATGTAGATATATCTCTTTTCTTCAAAAAATCTGGAATGCAAATACATTTTAGCGTGAATTTGTATAGGAATAAATGGCATGATTGACTCTATCTAGACATGGTATTAAAACGCCTTCCAAATATATAGATTGCTCAGTATTGAACACTAAACTTTGTCAAATTCAAGAACCACAAATGTCCTCTTTTGAATAGCATCATATACTTTTTCTGTATCCACAGTGTAGAAAATTTACATTTCTAACATTTTTATACAGAGTATCCACCTAGTGCGTAGACAGAGGATAATTCCCTTCCCGAGCAATTTAGAGAAAACGTCTCCAAATAAAAAACATTCGGAGATAAATGCTGTGCAATATAAAATCATATCTAAGTATTGATATACTTTGAAATTCTTGCGAGATGTCGCGGTTATTTTAGCGGCCGATATCTTAAACGCCTTACACGCTAGGCTGGTGATTCAAATTTTATTCGACTGAATATTTCTTGGAGTTTCAGATAATACATCGACAAGTTTTTTATATCAACTTGAGTCTACAAGATGGCCATCGAAATCGTTTCAAGTGTGACTCATGCTATTTAAATTTTCCTTTAACAGAATGCCCTGTCTGTTTTTTTCGATATCTGATAGATAAACTGTATTTTTTTTAATAAACATTTTCCTATACCTAAAATATGTGGCTCTTTAATAAATTAAATACAAAGCTATGCGGATAAGTTTTTTGCTAAAGTTCATAGAGTGCTGTGACGAAATACTATAAACTTTGGTTTTTCTAAAGATATTCATTAAAAATAAACTGCAAAACTTAATTTACGCATTTTGCTTCATACAAACTGTAATGCGATTCCTTGTATTTTATTGAACGTTTACTAACATCTCGGGAGTATTACTTTGTGTAATGTCCATGTTATGCGTTGCCTTAAGAGATTCGTCCAGGAAGTTTTTCATAAATATTTCTATTCTATTGATAAATTGCAACATTTTTGAAACAAATTTTCGTATTTTCTTATTATATTTCTTACTGCTGGAACAATTCGGTGTGCGGTGCTAAATAAATCTACTCTTTTTATGTTGAACCCTAATTAACGTTTGTCTACTTATTTTCGCTATTTATTATTTGTACATGGTTAACTTATTAGAGTATTTATATAAGAAAATGATGGTTATTTCGAGCAGTTGATGAAATTGTACCAAAAAGGTAATGTTTACACATTTGTTTTAATAAATTTCCTCAGCGAAACAAAAGTGTTTAGTATTTCGTCATAGCACCCTACGTTTTTAAACGAATAGCTTTTCTGTATAGCTTCATACTTAATTTACTAAAGAAGAATTCACTTCAGGTATAGGAAAATGTTTAAAAGAAAGGTTCTAGAAGAGCTTGTCTATTATATTTTGTAAAAATACACAGGTGTTCCATTTAAAAAAATCGAAACAACATGAATCAAACTTGGCAACGATATCGATGGCCATCTTGCAGAATTTAGTTGATATAAAAAATCTTCGATGTCAGGCCGAAAACTCAAAGAAATACTTGATCGAATTAAATTTGAATCACCATCGTAGCGTGCAAGGCGTTCAAGATATCGGCAGTTAAAGAAACAGCGACATTTCGTAAAAATCTCAAATTATGTCAATTATTTCAAAAACTAAGATAGATAAGTACAGGGACTTTTGATAAAAGTTGCGATGGATTGAGGAGAGGTATCTAAAATCCTAATAATATATAGGGTGTTCCATTAAAAAAAACATACCTATATCCACTTGTATAGTAGAAACTGAACATCCTGTATACTTGAGTATAACTTTATGTTATGGAGCATTTGTCTCGGAATATTTTTTACTTGACAAAAGGAATTATCTTCCGTCCACGCACTGGGTGGACACGCTGTATAATGATGCATAGTATACCTAAAATTCAAAGTGAAATAAATATTTACAGTTGAATGTGAGTTTTGTATTTGCATATTGCGATCAAAAGGTTTCTGGTGTTGGTATTGTTTAGGTACCATGGCAACAGTAAACAAACGATAGCGATGTTGACGTTTTCAACATTTTGAACCTAAGTCGCTGTATACAGTCATCCCAGTAAGTTTTTGGTCTTAATATAATTTGGTTATCATGACAACTGTAAACAAAACTTGCTGACATTAACGATCTTAAGATGAGTTGTCTGTTAATTCAAAATTTTTAAATAAAGAAGAGTGAGGTAATAGTTATAATTTATCTATTTGTAAAATGTAAAAAAAACTTTGTACTTTAGCTAACAAGATGTATTGACCGACAATGTATACAACCGAGAACATTTGTCAAATGAAAGCTAAGATTTGACATGGAATCAAAGAGAAAGAATTATAGTACTAATGCATCTCTTTTGCGAAAAGGAACAAGGGAAACAATGTTTTAACAGAAGTTCATACAGGCTAACAGTAAGTGGTGTATATAACATAAATATATCAACATAAATTCAAGGTCAAAATAAAAAATCTAAAAAAAACAATAACATGTAGCACACATGAAATACACTACGAACAAATTTAATAATCTCTACTGTAATTTTTATTGCAATAATTAATATCTATTTACTTATTTATCAATTTACTTATTTATCAATTTGCAATGAAAGCTGTAAATTCTTACCTTTCACCTCGATACGTTTACACAATGGTTTTAAAAGCTGTTTTGCATTTTTCTTAGCACACTAACTGTTGTTTTTATGTAATTCATCTTCTCTGCAAGTAACTACTGTCAATGTCAGTATGTTTTGTTTAGTGTGGTCATATTAACCAAACAGTAATAACACCAGAAGCAATGTTCAAATGCTGGAATCGCGTTTAATTGTAAATATATCCTTTACATTCAATACTAAGCATAAGCATCATTATGCAGATCAGTAAGCTTAACTAGATACATACACACGCTATTAAATTGACATTAGCTTGCTTTGCCACCCAATATCGGTATAGTGTGTACATTATTCGTTAGCGTTGCAATAAGCAAACACCGATTGTTCACAACAAGCTGTAATGATTAGCATTATAATTGAACAGTTATATACATATCAGCTTTAACGTTATTATTACGAACTGTCAATTTTCGATAGATTATTTCGCAACACGGTGGTATATCGACTTCAGCAAACTGACCTGTATAAAAATGTTAGAAATATAAATAGAAATATAATATATACGGTGGATATAGAAAAAATATATGGTAGTATTGAAGAAAATTACGTTTCTGGTATTTCAATTTGGCAAAGTTTGGTATTCAATGCAATTGCAACAGCCTATATATTTGGAGAGCGTTTTAATACCACGTCTAGATAGAGCCAAGTGTGCAATTTAATCTCGTAGAAATTTACACTAAAACATATTTGCATTTCGGATTTTTTTATGCAAATAGATATATCTGCATTTAGGTAATTGAAAACAAAATTATAAATTCCTCCAAATCTGCTAAAAAAGACTTAAAAATGGCATATGAAATCTATATTACGTTGGTTTATTTTTAGATTGAGAAACTAAAAATATAATAAAATATATTCTACGGCCACACTAAAGTTTCGGCACACTCCGCACCACACAAGTTATTAATTAATCCGGAATAGCTGTTTCAAGGATGCGTGGATCTCAGTTTTCAACCGTATGACCGAATGATGTGAGAAAAAACTCTAATTCTAACATGCCTGTTCTATCCCTACTCTCGAGAAAATATTTACAAGTACCTATGTACTTTTGCCGCCTACATCCTAAAACTAAAACATGCGAAATATACGAAAAATAAACGGAGGGGTCTCTTGCCATTGTAGCACGAAACGTAGAACATGTGTCCCCCTTACCCTAATAGATCAAAGACTTGAGTATTACAGCGGTCCGTTCTCATTACTTAAATAAATACCTTTAAATACATCCAAAAACCTTCTTGGCAATCCGAAAAATATACCGGGCATGAAAGAAAGATGGGGGAATTTATAAAATTGCCTGTTGTGGCTGTGATAAAGCCTACATTGGTCAAATGAAACGAGCGATAGATATCAGATTCAATGAGCACCTCAGGTGCTACAGGTACGGGAAGATTAAATCGTCAAATGTAGCACAAGACATAAACACCGGTCATAATATTAAATTAGAAATTGAAATTGAAATTGATTAAGAACGTAACTTCGCCGCGGGAATTAGACGAAACTGTTTAAACTATTTAAAGGAACACAAATTTGATGTATAAAGAGAATGGATCACACCCTACTCAAGTCTTTTTGATTTATTAGGGCAAGGCGGACACATGTTTTACGTTTCGTGCTACAACGACAAGAGACCCTTTCGTCTAGTTTTCCGTATATTTCGCATGTCTCAGTTTTTGGGTGTGTAGGCAGCAAAAGTAGGTTACTTGTAACTCTCATATAATTCAGTCATACGGTTGAAAATGGGTACCCACGCATCCTTGAAACGGCTGTTCCGGATTAGTTAATAACTTGTGTGGTGCGGAGTGCACCGATACTTTAGTGTAGTTTGCCATATTACCCCACAGTCTTTGCTATCATTATTAATATATTCCATACAAAATAACAAAGTGGGTCTTTGGTTCGCTAATTACCGATCACCCTGTGTATCCAGAAATATTTTCGAAGGATAGCTTACGGTGTCTGTTACATCATTTAAAAATGTTGAGCGGTTACCATAGTAAGCAATTCTAGTAGACTGAGACATCCCGTTTATTAAAGTTAAATAGACCTTGTTAGATTGTTGCTCAGAGTAACGCCAGGTACAGTTCTTTTCTATACAGGCTACTACATTAGGAACTATAGCTATCGATATCTCGAAAAATATGAATTAGAATAACCCCAATTCATCTAAAATAATTCGACATGTCTATCACTTCTGGATATGCCGAAGGTCGATGTCAACTTGCTTATTTTAAATGGAACATGCTGTATATTATTACACTCTTCAGTGCTATATAAAATTCGACATCAAGTTTATATAAAATTTCCAATCCCTATGTGCAACTGCTTTTGAGTAAGTTTTGGACAAAATTGACTGTAAATAGGACAAACAAAAAATATCTCCTTTTGACAACCCTTGTCATATTTCTCTATACGCCTTCGAAAAATTACAGTATAAATCCTATACCTATAAAACTCAAATTGATCTGAAAATTATTTATAATAATAAAGCACAGAATTATCAAGAACGACATTTTGCGCTTGCTATACGCAAATATAAAAATTCAACAAACTATAAAGACTATACGCTCTTTGAGTTAGTAATATACTTGAAATATTGTAACTAACATCAGTTAGCATGATGTTTTGGTCTGAAGATGTAAAAACTGCTTGAAGCCACAATTGGGAGATTAGTTTTTGTTATTGGGAACATCGAAGATGGATCTGTAATTATTACAATTATTCTATTTGTCTTAATTTGCGATCTCCTCCATATTAAAACAGTTAAGTTAATATACAAAAATCTACTTTTCAAACTAATTGGAAAATAATTGTACTTAAAGTGCAGAATATGTTAAAAGCGCATCAGTTTGCGGCACGAGTGGTGGGCGGAACTTTGATCAATTTGTTTTTCGTCTTCAAACATTATTGCATTTCTTGTTACATTTCAACAACTATTGGTTTGAATTTCATCCTACATGTATTTGCCTTTTATTTTGCTCTATTTATACATTTTGACACTAACAAAGACTCTTATTATTATTACTATTATTTGTTATTATTATTATGATCATAAAATCGAGTGAAGTTGTGAAGGTATACTAACTTTCAAACGATAAAAGCAACGGTCTAAAGAAAACAGGTCGATTCCTATTTTCCGTTAGGTAACTTTTGATGTCCAACTACATTTCCGATGTCACGGTAAATGATGCCAATTTTTTATGTTAAATAGAATGCTCCATATATTTTCACGGTTTTAGAAAAGTAATGGAAAGGCGTATCCAACGATATCACATATTATGTTGTGCTTGAATTTAAGAATTATCACAATACGCTGCAATAAAGATTTTGATATGTAATTTGGTTTTCTTTTTATGCAAAGTTGGCTGGGACGAAACACCAGACTGTCTTCTGTGACCCCAGTCACTCAGTTTGTCAAAGTTCAAAAGCGAAAATTGTTCTCGTTATTTATTGTTATTAAATCCTGCGTTTTTCATATTTCCGTTCTTCGTTCTCGCTACAACTTTCCCTCATTTTTACCTGCTTTGTTAGTTGTTATTTCTTTATTTTATTTTAATTTTCGGTGTTGAACCTAAGAGCAGAACCAGAAACATTGGAGAGAGCTTTACACGAAATAAGTAAGTAATTTAATATTATTTGACATAAAAGTGTTTATAATGTGTGTCAAAAGTCAAGTGTCAAAACGTCACAACAAGACAAATATAAGGTAACTGCACAATGCCGATAATTAAATTAAAGGAATAGTCAAAGTGGATACAAAGGAAAAAAAAATAAAGTGATTAATTATAAATTAATATAAAGAAATCATAACTTAAAAGCTCTTCCAAAATATAGAAAACATTTTCTAATAAAAACATAAAAAAAAATAATCGTGTGAATTTTCATATTCGCTAATTTCATTTACAGGGGGTGGCAAATGATTAAAAATTATAATTCCCAAGTTGTGAACTCTAGAAAATGTTAATGTCATAGTGCATTGCGGGGTGTGTAACTTATCCATTTCTCAGATGTTGTAGTTATGGATATATAGAAAACTACGATTTTAGACACCTGGAAGCAAAGCCTTTTGAATGAATTTTCTTTGCCAAGCAATTACTGTGTTCCTTCCATTGTAAGACATTATCGATGTTAATTCCTAAAATTTTGGTTGTGCTACAGTTCTCAAGAAAAGAACCACTTACGTATCAGTTCATCATGTTGATGTTTCTCTGTCGAGCATGAAATACCATTTCGTTTTTTCCAGGCTTAAGGACAATTTGTTAGATGCAAACCAGTCACACAGAGTTGCCAGAAGAACATTTGCCTTTGTCTTGTGTTCTGTCTAAGCCGTACTGAGTGGGCATCCAGGGAGCCTCAATGCAAAAGAAGTATCCTGGAATAGTATACGGATGGCTTGAGAATAGAAGGTGTCGGAACAGGCACAGGCATTAGTGGTCCTAACTACCACCTAAAAATACCTACAAAACCCCGCTCCAACATACTTCAAGCAGAAATTTCTGCTTTAAACCTGTGCGCCATAAAGAACCTCGAGAAAGGGATACGAGAGGCAACTATAAATATATTCAGCGACAGTGAGGCAGTTCTAAAAGCTATACATACGAATCTGCTCTGATACGGTGTACTCTCTGACATTGTGTACACGAATGTGTACACAATCTAAGGCAATTGGGGCGCAATAACCAAGTTACTTTGCAGTGGGTCCCAAGCCACTAAGAGATCGAAGGAAATGAAAAGGCGGATAAGCTGGCCAAAGAAGTAGCGAACATGCCTTTCGTTGGTCCTAACCCCTTCTGTGGTCTCCAAACAAGCAACTAAAGCATGGGAGGACAAAAACAGGCGAAAGCGCTCATATCAGGCTCGCCAAAGACAGCAAAAATAGCGCTATCGTTCAGCAAAGAGGATCTTAGAATACTGGCAGGATTTCTGACAGGCCATGTAGTTCTAAAATAACACTTACTTAAACTAGGTAAAGCTGAAGATCAAATCTGTCGTCTATGTCAAGAAGACCTGGAGGCGGCAGAACACATCCTGTGTAAATGTGTTGCTATTAGTCGCACACGACACCAACATTTCAGTAGGCCATTTCTTGCACTTACTGAACTGAAGGAAGCAGATCCTACAGTAGTACTAAGGTTTATTAGCAGCCTCCAACTATTCTAACACACACAAGGGCATTTTGTTACAATAGGTCTATTAAGGCCACAGTGATTAAAGGCATCTGTGCCATGGCCCGAATACATGAATAAAAATAAATAATAATGTGTCCTATCTCTAGTCATTTCCGGAGTAATTAATATCGACAGATCGTCAGCATATATCGTCAAATACACATCTGATAAAAAGATGACTATATCATTTATGTAGACATTAAATAACGTTGGACCAAAAACGGAGCCTTAGATTACACCGGAATGAAGCGGCAGCCATTGTGATCTGTACGTATATTACTGATTTCCCATCATGTGTTTCAAAAGCTAATCGCACAAATTGCATTCTATTTTGAAAGTATTAAGCAAGCTATTCAGCCGTCTTCCCTCGCACACCATACAGATTTAATTTTTCAATTAATGTATTTTGTTGTACACAGTCGAAACCCTTTTGTAAATCGCAAAATACACCTATGACCTCTCTTCAATTTCACTAAGAATATGGCAATAATGTTCAATTAGCGCTGTAGAGGTTGATTTGTCTTGCTGAAATCCGTGTTGCCTACCAGTAATGATGTTGAATTTATCCAGATAAGAATTTAACCTATCAAGCATGCAATATTCCAATATTTTAGAAAACACTGAAGTTAAAGCTACTGGTCTGTAATTCATAATGGATATGTGTTCTTCTTTCTTAAAAAATCGGCACAATTGGAGTCTGCTTCAGGACGTCCGGAAAATTGCAAAAGTAAATGATAAATTAATGAAGTACATTAAAACATCCACTAAAAGTACTTTGGATTCTTTAATTATGGCTGGTGTAATATCCTCAGGTCCGGTACAGAATTTGTTCTTAAGTCGACTGATAACACTGAGTACCTCTCCCGGTGTACAGGCAGCTAAAAACATGGAAGCGGTATTGTTGGTAATTTTGTTGGGTACATTGGCTGTTGGTATTTGCGAGGTAATCTTTTCAGGAATAGATTGGAAGAATGCATTAAAACTATTGACTACGGTAGTAGAATCGCTAACTAGGACACTATCAACATTAACTGTATAGCTGCTTGGCCTCCTATTAGTTGCGTTTGTGGCCTTTCTTATCAGACTCCACATAGCCTTGGATTTATTCGCTGAGCCATATATCTAGTTGTCATTAAATGCAATTTTAGCTGCGTTGATTAAAGATCTATGTTGGTTTTTAGATTCCTTATAAATTTCTTTCGATTGTGGGTAATTCTTTTGCAGTGTGCACAGATCGTACAGATACAAGCTAAAGATTCGAACTTCGTGAGCAATCCAGGATCTTCGATTTGTTTTACTTACCAAATGTTTCTTAGGAAAAACATTATTATAACGATAAGATACTATATTGATAAAGGCTCTACATTTTTATTAATGTCGTAACCACTGTACACGTCCATCCATCCATAGGAAATACTGAAATAAAGCTTTGTTGACGTCATTAATTATTTTAACTTCGGTGAGGTGGCGATCATCAGTGACACCAGAGAAGGAATTTGGATTTACTTCTACAGTAACATACCTATGGTCTAATAAGTAAGTATCTTCAGTGCTGGTAAGGCAGTCATTCGCAATGTTTATAAAAATGTTGTCTAATAAAGACTTTGAACGATCAATTACCCTTAAATAACTGACAGGATAGACGAGATAAAATCTACAAGACTAACTGAATTGAAAGAAGATAATAAGATTCAAATAATTGGACAATTTATTATGCAACCATGGCAAATAAAGTATTAATTCTTGCCAGATCTACGTAGTATTAAAACTAACCCGACTTTATGTCACATGGTTCGCGACAGCCATCATAATAGTAACAACATAAAAAAACTGAAAAGTAGGTATATTGTCTACCAAAACCTGAGAAATTAGAACGAAGTGGCCGCAATTAATTAATTCCAATAAAGTTAAATAAACTAAAGAAATAATAATTAACAAGGTAAGTAAAAATAAGAGAAAATCATAATGAAAACGATCAACAAAAATGGGAAAAAATCAGGATTAAATAACAATAAACAACAAGAACAATTTGCGCTTTTAAAAGCCTGATTTGACAAATTGAATATTGTGATTTGTTTCCTAGTAGCGAGCCCTTCAGATGAATTTGATGTTTCTGCCTAGCTATTTTTGCATAAAAACAAAAACAGATTATCAAAATCTTTATTGTTGCATATTGTGATATTTCTTAAGTTGGTATAACATGTGGTATCGCTGGATTCGTTTCTCCATTACTTCTCTAAAAGCGCAAACATATACTGTACATTCTTTTTAAAATAAAAATGTTAGCAAATGTGAATAAACTGCCAATAGTTCTAAATATTAGTTCATGAACAATAGGAATTGAATTGTTTTTTCAAAAAACGATTACAAAAGTTTGTATGGGAAGGGGATTTCAGTGCACAGTTTGCATAGTAACACATTGACACTTACAATAAACCGTTTGTGACAAGATAACATCTTTCATCTGCTAACATTTTAAATAATTCAGAAACTATTGCGTATAAGTATAGATATAGTAATTTTACACAAACTTATGTAGAATTTAAAAATGTAATAATATACAGATCGTTAAAAATGAGCAAGTAGGTATCATAACAGAAAGTGACAGATAAGTCAAAATATTTTGGGTCCTCTGGTGTTGGAAAGGGTTCTGCAATTCACTCCTTTTTACATGCCGGTAGCTGTAGTTCCCGGGGGAATATCTATATACATGTTACATGTAATTCAATGGTATTTTCCTTCTGCTTTTAGTGTTTATAATTACTGCAATAGACATTCACCTTGTAATAAGATATTTAACTAGTTATAAAATGGTGAAGTATTTGTTTACTGCATAATTATTAATCTGCTATTAGTCAGACTCTCTTCTAATGCCGTTAGATGCCCATTTGCACTTGCACACATTACCTTAAAAGTTTATAAGTGCTTCAACACTTTCCTGTAAGTATATACAGCATGTCCCAGGATTGATGTTACGAGAGGTGTGCGGAACTAAAAATCTTTAAATCTTAATTTGACCTTTTGGAACTAAGCCGTGTTTGGTTTGAATTTTATTTTTAGTTTGCTTTCGATTTTATAAAATCAAGTAGACCTTGACAGTTGAGCAAAAACTATTTTTGTTTCAGGTAAAGTACCTGTTTCGTTCGCAATATGCTAAAATGTTACTTAAAAAAAGTTGTTCAGAATGAAAAGCTATAGCGTTATACAAATTTTCTGAATGATCGGCCGACTTTAATAAAATCCATTATTTGGCAATTTTGTAGTGACTTTTCTGTTCACAATACGTCAAAGTTTTACTAAGAAAAGTTGTTCAGAATTAAAAAATCATCAAATTTTTGCGCTATACAACATTTCAAGCAAATTAAAAAAAAATCAAATACATACTTTGACTAAATCGTCATTTTTTAGATTAAACAACCGTCATTTTTTAGATTAAACAAAATAATGCACATTCGATAGCACGCGTAACTGATTGGATAAATTTGGTGTTTCGAGAAAAGTGGATAGCTAGAAATGGTCCGATTACGTGGCCTTCAAGGTCGTCCGATCTCACTATATTAGATTTTTTTATGGGGTCACCTCAAAAACCTGGTTTACTTTAAACCAATGCCCAATAGCATCGAAGAAATTCAGAACAGTTTTAACGCATAAAACAATGTGCAGAAAATGGTGGCAGCTACATTGAATAAATAATTGATTGTAGAACAATTTAAAAAATGCCGATCAAAATAGGTTGATCTTTCTTCAATTTTTTATAGGCTCATAACTTGTCATTCTGAACAATTTTTCTTAGTAAAACTTTCGCGTATTGTAAACGAAAAAGGCGTTTTACCTGAAACGAATTTGACAAATAATGGATTTTATAAAAGTAGGCCTATCATTCAGAAAATTTGCATAACGCCACAGCTTTTCATTCTGAACAACTTTTCTTATCAACATTTTAGCATACTGTAAACAAAACAAGGTACTTTACCTGAAACGAAAATAGTTTTTGCTCAACTGTTAAGGCCTACTTGATTTAGGAAAATCGAAAGTAAACTAAAAATAAGTTTCAAACCAAGCAGGGCTTAATTCCAAAAGGTGAAATTAACATTCAAAGATTTTTAATTACGCACACCCTGTAACATCAATCCTGGGACACACTGTGTATATATTTACTTCTTCCCCGCTGATAAGTTGCAGTTAATTTCGTATAGACATTAGGCCAATACGACCAACACATTTCTTTACTCCTCACATAATAAATAATAAATATATTCCTGTGATAGACACTTTGTTTTATATTTTATTTCAACATTTTTGGTTTTTGGTCTAATAGGTCATCATCGTAAATAAGATTTAATTATATCCACATAAGAAACGGAAGGAAAATATTCTTTTTTTGATTTTTTTTTTAGAAAGGGAAATTATTTCCATGTTAATACATAATATACGTATTCTACGATGGATATTTAGTGAATGAGTGAATTAAAAGTATATCTCGAAGAAAATATACTCAAACATAAAATTAATAAATAGCAAAAGTAAGGCAGTAGGTGTGTTTTAGAGTGTATGTTCTATTAAACTATCTTTGACTTAGTCCATGCTCTATTTAAAAGGTAAAGAGACAGGTAAGAGCAAAGATAAAGTACATACATACGCGTGTTTCACTGAGCGTATAGAAGTAGCAAAAAAGAGAGGCACGATAGGTAAAGAATCAAAAGCAGAAATAAGTTTCTCTGCTTTGCTGATCATTGGCTCCCATTTATACATATTACAGATGAAACCTCAGAAAATTGTGTATTCCCTTTAAACATTTTTATTATCAAACAAAACTTACATCTTAAAAAATCATAGAGTTTATTAAAGAAGGGCGGGCGTAAACTGGGCATCAAGTTTATCGGTTTACCTGCTTTACAAAAAGGATTGCTTAATCCGACAGAAAATCTAAGCACCGTGTACCCTTCGAGTGAGGTAATAAGATACAAATTTAGGATCAATTACTTATATTAATTATTCTCAGTCGAGCCTCGTATCAGTATTCAGTTTTGTCATATGTATATAGTGAATTTCTCAACATACAACAATTATGGAAACCTTTGGTGGATAGTGACAACGGAAGCATTTGTTAGTCGCTAGCAAGTACACCTTTTCAAAACAGAAAGTATTGAAAAGTGACAAGGTGTTTTAGCATCGTACAGAACATCTTTAAATTGTCTTGCAAATATGTTTACGCTTGGTGCTACCACATAATCATGAATAGAATGAGAGTGAATTAAACCGAGAAGTGGGCATTTAAGCGTAAAGAAGTTGAAGCCGTTCCGAAGAACCAACAAAAATTATAAGGCCTGGGCTGGCTAAGGATCTGCGAGAAACGATTACAGCAACAGATTTAATTTATATTCGAAGAAACTTGTACAACGCAAGGAGAAAATCTCTTTCAGGGCCACACCACAAAATAAGGCAGAAGTGCCATAATATGGCGAGAGATGCTGTTAAAACAAGCAAGAATGCATGTTTCGTTTTTATAAATTGCCCAGTGAGCAATATTATAGTGTTTTCTTGTAAAACTAATGTTAGAAGTATATGTGAAATGCACAATGTGTACATGGACGGTACATTTCCATACTTGCACCACATATTTTTTTACAATTATCTACGATCCATGGACTTAATAATGGACATTATATTGCTTTGGTATTAGAGCAACGCAAACTGCGCTGAAAGCCAGTGGCTGACGCATAAAAGTTTACACAAGATAAACACGGCCGGGACAATTCAGTATAAGCGTCAGTACAACTGCGACTCGAAAGCCGATCTGTTGTGTATGTCTACGCTGCCGTATACTATATCGTAGTTCTACGTTTGTTTCGAAAATGTTTCCTACGTCGCGAAGACGAGCAAAGTTGGACACAATAAGAGGATTTATTGCAGAAATGCCTGATTTAAAGTGTGATGGCGCTAAAATTCAATGTGTAGTGTGTAAAATAGATTTAGTGTGTTGGTCGAAAAGTGATTGTCTACGGCACGTAAATAGTGTAGGTCATGTTTCAAAAAAAAATTCCACACGAGATTATGACAAATTTAAACTTAATTTATGTGTTTATTGCATGTAATTTACCATTTCATTTACTAAGGAAGAAAGCATACGTCTCGTTTTGGAATGAATATTCGGACTTTAAGTTACCAAGTGTGAGAACATTACGGAGAGTTGTGCCGTCTGTTCGTGAGCATGTTGGGAAAAGAATTAAATCGGAGTTGCAAGATAAAAAACTGTGGTTATGTGTGAACGAAACAACAGATCGTAAAAAACATTCCGTGGCTAATGTAATGGTACGCACAATGGAACCACATCGACCGTCACCCTCAATTTTACTAGCTTCCAGATGAATACAACAATACACTGCCGAAGTAATTTCAATGTTGGTGTTAAATACATTGGAAAAGTTTGAACTTTCAACAAATCAACTGTTGATGTTTATGAGTGATGGTGCCGCAAACATGCTTGCTGTAGGTCGATTACTTAAAAAACATTGTGCTGACTTGTTGCATATTTCATGTAAAATTCATACTCTCAGTCTCGTAGCAGATAGTATCAGAATAGCGCATACAAAAGCTGTGTTTGTAAAATCCCCAAAACGTATTCGGGAATTTCATAGACTATGCCCCGGTATTCCTGAACCACCACAACCTATTCTTACTCGTTGGAGAACATGGTTAGAGGCTGCATTTTATTATCTTAAATATTTTGAGAATATAAAGAACGTGATTTTAGAATTCAATCCAAAGGAAGCTGCGGCTGTCAAGGTAAGCCGCTTGAAATTTCAGGATAGTCAAGTTAAAACAGATTTGGAAATTATTCAGAACAATTACGTGGGACTAGCAGATGCGATAGAAAAACAACAAAATTCCTTGGTGTCGTTAGTGGAATCTTTGGAAATACTGCAAGATATTCACGCACAGCTATGCGCGATAGAAGACGCAAGAAATGTTTGTGTTTTAGAAAGGTTTGAAAGTGTTGCGTTGCTCTATTTGGTATGCAAGACTATTTGAAATGCAACGGAAATCTTTGGACGCTGACCTACAACATTATGACCACCTGAAGTTTTCGTAGATTGTGGGAAAAGGATTCTCACAGCGGTCCAGGCTATTTGGCTATCATCAAAACCCACTAGTTTCCATTTACACCAATCGTGGTTCAGAAAAATTCAAATTTTAAGTTTAACAGTCGAATTTAGGAACAAAGATTCCGAAATAGAGTGATGGCTGCCACATACATTTGGATTAACGTACTTCACGAAGTAGGCGATTGCTTTGTCTTCGATTTGTTTACCGAAAAAGCCATTTGTGCAAAGGTTGACAAATACG
This sequence comes from Dynastes maya, assembly GCA_029619315.2. Classification (NCBI taxonomy): domain Eukaryota; kingdom Metazoa; phylum Arthropoda; class Insecta; order Coleoptera; family Scarabaeidae; genus Dynastes; species Dynastes maya. The sequence goes on along the minus strand of JAROYE020000003.1, from coordinate 55,713,666 downwards.
TTGATTATTTGTTGGAGACACACATAGAAGACAATGTTCCTTCTACTCATTCCTCCATGTTCTTCATAATCGAATTAAAACAAGTTGGAATACATCTTTGAAAATCTTCGGTGCGCTAAGAGGTAATTGGAAATATCTTGATTGGTGAGATAATTGTTTCGGTCGGTGTATGAAAATAGGCTGTTCAAAAAGTAAGCGGCACACAAATTTCTTATTATTAGTGCTACCATTTCAGGTAAGTGACCAAAGACTTAGCTTTTTTTCTACTAATTACAATGCTATAAACAAGAAAAGCAATTGCGTATCACTTTTCCCAGTGGCGCGTTCGTAAACTAACATTTAACTCCAGGTTATTTGAGAGTCGCGGGCAATTGCCTTGCTTGTGGAACCGCATCACCAAATAATGTGAAGTCAAATCAAAGGAAAAACGTAATTGTACGTAAGACTTTTTCCCAAACGGTCTCTGAATACGTTTTGATCGGTTTGTACATTTTCTATCAAAAGACTAATAAAGATCAAACATACGAAGGACGTTCAGTAATTAACTAGACAAACTACATTAGCGAGAAAACTACTGAATATTATTAGATTAAACTTCCTATGGGTCAAGTTGGCAATCTTGGGGACAAACTAAGTCAGCTGTTTGGAAGAAATAAAAGCAAACATAACCGCTTTTGTTCATTTCAAAATGTTGGCTCCTCTCGAAACGTGTACGATGGAAGAGCAACGTTCAGTGATGAGATTTTTGTTATGCAAAGGTGTGAAACCGACCAAAATTCACTCGGGAATGTTGAAACAGTATGGTGAAAAGTGTTTAAGCCACAGAAGCGTGTATAAGTGGATTGAACAGTTTAAATCGGGCAGAACAAGTGTCACCGATATTCATCGCTCCGGACGACCGGTTGAAGTGTCGACCGACGCGCTACAAAATCGCATAAATGACCTTATTCTCAATGGCAGGCGTATAAAAGTCGTGACAATAGCTGATTTGTATAATGTTAGTGTTGGAACTGTGTATTCAATCATTCATGACAAGCTGAATTATCGCAAAACGTGTGATTCTGCTACACGATAACGCCCGCACCCATACTGCCCAGAGAACGCGAGAGATGATCGAAAATTTGGGTTGGGAGGCGTTGCCACATCCTCCTTACAGTACCGGCCTCGCACCGTCCGATTTTCATCTGTTCGGCCCGCTCAAAGAGTTTTTACGCGGCACCAAGTTCGAAGAAAACGAAGTGGTTAAACAAGCTGTACACAAGTGGCTCGGACATCAAGGTCAAGAATTATTCGACATTGAATTTAGAAAGTTCACAAGGCGATGGGAGAAGTGCCTAAATGTTGGTGGAGACTGCATTGAAAAGTAGTGTAAATTTCATTGTTATTGAATAAATTGTTTTTGTTCCACAGCCGTTTGTCTCGTTAGTTACTGAACGTCCCTCGTAGTTAAATTTTTAAGATGAACCAAATAACAACAATTGATTAAAATTCACAATCGACTATTTTTAATATAAATTTACTTGTAAGGGATGTTCGAATGCAACTTTTTCAAAATCTTACTGCAAACCATATTTTGCTTTCCTGGTACTCTATTGGAGTTCTTGTACATTGTTTGTACATCTGAAGAAAAATATTGGTATCAATCCATTTAGTCTCAAAAGTCCAAATGTTCGGAGTAATGTCCTTTCTTCCAAATTTAAATTCATCAAAAACTCTAGAACAAATGGTAAAATTTTAGTATACTCTTTTCTAGTAATACCTCACAAAATTATCGTCTAACAACTCCGCTTTTGTGAACACAAGGATGCTCTGGATTTATTTTTGTGACAATTAAAAACATTTTCCCAATTACATTGTTTTTCATCCAATGAATTTGGAATTGTGTTACAATGTAAATTATAATGTTTCTACGTACACTTGGAAATACGACTTGCAGTTGCTTTTCGGATTCCACCATTGTCATCAGAGAAAAAACTACGCACATTTGACTAATACCAAATTCATCGTGACTCTTTCGTTTGTAATTTCGAAGTAAAGCAGTAAAGTACCTAGTACATTCAAAAGTTCTGGTACACTACTGAATGTACCCACTGTGAGGAAACCACTGAACGCACCTGCCCTGTCTTGACTGCATTTTGACAGTTGAGTTATTTGTAATCATGGAATAGGGCGTTCTTGAAAATCGCAATTGGCCTAAAAAAATGTGGCATGGAAACGGGCGACATCCTTCGGACATTGAAACCATTTGCTTTAACTCGTAATTTTGTGTATAGGGCTGTAAACTTGTTCGAGAATACTGGTGGAGTGAAGGATCGTTCAAGATCTGGACGTCCGCGCGTTGTGAGAACCCCAAAAGCTATCAAAGCCGTGCAGAATCGAATTCGTAGAAATCCGTTCCGAAAGCAGAAGATTTTGTCACGGGAAATGAATATATCGCCGGTATCCATCTCTCGCATCATAAAGTACGACTTGGGACTTCGAGCATACAAGAGACACGCCGGACATCTGCTTACAGAGGCACTAAAACAGAAACGCCGGCAAAAATCCAAAGCGCTGCTTCACCAGTACGCGAAAACCGGTCACAAAAGAATTTTTTTTACCAATGAGAGAATTTTTACTGTAGAAGAATCGTTCAATAAACAAAACGATTCGTGCACTCATTCTAGCAAAAAACTAATGAATTTGTTTGAATCAATTATAAGGTCACCAGCCGGTTTCCACAATAATGATAATAATAATAATCAAACTGACATCTGACAGCTTCCCCACCGACTTTAAAAGCAGGTGGAAAAATTGATATTTGATGGACTCACCGTCAAGCCCGTTCGGCGCGACGAGCTTGCTCAGCCCGACGAGCTCGCTCGGCCCGACGAGCCCACTCGACCTGACAAACCCGTTCGCTATTACTTTTGCTTGAAATTCAAACCTATTCTTTCCAATCTTTTGTTTTGAGAAGACGTAATAGGTACAAATACCTTAGTATTTACTTTAAGATTTAATAATGTGTAACTTAAGTACATTCGCAATTAGATACCGAAAAATATAAAAAGAAAAAGATACAATTTAAGGCAGTAGCAGATTTCCCATCTTCTGTGTTTTACTATGTGTTATTATTAAGTCAACATGTCGCCAGCATTAATTGCTACAGAAGATGATTGTATAAGTACTGATACCAATCATAAAAATCCACGAAATAATATTGTACTTTTTTTAATTTTGCAATAAAAGCACTGCATTATCAATAGTTTCATACGGAAAAATGTAACTCGTTAAACCAAGACAGTATTTTCATAAAGCAATGGTGGTATCAGCTATCCACCAATACGTTTTTACTCGATAATTGGATTTGTGACGGATTCATCAGTTATTGTTTTTGTTTGTATTAATGGACTGATGAGGAGTGATAGAAAAACGGACATAAACGTGTTGGACTGGGCCGGACCGGGCCAAAGTCTTAAAATACCCACCTCTACATAGAACATCCAGAAGCGACACTTTTCGTCAGCACATTAGTGACCTTCGGCCAAGTTTTTGTTGATATATTCCGGCGGGAATTTCTAAAATAGATGCACATTCCGGTTTGCTAGAAACGATTTACAAATGTTCACTTAGAAAAAGAATTTATTTCTACACTATCCATAGGTCACCATTTATTTTAAGTTTTGTGGTGTATTTTATGTTGTATTCAGAATTATTTATTAAATGATGGTATTCTAAATAAATTATTAATTGAAATTCTTAATTAAACACCAAATTACAGCTCTAGAATTAAAAATATACTACAAAGATCTATTTAAAAAACATACTTTAGGTTTCGATGTCTTTGGAAAATCTAAAAAATTTTATATTTTTGGTAATCATCCTATTTGTGCAGTTAGTGGCTGCACAAACATTGCTACTTTTTTGACTCATTTGCCGGATCAATTGTCTGTATTTAATAAATTTATAAAATTAGAAAATAATAACAAAAATAAAAAGGCAAAAGAAAAGCAAAATAAATTCTAAAATAACTACATAGCCTACGTTCTCAAGCGCTTCACAGGAAAAATATTAACAATACAACGTGTACAGAACTTCGTCATATTTTTGATGGTATCGTTTGAATGTTCGATTGGCGGGAAATCATAAATGTCGCTTCTGAATGTTCTGTAGTTAGGTTGTGAAGCCGCACAGCTTCATCCACTTCATTTATGTGGCGTTTACATAGGGGAGTGCGAAATTAGTGCAAGAATTAAAGTGTAGCGCAAAAGTTTGTGTAATGCGAGTTAATACCAATGTTCATATAGCGGTGTAGTGCAGAATTATGAATCATTGTAGCCCGAAAGTACACATACGTCAAACTTTGACACTACCACGACGCTACTTTCAATACTTTTCATATTTTCTTTTGAATTTCCATGTTAAAAGTACTGTGCATTACACAAGAAATTATGTATATCAACAGATAGAGGCACGTTCACATAGGGTAGCGTTATCGTTAGGATTAGCGCGAAATTATTTGCAATATTCCGCCATGATTCTTAAAATAATTTCGCGACATAATGACATCTCGACCTACTTTGTCGTATACTTAACTTATCTGTTAATATTTTTTTCTGTAATGGAGGGGATTACACCGAAACGTTTTATACTGTGTTTATTAGCAGTTTCTGCAATAATCATGACGTACAAATTTAAAAATAAATGCAAGAAGAGAAGACGTTGGCGGGTACGTCCCATCAACACTCAGGAGAAACAACAAGGGGACTATTTAAATTGGATTCAGGAAATCTTAGATCATGATCCCGTTTTCTTTTTCTTATATATAGAAATGAGTGTCGATTTATTTGAAAATTTACTGAAAATAGTATAAGCAAACCAACAGTCTGTCAAACATGAGAAACATTTGAAGGGCTGTGGACTATACTACAGCCTGTCTGCTCATCAACATTAAGCGTACATACATACATGCACACAAATGTTGATGGTTTCCTGAATAATTGGCAGCTCCTAATTGTATAGGTGCGGTAGAAGACACATTCATATAAAGCAACCCAACAATTTTCTTTATATTACAATTATAAGAAAACAGTATTTTATTTGTTGTATGCGATGAAAATTATAAATTTGTATGTATGCATACAGGAGGCTATGAATCTTCAAGTGATGGAGGAATGAATAATAGCAAAATAAGTCAAAGAACATTAAACCAAGCTACAGAAATGACAATGATATAAAGAAAGCATTTTAAATATGATTTCTCTTTTATAGCAAATTATCATAGAAAGGAATGGAAATGAAATGTAAACGCAAAATACGGTTTATTAAAATTTTATTCTATTTATCCTCATTGTAAAAGAACAAATGGAAGTTGCAATAGAAATAACTAATATATTTGTCAAAAAAGAATAATACTGTGTACACGAGGTGTGGCAATTAAATAACCGGACTGGTGCCACTAAACATCTTATTAATCACCAATTACATTACAAACTTCATCCCCTTCAATGTGCTCTCCTTGCCTACAACGCTCCATACGAATTTTCCACTGTCGAAAGCAGTGCTGAAAGTCCGTTTCTGTCAGCTTGTTGAGAACCCCCGTCCTTTTCGCTTTCACCGTTTCCACACTGTCAAATCTTGTCCCCTTAAGCTCCGATTTTGCCTTAGGAAATAAAAAAAGTCACAGAGGGCCAGGTCGGGCGAGTACGGTGGGTGGTCCAACACGGTGATGCCGGATTTCGCAAAGAACGTTTTCACAGACAAGGCGGAATGGGCTGGCGCATTGTCTTGGTGGAGCATCCAGGATTTGCTCTTCCACAAATCGGGTCTTCGTTTTCTCACTCGTTCACGAAAGGTAGTTAGAACCTCGTGTTTCACAAGAAACTTAAGGTTAACTCGTTGCTCGATCTGAACACTCTGCATTTTTCCGACGCGACGCTAGCGTAAGGACTTGAAAGGACGATTGCTACAGCGAGACTGAGCGACGTACAACCGTGCCCATCGAGCTCAGTGTGGGAGAGCATCTACAAGCGCAGACATGTTCTAACCGGCCGTGACGTGCTCGCTGTTTGCCGATAGTAGCACCAGTCCGGGTATTTAATTGCCACACCTCGTATAATCAGAAAGTCAAATCAAGATATCAAAGAAATTTTTTTTCTTTCTTAAATGATATGGCCAAATGTTTCTATAGACTGACACTTATTCACTGCTTATAAATTCAATTAATGCTCTTACATCTCCGTATACTTTGATACGATAACTAATTAGATAATGATGTCATATAGTTGAATGAAATGTTTAAATCACCAGGAACACTTGCTGGAGTCTTCTGAATCTTTGGCCTTGAGAGCTATTTTGAGCTTACATTTCCTAGGTGAATTTGAACCCATGGTTTTGCTGATTTGTAATCCCATGTCACTTATAGCCGGATTATTACCATATAAATATATGCAGTACGGATCTAGTGTCCCCCCATGTTAGCTTTTGAACCACACAAGCTAGCTCTTTTAGAAAAAATAGGTCGATTTCTATTTTTTGTGAACTTTTTCCGTTATCGGCAGTACAATTATATTTCCGGTGTCAACGGAAGTGACGTCAACTTTCTTATTTTAAACAGACACCCTATATGTTTTTACGTTTCTGGAAAGGCAATCGAAAGGCGAATCCAACGATACCACATATGTTATATTTCAACTCAAGAAATATGACAATATGCAGCAATAAAGGCTTTGGTAATCTGCTCTTCTGACGCAAAGTTGGCTAGGAAAGAGCGTCAAATTTTTTTTATGGCGCCTGACTGATCTAAAGAGCTCGTTGCTAAGCAAAGTAATTGTAACAATTACCAAACTGTCAAATCTCAATTCCAAAAGCGAAAATTATTCTTGTTATTTATTGTTATTATGCATTTGTCATACTTTCATTCTTTGTGCTCGTCATTTTAACTTGCTTTGTTAATTGTTGTTTCTCCTTTACTTTATCGAATTTTATTGTAATTAATTAATAGTGGTAGGTATGTTTAAATTTATTAGTTTTTGATAGGCAATGTGCTTAAGTTTCAGTTTTTTATGTTGTTGATTTTATAATGGCTTCCGCATGGACCACGTAAGATAAACATCAAGTACCTAATTTTAGTATTCCATGAATTTGGCAACAATTACCGCAAAGTGGAACATAGTGAACGCTGCCATTATACAGAGGAAATCTTTCAACTTTGCGCTAAGTAAGGATAGATAGTATGAAATTTACAGGATGAACCGCTTTAGCAGAAGGTAATATGATTTAAATTATTGTACAATTTGTTGCGCAACCATGGCAAATAAGATGACAATTGTTGCCAGATTTACATAATATTAAAGTTGACCCAGCAATTTTGTATGGTTCTTGCCGAAGCCATCCTAAAAACCTAAAGAACAGACATATTGTCTATCAAATACTAACACATTTAAACAAACTTACTATAATTAATTAATTGCAATATAGTTCGTTAAATTAAAGAAATAACAACTAACAAAACAAGTTAAAATGAGAGAAAATAATAACGAGAACAAAGAAGGAACGTACGACAAATGCAGGATATAATAACAAGAATAATTTACACCTTTGGAATTGAGATTTGGCAGTATGGCAATTGTTATGACTACTTTGCTTAGTCTTCAAATCAGTCTGGCGTCACAGGAAACAATTTGGCGCTCTTTCCTAGCCAACTTTGCGTAACAACAACAGATTACGAAAACCTTCATTGCCGTATATCATTATATTTATTAAGTTAAAGTATAACATATGTGGTATCTTTGGATTCGCCTTTCGATTGCCTCTCCAAAAATATAAAAATGTACAGTTGTAAAGTTGACGTCACTTCCGGTGACACCGGAAATACAATTGAGCTGCCGACAACGGCAAAAGTTAGTTAAAAAATAGAAATCAACCTATTTTCTCTAAAACGCCAGCTTCTGTCATTTAAAAGTTAGCACGGGGAGAAGGAAACAATTTAGGTCCGCACTGTATAATTACATCAAATATTTTTAAATCTTCGTGATGAGCTTCTGCGACCATTCTAGTTTCGGAACCCACTTGTGTCTGATATAGGTGCTGTTTTATTACAAGAACATTAAAAGTTCAAAATCAATCAAGAGAATATCATAACCTCAAAAGTATGCATAGAAACGAACTTGATAGACTGGCGTGAATTTAGCAATCGTTTACCGACACCTGCATTGTGATTGGTTGCATTGATACAATGCCATGGTAGTGCTACAATTTAACGCGTGTGCAGTTTTGCCTTACACCAATCATTAAATCTGACTTCACCGCTGTGTGAACGATCGTGTTTAATTGCATTGTACGATTCCCACCTTATGTGAACGCTACTTTAATTTAGTTTACGTTGTAAGAAAGCAAATGAATTGGTATTAGTTGTCATATTATTGCAACGTGAAACTATACACATGTTAAACTCTTACATTATTTTCTGTATTTGTTTTTGAATTTGTATGTCATGATTGCCGCAGAAACTGCTAATAAACATACCATGCAACGTTTCTGTGCAATTCCATCTATTACAATTGTTAATATCAACAGATAAATTTATTGATTTCAGTTATTAAATTCTTACAGTAATTTCGCGCTATCCTATGTAAACGCAGCCTCCCGCAGACATTTCTTGCGAACTACACTGATAAAGCAGTATAGTACACGAAACAATCTACATGCAGAAACAACGAATGATGCAGCATTTTGTTTCCATCGATTTATGCTTATGGATACACGGTGTTCCACTTATTACAACTATTTTATTATTTACACCATTGCAGTTAGCAGAAAAAACACTAGATATTTGGTAATTTAGTGACATGGACTTAGCAATATGTATATAACAATAACGAGAGTGCGGCTCGACGTGGTCCTCTGAATAGTGCATAGCGCGTCGAGACAGTAACCCATTCATAGCGTACAAATTAATCACGCGGCATCCCTATCAATATCAACTTGACTTACTCATCAGGTGGGTGCGTTTATAAAACTCAACTTAGCAGTAGCGTACAGAAGTGAGCTACTCATAAATAAAAACCCAAGACGAGCACAAATCGCTTAACCGATAGCTATCGGTAGTGGACGAAACTGTCCACGCGTCTAATTGTATCTAAAAGGGATCGCGTCGGTCCGCACCTTAGTAATAGCAAAGTCACCGATAGTTCTGGATAGCCTGTATACGCCCAATCCAGTGTAATTAATTTTGGCATTAAGGATTGTTCATTATACAACCGCAGGAATAATTAGCTGAGGTATCTCAATAGTAGTTCGTACAAATGTAAGAGCCATAGAGGCAGCAAGGAGAGAATGGAACTAAATCAAAAAACTCGCCAGGCAAGGCGCTTGACGAAAACTCAAATGTACCTCGTCCGTCCAGTGGATGTTGAAGCAACGTAACATTATATAATATGTGTTAGCACGAAAAGCAGTCGCTACACACCTATAAAATTTACCTTAGTTATGCTATTGTTGAATGGAGTACACTTACTTCCCACATATCTTACAAGGATAATCTTCGGTGGGATCAGTCGAGTGGCAGAGCGACGACGTGACGGAAGGTAGTCGCCGGTCGTGCGAAACGTTCGTGTACGTAGGTGAATTTCTCGCCGTGCCGCCGTGTATTCTTATGTGACCGTTGAGCGCCGCACGCGAATTAAAACTCTGGAAAAAGATCACATTCACAACTGTACCGTATGGTAAAGAAGATCTTACAGCAGAACAATCGGTAAACTCGCATATGAAGTTCCGATGATCCTGTATTGGCGAACCGCTATCTGCTATCTGTAAGTATATGGTTAATAACAGTTAAATCAAGCTAGCTACAGGTTTAAACGACACAAGGAACACCTGTGAAAGTGCTTGGCTATGTGAGGAAGAAATAAATCGTAATGATTACATGCAGTACCATACACAGAAGTGCATTTATTAATGGTAAAATATGGAACGTTATAGAAAAGCTTTATGCGTAAGGTAATTTTCCTGAATAAAGTTTGATCTAGTTGCTACTGAACACAGTAAATCAATAGCACAATTGCCTGTCAACAAAATATATGAAATCTGTTACACAAACATTCCCTCTCTTTTTCATTGAATAACCGAATCAACGCCATCGCAAAAATATGATAGTATAATCCTTATCATCAAAAGAACAAACGAACGTAACACGTAACTATTGACTTTAATGCAATTTTACTGTTTGCTGACTACAACTGGAGTAGCACCGAGCTACCCAAGGACTTAACGCTCTGTGTTACTTGGGTAGATCAGTTATTCCATTTGTTGAATGGAAAACGACAGAGAAACTCACGCTATAATTTTGTCGTTCACAATTGCGAAGCGCCAACTGTACATATGTACACTATCGGCCATAATTATTTGCTCACCTACATTTTTGCATCGATTTTAGAAAATTATTTATTTATTGTTTTCTAAGGGGTATAGTTATTTACCTACAAATAAAAGAAAGATATCACCTTAAGTAATTCCGCAAAAGACTCCTCTGATACTTAGTTATCGATTGAATCTCCTTAATCCGATAATTAGAGGTCCAGGTACGGCCATAAAAAGATACGAAATGTAATACAATTATCTTTCATTAATAAATATTTTATGCAGTGCAGGTAAAGAAAGGAATGGAACAAACATGTGGATAGGAAAGATGACAATAGCATTCTAAAAAGAGTGAAACTTTCGTACCCCGTGGGCATAAGATTCCAAGGAAGGCCGCTGAAGAGACGGAAGGAGTGCCGGACATCCGCATCGGAGGAGGCAGAATAGGATAAAACAGGCCTAAGCCTACTTATATAGAAATATATAAGAAAGAAAGAAAAAGAAGAAGGTAAAGGTCATAATTCTCTATTTACCCGAACAAGATTTATGAATTTAGATTTAGTGGTTATTGTTCTTTTAAAGAGTGAATATCGTTAATAAAATTGTCTAAAATTAATATTAAAATGCCGAAAACAAGACAGTTGTCTTTAGAAATCCGCACAATGATTGTTGCTATACACAATCTTGGCCGAAGTAACAAAGATATCCCAAGACAATTGAAATCAAGTCGTCGAACTGTTGACTATAACGTTAAAAAATATCAAGATGCTCGCACATTATTAAATAGAAAACGAACAGGACGATGGAAAGTGACGTCGAATAATTATGATGAGTAAGCGGAATAGACGAAAAACTGCACCTGAAATAACGGCTGAAATAAATATTGAGCGTGAAAAACGAGTTAGCTTAACCACTGTGAAAAGGAGGTTAAGAGAGGGAGGTTTATTTGGCCGAATAGCGTTGCATAAATCACTCTTACGTAAGCAAAATAAAATAAAACGGCTGCAGTGGGCTAGAAAGCATCAACATTGGACAGTTGATGAGTGGAAAAATGGTTTGTAGGTCGATGAGTCCAAATTTGAACTCTTCGGTTCCAAGAGAAGAACGTTCGTTTGAAGGTCGAAAAGAGAACGAGCAGTAGAATCATGTGTAATACCTACAGTCAAGCATGAGGGCGGATCGGTAATAGTTTGGCGTTATTTTGACGCCGCATTCGTAAGAGACTTAGTTAAAATAGATGGAATTTTAGCAAAAGAGTGCAACAGGAAAAATTTCAAAACAAATGCTATACCATCTGGAATGAGAACAACCGGCGACTATTTTATATTTCAACATGATAATGCTCCGAAACACACCCCTAATCTGTGCCGCAAATATTTAGAATCGGTGGAACGCGAAAGCAATATCAAGATAATGAAGTGGCCTTCTCAAAGCTCAGATGCTAATCCCATAAAGCTTTGGGGGGGAGGGGGGGGGGGAATCGATAGGCAGATGAAAATAAATACTCCACCTTCCAAGGAATCGTTGTAGAAACAATTACAAGAAACTTGGCTTAAAACAGATACCACTACTCTGACGAAATTTATAGAGAGAATGCCGCAAGTGTGTCCCGCAATTATTAATAGTCGAGGTGGACATTTTGTCGAAACGAAGATTTAATTCTTTTTTGTGTCAAATAAATTTTATTATTGGATAGAGACTATTAATTTCTTTGTTTTAATAGTATTTTATTAAATGCAAAACTACAATTTCTTTCTCAGTTAGCACTTTTATTTATGCGTATTCTTTTGGGTGGGCAAATAATTATGGCCGGTAGTGTATTTATTTAATTTCTATAGTAAAATCAGTGGTTAGTGGCTTCTAGGTATAAGATTACGAATTAGCGACCGCTAGATTAATAGTAGGGTAGCAAGTTTTTCAATGAGTTGAGACGTCGCGTCGCTTGAGACTGGCTGCTCATAACGTGGCACGCTAAAAAAAATCCAGGTATTTATCTTGGTTCAGGAAATGAGTTACGATGACAGTGACTAATAGGTTTAATGAACCAAATACTAAACCTGCTGTTGTATTCCTTTGATGAACATTTTTTTAATGATATAAGACGGATGCATATGTATTTAGATATGTTGCTAGATCACATCAAAATTTACAAGATATAATCCAAGAATATAAACGCCACCAACGAGTTAATTTCTTAAATGGTCTTGTTCAACACAATCTCCTTAAGGGTTTGAGTATTGATAGATATATTGAAGACGACACTCTTCAATGACCACGGGAAAGTCCTTATCTCGATCAGCAGCAATTACATGAGAAAGTAAACTACCTCTGAATGTTCCTTCAGAATACGGAAAAATAATCGCTGAGGAGTTCCACAGAACAAAAAAGTTATTCAAGAATTTTGAAAGCAGCCTTATGGATTGGTACTTGGTTTCTTTATTGCTTCACCAACTTTGGATGTGAGATTACTTTGAGTGCAGCAAAGTCAACAGAATTATTTCTATTTTTCAATCAAAAACTACTATACAAAGAGAGTAATCTTCGTGGGCTCGGAAGATTGTGTCTTTGTGAATGGACATTTTTCAATATAATTTTCTTGTTATGAGATCTAATTAGGCATGTTTCAAAATTATATTGAAACCTACAGGATCTCTCATAAGTTCGTAGATACCCGAAATTGTATATTTTTTAATGGAATATGCCATATTTTTAGAATTCCCCTTAAGTTGTGAGGCAAAATGTAAGTACTATTATCCTAAAAGTAAAGATTTCAAAGTTATTAGGGTTTTTTTTTTTTAAGTAGGGATTTACAGAAGGTGTTATTTCCCCCGAAGTGCGTATTAGACAGATGTGATTTTTGGTACCCATATTAGGCATAAGAGGACCTAATCCACACAGCGTTTATGAAACTTGGCATATTGGTACACCATCAAAATGTAATGGACACGTATTTTTTTTTTAGCGGCCCATATTCACCTTAAGGGGCTGTAGGGTACATCAGCTATGGCTGGGTTCGCTTTAAATTCACTTGAACATCTTAACAATATTAAAAAACAAACAACACACATTGCATCTTACATACTTTTACACAAAACAGTAATAGTAAACATCTTACATTTTTTTAATGAGGTTGTTAGTTTGCATTATTGATTGTAAACTCCACAGTTGTGGTATTCAACGAAAAGGTGTTTTATACATAGATATTTTTTACACCATCCGCATCTGATTATAGCTGGTTCTCCACATTCATCACAGTGGGACATTTGGGAATCCTGGAAAGAAATTTTTTTTGGAGTCGTGCAGGACGCTCCTCGAGATATCCACTTTTATACCAGGCATATTTAATCGTGGCGAAGAAAACTGTAAATGGGTTAGCCCTTGCAAACGTAGAATATTGTCTCTTTCATATTATTGGATGGCAAAGGCAGATAGAACGATAATATCGGACAGCTGTCGCGTAAATTGTTTCCACGAGCGGAAAATGTACACGTCAAGAGGTTACCTGTAGCACCCTTTGGAATAGTACTGTAACTTGATGGTCAGTAGGCACAGCTTCGAAAATGTCGTCAGGGATTTGTCCTGATCAAGAGTCCATAAGCAGAAGTGTCTTTTATATATACGTCATTAGCCCATTGTGTAACTAACTTTTCAGTTAGTTTTCCGGACTTGGTGGCCACGATGTACACATTTGGGGGACGGAACATTCTTTGTTGCACAAGTAGTCCCAGACGGCCAGTTACCTCTTTTAAACAGACAAAAAGGGGAGACGTTAATTTGCCAGGGCTTATACAGTGGGTTGAATGGTATTACTGTGCGTGGTCGCTGTAATTGACTGAACTACGGCTTCTACGGGTGTGGATCCGCGTTCAGTCAATGTTCGACCCGTATGCATTTCAATATTAAATCCACCTTGGTCGGTTTTGTAAACGCTCTCTAATCCATATTAAGGTAATAAGTTATATATGCTCCTAACAAAGGTCACCGCTTCTACAGCTACATTTGCAGCTCCACTAACTTGCATTTTTGTACGAAATTGGGTTATTTTGCGGGACATAATGTTATGTTTGGTTTTAAATCTTTGTATCCACCTCTCCGACGCAACAAAGTTAGGGATTTGCAACTGCTTTTGTGCTTCCGATGACCATCTTCTCAAATCATAATCATGAATTATCATTTGACGATTAAGACCAGCTTTAAACTGATTAAATACATATTGGGGAGCTGAAACAGCTTTTGGCGTCTCGTCCCGCCGGAGGGTATTTGCTGTTCCCACCACTGTAATTGTTCTAACGACGTAACTTTCTTGTAGCGATGCACTACCGTTTTGAACGAATATCAACCTTTTCCCACTTTTCCAATACTCCACGGCAGCACGTCTATAGTCGATATCGATGTCTATTGCATCTGGGAGCTCTCATTCTTGATCAGTGACATCCATTTCCTCTTCGATGTTATAATTTAAGTTATCATCTTCTACCACATTCACAACCTGCGCTCCAGGATACTCTGAAGTTGAGCTCAAATCGTAGATTACTTCTTGTTGTACTTCAAAAACAGGATCATTGACGCTGCTCACAATTATATCGAAAAGTTTATCTGTTAACGACTGTTCAGCACCATTAACTGGACTTGCCACAATACTTTGCGGTGGCTACTGATTGTTATTATCAGAGTTGTTAATATCGTTAAGATGTTAAGTGGATTCAAAGCCAACCCAGCCATGGTTTATTTTTCGACCGTTTCACCTTTGTATACAGACATACACCTAGTTTTTTTGGCACTAATATCAACTCCTCCTAGAAAAATCCCAAAGTTATTTTAGGGATATGAATACGTGTATCTGAAAATATTCTGAAATCGAAGCCAAAATATACGCAGCTTACTAACATTATGACGCACTTTAATATATTTTCGTATTGTATTATATAATACCAAGTTCTCTATTTTTTTTTTCGCGATTTATAGTCACTAGAAGTAAATCGAAATGCAGAATCTTTAATTGTCTAATAAACCGTTCGTGGGAGATGCCAGATAGTTATAATAACGGAATATGTGTGTGCGCGCGGAAGCGCTTTGTAAAAAACATTTCCTCAATTATATGTAGCCGAGGAAAAAAAATGCAAAAAAGGTAACTTTTATTTTTAAATGTAGTTTGTGGAAAAAAATTATCCCCTGTTTAGGGCGAAAATTGTACCCAGGGTGGTGAAAAAGAGGTGAAATTTCTCTCCCCCTACTCCGCTAAGGGGGGAAGAGCATTCATCTATGGTACGTTTGAAAGCCCCTTTGAAGTAAAACATTTTGGTTTTTAATTCATCCCCATAGCTTGCGCGGCTCCGAAGTTATGAAGAAAAATGCGTTTTTGGGGGTAATTTCAGACGCACCCTAGATCCCATTAAGGTGAATATGGGCCGCTAAAAAAAATACGTGTCCTTTAGTTTTTGATGGTTTACCAATATACCAAGTTTCATCGAAATCGGAGAGTTACAGTTCTGTCAGTTTTGCTTGTTAGTGGACATCCCGTACATTATTTTAGTTCTGAATTTTTTGCAAAATTCATGAGTATAACACACTACTAGTCTAAAATCAACCATTCTCTTGTTAGAGTGATTTTTGAGACGTGTGCCATGACAAAAACAAGACTTATTAGAATAATTAACGAATACGATGACACTTAGTGATGTAAAACTATTGTTTTATAGTGAAATTAATTTATCTATTCGATGTTCGCCATAACGCTATTAATAAGTCTATTATTGGCTTAAACATTAAAACTAATTGAATGTAGTAAATTACCTGCAGTGCCTACCTATCCACTTTGTATGAATGAAACTGAAAACATACATAATTTTATTCTATAATACTTTGCGCAACAGAAACTTGGGTCATACATTGAACCAAACTTTGGAAACATATTAGTAAATACTAATAAATAGGCATGAATACATAAATTGCGATAAATAGAAGAAGGAGTGAGAAATAAAGTGCTAAACAGAAAAAAAGTTGTTTTAAGAAATGTTCAAGTGCATGACCGTTCATTTATAAACACTTATAAATTCGAAAGATAATTGTTCCAATATTTCTGTCCATGGCACACTGATAAGTTGACTATTGACAAAAGTTCAGTTTCAAAAATCGCTACAACGACTGATTTTAGACTGCTAACACGAATAGAATTTTACAATAATTAAGAACATAATATACGGTTCCAATTAAAAGATTACCTTTCAACAAAAATATGTCATACAACTTTAACATAGTACTACGCGCATCTCATTAGCAATTTGGAACCACAAGAGCGCCTATGGTCCTTTTACGCGTAATCTAAATACCAAAAATCACATCTCACCAATGTGTATTGGAGAAATAACGATTTCCGCAAGTGTTGACTTTTTCAAAGGAACTCTAATAACTCTGAAACGCTTAGTTTTAAGACGTACCTTACCACATTTTGCTTTAGAATTCAAAGGCATTTTTTGCGATTCCAAAAATGCAAAAGCATATAGCATGTTCCATTTAAAAAGATACAACTCTAGGTAGCTAGGAACTTATGAGAGATCCTGTAGGTTTCAACGTAGCTTTAAATCACGGTTACAATCATACCTTGTATCAAGAAAGAAAACGTTTGCAAAAATATTCATTCACAAAGGTACAATCCTGCGAGCCCGTGAAGATGACTCACCTGTATATCACTCATGAAGCACGGATCCGACTATCTAACCATAATTAAATACCATGCAGTTAATATAACATTCATTAATGACAACAGCAACCATTGGAAACTAAGAAAATAATTCGCATTGCTCGGAAAGCAGTGAATACATCTTTACTCACTCCTAGTAGTTTGGCATCTGGATAAGGTTTCTCTTCTTGTTCGTTTTCAGCGAATTTCACGAAACCAGATTTCTTTTCGCGCAGTTGCTTCTGTCGCTTGTACTCGTCCATGCAGACTTTCTTCCATACATAGTAAAACTGGATACACTGTTTGATAGTCTTTGTTTCAACCTAGAAATAAATTTCACACAATACAATGATTACTGACCAATGCAGTTCGTATTACCTCTTGAGCAATCGCAGCGAAGTCCTTATCGTGCTTGAGCAATGCCTGATGGAATACTTCCGTTTCAGTGACCGTCCACCTGTCGCTTTCGCTGTAGTGGTAATAGTGAAGCGGACTATCACAAGGTAACGAGGGCATAGGTTGCATGAGCTTTAACATCGCTTCCTATAGGGTAAGGTTTTGCATTGTGTTGGACGTTTCTCGGCGTAATTATTAAACTTACATGTATATTACCACCTGTTAGATGAAGAATGTGCATGGCGTACTCTTTATTACGACCACCACCTGGTATTGCAGCGCAGCAAGCGAAGTCCAAATACATGTCAACTAAACAATAAGCATGTTAAAGTGAGCTACTAGTTGATAGTGTTCAAAGAAAAGAATGCCAACTACAAGTTAAAATTAAAAACTAAAAAAATACTGGGCATGGCAATCTCGCAGTGAAACATTCAACCGCGAGGGCCAAGTTGATATTATTGAGAATAAGAGAAACGGTTGTTATATTTTACAGTTTTATTTTAAATACGCCAAAGTAATTCCCTTGAGCAATAATACATTTGACCATACTTTTCTTCTACTTTTTAAAGGCCACCAACCAATCTTCTTTTGAAATACTTATGAATGGCCACCAGACGAAGATCTCGTACCTCCCCGTTGTTTTTTTAAGCCCTTAAACACCCAAAAGTCACACATTGCTAAATCAGGTGAGTAGGGTGAATGTTCTATTACTTTTATATTTTTTCAGGCAAATATTCTATCGGGAGAGCTGCGGTATTGGACGGTACGCCATCGTGACGACCGTACCCTTCTTAGGAACTCTATACTCGACACTTCAAGCAAACGTTTTTCTGTATACCATTTAGCTGTAGCTGTTTTTTGTTCATTCAATTTAATTGCACATACCAGGCCCGTACTTCTAAAGAACACGGCATACATAACTTTTTTCTTAGCTCGCTGCTTCTTTTTCACTGTTAGTGTTTCTTTGTCTTCATGGATCCACACACAACTCTATTGACGGGTAGGTACGTCGAGAAACGGTATATACGTTTCGTCATCTATCACAATTTTAGAAAAAGATTGGTGTACACCATTCTTCAAAAGACTTAAAGTTTCATATCAAATTCCTACACGCTTTGCTTTTTTATGATTCGAAAATGCTTTCTTGTTCAATTCCTTCATTTGTGTTAGTATTTAAAAGAATTTTAAACTTCGGTTCTAACTGACGCAAATACAACTGAACCTCAACCAAACAGATAAAAAGTTGCCCTAAACAACAGTGTATGTTTTTTTTTCCGTGGCCTTCCGGATTCATCTATTCTCAGCAGTATCAGCTTGCCCTTTGTAATGGGACAATTATGGAATTCGTTCACTTAACAAAACGTATTTGACAAATAATCCAATTATATCACAGTGTTAAGCCCAGTGCAAACTATGTGTGACACAAGAAAGGATCAAATTGTAGGTAAACAATGGAGCTAAAAAATAATCTGTAAATAAAACTTTTCATACATACAACGAAGCCCATTGCCACCTATGGTAAGCATAAATTTACGTAGTATAGACTTGGCCATTAAAACAGACTTTGTTTAAAAAGTACTCCTTGTTGTAATATTAGCGAAAAACTAATGAAATGTTATTCTCCAAGTCACTCTAAAATGTCATGCAGGTGTTCCTCTGCGAAACCAAATAAATGTTTAGTAGTTAAGTGAAACTAAGAGGACACAAGTTACGATTTTGAGTTATACAAAAATCTCGCAAACTAAGATTGCTCAAAAGTTAAAGTGTTCACGTCGTATTGTTCAGTTAGCCATAAACAGGTAGACTACTGGATCTTATATAATAAAAATTAACCAGGAAGCGGCCACCCTAAAATAACAACAGCCAGAGGGGACTGTCTATTGGAGAAACTTTCTCTTCGGGGTAGGAAGAAAGCTTCTTTGTAGGTGTCTGTAGAAATATGTGCAAAAGGTGGTCCAAAAATTTCGGTTGGAATGTAAGACGCTTAAACAGTGCAAGATCAAATGTTTGCAAGGCAAGGAAGAAGCCGTTATTATTCGACATCAACAGAACAAAGCTGTTTAGAATGGGTAAAAAGACAACGTTAGACAATTTAAAACTGAAAAAGAGTGTTGTGGTCCAACGAAACAAATATAGAGGTAATTAGAGATATTGCTTTCAAACTGAATGCTATCATTATGATTATGCTAATCTTGAAGGATAAATATTGCTTTTCATAGAGTACATCCAAAATTCTTTTTTCAGCTTTTTGGTACCCCTGGAAGTACCTCTGTGCGTCGTTGAGTTAACAAGAAATTTCATGGAGATTGCGTAATTTTCTACAATTAACACGGAGGTGGCCGCATTATTATATTGGTATGTCTGTCAACACAGAGGAATAGAGGAAATGCTCATATATCACGGCCGCATGAATAGCCAAATATATATGGAAGTTTGCGACATTAAGGCCATCATAAGCAAAACTTTTTTTAGAGAAGCTTTTAGAAAATATTTGCTTCCAACAAGGTAACCCTCTCTGCCCCAATGCTCGAAAAACTAAAGATTAGATGCATAAAAATGGATTACATCTTCACCACATACTTAAAATGGATAATTTTTGAAATATTCACTTTTCAGGGAAAAACAATTGCATTTGCAGTATTTTGTAAAAAATGTCGTATCTCTTTTATTTGCCATTACTTTGCAAGAATTTTTTACCGTCGTTGTGACAAAGGTCCAAGTTCCTAATCCATGACAAATATCTTTATTTCGTCACACAGGGCGTTTGAAATATCAATTGTTTGAAAATGGTACAAATGGGACTTTCCTACATTTTTACCATTTTCAAACAAGTGAAACTCTTTTTTTCAAACAGGACACCTTGTATATTTTTACCCCATTCGATGCATGTATAAATTCTTTTTGATTCTTACAACACACTTGCTACGTTAATATTTTTACAACCATTACTATTCCAGCGAATTTTAGCTAATTTCCAAATAAATGTAATAGACAGAGTTGGTGGATGTTATTTTACACACAAAAGCAAATATCTGCACTAGCAAATAAACGAAAAATCAAAACAAAGATATAAATACATTACAAAGGCTCTCTAAAACGAGTGCCTTCATTGTCTGTACAAGTACATAGTCTTTGCGGAACCTAATCTTTTACTCGCAAAAGTGTTTCGCGTATTAATTAGCGAAAAGCAAAAGAAGCTTTGTCCTTCATATTATTTGTAGTCGTCGGGGTCTTCTTGAGGTGACCCCACAAAAAGAATACAAAGGTGTTAGGTCAGAAGATCTTATTGGTCATTCTCCGATCCACCTGTATCTACGAGTAAACCTACCAGTTCATTAGCAACACAGTTGCTGTATACTACTCCGTTCAAGTTGCCATTAAAAACATGTGCGTAGTACCTTTCCAAATATTGAGTGACCATCCATTTTGTCGCTGTTTTGTATACTATGGGGGGTTTACGCCATAATAATGAAAATTATGCCTGCCTGCATACACATTACTATGGAATATGGCTTCATCTATCCAAAGTATATTATTTAAGAAGCTTAGATTTTGGTGCGAAGCGTGGATTTTGGTCTTGTACAATATCCTCAGACAAACTGGCATGTAATTGTAGTGACCTACTGATAGCAACTCAACTTCTTCTTTAATATCCTGCAATTGATATTTTACTGATTTCGAGATTTTTATGCGTAGCTGGTACACTAATATCAGGACCTTCTAAAACTGCTTGTAAAACTCTTTCTTCATTTTCTGCGGTAATCACTGGTTTTGGACGCAAATGGAAATTATATTTTACATTTCCATCTGCTAAATCGTCCTTTTACTCGTGATTCTTGAGGGCATCTACGATTAGAGCATTTTGCTCTATATAAACAACTTAATTTCATTGGGTTTCCCCAATAATAAATATCATATCGGCCAACTCTTCTTTAGAAAAGATCATTTTAGAAGACAATAAAAACATGAGATAAATAACGAAAGACAAATAGTAGATAACAACAAAAAATATGTGAAAAGCAAATCAATATTAAAGTAACACACGGAGAATAATAATTATTTGTAGACAATTTAACAGTAAGACAGAATTTAATATTTAATTAAATTTTCACTTTTTTGTTCATCATCGCAACCCATTACATTTATTTGAAGAATTATCTATGCTCTACACTGAACACATAAATAAAATACATAAGGGGTAAAATATACAAGGTGTTCTATTTGAAAAAAACGAGTTTCAATTGTTTCAATTAATGTTACCTTTCTGAACACCCTGTACGATAGAATAAAGATATTTGTTATAGATTAGTGAACTTGAGCTATTGTAATAACGACGGCACAAAATTCTTGTAAAATAATAACAATGTAATTTTTTTCCCTGAAAAGTGAATATCTCAAAAACTGTTAATTTGAGGTATATATCGTGTAATATAAATTTCTTTTATTTTTTATGAGGGAATCTAAAAATATAATAATATGCAGACTGTTTCATTTAAAATAACAATTTTCAACAATATATCACAGAAACTAACCACCTGTATACTTCAAGATAGTTTTCGATCATAGATCATTTGATTTAAGACAAGTTTTATTCCAAACATTTTTCATACAGATAGTCGCACCCGGTATATAAACACTATCTACTTATATAGATTGAAATTTCAGTACCCATAGCCCTCCGGGCAACTACTGCGTATTTAATTGATCATGAACGAATTCTTAATCTGCAAACTTGTTTAATTGCCTCCCAAACTAGACATTCTATTCTAGCGAAACAAACTTAAATTGACGTAGGAGGTCAGGATTAAAAGTGTAAGACGAGCCACCATAAAATTGTTATACGTACTTTCTGAATCCGTCGAGCTGCTGATACCGGGATCCCATAGCAGATCTTCGCGGTGGGGTTTGTGTGCGTGCTTGTTGTCCTGATTACAAGGAGGAATTTTGCATTGAAATTGCGGCCCTATGTTTATATGGGGTGTAGAATCCGATTCTGGAACTGGTTCATTCCAATTGTTTGTTTCTTGACTATCAAGGTGTTCTACAACATTTAGTACATGCATTCATACAAATAAAGTTTTTTAGTCATTAATCCTAAATGAATGATTTTGTAAGTAGTAGTATATTAAGATGCCGCAATTTGAAATAACGTTGTAGTAATACAGATCTGAAACTTAGAATATTAACCTCTTAAGCAGCATTTACGGGCTACAGTAACGTTCCTGTAATGACCACCGGCTGCACCAATATGTGGACATTGACTGGTCCGCGACGTCCACGTATTGTTGTTTATGAATTGTATTGAATCATTTATTATTTCTTCGTAAACTAATGGCATTTTTATAACCCCCTTAATCGTGATCGAGGTAATCCATTCACGGTACCGTTTGTTTATTGCTTCTCGATTGAAACGTACGGGATATGCCTTTGTTGAAAAATTACATACAATCATTCTATAACTGTATCTACTTGTGCTAACATGTATCTCTCCCTGTTTGTGCAATATTACGAGGGCATTCCAGAAAATAGTACCCATTTACATATAATTAAAAGAAAAATTAAGGAAAGTAAATAGTGATTTTATTTAAATGAAAGTAATACATTTACCCATTTTTCAATGAAGTCGTCGCTTGAAACCAGTTTGTTTATGGCTTCCGCGTAAACCTCTACCGCCGAAGTAGCCAGCCAATGCTGTACACCTGGTTTTAAGTCTTCATCACTTTGGAAACGTTCTCCTGACAAGAAATCCTTGAGTTTACTGAACAAATGGTAGTCACTTGGAGCCAAGTCGGGGCTATATGCAGGGTGGTCAGAAACCTCCCACTTGAACTTCCGAAAAAGGTCAGTGGTCTTTCGAGCCATGTGGGGATGAGCATTGTGACGTAAAAGAACAATGCCTCTTGTCAGCCTTCCCCGCCTCTTGTTTTGGATGGTACTACGCAGCTTCTGAAGTGTTTCACAGTATGTGTCCGCATTGATGGTCGTCCCTTGGGGCATGAAATCAACCAACAACAGACCTTTTCGGTCCCAGAACACTGTTGCTCGTAACGAGTCAAAAACGTCAACGCTGCACCCATGCGGTTGGTCTTGTGCTCCTCGGTAAGCATTTTGGGCACCCATCTTGCGCAATTTTTTCTGTGATTCAGATGGTCCGTCACGATTTCATGGAGCAATGATTGTGAAATTTCAGGAAATTGTTTACTCATTTCTTTCAGTTTTACGCGTCGATCTATGCAGATGAAATCATCGACATGTTTATTCAGATCGTCGGTGATAAGGGACGGGCGACCTGGCCGCTCTTCATCGCGCACATTATCTCTTCCCTCTTTCAAATTTCGAACCCAGCGCCTTACAGATGACTCATCCATTGTTCCCGTACCATATACTTCAGTAATCCTGCAATGAATTTCGCTTGGACGGACGTTTTCTGCATTTAAAAAACGGATCACGGATCGCATTTCGCATTTCACGGGATTTTCTATCTTATGTGCCATTGTAAACAGTCATAAAACTCACACCACGCACCAGAAGAACTTCTACTTTTCCCCGCAAGGCTACGATGTTACTGTTGCGCCACTTTGCTTTTAATTGGATCAATAGCGCCATCTGTATGACTAAATGGGTACTATTTTCTGGAATGCCCTCGTATTATTACTGAGTACGTGCAACAGTGAGAGCGAAGTAATTGTAGATTTATACATCAACATCTATTTTTATTACGTAAGTGCTCTATTATTCTCTAAAGTATATCCAAGTAGCCATGATCTTTTAAGCATGCCTAGTAGTGATGCACTGTCTGATTATTCTTCAGATTCCGATTCTTTGTCAGAAGGACTACAAGCCGGTGATACTTTCAGTAATTCGGACAAATCTGAATCTAAAGAACAGAATCAATCATCAACTCTTGAGGAGATTGACCAGAACCGTAACCGCTGTCTAGATTTTCCTTTGTCAGCGTACCAGCAATCCATTTGAAACGTGAAAGGCGAAACTACAGAACGGAATATTTTCAATAGTTCTCTTCATACGATTTTGTTAGTGAAATTTCACGGCTGAGAAATTGGAAAGATACTACCTTCTAAGAGATTTATATATTTTTTGGTATACTTATTTTACAAGGCATAGTAAACAAACCCGTACTTGAATGGTATTGTCTCAAAAGAGAAAGTATTCAGACACCATCTTTTTCCTAAAATTATGTCCTATAAATAATTTGTGATTTAAAAAAAAATTACATTTTGCGGATAACAAAACAATCGATAGGGAAACACATATAAATCCGAAATTGTTCGAAATGTGGCCAATTTTTTACCATTTGAATAAGCCGTTTATGCCAAATTTGATACCAGAAGGATGATCCTCTTATGTTGTACAAAGGTAGATTAGCCAGGGTGCAGTATATCTTTTTGACCAGATACAGATTTGGAATAAAATCATACACGTTGTGCGAAACATGTAGTGGGTATATATGGTCCTCTATTATTTATACGGGAATGGGTACGACACTTGGTTATGAATACAATGATAAATCCGCTTGTCACTTATAAAATCACTTTTGAATAAAAGATATTGCCTTACTATCGACAATTTTTATACATCCCCAATTTGTCTAATATATTGGTATTCAAGGAAAAAGATACTTATGGAACTCGATAGAATCGTAAAGAAGTTTCCCATATTTTATGAAATAAAAAACTTCACAAGTATTAAGTAATTGAGTTTCAAACGGAGAGACAAGAAGGACATAACCATGGTCTCTACAGTGCATTATACAGACATGGTGGATGTTGCAAAGTGAAGCCAAGTTACTGCAAAACCAAAGGGAACAATTTCATGGTCAGAGTACATAAAGCCGACCAATATTTGCATAATTATCCCATCACCAAGAAGAAAGGGAAGAAGTTTTATATAAAATATTTTTGCACTTCATGGATCAAACGATTTGGAATTCTTATGTTATATGCAAGAAACTAGGGGGAACATGTTTGATTTTGGTGGACTTGATAATAGAAAAATACATGAAAGGTGTTGAGAAACCCACTGCTGGCCGTCCATCAGCGTTTTCAAGTTTTAAGGCCAACCCCAAGGTATTTTATAGAAGTAATTTCATTACAATTTCCAACAGAAAACAAAATCGTACTGCCAGTGCATAGTATGCGATTCCAAAAAGGATAGCAAGGGCAGAAAGCTTAGGAAAGAGACAAGATATCATTAGAAGGATTGTGGTGTAGCTGCGTTCTAAAATTTATCACGTCCCAATTGAATTATTAAATAGTTTTATATGTTAACACTTAAACAACGTATTTACATATTATTGTTTATAGGAAGACTGTTTATTATCCTTATTTTATTTTTCCTTTGAATATTATTCTACTATTTTGTATACCTATGCATTATTTTCTTCAATTTTTTTTATTAAAAGCCGTTATTTCATGTTTTATTCTTTGTTCAAAATGTCACAAAAAAAATCATATTTTAATTTTAAATTCGGGAATAATTTTATCATAAAACTAAGAAAAGAAGAGTGGCATTAATACAAATACACAGATAAAATTCGTAGTAACGTAACTTTTTCTGTTTAATGGTTACTCCATCGATATGGCGATATATACAATAAAGGTTGCTCTGAGGGAGAAATGGAATAAACTGATGCTACAATAAGGACATCGTGTCGTCGTACCTTTATGATAGTTTGTGGATCCTCCTAGCTATTTTAGCGCAGCCTAACACGCAACTAAACTAAAATGATGTATAACACCATTTCTATTCCCTACAGTAATAAGCAGAGGGCACCTCTGTTAAGGGATAAAGTTGGGAAGTTGAATTTATAACAGATATGTGTTCCTGTCGAAAATAAGCTTGACCTAGTTCGACGTTTTTGTTATAATTCATTATTTTTAAAGCTAATCGGTTTGTATTGTTTCTGGTTTGTTGCTTATTATATCACACATAAAATTTGCTTCATATGAGAACTTCAATATAGACAAATTCCGACTTCGCAATTCGTTAATATGCACACACGTTGACGTTAACTGCCAAATTTGACATTTTTTTCCAGAAAATTACAAAATATGCAGAATGTTTCACATTTTCAGGAAATGTCAAGGGAAAAAGTTATTTGTTTTTTAAATTGTTGCTAATTTGCCAATTTTCAACACTCTATTACTTTCTTTCTTCCATTTTTTTTATAATTCATTTTTAAATTCTAATTAGGGCAAACCTGTATAAAATTATTTATTATAATAATAGTAATTAATAATAATAATTCAGGCCTTCGCATCCCTCAAGAGCTTTCGCCAATTACAGGGGGCATCAGTCGGCCATGAGTTATTATTACACCTGCGCCCG
Organism: Dynastes maya; assembly: GCA_029619315.2. Classification (NCBI taxonomy): domain Eukaryota; kingdom Metazoa; phylum Arthropoda; class Insecta; order Coleoptera; family Scarabaeidae; genus Dynastes; species Dynastes maya. The sequence continues at coordinate 55,686,905 of JAROYE020000003.1, read as the reverse complement.
TAGAGCATCTTAAGATATCACCATTTTGTACTTTTATTACTCAATATTTACTTAGGTAGATATTTTAAGTAAATAAGAAATAGGCTAATAAAACCATATTAATTGATGTAAGATTGATTCAGTTTGAACAAACAATTTTAAAATCTACTTGAATAAAATTTTACCAAAGAAGAAGGTATGTTTAAAAGTGCATGAAAATTCCAATCAGAAAGTCTGATGTTTTTTATTGTAAATGTATTCCGACTGGCATTCTCCTGTTTTTGTTTTGTGTTGTTTAATGTTGCATTATGCGAAAGAAAAAATTCATTACAACCAATAAAGAATTACCATAAGTTCGTGTTATTGGCAGAGACGAAAGTCAGTTAGGATCGAGGCGTGACTGAGAGCTTAAACAGGAATACGTCAGCCTTACGCGGGTAGAAAGGCAGTATCGTGTATGCATTCTATCCTTATCTAAGATAACGATACAATGATGTGCGTGACCTAGCAATGAATGCGCGATGCCGCCTCTTTACTCCCACTAACGCTGACGTATTCCTTTTTCGTAGTCACGCCTCGAACCTAACTGGCTTTCGTCTCTGGTTATTGGGTTTCCCTCAAGAACCCATTCCAAAAATAGATAACATTTTGAGTTGGTTGAGTTGAATATTGATCCAATGGTAATTGACGACAGAAGTCACTTAGTATGTAAAGAAATAGAGTTTAAGGTGTACACCAAAGCGCTTAAATGAAAGGCTTCAACACCATTCAATTCAGAAGGAAGATAATTTTGAAAAAAATATTCGGAAGAGAGTTTTATTTTATAATTATTTACTATCCCTGAAAGTCTGTTTGTAATTTTAAATGAAGCAGTGATGCATCTACCATATAATTGATAAAAATAAACATTATAGAAGATAAACATAAAACACAATAACAACAAAATCAAGTGCGAATTGAAGCTAGCCATTTCCCTTTTTTTAAGCAACATTCCATTAACATTAACCTCTTTGGTTTCTTGGCCTAGCCGACCGAAAACTTTTCTTAAAGCATTTTTACAATATTTTACCAGTTTACCAGTGAAATTTTTAGTGAAAATATTTGGTTTTGTGCGATTGAGCTATTAGTATTTTTAAATATGCATAAAATGATTAAAATTATTTTAAAATTTACAGCACACTAAGAAAATAGGTTATGAACTGCATTTAATTTATGTTTTTTTTTAAGAATCGCTTCAAATGTTTGCTTTGCAACTAAAATTTACTTGATAATTATTCTAATTTGCCTATTGCGTAACATACTGCACATTATTTACTTTGCTTTGTTTTCAGAAATATGTTTTAAAGTTAGTTACTATTGAAATTCCGTTTACAAGAAAAAAAGGAAATAAACATTTGTTTCTAAGGGGGACCAAAAAGGTTAACCAAAGTATTACGTAGGGTCTACTACTTGCTGAGTATTTGTAACAAGTACAGGCGCAAATGGGTCGCGCCGGCCTGTGTTGGTTTGGGCTGTCGGCCCGTCAAGCCCGTTCGACACGTCAAGCTCGTTCCGCCCTCCAAGCCCGTTCGGTGCGTCAAGCTCGTTACGCCAGACGAGCTCTCTCAGCCCGACAAGCCCGTTCGTTGTCAATTTTGAACATTCTTTTTTTAGTTCAAACTTATTCTTCCCAAATTTTGTTTTGAGCAGACGTAGTAAGTATAAATACCTCAGTATTTACATACTTTTAAATTTAGTTAAGTACATTCATAATTGGATACCGAAAAATGTATAAAAAAAAAAAGACGATATAATTTATATCTAAGCGGGGCACAATCGGTCTTCGCAACAGAGTCGGATCAGTCGCATGGGCCGCGGATTATAAATAGTATATGTGTGACTCACAGCAGACAGAAGTGGTATTTTGAAATTAATATCTCAGTGTAAAAAATATAAGCTGGCGCAATAAAAATGTTTGGTAAATAAAGCAAATACATGCACACATTGAAATATTTTTTTTTGTTTGAAAGCGTTTGTTGTATATGTAACGTAATAACCGTAAAAGTTAACAAAGTAGTTTCTTCAGAAATCTGTTGTACTTAATACCGTGACAATAAATGATAATATAATAAGTAAACGTAACTTCTTAACAGTGTGGATAGGATTGTTGAAAAACATCGTCAGGTATGTTTCCACATTTCTCTCGGTGAAGGTTATTCGCTGTGATGAAAAAATGTTCTTGTGTTTCAAGAAAGACCGTTCAGCATCTACGGAAGTAACACAGGCATAGTTAAAATAATCCTTAGAGTTAGTTAATGAATCTGTAGATGCACCATCACACATTTGTCTTAGTCGGAATTTTTTTTTAAACACTGTTGAACTTTACTTTAACGACCGTTTTTTGCGTCGTTTATACGTGTAGCAATGTATTAACTTCGTCCATTATTTGCAACTCTACTAACGACAACTTATTGTTTTGCAATTTTTCTATTGCGCCTAGTAATCGTTTATAATTGTTGCTAATACTTTTTAAATCTGTTCCAATAGAAGTGTCTAGAAATCATTTCTGGCTCTCCTTAATAGCTGTAGCTTCGTCAGGGCCGACTTGTAAAATCACAGATTTTACTTCTGGGGAATATTCAGAATGACAAAAAGCCTCTTGCAATCATGTTTCCCAACGCGTAAGAATCGGCTGTAGTAGTTCGCGAATACCGGCACAAAGCCTGTGGAATACTCGAACCCGTTTGGGGATTTGAGAAGCACTTTTTTGTATTTGCTATTAATGCATCCACCTCCGGAACACATTCTCGAATAGTATATGCCACAAGATGTAAAGCATGAACTTTACCCGTAACATGTAAAAGTCCCTCACACTTTTCTTTAAGAGAATGACCTACACTACACATTGTCGCTGCTCCATCGCTCATAAATTCCAACAGTTGACTGGAATATACTTGATTATGTTGTAACATATCGAGCACTATGCCTGTAATTGCCCAGTACACTTTTTTAGCCTTTTGCTAACTAATGAGATTGCAAATTTCGGTTTAACAGGATCTAGTACTCGTACTATAATATTCAAAATATATATATATTTTTTCAATCTGTCGTTTCATCAAGACATAGCCACAGCTGTTTATTTTTTAATTCTGCTTTGATCATATTTTCGATATCTTTACGTATACTTGGTAGCTCTTTCCGTAACACTGTCCGTGATGGTAAGTTCCACTCGGGATTATGTACGCCAAAACTGTCAAACGGTTCTTTATCGAGTAAGCGAAGCGGTAGACCACAAACAATATACATCATAAGTAAATCCAATTTAAATTGGGTTTGAGGTGGCACGCCATTTTTCTCATTTTTGTGCTGCAGACTATTTATATGTCTTTTACAGTCGCCTTTGTTCCAGCACATTAAAGGTATTTTGCAAACTCAATACAATACTTTAGTTCCATTATAGTTCAAATCAATTCACTGATAAATTTTGGGTCGTTTATATTCCTTGCGTTCGTTAGACATACATACATATATTTATTTCTATAATTATGACTAACGCTGCGAAGTGTTGATCAGAAGCTGTTGCAATGAATCAATAATTTAATTCGCTGAGGTAGCCCGTGTCGATTCATCTGCATACATACGTCGCGTCGTGGACACGGCACCCTCACTTCCAACCTGACGCGAAGCTCTCTGTGCCCGGCTTATTAATATGCTCGCTTAGAAGGATAGATGCTTTACATTTAAGGCAGCAGCAGATCTTCTATTTCTCCTGTTTTCTGTTTTATTAAGTTAACATGATCACTAGTAGTACTGATGCCAGTCGTAAAAGCCCTTGGAATGAGATTGTAATGTTACCTTTACAATAGAAAAAATGCTTTGAAAAGCATCGTAAATTCATGATCGATAATTTCATACGAAAAAATGTAATTCGTAAAACTAAAACAGTGTCATAAAGAATAAAAAGCCTATTCGTGTTTTAATATATCCTTGTTACTTGTTCGGATTAAATAAGTAATAAATAAATCTTCATTGAAATTATTATTATTTTTTTAATACTGAAAATAGTACAATACAAATGATTCTTTTTGCATTCTTTGAAATGAGATTGAATGAATTTGACTAATTTCTTGTTGGACAAAACGAATTTGTCGAGCCGAATAGACCTGATGGGCTGACAATCGGCGAAGCTGTCGGGCCGACGGGCGGGACGAGTTGGCAAACGTGGCGGGCCGGGATGGCTAACAAGTAGAGTTGGCTACGCGCGCCAATGGGCAGCGACGTTGTTTCGATTAGGCCTCGGGTTCCACTAGAGCTATTGTGTGTAGATGTTTGCTGTCGTAAATACTTTCGCATTGTTGTTAAATAAAAATAAAATAATGCGTGCTCAAACACTTACCATTTTAAGAGTCCTCCGTGAAATCGCAAAGCGAATAATGTCTGTTAAATATCTGCAACATTAGATATGTTTCAACAGTTGTTTCGACAGACCGAGGAAAAAAATGTGTTTATATGCAGAGAACGAACGTTCTACATCTAGTGACGTTACATTTGCGTAATTAAAATATTCTTTGAAACAACTTAACGGTTCTGTTGACGCACCTTCACAAATGTGTCTTAATGTGCCAAAATCAGAATCTTTCTAGAACACTTTCATATTTTTCTAGAACACAAACATTTTTTGCGTCTTCTATCGCGCATAGTTGTGCGTGAACATGTTGCACTATTTGCACAGATTCCACTAACGACACTGAAGGATCTTAACTGTAACTTTTCTATTGCCTCCGCTAGTCCGAAGTAATTGTTGTGAATAATTTTTAAATACGTTTAACCCGACTATCTTGAAATTTCGACTGGCTTTTATTGACAGCGGCAGCTTGATTTGACAAACACTGCTTTTGTATGCGCTATTAAAGCGTCTACCTCAGGATAACATTTTCTGATACAATCTGCCACAAGATTGAGAGCATGAGTTTTACGCGTAATGTATAACAAGTTAACAGAATGCTTTTTAAGAGACCGGCCTACAGAAACCATGTTTACGGCACCATCACTCATAAATAGAGTTGGCCACGCGCGCCAACAGGCAGCTGCGTCGAATCTATACGGCTGCATACAAGTCTCGACCTTCCATTAGCGCGGTACGTGTTGTTTAGAAATGTTGCGTACATCGCGCAAACGACCCAAGGCGGACCAAGTTGGAGAATTTTTAGCCGAAATTCCTAACTTGACGTATGATGGCGCTAAAATTGAATGTGTAGTATGTAATGTCTCGTTGATGAGTTGGTCCAAAAGGGACTGTGTACGGCATATAAACAGTGAACGGCATGCTTCAAAAAAAACTTGCCCACGAGACTATGACAAATTTATATTTAATTTATGCGTTACTTTTATTGTATGTAATATACCGTTTAATTTACTAGACAAGGAAGCATTTACCTTGATTTGGAATAACTATTCGGGGTACAAATTACCAAGTCGGAGATCGTTACGAAGGATAGTGCCATCTGCTCGTGAATATGTTGAAAAAAGAATTAAATCGAAGTTGAAAGAAAAAAAAAATGTGGTTATGTGTGGACGAAACGACGAAGATCGTAAAAAAAACATTCGATCGTTAATATAATGGAACCGCATCAATCGCCACCTTCAATTCTATTAGCTTCCAGATGAATACAGCAATGTACTGCCGAAGTAATTGTTAGTGTTAAAGTCATTGGAAAACTATGAACTTTCAACAAACCAACTGTTAATGTTTATGAGTGATGGTGCCGCAAACATGGTTTCTGTAGCTCGGTCTCTTAAAAAGCATAACTTGTTACACATTACGTGTAAAATTCATGCTCTCAATCTTGTGGCAGATGGTATCAGAAAATGTTATCCTGAGGTAGACGCTTTAATAGTGCATACAAAAGCAGTGTTTGTCAAATCCCCGAAACGTATTCGCAAATTTCGCAGACTGTGCCCCCGTATACCTGAGCCACCAGAACCTATTCTTACACGTTGGGGAACTTGGTTAAATGCTGCGTTTTATTATCATAAATATTATGAGAATATTAAGAACGTAGTTTTCCAATTCGATCCAAAGGAAGCTGCCGCTATCAAGAAAAGCCAGTCGAAATTTCTAGATAGTGGGGTTAAAACGGATTTAAAAATTATTCACAACAATTACTTCCGACTAGCGGAGGCAACAGAAAAGTTACAAGATCCTTCGGTGTCGTTAGTGGAATCTGTGCAAATAGTGCAACATATTCACGTACAGCTATGCGCGATAGAAGATGCAAAAAATGTTTGTGTTCTAGAAAAATATGAAAGTGTTTTAGAGAAAGATTCTGATTTTGGCACATTAAGACACATTTGTGAAAGTGCGTCAACGGAACCGTTAAGTTGTTTCAAAGAATATTTTAATTACGCAAATATAACGTCACTAGATGTCGAACGTTCGTTCTCTGCATATAAACACATTTTTTTCTTCGGTCTGTCGAAACAACTGTTGAAACATATCTAATGTTGCAGATATTTAACAGACATTATTCGCTTTGCGATTTCACGGAGGACTCTTAAAATGGTAAATGTTTGAGCACGCATTATTTTATTTTTATTTAACAATTACGCGAAAGTATTTACGACAGCAAACATCTACACACAATAGCTCTAGTGGAACCCGAGGCCTAATCGAAACAACGCCGCTGCCCGTTGGCGCGCGTGGCCAACTCTACTAATAAGGTATCGGGCCGGGCCTACAAAGATCTCAAAATGCTCAACTCTAGTAACTAGTGGCTACAGATAAGTGCGTCTGCTGATACAATCTTTCTTACTGCTTCCCACAACGATATCAATCTGTCACCATTATATTGTTTATTGTTTATATACATATAATAAATCAAAAACTTCTCAAGGCTAACTTAAAAACAATATAATCGCAGTCAAAATGTAAACAGTAAACCGTAAACACTAAGAAAGCGAGAATAATTTTAAGTTTGGGATATATAAATGTCATAAAAGGTGTCATATATTTACCTTTCAATTTTAGGGTTCGATTTTCCTTTAACGCGGAAAAAGAAATTATGAAGAATAAGAAAGATAATACGGAGTGTGGTAGTAGAAAGATGGTGGGAATTGATGAAGCTACTTTTTATGGCACTAGAAAATATTTTACGTAGCGGATAATCTATGTCGCATCATAAAAGTAATTAAAAAACAAATACACCTTGCATCTATAAATATTTACCTGTACTCTGTCTCTGTTTGAGATTCCAATACAGTCCAGTTCCTTGCCTCGTAGGATTCAAGATAGGCAACGGTGTGAATCTAGCCGAACCTTGGGGTTTACTTCTAGTGGCTCGCAGTCTTGATTGATGTAAAATAGGTAACTGTAGAGGTTCAGCTCTAGGCCGTTTCCGTGGATTTTTTACGGAACTCGCTGTTATCCTGTCATTTGTTAAATATGGAATCACAAATGTTATCATTAAAAATAAGGTAACGTTGATTTATACTTACGTTGTCGGACTAAGGAACACATCATTATTTTCTTCCTGCTTCACTTGTTCAACTTTAGGCTTTTGTTGTTGCGGTTGTTTAGGCGGCGTTGCAATTGCTTTTGATTGCTGTTTCTGCTGTCTTCTAATATCATCCTCTGTTCTTTGTATAGTTTGCGTAGTTACAATGTGCGGTGTAGTTAGAAGAATATTTTTCGCTTGAAACGCTCCGCCAGTTTGTATGAATTTAATTTCGCCGTTACTATCCAATAGGATTCCCGTGAAATTAGCATCTAAGATGCCGTTTCCGATTACTTTCAACGGTAAACCATTGAATTCGAACCTTTTCTTCGCTTGGAAATCTTTAGGGCTACTAGAAAGCAACGGATCATCTGAATTTGGCATCATATGTGATTGAAATGTATAATGTGAGAATTGAATATTGCCCGGGGATGATACGAAATTTGTTTGCGTATGAGGCGACGTTACCGAAGTGTTAGGGATATTAGATAACGGTGATGGCACTGGAGTTAAACCTATCGATAAGGGTGATTGGGGCGGCGGAGAATTCGTTAGCGATGGGTAAAGGTCATCGGCAGCTATATTCTCACCAGGCAGTACTTCCTCAAGTGCTTCTTCTACCGCCGCGGAACTTGACATGGTGGAGGAGAAGAATTCAGCTGACAGCAAGGAAGCTTGAGGATTTTGGTCAATTTGGTCAAGTTCTCTCGTTATATAATCGTTCTGTTTAGGAGACACCATTGGTAACAGTGTATTCTGCCCGAAACAAGGGCTTTGGCCTTCATGGCTTGCCGGCGGCGTCGGATATGTATAAGCCGGAGAATCGTGCCTAACGAGAGGAGATTGTAGAGGACTTTGAGCTGCAAGAGATGTGTGTGGGGACCCGGCATATTGTGCCGGAGATTGTGTTTGATAGTTTGGTGAAGGTAAATCTAGACTGCCGCTTGAATGAAATGCGCTAAACTCAGCCAAACTTTCGGGTAATGGAGAATCGAGTACCGCTTGCAAGTCCTGGTTCACAGAATGAGTCGTTTGAGTGTAATCCTCCAAAGTAAGTTCCTGGAGCTGTTGCTCGGTATGTTCTTGCAATAGCGATTCGGTTTGAAACTGAATCGATGCTAATTGTTGAGCGTCGACGCCTTGCAGTAACATAGTATCTTGTACTTGAGTGAAGACTTCATCCTGTAAACTAGGAGAAAGATAATCACCGTCTTCTGATTGATAAGCTACGCCAGCTAGTGTAAAAGAATCCCCCGACTGAAATTGAATAATTTGAGATGATTGGCCCGGATCGGAAGTGGTGCGCTTAACGGTAACTTTTTCTCGTTTAAGTATGAGATCGACTAGGGCTTCAGCTTCCTGCTGAGTACTATTATTATTGTTAGGTATCCTGGGTACCGTGAACGCCTCGGCGTCGGAATGTCTGCGAGCTTTGTCCGTCGCGTGTTGAGGTGGCGCCGGGACGGCGAAGGAATTCGTTTTAGAATCGGCATCGGGATTTGAATTGTTACCGGTAGCTGGGGAATGCACAGTCAGTGGAAAAAGTGGAGGTGCCGACGTACGAGATGTAGGTGTCTCTTCCGATGGGGAACTTTGCAATGGATTTACGTTGCGTTTGTTTATTATCTTCTCTTCGATGAGCGCTCGAATGCTAACGCTTGCCGTTTGAAGAGGGGGACCACCCGAGTCCTTCTTTTCGCATTTTTTATTGTCAGCATCCTGTTAATATTGATCTGGATTAGATATATGGAAAAATAAAAGTTACGCTTAATACTGCACATTGGGGTGAGTTAACGAAATAGCTTATTATATTTAAAAAAAACATTTAACCCTTATGTGGCTGGAATAAAAAAACACCTTCTAATGACGTTGCAGGTATCTGGGTACCTACAAATTTTAATTAGAGATTTAATTATAAAGTATTTATATAGGACGTATTTAGTGGTATGTATATGTTACATTGAAAACATATGAAGTGTTTTATCTATTTATACGCACGGTACTCATCATAACCTAATGCCAGCGTGCATCTGCAAGCTTAAACCTGTTTGAATAATCGCAGGAAAGCGGCGCTGCAGTTAATTTTCGGAACCGTATGCGAATTATTACTATGCTTGACCTAATTGAGTAAACAAGTGTTATTGCTTACAGTAATAAACGAAAAAAAAGCTGGTTCAAGATTCTACTCCAAAACCAAAGTGAAGAAGAAAGTGGTATGTAGAAAAATATTTACTGTTTTTTTATACAATATGTAAAAAATAATGTAATTGCAAGTATTTACTGATAATTGGTTTGGTATAATAATGAGCATGATAAAAAAAGAAATAATAGCGAAAAATTATCTGCGTCTGTGTGTTTGTTTATAAAATATTTTGAACGGTTTGAAATATTGATTTCAAATATTATAAACGTAGTTTATTTCAGGAATGTTCAATCTCTTTTATAAAAATATGCAATGGAATTTTGTCTTTTTTCTATGCTAACACTCGCTGAATTAGAAGCAGCGTTACAAGAATCCGAATCTGAAGAAGAACCGTTTGTCGCTTCTGATGAAGACGAATATATCCCAAAACCAGTAAATACCGATTTCGAGGAATCTGACGCAGAGAAAAAGCTTATAGTCGAGCATGAAGAAGAATATGATTCAAATGAAAGCGACGAAGAAGAACCGAGGTCTCAACCATCTGAAGTTTTAGTCGGTAAAGATGGTACCCAGTGGCATGATTCTCCATTTCCACAAGCTCAAACAATTAGTCGCAATATCTTGCGCCAAAAAGGCGGAGCAGATACTTTTAGTGCTTTATTTACAGCAAAGGAGACTTTTAAATCCATCACGTCTAATGAAATATATGACATAATTCTAAAAGAAACTAATCGAAAAGGCAGAATAATAATTGAAGACTACAACAGTACTCAAGTTCAAAGGTACGAAGGTTCTAAACGACCACTACCAAAGGTTTTCAAGCCGTTTACTGAATTTGATGCCTTTCCGGGAATTCTTCTTGCAGCTGGTGTGCATAAATCTAATAGGGAACATATTTCCGAAGTGTGGAAACTAGAATCCTTGCCTCTTTTTCGTGCATCTATGAGTCGTGATCGGTTCAAAATGTTCCTAAGGTTCATTCGTTTTGATAATCAGAATACACGCGATGAACGCATCAAAACAGACAAAGCTGCTCCAGCTCGTGATGTTTGGACAGTGGTGAATAAAAACTTGGAAAAAAACTATAAGCCATACGAATGCATAACAATGGATGAGCAACTGTTTTCCTAGAAGACGTACAAAATTTACACAGTACATGCCATCGAAGCCCGCGAAATACGGGATAAAAATTTTTTGGGCTTGTGATGCAGCTAATGCTTATCCTTTACAAGGTAAATTTTACACTGGGAAACCACCAGATGGTGAACGTCAAGTCAATATTGGCGAGCGTACGGTTCTGGATTTAGTTGCATCCTACAAAGGCTCTGGAAGAAATGTCACCACAGATAACTTCTTTACGAGCTTGCGACTCGCTCATAGCTTGAAGTCATGGAATTTGTCCTTAGTAGGAACTGTTAAAAAGAGTAAAAAATGTTTACCTTCTAATATGCAACCCTCTAAAGATAGAGCTATATATTCGACTAATTTTGCATTTAGAAGAGAAGAAACTGTACGTTCGTGTGTGCCCAATAGGAGCAAATCAGTTATTCTCCTATCATTAATGCATATGACAGGGGACCTTGAACAAACTACCACTGCGAAACCAAGAATTATAGGGTACTACAACCAAACCAAAGGAGGTGTTAACACGATGGATAAAATGTTAGCAGAATATACGGTAAAGCGTAGAACAAATCGTTGGCCTTTAACAGTTTTTTACAATATGGTTGATATTGCTGCTTTGCCTGCGTATATAACTTTCATGGAGCACAATCCCAGGATTAGATCTACTGATCGGAGGCGAATATTCCTGAAAGATCTAGCGTGTACCTGCTGTAGAAACTCGAAGCGTCATTCCAAAAATCGTTGGAAATTATTCTACACGTACCTCAATGGAAATGGTTGTTGGTCGGCAAATAATAAAACAAATTGCAACAACACCTGAAGACCAGCCTCCTCGTGATGCTTCTGGACGTATTCCTGTAGTTGGCAGTTGTCCTATTTGCCAACAATTGAAACATAAACATAAAAATTGTATAAAGTGTGCTACATCGCTAGTTTAGAGATGCCACGGAGCCAGTAATCGAGGCGACTTTAAAATCAGGAAAAAACCTTGTTCGAATGCACAGAAGTTCCCCGGGTACCTTCCCAGTCACATAAGGGTTAAAATCATAAATTTCATTAAGTAGTGCAACGGTCAATTAAATTCGTTGTATTGCTGATACATTACAACTCGAAAATATCCTAGAAAGTGGCCATATCTTATTCTTTACGATACATTAAAAATTGTATGAGATAAATATTTAGTTTTCAAGTTCTTATAGAAGCTAATTCGCCGTTTAAATAAAAAATACAAAGTTTTATTTTCAGAAATTTCAGTACACAGTTCGCGTTGTTACTGTAACAATGTGCCGAAATAAATCCCAGTGGCATTGATAATGTTCAAATGGCACTTGCTTATTCTCTTAAAATATAACGAAAACAATTTTTTGGCAGCTCTTCAAAAAAGGAAATTACTACAAGCTACCAAGTGCAGACTGTAGCAGGCGTGCGTTAAAGCCTGGACGTCGAACACATGTAAACAGTTCATATTATCACTTGCTAGTAACTATTTTTTGGTCTTCGAGTGAGATTACTGCGCAATTCCGCACGGCTCTATTTTTGGTTATTTCGAGGCTGTGTTGGAACGTTCTCGCCATTTCGAAGAGCCAACAAAATTGTTTCTGCAATGTTTTAAAAAGTTTCTTGGAAATCATGAAGACATTGTGTGTGCAGTAAATTAGCTAAAATATATCTACCATATAGGTACAAACGCTTAAAATTTGTATAATAACCTTCTTAAAATATCCACCATGCAATCGCATGTGCCCATTTAAAGCAGGAATATTTTTAAACTTTCTGTGGCAGAGATTACACTCCACCGGTTTTGGCTCATTTTTTCCAGCGCCAGTGCTGCTATTGTTGGAAGATGTTGTACTGGTGACCTTTGATTGGGGACTGCTTGAACTGACACTTGTCTTATTGGAACTATTTTGTTGTGCCTGCAACATAACAATACAGATTAATGAGCAATATTACATTTAAGATGTGGCGAATTTTTGCATGTGCATTCTTAGCCGCAATTAAAAAGCTAACATAATCTACAATAGACGAGTTCTAGGAGTTTCAAAAGTAGCCAACGAAAGCGAGTCAACGTTCAATAGTTAAAAAGCAGTTTGGCAAAGAGTATGTGTTACTCTGTCCAATACTTGAATAGTGCGAGTCTAACACATTTAATCGCTAGTACATATCGGTAGTATGTACTTAGCAAATCTACACTGAAAGAAAGGTAAATTTAAGCCCTCACATTACGAAAAAAGGATATACATTTCCGGTATAAACATAAGGAATTTTACACCAAATTGGTAATTTTCCTGTAAACCTTTAGTATCTATATGAAATTATGCGAAAATTTAGATCTTTACCCAAATTTTACAAAAATTTTCAAAAATCCTAAAATTTTATAACCGAAACTTTCTTATTGGTAACAAAATTCCGGTACGTATAAGAGTATTATATCTCCTATTCCTTAAAATGTTTTAGGCGTCGACGCCAGAACAAAACATCAACTCTTTATTGTTATATGCATGTTACACAGCCATATTTGTGTGGCATTAGTGCTTATATTATATTTTTGGAGCAAGAAAAAGAATAAGTTATTTATTTTAAACAATCCATATCAATACTTAGTGCATGTATGTAATGCAAGGGTTTATTGCATGAAAATGGAAAATAAAGTTATACAGTCCGCGTTATTTGGAGGTTAGAGCCTGTAATGTATTACGTGTTGCCTTGTTATAAGTGTACATACTAAATTGGCAGTAATACATCATAATATAACGTCCTACTTTTGCACATTTTGATTAAATCAAGCTATTTTTGTGATTGTCAGTTATGTGTGTACATATAAATAAAAACAATGTTATTCTCTACATATGCACATACATATGTATATGGTAAACATAAGCTTGGTAGTTCAGTGACGGAAGGCCATATATTTTAATTAAATTGTACAAAAGAACAAACAATTGATTGAATGAAATTTTTAATTAATTGTATCATAGTGTGTATAAAAGAACTTTAATATAGCTATGTAGCAAGCTAATCATATAAATGAAGAATGCCATTTTCTTTCTGCTAGAAACAACAAATAGCAAACGGTTTCTATAAAAATCTTTAAAGAATAAGTAAATGTGTAGATATATTCAAACTACCAAAGAATATGTTTACTAAGAACTATGAATGTTTATATACATATGTACAATTTGACAGTAAAATTCATAATTTTGCTATCAAATTGTTATCAATATCTGGGAAAATAAACCATCAATTCTAGTTTGTCAAAATATACTACTTTTAGAGTTATAGCATGATTTTGAAATTGCAAAGAAATAAAATTTATAATGGTATGTGAGTTCCTTATCTCTCCTTATTGTTTTCGGAAAAGTGTATGAAGAATAAAAGAAACACGGAACTTTCCTTTTTGTTTACTCGTTTAAACATTGTTGCATAATAAATACTTACAATAACAAATAAAGTTTCGCAATATGTTACTCTTATTTATTGAGTTATAATATAGAATACTGTTAGGTCTAACATGAAAACATGTAAGTAATTAATATGTAAATACAGCAAAACCAATTTGTTGAGTTTTGGAACATACGTATGGTGCTAAAAATAGTTTTCGAGTTCAATAACATTTTGGAGCCGGCACTTGATGTGATTTTGTTAAAATGTCGACCAAATCGCATAGCTAGAGCCTAAACTGGTTCCAGATTTATTTGTTGCGGAAACAATGCACCAGGGTACGAGGATAAAGCTAATACATCATATTTCTCTCGATCGCAATCTTAATTATTATTATATTTATTTTTTGACCACTACTTATTTCCGTTACTATTGCAGATACAAAAAAATGTTTCAAACAAAAGTTGTAGTGTTTTACCTCTATCTAATTCTTCCCATAACAACTCTATCGGGTTCAGATCGGGAGACTGTGGCGGTCATCCCATAATTTTTAGGGTCCTTTCATTTTCTTCTTGCTGCAGGTAATCTGTGCACAATTTAGATTTATGTATGGGGTCACTGTCCTGCATAAATTCAAATCCACGACCAATTAATCGGACTCCTGACGGTATAGCATTTTCCTCCAGGACTTTCCGATATTCTTCTTTTTTCATTATACCCTCAATTTTGAGCAAGTCCCCCGTTCCGACTAAGGAAAAACAACCCCAAACTATTACACTCCCGCAACATTCTTTCCCTTCTTGATCTGCGTACGAAAACTCTCCGTCTATTTCCAAAAACCTCAAACTTGGATTCGTCGGTCCACAAAACGCTTTTAAAATCGTCCACTGTCCAATCGGTTTTCGACAAGCCACTCCAGCCTCTTTCAGCCGACTTTTCACAGTACTCACAGAAACTTTGGAAACTCGCTCATTATTGAATTCTACAGCAATTTTTGATGCTGTTAGTCTTCTATTGCGCTTATTAATTATTTTTATTCGTAAATCATCCGCAGGAGTCGTTTTTCTTGACGGTCCTGGCCGATTACGATCTTGCACGTCACCGGTTGTCTTAAATCGAACTATAGTATCATGTACTGTAAATTTTTTTATTTTTAATTTATCCGCAATCCGTCTTTCTGCGTTCCCTTCCTGATGCAAGGTAATAATAGCAGATCGTTTTGAAACAGCTAGAGGCTTTTCACGGGGCATTTTAAGCAGTCAAACAGAAATTATTTTATTTTTCACTTGCACAACAACAGATACTTTCACAATAACAATCTCTTCAGAACTACTGCGTTTACAAATGTTATGATACTATATAAAGGGTATACGAATTTTTCCAGGTAACATGAGTGAATCACCTAACCCTCCTAGAGATTATTATAAAGCTTTATTGTCACTGTAATTGTTGGGGATTTCCAACATAATTATAAATTTTATGATAACGGTCTTATAATAGACAAATACTAGCTGGAAATTGGTAAAAGGCTTCCAGAAAAGGTTAGTTTTAATAATTCCTCACAGAAATGTATATTATATAATTTAAAATTTTTTTCCTAAACAGTTAATATAACTTGTCAGCTTGCCCGAACTTCCATGAACGGTACTGTATGTATTATAATACATTTGGAATCAGAAAATGAGGGATTATCTAAAAATATAAAAATATATAGGTATCCTATTAAAAAAAAGCATAATTATGTTTTGTTTGCCGCGCCCTGTATGCACAATTCAGTTATTACATTTTTATTCGGTAGAGGTAAAACGCTACAACTTTCACTTGAAATATTTTTTTGAATCTGCAATAGCAACGGAAATAAGTAATAGTCAAAATAAAATGAAAAACCTTGTACATATGTAAGTCTGCAGCTAATTTTTATTATGGTAGTAATAATAAGCAGTAAATATCATTTAGATGAGTAAAAGTACAGGGGAATTTTTAGTTTTAAAATTTCTACGTCGGAGAAAAATCAAGGTAAAACTGTTATACTCTATCTAAATTTTCACATTGAAATTTACTTTCCTGCCGGAAGTTTCATGTTGCGGCAAAAATTAAAGTACGGATAACCGGTAATTAAATTGCAGGTTATCCGTACCCGAATTTCTTTTTTCAGTGTATAGAAATTGTAAATAGTATGTTTCAGAAAGCAGAAAATTCTTATACGAATAATTTTAAGCACAATTCTTCGTACTATGTACTCTTAATGGGTACAGAGCACGTTTACGCAGCGGTGCGGTCTTGGAATGGTAGAGTGCCACATTATCGCCTGGATAGGTGTTTCATGTTAAATAAGACATCCATCCGCGCATGTTTAATCAGAGTATTTTAAAAACTCAGTTTGTCAAATCAAAGAAATATATGTATGTAACAAAGTATGTTTCTTAAGAAATCTGGGCATAAAGATAAGAAAACTAGAAGAAATTGAATATACAGCAACAATTAATTATTGACAAAAATGTAAATTTAAAAATACATTTAAAATATGCTACGAGTAAGACATCTACGAATAGTTTTCTCTGTATAATATTGAAATATGATCTTTTTAAATTTAGTTAAACAAAGAATTGCATACAAAGATGTACTAATTCACAATGATCTGATGTTAAATGGAAAGTCTACCATTATGTTCAATTGCGAGATTAGCTTTAGTGGACGTTGTACGTAATTACGACAGAAATATAAATAATTTTTATGTAACTTCTTATGAGAAGTATACGAGGAAGTACGTTGCAAAACGCAGTTC
The DNA here is from genome assembly GCA_029619315.2 of Dynastes maya. Taxonomy (NCBI): domain Eukaryota; kingdom Metazoa; phylum Arthropoda; class Insecta; order Coleoptera; family Scarabaeidae; genus Dynastes; species Dynastes maya. Next base: position 55,670,020 of record JAROYE020000003.1, on the reverse strand, counting down.
TTGAGTTATGTGTTTTTCTACAAATAGCATGGATTAACTGCACGTGTCGTACCTACGTAAAATATATTTTTATAAGTGGCACTATATACAGCGTGTCCACCTAGTGCGTGGTCGGAAGATAGTTCCTTTCCAGAGTAATTTAGAGAAAAAGCTTTCAAATAAAAAATATTCGGGCACAAATGCTGCACAACATAAAAGTTCCTTCTTTCTACTCCGATACATTTGTACAAACGTTTGTAAAAACCGCAGTGCTCTTTCTTAGCGTACTAACTGTTGTACATGCTTGCATTACACTTAACTTTACACACAGATCATATGTATTGGTATCTTTTTATGTAATTCATTTTGCAGGTACAGTACCGTTCATGGAAGTTCGGGCAAGCTGACGAATTATATTAACTGTTTAGGAAAAAATTTTAAAATTATATAATATACATTTCTGTGAGGAATTATTAAAACTAACCTTTCCTGGAAGCCTTTTACCAATTTTCAGCTAGTATTTGTCTATTATAAGACCGTTATCATAAAATATATAATTATGTTGGAAATCCCCAATAATTACAGTGACAATAAACCTTTGTAATAATCCCTAGGAGGGTTAGCTGATTCACTCGTATTACCTGGAAATATTCGTATACCCTTCATAAAGTATTATAACATTTGTAAACGCAGTAGTTCTGAAGAGATTGTTATTGTGAAAGTACCTGTGGTTGTGCAAGTTAAAGATAAAATAATTTCGATTTAACTGCTTAAAATACCCCGTGGAAAGCCTCTAGCTGTTTCAAGACGATCTGCTATTATTACCTTGCATCAGGAAGGGTATGCAGAAAAACGGATTGCGGATAAATTAAAAATAAAAAAAATCTACAGTACATGATACTATAGTTCGATTTAAGACAACCGGTGACGCGCAAGATCGTAATCGGCCAGGACCGTCAAGAAAAACGACTCCTGCGGAAGATTTACGAATAAAAATAATTAGTAAGCGCAATAGAAGACTAACAGGATCAGAAATTGCTGCAGAATTCAATAATGAGCGAGATTCCAAAGTTTCTGTGAGTACTGTGAAACGTCGGCTGAAAGAGGCTGGGTTGCATGGGCGAGTGGCTTGTCGAAAACCGTTACACCGAAGTATCCGAATCCAAGTTTGAGGTTTTTGGAAATAGACGGAGAGTTTTCGTACGCAGATAAAGAGGGGAAAGAATGTTATGGGAGTGTATAGTTCCTATGGTGAAGCATGGAGGCGGATCTGTAATGGTTTGGGGTTGTTTTTCCTTAATCGGAACAGGGGACTTGCCCAAAATTGAGAGCATAATGAAAAAAGAAGAATATCGGTAAATCCTGGAGGAAAATGCCATACCGTCAGGAGTCCGATTAATTGGCCGTGGATTTGAATTTATGCAGGATAATGACCCCAAACATAAATGTAAATAGTGCACAGATTACCTGCGGCAAGAAGAAAATGAAAGAACCCTAAAAATTATGGAATGGCCGCCACAGTCCCCCGATCTGAATCCGATAGAGTTGTTATGGGAAGAATTAGACCGATGTGTTAGGAAAAAGTGTCCAAAATCGAAGGAACATTTGTGGACCATTCTCCATGAGGTATGGACAAGCTTGCCTAATGAAACATTAGCAAAATTAGTGAATCAGATGCCAAGAATAGTGGCAGCAGTCCTAAAGACAAAAGGTAGATTTTTCGATGAAAATCGGATTTAAATTATTTGTATTACATTAACTTTTTCTTTTTAATAAATTTGTGTTTATGTAAAATCATGTTAGTAAGTATTAGATATATCGCCATTTAATATTTCTTTTATTTTCTTTGACTTCCTTTTTTTTGCTTGCCCGAACTTCCATGCACGGCAGTGTAGGTATTTAGGCTTAAAATGTTGAATCAACAGCAATGATAACATACTCTGTTTACTGTTGTCATTGTAATCAAACAATACAACACTAGAAACCACTTGAACGCATTATCCAAATGTAGGACGCGCATTTAACTAAATATCTAGTTTAGTTTGAATATACAGTGTTTCAAAAAAAATACACTTCTGTGTTTGAATTGAAATGTTCTGATGCCATTTCTAGATAAAGCCAAACACGCGATTTAAGCTCATAGATTCAGGACAAAATTATAAATTTGCTAGGAATAGACATGAAACCCATACTACGCTGGTTTATTTTTAGATCGAGAAACTGAAAAAGTAATAATATACAGAGTGTACTGTTTAAAATAACAATGAAGGTGCCTAGTTTGCTACTTATCGATTGCTTTGTATATACGAAAATATTTTTGAAAGATACCTTCCAGTGTCTATTATATTATGAAGAAATTCAATTGTACACACAGTAGGTACAATTGTATAATTCCAGAATGTTGGGACAAATGTATATCAAAAACAGAGGGAATATTATTCGAGAACATATCAGTAATCTTATTTTACTAATCAAAATTCTGTTGATTATATTAAAAGTAAAACCGTTCACGTTCAATTATTAGAATTAATTGTACTTCTTGAAAAAACTTGGATGTGCGAAGAGGTATCAAAAATAGATATATACGGTATACAAAGAAATTCCTGATCTTATTCTCTATACACCGACTGATTACTACAGCTGCCACGAGTGAGTGCTACAGCAGTGGTATTACATTCGGAGAAATCGAGACGCTGTCGCGTAGCCTTAACGTACCAAGCCGTTGTTTTATTCGTTGTGACGGATTTTTCATTCTAACTGCATAAGTGTTACACATTATATAAATTATTATAATTTATAGGTACGAGCTTACCGACAGCACTGCCAATGTTGCAGCACTCACGTCGGCAGCTTTACTAATTGCGCCAATGCCACTCATTCACGTACAGTTAGGCTGCGGCTCAGGATTCTACGATCTCGACTGACGATATCATTTCTTCGGCGTCGGATGTAGACGTCAGTCTCTGGACTAACAATTTTTGGACTGCCGCCACATTCTGCCCTACACGCGTTCAAATCTGCAGTTTGGATTGTGTATTAGATTCGTACGGAGGCTCTTATTACAAGAGCCTGTAATGAGCCCCCCCCCCCCCCCCCTAAAAAAAAAAAACCGGTATTGGGTGAAGGAATGCCTATTACAAAGGGATACCTGGTCTCATATGTTATTAGTGCGAAAATTAAGAGAAGATGACTTAAAAAGTCACCTACGATTGGACGATATACATTCTTGTTAACTTTTAGATTTAGTTAAACCATACATTTCTAAGAAAAATAGTGTAATGAGGAAAGCTATTTAAGCTGAAGAACGTTGAGTTGTAACATTGATATATTTGAGTAGGTATAAAATAATTTGTAATTACCGATGGAGTACCGGTTATGAATCACTATCCTACAATCTGTTTAAACATACACCGAGATAGAGCAACATTTTGAAAATTCTTTTGCTTTTCAAAATAAATACAATGTACAGCACAAAGAGATGTTTGAAGTAAATCTGCATTTATTACCTGTGCAGGATGTAATTAATTCCTTTGCCTTCAACGTTTCTATTAGCGCAATAACTGTGTAACAAAATTGCTTAAGAAATTAATTTAGTATATTGCAGGCAACAGATTAAATAACGTACTCGCCTAGCTCGTGGATTCATAGTTCATACCCTGGCTAATTTAAAACAAAAGTATTCAGATAATTACTCAGAGACGAATCCGTTCAGCATAACATAAAATTTTACTCAATGTGTTCAATTTTTATCTTACACGATACAAGTACGCATTATATTACTATTTTTCGGTATATTACTGCATATCTTATATATCTTACATGTTAGAGAGATAATTCAAATTTTCTTCGGTAAAGCAGTTCTTACAGTTTTCAGTAGTATATCGAAATTCTTTATAGCTACCAGATCCTCCAAGATTGCTATCGGACTCATCGAATAGTTCTAGAAAAATATGTAGCAACTTATGTTTCTAGAACTGAATAGAGAAATTCATCTAGAATTTCTTTACATTTTCCTCTATCTAAAATTTATTTTATAAAGTACAAAAGAAACAAAGACATGTCTTTGGTGTCAATAGTTATTCAGTATGCTATAATGAAATATGTACTATAAAGTCTTTCCAAAGGTATTCCCTAAAAATAAAATGCAAAAATTATTTTATGCATTTAATTTCGATATCAAAGCGACAAAGCAATACTGCAGAGACTATACTAGGCAAAAATAAAGCAGTAAATAATTTAGCACGTATTAACATGAATCAAGTTAAAGTAGATAGTTTTGTTGTTGTAGGCATTAAATAAAAAATATATTTAACTCTAAAATTTTGCAGTCGAAACACTAACAGCGCGATTATATAGATTTATTTAATCGTTAGACTACAATGATCGAAAAATAATTAAAAATTTGTGTTAGTGAGCATTATGTAGTGATGTGTAATGTGAATTTAGACTACTGGATTCCATTTCGTGAGTTTTTTACAAAAAAAACATTCTCAATATGTTAATTATTGAACATAACTTGTGACTTTGATCATCCCCCATGAAGTACAATTAATAGCGTCTTTTCTTTTTTTGTATCAGAAACAAATAATATAAATTATCAAAATGCCAGGATTCGAATAATAACTCAAAATTATTCGAATTCTGCAAATATAAAATTAAATTTTGATAATTAATAAATATTTAAATTAAAAATAAAAAATTAATGACATTTAGGTTAAGTGCACGTGTAAACAAACTTTTGCCGTTATTCGCAGTTCAATTGTATTTCCAGTTTCACCGGAAGTGACGTCAACTTTCTTATTTTAAAAAGAATACCCTGCACGTTTTTACGTTTTTGGAAAGATAACCGAATGGCGAATCCAACGATATCACACATGTTGTATTTAAAATTAAGAAATATGAGTATATGCAGCAATAAATATGTTTGTTGTTACGCAAAGTTGGCTGGGAAAGAGCGCCAAATTATTTCTTGTGACGCCAGACTGACCTCAAGAGCTCATTGCTAAGCAAAGTAATCATAACAATTGTCAAACTGTCAAATGTCAATTCCAAAAGCGTAAATTATTCTTGTTGTTTACTATTATTATAACCTGCATTTGTCATACTTTCGTTCTTTGTGCTCGTTATTGTTTTCTCTTATTTTATCTTGTTTTGATATTTGTTGCTATTTCTTCGCTTTATCGAGCTTTATTGTAATGAATTAACTACAGTAGATTTACTAATATATGTATGAGTGGCTTCCATCGGCAATTATTGAAAATCGATGTTTCCTTGGTTTTTACCAATGTTATTAAATTAACTAATGAGAATAAAATTTTCTCATTAGACACCGGTAGGATTCGAATCCACGACTCCAGTTTGCTAGACTGGTGCACTGGCTACTACAGCAATAGTCTAATGATTCGGATCCTTTTGTTTAACCTAGTTGTTCAAATGGCTGCAGATGTATTGTAACACCTCGACAGACATATATTTATTTATGCACCAAGTAACGCTAATACTAATATATAAGTGGCTTCCATCGGCAATTATTGAAAATCAATATTTCCTTGGTTTTTCCCAAATAAATACCAAATAAATAAATAAATATATGTCTGTCGAGATGTTACAATACATCTGCAGCCATCTGAACAACTAGGTTAAACAAAAGGATTCGAATCGTTAGACTCTGTGGTGCAGTGGTCAGCACACTAGTCTAGCAAACTGGAGCCGTGAGTTCGAATCCTACCGGTGTCTTATGAGAAAATTTTATTCTCATTAGTTAATTTAATAAGCACATTGCCTGTCAACAACTAACAAATTTAAACAAACCTACCACAATTAATTATTTTCAATAAAGTTCGATAAAGTAAAGGAGCAACAACCGTGAACAAAACGAGTTGAAATGATATAAAATAATAAGGAACACAAAGGACGAAGATATGCATCTTGTCCTTCCAAGTTAGTAGGACAAATGCAGAATATAATAACAACAACAAGAATAATTTACGCTTTTGGAATTGGCATTTGTCAGTTTGGCAATCGTTATGATTACTTTGCTTAGCAATGAACTCTTTAGATCAGTATGACGTCATAAGAAACAATTGGGCGCTCTCTCCTAGCCGACTTTGCGTAACAACAAAAACAGATTACCAAATTATTTATGGTTGCATGTAGTCATATTTTTTTAAGTTAAAGTATAACATTTGTTGTATCGTTGCATTCGCCTTTCGATTACCTTTCTAAAAATGTAAAATATACAGTGTATATTATTTAAAATATGATAGTTGGTGTCACTTCCGGTGACACCAGAAATACAATTGAACTGCCGATAACGGCAAAAGTTAGATAATAAAAAATAGAAATCGACCCATTTTTTCTAAAAACGCTAGCTTCTGTTGTTCAAAAGTTAGCATGGGAGGGAGGCACTTTAGGACCGCACTGTATAGGTAAGTATCATTACTTGTTTAAATTTTCACACAATCTTCCTCCTATGGGTCTCGCTGTATATTACTTCTCCCGCATATTCTTAGTAATTAATTTGGTAAAACTAATGGATAAAAGTAATAATACCAACATTGCTGTACTTAGAATACGAGGAGAATATTAGTGTAATTTATATTATTAAAAAAAAACTATTAAAATCTATTTGATAATAACTTAAAACAACAATTTAATAATCACATCAAAATAATGATTTTATTACACATGTACCGAACCTTCTACTACAAAATGTTCTAAATTAGTGAATTATATGCGTACGGAATGCTGCGCTTCTATAAATCTACATTAAACTGCGTTTATGACGGATAAAACGTATCGCGTACTGGACGAATGTCTGGTTGTCTGGTACATCAGAAAACTTCTATAGAAAGTTGCAGCTTCTTTGGTATTGATTAGCTGTTACAAAATAGCAGGTTGCTACGTAGCAAGCCACCCACTAGTATTATCGAATATTTTATGATTAACGGGTTTAATTTCATTAATTTATTTGCCCTATTTTTCTACCATCTATACTTTAGCAGATCTGAAAGCACACCAATACTTTGTACTGATACAAAGAACAAATCGTAATTTAGTCTATTTGGATAACGAAAATTTAATTAAAATTATATTGCCAACGAGTTATGCAGATAATGACGACCTTTTGGAAGGATTAGAATTATTTTAACGAACTTATCATCACACACAATCAAACTTACAGTACGCATACCTTTTACATATATGTGTGTATTCATAATAATGCTCCTTTTAATGGCGATAAAAGTTCATTGCACGAAATGTCTTTTGAAACATTGGAATACTAATTATGACACGGTAATGAAAAATTACATTCATTTAACATTTACGAGGTACTACTACGGGTAAAAATAATAAATACCTGTGTCCAATATTGGTACAACCAAATATGATTGTGATTCATTGAAATGCTACTACTTTCATCTAATATCATGGCACATACACTTCACTTTATTTAATAGCACTGAGAACATTCAAAGAAGCTGCGATGCTCGCTTCTAGAAGGGGATGATTTCAATTTTATTATGACGTCATCGAGGTCCAGCTACCCTAACCGGGCGCCTTTTTTAGATAATTTATTATTCAGACATGGCATTGTATAAATAACGAATAGATACTGCGTATTAATGGAACGCTAAATATCGTTTTAACATGTTCTGCTATGTAATTTCAAATGGAAATACAATTTTAAAAGAAATGAGCAACAGCACAAAGAAATCACACACGATCAATACTCTACTTCGATTAAAAGTTGAGGAGGTTTTATTGTAAAATTAATAACAGTCTTTTCTAACGAAGGCTGCTTCAATTTATTGTTCGAAAGATACAATACAATAGCACAGCTTAATCGTTTTTCGCCATTTCATTTCTTCATCGATTGCAATCCCATTATTTTCTGTCTTAAAACTGTTTTTTTCTTTCCTCCACAATGTTTTTCCTTTCTATAATGTAACTCAATAATTGCGTCTTATGTGTACAGTACTTAGTGTTGCTTCGTCTTAAATTTTATAGAATTTTAGTGGCCTCACTATTGTTTCCTTCATTGATTCCTTTTCATATTTTAGATATGCCATTGTCATTTTCTAAACCTTTATTGCTTTATGTCCAACTTTATAATACTGCAGCATATACAGGCTGATTCATTTTCCGTTCAAATTTGCCAAAGCTGCTAAATTTTATGTATGTTATAAACCCGAAGAGAAAATGGAATTGTGACAAACGACGTTCGAGATTTTTCTTTAAAAACGAAAAAAGCTCATTTTCTTTTTTTACCTCTGGAACCTTTGTTTGGCCTTGTAGAGAAAAACTAGAAACACCTTATCAAGGCCATTCTCGATCTTCTAGCTAATGGTGTACTCGAAATTTTTTATGACGTTTCAGTTCTTTCTGCCCATCATCAACTTTCTTATTTCTTATCGGTACCATATTAGATCTTGACACCATCAGAAAGAGTCTTATTTTCTGATTTCAACCATGTATAACATGTTGACAAGATTTTTTGATATTATGCTTTAGTTGACGAAATTTTAAGATTAAATAAGGTTGCCATGAAACTCCAAAGTGTTAAACATTTCAATTGTCGATCATTAGTAATAGAAATATGTAGTACACCAACGAACAGAAAGGAGGTATACTAAGTATTTTTTTACCCATTGAAGCTAAATACAATAATAGCGAGTGGCAGATGCTTACAATTTTATTGTTTCCAGAACAGTAACAGCCGCATCGTATCATTCTTTCAGATTTTGATAGAAATTTGGTGGAGAATGGATCGCTTACCGAGCCGGGAAATGTTATATTAACAGGAACTTGAATGAAAATCAACGGTATATTAAGTGTGTGTTTTTGCAAAATTTATGTAAATCTTGTATTTTCTAGATAAATAATAATCCATCAACATTAACACGTGTAGTGGCGTCAGATTTAATTTGTCCCAAACTCGAGCATGGAAAACTTTACATCGAAATAGGTTTAAGTCAAACAACCATTCGTGTTACTGCCTGGTGATAATTTAATACAACTGGAGGATTGCAACTAGTTAGTGGAGAGATTAGAAGACGACGAATATTTTTGAAACATAATCATCTGGTCAGATGAATCAAAATTTACCAATTCTGGAATCTTCAACAGAAAAACGAGGCATTATTGGGCAGTACAGAATTTCAGGAAAATTTGGGCAACACGTTTTGGATTAAACGTTTGCATAGGCATTTTGGGCAATCGCCTCATAGGACCGGATATATATGAAAAAACATTAAATGGGGAAAGATACCTGAACCTTCTTCGCACATGCGTATCTAACTTCTCGTATTCTCGGCGAGATCTACTGAGTTTCGTCCTCTGGATTCCTTTTTATGAGGAATTGTTAAAAATAAATTATAAAATTGATAACCAAAAAATAATGCTAATATACAATAATAACAATGCAGCAAAGAGAATATCGCTAGCACACGGACATGTTTCTGCCTACCCGGCGTCATCAGGGTGGCTCCGAGCGAGATCCTCCCTGCATACATCGTCTTTTGCCTCTCAGTTAATCTGCTAATCTCCAAAACGGACACTGAATATGTCTCCCGGCGACACCTTCAGGCGCAACGCCACCTTGCTTTCGTCACCCAAGAGCTGGCCGATTGGTAGTGGACATCTGCACTCCGGTTGGTCTTGCTACCTTCTGGGATGGCATGACTGTGTCCCCTGGTGCCAGATGTCACCAGGAGACATATTCAGTGTCCGTTTTGAAGATTAGCAGATTAACTGGGAGGCAAAAGACGATGTATGCAGGGAAGATCTCTAATGACGCCGGGTAGCCAAAAACATGTCCGTGTGCTAGCGATATTCTCTCTGCTACATTGTTTTTGCTGAGGATGATTCCACCAATACCATGAGCTATATTAGCATTATTTTCATGGTTTTTGCTACTAGGTATTTTTTCATGTGTATTCTTATATGTAAAGTTGATGTCCCACAAAACATTGAAGAACTTCGAGGTAGACTCCAAAATACCGTTGTAATTCCTAGAAGAAGAATATAAAGGGCAGTTCAATATTCCAGAAAGCGTGCGCAATTTTGCATTAATGAAAATCGCCAGTTATCTGAACGTTTACTGTAATTGTTGATTTATTCTTTTGTTTTCTATTATTATTGCTGTTGTTATTTTCATTCATTGTTACAAAATGATTCATTGATGCAAAATTTACAAAAACACACCTTTAATTTACTATTTATAAGTAAAGTAACCAAAACTTGCGGACTCGCATAGGCGTCGGTATTACGGGTCAATATAAGAATACGAAAAATTCATAAATAAACTTACTTGCTAATTATTCAACAAATTAGAGGCATCAGGATGTGAACTACTGTAAACTTGCATCATTGCATATGTTTCCACAGTTACTTCTTTAAACCTTGTGCGTCGACAAGAAAAAATATTCTTATACATTGAAAACGATCTCTCCACATCTAAGGAAGTTACATTTGCATGTAGAAATTGTTTTTCAAAATCACTTAAAAGTTCACTATTCTTACACTTATTATAAACGGCCTCTAAAGTATTAAAATCGGGATTTTTCCTTAAAACATCTGCCGACTTTTGACTAGCGCATAATCCTGGCGTATCATTTAATGTGTGTAATTTATTTTTTACACTCTCCACTATGTCTAATGATTCCTCCAATGACAATTCAGTACATTGTAGTTTTCTGATGGCATCTAGTAATACTGTATAATTGGTACATATTGTTGTTAAATCTTCTAAAAGTTGAGGAATTTGAAATTCTCTTTGACTTTCTCTAATTGCTTTGGATTCATTCCGATTAAATCGCATTATAACTGACTGAATTTGTTGAAAATGAATCAAATAGTAAGAAACTGCTGTTAGCCAAGTACCCCATCGCGTTAGAATTGGTTCAGGAGGTTCTGGAATACCTGGACAAAATTTACGAAATTCTTTTAAACGTTAAAGATTTACGAAACACTGCTTTAGTACTTCCAATCATCGAACAATTTCACCAACTAAATGCAAAGCATGCAGCACGCAGGTTATATGTATTAAGTTAGGAAATATATGTTTTAAGAATCGCCCAACACTTAACATCGTTGCTGCATTATCTGTCACAATCATCACAACTTGATCTTGGGCAATTTTAAATTTTTTCAAAGCGTTCATTATCACTTTTTGAATATTTTCCGCGGTACATTGTTGAACACGTTCGCAAGCTAACAAATATCGAGATGCTGTGTTCTCGCTAGATAAAAGGCGAGCTGTTACATTCACAATACTGTTTTTCTTTATATCGGTCGTCTCATCCACGGTAATCCATATTTTTTTGGAACACAAATCACGTTTACACATACTTTCTAGCATCTCTTTCAATACTTTGCATATATCACTTCTCTTCGTTGGTACGAAATTTTCCTATTATTAATGAACGACAATCGGAATGTTTGGCAGTTTGACATTTCATGGCTACCTTACCTAATTTTTATGGTGAGAGTCGAAAATGATTCAGACTATATTGTTCAATTTATAACACGTGATATACAAACATTATATTCTTATATTATAGAAGTATAAGGATGTAATTGTATCCTTATATTGAAATATTAAGAAATAACCACTCAAGCATCTTATTCTTCCTACATTGGCAAACACTCGGGTATTGGCACAGGCTGCACCACACAAAATAGTTAATGAGTTCTAAACACATTCTTAGGAACGAATGATGTCCCTACATTGGTTTGTTTGTTTGTTAATATGTTACTAGCATATCAAGTGTTAAATTGAGAAAGATCTTAATCTCTTGCAAAACTAATCAACCATGAGGAACCATTTCCGAGTGTTAAGATATCAATATACTTATGTGTATGTATGCTTAAGATATAAATTAGCTTTACAGCTTAACGGCACGGCTGCTACTTGTTACATACAAATCGCGAATACACAGAAGTTTCACAAAACAAAATATTAATTTAGTTTTTTTTGAATCAAAATAGTCAATAAAAGAAATATTGGAACTTGATGCTTCTTTGCCGCAATACATCGACAATAAACAGACAATAAAAACATTCTTCTGAACATATTACACTACTACTACATCATCCAGCCCTTAAAGACTTAAACTAGGAATATAATAATTTTCATTGTCATAACGCCGCTGCAGACCATATAAGATATACAACATCTTTCAGCTCATTTAATAAGACAGCAGTAAGTTAATTCGTGTAAGACCCATTGAATGCAGATTATACGAACTATTGTATTTTCTACCATCTTATCAAGATTTACTGTTTTAATAGATAACGCCTTAAATAAATTTCAAGTTTAGAGGGTAAGTACAAGTATAACGGACACTGTAACGCGCATCGTTTTAATATATTATCCAACTTTAACATTGCCTATTAATTACGACCCCCGTACCGAGATAGTTGCGCAGCTTGAATAACCGGTGCTGGTCCAAAGGGGTCAAAGTTCTTCAAGTTCTCACAGCATCATTGCGTGAATCGCATTGTTAAGAAGGATGATTTTTTACTAAAGAGAGAAAACGGGAATTGTTAAACGTTTCATCGAAGGTACATCAGTACAATTATATAACTTATGTACGTACATAAATACATGCAGAGGAAAAATTTACGTAATTAGTGGGAGCGAGAACCTGTATCTCAGAATGCTCTGTACACTAAAGCGGTACAAATAATAAGATGTATAACCAACAAAGGATTCGAGTTATTGTCTTTGTTATGCAAGTTTCTTTGACAGAGTGTACTTTCAAGAAAGCCCTTATTTCTCATATTCTAAATATAAGCAAATAATAAAACACCAATTGTAAGAAAATAAATTTAATAAAAAACAGATGAAAATAATAAAGAGGAATGTTAAGTGTATGTTTAAGTTGACTGCTACTAATGTACAGGCTTTAAAAGACTGCTGGCAATATAAAGGTATCGACTATTTCAATCTTTAAAACTGAATTCTAAGAATCTGCTTAACTTTTGAACGAAATGATTCCAAAGCAGCAGCGAGTGTTTCTGGTAGTGATATATGAGGAAACCATTCTGTCTACCACTTCTACACCACTTTTAGTGTGGTTACAGAAAGTTACTGTATCTGGTTCGTCCGTGCTGTCATTGATTTTATCATGTTGGTGCACGCACGATACAACCAAGACGTTCTTAGATTTCTTCGGTACGTACGAGACGGCTATCATGTCTTGATTGAACGCAGACTTGGACGACTTCACTTCCCTGAACTTCCATGAACTGCAGAAATATATTTGTGTCACCAGGGAAGCCTCTGTTTGACGGGCTGGGTCTATGAAGTTTCGCAAAATCGTTTTCTTGCTGTAACTTCTATAAATATTTGTTTAAATTCCTGAGTCTTTACATAGCTTCCTACCTTTAATGACAACTACAATATACCTGGGTCTGTCAGGCCCAATACCCCTGCAACACGCAAATGGTAGGGCATGCAATTTTAAAAAATACAACACAGGTTGTTGCCCAAAAATAGCTGTCATAGAAAGGCCGCTATGTTATACATGTAATAGACCGTTCAATGTTCGTCAATTGTATGGTGATGAGAACGTAAATAAACGCCAAATAGCTATTACAAGGCGAGATGAGTTTGACCATCCCTCTTTACATCTTGATGATTATTCAAGGTTGTGTATGAACTGTAATCGGTCAATTATTGATGAAATGGCTATGATCGAGGTAGATCCTACTTATCTACGATAAAATGTCTTGACTCAAGCACCCCAGACTTGCGTCATTCGTAATGCTCAAAATAATGTACGAAGGTTATCAATACACTTCGGAGTTCAGGTCTTCATAGAAACAAATATCTATGTACTGGATAATGTGAGGAGTTGTGAAAGTCATTTGGATGAAAATGGCTTTTTTTTTCGAAAATATTATTACCTGCACTACGTTTCATCAACAGACCTTATATTATCAAGGGTCCACAGTTGCAAGTTTTTTACAGCAACTGAGAAATGTGGGTGAAAATAGAACAAGAGGTATAGATGAAAATCACATAACTGATGAGGAATTTCAGTGTATAGCACCAATCAATAAACAGCAGTTTGAAGAACTTTTTACTTATTGTGTTCCCGTACTTCAAAATGGAAAACTAAGATACGTTAGTAAACAGGATTTGTTGGTCTTCTTGTGCAAGATAAGACAGGGGCTCAGTGACGAGTTTCTCAAAATAATTTTTGATTATCCTTGTAGACAAACTGTCAGATCTGTTGTGGCTTATGTTAGGTCATCTTTATTACAGAGATTCGTCCCGACTAATATTGGACCCGAATCAATAACAAGGCCAGAGATTATTATGCAGCATGTGACGGCGTTTGCAAATGAACTGTATAATCCTCAACCCGAAGAAGCAAGAGCTGTCGCTGTGATTGACAGCACCTACGCGTATATACATAAAAGTAACAATTTTCGGGTATTGCGTCAATCCTATTCCGTTTACAAAAATCGACATCTCCTTAAACCAACTTTAGTTGTAGCTCCCGATGGTTACAGTCTAACGATTTTTAGTCCCTATTCCTAATCCTCCGTCAAGAGTTCGAGAAAGATGCAGAAGCATTACAAGGCTGGCTTCAGAATGGTGACATCGTTTTGGTGGACAGATGTTATCGTGATGCAATACCCTTACTCCAGCGTTTCGGCATCGATCACAAGATGCCTGCACTGCTTGAACACGGAGAAAGGCAACTTCAAACGCAAGATGCAAATGGTTTACGTATCGTCACAAAAAAATCGTTTGCAAGTTCTTAGCACAAACAAGAAATCTGCAGCACGCAAACAGCACGCAAAAGCCTTAATGGATTCTATCGCATAGCTGGAGCTACACTAAACAGGTATCATCCTATTATCCAAATGCAAGATGCAGATCCTCAGCTTTCTAGAGAAATGCTACAGAGATCGACAACTCCTAATGTCGTACAAGCGAGAGTAGAGGTAGATAACTTGCGATTAACAAATGGCCAATGGAGACGACTCAATTATCGTGACGTAGCAGATTTCCCGATACTTGATTTAAATTATCTAAAAGATATGACTGTGGGCATTTATCAAATAAATCTAGCACCTTCATATATCCAAGATAAGCTACTAAGGGATAATGATGAGGAGTTTCAACTTGATCAACATTTCAACGAGTCAGCTTTTCTGAAAATTAGGTTGTATTCCAGATTTTGTAATGCAAGAAGACATCAGATCTTTATTTCATACGAGATCGATAATAGGGATACTGAGAATGCTGCTGACAATCCAAATGAGCCAATTAATGGATATTATTGTACGTGTCAGTCTGGAGCTCGTACTCTAGGTACATGTGCACACGGTACCAGCGTTTTGTGATACCTAAGTTTTACACGACATCAGGGAAATATCAAATACCCTGACACGCCATTGCTCGATACCACATTGGATGCCGCAGACCGAGAACTTCCAGATAATCCTCGGAATATTGAGGCTATTGATGAATAATGTGCGCGCGCGCACCACACACACACACACACACACACACACACAGTAGAGAGGGTCTGGAGTAATAAAATACTGTGGGAGTGACGAACCGTGGGGTCCTTATCTCGCCTTACATACACACACGCACACACAAACAAACAAGCAAACATCTGTACACCCACTTTAATCGTAAAGCATCATCGTACATCGACATCGACTGCACCTGCACTACGCTGCAGTAAGGTACGCAAAGTCCAACTTTGGAGTCCTTTATCTCGAAAACTACCCATGATCGGACCTTGGGGTCAGGGTCACTTTTGTTCTATGTGTTAAGAACTACAACATATCAATTAAAAAAAAAAATTGCCGAAAGTCATTTGCTATAAGGATTCTGTGGGGTCCTTTATCGAACATTAAAATTAGGTATTAGATGATGATCTTACGTGGTTCATGCGGAGGCCATTGTAAAATAAACAACATAGAAAACTGAAACTGCACATAGCTTATCAAAAACTAAAAAATTTAAACAAACCTACCACAATTAATTAATTACAATAAAGTTCGATTAAGTAAAGGAGAAACAACAATTAACAAAACAAGTTAAAATGATATAAAATAATAACGAACATAGAGAACGGAGGTATGACAAGTGCAAGTTATAATAACAATAAATAACAAGAATCATTTGCGCTTTTGGAATTGAGCTTTGAGAATTTGGCAATTGTTATGATTACATTCCTTAGCAATGAGCTCTGTAGATCAGTCTGGCGTAACAAGGAATAATTTGGCGCTCTTTCCCAGCCAACTCTGCGTAAAAACAAAAAAAGAGATTAACAAAACCTTTATTGCTGCATATCATCATATTCCTTAAGTTAAAGTATAATATGTGTGGTATCGTTTGGATTCGTCTTTCGATTACTTTCCAAAAAAGTAGTCGAATTATCGAATATTCGAGAAGTCAAAATATGTAAAACAAGGCAATATGTCTAAATTCGATTTTCAACGATTATAGAAATATGTATGTACTTTAATTTTTATTTTTTTTCTTTGTAGCCTCGAAGTAATAGTATTAGTTAACGTTTGACAATTTAGTTTGACACTTTCTTAGTGGTATAGGCTTAATTGACTTAATACATTTTTTTATTGAATAGCAGCAAACAATACTACAAACATTGGTCATAGAGAGTATGCTGCCATGGTTTTCGTTTATGGATATTGCAACTAATATCGGTGAATATCGATATTGCTTTCCGGCTTGAAGGGTCCCAAATAGAAAAGTGCTTCAAAATGTATTTGCAACTGTTGGAGAAGTAGGAATGTGTCCAAGTGCAAGGATTGTTTCTGAAAGAGGACGCGGCTTAGATGTAGAACTTCAAGCAAATATTCTAGGTACAGTCGAAGAGAATTCCGACATAGATGTAGATTTTATCGAGGTGGTTCTTGGCCTATTCCACTGCGACCTTTTCAGGTCTATTGTGGTTCCTCTGTCAGAGATCAGTTACACTTGTCTTGCCTTTCACTAGACCTATAACAGCCTTGTGAGTGATCTCTCTGCCGGACACACACCGAGCCACAGTGTTCAACTGGTTTGCATGCGCATTCGGTCACCCATCCATGTACCTGCATCGCCAATGCGTGCTTGGATATAAGATCTGGGAGTCGCTCACTTTACCAACACTACCGTACTGCCGGCAGACATGTCATGCAACCCAATTTCAGACCAGACACACAGCTATTTGGAGGTTGCTCAAAGAAAATGGTTTGCATTCTTTTCATATTTAACCTGTTCAAAATCTTAACGAAAGTGATCATGCCGCAAGATTGAAATTTTGCGACAGGATACGTTAGAATCGAAGACTATACAAATACATTCTACATATTTAGTTATCAAGCTCAATTTACTCGCGATGAAGTAAATTAATACCATAACGCACATGGATGGTCAGACGGAGATCCATATGTCGTATTGAGCGTGACTCTTTCTAAATCGTTTTAGTATCAGCGTATGGTCTAATATGTTAGACGGTCAATTATTTGGTCGATATTGGATGGTCGCTTTACTGGCGAGCGGTACTTGAATCTTTGGAAGTTCACTTGACAGAAATTATGGATGATTTTGAAAGTACACACGTTGGGTGGTCCATACAATTGGCCAGCGAGGTCTTAACCTCCTAGATTGTATATGGGGATGGATAAAATTTTTGGTCCATGCGACAAAAGTGGACACGATAGAGACACCACTGGATCGCATTTTTACTGCTGCAGCTACCATAAGAAATAATCACTAGTCAATTAAACATGTTACTCGGACAATTAGTAAACGAGCAAAAAATCTTCGATGCATTTTTTGAAAGTGGTATTTCCGAAAATGATCTTTGGCTTATTGTTATTTGTGATAAATATCCCCCTATTTTAAACATCAAATTATTTATTTCCGTAATAGTTAAAATTCGGATTTAAACGTATTGGTTTATTTTATTTATTTTCACTTTCTGAATATACCCTCGATGTACTTCCCTTTCTTCCTAAAAGACCCTGTATGGAATTTATACTAACTGCTTAATTTGGTTCTAAATATAAAGATGGCGAAGACGAATCAGATTGAAAATTTCATTTTTTAAGTTACCCTATTATTACCATTCATTTGTTGAAATTGTTAAAATTACATAGCATATCATTCTTCGTTTTTGGAACATATCCCCATATTTTGCATCAAATATTGGTTCCATACAACACGATATCGTATTGCGCGTGATTTTTGAGGGACATTATCGTGTTATGCAAGGGTTGCACATATTTAGGTAAGATACACCGTGAAGTAATTGAAGCTTTTGCTTCACTTAGTATCCACCGCGTAAGGATATTTTCTTCTATCAAATAGGTCCCTTATGTCACACGTGCATTTTGCTTACCAAGCTTTGTACCATATCGAAAAGTATTTTACAACCTCCAGATAGCATAAAGTACATGGAGGCACTTATACCCTGCACCTACGTGTACCTTATCATAGATAAAAATATTTTGCAGTCTCACAGAAGACATAAAACACAAAGAAGTCAAAAAATTGTGATTTTAAAATTAGTCTATTATAACGTTTCTTACTATACAGAGAAAAAATAAACGGCAACTGCGAACTTCATGCTAACGGCAACTGAAACGTCAAGTTTATAAATCCCACTTTATATACATCAAGGCGAACTTCAAAACTATACATAATGCCCGTAATGCCCAAATTATTAAATTGCACTATAGTAATGATTCTGCAAGTGGTTGTATGAATTTGTTTGCACTAGCATTTGCAGACCTCCCAGTACTCTGCCATCAAACAATTCTTGACATTGTTAAGAGCTCTGAAAAATGTTTTTATTTAAATGTTTGCACAATAACTGCAGAAGTGTCGCTGAGGAATTGGGCGAAAGTAACAAAACTGTCCCAAGGGTTTGGAAACGTAATCGTCTAAAGCGTTTTAAATATTCGAAAATGCAAGATATATTTCCCGAAGATAAGTCTCGAAGAATGGAGAAATATTGTTTTCATTCATGAATCATCTTTCACATTTACATGACCATTTACTAGGACCATACTTTATTGATGGTTCCTTAAATGCCAACAAATATCTA
The DNA here is from genome assembly GCA_029619315.2 of Dynastes maya. Taxonomy (NCBI): domain Eukaryota; kingdom Metazoa; phylum Arthropoda; class Insecta; order Coleoptera; family Scarabaeidae; genus Dynastes; species Dynastes maya. The sequence goes on along the minus strand of JAROYE020000003.1, from coordinate 55,650,947 downwards.
GATTTGCTGCAAAATCAAACAGTTTCCGCTATTGAAAATACAGGAAATGTCACCTCAAAACGTTAGAAATTGTACCGTTGACAGCGCTTGCAAATTGCAGCTTGAAAGTTGCTTGATCCTTTTGAGATTTTTTTTCGCGCGCAACATAGCAGCAGTCATACAGAGCCTGCGCCGATTAACAAAAGAATTACATATAGCATCTACGTTAAAAAAAGTTGCGATTGAAAAATATTGCATCGTGGACGAGTACCTTTAGTTAGCACTGAAAATTGCATAACTTTGCCAATTTAAACAGATCTGTATATTTGATAAATGGAAAGAATCCATGCTACCCCGCTCAATTGAGGACATACTGTATAGAAAAGACCAAGTACACGTAGAACGTCTTGCATTCCTCACTTACGTTTCCGAAAAAAAAATACTGGAAAATGTATCTTTTATAGGATGCTACAGATGAATATAGCTCGCTGAGCATGTGTAGCTTATAGCATCAGAACCTAACTTTACTGCGGTTAAATTTCCGCTCTAATTTTAAATTAAAGCAGGCCGTATTTTACTCAACTTGGAAACCTAAAAACAAATAATACGACTAGGTATAGAATTATATGTAATTACAATTCTCCGAGAAAGGTACCTGTGTTCGTGTTCTGAAATACTGCCCATTTTAATCGCATTAAGGGCACCCCATCTACAGTTTTCACTAATTGGGGTTCTCTTTAAGTGTATATTTTTGCACACTCCGTTAAATTAATTCGTTCGGACCACTAACAACTCTGCGGTTACCTTACTTTCCAATTAGTTCAGTTAAAATTTCAAGTGATTAATTACAAAGCGAAGGAAGTAATTGCTGTCTGCTTCTCAGATGGAAGTCCTTACATTATTGTAGGTTAACTTTTCCAAAAAAGGTTGAATTTTAGGTTATTTTGTGAAAGGTGCTCGGTCCAATATAGCAAAAGTTTATAACTTCACATATACAGCTGCAGGTCCCATTATAAGAATGCTAATAACTAACGCTAGGCGAATATACATACCTACATTTCTTTCCTACTATTAATGTTCTAAGTATAAAATTTAAATGTGCCGTCGGTTTTGCAAGCTGGTAATACCTACAGCCTTGGCAATATGTCAAGCGCCTCTGGGAAATTCCAAGATCTTAGAAACAAACTTCTAAGTATACGGATTAAAACCATTTAAATACATAAACACAACTATGCTTGAATATATATTATTGTGGTAATTTACATAATTATGAGATTAGAAACGAAAAATGTACCTTGCGTCTAACGTCCGGGGAGGAAACTATTCTTATGATCATAGGCGTTAGTGTTTAAAAAAAAAATAATTTGCTTGTTGGAGTGTGCTTGCTTTAATTAATGCCGAAAACACGCGAGTTGTCGATTGCGAGAAACTTTCCATCATATTAATAACATGATCAGCAGTGCATATAAAATGTATCGGTTTATATATAGAAACTGTAAAAACTTTACAAACACTAACTGTCTTACTTTATTGTACCATTCATTTGTGAGATCTAGACTAGAATATGGCTCACATGTATGGTATCCTATCTATTCCACTCATTCTAATAATATAGAGAATCTTCAACGTCGGTTTTTAAAATACTTAGTACTCCCTCCGTCCGAAATATGGTATACATTTGGAATTTATTTTTGTCCGAATTTATGGTATACATTTACAATTTTAAACAATTAGATACTCCTATTAAATTGGTGTACTATTTAATATAATTATGAATAAAATTTAATTGATGAGGGATCTAGCTTTGTCTACGCCTTCTTGGGAGCACACTAAACTAGATGGTAAGCGTCCTTCACGCCGAAGTTTGACCTTATTGATGTGGGGAATCTTATACGAATTTCCTCCTTCAACCAACATAATTGATTCCATACAGGTCTGCAATGTTAGAAAAACATTGTCAAGGGTCTCTCTGTCTAAATCGTCAAAGGCTTTTTTAACACATTCGATCAATTCGTCAACTGTTTTTGGCGAAGCTTTATGTTGCAAAGATTGTATGGAATTGAAAAAGCCAAGATCCAAAACGTTTAAATCGGGACTGTTTAGTGGTTGTGATTTAAACTGAATAGACCAGCCATCGGTAGAACCATGAGCCAGCAGTTCTTCATCGTCGTCACAAGCATGAGGGTTTGCATTATCCTGTTGTATAAATATCGGTTTTTGCTTATGACTTAAGGGGAACTTTAACTTGATCGCCGGAATTACGTTTTCAAGAATCATTTTTCTACATTCTGCTGAATTGACGGACTCCACATTTTTTTTACCAAAGTCCCTTTAGGTCTATTTTTCGAGCCGGTTCTTGATAAACAAAATGCCATATACCAATTTTTCCATCAAAAAATTGCTTTCGATGTGAATCGTAACGTGGTCGGGTGACAGCAGCCATAAACATCACTTTGGTTATAAAACGTTTGCTCTTGCAACTTCGGTAGGGTTCTTTCTCGTCTATCATAATGTAATAAGAGCGCTTGTTTTGCGTTAAATAAAACCATTTTTCGTCTATGGGGGCATAATCGTACAAACCTTCAAAACGTCCATCCGGTCTCACTTTCGACAAGCAAAACTTTAATCTCTTTAACTTGTTTTGATCTGTTAACAAAGGTTTAACAGTAGAAGATATACGCTTTATTTTCTTTCCTCGTTTGTAAATGTCGAACAATGTAGACTTTGGAATATCGACAGCAAAAGGTAGACTACGAATTGACCCTCGTCGATTGAAAGAAACGTCCTTAACTTTGGCTAACTGTCCAGAATAATCTTTACATTTCCGTCCACATTTACCTTCCTTTTTTGAAATAACATCAGCACAAATTTTACCGTCATTGTACTGTTTTTGAGCCACTTTCCAAATTCTAGACACGGAGGAACGGGTTACCCCATGTTTGGCTGCAACTTTATTTATACTCCAATGCTTCAGCTTCTGGCCTTTCAACTGCAACAATTTTTGTAATATACCATAACGTTGCTCGCCGGTTGATTGCTTGAACTTGGAACTCCTTTTCAACAAGTTTACTTCATTAATTATAACAATATCTGCCATTTTGTGAACAGAGTGAGTAAAATTAATTTTCATGAAATGACGTTTTAACTCTATTGACGTTTTTGACACAAAAAAAATCGGACAGCGGCCAACTATGTATTAGTTGTTTGCTTAGCATCAGAATTTCCAACTAAGTATATTTAATTATAATTCTTTACTAATGTCTCATTAATTTTCAAAAAAATTTCAAATGTATACCATATTTTCGGACGGAGGGAGTATTTGTTAATGACGGTGTTTACCCCCCTAGAGGATATGATCACCATACATTGCTTACTAGATTTAACTTTGTTTCACTAGCCAGTAGGCGTAATATAGCAAATGTAAAATGTTTATACAAGCTAATTCATAATAATATCGACTGTCCACGGCTTTCAAGCAAATTAAAATTTTTAATACCGCGATGGCCTACACGAAATCATCTTACATTTTATCTTCCTACTAGCAAAACGAACATGCTAAATGTTCTTTAGTTACATGTAAACAAACTCTGGCAGATGTTACTTTCAGAAAACATTAATTTTCGTTTTCAAGGCTATAAAAATTTGGTTTTTTTATCTATTTTGTTAATTGAATTGTTTTTTATTGCAAAATAGATTTATTTTATGAATTTTTCGAATAATTCAAGTGAATTTAAGTATGTATAAACAAGTAGAAAGTATGTTTCATCCATGTTTTTAGGAATTGAAATATGTAGAAATCGATCAAAGATAGGGTAGCTATACAAAAATTAGACTTTTTTCTAGTTAAATATGTCCATGTTTGCACTAGATATTCGGAACAGCCTATATAATTAGCTACCTAATATACATATACGTATAAGTCCTTTAACGAAACGCAATTTAAATTAAAACTCGGGAGGTTACTGCCATATCACAAATTTTGCACGATGAACTTCAAAGCCTTACTGATATAAACACAACATATTTTATATATGCCTTTTTTTATTTTATTTTTTCGTTCGTTTATGCGCCTCGCGACGTATATTTACATGTTTGTGTGTTTTTGTATTTACACAGATTTATTTACATATTTACCATTTTATTTACACATTTAATATTGACAATGTTAATGCCTCTTTTAGAAGGCGACCATTGGTTCAATAAATGATATAACTTAATTACTAGTACGTTAAAGCAATTTTTCCTGTCACCGCAAAATGATTCACCTGTCACAATTTTCAGAAAATATCAATTTCTCAAAGGTGGTACATCCAAACCCATGATGTGCTACATCTTTGAATTTACATTTAAGAGCGCTATGCAAAGAATTCATAATAAACTTGGTGTTCGAACCAAAATACAGAAATTGATATTCGCTTCTGATTTAATTAAGAATGTCATGAAATTGAAAAGATTTTTAGGAAATCCATGATGTCGTCCATCAAAATTTCGAAATGATATAGTAATTGCTTTCCGAGATATGTCTGTCGCTGTGAACGTCGACCGCATGCATTTCTTTTATTTCTAGATATAGACCTTCAATGCCTTGATGCGTTTTCTTGCAACGAAACGAGTTAAGAAAAAATAAGCAATTTTTTAATTCATCATTAGAGCAACGCAAACTGCGCTGAAAGCCAGTGGCTCACGCATAAAAGTTGTCACAAAATAAACACGGGCGGGACAATTCGGTATAAACGTCAGTATAACTGCGACTCGAAAGCCGATCTGTTGTGTATGCATCTACGCTGTCGTATACAATATCGTAGTTCTACGTTTGTTTTGAAAATGTTTCCTACGTCGCGAAAACGACCAAAGTTGGACACAATACGAGAATTTATTGCAGAAATGTCTGATTTAAAGTGTGATGGAGCTAAAATTCAATGTGTAGTGTGTAAAATAGATTTAATGTGTTGGCCGAAAAGTGATTGTCTACGGCCCGTAAATAGTGCAGGGCATGTTTCAAAACAAAATTCCACACGAGATTATGACAAATTTAAATTTAATTTATGGGTTTATTGCATGTAATTTACCATTTCATTTACTAAGGAAGAAAGCATACGTCTCGTTTTGGAATGAATATTCGGACTTTAAGTTACCAAGAGAGAGAACATTACAGAGAGTTGTGCCGTCTGCTCGTGAGCATGTCGAGAAAAGAATTAAATCGGAGTTGCAAGATAAAAAACTGTGGTTATGTGTGGACGAAACAACAGATCGTAAAAAACATTCTGTGGTTAATGTAATGGTACGCACAATGGAACCACATCGACCGTCACCCTCAATTTTACTAGCTTCCAGACGAATATAACAATGCACTGCCGAAGTAATTTCAATGTTGGTGTTAAATACATTGGAAAAGTTTGAACTTTCAACAAATCAACTGTTGATGTTTATGAGTGATGGTCCCGCAAACGTGCTTGCTGTAGGTCGATCTCTTAAAAAACATTGTGCTAACTTGTAGCATATTACATGTAAAATTCATACTCTCAGTCTTGTAGCAGATAGTATCAGAAAATGTTATCCCGAGGTAGAAGCTCTAATGGCACATACAAAAGCTGTTTTCGTAAAATTCCCAAAACGTATTCGGGAATTTCATAGACTACGCCCCGGTATTCCTGAACCACCACAACCTATTCTTACTCGTTGGGGGAACATGGTTAGAGGCTGCATTTTATTATCTTAAATATTTTGAGAATATAAGGAACGTGATTTTAGAATTGGACCCAAAGGAAGCTGCGGCTGTCAAGGTAAGCCGCTTGAAATTTCAGGATAGTCAAGTTAAAACGGATTTGGAAATTATTCAGAACAATTACGTGGGACTAGTGGATGCAATAGAAAAACTACAAAATTCTTCGGTGTCGTTAGTGGAATCTTTGCAAATGGTGCAACATGTTCACGCACAGCTATGCGCGATAGAAGACGCAGGAAATGTTTGTGTTTTAGAAAGGTTTGAAAGTGTTTTAGATAAAGACTCTGATTTTGGCACATTAAGACAAATTTGTGAAGGTGCGTCAACAGAACCGTTAAGTTATTTGAAAGATTATTTTACATACGCAAATATAACGTCACTAGATGTAGAACGTTCGGTTTTGGCATACAAAAACACTTTTTCCTCACGCCGCACTCACTTTGCCGAAACAACTTTGGAAACATATCTAATGTTACAAATATTAAATAGACATTATCCACTTTGTGATTTCACGGAGGACTCTTAAAACGGCAAGTGTTTGAGCACGTATCACATTTAATTTATTTTGTGTAAACTTTTATGCATCCGCCACTGGCTTTCAGCGCAATTACGTTGCTCTATTCATCATTGACAAATTTAGTCGTATATTTCGCGTATTATTTGTGATTTTATTACGAATAGTAAGAAAGTGAGAATGTGTTTTATATCGTCCCAGATAAGTCATTTTCCCTGTTCTGTTCAGTGGCATTTACGAAAAACAATATACATAAATAATTCTAGAAATTATAAAACCTGATATTTTAGAGGACTTGCAGTGCTTTACACTTTTAGTTCGCGGTTTTGTCATATTAGGCAATCCAAACCGCCGTACATTATGAATGCGTATGATTCAGTACAATTAACCAACTTTGCACTGTCTATGACAAGTTCTGAATGCGTGAGAAGTCTAGGATATTCAAAATATCATGGTTGGCCAACCGTGTACATAATATGCAGGTAATGCAAGCTACGCAAAGTCTACCGACATTTAACAGTGCTTACATCTAATGCAACTTGAGGTATTGCATGTTCAATTCCATATCTCTTGAAAAGTGTTCAAGATAATGGACGTAGGTACTAAAGCTAAAAAACGCAAGTGGTTTCATTTTTAGAAAATAACTTACATCAATCACAACTTCCAATATCTCTTCCATTGTTTTAGTACCAAATCTGAAAGGTTTCAGTAAACAATGTTGTTGAACCATGAAGATAATCTGATGGTAAATATTCAAGGAAACATTTGATATGGTATTTTTTTATTAACCTACTGGGTTACAGATCCTCGTAATCACGACCAACAATAATCGACTAATGCATTCTCAATCTAAAATTCCTAGTATCATTGTCCAAACTGTTTTAAATTCTGCTGAAATCATTCACCCAGTTTAGTAGACACATGTCCTAAATTGTTCGGAAGGAAATCAAGATGGTAGTCTAAAAATTAAACTTTCTGTGATATATTGACCCTTATTTTTTTGGGAACTTGCATTTTAGCTCCATGTTTGTCATGTACGTATGTACATATTTTTCAGCAATCCTAATTAAATGTGCTATAGAAGCGAAATTATGTAATTTGGCGGAATAAAGCATTCTGTTCAATAATCGCTTGTTCAGGAATACTCTCACGCCTAATTGGTTAAATTTTTGTTTCAAAGACACCTTACAATACACAGTGTCCCCCAGTAATGGGAGACTCTTGGTATCCATTATGTAAGCTTGATCATCAGACTTCATTAAATAAGTACTACTGATTATACAACTGATTCACATTCTGGGAAGGTCGTTACATTTGTGTTTTTTTTTGTGAAATATTCAGATAAATACTTCTTCTGGGAGGATAACTGCTAGTATATGTGCATTTCATTAGTTTCTTTTTAAAACGTGTGGTTTAGAGGCAAGTAATTCCCTATACACCAATGAACAGGTGTATCCTCTTATAGAACATCGCAATTAGCCGCAGCACTAATTCTTTGACAAGTTTTTAAATCATCTGCATACAACAAGCAGTTGGAGGAAAGCGACTTTGGAATATCATTAATAAAAATGATGAACAATAAAGGCCCAAGAACGGCACCTTGCAGTTCGCGAGATATAGTTTCATTTCAAGTTGAGATCTAAAGCCACGATATTTAACATAATTAGGCCAGCTATGGAGATAAAATCCAAAATTCTGTAGCAAATCGCTCGAAATGCCCCAGAATTGAAACTTACGTAACAAAATGTGATGTCGAACTTTGTCGAAGGCCTTGGGAAAGTCCGTATATAAGGCACATCGGTTTGTCCTCAGTCGTAAATATGCATAGGTTGGTGGTTGTTGATCTGCACTGGGTAAACCCATCCTGTGCGAACGGTAACCTATTACTAACGTGATAGTGTAGATATTTATTAATACAGAATAGTCTCAAACACCTTTGGGAAGTTTGAAATTATTGATGCCCGACGATGGTTTTGGATAACGTTTTCACATCTTAATTTAAAAATAGGGGTAATACGAAACATTTTCCAATGGCTTGGAAACGCGTTTAATTTCAGCAGAAGAATTGAAGATATGAAGCAGAAACCGACAAGGAACAAATCTGCAATATCTGATAATAAAGTCAGGTACTCCGTCAGCACCGTAGTGCTCCTACACTTCAGTTGCTGCAAAGACTACAAAACATCATTCTGAGTAAATTCACGAAGAATAAATGGGCTAGAGATCGACGAGTCGCTATCGCGATGCTGAGAATTTATAAGTGGATCTAGATCATTGTGCCAGGTATAAAGAAAGACATTATTTTGTTTTTAATATAAGACCAGAACTTATTTGGATTTGGTTGTATTGATTGATCAATATCTATAATGTAGTTGTGGTGATCTTGACTATCTCGATAATTGAACTAAATTTCTTAAATTTATCATTATACAGGGCGGCAAAATGTACGTTGTGGTTTGAATCCTTTATAAATCTTTTTTTGTTTATTTTATTTTAGTATCTTCTAAGACTTGGGGAATTTTAAATGGAACAATACACCATGAATTGGTTGATGGATTGATTTTCCTACCAAAGCAGGGCTGGTCTTTACATCCCTAACACTGAAGCTTAGTAGCTTATTGTATTATTCCTGCTTCGGTTTTGTTTTACTTGAACAGGTTAGTTCCCGCAATCAGGTTTAACAGCTTATGTAATAAATCTTTCTCCATTGGTGGTTCAATTGTGCTTCGCATAGCGAATCTGCGTTGAGCTAGCGCTGCACATTCGAAAATAATATGAGGGGCTGTTTCCTCCTCCTCATTGCAAAGTCTACATAAGGGTTCATCTTTGTAGATCCCCATCTTATGCAAGTGGCCTCTCAAACAGCCATGTCTTGTTAATAGACATGTTGCTGCCCTAAGCTGTATCTTGCTTAATTCAAGCAGGTCAGCAGTTAGATGTTGCGACGGTCTTCCCATCATCCGTTTGCTGTGCTTTTGTCCAACTGCATGTTTCCAATTTAATTGGTGTTGTGTTATGATCCACTCATTAATTGTACCACGCACTGCACTCTTGGTAATACCTAGACCTGCTTCAGGACATATATAATTCATTTTTGAACCTTCCCTCGCTAGCTGGTCTGCAATTTCATTGCCCGCTATGCCCCTGTGCCCCCTCCATTCTTCCAAATTCAAGAAAACTTTGAAAGGTTTGTCATAGGAGATCCTGGAGGTTATTGTATCACTACCCATATCATAGATAGGGTTTGTTACTACTGCTTCTATTCTGGTGTGCCCAGATCCACTGTGGGATCTCCAGTTGCTAGTATTTTTCAGTCTGTATGCACCCATTCTGGTTTCTCCCTTGATATAAATCTCAAGAGGAGGTAGGTTTAGCATGGTTTCCATAGTAGCTGTTGGAGTGCTTTTAATAGCTCCTGTATAGACAGGCCAGCCTCTGAATTTTCGAGAGACTAGTTATCGCAGTGTACAACCAGTACGTCATATGTGGTTTGAGTCCCCATGTTTTCCCAACTGTTCTACGGGTTGTCATTAACACCCTCTTACATTTGTCGGACATTTTTTGTAAATGTGAGTTCCAGTTCAGTTTAGAGTCCAAGGTTACACCTAAGAACCTAGCCTCCTGACTGATCTGTACTACTTCGTTGCAAAGAATCGGCTCTCTTAAACCGTCCAGTTTCCTTCTCTTGGTGAAGGGTACAAGTGCAATTTTTCCAAGATTTACTCTAAGGTTCACCTTCTTGCACCATACTTCTACCATTTTTAATGCTCTTTGCATTAGTTCTGAGATTATGCATGACGTTTCTCCCACTGGTGAGTATTACAATGTCATCAGCATATCCCTGTGTATAGTAGCCATCATTGTTTAGCAAGATCAGCAGTTCGTCTATCACCATATCCCACAGTAGAGGGGATAATACCCCTCCCTGAGGGCATCCTCTGGCGACAGACACCTGCATCGTCTCACCTGCCAGTGATGCCTCTACTTGTCTGCCATGGAGCAACAAACCAAAATCATTGAACTTTATTTTGAAAATCAACGGTGCATTTAATGCGCGGACCCTCGGAGCCAACAATAAACCGTCTGATCGCAAATTTTCAACAACAAGGGATTGTAAGGAACCTTCGTGGTGCCGGACGATAACGTACGGCGCATACGAATGGAAATATTGAACGCGTAGAGGAGAGTATGCAGGAAAGTCCAGAGGCATCAATGAGGAGACGTTCGACGCAACATGGGCTACGAAGGTCGCTGCAGAGAATTTTGCGTACATTACGCGTGTTCCCATATAAAGTTCAGCCTGTACAAGAATTAAAGCCGGTAGACTGCCAGCAACAAATTGATTATGCCATTATGCCAAACGCAGAGGAAAATCCAGATTTCATTCATAATTTGACAATGAGCGATGAAGTCCATTTCCAATTAGAAAGCTTGGTAAACAAACAAAACTGTAGGATATGAACCACAGAGAATCTAAGAGCAGTTCATCAGCGACAATTACACTCACTGAAGCGTACTGTTGGGTGCAGTGTATCGTGCAAAAGGATTATTGGCCTATACTTCTTTGAAAATGAAGACGGTGTCGCAGTTTCCATCAATAGTGCTCAATATTGGGCGATGTTGGAAAATTTTTTAAGGCCAGCCGTGGAAAACCATTTAATCCTGTGGTTCCAAAAAGATAGAGCCACAGCACATATTGGAAGGGACTCAATGACTCTGTTAAGGGATATCCTTGGCGAAAGCATTATTTCCTGACTGTTTCCTTCGGCGATATTTGAAAAAAAGGGTGTACGTTAAAAAGCCAAGAACCACCCCCCAATTAAAAAACAACATTCGCAATGAAGTCGAGACCATAACACCTGAAATTTTGCGAAAGGTTATGGAAAATGTTTTGGAAATAGCACGTGCGAAGCAGAAAATGGCCACTACTTGCGAGATATCATTTTTCATAATCAAACCAAAAATATTCCCCATTAACATACTACATATATTTAAAAATATATATCGCTTAAATAGAAAATAATTGAAACCACTACGTTAATTTTGCGCTACCCTGTATAACTGTAAGTCCGTGTTTAAAAGCATTTTGGGATAACCCCTTTTAACTTTAATATTCTTACGAGGTTGTGTGGCGAACCAAAGAGGAAGTACATTTTACTAGGTTTCTTTTCAGTACGTTTAAATTTAAATAATTAAGCGATATTGTATCACCTATTACAGGCGTTATCTACCATATTGTAACTGATTACAGAACCCCTATGTGTGTTTATACTTACGTTACATATTTCTCCCTTTATATTACATATGGAGTTGCTCAATGAATGGATTTGCTTTTTGGGATATGCTTTCGGAAATAGAGATCAAACAGGGATGAATGCGGTAGGTTTATTGACTTTGCTAAAATGTATGCGTTCGCGTTGTTGTAGTTCATTAGTAGATATTACCCTCGGTTCGTTTTCGTGTAATTCAAAATAGTTGGTTGTTATTTGTCAAGCAAACCCTAAATTGTTGTACAAATTACACCAAACGACCTAGCCGTACGAATTACTCCCTGGAAACCGAGGATGAGTAGAACAAAATGATTTATACTGACTGTTATCCTCCGATAGAACCGTTTCCAAATCGATTTTTGCAGTAAACTTTACGCATTACAAATACCAGCTTTCGGTGGTTGTAAGATACATTTGTACAGCTATCCATAACACGTGCGTATAGCTGGAGTATTTTTATTGTTTTTTGGGGTTGTCTGCATTGCTGAGTTAATTCAAGTCGTTTGTTACATTAATACCTAAATATTTGGACACTGCCTATGTGAAAATTACTTACACTAATAATGGTCTGATGTTATTGGTGTTGGTATATAATAGGGACCTAATATTTGCAACCAAGAATAAATGGTAATAAATAATGAAAAATTCAAATACTTGGAACTATGGAATAAGAAAGAAAGATTGAGAAGGGAACCTTTGTTACTAGAGATGGGGGATGGACGGTGGTTCTACCATGGACTTTAAAAATGTAGAAGAATATATGCATCTAGGTGAATTTATCGATGGAAGGTGCAAAGAAGAAACATAAATCAATTTAAGGATGGCAGATGTGCCGGTGGAATGAATAAAATTCTCAAGTGCAAGAAACTCTCCCATACTACGAAAATAAGGGTCTACAAAAAACCAACGATAATTTACGGTTGCGAGACGTGGACGCTGAACAAAAATTTACAAGAAAGATTGGAAGTAGGGGAAAGAAGAATATTACGTAGGATCTTTGGAGGAAAAGGAGGTGAAGGCGCATGGGAAAGACGAACAAACTAAGACATTTATGAATTATATAGTACTCCAAGAATTACATATACGATCCGAAAACGACGACTAGAGTTGTTAGGACACCTGGAATGTATGGCAGGCGATAGGCAAATCAGGAATATTAGATGGAAATTACCAGAAGGAAAAAGAAGGAGGGGAGGACGACGAAGGAAATGGAGGGAAGCTATTTTGGAAGATGTGAAGGAAGTAGAAATCAGTAACTGGAAAACCGCCGCGAAGGACAGAAAGAAATGGAAAACGAGCATTCAGCAATGGGCCTCCATGGCCTGTTAACGCGTTACATATTGTAATGATATTTGTGAAATTAAAGAATCGAATGGATTATCTCAGAGTTAACGTTGATGATGATTACGTCTTGTGTGATCTAACTTATTTATATTTTTGCTAATTGAAAAAGAATGAAACAATTTTTATCATTCGAAAGAGACAGTAAGTTTTATTGTTTAGAATTTGGAATAATTATAATTATTTCTTTTAAAACACAGTATGCAACTTCAAACAAAAGCCTATCGTAATCCCTAACTGACAGCTTTAATTAATTTTTTTTTTAGTTTAAAATTTTGATACTAAATTAAATAAATTGAATATTTCTTTCTAATTTTATTATTTGGCCAAATAATTTTTAATTTCAGTACCTGCCCGCTGTTGTTCTTCGCAGAAAAGCAGTTCATCTATGTCCGATCTTGACATCCTTAGACTCGTATTTATAACCAAGTGTCTCCCTCTTCGGATTTTGCTTCGTCAATTACAATTTTAATGTTAAACGTAGAAATATTCTCCAGTTTTTATATAAATAGTTTCATATTTACTTGAAGTATCACTAAATTATCGTTGAATTTTGAAAATTACTACTTGTCGAAAGAATTGTTTATACTGTCTCCATTTGTTTTTCATTACTCAGAGTCTCAGTTGACTATCTGCATTAATATAGCTTGACTTCTTAAATCCATTTCCAAATTCCTTCCGCTTCCTTAGTGACGAAATTTTGCAAGCACGATAAAGTTAGGTACGTTATATTGAAAGTGGTTACCATGATAAAGATATTTTTAAATTCAAAACTACATACGAATAGCAATTTGCCTATTCAAACACGATAGAATGACATATTTTTGATTTAAAGAAATGCAATCAGGATTTCCGATAGTAAAATTGGTTTGTAACTTCAGCTGTTGCTTTTTTAACGAAAATACTTCTTGTCTCCGTATGTAAGACGAAGAAAAAAGATCGAACTAGGGAAATATAGAGGGAAGAGGTCATCAACACTGCTTCGCCTTGTAAAAAAAAAGGAACTAAAAGTAGTTCAACTGTCAAAAGACATTTTCCAACAAAGGTAAATAAATATCAATAACAATACATATATGATACATATATGATATATACAGTGTGCACCAAAAGTATGGAATAATGAAATTTTCTTCTTTATTGTCAGAATAATAGAAAAACTGTTTGACACGTCAAATTGATTTTTTACATTAGAACCAATTTGCGATTATTTTTAATTTTCCATATTTTAAGATCGGTAAAAAGGTCTAGTTGTAAACGCTAAATATTGTTGTATACCTCAACTAAATTTCATTAAATTTGAACATTCCCTGTAAACTATTTAGATTTTTTTAAGAACATTGTTTACTCAGTTTAGTATTGTTGGTGCAATAAAGGGCACAATGTTATACATTGCTGAAATTGGAATTCCATAGTTAGTCGTTTAAAATTATTTATCGATGACGTCATTGCCCGAAAACGGACAGAGTTGGAAAATTAAAGATAATCGCAAATTGGTTCTAATGTAAAAAATCAATTTGGCATGTTAAACAGTTTTTCCATTATTCTGACAACAAAGAAGAAAATTTCATTAATCCACACTTTTGGCGCGCACTGTATATATAATTTTAATTAAATTGCGGGGTACCTTAAAGGCCATTAACGTATAATAAATATAACTCCACTACGCAATAAATAAACTAAATTAATGCGGAAAATCTGTGCTCTAGGGATCAAATTTACAAGAATAATAAACTACATGTATTTATTTCCTCTTGAACGAGTGCATGATTTATTAGAAATGCGCCTACTTATATATTATTGGATTGATGCACGAGGTTACATACATACTTCGGTAAGAAGAAGAGAACATGTGGAGCAACTATATATTCGCTCGTTTTTAAAATTTTGATTTTTATAGCTATATATCGTATTTTCAATAATCTTGATATGCATCACATACTATATATGGTGATGCTATTTTACCATGGATTCTAGCTGAAGTTGGCAATTAGTCGAAACCAGTTCTAGAGTAAATTGTTTAAAATATCGGAAAGATTGATTTAATCCTCACTTAATACGATCGCTTCTTGTTACTTGATGTTGATAATATACCAAGATATCTAAATATTTTCGTTCGTTATTCCGTAGGTTCGGTTTTTGTCATCATGTATTGGTTTCTTGGTTTCCAATTTGAAACTACTGGTTATACCAGTGGCTAGTAATAAAGCTCTTACAGCTACTAAATAAAAACTTAACTTAGAACTCAGTAGTTGAAGACGCATTATGTCACAATAAAGCACAATTAAGTTACGCGATGCATTAGCTTTGGACTGTTTTGTCAAAAATAGGATGTCCGAAATGCGAAAAAAGATGAATACAAAAGAACAGGTGAGTATTTTTAGAAAAACACGACAAATACCAAACATAGTTCAAAGTAACACCGCCTCTCATTCGCAAATTTTACAACCGTTATATGTGGCCGCTAAATATGTTATGGTTGGGTAGAACAAATCAACCTTCCAAGGCGGAATTATTGAAATATTTGTATGATGGTACATTAATTATTAATTACTGCCATAATTTGTTATATACCGTTCAATATAAAAACTGGAATCGAATGCAATGGTTGAAATTTAAGGAAAAAAATTTAAATTGAAATTAAATTGGTACATTATGAATTATATTGGATACAAAGAAAAGGCGTATATTAAAAATAACGTTGGAAGGAGTAAGCCTAGACATCCGCAACTGAGAAACTTATTGATGATATTACAAGAGTAAATGTCTCCTCAGACCTGTGACAATGTCGCGGTAACTGCAACTGCGCGTGACTGCACCAGAGCGTGATAAAAGTATTCCATTATGTGTTTTAAATGCCGCTTTCCACACCGTAACGGAACTGCGACTTCGCGTCGGCAGTAACTGCAGCTGCGCGTCGCGGATTTCTTCTCGGGAATATTTCTAGAGCGTAGAGGGATGTATGGAGTAGAGAGTGCAGCTAGATCAGAGTTCTCGAACATTTGTTTACTGACTATGTGTTTGCTTGCTGTCAGAACACCGCTACTTAAATTTGACGTAAAATGAATGAATTGTTACTTATAAGTCTCGTACAAGAAAATAAGGAATTGTACGATATGTCACATCTTTCGTTTGACGACGTTATTAGAAAAAACAATATATGAGAGGATATAGGAAAATAATTAGAAATTACAGATAAGTGCTCTGCTTTCTTATAGGTTATCTAATAATAATTTCATATTATAATAAAATCTCTATTTTCTTCCTCTGCGCACAACATCTGTTTGCTATGAAATACTTCCTTCTGGGGAAACAAAATATGTTTTAAATGTATCTCTAGTTGAAAATGCCTCCACACTTGCATTGCCTCCTTGACGTGGTAATGGTGTTATGTTTATTTCTTGGCGCGTATTTGAACTATTGTTGCCAGTATGATCAGGCACTAGATTAAAATCCGACGGTTCAATGACACAATTGTGTAAACAGCAACAGGCTAAAATAACAAAATCAATGTTTTCAGGTTTTAAATGAATTCTTGTGTTAAATATTCCCCATTTTTGTGTTAAAATACCAAAAGAATTTTCCACGACGTTTGGTGGGCCTGGTCAGCTGCATACGGTCTTAATAAGTTATTCTTCAGGGGAAGTGCTTCATCTCCTATGAATACATACGGTGCAACCACATTTGAATCCGGCAGACACGTTTTATTGGGGATTCTAAGATTTCCTCTTTCTAAAGCGTGTCCTAAAGAGCTATTGGCAAATATTCCACCGTCACTATTTTTCCCGTAAGAACCAATGTCGACATAAATGAATTTATAGTTCGCGTCCACGACTGCTAGTAAAACAACTGAATTTTTTTTTATAATTGAAATACAACGATCTCCTATTTGCAGGTGCTTTTATAACTATGTGCTTCCCATTTATCGCACCAATGCAGTTTGAAAAATTCCATTTTGTCCTAAAATTTATTTCTATGTCAATCCAGTCTTCTTCACTGGGTACCGGCAGAACTAAAGGTTTGAGAACTATCCATAACACATGGCAAGTTTCATGCACAATCCCGCGTATTGTACTTTGTCCTACTCTATAGCTGAATGCAATTGTTGTAAAAGAATCACCCGTAGATAAGAATCTGCAAATAATAACATGTTTACTGTTTTCAGCTAGTGATTGTAAAAAGAGATGGAAAAGTCTGAGAGATGGCTTTATGCGAAAGAGAAGAGAACTGAAAACAAAAAGTGGCCAAGCAGCTAAACGAATTGCACCATACATATATGCTGCACAGCTAGATTTCCTTTTACCGTTTCTACAAGATAGAAGGTACATTTAGGTAACAATATTTTTTCGCAAAAAAGAAATATATGAATTTTTATAGCACACAGAGTAATATCGAAATGGAAAATGACATTATTATACCGTCAGAGGATTCCGAGCAGGAGTTCTTAGAAACACAGAGCGAAACAGACCAAGCGTCAGCTCCATTTTCTCAGTTACAAAATATAGGAAACCAGAGTAATATTTCCGCCGATTCGTCGCGGTCTACAACTCATCATACAAAGAAATTTAAATGAGCTTCAGCAATTAATTATTTCATTGAATATTTAAACAAAAAGGAAGAACGGAAATTCGAAACATCTAAGTCAGAAGATGGAGCTCTGAAGGATTTCTTCAACTCCATGTACACAGTAAAAGCATTTCCATCGTATTTTAAAACTAAAAGAAAAATGGAAATATTTAAATTAGTTTCTGAAACTGAATTAAATTTACAGGCTCCTACATCAAATTCAGAAAGCATTCAACAACGAGATTCTACTTTTGACTATACTAATCTATAGAATGTGTTTATAACAAAATTTGCATATGACATATTATGTATTAATAAATATATAAGAAGCGAACCTTACCTTATTGTGATACATAACCTTTCTTTTACGCTAATAGGCCTGCGAAGTATTGTGCTTTGTTTTTTCAAATAGGGCTCAACTAAATTTAGTAATTCATTAAATTTATGTCTGCTCATACGGAAATATTCATAAAATTTGTGATCATCTTCTTCTAGTTTTGACATAAAGGTAACAAATTCGCCCTCTATACTTCTCGATAAGCAAATTTTATGACACAATTTCCTCCTTCTGCCTTGCTTAGCATTTTCATCAATTAGTATTGTAAGAAGAGCGTCCTCATCATCACTCGATGATGAACTGAACATGATTAGGAACGGCTGCTACATAATATGTATGTACCTGTTTCTAAAACTTGTATGACGCGCAGTGTGAATATACAATCCGCTCTGCTGCAGTCACGCGCAGCTGCAGTTGCAGCGACGTCATCGCAGGTCTGAGGAGACCTTCAAGCTTAATAAACAGCCAACGCGTGGTAGTAGTCACACTATTTTCTGTTAAAATTCATAATTTCAAAAACGATTTGGCTAGATCCAAACAGATTAATTACTGTGATTTATGTATAACGCAATATAATTTTATAGCAATTTAAATTTAAAAGGTATAAATCTAATTTAATGATTGTGAAATTATAAAAAAAAATTCTGTATAATCCGAAATTTTTATCATTGTGTATCAAGGAATCCCTGCGAGTAGGGAAATTGACAAAGCTTTTGTCACCGTTTTCTTTCTTTTTGGGTAGTGTATTTATAAACTGCTTATACACCGCAAAAAGCATCTACACTACAATCATGCACAAGATACGTAACATACAACTATACACCGCCAGTAATTCAAGTAGTTAAACTACCTCTGCTGCTATTAATCAATTACTATGTATGAAGGCAATGGACCATAACTCCACATTATGAAAATTAATTGTCTGTAGACAATTCAAGTTGAATAAAGAAAAGTGCTAGGACGTAGTATGCGGGGCATACAAAAATATGTGTTCTAATTACACTAATTGACTACATTGTACTATTTCTTGAGGATTTCTTTTGGTAAATTGTTTCAGAATCCAGAATTGAGAAGAAACTCTTTATCATACATCTTTTTGAATTTAAACTTGTTGCACTAGTATCTAGACAATTTTAAGGGTATCCCCTTAGCTTCGAAAACGACATGGTAATTAAATATTTTTCCTTATAACGCTAAAGTTTCTAAAATAGAACACAAGACTCCTTACGCCAGTTTATTCTTGGCGTAAGTATAAAAAAAAATGGTCAAGGTGATATTGATCATTTTCATAACATCTTACCTTAAATAGAGCTACTTGTAGCTGTTGTAATAAGAAAATAAAATAAACAAACAGCGCTTTGCATTTATCTGTATAAGTCAGTTGAAGATCTATACTTGTAACACTCTAGATGCAATTCCGAACAAAGCAAGATTAAATATATTTGACATTTTTATATAATTTCGCGCCTACTTATTTTTAAAATGTATACAAAGTTCGAAACTGTGTTTGGTATAGCTGACAGTTTATAAATTAGCTATGTTAAGTATATATACACAATCGAAATCAGCATTTAGGCGTAATAATTTCATATACATATGTAGTTAACAGAGATAACTTACCGTAGACGTCCAAACTTTTTGTACTTTTACTGACGACTTGCTGGCCGGTTTCGAACTGGATTTTGAATTCGATTTCGTTATTGATTGTGATTGTCGTTGGCTCTGCTCCATAATCTGATGGATAAGATCTAATCGCTGTTTCGTTAGTCCATCGTTGCTTCCTCCGTTTGTCGCCTAACAAGTATATAAATAAAACAAAGAATGTCAATGCTAGTGTACAGAGGGGATTAGGATTTAGAGTTGACTGCCACGTTTGAACGAGAATATTTTGCTTCCGGATCTTCTTGGAACTTGCAACTCGCCAAATAAACCAACGTAAACATATATAATAAGATAAGTAAATAGTATGGAACTATTTGGAAGTATTTTTGTGGGGGTTTAGTTTTTTCTTAATAAAGTTGGGTAGCGTCAAGGAAGAGGGAATTAAAAAATTATAACTTTATTGAAGTGGGACAACTAAATAGTACAGAGTGGAGACTCTCCGGTCATTATTTCTAGGCGTTAGGATTATCTTGGAATAACAGTCAGACGAAAAACTTCTATATCTTTTTTCTAATAGATATTTACTTCAATCTACGAATTACAAAGAATTATTCTCGTCATTGTTAATTTCGTTGCTTTCAATAAAAGAGGGTCCAAGTGAACCATCATAGTTTGTATTTTTTTGGTACCCTTTCACATGAGGCTCCTTATCTTATTCAAAATAAATGAGCCATCTCAAAGGTACCTGGGTAGTTCCATACTATTTACTGAACCCGTACAAGTGAAATGTTACGTCATTATGTCTAAAATGTATGAAAACTGTGCAGTCTTCCTAAGATGCATTTGACGTCTATGAGAAACCCAATATTTACATTTTAAAAGAAGTAAGTGTGGTGTATATATGTATAAGCTTGAATGCGTTTCAATGTCCTGATAAGATTATTGGGCATAATCGTATTGTATTTGTGAAAAATAGATGAATGTATTGATCCAATGCGGCTCGGTGTGACGAATACATCATAAAGTTGGAGGAAAAAAAAAGTCCACTTTCTCACAATAACTCAAAATTTAAATTTTGACTTTTCTTTTCCTCCAACTTCATAGATAAACATAGTTTCTGGTGATAATACTTCAAGTTCCGCCGGTATTACAAATACAAATACAAAATTTTATGAACCCATTTAGCTACATGTACAATATAAATTGGGTAAGTCAAATACAAAACATATATATATGTATATGTATATAATAACACAGGATTCAAACTCCGCTACACTGTAGAACCATCCGTTCGTTAAAATGTTCTTTAATTTATTTTTATAGAGAATTAGGAACTGCGACTGAGCAATCTCCCTTGGTAGCATATTGAATAGGTTTGATCCGACAATAATCGGAGATTTGAAATAAAAAGAATGGTTGGGTTTATTGTAGGTTAATTTATTCCTAGTTTCATATTTATGATTATCCACGTGACTTAATAATTTATGTTTATTACAAAAGATGTAAATTAGTAATTTATAAAGATTTATAAAGAAAGGTGTGGTAAAAATATGGACAATGAACGTATCCCCCTACAGGAGGTCATGCACGGTAAATTAAAAATTAGTCTAATGAGGCGTTTTTGTAATATGAAAACGCGATGAACTATATTAAAAATTATGCCGGCGATACTTGCAGTTAATACGCAACGTACTCTGTTAGTAAAATAAGTGATGGTTAACGCTGGCCACGAGCGGTACCGCGCATCGGCGTAGAATCAGTTCGGACCGAGAGGAACGGTAGTATTACTTGGTCTGCGGAGCAGTACGGGCATTTTCGCTGCCGGTCATTTGTGCAATTGTTTATCTGTCCTAGAAAAATTATGATTTCGTCAGCAAAACGGCCGCGGTCGGACAAACTTCGAAAATTTATTGCAGAAATTCCAGACTTAATATATGAAGGTGCTAAAATTAAATGTGTAATCTGTAAAATCCCGTTAATGTGTTGGTCCAGACAACATTGTTTACGACACGTAAATAGTGAAAAGCATGCCTCAAAAGAAATTGCGCACGAGACAATGAAAAATTTATATTTAATTTATGCGTTACGTTTATCGCATGTAATATACCGTTTAATTTACTAGACAAGGAACCATTTATCTGCTTTTGGAATAACTATTCGGAGTGCAAATTACCAAGTCGAACATCGTTACGAAGAATTGTGCCATCTGCGCGCGAACATATTGAACAAAAAATAAAATCGGAGTTGGAAGATCAAAAATTGTGGTTATGTGTCGACGAAACAACAGATCGAGAAAACATTCTGTTCTTAATGTAATAGCACGCAAATTGGAACCTCATCAATCGGCACCTTCAATTCTATTAGTCTCCAAACGAATACAATAGTGTACTGCCGAAGTAATTTCAAAGTTAGTGTTAAATACATTGGACAAGTTTGAACTTTCAACAAACCAACTCTTGATGTTAGTGAGTGATGGTGCTGCAAACATGCTTTCTGTAGGCCGGTCTCTTAAAAAGCATTCTGCTAATTTATTACACATTACGTGTAAAATTCATGCTCTCAATCTTGTGACGGATAGTATCAGAAAATGT
The DNA here is from genome assembly GCA_029619315.2 of Dynastes maya. Classification (NCBI taxonomy): domain Eukaryota; kingdom Metazoa; phylum Arthropoda; class Insecta; order Coleoptera; family Scarabaeidae; genus Dynastes; species Dynastes maya. The sequence goes on along the minus strand of JAROYE020000003.1, from coordinate 55,629,025 downwards.
TATCCTGAGGTAGACGCTTTAATAGCGCATACCAAAGCAGTATTTGTGAAATCACCGAAACGTATTCGCGAATTTCACAGACTGTGCCCCCGTATACCAGAGCCACCAGAACCTATTCTAACTCGTTGGGGAACATGGTTACAGGCCGCGTCTTATTATCATAAATATTTTGACAATATTAAGAACGTGGTTTTACAATTCGATACAAAGGAAGCTGCCGCTATCCAGAAAAGCCAGTCGAAATTTCAAGATAGTCAGGTTAAAATGGATTTAAAAATCATTCACAACAATTACTTCGGGCTAGCAGATGCAATAGCTGCGGTGCCGTTAGAAGAATCTCTACAAATAGTGCAACATGTTCACGCACAGCTATGCGCGATTGAAGACGCAAAAAATGTTTCTGTTCTAGAAAAATTTGAAAGCGTTTTTGAGAAAAATTCTGATTTTGGCACATTAAGACACATTTGTGAAGGTGCGCCAACAGAATCGTTAAGTTATTTGAAAGATTATTTTACTTACTCAAATATTACGTCACTAGATGTAGAACGTTCGTTCTCTGCATATAAACGCATTTTTTCCTCATGCCGTACTAGTTTTGCCAAAACGACAGTTGAAACATATCCACTGTTGCAGATATTTAACAGACATTATTCACTTTGTGATTTCACGGAGGACTATTAAAATGGTAAGTGTTTGAGCACGTGTTATTTAATTTTTATTTAAATGATGAGCGAAATTATTTGCGGCAGCAAACATCTCAATTAGCAGAATAACTAGTGGAACGCGAGGCCTGGTCGACTCTACGCTACTGCGCGGTACCGCTCGTAGCCAGCTTTAGTGATGGTACACCACAATATTAGCATTTATAAATAAAGAACCTTAAAAGTCGATAAAAATTTTACTTACTAAACTGATAAGTGGAGAGAAGCGCATTTTAGGTGACCTTGCATCGAGCGGCAATGAGTAAACGATATTAGTGCCGTCACGACTGCAGCCGTCCGCTCTAAAGTTATTTTATTTATTGTTTGGGATTTTATTAATTTTACTTACAGTTCTATTTAAAGTAACTTATTAATTATTCGTACTATCTATTTTTATTGTATATATCTATTTTGTTCTTTCATATGTGATACAAAGTTATTCAAGTATCGTTTATTCAATTCATTTCAGTTCGTTTAAACCACTTATAATAAAATTAATATTTTAGAATCTGTCCTTAGCCTTTATTGATTGTATTCGTAGTTCAGTTCTTTTTCGTTCTGGTGTCTAAACTCTCCTTGTTACAACTATTTGTGATTTTACAGCTACAATAATAGTAATAGCTCAAACGACAACTTCCCGTCAGAATAAAATGAGAAACTGGATTCAGGACTATTCATACTCTTTTTCACTTCTAGAAGATAGTATTTATTGCAATGTGTGTGAACAAATAGTGCACTGCATCATTAGATCACATGTGACACAGCACGTTCAAACACAGAAACGCCATTCACAAATTAAATCCAGAAGGTCCTTATAATACCAATACCCAATCTTGTGAAGCTGTCACCTTTAGCAAAAATAGAAAATCCAGTATTAAAGTTTTATAGAAACGTACACTGATTCTTCTATCCCAAGTAAAACTATCTTACGCAGACATGTTACGAAAACCCACGATAAAGTGGCGGTGTCAATAGAAAGTAAAGTTTACAATTTGGGTGAGCACTGACAAAGCGAGTGATATAATGGGAAAAGTTGTTGTAGAGAGCGTAGAAAGCTTATGCGGTACAGACACTAGTTACAAAGATCGTATCTTATATGATGTGTAGCTCTATATGCTACATGTTACGTGTGTTGCATTTGTGAGCACATTAGAAACAAATTTGACAGATTGACAGATTAATAATTCTGGTAAAAAGATGTTTCCTTAAAAGCACTATTGAAAAATGGTGTACATTGGTAATTATTATTATACACATTTAATTAAATCTAAAAAATTATAAAACACATTTAACAATAATGATAGCAATGACTGTGGGGTAGTATGGCAAACAACACAGAGTAACCGGCACACTCCTCACCACACAAAATATCAATTAATTCGGAACAGCTGTTTCAACCTCATTTTCAACCGATTTCAACCAGATTTATTCGGAAACTCGGTTGAAAATGAGGGCCCAGCGAGCCTTTGAAACAACTGTTCCGAATTAATTCATATTTTGTGTGGTGAGGAGTGTGCCGATACTCTGTGCTGTTTGCCACATTTAACAATATTATGATGATAAAAATAGAGAGACAAAGCAGTGCTCGGTGAATCCCCTACTAACGCAGAGGGAGATTTATTGTACATCACTTCGACTACTGACTGTTAGATGGCGTTGTTGAGTTTGCAAATTGATAATACAAAATTATAGTACAATGTATTTACTATATCTACTCCGAAATTTTATAGTATATTAAGTTTTCATGCAAAAGTGTATTTCGTTTTGTAGCCGTTTTTGTTTAATAATTTAAAAATCTTTTTCTTGATTTTAGCGGCTTAATTGCTAAATATATTATTGTTTGAGTTAATTAAGACTTAACATTTTACGTTTCGACAAATTTTATTGTCATCTTCAGAATGTACATGTCCAAAACCGTAGCAAGTCAAATAATTCGTTTTTAATAATACGGTTCTTTGTTTGCTTTTTTGTTTTTTTTTGAACTTACAATAGAACATTGTCAACTAACACAACACTTTAAATTTTTGTTTTGTTTTGTTTTGTTTTATCAAATAAACCATTAAAAACTATTCTACGTTACAATCTTTTGGTTATTTGAACTTATTTTTAAAATTAATTATTCTAGCCATCTTTGTCGGCTGACGGAAAGGTGAATGAGAATACCACGATTCCAGCGACGCGGCACACATTCAAAATTTATTTTATTTGTATAAGTAAAAAATTTTTTTTTTTTATAAAATATACTATCGTAAAATATTCTCAAGGCAAAAAATGAAATGTAATAAAATTAATAGTAGGAGTAATTAATCATTACAAAATAGGATAATAAATCTTAGATAGTCCTTCGATTTCAGCTTTGTCGTTAACTGAATTTTTATGTTTGTTGATTTGTATCATTTTCAGTATGCATCTTGCTTTATAATTAACTTCTTTATTAAGAATACTTAATAAAGAAGTTAAATATAAAGCAAGATGCATACTGGGAAAACTAATTTGTAATGATTAATTACTCACACTATTAATTTTATTAGATTCAATTTTTGGCCTTGAGAATATTTCTCGATAGTAAAATACTTTACATATAAAAAAAATTTTTTTACACTTACACAAATAAAAAAATTTTTGAATGTGTGTCGCTTCCCTGGAATCGGAGTATTCGCATTCGCCTTTCCGTCAACCAACAAAGATGGCTAGAATAATTAATTTTAAAAATAATTTAAAAGAACCAAAAGATTGTAACGTAGAATAGTTTTTAATGTTTTATTCGATAAAACAAAACAAAAAAACAATTTAAGTGTTGTGTTAGTTGACAATGTTTTATTGCGAACAAAGAACCGTATTACTAAAAACTAATTATTTGACTTGTTACAGTTTTGGTCATATACATTCTAAAGATGGCAATAAAATTGCTCGAAACGTAAAATGTTATGTTTTAGTTAACTCAAACAATAATATAGTTAGCAATTAAGCCGTTAAAATCAAGAAAAAGATTTTTAAATTAAGTTTTAATTATCGTAAAAATACTATATGCATTTATAGTACGGTTGGCAACACTGAGACAAAGAAATTGTCAACCAATCGATTACAAGCAATCGAACACTGGGATTATCCCAGATTCTTGGCAGAAGTAAAATTTGATTGTAGAAAACAATGCCGATTGCCGGTGTCGGCCGGTGATTATGTCCCTTCTCGATTGAATTTAAAACATTCATATCTTTCTAAATTAAAATTATTTCGGTTTCATTGTAATTATTTTGATTTTTCATAATGAAATGCAATTTGGATTGGAAATGTCAGTCGTTACAACAGCTTTTTATCTTTTCTATTATGTTCGATCTAGCTAAAAATATACACCGTTGCATCGTTTTCTCCGCGTACCCCCTGAGACCATTTCATGTACCTCTAGGAGTACGTGTACCACAGGTTGAGAAACTCTGCAGTAAGCGACGCGAGTCACCTAAAATATGGGCCTCTTTAGTGATGGTACGCTATAATATCAGTTTTTATAAATAAAGAACCTTAAAACTCGATACAAATTTTGTTTATTAAACTAATAAGTTTAGTGTGCGTTGGATATATGTACATCCGCCGATAAGCAGAATGACCGTTCATTCGAGCACCCAATCACAGTCCGCTAGGTGCCAATACATGTACATATCCCCGCGCGATAGATTGTGACGAGTGGTTATTTTGCTTGTCGGTGAGTGTACGTACAGGCTGATTGACGGTACCGATCCATTAAAAGTTTATGGGTACGTAATCAAAGTTGAATTCTGAAACGTTGGGGTTAAGTATATAGTTCCCTATGCTTTAAGTAAAATATTTTCATTAATATTACATTTCCGGTTATGCCGGAAGTTGCTGGCAACTTTATGAAATGTGTCTTTTTCCCGCATTGGATTCTACTATCAATTCTAAAACCATTTTTATTAAATACCCCATAACAATCGGTTATCATTAAAGCGTGACAAGCGGTTGCACGCGCAGAGACGCCTGTACGGGTGGGTGTATGTACGTATGTGGATGCAGAGCTCAGTAATGCGGTGGACATTGAGAAGTTCGGTTGTTCAGTGATTAATCGGATTCTCATTGTGTGTTTTCGAAAACATGGGACGTAAGCCTGGTCTACCTCTTGCATCGCATGTGAAGAAATATATTTGGCGTTTCCCTGGTTTGGAATTTACAAGTTCGCACATTCGTTGCAAATTTTGCGGTATAGGGTTGCTTGGTTGCACGGCATTTGAATGTAGAAGTCATATTAAAGGTAAACGTCATGTATTGAATTTAAGAAGCAATATTCCGTACTGGCAATTTTTTATTACTTTATTTTCGTGTTGAGCACGTGCAACATCCCACAACACCTAGTAGATAATGAACACTTTCGTCTTTTTTGGGATATGTTCCATCATGGAAGCTGCCAACAAAGAGACAATTGCAGTACAATTTACCACATGTGAAAAGTACAGTAAAAGACTGTATAAAAGACAAGTTGAGAAATCAAAAAATCTGGCTCACTGTGGACGAAACTACTGATGCTCAGAAACACAGCGTGATTCATATTGTGACGCGTTCTTTAAAACGTAATGGTCCAGCAGCTTCCTTGTTGTTAGCCAGTAAAAGGATTGAAGGAACTGATGCCGAAACCGTTCTAAACATGATAAAAAATATGTTAAGAGAATTTTGTATCGTAGGAGCCCAAATCACCATATTAGTTCCTGACGGAGCCGCAACAATACTGGAAGCTGGTAGGATGTTAAAAGTATGCTTTCCGACTCTTCTTCACATAACATGTTTCATACACGCATGTCATCTCGTAGCAGAAATCTCCCAAACAAATCCGCGTATTCAAGCAATTGCATCCGCAAATTCCGCTACCACCTCCGCCTGTATTGACGCGATGGATCGAGGCAGTATCTTACTATCGCAAATATTATTCCCAAATGAAAGATGTAATTTTCAAACTTAATTTTTCTAATTCTCAAGCGATTCGCGAGAGTCAGCAACTTTTTTCCGATCTAAACGATGTAAATGACATTTCCATAAACTATTCTGTAGTGAAAAACTATTTCGCAGTTAGAAAATACTCACTTATCTATACAAGACTCGTTAAATAACATCAACAATTTAGCAGCCGCTCTAGAAAGCTTGACGGATCCTATAAGACTAGATGCGCAAAAATTTCGTGCAGTTTTAAATAAAAATCCGGATTTAGAAAAGGTTCGATCCGTATCTGGAATTCAAGATTGCACAGAAGAGATACAGGAGTATTTGAATTTCGCAAATCTTACTTCATTAGATGCTGAACGATCATGTGCAAAGTATACGAGAACGTTTTCAAACCGTCGTTGAGGCCTGACCGACAATGGATGCATTCCTTATGTTGCAGTACTACGCGGCGTACCATGGCGGTCGCACATTACCGCAGTGGTCATCGATACGTCAATAAAAGGTAACAATCTATTATTTTTTTTATTAATACCGTGTATACTTTTGCGGGGTACGCCCTGGGCGGTTCCACTAGTTTCTCGAATACTATAAATAGTACACGCACACCGATCAACCGATAATAACCGGTCGTCCACTCGATTCCTTGTATGTACATAGTAAACATAGCTCCTTTCTCGGCGCTTCTGTGGGTGCAACCGTCTGTTACGCTTTAGTTATGATTTCAGTTCTTTTCATAAGAAGGTGTACAGGATACCGTGTCGAATGAAGAAGTGTGACTGCTATATTATAGCTGGGAAGAACTTCTTATGTGGACTACGAAGAGTACAACTCCTGTACTCATTAATGATCTATAAAAAAATACAAAATATTATACAAGGTGTTCGAAACGTATAGTTGATTTGGCTTTGATGCTAACTGACTTAATATGAAAGACGTGAACCAAAAATATTTACACTTTTCTATCCCGCCACAATTTAGACATTTTTATTTAAACTTTTGTTCTCTTTTAATATATACCAAAAATATCGTGTTCTCAACCAATTTTGGAAATCATTGTCCTGGATCTTTTAAAATTGCAGTCAGGAATCACTTGTTTTCTGTTTAGACTACTCCTTAATATCACTTATAACTCAGTTGATGTGTGCTAGTTGGTTAGGTTAAAATATTTATGAAAATGTGCTACATGAAAAATCGCTATCATTAGCGCCATGTAGAGTGACGTTTAGACAAATTCCCCTCTTGCAATATCCTGCAGCGTTAAGCCATTCTGACTCCTTTCTCGGTTTCTCCATAATGTCCATATCGTACGGTTTTCCAATACCCGCAATTGTGTTTTTCGCAGCCCATATAAGAAGTTTGTCTTACTTCTAGTATAGTTACATCTCTTTACTCAATACAGTGTTCTGTATATTTTTCGAAAGGAAATGTAAATCATTCTAACTAAACAAACAAAAACACAAAGCATTAAATACAAAATATAAATAAATATAAATAGGTAAAATAATCAAGAGATTGTCTTGTTCTAAGTGGAAATATCCAAAGCTCTATAAGTTGGTTAATATCCAATCTGGAAAGCAAATATCAAATATTATGCAAACTGCAGTTGTAGAGCATTGCAAATACCACTTTCCGAAAACAATTGAGTTTAGTTATAGGTAATCTTATAGAAAGTAACCCTAGATTCTTGAGTACGAGCCAAATATGTGTTCCATAAAAGACATATTTTGTTACGTACCTTCTTTCTGGTTCACCTTATATAAGTCAAAATAATTTTAGTTCATTTATTTATTAAGTGCGCTCGAAGAATCTTGCGCTATCGCCCCACCCGGTGCATAACAATTACGAGGGTATTTTTTAAATAAGGTCCGTCTTTTAATCCCTATACCATTAAAATATATTTTTTTCCATATTCTACATACTTTTATCTACTTTTCTACACAGGCGGCAGATTTCTTTAACGTCGGAATTGAAAAACTTGTTGAGCGGTATGACAAATGAACAAAAATGGAAAATATGTAGAAAAGTAGATAAAAGTATGTAGACTATGGAAAAAATATATTTTAATGAAATTTACAGTGTTTTCTTCTTATTAAAAAACGGACCTTATTTAAAAAGTACCCCGTGTATCTTCTTTTCACTAACTTGAAACAAACAAAAATTGTGCATCATCAAAGCCTCACTAGCACATTAAAACCTTATAATAATGCGAGAGTGTTGGCTTTTACCAGGTGCGTTTAATACATACAAAAGTTACATGGAAAGAACGTCCTAGGTTGCAAATTTAGGGATCTTTCTACTTTGTCAATATTTTTTTAGTCCAACTTGTTTAGCGTGTATGGAGCTTACTATTAGTTGAAGTTGGAAATGTCCATATCCCCGTTAAATCTGGCATTGAATTTTTGATATACGGGCAAAGAACTTATCTACTAACTAATCTACTTCAAACAGATTAATTATATTTAAGACACTGTTTTGAGACTTTTTTTCCTGCATCCTTCATATGCACATGATGAAGCAATAATTAAAGAAAAAGGAACTGCTAAACATATTTCACTGTTGTACATTACAGGTGGTTTGATGTTGAAGTCTCTACTATTCAGAGGCGGCTCCAGCGTCCATAATGCCGCAAAGCCGCAAGGCCTCCATAATATATGGTTTAAAAATTCAATTGCATTCATTAACAAAATTATTCAAATTTATATTACGTAATTATTGCGAAAATACTGTTTGAATTTCCAGCGGCTTCCTATTTATTCCGTATTCAATATTCTGAACGGTACGACGCCTAACCAAACAAGCAATCACAGTCTAACCGGTGGATATGCACATGGGACGCAAAATTTAATTTAGCTAGTTTTTATCTAGTGACAAGTAACTGTTTATAATAACCTTAAAAATTAACATTACTAGTGTAATTCTAGAAAATGACTTTAATAAACTTCCTCTGGAAAAATGCATTCAAATAAAAGTTAGGTAGGCCACTACCTTAACTAAAATTAGAACAAAGAACAGAAAGAAGGGCCGAAAATAGAACGTTCACATGTGTTTCAATGGACATTTATGAAAGGAATAATCGGATATGTGGATGTGAAGTTTCAAATTTATTATATTGCTTTCCGTACGTGTTGTTCCCTAATACTGCGTCTGGATCATCCTGATTTCAGTTAGGCTAGAACTGGTGTGAAAAATCTGCGTCATTTATCTACCAAAATAAAGAAACACGAAGACTCTCTTGGTCACATTAATGCTTGTATGGTATTTGCTTTACTTGGTAATTCTGAGAGAGCTCAGTTCTGCTTATCGTTGCAGCATGTGGAGATAGACGACCAGAACGGATACGTAAAATGTTTATATGGTCATTTGTTTTGTAGTTACTCAGTCGTACCCGAAAGACCAAAAGACAACATTAGCAGTAATATTACAACCATAATTGTAATTTTCAGGTTCGATAAATAGGTAACTTTCTTCGTTCGAAATAAATAGCTGTACAGATAAAAATTAACAATGCCTTTTAGAAACTAGTAAGAACTCCAATTGAATCAATTGTTAGTTCGAATAATCTTTCTTTTACTAACTCTCTCACAACTAAATAAAAAAAATCCTCTATGTGGCACTCTAGCAGTGTAACATTCAACCATAGCGTTCAGGTTGTTTTCGACCGGTCGGTATATTAAAACTTTTAATATGTTGTTTTAAATTTTGTTGTGCTTGTGAACTGACTCTTAGAGATCATGATGGCAGCGAAAAACCCGAATTTCGTGGTATAGTTAGGGTAAATTTAAATAACGCTAGTGATTTTATTTTAGATTCTATGCTTGCTGCAAATTAAGAATTCCCATTTATTATGTGACGAAGCTACAATTAAAATTGAATCACAAGAACCATCAAACTAAAATATGAAAATACAAAAAAAATATGAAATAAATGGTGAAATCCTTCAACGACAAATTAGTTAATGTGACGGGTGAGCTTGCTTAACGTCACACAATTTTGCAAAACGCAGAATAAGGTCTAACACTGCCACTCTCATTTCTCGCTCCACATCGATTTTTGAGCGATATTTGCCTTTTATTACAATTTCCACTGAAACTCCGGCTTCGCATAAATAGGTTATTGCAAAAGGAATGACGATCCTTACAGCTTTTGAACTCAGAGCTGGATATTCATTTTTCATTGATATCCAAAACTCTACTAAATCGGAAAAAGCAAATTTTGTTTTCAGGCTGTTGTCGCAAGAGAGTTCAATTAGATTCACTTCTTCCTGCGAAGTGAATTCTGGCGGAGCTTGAGTACGGAAAGGATCTTGGATCCACACAAATTTCTCGACATTGTCTTCCTCAAAATATTTTACAAATCAGTCGGTGAGCTTTGAGAAGTGTTCCTTGAAAAGGAACAGCAAGTCCTGTGTAGCAGCGACTTTATTACAGGCCACGTATTTGTGCAATTCAGGGAAACAATGTTGTCTGTATCCTCATTGATTTTTCTTATCCACAACTGCAGTTATTTTCCTAAACGCCGCAACCTTCGCCAAAAGTGTCAGAATGTGCATGTTATTGCCTTGCAGATTGAAGGCATTCAGCGTCAACTACATCGCACAAATACGCTAGTTTCAGCAAAAGTTGGGTTCGGCAAAGCACCTGGAGTTTTCATGACCTTCCTCTTGTTGAAGTGTGAATTTCTTGACGGGATAAGATGTTGCTAAGTGAAAACCATCGTGAACTGCAGTAATATAGCAGGGCCGGATGTTCAGCTCCCATGTCCATGCATAGTTTTTTGAAAAGTCTGGCTTTCAGTGGCGTAGTTTTTATGTAGTTTACTACGTCTACCACACGTTCCAATATGAAATTCAATTGAGAGCTCATCGACTTTGATGCAAGTGCTTCCCTATGGATGATGCAATGGTTCTACATAACATGCACTGCTTTGCTGCGAATAAGCGCTTGCAATCTTCCATAGCAACCAGACATTGGTCGAGTTCCCTCAGTACACATACCGTGCACTTTTCCCAATCCAAATCATTTTCGGTTATAAACTTGTCAAGCATCTCAAATAAGTCTTCAGCTTTTGAGCTTCCAATGATGCTTTTGCGGAACAGAAAGTCTTCAACGAAAATATCCAGGAAGCGTATATAACAAAGTGTGCATCCTTGTAACTGTCAGTAACCTCATCAAACTGCAGACCAAATTCCGTGCATTTCATTTTCTCTATTAATTGAGATCCAGAGCTATATGATGTATTCTTCGACTAATAGTGTTGTTGGACAAAGGTACCTTTGAAATTAATTTTGCCGCCGATTCTCCCAGCATAATATCCACCATCTCAAGAGCAGCCGGTAGAATAAGCTCTTCTGCGATGGTGTGATGTTCTTTGCTCTTCGCCACTCTGTGTGCGACCTTAAAAAATGCTAGCAGTGCGTCGCTTGGTAGTGAGGCTTATTTAGTAAACACACTTTTTGCTTTTGTAAATCTTGCAACTTGCTACTAAAGAATTCGCGAGATTTTTCAAGCATGTTAGGCTAATTGGTCTTGCGATGTCGCTTTAGCCAACTTGGGAGTATACACTCGGTCGCTAGAATTTTTAAATAGAGCACACACTGCGGTCTCTGCGGTCAAGATTCAAATATACTCAGTGACAGCTAGAAGGGGTTGGAATTTCCGGATGAAATTTTGTAGGAATATTCACCTATATAATAGTAATAAATGATCAAAATTTGAATCCTCTCAGTGAAGCAATAAAGTTGTTATTGGGGTTTTTACCTCTCTCTCGGCACTGATATTGAATGTTTTTTTTTGCGGTGATTTTTATAACTTTCTCGATTTTTGTTGTTGTTCCCATTGAACTGCGGTTCAGTTAAGTGTTAGCTATGCCTAGAGTAAGAAGACGAGAAGTGTATCGACAATTAAGCGAATTTGACAAAGGTCGAATTATTGATTTGTGCGAAGCTGGTTTTTCATTTGGGGAAATTGCTGACCGTGTAAATCGAAATCGGTCTACTGTAATGCGAGTGTATCGTGCATGGTTTGAAAATGGCCAGGAAGGTCGTAGAAGAGGGACCAGGGCTTCAAGAAGAACGAATGAGCGTCAAGATCGTCGCATAAGACAATTGGCATTTAGAGACCGATTTTCCTCTGCTCGGGCAATTGGTGACCAATGGTTTGGTGAAGAAGATCGCCATGTAACCCTTAGAACAGTTTATCGCCGAATCCGAAGTTTTGGGTTAACATCATATCGTCCGCAACTTGTGCTTCCTTTGATTGCGGAACATTATCAGCAACGGTTACAATGGTGCAATGAAAGATCTCATTGGAATCTTGAATGGCGTTGTGTTGTGTTTAGTGACGAATCAAGATTTTATTTAGGCATGCACGACGGTCGTCAGAGAGTCAGAAGAAGACGGGGTGAACGACGAAATCGTCGATTTACCGTTGAGAGGCACGTACACCGCACTGTGGGTGTTCTGGTTTGGGGTGCGATTACTCATGGCAGCAGGTCTCCCTTGGTGTTCATTCGAAGCAATATGACAGCACAATTGTACATTGCGGAGGTGGTTGGAACACATCTTCTGCCATACTCACAAGGGCTCGAAGACCCTCGTTTGACTTTGGAGGCTTTGAGACATGAGGTGCAACTTGCATGGGAGGCAATACCCCAAGACGAGATAAACCACCTTATTCAATCAATGCCACGGCGTGTAAATGAATGTGTAAATCAGAGAGGCGGCCCCACACATTATTAACAGTTATTATAAAATTTTGTTTAACTAGTAAAGATTTTCCTCCCAAATTTTGATCATTTACTACTTTTACATAGGTGAATATTCCTATCAAATTTCATGCGGAAATTCCAACCCCTTCTAGCTGTTGCAATTTCTATGTCACTGAGTATAGTTATCATCGTATTTGGGATATTTCCGTTTCTTTGCTACTCCATCACTTATCGATGCTTGATTACTTTCACTTGAACTGTCGACTTGCTTATTTAATCAAATTCTTTCCATGTTCCTACGACTTTACGAAAACACAAGGCGACATATTGAACCGTTTACTTTTCTTCTCAGATGTTACTCTTCGATTGTTATTTAAGAACTGAACTGATCCACCGAAGTAGTGCCGTATTTATACTAGCTGCCTCACCTACTTAGAACTTTCGCGAAACTTCGACAATGTCCGATAGTATGCCATATAAGTCTACTAGAAAGTTCTATAACCTTTACAAAAGTTCCATACTTTTCTGGAATATACTATGTGGTTTGAGAATATTTCGTGTCTTTCTAGAAAGTTCTAAAAGCTACGGGAACGATCTAGTCTAGATGTTGTAGGAAGTTCCATTAGTTTCGAAACCATTTCGAGATGTTCATTCTAGAATGTTCCAGACCGCTATGTCTGCCCACGTTCGCAGGAGTTCCTCGCAACGCCCCTGTTTACTTTCTACGGCGCCCCGGGGCACCGCGGTGCACACTTAAAGAACCCCTGGTTTACATTGTTGCCTTTTTTGTTGAATTATACTCGATACTGCAGTACAGAACTATTTAGAAAACAATCGTTGTTTGCGAATATTCACTTACGGCGGTGAATATAACGTCCCTTATTTAAGGCAACGAATTATTTACATGGAACATTCAAACTTTCGAACTACTGAATTTGAAACCGCTTCTTTAAATAAACTTGAAAATTCATTAGAATACCCTTAATAACTTTCAACAAACTAATTTTCACCCCAATGCAAAGCAAAAAGTGGAATCCTCTCAAGATGGGGTCCGCGTTCGACAGCACTTTGCAGAAAAAATCACTAGATCATTATACGAAGTTTAAATAAGGTTAAATAAATAACCGAAGTATGCTCGATAATGTACTCAAGCTTAGAAGTTTCCAGCCCTTCAAGCGCACTTTGAAGTGGAGAAGATGTAGATAAAACAGCACGGAATGAAATTAGCTGAAGTATCGATCAAGCTTTTAAGATTAACCATCTTCTCGCATATGGATTCGAGCCTTTCACTGACTCCAAAAATTTCGTGTAATAGAATGAGGTAAGATATTTAACTTGTGCCGTGTTGGAGTTATTTTAATAAAATTTATTTTAGATAAGATCCGGTTAGCGCTGAACATTTATTAGGAAAGTCTGCCAACAGAAAATTGTTAACTTAAACAAAGGCAGGTCATCATTTGGGAAAACCGGTTATTATATACGATACTTAAGTATTGTTTCTCGTTACAATTCACATGGCGATAACGAGAACATTTGACATTATGTCTTACCTTCACATGAATTATGTCTGTAATCTTAAGTATTTAACCGACACCTATATCTTATTAATGTGTACCCATGGCCAACTGTTATTGCTTAGCTATTTCTGCAATACGAGCCTTGCATTCATTTCTAGTACGATAACTGGAGCTATTTTGCGCTATGCTGATTCGCTGTCTAAACTTGGGTGACGCACTAACTCTCCGTAGAGGGCGTATCATCTGACAGATTCTTCAGGAGACATTCTTGAATATTGTTGTTTGAAAACAAGCACGGAGACTGAGCTCTTGCGTATCTTTTCCCACAACTCTAAGGTATGTTCAGTAGTGTTTTCGACATCATAGCTGGTAGGTGTTTGCTTCAGTGTCACATATAATCTCATAGATTCATTGCGCCCGTTCGTGGTATTTTCGTATTTTTCTCAGTAATTTATTTTTGCAGTGTAATTATTGTTTCAGGTATTTGAAACATTGCATGTAAATATAGTTTTTTTTTTCATGATATCAATTCGCATTTTTTTCGCGTTGGATCTGTTAGATCCATTGCGCCAATTCATGTTATTTTGCATTGTTCGTTGATTACGTGAAAAAATGGCGAATGCAGGCCATCCCAAAGATCCGGAATTATTACTACAAATGTTAGAGTCACTAGAAAATGAAGATTTTCAAGACGAAAGTGACACAGATTGCGAAGATAATGTTGAAGAACGAAATGAAGACTCTGACTCTGTTCAAGAAGCATCTTCAGGAACTTCATCCGGCAATGAAGAAGATAGAGATTGTTTTGTTGGGAAGGAAAAATTGACGAAATTGGAAAAGACAAAATATTCACAACGAGTGAAACATAGACCGCAAAATATATCAGTGCGTTTGCCAGGAGTTGTGGGGTCTGCTAGACAAGCTAAAACTATTTTAGAATGCTGAAAATGTTTCCTAAGTGATGATATATTAGACAAAATCGTTCAGCACACGAATGAATATAGTGAGCTGATTAGTTCACGATATTCGCGTGAAGGAGATGTAAAATTTACGGACTTAGTTGAAATGAAAACATTTATTGGTTTGCTATATCTAGCCGGCGTGCTTCGTAGCAATAGACTAAGCTTGGCAGAGTTCTGGGGAAAAGACGGATATGGAGTTGAAATGTTTCGCTTGGTTATGAGCATAAACCGTTTCAAGTTTTTACTTCACTCCGATTTAACAACAAAGTTACTCAACAAGAAAGGAGAAAAATTAATAAGCTTGCTGCTATTCGAGACATCTTCATGATTTTTGTCGAAAATTCTAAAAGTAGCTATTCCCCTGGGCAAAATGTCACAAACGATGAGACGCTTCCTGGTTTTAGAGGGAGATGTGCATTTAGGCAATACATACCGTCCAACCCAAATAAATATGGCATCAAATTGTTTGCACTAGTCGATTCAAAGATTTTGTATATTTATAATTTGGAAGTACACCTTGGGACACAGCCCGAAGGACCATTTTAAATAGGCAATAAGCCAACAGATGTCATCAAAAGGCTTACCACACCAATATATAATACCGGGCGTAATATAACTGGTTTACAGATTTACAACTTGTAAACTTTCTGCAAACACAAAAAATCTCCTACGTGGGTACAGTGACAAAGAATAAACGACAGCTTCCACCAGAATTCGTTTCAACTAAAACGAGGGCAGTAAAAACGAGTGTATTTGGTTTCCAGTAACAAGCTACAATTGTATCCTATGTGGGGGAGAAAAAGGTGTGGTTTTATTATCGAGCCAACATTGTAACATTTTACAACCAAACCGAATCTAGTGTAGATTTGGTTGATAAAATGTGTGGAACATATAATGTACAGAGAAACACACGTCATTGGCCACTGGTCATATTTTTTAAGATGCTAAATGTTAGTGGCATCAATACACAAGTCATACATTCTGGAAATGGTAATAATGTGGATAAGAGGCGTAATTTTTTGAAACAATTGAGTATCGAACTAGTAGTCGAACAATTGGAGCGTCGAGCAGCAAAAGGTAAATGAATTCCTTCAAACCTCAGAAATAAACTGAAAAAATTAATACCTGGCACAAACTTACAAGCAGACGAAACTGAACATAGCAATTCAGCCACGAATAATAAGAGAAAAGGTGTGCTCCTTGTGTATAAAACGATTCGAAAAGATATACAAAATACTTTTGTAAAGGGTGCAATACCTTTTTTGTGTTTAGTACACGCAACAATGGTTTACAACAATTGTTTTATGTCAAAATTCAATGGCGATGAAGTTGATGGAGAGGGCTCTGAATAATTGACTATTTCATTAGTTCTTCTGCTTCGCTCGCTGTTAATTGTTTAGATAGTTCTTTTTTATTAGTTCGACATTTTGTAGAATTAAGTATTAATATTTTCGAAAATGTATAGATATTATTTCGGATCTTTTGTAATACCATAAGTCTTCAATGTTTCATTTGAAAGTTATATAAATATATTTTCAAGGCATTCACATTGAATTTCTTTTCATTTTTGTGTTAGTAACTTTTGTCCGTATGTTCCCGGATGAGATAAGCAATGTAGATTATGTCTGAGGAACAATATGGATCTGGTAGATGCATTGCGCCCAACAGCGTGATTTTTACATTGCTCCCGATGTAGGGTTAATAAGTGCAAATATACAAGCTGTCAACCAAATCTGATTTAATACCCACATTAACAAAGAAGAGAATATTTCACAAATACGTCAGGCAATAGGCGGTATCAGGCCCCACCAAAACATTCTACGTCGCGCACTGTGCATCATTAGCTCTTGCCATCAGTCTAGTGGCAATACATATTGAGGACCGGCGTCATTCATGTTGATTTTGTAAATTGATTTTTGCTTTACCAATCTTTCCTTTGAACAGATAGTGAGGTAATGGATAAAATTATGCTGTCGGATAAAGTAAATATTCTGGCAAGGAGTGATACTGCTCAATGTTTCCACGACAACATTCTCTTCTCTGCTAGACGACAGTATTCTGTTCTCTGCTACATATAACAGAGCTATTAGATTAGTTTTGGTTGACAACCTGTGTACTTCAATAATTCTAATAGATCTACTATACACGCTTCTTAATAATAATAAAATGTAATAAAAGTTACAATAAAAGTGAAAAAATACTGATAAATGTGCAAATAAAATGATAAATAGCTATAGAAACGTATCAACAATTAACACATCATCACAGTTGAGCAACTCCCGCACCGAATAGAAAGCATTAGTCGCTAACATTTGCTTTAGGCTTCTGGACATTTTTTCAGTAGAGAGACATTTTAAGCTTTCCGGCGGTTTATTATATATTTGAATGCCTTGGAATTCTGCGCATCTTTCGGTGGTCTGCAGTCGGTGATACGGCAGTTTTATATCATTTCTCTACCTGGTGTTATATTCGTCGCCATTCGAACTTAAATGATCCTTTTCTCGGTGAATGCATTTGATAGAGGTAAGTACATAAATGCATGGTAACGTTAGTATACCTTCATTAACAGATACTTGTTTACATTTTTCAGACCAATTAATGCTCTCAGCGCCCTCCTTTGGAGCCGAGAAACATGGTCTGCCTCCGTTGCCATTCCCCAGAATTGCAGTCCATACGTAAGAATGCTGTGGAAATTCGCAAAATAAGTCAATTAAACTGCGTGATGATTAGAAATAATCTTAATTCTTCGTGTGCTACAAGTAGCAACCAATAGTTTTCTCGCTAATTCGTTGATATGCACAGACCAATTAAGTCTAGCATTCACTCATAGTCCGAGGACCTTAATGCTGGTGCTCTCCACTCTCCTATTCATTGCAAAGTCAAGGTGTTGGGTTTTATTCACGTTAGGTTAAGTTTATTGGACTCGAACCACTTCCCCGCCTGTTCCATAACCAGTTCAGCTTTCGTGGATTTACTTTCTTTTGTTTTTTTTTATTACTAACGAGGTATCGTCCGCGTACAAGCAATCCTTATCAGCAGGCAAGTTTATATCCAGATCGTTGATATATGTATATATAACAAAGAAAAGATACCTCAACACAGATCCCTGAGGAATACCGCGGTCCACAGTCCTCATGCCCGACCTCTTTGGATTCATCTCGACATATTGCTGTCTACCGATTAAATACAGCAAATCATGCACACTGCCGCGTATTCTATAAAAGTACAACTTGCTCCTCAGCAAACCATGATCTACAGAATCAAAACCTTGACTTAAATCGTAGCAGGTCAACTGTACCTGTTCTTGCCGATCTAGTGCGTCCATTACTTCGGGCAGGTCCGTCGAAGTTGATTTCTTTTTACGAAACTCGTCTTGCGATGTGACAATAATGTTGGACTTGTCAAACAAGTCGACCAATTTATTAGCGATTGCCTATTCGAATACATCGCAGAGAGCTGGTAGAATGGATATAGGCCTGTAGCTTTCAAGGTTGTTTGTATCCTCATTTTTATATATTGCAATCACTCTCGCCATTTTCAGTTCTCTTGGTCATACATCTATTTATGGTAGATATAATTTGTGTCCGCAACGCAATTAACAACATCTTTTAAAAATTTTGTAGATATTCTGTAAGGATCTTTCGCGCCTTTCGATTTGGTTCTCATGTCGGTCCTCATGTAATGCTTACAGCTTAATTGCATTTTTAATTTCCTTCCGCTGAACCACAAAATATTTCCACTACATAAAGAAGCAATACCGAAGATTTGTCATGGATTTTAATTGCCCAATCATTGTAACTAGCTATTGGAAGTAAGATAAGTGAAACAAAGGCACAGTATGCCACTAAAAATAGATATATCGTGTAGGCACCATATTTTTAAATAATTTAAGGACTCCTTCGATAAGAACTGAATTTTTCACATAACTAATCCCACTTCAATAAATTTGACAACCCCGCTTTTAAGGGCCAATTCCACAGATGACACCTTAAAGGTAAGCGTAGCTTAAAATCACAAAGCTTTTTTTAGTGCCAATTTTACAGGTGACACCAAGCAGTCCATTCTGGATTCTAAGGAACGTAAAAAAATCGTTGGGATTTAGGTTAGAACTGTACGGAAGATGATCTAACGCAATATATTGATTGCTGTTCTAAAAACTCAATGTGAACTCGTATTATCGTGGTGGAAGATGATTCGTCGTTGTCTGTTGGTTTTTCGAAGCGCCTCAATCACTTCTGGCAAATAAACGGTTGTAAACCAATCGGCATTATCCGTTCTACGATCTTCTAAAGGAATTCTAATAACATGATCTGCAATTGAGACAACAGTTCCGACCAATTTCTTCGACACACTTCGGGAACGAATAGCTTTTGTTGGCTTCTTTCGGGTTCATAGAAATTAATCTACGATTCGTCACCACTCACGACACTATCAACATTTTTTGATCTTCCATTGTTGAACGGGCTCAAAGTTTTTCGAGACCAATTAACGGGAGCCGTCTTTGGTTCTTCAGTTAAAAGATATGAGATCCAACAGGAAACTAATCTTCTCAAAGGCAGTTCATCATGCAGAATTGTTTGGATTGCAGTCTTTGAAATGCCTAGGATGGCTCAATCTCGCGATATGTCACATGTCGGTCTTAGTAGAGATGGTTTTTTAAATGACATGCCTTTGGTGATCCTGTCCTGGGGTCGGCGCTGGAATTCGCAGTACCAGCGGGAAATTGTCGACCGATGTGGTTCTTCGTTACCAAAAGCGGAAACCAACTCGACGAGACATAGTTGTTAATAGAGATAATCCTTTCCGTAAGCTGTAAAAATTATTGCGCGAAAATTTTCTCGGTTCAACTCCATTTTCCGAGTGACTTGTTAGTTCAAAAAATTTACTTGTTGTATTTTGATGAAACTCTGGATTTAAGTTCAAGAAATGCTGAAATTAATTTTGACCGGCGACGCATCGTTCGCGGCGCCCTTTACGTGGCCATATGCAAAACTAGAAGGACAGCCCTTGTTTCATTAAATGCCTCTTTAAGTGACAAATTATAATAACGGATTTCCTACTTAATACATTCGATTGGAGTTCTAATCTGTTACTGTCAATAAACAACCATAAATATAATATTCCAGTTAACGAAGTAAACTTCAAATTTTTTATGAGCAGTTCAAAAAGCAGTTGACTCGATGACCACCTCAAATGTTGAATCGTGGATGGCTCATACTTCCCAGTAGTCATAGCTAACCGGCTCCGATTGTAATTCAATACATTGTTCAACAGTATCGTGACCTAAAACGTACTACTTCTTCAATAGTTCAATATTACAGAAACATTTGATTGTCTTTCATACAATATTATGGCACACACCTGGGATCATAGAAACTGTTCTTTGGTTTTTGAACTGAATTGTATGGTTTCTTTTGCATTTTGCTCAAGCTATATAGTTATTTGCTAAAACATCTTTGCTAAATTTGAAAAGGGTAAACATTAGAAACGTCGATCAAATTGTTATCAAACTTGACACATCCATAAGCTCATTTTGTAACTTACACAAAAGGTATAAACTTCCTGTTTTTTCCACAATTTGTTTTTAATTTGGAACAAGGGGGCGTTAATGTTTACACTTGGGTATGACATAAAAGCATATTTTGCGAGCCAGATCCAAACTACCCAAAACCCTTTCTGCAACAGAATTCTTCATCCATTTGGAACAAAGAAAAATAATTTCCGGAGCGTCCTTAACAAGCAAATGCAGGTTACTGCTCCCCTCCGATTTTGATAACATTTTGCACACCGAAAAATATTAGACACGTATTTTTTTAGCTGCTTTTTCCGGTTTAAAGGGTTGTAATTAAGGCTCAAAGTTACCGAAAACACATTTTTTGCTATATCTCAGGAATAAGGCAAGATATCGAATTCATTTAAAAAAGGGGATTGTTCCCTATTACTATCACTACAGTTCAGATAAGAAAAAACAGTGTCACATCCATGAGGTCGTTAGGGGAACAAACAAATCTTTTTTCGCCCCCATTCACAGATACTGTCAACTCATTTTTCTTCTTCATATCCTTAAACTATACAAAAAATTTAAGGATTTAGATTTGGATTTTTTGTCAATGTTCATTTTAAGAGAGTTACCGTCATTTTAATGTATCTCCTCATAACCTTTTTTTCTCTATATTTTTAGAATTACATTTTATATCATTATATTCCATTGTATTCTAAGTAAAAACTCTCTGTTATGGCCCTTATGATATTGATTATATTGCAATATACAAAAATTGATATGAAATATACATACAGTGTGTCCCCGGATGGCTGAACAAGAGGGAAAAAATGTTTATTTGTAACTTAACGCAAAAATGTCATTCCTTATAAAAATTTTTGCTTGTCTCAAAACCACCAATTCTGAAACAAAAATCAGAATATTCTTTTTAGCAGCTGAGAAAATTACAAAAGCATACAAAATTTTAAGCAAAAAAGTTTCTAAGTTTCATGTTTTTGATTAAATCAGATTATCCTGTTATCTTCCATGATAACCTAATAAGTAAATCAAGTTACATGTTAATTGTCAATGTCATTATGTATTTGTGAATCTCTACTAAGACTTACTTAATAATAATGCTAACTTTAGAACAAAGAGTTTACTTCATTCAATGTTATGGAACTGGTGAGGCTTCTTATAACTTTGCAATTCAAAAATTTCAACAGAAGTGTCCTAATGTTCATGTGTGCGTTAATGTTCTACGAAATTTGGTAGAAAAATTTGAAAGAACAGGTAGTGTACATAACATCAAGAAAAGAAAAAGGATACACGATGAAGAAGATGCTGCTACAATACTGGCTCAAGATTCTGTAGAAACTAATCCAAAATTATCCTTACGAAAAAGTTCTGCACAGTTAAATCAGTTAATTAGCAAATCACACAAGAATTTTTAAAGAAAACAAAATTAAACCTTATAAACCGATTTTTGTACATGAATTAAGAAATTTCTGCAAAAACATAATTTTTTCGGATGAATCGACATTTACAACCAATGGGAAAGTTGCAATGCAAAACTGTAGATTTTGGCCGAGAGAAAATCCTAATTTCATAATTGCAACTAGAAGTCAGTATTACAAAAAGGTTAATGTGTGGTGTGGTATGTATGGAAAAATCATCGGTCCGTATTTTTTTAATGAAAATGTGAATCAACATACGTATTTGGAGTTGCTTGAAAATTTTTTGTTGCCTGCAGTAAGAGATAAACCTAACTTTGAAAGTGTATCTTTTCAACAAGATGGATACCCTGCTCACTCAACAGTGTTGGTAAGAAATTTTCTGCAAGAACATTTTGGAAACAGATGGATAGATTGTTACGGACCCGTCAATTGGCCGGCTCGTTCCCCTGATTTAGGCACATTGGATTTCTTTTTATGAGGATATGTTAAACAGCGTGTTTATAATATTAATTTGGAGAACAATATCGACATTTTAAAACAAAAAAATTACGGAAGCGGTACATTCTGTCATTGAAGATATGAGCCACAATGTTTATAAAGAATTTGTACGTAGAGCTGAAAAGTGTGTAGAGGTTGGAGGATACCACGTTGAATAAAATAAAATATTTTTCTTTAGCTCAAGTGTGTTTTTGTAATTTTCTCAGCTGCTAAAAGGAATATCCTGATTTTTGTTTCAGAATTGGTGGTTTTGAGACAAGCAAAAATTTTTATAAATAATGAAATTTTTGCGTTAAGTTAAAAATATTTTTTTTCCCTCTTGTTCAGTCTATCCGGGAACAGACTGTATATATCAATTTTCTATTCCTTCAGTTTAACGACATTGAAACATAAATCGAACAAATTTTAGTAAAAAATTATAACTGCATTCTGTGTTGATATGAAAGTAGACTAGTACACATACAAAAATTATATTTTCTAATCAAAGAGATACACGATTTTATCTAAAACAGGAAACATTGTAAAAATTTTTCGAAACAAACGTATGAACTGTAAATGGGGATTACGTAAATACGTTTCTTCTATTAAATTTGTTTTTATCTCCGATAAAAAAAGAAACATATTTTTGCTATACAGTGAATTTCAGATAACACTGGCCATAAGTATTTAGATAGTAAAGCTTTTATGTGTTAATGGTTTTTTTACGGGGAGTGTTTAATTAATTTTTTTGTCCATACATAATTTGGAACGATTTTTATGAGGTTTTGAGACATTTTACACCTTGCAACAAAAATTGTGTCTCGTTATCTCTGCTTCAAATTCGCAAATTTTCCGTTAAAGCCGCTACTTTTTTGTTTAATTTTGACTTTCCTTTTTTGTTCCAATGCACAAAATGTCTCAAAATGTCATGAAAATTGTTCCAATGGTTTCCAATATACCCATGTAGTTCATGTTATCCTGGACACCCGGTATACAAATGCTATACGTATAAACCTTCATATCGACGCATAAAATGCGGTTAAAATATTTTAGTGAAATTGGTTTGATCTATGTTTCAATTGATACGAGGTGGACGCAGTAAATTCTTGGCCTGACAGGCTTCTACAGGTTCGAGCGTGTTCAAACTCCGTTGCGTCGTAATTGCACAGGCCTACATTATATATATATTACGGATCGATGAGTAGTAGTTTTTAGTAGCCAGCCAGACAACGTAACTAGTGCATGAAAATGTTTCAGGTAACGAAAATTGAGTACCACGCGGTCATTAAATTTTTAACAAAAGAAGAGAATACCCGCAACCACATTAAACAACGTTTAGAGGGCCTTTATGGTAATTTATCTCGTTCATATTCGATTGCAGAAAAGTGGGCAAAATATTTCCATTTGAGGTATGAATAAGATTAGTGCAAGATGTGTACCGCATCTTTTTTCTGCTCTCCAACGTGAACGTCGGGTCGCATGTGCGCGCTCGTTTTTAAATATATGTGGAGGCCACCCGAAACCGATTTTGGAGTCCATTGTCACACGAAGTGAAACAATGGTTCTTATTTATTTTCTAAATTAAAGAAAGACCTTAGGGGACGCCGTTTTAAGGACGATAGCGCTGTAATACAACATTTTGAGGAAAAATTTTAGATTATTTTTACAAGGGCATAGAATTATTAATTGATCGTTGTAATAAATGTATTGAAGTTTGGGGAGATTATATTAAAAAATAAAAATTGCTATATTTGTTACTTTTTCTACATCGGGCCGAGAATTTATGGCGCCTACCTTGTATATATGTATATTTCATATCAATCTTTGTATATTGCAACATAATCAATATCATAAACAAAGAGTTTTTTACTTAAAATACAATGGGATATAATGATATAAAATTTAATGCTGAAAATATAGAGAAAAATAGGTTTCAGGGGGGTTACATTAAAATGACGATAACTCCCCTAAAATTGAGAAAAATATCCAAAAGCAGGTAGTAGGTATTTTTTGTGTAGTTTAATGATACGAAGAGGAAAAATAAATTGACAATATCGGCGGGCAAAAAAAAATGAAATTTTTTTATTCACCTAACGACCCCGCGAATGCGCTACTGATTTGTTCTCGTCTGAAATATAGTGCTAACAGGGATTTTGAAATTTATTGGATATCTCGTCTCGTTTACACCTCTTAAACCGCAAAAAGACAGCTAAAAATTCACTATACTCTTAGTTTCCGGGTTGGAACCGCGTCGATATCGTAGCTTTAGCCGACGTTCCGTCCATACTCTTATGGGACATCTTCAGGGCTGTTACTGCACACTGACTGTCGTCTGACGACGCTGTCATACTGACACACAGTCAGTGTGCAGTAACAGCCCTGAATATGTCCCATAAGAGTGTGGACGGAACGTCGGCCAAAACTACGACAACGACGCGGTTCCAACCTGGAAACCAAGAGTATAGTATTATTGACGACTGCGGAAGCCTACGAACCAAACACGTGTGTATTGTTTTTCGGTGTACTACATCCCTGCAAAATTTTAGCAAAATCGGAGAGGGACAGTTGCCTATGTTTGCTTGTAAGTAAGTAATTTATGAATACAAAGTCAGACTATCTGTTAAGAGTCCGCTTACTCGTGATTTATAAGACGATTTTTAAGCGCCCCGTATCTTTAGAAATACTTTATCAGGTAAGGCTATTAATTATTTACATGTAAGGCTCATTCGTTGCATGTTATCTGTTAATCCGCGCCTTTCCATTACGCTCATGTTTTCTGAAATATTGGGATCTGGCGGAGTTTGAAACTGGATATAAATTACAGCCTGGCTTTGGATATTATCGCAGAGATTATTTTCTACTTAGGGGGTAGTGGCCCAATTATTTTCTTAATCCATATAAATTGCTAGTGCTCGCGAAAACCTATGGAAAATAGAATTATCCGGACCGGTGTGTACTGTTCCGCTAAAATTATCTGCTCATAACGATTTTATCTAGTATAAGTAATTTAAATAACGGCGAAGTAGCGTTAAGCTGTATTATGTGTTTGGAAAATCCGAATATTTTCAAAGATACTTAATTAGAAGCATAATAATGCGAATATTCGAAAGACTCACCATTTCCATCGCTATCAATTATCATTTAAACTTGAATTGTCTACAGAAACAAAAAGTGCACGTTATTGCAATATTAAAAAGTGCTATAATTGAACAAATACAACCAAACAAACTGCGAATTTCAGTGTTATTACAAACTTAAATTATCTTCTTCTTTTCTGACTTAAAAATACGCGATGCCACTTTGAGCATTCTACAATGGTATAATACCTGATCTATGCATGCATATCACATTGCTTTGTACTGTCTACGATCCGAACAATAACAAGCAAAACATTAAACTGGCTCTAAACAAAGATGCATAACAGCAAACAAAGTCAATAGTTTACTACATTTGCTAAGAATTAACTTGAAATTGGAGGTTTATCTTACGAACAATGTATTCTCTAAATACACCCGTTTGGCTAATTATCGGTATTCCATGTGTGAATTGACATGTCTATTACAAATGAAATAGCAAAATCCCATACTTACTCTACGGTAGGCTAATTAACAAACAATTTTAAGAAGTTTCTCGAAAAAAAAAGATGAAAAAAACATTTTATTTATTTCTGACAATTTGTGCATATTTGCATCTTGGATAATTCTATAACTTGTAGCTAATTAGAAAAATTGAACGACATATCTCTATTGATATGCAGAATACAAAGAAAGTAGCGTAAATAAGTGAAATGATGATTGTAACAGATATTTGCTAAATATCGCCATCCTGCTCCTTTTTTTAATGGGAATAAGGGTTTCACTTGTATTATTTGCAAAGGAATTTGCTTTAGAAATGAGAAACTACATCGTAAACTTGTTTACTTTAAACTTATGAGGAAGTAAAAAAAAACTCTAACAAATATTACCATTAATATATGGAAAGCAAATAATACTGATACGTTAAATGTTTGATTGGTTGTTACTCTCGAGCTAGATCTAAGACCTTTGAACTCGTTTATCACATGTATATGTTCCATCGCTTGGTCATTCTAAGTTTGGCTTTAGGTGTTGCGATAATCGAATGGGTTGAAAGGTGATGAAAGATTCGATCTAGGGTGGCGTCATTTCATCATCTAAAGATATCTTATCAGCTATGCGAGTGACCCTGCTTCTTGAAGGAAATCGGTCTTGAAGGATCTTCACCACCCTGGTAAGGAGAGGGTAGTCACAAATACTAGCCATTCGTTAACTCCTTGATGTAAGCTTGGGATGTTCAGATCGGCCTGAGGTTGTAAATTCCTCATAAACCAAGGAGCCCCGGTTAATATTGTTAAATTAAATGTCTGATTGGTTGTTACTGGTAAACTACAAACATCCATCAGACAGCTCGATGCCAATTATAATTACACTCCTAGCTGTACGAAAATTAACGCACTAGTATATTAAATTATAAAAAAAATGTGTTTTATTAAATAAATCAATGAAAACCAAATCAAAAGTAACGAATTGCGTTATTTAAGAGTTTAGAAGTATTATTAAAAAAAAATACATTGTTAGAATTTAATTTCAATCAAATTGTCAGTCTTTAAAAGTAAAAAACAATTAAATGGTAATATAAAAGAATAGATGATAGTATTGGAATATTAGCAGTACGTGTTGCCTTCTCTACTTCTGATTACTGCATTTAAAGGCTTAAGCATACTTGTAATTAAATTTTTGATTGCTTCCTGTGTCTTCTCCCATTCTGTAAGATCTGCATTTTCGAGTTCTCTTAGGTAAGCAGGTGGAGATGTATGACGTCGCGGATTTCTTTTAAGCATATCCCATCAATGTTCTACTCGATAAACGGTATTTGAACTTAATTGAGATAATCCAGTACGTCTCTAACCATTGCGTTGCATAAATAAAAATAAAAAATCGTCTCCCACAAGCTCGGCTGCAATGTTCTCGAGATAAAAATTTGCATTCATCGATCTCGATCGAATGAAGACTCTACCCGAGCGTTATAACAAATTCCACCTCAAAACATTACAGAGCCTCCGCCAAATGGAATCTTAGGAGAGATATTGCATTGCGCAACCCTTTCTCCAGGTCTTCGCCAGACTTGTTCACCTCCATCAGGAGATTTTAGGTTCGCCCTAGTTTCGTCACAGAATAAAACACGTTTCGAATTATCTATAGACCAATAACTATGATCTCTGGCAAAACGCAAGCTAACAATTCTGTTCTGTCTGGTAAGCAGTGGTGCAGTTGCTGGCTTTCTACTAACCAGTCCAGTTTCTTTTAACCTTCTTCTGACTGTTAGTGCAAAAATCGACACATTGCGGGTAGTTCCGAGGTCATTCTTTGTTAACACCAAGCTAGTGACCGAGCTGTTTCTTAAAGCAGATTTCCTAAAAAGCGTTCAACACTGCATCGTTTTCGTCCTTGTCCTGACCTCCGATAATAAGTTCGCATTTCATTAAAACGTCTAATCACCCGACTTATTGTAGTGCGGTTTACTCCAAACCAATTGGCAATATAATCCTGAGAATATCACTCGCCGCACTTTGTTACTGCTCGCACTGATCCACGTTCCGTTAAATACCTTGGACTTCCTTCAAATTTCAAACTATCCTAGTTGAATATCGAAAACACTCAAACGACGAAAAACACTTTGAATTCCAAAAAAAAAAACAAAACAATCGATTTCCAAGAGATTTTATCACAATTGTCAAACGAGGTCCAAAGCCTATTGTTAACAATCTCCGTACACATACACAGGAATTAAAATATAAATTTTGGGATCTATTATATTGATTAATTAATTTTGTCCAAGAGTGTACTTGGAAGAACCAATAAGGGAAACATTAAAGCTGTTCGCCCACGTTTGGTGCAGGAGCAGATGATATATGCCTTAAGGTGGAATTTGCCGAAGTTGTGACAAACAAAACTGACTAAGAAGGTGTTGTTAAAGCCTTTTTTATTTTCCGATGAGGATAGTTTCAACACTGTGTAACGTATTGGGCGAATGGGCCAGACCAATGACTTCCTCAGCTTCCAGACTCATCTCCGTTGGACTTTGACATCTGTCAATGTTAATGTCAAAAAAGATACAGTATCCCAAAAGATACAGTATTTGCACGAATTTAACAAAAATTTGTTGAAAGTAGAACAGATAATTATCATCTGAATAGAGTCCTTAATGCGTTTTGACATATTTTTGTGCTGTCATTTGCTTCAAATGTCATTTTAGTTCTAAGTAGTAAATGACGAATTAAACCAGCTTAAACTGTATATGCAATCAGTAAACAATGAGCCAGAAGCTTTGACTTAGGAACTCAATAATAGATGAACTGTTCACTAGTAACTTCCATAAATGTGTTTTCGCCGAGAAGTAAACTGGAAATAGTTAAAGTAAAATTTATTACATCATTTTTCTTACCGACATTTCAAAAATTACTATTGGTTTATTTTCCTCTACGTCGTCGTTAGTTTAGAACAAACAGGTTCATGATCCACTTCCTTCTACATCTAAAGCAAATACCCTTCAAATGGTGCAACAATTATGTAATATTGACAATTATCGCCCAGAAATATTTTATTCACTGTGGTTGCTATAGGTTTATAGAAAATATAAAAACTCTTATTAAACCTCACATTTCAAGTTGTAATCACCTTACATTTGACTACCAAGATGCTACACTGCTCGTTCTACTAACATTCTGAGCCAACTGTTAAATTTTTGTAAAAAATAATCACTACATTTTCTGTTATATACGCAGAGAAAATATATTTGTATTTCCGGCGTGTTACTATTGGTTTAGTCAGAGGGGACAAGCTTCAATTGAAGTTAAGATCAACGCATTAGAATTAAAATGGCATATATGCATATTTCCGCATTAAATTGTTTCACTCTGGAAATAGTTAATTCTTTAGAGCGTTTACATATTTTTTGGTAAAATTTCGCCTAGA
This sequence comes from Dynastes maya, assembly GCA_029619315.2. Taxonomy (NCBI): domain Eukaryota; kingdom Metazoa; phylum Arthropoda; class Insecta; order Coleoptera; family Scarabaeidae; genus Dynastes; species Dynastes maya. Next base: position 55,599,788 of record JAROYE020000003.1, on the reverse strand, counting down.
GAAAAGTAATAAAAATAATCCTCGGACAAGGAATTTGCTGTAAGTTACTGTAAGAGTTAAAGGAAGAAGCATTGTTATACTTTCTCAAGAAATTCCAGTAGGTGAGATGAAGGGAGGCACAAGGAGCTAATTAGAAAAGGAGCGAAAAGTGACTTTAATGGAATATAAATAGATATAGGCTGAGTTAAAAATTTCTGGTATAATCAACCATTTTTCACACACCATTACATAGCCTTATATTATGTTCACCGGCAAGGTCTATTTGTTATTCAAATCACCCGGTTTAACGGATTTAATAATGTTTAAATTCTATTTCCACACAATTAGCTCATAGTGTTTTAATATTTACTCATACGAATTCATCACATAATTTTGCTAATCCTACAAAGCATCTAAGGTTCTCAATTTGAAATTGTTTCGGAATTTCAAGTTTCAAGAGATTGTCTATACACTGGTTAATTCATCTTCGACCGTCACCATGGGGATCTCGCTTATTATTGTAGATAGAGGATAGTTCAAATTTGGCAAAGTTGCTAAATTTGATGTTCAAGATTAAAAAAAAGACAAATAATGCTCATTTTCTTGTTTTACCTCTAGCGCCTATATTTATCCTTGCAGAGAAAATCCAAAGCTACATTTTCAAGACCACTTTCGATCTTCTATCTAATGGTGCATCCGACATTTTTATATAACGTTTCAGTTCTCTCTGGCCATCATCCACTTTCTTATTTATTATTGCCGCCATATTGGATTTCGACACCACCAGAAAGAGTCTTTCTCTGATTTCAACCATGTATAGCATGTTCAGGAAAGCGTTTGACATTATGCTTTAATTGACGAAAAATTTATTCTAAGAGTAAATAAGATAGCCATGTATTGAGAAGGGAGGAAGAGGAAGTAATAAAAACAATTTTGAACTGGATGCCTGCGGGTAAGAGAAGAAGAGGAGGGCCAAGAACAAAATGGATACAAGAAGTTACAAACGACATAAGCAGGGCTGGAATAAAGAATGCAGGAGAAGCCGCGAAGGATAGAAGGGGGAAGGTTGTGCAGTAAAATAAAGTAGAACAGCGGTATGGCCCATCCCGAAATTAAGGGCCTAAACAGCTTACGAGCGCGCTACTCCACAAGGAGTGTAAAGCCACATTATCATTAAGTAAAGTAGCCATGAAGTGTCGTACACCAACGAAGAAAAACAAAATATGAGTTAACGAACGGGCCGTGGCATTCGTTAAAAAAATATTTGAGGTTCGGACAGAATACAGAGTTACAAAATATACCGAAGTATAATTAGCATAGATTCGTGGCTTAATTAATACTTAATCTAACATTGGAAAATATTACTTTCTAATATTGGAAAATATTACTTTATATAGTACCAAAGTTGTTTACTTAGAGTCTCCTTATATTTATGCAAGGCGTTTATATTGGAGCAAAAACAATGCAAGGCGTATATCAACAAGGCGGTATGTGTTAATTACTTATCAGCGGATATAACTTCTTCCCTGCAAGCTAGAGAATACCGAGGATACAACCTTCCAAGGACGCAACGCTGGTGACAGGAACAACCCTGAAGATTTCAAAATCAGTCCGAAGAGCCTTCACTACGTTATAAGTAGAGTCTTGAAAGCGATTAAACTCTCGCCTGAAGACAAACAAACAAGAAACAACAAATAAGAAACGAGAAACAAGAAACAAACAACTCAACAAAGAAAACCAATCGAAGAAGCAATTCAAGACATCATCACTGCCGACAATGATTTCAACATCGACATCAATATCGACATCGAAGAAAGCGCCAACATCGAAGTCATCATCAATTACCAATTCGACAATAAGGACAATTGCAACAAAATCGTCATCGAATAGACAAGAAGTTCAATCAGTCAAGCTGAAATTTCCACAACACCTATTTTTAAAGGCGATCCGATTACATTACCTTTGTATATTGAAGCTTATGAAGATCTATTAATTACCTATGTAGACCGAGTTAATCGAAATAACCCAATCAATTCTTATTTAATACGAATGGTAAATTCCAAATTAAGTGGAGAAGCATTATCATTAACTCGTTCACGAAAACTGAAAACATAACAAGACATCAAGACTTTGCTAAAATTAAATTTCTTAGATCAAAGATCTGAAGATTGCTTATTAAATGACCTTATGGGACAAACTTTAGGCCAAAAACGAAAATTCATATAGTTTTGGACAAAGAATTAAAGATTAATTGAATTTATTACTTACGAAAGTGAAGTTAGATGCTCGCGAAGAACTGATCCCATTAAAAGCGGAAATGTATAAGAACACGGCTTTACAGACGTATAAAAGAGGTTTAATGAGACATGGTAGACTAGGATAATTAATTTACATTAAAAATCCACCAACGCTGGAAGAAGCAATGGCAGAAGTACTTGAAAACCAGAACTGGCAATACAGATGCGGATTAACAGCAGCACCTCAGGCTTAATATAAGAGTACAAGTCAAATCATACCAGAATATATGAAAGTTGAGGTTCGAACAGAATACAGAGTTACAAGGTATACTGAAGTATAACTAGCACAGATTCGTGACTTAATTAGTACTTAATCTAACAATGAAAAATATTACCTTATATAGTACTAAAGTTGTTTAGTTTCTCTATCTTTATGCAAGGCGCCTCTATTGTAGCAAAAATAATGCAAGGAGTATATCAACAATGCAAAATAAATGAAAGGTGTAAATAGTATGCATTAATTACTTATCAGCAGATATAACTTATGTTAAGTATTTTTTATTCATCGAACCGAAATACAATAGCTAGTACAAGATATTTACAATTGTATTCAGAACGACAAACAACCATATCCTATCATTTTTCTAGATCTTGATAGAAAATTCGCCGACAGTGGATCGTTTACCAAGCCGCATAATGTTTATGTTAACAGGAATTTGAATAAAAGCCAACAAGACATTTTATAAATTATAAATTGAAAGCGTGTTTTTATAAATTTTGCACCTTATTTGCAAAAAAATAATGAAAATGATAGTAACAGTAATAGAAATCAAAACAATAAACCAACAGTTACAGTAAACGTTCATATAACTGGCCATTTTCTTTAATGCACAATTGCCTATACTTTCCGGCATTTTGAACTGCCCCTTGTATGGTTCTTTTAGGGATTACGTCGACCTTCTGGAGTCTACTTCGAAGTTCGACATCAACTTCATAAATATTAGTTTTAACAACTCCCCATAAACAACAATCCAAAGGACTAAAATCAGGACACCTCGCCGCCCATACAACAACCAAACTATTTCCAATCCAACGGTTTTGAAGCTTTTGACTTAAATAGTTTGTCACAGTTGCCGCATTGTGAGCCAGTTCGCGATATTGTTGCCACCATAAATGCTCCAGTTGGTTTAATGGGATATTGTTATCTGAGAAATTAGATACATGTTTGCGAAGGAGGTTTAAGCATCTCTTCCCATTTAATATTTCTTCATACATAACTGGTCCTATGAGACGATTTCCAAAGTGACCATCCAAACCTCTTTACCCTATTTTGACAGGGATTCTGCACTGCTCAATAATGCTCCGTTTTTCTGTTAAAGATTCCGGAATTGGTAAATTTTGATTCATCTGACCAGATGATTCTGTTTGAAAAATATTCGTCGTCTTCTACTTCCCAGTAGGTAGTTGCAATACTCCAATTGTCTTAAATTATCACCAGGCTGTAGCTAAGATGAATGGTTGTTTGTTTTAAACTTATTTCGATGTAAAGTTCTCCATACTCGAGTCTCGGACAAATTTAATTCTGACGCCACTTCGTGTGTAGATGTTGATGGAACATTATTTATCTAGAAAACACAAGATTTACAAAAACACACATTTATAAAATATCCCGTTGATTTTCATTCACATTCCCGCTAACATAAACATTACGCGGCTAATAATGATACGTTGTGGCTGTTGTCGTTCTGGATACGATTTTAAATATTTTGTACTCGCTATTATATTTCGGTTCAATGAATTAAAAATGCTTAACATATCTCGTTACTTTTCCGTTAGTATTCATTTTTCCCTTACTAATGAACGATAATTGAAATGTTTGTGAGTTTGAAATTTCATTGCAATCTTATTTAATCTTAAAATGCCTTCTTCGTCAATTAAAGCATAATATCGAAAACTGTTGTCAACATGTTATACATGGTTCAAATCAGAAAAAAAGCTCTCTGACGTTGTCAAAAAAGCCGATGATGGCCAGAAAGAAGCGAAACGTCATATAAAAATTTCGACCTAGTATTAGATACGAGACTAAATGTAGCATCGAAAACGTGTTTTTAGTTTTTCTCTGTAAGGCCAAATAAAGGTGCTAGAGGTAAAAGAGGGAAATGTGCTTTTTTCGTTTTTTTTTTTATCTCGAACGTCATTTGTGACAGGTCCATTTTCACTTTGGATTAATAGCAAACACAAAATTAAGCAACTCTACCAAATTTAGACCCACCCGTTATCTCTACTAATAATCGAGGTCACCATGACGAGAGTCGAAAATGAATCAGTGCTTGTATAGCATAGGCAAAAGCATTAAATACAAAATCAACTAATAAAGATCAAATTTGTGTATTCCCAGACAAAAACGGCAGATTTTTTTCCGAAACAATTAGAAACCAGGCCTTACCGGTTCGGTAGCCAACAGCTGTTGTAGTTGGCTCTTTCCCCCCGGGGTGCTTGGCGCTGGAGCGTATTGAATACAACTTGACCCATGCGGTGAAGCAGCATCTCCTGAAGCGGCTCCTTGTGCTGGTGACATTGTAGTATTTGTACTGGAAGCGTTCGAGCTATGATGGTTTTCAGTATGTCTTCTTAGCGATCTAGCATCACAGTAAGATTTTCCACAACCTTCGGCTTTGCATTCGTAAGGTTTTTTATTACGATGAGTTAACATGTGTCCATTTCTGTAAACGAGATCCGAATAATGAGCTAAAATTGCTACTAATTTTAATGAATTGTAATACGAATTACAAACACTATAATGTAACCTGCTTAAGCTAAATAATTAATTGCTAAAACATCTTAAGTTAGTTAAGGTTTTAAGACCACAGAAATTGAAGCTCATTAAAATTTTGGAAAACGCCTTTTGCTTACTATTATCGTTATTACTAGTATTAGAATTACTTTCTTCGTTAGAAACCAACTTTGTACAAACTGTATGTGGACCATAATACATTATTATAAAGAGAAATGGAAGAAGAAGAAAACGATTTAAAAGTATACTTTGGTATTCCATTAAAAAAGGTTAATATTGTACCGCAGCGCGTATAGATCTTTTAAAACTGTAAAACAATCAACATATACAGTCCCTTGCCATCGAATTAGCACCATTTAATTTAAATTAAAAGAAACAGTTGGTAATGTTGGCAATATTATTATTTAATTACATATAACATGCAAGTAAGTATAATTTGAACATATATTTACTAATATCTGCTTGTTCTTCCTCTGCGTTTTATTATTTCCTCAATCCTTTTTGGCATACTGCCAATTCAGCTTTTTATTGTTTTCTTAATTGCGTCGCTGTTATGCCATGTTGTTGTAATTCTTTCTTTGTGGTTGAGTTTCGTGTACTTATGATATGTTTCAAGACATTCCACACATTTTCAATAACATTTCAAGGAGTTTTAATTATATTTGTGTGCGTCTATTTTCTCGGTCAGTTACTATCATAATGGGAAAGAAGAAGTATATAACCACCGAGAAAAAAGCACGAATTTCTGCTCTTCTAGAAAAGGGAGAGTTCTTTCAACGAGAAGTTGCACAAAAAGAGGATGTATCACATCAAGCTGTTCTGCGAATCGCGAAATTAATTAAGGAGAGTATTCCTAGTACAAGTAGTGGCAGAACATACTGTGCCGACAAACACAAAACAACTGTATAAGACATGATTGTCGTATAGTAAAAGTGGTTGCAGAACATCGTTTTTTATCCACTAAAAGTGTTCATCAAATTCTTAGTGGAGAAGGTATACAAATATCAGCCCGAACAGTCCGTAGAAGTCTTCATAAAGTAAGCTTGAAATGCAGATCGGCAAAGAAGCCAAGACTAACATCTAAAGTGAAAGCGGCACGATTTCATAGGGCTCGAGCATATAAAAAATATACATTTGAAGATTGGGGAAAGGTAAGTTTCATTTATCATCTGTATTTTTGGACAAATTTATCTTCATAGTTCGTTTAATGGTTCTCAATTTTTTTTACTTTTTCCTAGATTATTTATAGCGACGAATCACGGCTAGAAGTACCAACGGAGAAAAGCCAATTTGTTCGTGAAGGACGTCGACGAACAAATTGGCTTCTCTCCACAGCGCTATAAAGAACCATGTACGATCAAATCTATTAAACACCCACCGTCTCTAATGGTTTGGTCGTGTATTACAATAAAAGGACCGGGACTACTATATGTCGTTAACGGAACAATGGAACAAAAACAATATAAAATAGTTTTACAAAACTATTTAATACCTTATGTCGGTTCATTCGATTCCACTCAGGGACCATATACTTTCATGCAAGACAAATGCACCGTGTCATAAGGCAAAAGGTGTAATGCGATATCTTGAATCTAAAAATCTACGTGTACTACCTTTGGCAGTATGCCAAAAAGATTAAAGAAATAATAAAGCACAGAGAAGGAACAAGCAAATATTAGTAAATATATATTCAAATTATACTTACTTGCATGTTATATGTGATTAAATATTGTATATTGCTAATATTACCAACTATTTTTTAAATTTTATCCCAAAATCATAATATTTTTAAGCGGTCCTAATTCGATGGCCAGGGGCTGTAGTAAATCTAACTGTTTTCTAAGAAAGAGATAAATTCATATATGGCATGTTCACCTAGTGCACGGATTTATGCAATTTAGAGAAAAGTTTTTCAAATAAAAATTAGGAACTTATTGCATCCTGCACAACACGAAGTTATAATCAAGTATTCAGCGTGTTAAGTTTTTATTTAACACGATGCAAGATTATTTTGTATATTACTACCACGTCTCTGGATGACCCTCTTCAATTCATGTGCAATTTTTCCAACATTCCTTACAACTATCTAGCTTAATGTTTGAGATAATTGAGATAATTTCAGTTTTTTTGGAAATACCACCGTTTCTTGAATGTCCGATTTTTTAATGGCATTCCATGTCAGAATACTGATTAAAATTCATTTTGACTGAGTTTTCAGCAGTGCAACAAATATGTTTTAAATCAACTAGATACCACAGAAAACCTTACAGCGCTTGATTCATTCTTTCCAGTAGAACATTTTGCGCATTTTTCCAGAATCTAATAGAGAACTTCTTTTAAAAACCTTTTTAGAAACCTAAAGTGCGTCCATCTTTAGTAAATTAAATATGAAACTACTCAGATAAGTTTTTCGTTTAAGTGAATAAAATGCTGCAACGAAATACTATAAACTGTATTTTTTGATACAATTTCAACATCTACTCAAGGTCCAACTTGTCAACAAGTAAGTATAGATAATAAATAGGGGAAATTAGCAAACAAATGTTGCTTAGAGTTCAGCATAGAATCAATAGATTTATTGAAAACGGCAAACTAACTGAACAGAAACATCTAAGAAAACATTTTATGGAAGCAACGCGTATTACACAGAATATTATTCCCGGTGTTAAACAAAATATAAAGAATGGTATTACAGTTTGTACACAACAAAATGGTAGTAGCTTCGAGTAGATGTTGATGTTAATGTAGAATTGTACGCATAAAATAACTACGCAATGCCTTTAAGGAATACTTTTAGAGAAGAAGTTTTTAATATTTCGTTTTCGCACTATGAATTTAAACGAAAAACTTCACACAGTTTCCTACTTAATTTACTAAAGAAGTACGCATTTTAAATGTAAGGAAATGGCTACAAAAAATTATAGAAGAGCTCTATTAGATTTTAGAAAAATGTCCAGTGTTCTATTAAAAAAAATTAAATGATATGGATGAAAAGTAGCAAAGATTTAGAAGGCGATCTTATAGAATCTGCTTGATATGAAAAACGTTAACATGTAAAAGCGCTTAAGATACCGCGCGTTAAATAAGCAGCGATTTGAAACACTGGAATATAATTTTGGGTTATCCAGGACCTGTGTCCGAATAACTTTTATTTGAAAAATGTTCCTCTAAATTGCTCTTATTCTAATAAGTGGACATGCTGTATATAATATAACAAGAAATCACGAAGTTGGAAACACCGGGATGTCACTATCTACCTTACCATTCAGAGGCAAATCAACATTCCGAAAATATTTTCCGGCGATACAATAAAAATGGGTAGTTGTTGAAGGCTTTTTGGGTCTCTGAGAAGCAAACAAAAGGCGTTGCATATTGAATGGAAAGATAGGAATTCTATGATGATGATTGATAACAACAGTTTAACGGTTACCGCAGCATTTCTGACCCTTTGCATATAAACTTGTGTAGTCCTAAATGAATGCTTGTAAATTGCATTTTTTTAACTTCCATATAATTAAATTCCAATGAAAAATTTACAACCTCATATGCCACTATTACGAATTGTGTAATGGTCTTATTGGTAATAAAGCATTATTGTTATTATTATTTATTTTTACAATGGCTTGTGCTGCAATTGCAGCATTGTGTCATCGGTGCATTGCATAACAAATCCTAAATTGAAGTAGGTAATCCAGCTATTCAAGTATTCTGACGTTATACTTTTGTGGGTATGAGAAACAAAATAAATTGTATTATGTAATCATTTGTTTCACGTAGCGAGCGATTCGTGATTGTCGACGAAAAGGTTTTATGTCTTGTAATATCCATAACTCATATTGCCTTAAAATTGTAGATACACCCTTGTTGTAGCAAAGTCCTCAATTGTCACCTTCAAAAATACCCCTTAATTTAAGTTGCTTTTATTGGCGTACTTAATATGTTGTGTAGAATGGGCATGTAACATATAAATAGAGTGAGGTAATCGTCTCTGCGATACGTAGGCGTTTCACCGGAGTACCGGACTGTGTGCAAAAATCGAGTCTCGCTTTGTCAGCGTCCGCTTGTTTATTTTTCGTTCAGCTTAGGAAACGAGAACGTGCGTTGTGTTTTGTGTTACGTGTTATTCGTTATAAATATACAATTATTAATTTAAAATGAGTAATATGAACAAGGCTAAAAAACGACCCTTTGCTGGCACAGTAAATAAGTTTATCTGTGACTTTCCGGATTTGTTCTACGACGGTGCTAAAATAGTTTGCAAAGTGTGCGAGAAACATTGTACTGGAACAAGGCAGACTGTAACAGACGATACTAAAGAACACAAAAATTGAAAAAAGGGCGTGCCAATGAGAAAAGCCTTTACTTAATTTGTCACTTCGCCTACTCGAAAAAGCGCCGTTTCAGAATTTTTGGTATAAGTACAACCCCAAGTTGAAGTTGCCAATTACGAAAACGGCGCGTTAGCATGTTTTATTTGTACGCGAAGACGTGGAAAAGAAAACCAAATCCACATTATAAAATCAGTTGCTTTGGTTATGTCACATAACGCCTACATATCGCATAGACGATTATATCGCTCTATATATAAATTATTGAAATACAGAGAAACACATATAATTGTTCCTTTCAATGTGCAAAAGTGTGTGAAAGTAAATTAACCCCGTTGACAAAAACCTATTTGTTGAATTAACTTAAAAAAACAGTGGGGCACTTTATATATGAATGCATTTGTTGCAGTTGCCGGTTGCTATCTAGGATAGATATAACCTAAAACTCAGAAGAGTCCCTTCTCCACTAAATTATATTAAAACTACAAATTTTATCAAAAGATATCTACATACTTACAAAGAAAAATTTCAAGGTGTCAATCACCGATCGGATTGAAACTTGCAGATTTGTAAGATCCATCGAGTGTCATAAAACATCGTTTTGAGTTTCGGCATTACCCTACGTCTAGGGGCGAAACCTACATTGGACATTTTAACGATTTTCAGATTTTTGCAATTTATAACCGTTATTATAAGTAAAAAATAAAAAATAAAGTCGTCTATCATAATAATAACAATAATTTAAATTTAAATTTGTATTTTTCCTCCAAACATTCCACCTTAATCCAGAAAACACACCCGCGATATTAGCGCGAACATGCTTCTCGAAGGTTCCTCACGCCCGAGAGCAAATCGCAGACATCGCCGCCGACCACCACCCGCCTCCCCATCAATCAAAAACTAGAAACAATTTATTCTTGATATTGACATAAATTAATAATTCAATTGCAAATAAAAAAGCCCTATGATATATCATTCTCCAACCACACAAATAAATAATAATGAAGTGACAGCCGTGTTAGTATATTTTCCTAACCCAAATTATTGTATTCAGTTAGAATTCACTTCGTTGTGTTTTATTACCTTACTTTGTTTAGTTTCTCGTTTTCAGGTTCATTATTACTTGCCTTTCAAGTTCATACGAATCATATGAATCAATCTCAGTCATGAATCAACCAATGTTTCAACGGTAAGTCAAGAACAGTCAGAGATTAAATTTTACGTAGTTCATTTGGTAAAGCATTAAATAGCTTTGATATAATAACGTCCAACGCACGCTCACCCAATTTATATTGAGGGAATCTTTACCTGGCTTGTTATTTTTCCTCTTCTTGCATAAGGCTGTCCAATTTAATGATGAACTCGGTGGCGTAGTAGTTCTTTTCCAATAGCAAGTATATGAAAAGTTTCCTCACAGTCAGCAGATCATTTATTTTATAAAAATCGGTTTGCGATGATTGATTTCGACCGCATATGGATTTCACTACTCCATTCTGCATACTTTGTACCACCTGAATGTGCACCTTTGATGCCATATCCCACACGTCAATGTCGTATCGGATGATCGATTCCACCAGAGAATGATATGCGGCTATCAATGCTTGCTTTGGTACGAGGCAGGCGCCATAAATACTCGGCCTGGCAGGTTTATACAGGCTCGAGCGTGTCATGCTCCATTGCGTTATAGTTGCACATGTACGAGATCTACTTTATATATATTACGACTCGAAAAGTAGTAGTTTTTAGTAGCCAGTCAGACAACGTGACTAGTGCATGAAAATTCAGTACCGCGCGGCCATTAAATTTCAACAAAATAAGGGCATATGCCTAATCACATTGAACAACGTTTAGGCTGCATTTATGGTGATTTATCTTCATATTCCACTGTAAAAAAAGTGTTTTTCTTTGGAGAAAGAATCCCTTGAAGGTGGTGAGGTCGGCCAATGGAACTGATAACACCTCAAAACATTTCAATTATTGAAGAAATGGTATTAACAGATCGCCGTTTGAAAGTGAAGGGGTTAGCAGTGATATCTAACATTTTTGAAACAAATATTCGTCGAATTCTCCATAACCATTTGGGGAATAAGATTAGTGCAAGATGGGTACCGCAACTTCTTTCTGCTCTTCAACGTGAACGTCGGGTCGAATGTGCACGCTCGTTTTTAAACATATGTGGAGACAACCCGATTTTGGAGTCCATTGTCACAGAAAATGAAACAATGGTTCTGTGTTATGATCCTCTATCCAAAAAGGAATCGATTCAATGGCGGCGACCCGATAAACCTCGCCCCAGAAAGGCGAAATTCGTTCAATCAACGAAAAAAAAGGTAATATTGACCGTTGTAATAAATATATTGAAGTTAGGAGAGATTATATTGAAAAATAAAAATTGTTATACTATTCTCTTGGCATCCTGGTTGGAACCGCGTCGTTGTCGTAGCTTTAGCCGACGTTTTGTCCACACTCATATGTGACTACTTCAGGGCTGTAACTGCACACTGACTGGAGATTTATTCATTCCGGAGGGGTTTATATAGGGCTTGTTTTGGGTCAATGAAGCGGAAATGTTATGCGTGGATGAAGTGGGAAAGTTATGCGTTAATGAAACGGAAATGTTATGCGTCGATGAAGTGGAAATGTTATGCGTCCATGAAGCAGAAATTTTAGGCATCAAAGAAACGGAATTGTTATGCATCGATGAAGTCTGGGGGTTGCTAGGAGGTTTAACCAGTTGGGATTTCCACGTGTGATGTAAAGGGTACCCATCTTCGCGATTTAAATTCTTGGGATGTTTGAAAATCTCTATTGATTCACGGATTTTTATACTGTAATAGTAAGGATTGCGAGATAAGATGCGGGTAGGTAAATTGGATTTGGTGGCCAGTTTCGATAAGCAACAACCGCGTACAACGCTTGCGTGCTCAGTAACGTGTGTGGACGAAACGTCGGCTAAAGCTACGACAACGACGCGGTTCCAACCCGGAAGCCAAGAGAATAGTATTATTGACGACCGCGGAAACCTACGGACCAAAAAAATTGTTATATTTTGCCAAGTTTATTTTTTCTATATCAGGCCTAGAATTTATGGCGCCTACCTCGTATATATTGGGCTGTATAATAAAATTTATTTGCCAATGGTCGTAATTTATTTATAACGTGAATAGCATGATCCTTCCATAGAAAATTCTTATGGCCGAGATAAGTGTGGCGAACAGTTTCAATTTCATCTACACATATACTGCCATACAGGTCATCTTTATGTAGACAGTCGCGATCATGAAATAGTTGTTGTCGCTGTGTCTGTACATGTGTGAAGACGATATAATTATCGCTCTTGTTGTCATTTTGTTTTCATGTTGTTAATATTCAACTGTTTGTCCTGTACCCATTTTTGAAAGTTCCGAAAATCTTTGTTTATGTTACTCATCACTGTACCAAGATCTTTATGGAGACAAGCTATCACTGTATCATCGGCAAATAGGAAGTATTTTGATATGGAGAAATGGGAACCAACGTTGTTTATGTAGATTAAATACAACAATGGTCCCAAGATACTTCTCTGTGGAACTCCCGTAGTATTTGAATAAGTATGTCACACTGAACTGTTTAATTCTACTTTAAATGTCTATTTGAAAACTAATCTCTAAACCATGATAATATATGTCCACTAATACCGATATTAATATAGTAGTAATAATAGTAATAAAAATACTGCGAAATTGAAAAGAAACATATGTATACATCTAAAATATTGTACAACATAAGAATTCGCAATACCAAGATCAGATAAACTGCTTTACAACTTACATTAGGCTTGTATTACAAAACAAACTGTGAATAAAGGTAATAATGTCCACAATTACACAAAGATGTATTTAGCAATACTGACAAAAAAGGGAGCATGAAACAGATCATAAATAAGATGAGATTCATAGAGTACAATGAAGTTTATTATTCAATTATATGAACGTAATTAGAAATATATGAGAATGTAATTAGATTATACATTACACCATGATTAGAACAATCAACTGCGTGCAACAACCCCCATCAAAACCCTCATCAGATGCACCTTCTATAGGTCTATCAAACTAGCGCAGATGAGATTTTTTAAGTTCCTTTCCAGTACCCTCAGTATTAATGCGTTCTGCAATAAATTGACTTAATCCCTAAATGTGGGGTTCCGCTCAAATGGAAAGCCGTGTTTTACAACACTTGAGGGGTCTTACAAATCCGCAAAGTTTCAATCCGATGGGCGATTGACACCTTGGAAACTTACTTTGTTAATACTTACATAACTCGAGCTAAGCATCTATATATCACGTAGCAAACCTAGTACCTCTTTCTCTAATAAAACGACTGCAAACCCAGCGTCATGTATTTTCTTTTAAGTAAGGTAATACCGTGGGAAAAAGTAGTAGAAGAGGAATCCGTGTAGTATAACGAACTGCTCGGTAAAATAATGGATATCTCTCCGAAGAGGTTTGGCATTTCCACAAACTACCAAACGTTCTGGAAGAAACTTTTCGCGTATTAGGATGATGTAGAAATATTAGCCCGAATTCCTTGTTATTCCATTAAAAATATTTGACGAAAATAAGGAGATTCGGTTACACATTATTGAATTACAGATAATGTAGAATGTATTTAGCTTCAATCGAAGTTCTTTTTTATATTTGCTTTACGCGAAATGTATCTAGAAAAAATGTACGAAGTCAAAAATATCTTTCAAAAATTAGCAAAAAATATGGTTATAAATCATCGCAATCGTAATATAAGTTTCAAAAATATTTGTTAACCTTACTATACTCCTGGTTTCCGGGTTGGAACATCGACATTGTCGTAACTTTGGCCGACCTTTCGTCTACACTCGTATGGGACATCTTCAGGGCTGTTACTGCACACTGACTGGGGATTTACTAATTCCGGAGGGGTTTATATAATGCTTGTTTTGGGCCAGTGGAGCGGAAATTTTATGCGTCGATGAAGCGAAAATGTTGTGCGTCGATGAATCGTGGCGGCTGCTAGGAGGTTTAATCAGTTGGGACTTCCACGTGTGATGTAAGGGGTAGCAATCTTCACAATTTAAGTTGTTGTGATGTTTGAAAATCTTTATTGATTCACGAATTTTTCTACTATAATGTAAGGATTGCGAGATAGGATGCGGGTAGAGTTAAATTGGATTTGGTGGCCAGTTTCCAGTCTATGTCCAGCCAATGCAGACCCGGCTACACGCAACAACCGCGTACAACGCTCGTACTCGGTAACACGAGTGCTGACTGATCGCTTTGTTTCACCGATGTACACACTACCGCACGAACATGAAATCTGGTAGACACCAGGGGCTTCCAGATGATTCCGGTTTTTGATGAGAAAACAGTCTGAGCTTGAAATTGGGTTTGAAGATGGTTTTACGTTGTTCCTGAAGATAATCTTGCTGATGCGATCGGTGATGGTGTCACCGAATGGGAGTAGATACGCTTACTTACGGAAATTAGGGTTAGATGACGGAAGATGCAGTGCAGGAGGGTTGATGTAACGGTTAATGATAGTTTGAATATCTTTCCTGGAATAGTTATTGCGGATCAGAGTTTCAATGATGTAGTTCGGTTCTTGAGGAAGCGAATTGGATTCAGATATGGAAATGGATCTTTGGATATGGGAATTGATAACACCGCGTTTTTGGCCTGGATGATTGTGTGAGAGGCCATTGAGATATCTATCCGTATGCGTGGGACTTCGGTGAACGTGATGTTCCAGTGAACCGTCAGGACGCCGGTGTACGAGAACATCTAGGAAAGCAAGGCAACCGTCCGACTCGACCTCTACGGTCAAGCGGATGGAGTCATGCGGAGGATTCAAAAGCGATAGGAAATTGTTTAAGGATTCGTGTCCACGGGGCCAGATAACAAAGGTGCCATCAACGTACCTGTACCAGCACTTATGCTTAAGGTTGTAAGATAATAAGGCTTGTTCTTCGAATGCTTCCATAAAGATGTTGGCGACGACAGGAGACAGAGGTGATCCCATAGCTGCGCCTGAGACTTCCTCGTAGCATTTACCCCGAAACTGGAAATAGGTAGAAGAAAGACAAGTTTTAACCAAGTCGACTAGATCATCCGGTTGGTCAATAGAGATGGGGAACTCTCTAATAATGGATACTACATCCGGTATGGAAACCTTGGTGAATAAAGATTCGACATCAGGACGTAAGGGGATATTGGGTTTGTGAATTTTAGGGAGACCGTACAACTTGGGGGCTGAAGAATCACTAGGGAAAAGTAACCTCTGAATATCGGTAGGGATAGATGACGTTTTGTTAATAGTGGAACGCTCAATTCGGGAAGTAGGATAACGTTTAAGAGTGTGGATCAAATGTCGGCCAAAGCTACGACAACGACGCGGTTCCAACCCGGAAACCAAGAGTATAGTATTATTGACGACTGCGGAAGCCCACGAACCAAATTTGTTAACCTTGTTTGGAACTAAAGTTTGTGTAGATAAGCCATTTATTTTTATTTGGGGACATGTGTTATATACTTCTACGACGTTTAGTTACAATCCTGTAATAACTGAGCTTGCCTTCAGCAATGAAAGGAAGTTTGCTAATTGCAAGAATCTAATATTAATGAAATGGAAATTTAGACTGTTAATTATTTTACGCATACGCACTCATGAATCTAAATATTGTCAAACAATTATTGCACAAATAAATTGAAAGAATGTGCATTTAATAACTCGTGACCACAAAATCTGAAATATTCGAAAACAAGCTGGGTTGTTTTTTCTGGTAAATCAAAATTTGAATTATTTGTATGATTGCATATAATAGTATTGTACGATTGACCATTAGAGTTTAGAAGCAATTAGGGGGGACACCGGTGAGAGCTTGGCAGTTTCCAGGTTGTAGGCTGCCCTAATGGGGTTCTTTTGAATTGTTAGCTGTTTTATTACTTTTCTTCTAATTAAGTGTGAAAATGGTGTTTACCAAGCTAAGACTAATAATAATAATGAAGTGAAAATCAATTTCCAAACCCCAGGAAATAATCACAGGTAAAACAAACCTAGATCTTTTCAACATCTATTCAGAAAATTAACAATAAATTACCTAGGAGCAAAGAATGAGGCAGTATCTAAGAGTTTCGAGTAAAAATACAGAGTAAAAAGGAACGGTATGAACGTTTTGAAACGGTTATAATTTTCTAGTTGCTTTCACTTATCTTTATATCCAAAGTTGTTTAATGCTCTGTTGCTTTTAGCAAATGCCTCAATATAAGTCATTTTATTTAGTAATGAAATAATATATTACATTGCCAATACGGAATAATAGATGTTATGCGCACTTTGTTTTATTTTTTTCTTGATAATAACGTATTTTATTAAAAAACTTCAGCGATAATTTGCATATGTAAGAAAAGGTTTAAATAGGTTTCATTTGTTAAACAATCATTCAAAAAATAGGGTCCAACAATTCTATTTCTGTAAACACCAGCCCAAACATTTAATTTAGGGTGTGTTGAGTATGGGTTTCTTGTACCCATTGTGGATTATTTTGGGACCAATAGCGATAATGATGCCAATAAACAGTGACATTTAAACTAAATGTTGCGTCATTAAAAAAAAACATGCTTTATTGCAAAATTAGGATTACTCCGGCAAATCGTTATCAGAAAGTTCTTGCACAAGACGAGGCTTACATCGATGATATTTTTCCCTTTTTAAAATTCTACTGAGCGTCGACTGATATTGTAGGTATGTACGAGATTTGTTACAGACGTTTTCAGTACTCTTTCTAACGAAATTGCATCACTTTGGGTTTTATCGTTATCTATTGCTACTTTTGACTATCCTGTTTTGAATTAATTGCGGACTGTTCCGCTCAACTCAAATGTTTTTAACGTTTGACAAACTTGAAAGCGAGCGCGGTACTTGTCGATTTGGATGGATGGATGGATGGATAGACTCACTTCGCGGTAAGTTCGTCGTGTATTTCCATAACCAATCGTCCTTAGAACTTCACTTCGTTGTGCCATTTTAAACACCAACACGAAAACGTAAAGCAACTGATTGTGAGATCTTGATTGGTGTCCAGATTTAACAAATTTAAAACCATTACCAAAGTTAAACCATACATTTTCGAAATCGGAATATTCTGCTCCATCAGAACATAAAAATATACAGAGTGTTTCATTTAAAATTTCAATGTGGAATGTGACTTCCAGTTAAATCGGATTGAAATTACAATACAGTGTGTTTATCTAGTGCGTAGACGGAAAATAATTCCTCCCCTAAGCAATTTAAACAAGAGGCTTTCAAAGAAAAGATATTTGGAGATAAATGCCGCATAAAATAAAATTATATTCAGGTATACAGGGTGTTCAGGTTCTGCTGCGCACGATACAAATTTGATTTTTTAAATGGAACAGCCTGTACATTATGGCGTTTTTTGATGCCTTTCTTCAATTCATGTCAACTTTCTTCAATATTCCCCATACATTTTTAAGATAATAGACATATTTTGAGATTTTTGCGAAATACCGCTGTTTCTTTAACGACCGATTCCTTAAACGCCTTACAAGCTAGACAGGCGATTCAAATTTTATTTGATTGAATATTTCGGCAAGACATTGAAGATTTTTTTATATCAACCCGATTCTACAGGAAGGTCATCGATGTCGTTGCCATGTTTGATTCACGTTATTTCGATTTTTTTAATTGAAGACCCTGTATATTTTTAGAACATCTAATACAGCATCTTTTGTAGATTTTTTTTGTAAACATATCTTTATGCTTAAAATGTCTCGGCATGTATGAGTAGTAAATAACGAAAATAAGTAGACAAATGTTGATTAGAGTTTAACATAAAAACAATAGATTTATTTAAAACAACACATATATAAGTTTTTTCAGGAGTAAAGATATAATAAGAACACACTGAAACATGTTTAAAAAATTTCGCAATTCAGCTGAATAGAAATGTTTATGAAAAAAACTTCCGGAATGAATTTCTTAAGGCAATGCACGATGTGGACATTACACAAAATAATACTCCGGAGATGTTAGTAAATGTTCAATAAAGTACAGAGAATCGCATTAGTTTGTATGCAGGAATATGGTGAATAGATGTTGAAATTGTATGTACGAAATAAGTTTTATAGTTTCTTTTTAACGATTGTCTTTAGAAAACCAAAGTTGATAGTATTTCTTCGCAACACTCTATGCATTTTAGCAAAGCATTTATCTGCACAGCTTCGTACTTGATTTACTAAACAACGATACATTTTAGGTATAGGGAAATGTAGGAAAGTATCCATGTGAGCTTCCCTATCAGATGGTTGAAAAATATGTAGGGTATTTCATTTAAAAAGTTGAAATAGGATGAATCAAACATGTCAACGATTTCGATGGTCATCTTGTAGACTCTAGTTGATATGAAAAACTCTTCGATGTATTGTCTGAAACTCAAAGAAATACCCAATCGAATAAAATTTAAATCACCACTCCAGCGTGTAAGATCCTTAAGGTATCGGCTGTTAAAGAAACAGTGGCATTGCGCAAAAATTTTAAATTATGCCAATTATCTCAAAAACCAAGATAGATAATAGATAGGTGCAGGGAATATTGGTGAGTTGTCATGAATTGAAGAGAGGCATCTAAAATTGTAATAATATACAGGTGTTTTATTTAAAAAACCAAACTAGCATCGAGCGCTGCGGAAACCGAACAACCTGTATACTTGAGTATAATTTTATGTTGTCCAGCATTTGTCTCTAAATTGCTCAGAAAGGGAATTATCTTTCGTCCACGTGTTAGGTGACACACTGTGTTCCCTGTACTGAAGTACTGAATTTCGTAGCAATATCTGCAATATTATTGGAGATATTTGGGTGTTTCCAGACTTGCTCATCACTATATAATTATTCAATCTATGGGTGTACGTCGATTGTGGAAGAATAATGTATAAACGAACAAAGAAGAAGGAATATTAAACAGTGTACCCTAGTCTAACGTATGTCCAGACCTAAATTTAAACGTTTAAACTATTGGGTGGAATGAAAAGCATATAAATCCGTAAGGAGCTTATACTGTACCTACAAACGTATCGGTAGCAAAATCCTACAGAAACTTTGAGAAAATCAATACCTTGATGCCTAAAATTTGTCAGGCAGCATTAAAATCTAATGAGGGATGGAAATGTTCGAAATGGATGAATAATGAATGAAATTCCACTTAAAATCCACGCCCAATACTAATTTTCACGTATCCTTACTTTTATGGCTG
Source organism: Dynastes maya (assembly GCA_029619315.2). Classification (NCBI taxonomy): domain Eukaryota; kingdom Metazoa; phylum Arthropoda; class Insecta; order Coleoptera; family Scarabaeidae; genus Dynastes; species Dynastes maya. Next base: position 55,580,166 of record JAROYE020000003.1, on the reverse strand, counting down.
GTATAATGCGGACCGCTGGCGATACATTTATAAAAGTACAGCTTCACGGCGTGTTTTATCAATAAAACGAAGTATGCCTTATAAAATAATTTACTTCCAATAGCGATTGGGGAAGCATATGAAGAAAAGGATCACGTATTTCTCCTTTTAGATAGACTTTTATCGTTTATTTCTAGATATCGGTATATTTTGTATAGTACAATAGTCAAGTGATGTAAATAAATTCGCCGCAATTTGGCAAACTTACAGATGATCCTGCCGTTTGAACGCCTTCCCGCACATCGTACACACGTATTTCCTTTCATCGCTGTGTGTCAGCTTGTGTTTTGCCAAGGCGGAGGCATTGCCGAAGACCTTGGAGCACACCTGTGAACAAAAATCTGTCGTTAAATATTTACATAATATAAGGTACATACAATAGTTTTTTAAATAGCTACTTATTGTATACAGTGAGGCTCTAAAGTATCCTCCTTCCATACTAACTTTCGAATGACAGAAGAAGACGTTTCTAGAAAAAATAGGACGACTTCTATTTTTTTGTAAACAAACTTTTGGCGATATGAGCAGTTCCGATGTTACCAAAACCGACACCAGCATTCTTATTTCAAACAGAACACTCTGTATAATTTTATGTTCTTGCAAAGGTAAACGAAAGACGAATCCAACAACACCATATAGGTTATGTCTTAGCTTAAGAAATAATACGATATACAGCAATAAAGGTTTTGGTAACCTGTTTTTGTTGTGGGAAGTTGGCTAGGAAAGAGCGCCATATCGTCTCTAGTGATGCAAGGTTGGTCCAAAGAGCTCGTTTCGAGGCAACATAGTCATAACAATTGCCGAACCGTCAAATCTCAATTCTAAGCGCGCAAGTTATTCTTATCATTAATTGTTTTTATACCCTCCATTTTTCATCTTTTGCGTCACAGAGGACAATTTGGCGTTTTCTCTTCGCCAACTTTGCTTAACAACAGAAATAGATTACTAAAGCCTTTATTATTGCATATTGTCATACTTATCAAACTATTTACCAACATTTTGGCGAGGGCTGTACCCCAAAATCGGCCGATTCAGTCGCTAAGAAAATGTGCTGTTCTTATACCAGGGTACTCTTTTAGTCTCCAGTGTTTCATCGTAATCAGAATTTTTGGGTTGCTGGTGTTCTCTTGTGAGTATTCGACATTAGAAATCTTTTGATCTCCCTCTATTTTCTGCTGTGCTGATATTGATATATTTCATATAAAACTGTTGTATAATAAGATACAACAAGATAGAGTCGTAAGTGATATGTGTGACACCTCTATTAACGTTTCTAGAAAAGTATACTATAATACCAAGTTTCTTGTTGTCGCTGAAGATCCACGAGGTTCCAAAAATAATAATTGTTTTATTGAACACACCACTCCGCTAACAATTCGATTCAACTAACCACAAAATGAATCAGCATTTAACAACCAATCGCAGAAATTTTTATTTTGGGAGATCGGGCAGTTGCAGCTTTTGTAGCAAGAATACTAAATTGTTTCATTTCATGCATTTTAAAATCGTTCATTGTTTTACACCTTATGACAGACAGCCTCCTCTGCAGAGGAAAACTGCTATGTTCTGAATTACCCCAACGTAGTTATTTTATCGTTACGTTATTTGATTTCTATTCCTGTTTCCTACTCTTCTTTTCCTTTTTTTTAATATAAAACTTGCATACTTTACTGTTGAAATGCGCAAATTTAATGTTTCATAATTGACTGCCTTTGATCCTTGCATGAGTGAAAAAATCATGCGTGCATTTATAGGTTAGAGTTTTCCTGCATCCGTAAAAGTCATTTTTAAATATTTAACCTACACTTGTACTAAAACCAACAATAATTACTAAATTAATCGCTAAACTATTTCAAGAGATCTACAAGTTGACATTTTGGTTATCTTACTTTAAATGGCTACCTATACACGAAGAACGAATTAATGAGACAATCATTTCAATTGTCATATTCACTGACAATCAAAGTTACACTACAACGTAATCTCCACAACTCATCCCACCGCTTTGGGAGCTTTCTAATTGCCGTAGTAAGAAATGTGTACAGGTTTGTTAATCGTTTCGTTGTCTTCGAACTTGATGCCGCATAAAAACCCTTTCAGTAAGGCGAACAGATAAAATCGGACGGCACAAGGTCGGGACTATAAGGTAGATGTGGCAACACCTCCCAACCCATGATGATCTCCCACGTCCCTTGGGTAGTATGGGGTCGGACGTTATCGTGCACCAGAATCACACCTTTGGAGAGAGTACTCTTGCATTTCCTCCTTATCGCAGGTTTCATTTTGTGTTAAAGTATGTTATAATAGGTTACTGTTCACAGTATGTTGTCTTTCTAAATAGTTACAGAAAATTGCGCCTCGAGAGTGACAGAAAGTCGCTAATATCACCTTACTGGCAGACGCGTGAGTTTAGAATTTTTTCTTCGGAGATGAATCTGAATGTGTCCACCCCAGACTGCCGTTTTGATTCAGGGTCAGAGTAGTGAATCCACGTTTCATCGCATGTTACAACATGGGTGTCTTCTTGTCTTCATGAACTTGCGTCAACTATTTTGGAACTTATCTCGAACACGTTTTACAATAATTCAGCTTATCATGAATAAGCGAATGCATGGTTCCATCACTAACATTAGTTAGTCGGCAATTGCCACGATTTTTACACGTCATGAAGTGTAAAAATCGTGGCAATTGCTCTGACGCGTTAGAGCGAATAAGGTAACTTATGCCATTTTGCAGCGCATCAGACGAGACTTCAACCGGTCATCCAGAACGAGGATTATCAGTAACACTTGTTCTGTCCGATTTAAACTGTTCAATCCATTCGCTCACAATTCCGCGGCTTAAACACTTTTCACCATACTGTTTCAACATCCTTGAATAAATTTAGGGCGGCTTCGCAGCTTCGGATAACAAAAATCACTGAACGTTGCTCTTCTGGCGTACGTTTCGAGAGGAGCTGACATTTTGAAATGAGCAAAAGAGATTATGCTTATTTTTATTCCTTTCAAATAGCTGATTGAACTTATCATCAAGATTGCCAACTTGATCCTCAGAAAGTTTCATCTAATAATATTCAGTACTTCTCCCGCTATTGTAGGTTGTCCCGTTAATTACTAAACGTGCTTTGTAGTTTGTGTTTTTGCTATTAATTATTATGTTATTTTTTTGCTTAAATGGACAGAAAGAAATAGAAACAGTCTTCTATACATAATCCAATATTTATGTTCAATGAAAAATCTTTCATTCGTTCCGTGCGCGAAAAGTATATAAAATCTATTTTTAAATTTTTCGAATGCGCGCTTTGATCCTGATGAAAATAAAAAAATCCCTAATCAAAAAAACAACCACTCTGTATACAAGGTTTGTTTCTAAACAACGTTTATCTTCATAGACTTACAGAAGTTTGAGTAATCAATAGTTTATTTGTCGTAATTTCATGGGATACATGTATAAACAGCACTCTGATCATTTGCAGACATCGCTATACCTTGAATTACTTGTACCAATAATTACTTATACTCGAAATAGATCGATACTTTAAACATCATCTCATTTTCTTCCACCGCAGGAAAGGTGTATTAAAACAAGCAAACTGCTGCAGAACTTACATATATATTTACTCAACAATCCGAACATGACTACCTACCAGCAACAAGTACGGGAGATGTGTGCGGTTCTGGCAATTATCTACATTGTGGCTGCAAGGTAAATAATTCTACGACTTGAAGGATTTTTGAAGCTCTAAACATCAATGAACTTGGAGTTCATTGTATACTTAAACGTTCTAAGGCTACAATCATCCAGCAGATGTTTGTCTCTTTTGACAAATGCGTACAAGCTTCTGTATTCGATGTAAACCAAACAATTTACAAGTCGAAATGTAGCCCATTATAGGACGGGCATGTAACTTTTCAGTAACATAAGTAAATTTTTTATATGATTTTGGAAAATACAATTACCCAAAATGGACAAAGAACTTTGTTTTTCTAAGCAATATCCGGGCAAAAACTGCAACAATTCATTATGAAATGAACTGTTTTTAAACACATAACTTAATAAATGTAGGAACACCAAATGTAGTGCAGACATTACGCAATTGGCCGGTCTGCGCTTTTCACATTTTCATTGACTGTTTGCATTGATTTTTACATCGGTAATAAATTAAACTAAGTAACATTTTTCTTAAATTTTGGTATTCTTACTTTCTCTAGAGTGATGATGGAAACAATTGGAGGACGCCAGTTCAGTAGCGAATAGTTTTTCCTTACATTTTACTACTACTATTCAAGACAAATTAAATAAGCATTTTGATGCCCGTATGTCTAAAAACTGTACAACTTGTGAATCAGTACCTCATGCAATGTTCGTTAGGTATATCACTGAACCTGAGGTTGAGGAGGTAATTGCTTCTTTAAAAAAATAAGCAATCATGTGGCTATGACAATATTAATAATGATGTCCTAAAAAGTACTTATTCAGAAATTATAAAACCGCATACCTACATCCTTAACTTGATAATTGAAAGAGGTGAATTCCAGAACACACTTAAATATGCCCGTGTTATTCCGATCCATAAGAATGGCTCGTATGAGAACATTGAGAACTATAGACCAATTTCAATACGGAGAGTCTTCTCCAAGATCTTTGAAAGATTGATTGTGACGGAAATATGGTGCTATTTGCGTAAATTCAGCACCGTACATGAAAACGAGCACAGCTTTAGTAAAAATAGTTAACAGAAACGGCAAGATTTAAACTCGTACAGTGTATATAGGAGGAGTTGGACACAGGAAGGCATATCGTCGGTTTATTCTTTGATCTCTTTAGAGCATTTGATACAGTCGATCTGATATTTGTAAGAGATAAAGTGTATACTCTGGACATTAGGGCAAACGTCAACCATCTTGTGGTCTCCTTTTTGAAGAATAGATCCTTTTGTATAGTTGCGAATGGAGTCAATTCGGAGGCGCAGCCGATGAATCTAGGCGCACCACAGGGTTCATCGCTTGGCCTGTTAATTTTTTTATTATATATAAATGACACTCATCGTTACATCAAGTCTGGAATTACCATAAACTTCGCGGATGATATGACTATTGGAAGGAAGAACTAAGGCTGCCGTAAGGGAGATGCAGGGGTGGTGTGATCACAATAAACTAATACTAAATACCGAAAAAGCGAAAATTGTGCATTTTAATCGACAAAGACGAAAGGAAGTGGAACATAGTAATCGTGGACAACAATTTCAGTTGGTCCGGTCATATTGATTTCGTTGCAAAGAAGCTTAACAGTGCGTACTATGCAATATTAAGGTTACGCGACACGATGGAACCGTACGATCTAATGACAGTATACTACGCTCTTCCATATCCCTACATCGCGTACAATATTATGTTGTGGGACCGTACATCATATGCCCCCCGCCGCGTATTTACCGCTCAAAAAAGACTGTTGAGGCTCATCTTTCGCTTAAGACCTCGTGATTCCTGCCGCCCAATATTAAGGCTCAGGGGTTGTTGATGCTCCTGGCGATCTGTGTATTTAAATGTATGGTGTTTTCGTACCATCATAGAGGTTAATTTCAGAAGAATGATGACTTTCACACCTATTCGACCAGGGCACGAGAAAACTTCTGTGTACCGACACACACTATTGCGGTTCGAAGAATCACCGAAATACTCATGTATATCTGTATATAATAGTATACCAAAAACCATAAGACAAAGTGCGAGTATTACATTATTTAAAAAAAGCTTTAAAAAAGTACCTGATTAATAAATGTTTATACAATTTTAATGAGATTTCTAGTCGCGATGTGCAAGCATGTTGATCAAGTCTGTGGTACCTTGTTATATTTTTCTATGTATTGTTGGTTTTGTATGTCGCTGTGTATTGCGTTTTTGTTACCTATATACCTATACATACAACGTGTGTCAAAGAACATCTAATCTGCTTAAAGTACTCGTAATTGACATAACTAAATAAAAAACGGAATTAGTGGCGCTCCTTAGCTGTTTTGAGTTGTTATCAAGAATTATTGAAAGTTAGGTGAAAAATTCAGGCATTTTGTTCATCTGCTCGATGAATTAGGACATGAATGGAAACAATTCTAGAAATTACACTTTAAAATAAGTAATATTTCAAAGTAACGTAATATAATGTATTTCTGAGTTACAGTTCAATATTGTTATAAGTTTTATTTACTTTTTCTGGTGAATGTTGAAAAAGAAACCATTTTCTTCACAAAGTTAGCATTTATTCCTTCATAAGTTTGAATACTATCAAATAACTGAAACCTTTAACGAAAAAAGGTTATAATAATAATAACAATAATAATAGTAATACAGTTTATTGGCATACCAGACAGACAAAGATCAAATGTACAATTATAATATGAGAACCAGTTAACTATACTTGTAATTATACAATTAATATAGTAATGCACTGGCAAAAAGGACTATATCGCCGTATAACTACAAAGTAATTATTTAGCGTTCTACCTATAGCCTATTAAAAAAAAAATAATTGAATAAAATAAAATAAAACAATAACAATAATAAACAATAAACAAACAAAGTTACACATAAGGTGCGTGGCAAGTAATTAGCCTAAACTGAAAGACTACACCGAACACCACATTACTGCGTTTCTAGCAAGACGTGTTTAATTTTAAATTTTAGGCAATTTGTAGACAACTTCTACAAATATTAGAAATTGATTGAGGATATTAGAAATAATATCCTCAAATATATATCCGTTCAGTGTTTTAGCAACGTTATATGAAAAACTTCGTTTGAAGATCTCTTGCGTATGTTTTGGTATGGTTAAAAACGATTTGTTACGAACATTAGCACTGTGCACCTGGCGACGATTTCGCAATCTGCAAATATTAATAATTAATAATTTGAAATATTACATATCTTAAAGTATAATTTCTAGATTAGTTTCCATTCATGTCCTAATGCACCGAGCAGGTGACCAAATGCATCAAAAATTCGTGAATTCTTCACGAAACTTTCAATAATTCTTGATAACAACTCAAAACATCTAAGCAGTGCCACTAATTCCTTTTTTTTATTGGTTATATCATTTGCGAATACTTTAAACATATTAGATGTTGTAAATGTGAAATGCATAAAGGGTGATCCACAAAGCAAGACAACGACAAGCAAAGACTTAATAACATCTTCCCCTATTTTGAAAAATAAGGGTACTTATTTAGTTTCTGCATTACCAGAATTTTATAAAAGCCCATACCAAAAAAAATCCCATATGGTGCGTACTTTTTAACACACGTTGTACATCTTAACAAGACCCATATCTGTAAAGATCTACCGGTTAAATATATTATTATTATTAATTTGAATTGCAATACATGTACGTATCTTCCCTATGATTCAGATTTATTCGAAACTGTCAGCAATCTGTCGCTTATTTCAGAAACCATTGGTATACTAGGTTAAAAGTAAGAAGGTTATGTTTACAAGCGATTCAAAATCTTGCACTCCCTTTTAGGTTGACAGTGGATTAATTAGTGCAAAATAAAAGAGTGTATACGATGAAAAATTACAAACTTTCTAATTAGCTCATGAAAAGCGTGTTAAATCATTTTTTAGCATATTACAGAAAAATCTCATTACGCTCTTGGAAATTCTAAATCACTCAAATTATGTTGATGAGCTTAAAAAATGGTTTCGACAACTATATTCCGATAAATATAAGTGAATTAACCAAAAATTAATGCTAATATAACTCATGGTATTGGTGGAATCATTGTTAGCAAAAACAATGTAGCAGAGAAAATAGCGCTAACACATGAACATGTTTCTGCTTACCCGGCGTCATCAGCATGGTTCTGAGCACAATTTTCTGCTGTTACAATTGCGTTTGCCTCTCGGTTTATGCTGCTAATCTTCAAAACAGCACTGAATATGTCTTTCGGCGGGAATGATTCCATCAATACCATGAGCTATATTAGCATTAATTTTTGGTTATTGTTACTAGGCATTCTTTCCACGTGTATAAGTGAACTAGTTTAGATATCATCAGATTTGTTAATCGGAATATCAAGAAGCTAGTATACAATGTGAAAAGTAAATTACGAAGAAGCAAAGTTATAATTAAAGAACACCTAACCAAATCTAGAATACAAATTATGAAATTAGCTGCTAAAAAATATGGTGTAAAATCTGTTTGGACTTCTAAAGATGATCTATAATCAATAATTAGGTGATCTAAAATAAATTATTTCTATTTCACTGTGTAGTTTGGGTGGGCTTACCGTGTCGCATATACACTTGGTCTTATATCTTTTCATAAGTGAGGAAAAGTATATATACATATATACTTTTTTTAGCATTTGTAAACATGTGTGTCTTTTAAATATACGAATATTAATTATTTAATATTATTTATAATACCAATAGTTAATTAATAATATTAATATTTATCAATATTTATCAGACTCGCCTGATGGCTCATATTTTTAGCCATGGTGGAATCCGTTGGTGTGATGGAATAATATTAGTATCTGACAAATATGTAGTTGTTGACTCTGGCATAGATGGAACAAAATCAGCTGATCATGATGAAACTTTATTCTGTTCACTTAGTATAAACGTACATGTAGATATTCCTACACACAAGCTGATTAGAAATTTAAGGAATATTAATCATGTTGCTTTTTTAACGGACCTGGCTTCCATTCCATGGTAGAATGTTTTTTATTTGTTTGATTTAGAGGACAAGGTTAAGTTCCTTACGGATTCTATTCTGTGGCTGTTCAATTTTTATGCTCCTAGTCATTACGTTAAAGTTACCAGTAAACCTGCACCATGGTTGATTGATAATATAAAAATTATGATGAATATAAGTGATAATGCCCTTGCTAGATTAAAAAAAAGTCGTCTTCTTCAACAATGGAATAACGATGAAACTTTTAGTAATTTAACCATTAACGCTATCAAACGAGAAAAAGAGGCAAACTACAATTTCACATTTTGGAACCAAAATGCACGTGATATGTGGAAAAAGTTAAAATACTTAAAACTAAAATTTAAAACTCAGCATTTGATTCCAAGTAGCATATATGATGTATCTAAAATAAACAACCCCTTTTTGGACGATGTCCCCAGTGTCAGTGCGAGTTCGGATGCGCTTCAATATTACAATGATATTATACATAATAATATTGTATCAGATTTTGTATTTCAGAGTGTTGATGAAACAACTGTTATTAAGTATATATCTCAAACATCTAGCGGTGCTTCTGGACATGATGGAATATCACTTGATATGCTTAAATTGTACTGTCCTGCTGTTATCCCTTATTTGACTCATATTGTTAACTGCTGCTTGCTTGACTTGGTTTTCCCATCCAGCTGGAAGCAAGCTGTTATCACGCCCGTTCCCAAGATAACATCTTCCACCTCGTACAGAGATTTAAGACCTATAAGTGTACTCCGGGTAATGTCAAAAATAGTGGAGAAGATGCTGTGTGAGGGACTAAAAACATACTTAAATATTAATAATATTTTACCGGATTGTCAAGCCGGATTTAGGACTGGACATAGTTGTTAAACAGCGCTAATAGAAATAATTGACAATATTATTTGTAGCTTGGATAGTATATGCGTTGGTTTTACTAAACTACAGTCGTGCATATGACACAATTGACCATTTCATACTTCTTACAGTTTTTTCATCTATTGCGTTGTTTGTGACTGTTGTAGAATTGTTCCGATCTTATTTACATAATAAGCGGCAATGCGTCAAACTAAATAACAATATCTCTATGTTTAGGCCTGCCACTAGAAGTGCAACAGGGGTCCATTTTGGGACCAATTTTGTGTACTATATACACATCGTCATTTCACAGATTTGTTGATACATGTAAGTTGCAGATGTATGCCGATGATACCCAGATACGAATTAAGTCAGATACAAAATAATTTGGATTCACTTGTGAAAATATCAACTCAACACGCTTTAGTAATTAATCCTTCTAAATCTTCTAAATCTGCAGTTTTTATTAAACTAATTTGCAATATAGTGACTGACATTTTTTAACCAATGTAGATTCGGAGCTGTTCAGGTGCTCCGGAACCAATGTTACACATTGTATGATTTACTTAATTTTGCATCAAACATCAGACAACTTATTTTTTACTCATAACATCGTAACCACTGGGGATATATTTGTGGTAAATGAGCTTTAGTGTAACGCACACCTAGGAGGGGAGAAACTTAACAATCGCGTGAAAAATATCAGCTTGCAGATATCGTTTCAGTTCGTTCGACGTTTCCTGTGGTTTAGTAGTAAATATGAAATTTCAAGATTGTTAATTGAAATTGTTTTACAAAATATTTTCAATGACTACCAAGTAACAACGAATACCACCACAGCATTACAAAGGTCTTCACAAGTCTTCATTGCCGTTAGTCGAATTCCCTTGTTCCCACAGGTACGTTTTTTCCAACACCGTTACAATTAGGCAAGTATGTCTTCATAAAAATATTTTTTCACCGCTGCGAACAGGGCTCAACAGTGGAAACGTACATACGTCATGATTCGGTTGTTTACTCGAACGCATTCGGAATTTTAATAAACGTACGTGCATAAAAATCGGCCCACTGCACGCTTTTGACTTTAATTGTATTTCTTGTAGAAATTATACTTCAAATCAAAACAAAACCTATATAGTTTGGAAGAAGGTTTAACGTGCTTTGACTTGTGTATAAATTTGTTGAAATTTCTTTAATGCTGAGATAAACATTATGAAATTTAGTGAATGAAACAAATTATCATTTTATTGCTACAAGTAACATGATTTCTTGAGAATGTACTAAGAAGCAACAACAACATAAACTTATTAATAACGGGTATGACCCCCTCTTGCTCTAATAACATTTCGCATACGATTAGGCATAGAGCGAATCAAGTTAGATATTGTTTCTTGTGGAATGTTAAACCACTCTTTTTCCACCGCAGTAATGAGCTCTGGGATCGACGTTGGAGCACGAATCCTAGCTCGGATTCTTCGTTTCAGCCCATCCCATAAATGTTCAATAGGGTTTAGGTCGAGACTGCGTGCCGGCCATTCCATAATCCAAAAATCGGCTTCTCTAATGTAATCTTGGACAATTCTAGCAGTGTGCGGTCTTGCATTATCATGCATAAAAGTAAAATTGTCTCCGATATAATCAATGTAAGGTACCAATTTCCTCAATATACCAATCCCCTGATAACTATCCTCTCTCGCGACCACGGCCAGGCCTGGTAGTCCGTTGTGCTTCCATAGAAATTGCACCCCAGATCATGCATGAATCACCGCCGTAGCCAATGCGCTCGTCAATGCAGCATTCTGCAAATCGCTTTCCTGGTCTTCGGTAAACTTTCTTTCTTCGGTCGCTGCCGTATCCTGGTCTCATCGGAGAATAGAACAGACCCCCTCTGCTCCAATGTCCAATTCAGATGAACCCGTGCGAAATGCAGGCGTGCTTGACGGTGAGCTGGGGTAAGTTTTGGACCAGTTGCAGGGTTTCTAGAAATCAGGTTTCTTTCCAGCAGTCTTCGTCTTATTGTACACTCACTAATAATCACTCCTCAGCCTTTACGGAGCTCTTGCTGCACTTGAACCGCATTAAATCGACGATTTCCTAATGACTTTGGCACAATAAAGCGGTCATCACGCTCCGTTGTGTATCGCTTCCTGCCTGCTCCTGGTCGCCGATTAAAGGATCCCGTCTGCTCATAACGTTCGCAGACCCTTCGCACGTGCCATATTCAGTCGTCGAGCAACAAACATATTAAATCTTCTTTCAAACTGTCTGTTTTGTTTTGATCTGACGTATACTTTCTGATCGGGAACACTGATTTACGAACCTTAATTAATTAATAACTGAGAAAAAGGAAGAAAATGCATCTCATTGTATTCTACCCTACCCTATTTATCACATAGTTTATTTACGTCCGTTTGTTTTGTGGTAAAATAAAACGTTCCTACTTATTTTTTTGGCAAGCATAACAAGAAATATATTTGAAAACGATTTTATGATTAGATAGTCCTAGTTTCAATCCGTTACTTCAAGCTACATATTTTTGGCGATAACTAGAAAAATACAATGTAAAAAAGAAGGAAACTAACATATAACCCTCAGAATTTATATATTTTTAGTGTAATATTAACAGGGTTTCCACTTCAGCTCACGTCAGCAGTTCCAAAAACTTCTTCGATAAATTAAATTCGAATCGCATGCCTGCGGCACTCTCGGGAATGTTACACATTTTAGCAAACGCCCATCATAAAAGGGGGTGAACGAAATTGCGTAATATCCTTCTTCTTCAGCGGAAAGTCAAGTGTAGGCATCTTCATACGAATAAAGTGAGCCTTCCCTAAGAAAAATACAAAAATACGATAATAAATTTACGTGAAATTCCGAGGAACGCGTATGGATTTTCCTGTCGGGGGAATTAGTTATAAGTTATTCCAACACAAAAGAAGTTATTTCTGTGCAAGCCAGCAGTGCAAAAAGCGATTGAAAGAGAAAACTGGAAGCAGTGGGATTATTAAGTGGTTCATCTTTTTAAAAGAGTAAACATAGAGTTTTGATGAGTCAACGTTATGTATCTCAACGAAAATAAAACAAGCACGTGTAACATAGTTGCTACATTTTGAATAACTCGTTATAACGCAGTTTCCGATAAAACAATGTCGACCATAAACCAAGATTCACATGTAGATTTTCTTTGGAATAAAAAGTTTTAGGAACTGTTGCTTACTCAGATATTATACTACATACTATAAATATTTCGTAGATTTTAAACCCGTTACCGACTTCGTTCACGGTCAAAACAGATGGAAAAAACAACGCCTGTGGCGGGATTTAAGAACAGTAACATACAGACAACAAGAAAAAGAAGCTAAAAGGCAGCAAGATCTTTATTACCGAAGATTTGACGAAATATAATTTAAAATTACTACAAGATGCTGGGAAAAGTTTGGCCGACGCAAGGTATGGTCTTACGATTGCACTATACGGAGTGTTTCAGAAGGAAAGGTAAATATTTTAGTGAGTGATAGTGTAGATTAATTCGAATAAAAGATTCCATATAACATGTGTCCAATTTTTATTGGTTACTGAGATACAGCAGCTTGAGTGTAACCCAAACTACTGCACTCACAGAAAAAAGCCAAAGGCACAAACAAAAGGTATTAAACGAAGGCAAATGATTAAGTTATAGTTTATTTTCAAAAATTCCGCCTCCGACTTCAGTGCACTTTCGAATTCTGTTGACAACACTACGTGTAGCTTTTCTGAGGTTGTCTTGGCGTTCTTTTATGAGGGCAGCACTATTCGTAATCCGAACGATCAATTCGTTTCTTGTGTTTACTTTTTCTTTGTAGACTTCGACTTTCAATCATCCCCACAAGCAAAAATCTAAAGGGGTAAGGTCCGTGGACCTTGGTGACCAAGAAACGGGACCATTTCTGCCGATCCATCTTCCGGGGAAGGTTAGGTTTAGATGCTGTGTCACCAGAGGACTAAAATGAGCAGGGGCCCCGTTATGCTGGAAGAACATACTCATCCTTGTAGCCAAAGGAACATCTTCCAATAATGCTGGTAGCTCGTTTTCAGGAAAGTCTCACGCAGTTTACAGAAAACACGACTAAACACTCTTGAATCGGGTACTCTGCGGTTAGGAAATCGTCTACCGTATTCTCTACAAGCAGCAACGGCATTACCATTACAAAACCCGTACACAAATACCATATCGGCGTACTCAGCATTTGTAAATACGTGCGGCATGCTTAAACAGTACCGTAGTTTGTTGCTTAAACGATACACGTTTATTACAGTAAAAAAATTCAATGTAAACTCAAGCACAACCTCACAACTTGAACTTCAAAACAAAACTGACAATCAATACCCATAGCAACTAGGAGAATGCCAACACGCGAAATGAAAACTTTTCTCTCTAAACAGCTGTATCTCAGTAACCAATAAAAATTGGGCACATGTTATATGGAATTTTTTATTCGAATTAATCTACACTATCACCCACTAAACTATTTACCTTTCCTTCTGAAACAGCCTGTATACGTCGATGTTAACGGATAGAAACAGAGGTTTGAAACAATAGAAAATTTGGAAGAATATGAGGAGACGAGCTAGTTCATCCGTACGTAGTTCCCATCATCTAATAGGAAGCTAATTTTCGTTCTTTTTTGGATACGTAACTAATTAATTACCTTTATTTTTGTTATTTTGCAAATTATCTTAGTTTATATTAGTTTGTTCTCGTAATAACGCAGTTATTTATATTTTCTTTATTTCCTTCTAATAATCTAAAGCAGTTTTATTCTGCTATTTTGGAATTAACACAAATTTTTGTAGTTTTTTGTTTTGTACATGTTAACGTTTGGGCATATTAACGCGCGATCACTATTATCAGATTCCCATTTATTTAGAGATTATTTTGATCATAATAAATATGACATTGTTGCTGTTTCGGAGACGTGGTTGACGGTTGCTGTTGCTGATGATGCAGTTGCTTTAGGTGGGTATGGTGAAACAGTATTAGGTATTCGGTTCTGGACTTAACTGTAGATGTGAATTTTGAATATTTATGGATAAGGATACCGTTAAATAACATAATTGTGACCGTGGGTGTAATCTATACCTCCCTCTGCAGATACTTCTTTATTTATACAACAATTCGAAGAAATGTTGTCCAGTATATGTTTGAATAGGTAGGAAATAGTTATTCTAAGCGATTTTAACGTGAACCTCTTGGATGTTACTAATAGACATTGCCTCTCGTTTTGTAATATGTGATACTTTAGGTATTAAGCAAATAATTAACAGCCCTGTTAGGGAAACGGCATCAACCTCGTCATTGATAGATTTTATTTTGATTTTTACTGAAGCAGTATTTCTCTCGGCTGGCATTCGCAATGATTTATCCATATCTAATCACTATTTAGTTTTTGTTCAATTGGATTTTGCCAAACCCTTTTGTAATCCTCGTCTTCATTCATTTAGACACTTTTCTAACCTTAATTTTAACAGCTTTTGTAGTGATTTAGAACTGTTACCGTGGCATTGTATTTATCGTATTATGAACATCAATGATAAAATACTTATCTTCAATAATTTTATTATTGACTTGTTTGATACGCATGCTCCTTATAAAACAATCCTTTTTAGAAAACCTCGAACGGCTTACCCATAATCTAAGGTACATGATGTCACTTAGAGATGAAGCACTTAAAGATGCCAAGCTTAAGAAAACAGTCGCTGCCTTTAACTACTATAAGGAGTTGCACAATTTTACTACTTCTGCCATACATCGTAAGAAACACGGATATCTAAAATATATTGTGGAAAGTAGTGATCGAAGACGTTGATGGCGGGATTTAAAAACCTTAAACATTTACTATAAAAACAATAATACTAAATTACTAACACATTTGTTGGACGTCAACGTAATTAATAGTCACTTTTATAACTCTATGTCTGGTGGTAATGCGGATCCCACTCTGATTGATTACTATAACAATAGCGTATCGGTGGCTGATACTTTTTACTTTACTTTAGTAGACATATCAGACGTTGAGTCTGTACTAAATTCTATAAAGTCTCAAGCAGTTGGTGCTGACGGTGTATCCTTAAAGATGCTGTCGCTATGTTGCCCATTTCTACTACCTGTTATTACTTATTAATGCTCGCTTGTTAGAAGACGTCTTTCTGGACTGTTGGAAAATTAGTATCGTTACTCCTTTGCCTAAGAATAATTCTCCAGCAACTGTGAGTGACTTAAGACTTATATCTATTCTTCCTGTGCTCTCGAAGGTCTTGGAGAGGGTTATTGATAAGTAAATACGCTGTTACCTGGATAAAAACAACATATTGCCAAACGAGCAGTCAGGGTTTAGGTCAGGGTTTAGCTGCGCTACGGTGTTAGCTAAGGTAACAGATGATATTTTTAAGAGCATTGATGACAATTTGGTTACTGTATTGGTTCTCCTTGATTATTCTAAGGCCTTCAACACTCTAGATCACTCTATTCTCTTGGCTATTACGCATAATATTGGATTCACACCCGAGACAACAAATTTCTCCCACAGCTACTTATCTAATCGCTTCCAGTAGGTATGTTACCATGGTAACATCTCAACTTTCCAACTGGTTACGTCAGGCGAAAGACATTGCAGCATACTGGCTCCTCCTATTTACACATTTACACATCTAACATTACGAGGTATGGAATTAAATAACCGGACTGGTGCTACAAAACATTTTATTGGTCACCAATTACATTTCAAAATTTATCCCATTCAGTGTACTCTCCTTGCCGATCCCTACAACGTTCCATACTAATTTTCCACTGTCGAAAGCAGTGCTGGAAGACCGTTTCTGTGAACTTGTTGAGAACTTCCGCCGCTTTCGCTCGTCAAATCTTGTCCCCATAAGCTCCGATTTTACCTTAGAAAATAAAAAAAAGTCACAGGGGGCCAGGTTGGGCGAGTACGGTGGGTGGTCCAACACGGTAATGCCGGATTTTGCAAGGAACGCCTTCACAGACAAGGCGGAATGGGCTGGCGCATTGTCTTGGTGGAGCATCCAGGATTTGCTCTTCCACAAATCGGGTCTTAGTCTTCTCACTCGTTCACGAAGGGTAGTTAGAACCTCGTGTTTCACAAGAAACTTGAGGTTAACTCATTGCCCAATCTGAACACTCCGCATTTTTCCGATGCGACGCTAGCGTAAGGACTTGAACGGACAATTGCTACATCGAGACCGAGCGACGAAAAACCGTGCCCATCGAGCTCAAGGTGGGGGAAGCATCTACAAGCCCAGACATGTGCAAACCTGCCGTGGCGTATTCGCTGTTTGCCGATAGTAGCACCAGTCCGGCTATTTAATTGCCACACCTCGTATGAGATGTCTTAGATATTGTAGTTATCACACGTATGCTGATGATACGCAACTTTACTACTCCTTCTCAACGATTAATGTGAATGACGGTATTTACAAAGTCAATTCTGATCTGGCCTCGATTGTAACTGAATCTGCCCGACATTCCTTACTTATTAATCTGGGAAATCATCCGTCCTGGTGTTTGGTCGCGGGAGGGCTAGGGCCGCTGTTCTAGACGATATTAATATAACAATTAATAATGTTGATTTACCCCATTCCGAGAGTGCCCGTAATTTGGGATTGACTTTGGATGTTTTAGGGAACATGTATCTTCTGTTCTTAAGAAAGCATTTTGGACTCTAAAGCTGTTATATGGATGCAAAGATTGTTTGGATCTAAAATTGAGAAGGATATTGTGCGAGTTTCTTGTTCTCTCTCAGCTTAATTTTTGTCTACCTATTTATTATCATTGCGTTGACAGTGTTGATAAGATGCGTTTACAGCGATTGCAGAATGGATGTCTTAGATTTATATATGGTTTTCGTCGATTTAATCATGCCTCGCCTGCCCGTAGATGGGCTAATTGGATGACTTTTCATGCAGAGCAGACTATCTTTCAACAATTTTTTATTACAAAATAATTTATAGTAAGAAACCGGGATATCTGTATCGGAAATTGGTTTTTAGGGCACGCAATCAACATAAGATCTAAAGGGTTGCTAACGCCCCCAATTCATAACCTCGACATGTTCTAAAGGTCTTTTTCTTACAATGTCGTTCGTTTGTTCAACGCCACCCCTGATGTGTTGCACGTGTTGTCCGCCATAGCACTGGCCCGTCGATTGCGTGGAAAGTTTAATAATTAAAATCCCCCATATATTATACAATTATTATTGTTGTTATTCACTTCTTTCTGATTCACATAATTTAATTCTTAGTTGTCTATGTAATTTATTTTTGTTGTTTTTCTGCTTTTCATATAGTATTAGTGTTAAATGTTATACATTGTGATGTTCAAGGGGAAGAAGAGCAGCTTGCTTGCAAGAGGCTGATGAACATTTTGGCTATTCTCAATGTATTGTATGTATAAGTTTATGTATTTCCTTATATATATATATTGGAATATTTATCCCAGGGGATTTTTGGGAAAAATATGAAATTTTCTAAATTCTTTGTGGAATTGAGAGTATTCCTGAATACTCTTTGGGAAATTTTCTAATGAATTTTCAAATTAATAAATCGAAATTAACAAATGTTAGAATTAAAAATATAATTAACCTTGAATTCAAATGAAGCCGATGTCATATGAGGTGTGGCAATTAAATAACCGGACTGGTGCTACTATCGGCAAACAGCGAGCGCGCCACGGCAGGTTTGAACATGCCCGTGCTTGTAGATGCTTCCCCCACCCTGAGCTCGATGGGCACGGCTATACGTCGCTCAGTCTCAGCCTCGCTCTAGCAATCGTCCGTTCAAGTCGTTACGCTAGCGTCGCGTCGGAAAAATGCGGAGTGTTCAGGTCGAGTAACGAGTTAACCTCAAGTTTCTTGTGAAACTGGGAAAAACTGCTACAGAAGCTCATGCCATGTTAAAGGAAGTGTACGGAAGTGAGTGTTTATCGCGCACACAAGTTTTTGAGTGATGCAAAAGGTTTAACTTCAAAAACGGACGACAACATTCAGAAAATTGGTAAATTGATCCGCAAAAATCGTCGTTTGAGTGTCCGAGGTCTTGCTGAAACACGAAGACCCGATTTTTGGAAGAGCAAATCCTGGATGCTCCACGTTTGACGTTTTGAGGAAAGCAAAATTTTTTATAAAGAATTTTTTTCTGTAAAGGGCATATTAAAGAAGTAATTCCTCTTTGTAACCCCATCCATGGACATGAATTTCAAAAAGATGTACGCAAAATTTGTTTGAAAAACAACAATTCTTGAAAGAATTGGCTGCTCTGGGCCCACAACTACAAATTTCAATAAGAGATATGTACGAGGGTAGTCCCAAAAATAAGGTCTCCAATTTTTTTTGGAATACAAAAATCCGTTTATTTTCTATAATATATACACCATTTTAAAATTTGAACATTTATCTATTTTTCTACATAAGCGCCATTTCGGTCAATACATTTTTGTAGACGCTGTGACAGTTTTTGTATGCCCATGTCATACCAGCTCTTTCTCAAGGGCATGGCGGCGTCCTTGAGGAAGCATTGAACCTCTTCTTTCACCTCGTCGTCGGAGCTGAATCGCGTTCCGGCCAAACGTTCTTTCAACTTAGGGAACAGCTGGTAGTCACTGAGTGCCAATTCAGAACCGGAGAAGAGGAATGCTGAGCAAGGGCGTAAGCACTCTCCACGACAACGCCCGCCCACACGTCACCCGCCAAACCGTCGCTCTACTGCAACAGTTTGAATGGAACATCATCATCCTATAGTCCGAACTTAGTACCCAGTAACCACCTGTTTCCTAAGTTGAAAGTATGTTTGGCCGGAACGCGATGCAGCTCCGACGGCGAAGTGAAAGAAGAGGTTCAACGCTTTCTCAAGGACATGGCGGCGAGCTGGTATGACATGGGCATACAAAAACTGTCACGACGTCTACAAAAATGCATCGACTGAAATGGCGATTATGCAGAAAAATAGATAAACGTTCAAACTTTAAAATGATGTATATATTATAGAAAATGAACGGATTTTTGTATTCTAAAAAAAATTGAAGACCTTATTTTTGAGACTATCCTCGTATGTATTCAGAAACGATAGCAGAAATAAAAATTATAACAATTTCGTTGTTGGGCGTTCTGATTATTTGAAATGGCGGTGTATATGTATAAATATATTTCTGTCCGTTGCAATACTAAGAGTTTCTTCTTAGTTCTTTTATCGAGTATGATCGGCCGAATGAACCATTATATCCTTTCTTTTGCCAACTCTCGTTGCGGTCAGACGGTTTGACTTGATCACTTTCTGATCAAAATACTTAACTGCATTAGAGGGTGAGTACATGTGAGCTATCTTTACCTAATTTGCTATAATACTGCATTTTATCGCAGTGTTCATTTTCCCTATTCTCGATATCGCCTTTGCGTTTTTTTTCTCCTCTGGTTTACGTTTATTAAGTTTTGTGCTACACTTTTTCTTTAACCGATTTTTGAATAAGTATGCGAAAGCTTAGAATTTCATCGAACGGGGTCTTTCACTTTGTGATCGGCTATAATCCCCCAGTATTGTTTTTCCTTCTTCTACCCTTGTCCTAACGTGTACAGCCAGTGCTTCTGTTCTACTTATTCAATACGGATTGGGTTTTTCCACACCATCGCAAAGAATTTTGAAATGGACAGTTAAGATAATGAAGTATTGGATAAATTTAAACACCAAGCTAGCAGACAAGAAGAATAGAAGGTACTTTTTATTACGATGTAGAAGACTTGGTATCGTACCGAAGCACGTCATTAAAACGGGTTGGAGAATTTAAGGATTTCGCTGTCAGATTCAAGAAGACAAGAACAGCTCGCAGAGTCGATAATTTAAATAAATATTTTCTTGGGGTTAGCAAATCAAAAAAATCTAAGATAGAAAAATGTTTCTTCACTTAGTCTTAAGAAAATATTTATATTCATTAACCGGTATCTTTTGAAAATGTTTAAGAAACGTTGTACGTCAAAGGTTATATGTATGTACAATGATGTAAGAAATACAATTATTTCATTACAAGTATATGCTTCTCTTAAGCGGAGAAAGAGACTCCAAGATAATATTTATTTTAATTTAAAACAGTAATTCTATTGTGGATAATTAAAACGATAATTGTCCTGAATTGAGGCGGACAGACTAGATACAAGTAAACGTTTCTCTGCGTGCGCATACGCTATTATTAAATGATCTCCTTTTGTTATAGGCCTTAGTGAACCACGATGTGAATCATGACCTCAACTTTTCTCGTGATTATGACAAAAGTGAATATGCAATGAGGCCCTAAAGTATGTCCCCCCATAGTAACTTTTGAACGACAGACCCTAGCATTTTTAGAAAAACCAGGTCGATTTGTATCTTTTTTGAGCTATCTTTTGCCGTTATCGGCAGTTCAATTGCATTTCCGGTGTATATTTTTTTCGCTTTTGGAAAGATAATCGAAGGCCGAATCCAACGATACCACACGTTATACTTTAACTTAAGAAATATGACGATATGCAGCAATAAAGGTTTTGGTAATCTGTTTTTATTGATACGCAAAGTTAGCTGGGAAAGAGCGCCAAATTGTTTCTTGTGGCGCTAGGCTGATCTACAGAGCTCGTTGCTGTCAAATCTCGTGTCCATTAGCCTAAATTATTCTTCTTACTTATTGTCGTTATACCCTGCATTTGCATACTTTCGTTCTTTGTTCTCGTCATTATTTTAAATCGTTTTAACTTGTTTTCTTAATTGTTGTTTTCCCTTTACTTTATCGAACTTTATTGTAACTAATTAATTATGGTAGGCTTGTTTAAATTTTAGTTTTTGATAAGCAATGCGCCTAGGTTTCAGTTTCTTATGTTGTTGATTCGGTGAGTTTGGCAACAATTACCACGAAATGGAACATAATGAACACTGCTCTTGTACGGCAGGAAATATTTGAACCTTGCGATAAGTTAGGATAGATAGTATGAAATTTACAGGGTGAACCACTTTAACACAAGATAATATAATTTAAATTATTGTACAACTTATTGCGCAACCACAGCAAATAAGGTGATAATTCTTACCAGATTTACAAAATTGACCCTGTAATTTTGCAAGAAGCCATCATAAAAGTAACAACACAAAAAATCTAAAAAACAGACATATTGTCTATCAAAAACTAACAAGCTTAAGTAAATTTACCACAATTAATTAATTGCAACAAAGTTCGAGTAAGTAAGGAAATAACAACAATTAACAAAACAAGGTAAAATGAGAGAAAATAATAACGAGAACAAAGAAGGAATGTATGACAAATGCAGGATATAATAACAATAAACAACAAGAGTAATTTACGCTTTTGGCAATTGTTACAATTACTTTGCTTAGCGACGAGCTCTTTAGATCAGTCTGGCGTCACAAAAAACTCGGCGCTCCTTTCTAGCCAACTTTACGTAACAACAAAGACAGATTAAGAAAAACGTAAAAATATACAGGATGTTCTATTTAAAATAAGGAAGTTGACGTAACTTCCGGTGACGCCGAAAATGCAATTTAACTGCAGATGACGGCAAAAGATAGTTCACGAAAAATAGAAATTGACTTATTTTTTTCTAAAAAGGCTACTGTTGTTCAAAAGTTAACGTAGAAGGGGTCCACTTTAGGACTGCACTGTATGTTTCATCCACGTATGTATGTATGTATTGAAATATCTCTCTCAGCGGTTTTACTCTAAATTTTGTTAAATTTTAAAATTTTACTCTATTAAATGATTTTTGTTAGGTTCGGGGGTATCCCTAGATACCCTTGCGGCAATTTTGAATGAATTTGTAACTTAGTGAAATCAAATTAACGAATTTTTACGATTTTAAAATTAACTACCCTTTAAACCTTCGAACAACGCCAATGTAAATAAACACTCTGTTTAAATACACACCACAGGAACTGCCTGTTCTGGATATTTAACCCTATTTGCTTTTCTAATAATGACTTTGAATACACCACGAACACTTACCTTTGGATTGGATTCACGACAAACTTTGATTCAACCAAGGCCGAATAAAGATTGATGAAAATTGAGGGCGCTGTTTCTCTTTCATTTATTCTAAATCGCGAAAGACCGGCGATTGTTTTCTTTCACAGCCAATTTTGATAATTTACCCAAATAGAAACTAACTTTTCGATGACTTTCAATAAAAATTATATTAGCATACGAGAACGAATGCAGTGACTTAACCAGGAGGTTATTTGTTGATGATTCTGTGGTACGAATTGTCATCAACAAGCTTTAAAAGAGAAAATCCACTACTAATTTATAGAAACCTTTCAGATAAAGATTTAATTGACGAAATATTATGTGTTGTGCTTTGCAATTTACGTTGTTGCTTATTCCAGACGATTTTTACATTAATTTGGAAGAAATAATTGAATAGGAAAATTGATAAACGAGTAGAATTGTCCATGATACCCCACACTCGTCGTTATCTGGACTTATAATTAAATTCTACCTTCCTCGCCCCAAGGACGGTTGGCTGAGGGGGGGAATGGTAACGCAAAAATTACCAATTATCCCCGCAAGAGGGGTATTTGGTTGCCAACGAGTGGCCAGCCTGACATTTACTTCAGTACCGAAATGACAACCAAGAGAAGTTGATGTCGTCGTAAACACGACGTTGAACATAACATAACAACTATCCCCCGCCAGGAGGAAACATTGGGGTATGTACATCATTGGCGTCTTTTCTTGTCTGTAGCGACAAATATTTCATAAGTTATTCCATCTCATTTCACCGTTCCAATTAACAGTTTTCTATTGATTTCTGTTTTACGCAATCGAAATCCTTTTTCTTTCATTGTTTTCTTAAACTATCTGGGCACCCGGTATAATTTATGTCATTACAAAACCTTGAATGAAGAAATTTTAGGGTTGGTATTCTCTTTTCCTTTAAGCGGAAGTTACATACTGTTTTCCGTAATATTTTGGCTAATCGTTCCAAATTTGATTTAGTCTTGTTTTGCTTCTTTTTTCATTCGGTGTTTCCAAACAATTTTTCTGACTAATTCTTATTTGCTGTGCTTCACGTGGAGTATATCTAAGTGTGCGAATTGACACTTCCGTTGATTGCAACTTTGCCCACAGCATGTTCGGTACTCCTTCCACTTTTCTTTATATGAATTGCCAAATTCTACTTATGATTTCTCGAACTTAACCGCATAAGTTTATTTTTCATTTTGCTCTTAAACACCATCGTTCTACACATATAAGTGTTCACTATATTACAATCCGTTAGATTGTCAAAGGAATAATTACTTAAAAAATATTGAGCTAATGATAAAATCTCTCAGGCAGAAATGCAAACCTTTGCAAAAAACTGGTTAAATCTTTAAATATCACGTCAACCCTTATCGCTTTATTTAAAATTGTCTTAATCCCACAAAACAATGAATGAATTATATGTTATTAAAAGGCAATTAAAGTATAGCCATAAATATATAATTTATGGCATTTAATTAGTTTCAGAGAATTAACAGTTCATGAAGTACAATAGAATTTATACAAGAAAAAACTAATACCTTTAAATTAAGAACGGCTTTAAATTGATTGCAATTTCCCATTTAATTTAATAATATACTTATTTACCTATTTAGTAGCTTTGTTTTTGCAGCAGAAAGTACCTATTTGAAAGGTACATACGTAGTCTCTCTCACTCGCATGGACGAGTTTTCCGTTTTCCTCTAATAACCATATTTCAGTAATAACCTCTCAATTGCATAGTGTTTGCTAATGGATCAGCAAACATATCAATATGTGGCGAGTTATACAATCGATCTTCACGTAATACATATATGTAACTTTCCCATATTTGCCTACTTGTACGTAGTATGTGTAATTGTATGTGGTGTACACATACAATTACAAAAGATAGAGAACTGGAGGGCAAACTTGACTTCAGTTATATAGGACGTTCTTATAGAGTGTGTGTAGCACAAATTCCACTAGGCCAAGGGATTCTACAAACAAATCTACGTATGTATTTAGCTATACGTATAAAGCTTCCATACAAGGTAGGGCTTTTAACTACGAGCGAATATTTCTTGCAGAAGGAAAGGTCCGCAGATTGATCTTTGGTTGTAATCCTACACTGTAAAAAAATATGCAGTGTGTTCATTTGAAAACCTCCAGGCGGCCTACATCCGAAAATAATAAAATTATTAAAAAAATTCAAAGACTGGTCCATTTTTGTTTCGAAGGGGAACCATTTTGGTTAATATACCATCATACTAAACTTACCCTTAAGCTCCCCCACCCCCAACATAAAAATCTTAAATAGGATGATACCATTTGTGACACATTGTTGGAAAGGTATTTTTATTACGAATTCAGCAGCATATCCTACTTTGGTACCTAGTCAAGTTCTGGGGATTATAACAGCTTCATGCTAAGCAAGAATTGTAAAATTATAAACTTATTAGACTAAGTGGATTAGAATTGTTCCCCTTTGTTGAAGTTATACTCATAACGTTACCTATAAAACAGTGTGTGTTGAAACAAGTGTAATTTGTGTTGTAATAAAGTTGAAAGTGATTTAGTGTGTGTTGCTCTATAAATACTGGAGTAGCTTATTTTACCTTATTGTTATACTGTTTTTAAAAAGAGGTGGTTTTATTAATTTCGTTTTATTAATTTTATTAGTTTCGGATGTATCGAGCAGTATTGTAAAATATACATATAAATCTAAAATCGACTCAAAAAGAAATGATGTAGCCTCGTTAAAGGGAGATCTCCCGAAGATTGCCGAGGTTGTACCCTGTAGCGAGGTTACCGGCAATAGCCCCTAAAACGAATGCATACAGCGATAAATGTGGGTGTCAGAGCGAACAAGTGAGAGCATACATGCATACGCGCGTGTAGGAGAGGGCGCGAAAGTACTGCCAAGAGAGCCGTAGTCCTAAGCACGTGCTCCCTTCTCGCAGGTATGTTAAGAAAATCGTCAAAATCTACTAGAAAGGATCAGTATAGACAAGGAAAGCGATAGCTCTCACCTCCTTTGATTTATGGTCTGCAATAAAATTATAATAAGACATTCATATTACAGAATTTTTGAGAATGCACTTATACTGGGGACAGCTTGTTGCCTATCTGCCGGCTTAAAATAATAATATATCTATACATTAGTAAATTTGATGATTTAACGGTATTATTAATTCCAGACGTGTAGATACAATACGAAAGCGGGCTAACAAATTGCTTTAATAAGATCCAGACTCAATCCAAATATTAAATAATTAAAATTTTCAATGAATTAATACCTTATCGTTATATATACAAAAAGGGTCTACATATGATTCTACTATTTTCTACTATAGCAGACATTGTGCTAAATTAGAGAATAACAACTATCTATAATATATTTTACTAAATAAAAACAAAAAAAAGATATTTTTGGGATGCATGTTACATAAGTATTGCAATGAATTTCATGATGATCTAATGAGGTCTTAATAGCAAATGAGTGCATGCCAGATGACTCTGTTGAGGAAGTGCATGGTGGAGAATTACGAAAGCAATATATAAATAATGTAATATTTATATAGACAAACAAAATTACGAAAATTACAACTAAAAACCTGTTGTGTTAAAAGTTACTTAAAGAATAAAAAAACCAAGAGAAACTAAACCAACAACTCAGTTTTTTTTTCGGCGATTGTCGCTTATAGAATTGCACCCCAAAAGTAAATCTGTTATTCGAAATGCAACTTTCTTAAATAACACGAGTGCTATCTATCTCTCAATGTAAACATACGCAGGACTACTGATTCCTTGGCACTACTTTTGCGCTCTCTCTTACACGCACTTAAGTATGTATGCTCTCACTTGCTCGCCATAACACCCGCATCCTTCGCTGTACGCATTCGTCTTACGGTTCGTTGCAGTAGCCTCTCTACAGGGTACAACCTCGGGAATCTTCGGGAGATCTCCCTTTAACGAAGCTACGTCGTTACTTTATTTGTCGATTGTACATAGGAATATTTGTAAGTTAATTGGAGAACTATGCTAAATGACTAAAACTTTAAGTTTAAACTTTAAATTTCACATTAAATAACTAATATTGCATAAGATATTTCTTAAAGTTATAAATTATATGTACCTACTCGTAAATTTCCATAATGCATTGTATAAAGTAATACGCACGCATCCTCCATCACACAAAACGCTGCTTAAATTTATCACCTCCTTAATTTATTACTTGCTTAAAGGTATTTAACCAATTTGCACCAATACTTTCATAGAAATCATGTTAAAGTTATGAATAAATGTGCATATAAATGCAGCAACTGAGGAAGTATATATCTTTTAAAACGTATTTGTATCGACACCACAGTGCTGCAGTATAACAAAGTTAGGTAGGCAATGATGTTAAGTATTTGAATATTTTACAAAATACACATTGTTATTATACATAAGTAATGAATGAAAATTCAACTAATTGCCATCAACCACCAAGCGCAATGCATACATACATGGTGGTTGATAGCAATTAGTTGAATTTTCATTCATTATTTAATTAACTATGGCGGTATAGCTACTGGTCGATAACTGCTTCCCTCACAGAAAATTGATGCAATGTTGGTTGCTCACTTCTGTAGAGGACGATATAGCGTCTACTTTCGACATTCCCGGTGATTAGGGTATGTTTAATTATATACTCTCATCCGTACTAGTGTTATTATAAGTGTTAGCTGTGAATTTGATTTAACCACAGAAATTATCTTTTATTATTTAATATGTACCTCAAAACATAATGTTTTGTTATGGTTAATTCTTAACCAGGTTAAAATGAGATCGTATTAAGAAGCTAAATACAAGAAGAGCTGAGGTTTTGGCAATAAAAGGAATCATCAATTTACGCAACTACAAACACCTCTTACATTCTCTCATACCTCTGTCATCAGTAATTACAATAAAATTCAACATATTCAAAGCAGGTTATTGTTTAACTCAAAAGTTCAGCCTTCTCAAGCTTAGATCTTTGATATAAAGCATATCTAATAATAATAATAATAAACATTTATTTTCCAACCGGCATATTGCCCAATAATAGGAGAAATGTAGGTAAGTATATACACTAAAAAAAAACAGAATGCAATACATGAAAAAATAAAGAGTATATTTTTAAAAGTTTTACTTAAATAAGTCACATTGTTTATTAGCCGCCCTGGACAAAGTATACGTCGGCGCTCGTCTCGTTGTGTTAGTCCTTGCGAATGGAAGAGTGAAGCCACTATCAGATCTTGAATTCAAACGTGGCACAAGAAAATTCATTCATTCCAGTATGTATGGACAATCTATGTCATGGACAATCTATGTAATTTCTAAGCAATTTCTGAAGAAATTTCTCACAGATGCCATCCCTCCTCGTACTCAAAGCCAGTATGTCGTGCCTTACCAGTAGTCCATCCTGTGGAGTACCTCTCTCAGGGTAATTTCCATCAATCTTAAATGATCGATGGATACGATCTAGATTGAGAAGGTCACAAGTATGTAAGGGATACCAAATTAGAGCGGCATACTCCAGTTTACTGAGTACAAAGGCAAAGTATAGCGACTTTAATAAAGAAGGATTATTGCAGTATTTAGAGACACGCATCACAAAACCCAG
This sequence comes from Dynastes maya, assembly GCA_029619315.2. Lineage (NCBI taxonomy): Eukaryota > Metazoa > Arthropoda > Insecta > Coleoptera > Scarabaeidae > Dynastes > Dynastes maya. The sequence continues at coordinate 55,551,889 of JAROYE020000003.1, read as the reverse complement.
AGATTTCATGGCTTCAGAACAGATATTGTTAATGTGAGCTTTAAATGTGAGAGTGGTATCGAAGTGTTCACCTAAATCCTTAAACTCAAGATTACGTGACAAATTGGTACCTCTGATTTGGTAGGACAATAAGTACGGTGAACAAGAATGCGAGTAGGTAACTACACAGCATCTATCAACATTTACTTGAGCCTAAAAAGCTCACACCATTCTACTAACATATCAAGACCATTCTGCAGTTTCCTCGTGTCATCAACGGAAGATATTCCCGAGAAGATTTTAATATCGTCTGCATAAGCAAGGGTGGGAAGGTTAATTTTCAAAAGCTGGTCGTTAATATAAAGCACAAACAGTAACGGTCCCAGATTTGATCCCTGGGGGACGCGAGAGGAGAGAACAAAGTTACGAGAGCAATTCTAATAATTATATGAATATTAGGACAACATTCTTTATATAAAAAATATAAATTTGACGCCGCTCAGTGTTTAAGTTAAACAATAATTACCTATTCCGAACTGATATGAATTTTATTTAGCTATTTTTATATTCATACTGTAATAACATTACAAAAAAGGCACTTACGTAATTGATAGCAACAAATAGCCATCGATTGTCGTTGCAAATTTATAGTTAATATGTTTTGGTAATGTAGAGTCTCATACTGTGAAATGTTTAGCACATCAATTTTTAACTTTTTCTTGCATATCATGTAGAGAGCTGCTTTACATATTGTAGTGGGATGTTCCAACGTGAAAAGCGTATGTTTATATGTTACTAAATTCACTCAAATCAATATTATACACAAATTCGCTGATATTAGATTTTAATAGAGTTTTATGCGGAACTTGAATTATTTTCGATTAATATTCGAGTTCTGACATTTGATTATTTATATTATTAATCTTTTATTATTATAAAAAAAAAAAAAACTACGTTAATGGTATGTTACAGGGGAGAATCAAAATTCCAGGTTATTTTAAGTTATTTACATTTAGAAAACATTATTTGTAAAAATGACACATACACATACAAAAAAACACACTGTGCGACACTGCGACACCGAGTCCGATCTTCAAAACATCAAAATTAAATATCAAGTCGTTAGATTGGCAATGCCAGGGACGACTAAAAAAACAGAAGTTAGCAACGTAAACATTCTGACAAAAACAAACATCTTTTGACTGATGTATTTAGAAATTGTATTCTAAAAATCAAATCTGGCCGAAATTTTTAATTAAAATTTACAAATTAAAGTGTAAAGAACCACGAACAATTATCAAGAGTATTACATCAATCAAGAAATTTTAAGAAGTAATACAAAGAAATTTCATTCAAAAAGTCGATCAAAAGGGGTCTAAAACATTTCGGATATCAATATTGCTGAGAAGAGGAAAGAAGGAACCATAAGGATTTTATACACACACACATCAAACACCCATCACAACATTAACTGTAAGTATTTTGACAGATAAATTTCATTTTGTGAAGTGAAAAACTTAAAGTAAGCGTAGAACTGATTATCTCCCTATTCAAATCTTTTAATCGTTATTTGTAACATAACAATATACATATGTGAAAAGGCCGCATTTATCAGGTGCCATCACACACATGTAACATTTGCGGATGTTATGGTTACCTCCAACAACATAATACTGCTAATGTTGACGAGTTCCGTTTATATTATATAGGTATATCAATTACAGAATTTTGTAATAAATACCCGGGCTGCGCCGGTTTAAATTATTGGGAAAATAAAAAAAATGGATGTATTGATCCTCTTAACATACAAACGATAAAGACTATATTTAATGTTAAATAATGTGTTTCAAATGAATTTCAAAATCCGTAGAGATTATCTATCTAATATAAATTAGTAAGGAAATAAATTAAGAAATTTAATAACCTATATTGCTAGTGGAGAATTATGGTGCACGTGTTCAACTCAGCAATCCTTTGCAGATTATAAATTGTTCTGCGATTTACTAACAATGAGTTTCTTACGCTAACCTATTTTCATCTAACCCAGTGGTTCCCAGCCCATAGAAGTCTACGGACCACTCAGCCTGAAATTGAAACATGTACGGACCACCACCCCACCCACTGCCATACCCCTTATCAGTTGTAACCCTTCCTCAGCGCCTTCCTTATAACCAAATTCAAAGGTGATTAAGTAAAAAATTATCTGTAAAACAAGAAGTAAAACATTTTTTTAGAACTCATTACATATTAATGCTAATATAGCTCATGGTATTGGTGGAATCATTCCCGGCAAACACAATGCGAGCAGAGAGAAGGAAGCACTAATACACGGACATGTTTCTGCCTACCCTGCGTCATCAGCGTGGCTATGAGCGCTCCCTCTCTGCTGCCTGCATTGTATCTACCTCCCGGTTTATGCCCCCAATGTCCAGAATAGCACTGAGAATATCTCCCGGCGTCTCCTAGCGCCAAGAAACACAGTCATGCCATCCTAGACCGTGGCGACACACACCGGAGTACAGATGCCCCCCACCTATCGAGCAACCCATGAGCCCATATTTTTCCTATTTCGCTCGCCTCATACTGATTTGAATTCAGGGAATTTCTCCAGGGGGAAAACTACTAGTTTCAAGTCGATTCATTTCCACAAACTTGACATTGAAGGAGAGGGCAAGGTTCATTTCCTTTCAGTGGAATCTACTTCAGTTTATCAAGGGAATGTGTAACGGTTCCTAGCGGGTGAAACTGATTTTGTCATACTGCCTCCTAAAGGTGAACTTTGGAAATATTTTATAAAAAATAAAAACGATACGGCAACGTGTCGTTTTTATTCGCCACATTTAAACATAAGTTATGAAAATTATTTTGTATCATATTCTAATAATAATTATTTTAAAGATATTTTAATTCAGCAGCTGATAGTCATTTATTGGCAACTTTTTTATATGTTCTGCCGGACCCTCCCGCGGACCACTCACGAGGCTCTTACGGACCGTGGTCCGTGGACCACCGGATGGGAACCACCGATCTAACTCAATTTCCTCCGCGCTATTAGGGAAATTATCACCTAATTACCTGACATTGTTGAGGACCCTGCCTGTTCGGAGATGCAGCTTTGGGCCTTGCTCTTTTCACTGTTAGTTTGGCTGCCTCTGCTGTTCCAGTGGTTTTCTTCTCATCTGTCGAAGAGACTGCAAAAAAATAAGTCGTGAAAACGAGTGTCAGCCAGGAACACATTTTTTCTCTTACAGATACTAGGTAATAAGGGGAATTGACAATCGTGAATACTAGGTGATAAATATAGTAAATAATATGCATTTGAATCTTTCTAGCCAAAATTGGTTCTTAAGATAAAGATGCCAGTACACATATCATTTTGCTAACTCCTATACAGCGTGTTCAGCGAAGAATGGGATAACGCGATATATCGGGAACCAATGAAAATGTTAGAATTCTGAAAACTTTGTTATAAATGTACGGCAGGGACATATATTTTGTGATAGAAATGTTTTAAATTAAATGCGTTACCGCTAGGTGGCGCTACCTAAGTTTCTTTTTATGGAATACCCGACTTTTTATTCGATTTTTGGAATTTACAAACATGTGCGATAACCTTGCTTATAATTGCTGCCAACTTATCTGTTGTACTTTTCGAGAAAATAATTTTTGTAAAGTTGACACAAAGATGTAAAATATTGTATTCTGTAGAGACAATAAGCAAAGGTTAGTTTATACAAATTTTTAATAAAACTTAAAGGACAAACGAAAACATACCTCAAAGTCAAATACAGCATGTTACATTAAGCGCTCAAGACTTAAAAGACAAGTGTGAAAACAAAATCCCTCAATGTAAAAGCGAAATTAAATTAAGTTAAGTGTTCAAAAGTTCCTCCTCCACATTCTACACATTTTTGATAACGCCTAATTAAGGCTGTATTGATTATGTTTCGTAAAGTTTCTGGCGATATTCTGGCACAAGCAATTCTAATAAGCTCTTTTAATTCTTCGACATTTCTGGAAAGTGTGTCGTAGACTACACATTTTTAATGTCCCCAAAGAAAGTAGTCCAAAAGGCTTAAATCAGAAGAACGAGCTGGCCAGCTTATAGAACCATTAGTACCCATTCATCGTCTCGGAAATCCTGTTCAGATGGTCGCCTACTATGTTACTGTTATGAATAGGAGCGCCGTCTTGTTGAAAATATATCACCTGCCGCAGATTGACATTCTCAACCAAAAGAAGTAGCTGATGCATTACAAAATCGAGGTATTGCGGTCCTGTTAAGATACCCTTAAAAAAGAATATGGACCGATCAATTGATCTCCCAATATTCCACACCAGACACTTATGCTCAGCCTTCTTTGGAAATTAGTTTCTCCCATCCAAAGTGGATTTTCAGGCGACTAGTAATGTGAATTATCACGACTGACCATTTCGTTGTTTGAAAAGTTGCTAATATCAAACCACAGAATACGAGCTAGGAAATTTAGTATTTAGGTATTATTCGTATTACATTTACAGAGTACAATCTTTTATCACTGGTTTGACATAAAGTTTATCAATTTATCTTCATTCATTCAAATTTTATAAGCATTGATGTACACTAACGCTCAATTTGGGCACCTCAAATTTCAGGGTAAATCATTAAATATTTAAATGGAAATATTAAAATATTTTTGTGGTATTTAAGTATACATAAATATACAACTTTAACAATTAAAATTATTTATTTGACCTAAACATTAGATTCGTCTATAAAACCTCCTTTACTTTTAATGATTGCGTCGCATAATCGAGGCATTTTTGCAATAAATTTTAACAATATTTCCGGAGTTATTCGAGCCCATGCTGCCTGTAGTTTGTTTCATATGTCATCTGCTGAAGTTGAAGCAGTTTTTCTTACTGTCCGATCGAGTTCATCCCATAATAACTCGATGAGATTCAATTCCGGGCTTTAGGGTAGCCACTTCATGTTTGCTAGTGTCCTTTCCTCTTCCAACTGTTCTGAATATTGTTTGCATAATTTTGAAGTGTGTTTTGGGTCATTGTCTTGTTGAAATACAAAATTCTGACCAAAAATTCTTACGCCAGAGGGTATTGCATTTTCCTGTAAAATGCGTTTGTACTGGTCTTTTCTCATTATGCCTTGAATTTTTACGAGATCACCTGGGGATGTACCAGCAAAACAACCCCAAATCATTACCGAACTGCCGTGTTTAACGGTAGAGACTGTGCAGTGCTCTAGTGCACGTTCACCTGCAGATCTTCTTACAAACACTCGTCTTCGCGAATCGAAAATCTCAAATTTGGATTCGTCGGTCCACAATACCTTGCTCCAATCTTCTATCATCCAATTTCGATGTTCACGTGCCCATTGTAGCCTCTTTTTCTTAATCATTTGGCGAAGCAAGGGCTTTTGCATCGCAATTTGTCCGTGAAGGCTGGCTTTTTGCAAACGGCGTGTAACCGTGGGCACGTTAATCGGCTTCAGACGTACAGTATTGATTTCTGCAGCGATTTCTGGAGCTGTTTCTCTTCTATTTCGCTTGCTGGACACAACAAATGTAATATGTTGAACTGATATTGTCGCCCTTGGTCAACCACTTCGGACTTTATTTAGAGAACTGCCACTTTCACTGTATTTTTTGAGATTATAATCAACACTAGATGGAATTAAATGTAATTTCCTAGCAATTTGACGATTGCTTATTTGCTACATTTTAGACCTATTTTTATTTAATCCGTGAAAGTAGTTTCGCTTTTGAACACTCTTAAAATGGTGTGCAATAAAGCTCAACACAAAGTTAACACCGAAATGAAAAACAGTTAAAAACAACTAGTACAATTAGTGCTGTTTCCGTTAGCATACCCGCAATTTAATCAACAAATTGTATCTAATTAATGGCGAAAGTGTGAATGGGTTAGTGGTGTATCGTTAGGGAGTAATCAATAAAAAATGACAAAGTATTATAATCAACCATTCTTGATCAAAATTCTATATTTGGGTATACCTCTAAATTACAAACAACTTTTCATAATAAAATTTCTGCGTATCTTCCAAAATAAGGGTACCTTACTCTTTGGAGGTTTTCAAAGAAACGCTGTTAGCGCTGTTACCATTAACCTCAGAGTAGATCTGCCATACTTGTTGTAAGTTTGAACACATGTACCAACTTTTATCAAAAATTTTACTTTTTTGTATTACGTTTTTAAAGAGGCTTGAGAATGGCATGAAGCTTTACAAAACAAACTACAATCTAGCCATTAGTTAATTTTTCCAATAAAAAAAATTCCATTCAAATTTTTTATGAGAAAAGAAAGTTATGGAGAGAAAAAATCCATTTTATATCCGTTCCTTTAAATTTGCCGGTGTGTTTATATGTATTCTACTTATCTGCCTGAAAGCTGCCACAGTTCTTTCATTTAATGTTTGTGCAGTATCACTTTCTGTTTTATAAACTAGACTCTTTAAGAAACCCCACAGAAAAAAATCTAGTAGATCTGGCGATCTAGTTGACTGTTTAACTGGTCCAAAAGTTCCGATCCATTTGTTCGGAAAATAGTGGTTTAGAAATTGCCTCGTAGTCAAAGCGTTATGGACAGGAACCGACGAATAGGTTTTCAATACTCCAAAAGTGGCTGTTGTGTTTGTTACCATTACTTTGGCAAATGAGGGTAGTATTATACATAACACCGAGCGCTTCTGATTAATGTGATAAATATTTTATATTTTCAAGAATTATTCACATTAACGTGTTATTATGAATAATATCCAGCACCCTCTGGTCGTTTTAACACAATGGAGGCTCGTTTTAATGAAAGTTCATTAAATGCTTTAAAGAATGAAAAGGCAAACTCCACACTGGTCTGCGGGTCTGAGATTTGTTCAATTCATGAAGAACAAAGTCCATCATGAAGGCATAAATTGCAGCTCATATGAGGCCATGTTTGGGGTTCCAGCAAAAGTCAGTCTTACAACATCACCACTTTCTATTGATATCACCAGAAACCTGGAATCTGAAGAAGATCTGGAAACCTTAATCAACTCTTTTTCAGGTGCTTTAGTACGAGATGAAGATGGACAAACAGAGAATGGTGTGGAAGAAGATGGACAAACAGGGGACGGAGATAGTGTTGTAGAGGACAATTCTTCAATCACAGGTGGTCAAGGTTCCAAGAGATGTAACTGCAACGGAAAATGTTTTTCAGGAAAATGTAGCTGCAAGAAGCATGGGTTACTCTGTAATTCGAAATGCCATGTCAGTTTGCCATGTTCTAACAAGTAGAAGGTTGTTTGTTTACAAATGGTAAGAATAAAACATTCTTTCATTGTATAAAACATTGTTTTTTTATTTTACAAGCACTGAGGAAAATTCTGTACTCCCTAAGTATCGCACTTTATTAATTCAGCCAAGAGGGTTTGGGTTGTATGTAAAACTACCGGTTAAAATAATAAATTGCGTACATATTACTACATTAACCACCTTTATTAGTTATTATGTATAATACCCGGTTATTATGCATACTAACACATTTATCAAAGTAACGGTAATATGTCTATTGTAAATACCATAACTAGTCATACGAGCCTCATAACTCTAAATTACATTGTCTTTAAAAAGAGGATTTTCGTTGCACATCCATAAATACCATCTGCAAACTTGTATTCGTCACTCATAATCATTAGGATGAAGAAAATGATTTATCCGTATTTTATATGGACGATGTTTATATTTCTTTAAGATCCGTAGCGCTGTTCTTCGTGAAGTGCCGACATTTTCTTCAATTTCTTTTGAAGACGCATTACTATTTATCTCAACATATCCTAAAACAGTGGCAGCATTAGCTTCTTCATCAGGTTTAGTATAATGTTTTGGCCTAGGTTTTTCAAATGACCCATACTCCCTGAGATTGTCCCTGAGTTCCTTAAATAAAGTGATATTTGGCTGTCTGTGTTCTGGATATCCATGAAAATACAATTCCGCAGCGATAGGACTTTTTCCACATTCAATGTAAGCTTCATACATATCTGCCCTTTCGTATGATTCGTACTTCACCATATTAAAGTTAAGTAAATGAAACAAATAGCGAAAGCGAAATAATATGATAACTATGAAAAAAAAAGTATTGGAATAGAACCGTAACATTAATAAAAGAGTTAAAACACAATAACAAAGATAGACATATGTGCCCGTTACTATAGCAATGTCATGCATGGCACATTTACTACTTTAAAATTTAAGAGAACTATTTTTCAAAATAAATATGTAAAACTATATCGGGTGTTCGGTAATTGGCGGAAAATGGACTCGTAGTGATACTGTCCGTATAATTTTGAGTTGAAAATCTTAATATAAAAATTTTATAAAAATCCTCATTTGGTTACACCGGCTCATCAAAGTTCAGAATTTAGAATATTAGAAGTAGATAAATCTTTCAATGTTTGGGATTTTATGTCAATTATTGACATTGAGGAAGCCATTGGTAAAGAATGTTAGAATTTCGTTACCGTTTCATTACTTAATTCGGAATTTAGAATTTTTTTTAGGGAAAATTATAAAAAAATAGATCTGACAACAATGTAAAATGTATTTATAAAAATTGACGTAACTATTTTTGATTGTTAGTTGTCATTTTTGTACGTGCCAAAGTAGAACATTACATCCATTGTACTTCACTTTTGCTATAATTAGGCTATTGGTTTTGTGTTGCCATTACAATGGATTTTACTTTTAATGAATATGCCGACATGTACATGGTATTTGGCTTCTGTAATGAAAACGCTTATAATATCGAGTAAGATAGGCAAATCGTCGTGTGCCTTCTTACAATACAATTAGAAGACTGGATACTCGGTTAAGAGAAACAGGTACATTTGTATCTACGCGTAATAATTCAAGAGCACCAAGGATTCGACGCACAGTGGATGTTGAAGTACGTATTTTGAAAGATGTGTACGAAGACCCTCAACTTAGCACGAGAGAAATTGGTAGAACTTTTAATATGTCCAATAGCACTGTACATTCTGTACTTACTGAGAATCTTCTGCGGCCATACCATTCAACAAAAGTGCAACCGTTATATCTCGAAGATAACGTTGCTAAAGTAAATTACTGCAATAGAATGATGGCATTAATAAATAGACAACCAGATTTTTTACAAAAAGTAGTATGGACAGATGAATGCACATTTACAAGAGATGTTTTAACATTCACAATACGCATTTTTGGGCAGACGAAAATCCTCAGGCAATTCATGAATTTGGACATCAACGTAAATTCTCTGTTAATGTTTGGCTCGGAATTATAAATTTGCAGTTTATTGGTCCAATATTTATTCAAAATGGATTAAATGCTAAAGGCTACATAAATGTCTTAGAAGAAATGTTAGACAATTTACCTTTAGTGCTAAGACCAAACATGTATTACATGCATGTCGGAGCTCCTGCTCATAATGCACGTGCCGTACGCATCTGGCTGCAGGGACAGAATTATTGCCAATAATGGCCCCATTGCATGTCCTGCGAGATCTCCAGATCTTAATCCCCTCGATTTCTTTGTTTGGGGATTTCTACAACATCTTCAACAAGACGTGAGGAACAAAATTAACGCAGCCGTCCAGCTAATTACTCCTGAAATGTTGCAATTAGTCAAAAATGCTATTCCTCGGAGACTTCAACGCTGTATCGAAGTTAATGGTTTTCATTTTGAAAATTTGTCATAATAATTCTTTAAAATGTTCGTTATCATGGTTACTATTTACTATCTTTGTTTTAATTGACATTGTTGAATCAATAAATAGTCTTATTTAATTAAACGTCATGTAACGTTGCCAAAATTCTGAATTACAAAAATTTATCTTGTGGCCAGACATTTACGAAAATTTCATATTAAGATTTTCAACTCAATATCGCTACGAGTTTATTTTCCGCCAATTAATTAACACCCTGTATATATAATGAAAGCTGATAAAGTAACCTTTTTAATGAAACCATCGCCTACTATTGTTTCCATTAAAAAAAACAAAGGTTTGTTTTATATCTCTAACTGTTTAAAGTTATAAGACAAACATCAACGGAGAATTCAACAGGGTCACATTACCTGCAAAAAATTATAATAACATTTTTTCCTCATTTGAGAAATAAAAGAGATAGAACGATTAACAGAAACGTATAAAAGTTCGACTTCTGCTTATAACTCAAGAACCGCTTGAAATATTAAAAATCTGTTTTGACCAACTAATTTATCCCGAAGAACGGGTCCGTGACTCTGTAGTTCGTTTTGGTCTAGCTGCGCTCCTTCATAGGTATACCCATGAAATACGATCAATTTGGCCTACGGTGTACAATACACTGTTGGAGTTTGGTCCGTTCCTCCAGACTCACCCTGTACTTCTGGATGTATAATTATTGCATCATAATGAAATTAAATTACATTTGAGAGAAGTTCATTAATTCCAAAATTGTTATAACCAGAGAATGGTTTATTTTAAACTACTAAATAACATCATGTTACTAATTCCTTGTCTAAAATTTTGCCAAAAATTCAGCACTAAAATGATAAATAGGCTGGTCCGTTTACTTATTTTTTCATTTACCTGAAGTTTTATTCAAATGCGTTCCAGACATTTGCCTAATCTTATAGTATTTACAATAACTTCAAGTGAAAGGGATATATTATAGGATACAATTCCTATTTTTTGAGAAACAATAAAATTTGCGAATTTTTCCAGTCAAACGGAATGATTATTGCACCATTCATAATGTTCTACGAAATCGGTTTTTGTGACGTAAGATTCTAATATATTACATTTTTAATTTTGTTTACGATAACATCTCTGTTATTCAAGCGAAATTAAGTTAACTTTTTAGTAAAGTACGTTTTTCTTAATTTCAGTTTGTTTTATGTAATCTACTCCATTTCGAAGATAAATTACTACTTTGAAACAAAGTGGGATGTACACTCTTCCGTTCCGAAACCTTTTCATAGAGAATGGCGTAATTGTACATTTGTGTTCTTTCGTTCGTCGTCTCCTCTTAAACTGTAGCAATACCTACACGTAAACACACCTTCTCTAGTCCACAAATCCCCTTTTCCTTCTTCAGCGGCATTAATTTATTTTTGTGAGGCGGGAAACTCATTCGAGTTGGGCTTTACTTCCGTTCGTTCCTCTTGAATTCTGCAGAGCGTACTCAGCAGGTTGTTGTGATAACTGTTGGCGCAAAAATTGAGTTATGAGATGAAGTCTTCTGTGTTGACAATTCCCAGTGGAAATAAGTTGTTTGCGCGCTAACTCGGGCACTCTATTGCTGCCGCTTTTTGCGCCATCTCTCCACTGCTAACCCCTTTATCTAGAAGATGCCGAAATTTGGCATCGTCTGTCAATATCGGTGAATGTTTAAGCCTGAACGTTTTTATTGTTTCTTTCTGTTAAGAAAGAATTTTCTATACTTTATAGGCATTTCAACCAAAACGCGTGAATTGTGCGGTTATTAAAAGTATAAGAGAATAATCTTTACATGATCAAATACAGTGAATTTTCAAGTTATGATCATAAAAAGCGTAATCTAGAGGGCCATCATTATTTCTTATATTGGTTACAATTACATCTGACAGTTAAATCCGAGTTCAAAGCATGGCGCTACCGATTCAAAAGGTAGCAATCACTAAGATATTGAACGCAATTGAATGTCTCTAATTCTTTTAAGTTTCTAAATTCTCTGTTAGCTTCATCTCCCGTAAATAACATATTCTTTTTCGTCTAAATGTCGAGTTAAGATCTCATATTTGTTTATTTTCTTTCGTTATATCACGATTTTATCCTTTCTCTTTGATCTATACTGTTCTGATAATAATAATGCAGCGTTATCTAAATCTTAAATATATATATACAGGTATTTAAATGTTAAACAAATAAATAGTCAATTAGAAAACTTGATCACGAAGTGAGGGTGCAATACCGCAAATGATTTGAAAATCACATGAATGACGATAATATCCTCGACAAATTCTTCTTCTCAAACAGAGCTCGGTTTCACCTTGATGGTTTTATTAACAAACAAACCATGCGTATATGGTCCAAACCCTTATATCATAATTAGAACAACGCAACTGCGCTGAAAGCCAGTGGCGGACGCATAAAAGTTTACACAAAATAAATTAAATGTGATACGTGCTCAAACACTTACCGATTTAAGAGTCCTCCGTGAAATCACAAAGTGGATAATGTCTATTTAATATTTGTGACATTAGATATGTTTCCAAAGTTGTTTAGGCAAAGTGAGTGCGGCGTGAAGAAAAAGTGTTTTTGTATGCCGAAAACGAACGTTCTACACCTAGTGACGTTATATTTGCGTAAGTAAAATAATCTTTCAAATAACTTAACGGTTCTGTTGACGCACCTTCACAAATTTGTCTTAATGTACCAAAATCAGAGTCTTTATCTAAAACACTTTCAAACCTTTCTAAAACACAAACATTTCTTGCGTCTTCTATCGCGCATAGCTGTGCGTGAACATGTTGCACTATTCGCAAAGATTCCATTGACGACACCGAAGAATTTTATAGTTTTTCTATCGCATCCGCTAGTCCCACGTAATTGTTCTGAATAATTTCCAAATCTGTTTTAACTTGACTATCCTGAAATTTCAAGCGGCTTACCTTGACAGCCGCAGCTTCCTTTGGGTCGAATTTTAAGATCACGTTCTTTATATTCTTAAAATATTTAAGATAATAAAATGCAGCCTTTAACCATCTTCCCCAATGAGTAAGAATAGGTTGTGGTGGTTCAGGAATATCGGGGCATAGTCTATGAAATTGCCGAATACGTTTTGGGGATTTTACAAACACAGCTTTTGTATGTGCTATTAGAGCGTCTACCTCGGGATAACATTTTCTGATACTATCTGCTACGAGACTGAGGGTATGAATTTTACATGTAATATGCAACAAGTTAGCACAATGTTTTTTAGGAGATCGACCTACAGCAAGCATGTTTGCGACACCATCACTCATAAACGTCAATAGTTGATTTGTTGAAAGTTCAAACTTTTCCAATGTATTTAACACCAACATTGAAATTACTTCGGCAGTGCATTGTTGTATTCGTCTGGAAGCTAGTAAAATTGAGGGTGACCGTCGATGTGGTTCCATTGTGCGTACCATTACATTAACCACAGAATGTTTTTTACGATCTGTTGTTTCGTCCACACATAACCACAGTTTTTTATCTTGCAACTCCGATTTAATTCTTTTCTCGACATGCTCACGATCAGACGGCACAACTCACTGTAATGTTCTCTCACTTGGTAACTTAAAGTCCGAATATTCATTCCAAAACGAGACGTATGCTTTCTTCCTTAGTAAATGAAATGGTAAATTACATGCAATAAACACATAAATTAAATTTAAATTTGTCATAATCTCGTGTGGATTTTTTTTTTGAAACATGCCCTGCACTATTTACGTGCCGTAGACAATCACTTTTCGACCTACACATTAAATCTATTTTACACACTACACATTGAATTTTAGCGCCATTACACTTTAAATCAGGCATTTCTGCAATAAATTCTCTTATTGTGTACAACTTTGGTCGTTTTCGCGACGTAGGAAACATTTTCAAAACAAACGTAGAACTACGATATAGTATACGACAGCGTAGATACACAACAGATCGGCTTTCGAGTCGCAGTTATACTGACGCTTATACCGAATTGTCCCGGCCATGTTTATTTGGTGTAAACTTTTATGCGTCAGCCACTGGCTTTCAGCGCAATTTGCGTTGCTCTAGTCATAATACAGAAACCATTGCATCCTGAAAGGTTGTTGTTTGCCAGCTTTACGGAGAAGAATTATTGGTCCATTATTTCTTTATGAAACGGTAAACGCAGAAAAATATCGTAATAGCTTATTGGACGAGTAAGGATTTGTATAGAAACCAAAGAGATCACTTTGAACATTTACTATAATCGTTTGCCAATTTCTTTTTTTTTACTTTGGCTAGAAAATATTTTTTCTTATTCTGCTAGTTACATTATTATTGACTTAGATTACCATATTAGCCATTTACGCTTTAAACAGAAACTTATTTGCAACATTATTTTCTTTTCGCGTTTATAACAAATACAAAATTCGGCAACTTACCCAAATTTAAACCAACCCTCCAATAATAACCGAGATCCCCATGCTAAGGGTTGAAAATGAATCACCTGTATGCGGTGTGTGGAACGTGGTGAAAGAAATATGCATACTGATGTTCTTTGTACTGCGCTCAATAGAATACTTTAATATTAAAACGTCGTGCCATGCAATATTTCTTTACAAGAACAACATGAAAGAAACATACATCTAGCAACATTTAAATACGTAATTCTATGTTGAAATGCATAGTATGTAATGCGGTACGGTAACACTTGCAAGGGAACATCCCAAGGTGATATTTACCGATCAGATTGAAACTTGGCAGATTTGTACAGTCCATCGAGTATTGTCAAATACTGCTTTCCGTTTCGGCGGAGTCTCACGTTTAGGGGGTGAACATTACCCCTGAAATGTCGACGATTTTCGGATTTTTTGTAATTTTCACCGTTATTACGGATAAAAATAAATGAAAATTATATATCTCTAAATGCGCCTTCTGTAGGTCCATCAAATTAGGGCGGATGAGTTTTCTTTGCCACCCCCACAAATATCCCCCCATCACATTGCGAAGAAATACCATTTACGCGTATATACATACACTACCGTCCAAAAGTTTGGAAGCAGCAACGGATTTTACAAAAAGTCATAGATACAGTAAAATTTTATTGTGATTATAAATGAATTTATACAACATAAGTGACTATCGTCAAATAGCAGTAAATTCATTCAAACATAATATCATTTATGCATTATTTAGCTCGTAAGTTTATTTTCATCTATATGACCTCCTTTAGCTTTGATAACCGCTGCACAAAGTTTAGGCATTCTTCGAAGCAATTTTTCAAGACAGTCCGCGTCAATTTGTTGCCATGCGTTCTGTAAATATTCCCATAGCTGTTGGGTGTTCTGAGGTTGTCACTGTCTAGTCCTTCGATCAAGCTCATCCCATAAGAGCTCAACGGGGGATAAATCCGGACTTTGAGGAGGCCAAACCATTAATTTCAGTTCATCTCTTGCTGCTTTCTCCTCTAAAAAGTTTTTACAAATTCGAGCCGTATGTTTGGGGTCATTGTCTCGTTGGAACACAAACGGCTCACCAACAAGACGGCTTCCACACGGAATAGCATGATTTTGCAAAATATCAAAATACTCTTCTTTCCGCACCACTAATTTTCACTAAATCACCCGTAGTTGTCCCAGCAAAATAACCCCAAATCATAACACTACCACCTCCGTGTTTGACCGACGGCACTAAGCAGGCCTCACTAGCTCTTTCCCCTGGTCGTCGACGAACAAAAACTCTCCGTTTCGTACCAAATAACTCAAATTTGGATTCGTCGGTCCATAAGACTGCGTTCCAATCATCCAGTGACCAGTTTGCATGCTCTCCTGCCCAAGTTAATCGTTTCTGTTTATGTACACGTTTTAAAAACGGTTTTTTGCGACCGATGCATCCCCTTAAACCTGCTGCCAATAATCGCCTCTTGACGGTGGTAACAGAAACATTTGTTCGTCGTTGTGTATTAACGCGCGATGCGATATCCGGTGCCGTTAGACGTCGATCTCGTTTCGAAGTCGTTACTATAAATCTATCTTCAGCTCCAGAAGTCACCCGTGGCCGCCCACTTCGTCTTCTATCAAGATTTTGCCTTGTCTCTCTTCTCCGGGCCAATGTGTAATGCACACCTTTCGCTGAAATCTCTAACCGTAGAGAAATTTCTCTTTGGGTATATCCTTCGTCGCGAAGAGTACAAATAGTATATTGTTGTTCTGCAGTCAACTGTCTGCGTTTTGGCATTTTTACGCTCAGTACTTTACCAAATTGTAATAATTGCGCACTGAATTCAAAAAATAATTCCGCACAGGGAAACGATAAGACACTAAGCATTAATATCTTTACTACATGCACTAAACGATTACCGAAATAGTACTAAACCGTTTGACCGAAAATAATTACTGCAGGTATCCTACCCCATCTCCGTCAAACAATAGTCGTATTCTTGGAAAAGAGCAATAAAATGTATTCGGGTGAAATTTGTACCTAAATGTTTGGAATTTACGGATTATGTGTAACAATTTTGTATTTGCATAGAATAATTTATAATAGGGATTAACGATTTCACGATATGCCTAACAGATGTATTATTTTAAAGGAGTTTCACCTTGCTTCCAAACTTATGGACGGTAGTGTACATACTTGCTGCGTTCCCCCACTGCATGTATACCTACAATTTCGTATAAAACGATTTTGAGCTATGTGAACGTTAAATTTAATAAACGACCAATCTTCATCACGTTTTTACAAATGACGTTGCTATGATAGCAGGTTGAGGTACACAGGTAAAATTAAATGTCATCATTATTTTATTTGATGCTTTATTGATGGCCGAATTTCCAGTATTTTCTAAAGTGCATTCGACATAAAAGTACCGATTTACGCATGATACTTACTAAGGTCTATACTGTAGCGCTGTAGCTCTAATACACATTTTATTCACATGGTTTAAATGAAAATAAAAGTGAATAGGGAAAGAATCAGAAAAATTAGCTAGAGTTCCACAATTAATGTTAAGATGGAGAATGTATAGTATTCTGAAAGAGATGTAATAACACGATAGATACATGTGGTATATGTATATTCACAATTATATTCAGCATGTTATAAATTGCCAGCAGTATACATTCGTTATGTATTATTCTAACCCATAGTAATAAAAATCATCAAAGAAATGTTGAAAGCAGAAATAGTCGTTGCAGTACGCATATTTTATAAAAGCAGGCTTGCCGCAGATTGAGCCCCTTGATCGTAATGTGAAAAAGCATATTTCACTGGATGGACGAAACGATCTGGTTTAGTATCCATGTAACTGCTTTTAAACTAAGAATATAAAAATAAATTACAATATTTTGGTGAGGGCAGCGTGTGAATTAAGGATTGCAATTTTATTACGTTATTCTGTTGGTGTAAATCAATATCCATATTACGGAGTAAAACGATCTGAAAGCGGTTGCTTTCTACCAGTTGCTTTCTTGGGAATGGTCAGAATTCGTGTAGGTTTATTGACAGGTATGTATGTACGCCTGCAAATTGGCAGGACAGTGGCCACTCCAGAATTGCCTGTGTCCCACTTCTTAATTTGCCTGACGTGAAAGTCTCAATCTCAAAATTTGATGCCTAACAACCTTGAATAAATTTTCGGGAACTCGTGAGCCAAATGTACCTCCAGTTTTCTTAAATACTGTATGCAAAGGTGATACAAGTTTTCCTGCAGCCGATATTATAGGCAGTATAGTATAACTATGAATTGTAGATGTTACAAATTGTACAGCACACTCAACCGTTTTGCCTCCCTTATAGGTTAGAGTGCGACCAGCGTGCAGTTCCAAATTAAACCGGTTTTCATCTGCATTATAGGTAAACATTATCTGCATCACACATTTCGATATACAGCTTGACGGATACTGTGAAATCATTGGCAACGGTTCCTAATTCCGCTGTGTCTTGCCTATTATAGTCGTCTTACAAATTTAGTTATCTTTCTAGACACTATTCGATTTCGTCGTTTAAACTGCCATATCCAGTTGTAGGATGCTTTAAAATGCTCTAAATTGACTTCTAATAACGAACATCTATATATCGTGGACAACTCTTTTTGTTCGCGACACGAACGGGTAATTCATTTTCTGGGCGTAACTGTTGACAGTGCTTTGACATGGCGAAATCATATAGAGGCGTTGTGTGTAAGACTTAGTAAGGCAGTATATACCATAAGAGCTATAAAAAGTGTAGCTACTATCCAAGCGGCAAAACATACTTACTACACCAATTTCCATAGTGTAGCGACCTATGGAATCACGATATGGGGTGAAAGTAAACGTGTCCAAGTTTTGCAAAAACAAGCGATCAGGGTACTGTGTGGACTAAAGTATAGAGAAACATGTCGCGAAGTGTTTAAAACAGAAAAATACTCACCATTACCAGTGTCTTCATTCTTGTGTGTGAAATTCGTTCACGTCAACCAATCGCGCTTTAGACGAAATGCCGATCTGCATACACATGAAACCCGATACCACGACAAATTTGTAATTCCCCATCATCGGTTGAAGGTAACGCAACAAGCCGTGGATTACTGGGGTGTAAAAATGTACAACCATCTGCCGAACCAGCTAAAAACCAATTTGCCAAAACCATGAAGTCCCTACTTTTAAAGAACACTATTTACACTTTAGAAGAATTCTTTAAAGCGTCAGCCTTCTCCTGACTACTTTTTTTTAAATATCTGTATTGTGTTCCATGTCTATTTATTTATTTATGTTTTTATATATACACATTTTATTTATACAATTATTTTAAACTATTTATATACATATTTTTATTTTATTACTATTTATTCAGTTTCGTTTCCTACGTGTACTACTTGTACTTATGTATATTGTTTGTTTTCTTTGTTTTTTTTTACAATTTTGTTTTTCTTTTTTTATATATGTACTTATATTTGACCTGTCATGTAAGTCTTGATGACAAATAAAATCATTCATTCATTCAACTACGTTTCGATCCATCGATAGTGCAAATTTGCACAACACGTATTAAGCAATTTCCAATAACTCTTCTTTGTGTGTTCCTCCTCTTTATAAATATTTTCCCACCTATATAATTGTGGAACAGTTCTTACTTTTTAAAATTTGGATTGTACAGAAGCTAGCGAGCGTCTCATTTGCTTGCCCGACTTCCAAAATAAAACCACCTTCCTCTTATAATCGGAATCTATATTACCACCTTCCAGTCACGTGTTTCTGCGTATTCTTTCTCAACATTGCCTAAATCAAAGTATGAAGGTGGCTCCCTCTCATCTGCAATCTCCGTAACATGTGGACGAAGCACATTTTCGAATTTTAATCCATTGTCGGTCTCAAACACAAAGGAAATTTCCCGAACGCTCCTATCAATTATATCTTTTATGGCATCATGTAACTCTATTTCACGCGGACTGCATCTAGTTAATTGTTTTTCATTATAGTTATATATAACTATTAGCAAACGGATAATATTACTTGGATTAACTGTACCATGTTGCCGCTTTCCACTACAAAATACGAATTAACGACACCTTTTACACTTATCCCGCTTACATAGTGACCCTGTTTACGACGTGATTGACGTCATTTGCCGTTGCTATGACACCATGAGAGATAAACTTTTACAAAATATACTTGTTTTGGAAAATTACGCGTGAAAACATTGCTTTTTGAAACAAACAACTGTTCGCGATAAATATTTACATTTACACAGGGATGAGGGGGCAGCAAGTATGTATATACCTATAAATGGTATTTCCCAGGGAACACTTGTATGTATATGTGGTCCTTTTTCGTTCAACCCCCACTCCGCAAGGGGCTGAGGGCATGGTGGTAGGGGTGGCAACAAATCTCTTCCCTGCTAGTTTGATAGATCTATAGAAAGCGGATTTCGAGATATATATATTTTTATTCGTGATAACGGTGTAAATTGCAAAAATCCGAAAATCATCGAAATCTCAGGGACAACCTTACAGCCTTAAACGTGAAACTCTGCCGAAACAGAAAGTGGCGTTTTACAATACTCGATGGATTGTATAAATCTACCAAGTTTGAATCCGATCGGTGAGTATCACCTTCACTTTAATTAATCTAAGGTAATCTTGAACATTATACGTTATTCTACATTTCAGCTTTTTTCAACCAACAGATGCTAAAAAAATGCTTCTAAACTCACTAACATTTCAAATTTTCGTGACTTACGTATACCGGGTGTCCAGGATAACATGAAGTACATGGGTATATTGGAAACAGTTAGAGTTACAAGGTCGGTTAAATGAAGAAAAGGTTGCGCACTAAGTGCAATCCGAGATTACATTTTTTAAAATCCATACCGTTACTGAGATACAGGGTGAAAACCAAAAGTGTGTGTTTTCTGCATACCATTATATTTTCTTTATTACAAAAAATACAGTCATCAAATTTTCAGCATAAGGGTAGTTAGTAATGAGAACTTCAAAAATGGCACTAGAAAACTTCCAGGCTCACTGGGTTCTTTGCGCTTGTATCCAACTTTTGTTTTTCTTACGGGCGCCATATTGGATTTTTACATTTTTGAAATGGTCATAGAAAATGCTTTTCAACCATGTTTAACATGTTCAATGAAGAAAAACTATGAAGGTAGCAAAATTACGATTTGACCGTGGTAGGCTGGCACCTCTCCATACAAACAATGGCTCTGAAATTTATAGCTGTCAAACAGTCTTTCTGGTGATTTATGATTTTAAAATGGATAGTTTTTCGAACAGAGATATTGGAGTCTTTTATTCTCTCGGAGAAATGATGAGATAACCGCAGAAATATATTTCAATAAATACCCGGAAAGACTTCAGCCAGGTGGAAGCATATTTCGGCGATTATGTGAAAATTAATAGATGACGGAAGTTTCGTTAAGTCGAAAGGGAATAAGCACACAGACGAAAATAAAGAAAATATGGTTCTGCAAGCCGTAGTTGAAAAATTTCGTACCTCTTTACGCGAAATTGAAAATACCATAGGCGTTGCCCGATCAACAGCCAGTAGCACTTTAAAACGTTACAAATACCATCCTTATCGTGAACGACCCTGCCAAGGGCTTCAAAACGGTGACGAAATGAGAAGAATGGAATTTTGTCAATGGTTCATCAGAAAACATAGTGAAATTCCAAATCTTACCCTGAAAATTCTATGATCAGACGAGAGTCGCTGCGCCAACTGCGGATTATTCAATCGCAAAAATACTGTTTTTTGGTCCAATGAAAATCCACATCTAATTCGTGCAGTCAGGCAGCAAGTGAAATGGGGGCTTAATGTATGGATAGGTGTTATTGGCATCCACATTGTTGGCCCTATATTTTATAATGAAAACTTAAACTCGGTTAGATGTTTAAGCCCCTTGCAAACAAATGTAGCAGAACGAATTCTGGAACTACCGCCTGCTATTTTGCAAAATATATTTTTCCAGCAAGATGGCGCACCTGCACACAATACTCAATAGTGACAAACTTTTTAAATAACGAATACCTCGATAAGTGGATTGGAAATCGAGGGCCAGTAAGGTGGCTTGCCAGATCGCGGAATCTCACGCCTCTCGATTTTTTTATGGGGATATTTAAAAAATTTGGTATACTCGAGATCCTATGAAACCGTAGAAGAACTACGTCGGGCAGTTGAAGCAGGTGTAAATGGAATTGGTCCAAACACAATCAGGCAATCATGTGAGCCAATCGTTGAACGTTGTAAATTGTGCATACGATAGAATGGTGGCTTGGTTGAACACCTACTTCAGTTTTAATTCTAGGGTTTTTTTTATTGTTGCCTTAGTCACTGATTTCGGTCATTTTGATTCAATACTATTAGTACGTTTCATATTACTCTTATTTTTGTTTTAGTGATGCTAGGTCGTCATCGTCAAAATTATATCAGTGTTCTTTTTCTTTTAAGTAGTACGACCGCTTAAGGTACGGTCTATCTTCCGCGTTTAGTCGCGGCGAGTAAACGTTTCGAGAAAACGCGTCGAGTAGTCGCTTTGGCGTGGTCTATTTTACAGGTGATTGGTGGACATGACTCTTGTTAGTTAATATTTCTGAATGCAGTTGTCTTCTGATAATTATGTAGTATTGAATGTTACAATATTTATTTAATTTTTAATACAATACAAAGTTATGAGAAAAACTGTTAGCTGTCGTTACCTTAATGACTGAAGAAGAAGAAGAAGAAGAAGAAGAAGAAGAAGAAAAAGAAGAAGAAAAAGAAGAAGAAGAAGAAGAAGAAGGGGAATCTTTAGTAACAATACTGTGTAATTATAGGGGCAAGAGAAAGGAGATTTTTGTAGATAGAAGGACAGAAGGATATTTCGCAATACTTATAGAAAGGCACTTAATGGACGATGACACTAAATTTTAAGAATAATTTAGACTTACCAAGAATTAGTTTTTGGATGTGTTTTTGTACTGGTTATAAAATATTTAAAATATAAACCGAATCTGAGTATTGCCCAAAAAAGGACATCCCCGATCGTAGAAAAGATCTTTCCTTTGTTCTTCTTTTTTATAATAGTTTTCGTTTTAGGTTTATTTAGATTAATTCAGTACAGCATAGTACATTGTGTTTCCTTACATTTTGCAAATTTCTTAAAATGTTCTAAGTGGCTATTCTCTTCTCTGAATATAGTAGATCAAATTCACTATCGCGACTAAACGGGCGCGTTTAAGTTGCTTTCAAAGCGATTCGATTAAAAGACGCGTCGTCTTCCTGCGACTCCTTGAAATTTGACGCGCAAGATAGACCACTCACATGCATATTTCATAAGCGCAATAGACGCGAGTTCTCGAAACGTTTACTCGCCGCGACTAAACGCGGAAGATAGACCGTACCTTTAGAGTTGTTGAGCAAGCACATACGCTAAATCACAGCCTACTACGGTCAAATCGTAATTTTGCTATTTTTCATAGTTTTTCTTCATTGAACATAGGGATGTCAAACATGGTTGAAAAGCATTTTTTATAACCATTTCAAAAATTTTAAAATCCAATATGGAGCCCATAAGAAAAACCAAAGTTGGGTACAAGCGCAAAGAACCCAGTGAGCCTGGAGCTTTTCTAAGGCCATTTTGAAGTCCTCATTACTAACTACCCCTATGCTGAAAATTTGATGACTGTATTTTTTATAATAAAGAAAATATTAAGGTTTTTAGAAAATGCACACTTTTGGTTTTTACCCTGTATCTCAGTAACGGAATGGACTTTTAAAAATATAATTGCAGATTGTACTTAGCCGTATAAGTGCGCAATTTTTTTCCCATTTAACCGACCTTCTATTTCTAAAGGTTTTCAATATACCCACGTACTTCATGTTATCCTGGACGCCCAGCATACAGAGAACAACATTGTACAACATTTACTTATTAAGAAAACCAACTAAGAATCTCATTATTCATAATTCATAAAGAATATCACTATGTGTAATTCTTTTGCCATTTTATACACACCGTGTATATTCCAATAGGAAAGCTAGACATATATAGTACACTGTACCGAGCGTTGTGTGAAAGAAGCGGCAAAATATTATTTGTGCTTTTGTTTTAGTACGATTATTCAATTTTATACAAAATACCTTTTTTCGTAAATCAACAAATAAATTGAATTTTTCCTCTTCCTAATTCAATACGTGGACACACTGTACCCCCTGTATTCCCTTGAAAATTACTTTGTACTATGTGCTTAAAGTGTATATGTAGATATTTGCATAAGGTACATACGTATTATATATATGGCCCATATCTGTTCCAAAAACTTACTTTTTTATATCCGATGTTTGTAACCTGTCGACATAAGGCTGAAGACTATCGAGATGAAATGGTCTTTGTGTACGTATGTGTGAGTTTCGACTAACCTGCTTCGTTATCCGCTGGGACCCCGAGACTGTTGGAATTGTCATTGATGAAAGCCTCGGTGGAGTTTGTAAACGTCTGCGGAGATAACGTAAGGTCGGGCCCATTAGATGAATCGAACAGGTCGAAGGTTGCTGTTACTGCTTCGTTTCCACCTGTCAAACGTGAAAGAATAAATGAGATTTATGTGGCCCCATGGCGGGCATACGTTTTATTTAAATAGACAGTATATATGGCTCTAGGAACTCTTTGTTTACGTTTTACATCTTCCTTTGGACTATATACGTATATCTGCGCAGATAGAAAACCTAGTCATTGATTTTTTTCCTTTTCGTGAGACAGTTGTATATAGTAGAATAATTGTACTTACAAGGGAAGATTGGCAAGTGGTATTCAAAGTTTAAACGAAACTTTGTAGCTTTATAGATCTAGTTATTGTTAGTGTAAAAATAGGGGTAACTTTCTTAGGTGCTCAATCGCTCGTTTTCGAGGCGTGTGGCTCCCTAAATGAAACAAAACTCCTCGATTATCAGCAGCGAACGGCAAAATCGTAAGCGGTATGACTAAGAGCCGGGAACCGTAAACAAGATGCAGAGACGCACTAACATGCAAACTGACAGAACTGTGACTCTCCGATTTCGATGAAACTTGGTATATTGGTAGACCATCAGAAAGTAAAGGGCACGTATTTTTTTTAGCAGCCCATATTCACCTTAAAGGGTGTAGGGTGCGTCTGAAGTTACCCCCAAAAACGTATTTTTCATCATAACTTTGGAGCCGCGCAAGCTGCGGGGATGAATTAAAAATAAAAATGTTCTACTTCAAAGGGGCTTTCAAACGGAACATAGATGAATGCCCCCCCCCCCCTTAGTGGGGTAGGGGGAGACAAATTTCACATTTTTTCACCACCCTGGCTACAATTTTCGCCCTAAACAGGTCATAATTTTTGTAAAAGTTACCTTTTTTGCATTTTTTTCCTCGGTTACATATAATAGAGGAAATATTTTTTATAAAGCGCGACAGCGCGCATACATATATTCCGTTATTATACCTATCTCATCGGTTCACTATTTATGTGCATTTGGCATCTACCATGAGCGATCTATTAGACAGTGAAAAATTCTGCATTTCGATTTATTTCTAGTGACTACAAATCGCGAGAAAAAAATAGCGAACTTGGGATTATATAATACAGCACATAATGTTAGTAAGCTGCGTATATTTTGGCTTCGATTTTAGAATATCTTCAGATACACGTTTTCATATCCCTAAAATAACTTTGAGATTTTTCTAGGAGTTGATATTAGTGCAAAAAAAATTACATGTATGTCTGCATATGAAGGTGAAACGATTGAAAAGCAAACAGTGATACATCAGCCAACGATATTAACAACTCTGATAAATAATCATTACCCACCGCAAAGTATTGTGGCAAGTAGGTTAGCAGATAAACTTTTCGATGTAATTGTGAGGAGCGTTAATGATCCTGCTTTTGGAGTACAAGAAGTAATCTACGATTTGAGCTCAACTTCAGAGTATCCTGGAGCGCAGGTTGTGGACGTGGAAGAAGATGATTATATAAATTATAACATCGAAGAGGAAATGTATGTTATTGACCAAGAACAAGAGCCCCCAGATGCAATAGACATAGATGTCGACTATAGACGTGCTGCCGTGGAGTATTGGAAAAGTGGAAAAAAAGGTCGATATTCGTTAAAAACGGTAGTGCATCGCCACAAGAAAGTTACATCGTTACAACAATTACAGCGGCGGGAACAGCAAGTATCCTCCGGCGGGACGAGACACCAAAAGCTGTTTCAGTTCTCCCAATATGTATTTATCAGTTTAAAGGTCTTGATAATTCATGATTATGAGTTGAGAAGATGGGCATCGGAAGCACAAAGAGAGTTGCAAATTCCTAACTTTGTTGCGTCGGAGAGATGGATACAAAGATTTAAAACCAAACATAACATTGTGTCTCTCAAAATAACCAAATTTCGTACAAGAATGCAAGTTAGTGGAGCTGTAAATGTAGCTGCAGAAGCAGTGACCTTTGTTAGGAGTATACATAGCTTATTACCTGAATATGGATTAGAGAACGTTTACAATACTGATCAAAATGGATTTAATATTGAAATGCATACGGGTCGAACATTGACTGAACGTGGATCCACATCCGTAGAAGCCGTAGTTCAGTCAATTACAGCGACCACGCATAGTTATACCATTCAACCCACTGTATCAGCAGCTGGCAAATTAATGTCTCCCCTTTTCGCCTATTTAAAACAGGTAACCGGCCGTCTAGGACCACTTGTGCAGCAAAGAATGTTCCGTCCACCAAATGTGTACATCGTGGCCACCAAGTCCGGAAAACTAACTAAAAAGTTGGTTACACAATGGGCTAAAGACGTA
Organism: Dynastes maya; assembly: GCA_029619315.2. Lineage (NCBI taxonomy): Eukaryota > Metazoa > Arthropoda > Insecta > Coleoptera > Scarabaeidae > Dynastes > Dynastes maya. Next base: position 55,525,909 of record JAROYE020000003.1, on the reverse strand, counting down.
TATGCTCCATACGTTCGCAAAAAGACCCTTCTGCTTATGGACCCTTGGTCAGGACAAAGCCCTGATGACATTTCTGAAGCTGTGCCTACTGACCATCAGGTTACAGTTTTGACTATTCCAAAGGGTGCCACAGGTATCATTCAACCTCTTGACGTGTACTTTTTCCGCTAGTGGAAAGAATTTACTCGACAGCTGTCCGATATTATGGTTCTATCTGCCTTTGCTATCCAATTATATCAAGAGACAATATTCTACGTTTGCAAGGGCTATCCCATTTGCAGTTTTCTTCACCACGATATAAAGAGATGCGTAAATATGCCTGGTATAAAAGTGGATATCTCGCAAAGCGTCCCGCAGAATTCACGACTCCATTAAAATTCTCTTTCCAGAATTCCCAAATGTTCCACTGTCGATGCGGAGAACCAGTTATAATCAGGTGTGGATGGTGTAAAAAAATATCTATGTATAAAACACTTTTTCGTTGAATACCACAACTGTGGAATTTACAATCAATAATGCAAACTAACAACCTCATTAAAAAAAATATAAGATGTTTACTATTACTGTTTTGTGTAAAAGTATGTAAGATGGAAAGTGTGTTGTTTGTCTTTTAATATTGTTAAGATGTTTAAATGAATTTAAAGCGAACCCAGCCATAGCTGATGTATCCGGAAGGTGTTTCTTTTTCGACCATTTCCCCTTTATATACATACACGTAATATTTTTTGCCACTAATATCAACTCCTCCTAGAACAACCTCAAAGTTATTTTAGGGATATATCATATATATATATATATATATATATATATATATATATTCTGAAAACGAAGTTAAACTATACGCGGCTTACTGACATTATGATGCACTTTAATATATTTTCGTACTGTATTATGTAATCCCAAGTTCTCTATTCTTTTTCGCGATTTATAGTCACTAGAAATACATCGAAATGCAGAATTTTTCACTGTCTAATAGGTCGTTCATGGTAGATGCCAAATGCACATAAATAGTAAATGGAAGACCAATCAGATAGGTATAATAACGGAATATATGTATGCGCGCGGTCGCGCTTTATAAAAAAAATTCCTCTATTATATGTAACCGAGAAAAAAATGCAAAAAAAGATAACTTCTATTTGTAAACGTAGTTTGTGGAAAAAAATTATGACCTGTTTAGAGGGAAAATTGTAGCCAGGGTGGTGAAATTTTTCTCCCCGTACCCCACTAAGGGGGGAGGGGAGTATTCATCTATAATCCGTTTGAAAGCCCCTTTGAAGTAGAACATTTTGGTTTTTAATTCATCCCGATAGCTTGCGCGGCTCCGAAGTTATGATGAAAAATGCGTTTTTAGGGGTAACTTCAAACGCACCCTACACCCCCTTAAGGTGAATATGGGCCGCTAAAAAGATACGTGTCCTTTACTTTTTGATGGTCCACCAATATACCAAGGTTCATCGAAATCGAAGAGTCACAGTTCTGTCAGTTTGCATGTAAGTGTATGTTACAAATGATCGATCATAAATTAAATAGAACGCCCTGTGCTTTACTACATGTTTGGTTTCTTCATTCAAAAATAAACCAACGTAATATGATTTTCACGTGTCTACTTCCAGCAGATTTCGAGATATTTACAATTATGTTTTCAATCACCATGTAGATACTTCTATTTTTTACGAGATTAGATTGCGCACTTGACTCTACATAGACATAGCGCTAAAACGACCTCGAAATATAGAGGGCGTTTAGTATTGACCACCAAATATTATAAAATTCAAACACCAGAAATGTAATTTTTTATATTGCACCATATATTTTTTCTATATCTACCGCATAAGAAATTTATATCTTTAACATTTTTCTATAGTGGTGCGTATGTCTCATTCTAGTGTTTGAATTTGGCGATGTTTGGTGTTCAATACACTTCGATACATCCTGTATGTTTCGAAGGCGTTTTAATATCGAGCCTGAAGAATTGGAAGAAGTGTTGATGAAAATTAAACCCGATAAAGCTTGCAGTATCGATAAAGTAGACCCAGAAATGATCAAATTCCTGGGAACGAATGTAGAGGAATGGCTACTAAAAGTATCTATAATGGTAAAGGAAACCGAAGTCATGTCACAAAACTAGGAAAATAACATCATTTTGCTGATACACAAAAAAGGGAGTCATTTAGCGTGTGATGTAATTATGTGCCTGTTCACTATTAGCTTTATGATCACTAATCCCTAATGATAATAATACGAGTACATATAATTAGAAATATCATCAAAAGAAAGATAGATACAGGTAAAGAACTTCACCTGACATTTTTTGACTTAAGAGAGCTTTTGATACACCTAATAGAAATATAATATGAAAGTGCCTAGACGAACTCAACGTAACCAGAAAATTGATTAAAGTAATAGAAAACATATGTAACGTCTTTTTTTGCTTAGATAGAACTCTGAAAAAAGTTAACTGTCAAACAATCTGTCATAGTGCGTTCACTTTTTGACATTTATGATGAGTACTCTGGCAAATCATCATGAGTAGCCTCACGCTTGAGCAACGCTATCAAATTATTCAAATTTATTTTGAAAATCAGCCATCTATTCGCGCAACTTACAGCCGACTTCGTGATTTTTATAGCCCACATAATCGCCGTTCTGAGCAAGCCATCCGTCGAACGGTGGCTAGATATTGTAGCACACACTCGCTACATGTTGCAACAACGCCAATACCTCGAAGGAATCTGCGTAATAAAGGGAATATCGTTGCTATAAACGAAAGTGTGGAAGAAGATGCCAATTTATCCATTCGTCGTGGGTCACAGTTCTGTCCGTCCACTACGTGGAAAATTAAAGCCACGAGACCATCATCTGCATCATTCTTTCGCTGACTGGACTCAAGAACTGTTGGAAACTGACCCGCTATTTTATTACAAAATTGTGTTGAGCGATGAGACTCATGTTTGGCTTAACGGGTTTTGTGAATAAACAAATTTGGCACATATGGAGTGGGACTAATTCATAAGAGACCTTACCCAGAAAAATGCCCTGTTTGGTGAGATTTACACGCCGGTGGCATTATTGGCCCTTATTTTTTCGAAAACGAGGGCGGCTCTCGCGTTACTGTCAATGGCGATCGTTACTACACCATGATGAATGATTTTTTGTTTGAAAATATGGAGGACATTGATCAAGACAAAATAAACCACATCTCCTCTGGATCGATGTCCTCCAACATGGCGACAGCAGCATCGACTTACTGCAATCAAAATTTGACGATGTTCATTTCGAGGAATGAACCTGTCGATTGGCCTCCAAAGTCTTACGATTTGACTCTTCTCCATTATTTCCTGTGGGGCTACGTGAGGTCACTAGCCTATCTCAATAAGCCAGCAACAATTGACGCCTTGAAAGCCAACATTGTTCGTGTTATTCGTGACGTATGGCCGGCAGTGCTCGAAAAAATTACCCAAAATTAGACGTCTAGAAAACGTTTCGTCAAGAACAGCTATGGTGGCTATATACCCGAAATCATTTAAAAATGTTAATGCCATGAATAAATCTTTGGAATAGTACAATAAATTTGATCAGCAATTAATTTAACGTATTATTTTTTTATAATTTTAAGTTCTATTGGGGTTTAAAAACCCATTATAAGAGAGTAATTGGAGCAACACAAATGAATAGAGAAGTGTCACGTGCTTTCGAAATGAAGAAAGGAATAAATCAAGGCGATAGTTTAAGTCCTCTGCTGTTTATCATATTAGTGGACAGATTAATAAAGAATACAAGCACACATTCAGAACAACAATAAATAGTAATTTGATGTAATAGAATGGAACCACCTAAAACAGATAATTTGCTGTATGCGGATGACAAAAAAAGATGAAATAACGTGGAAGTATGGACAGAAGAATTAGAGAAGTTAAAACTTGAAATAAATGTCGATAAGTGCAAAACCATGATTATAAACAATGATAACAACAAGAAGAGTGACTCAGCTATCCACATTAAAGGACAATAACTAAAGAAGAAGTATCAACATACGAATATTTGGGGAGCATAATAATACAAGACGGAAAGATGGATATATACACAAATAATAGAACAAGAAAAACGAGTAGCACATATCATATCCTAAACAAAACAATTTTTGGGAAAAAGGAAATGGACAAAAACATCAAATTGAAAGTATATAACACAATTGCTCTACCATCATTGACATATGAAAGTAAATCTTGGCCAATACAAAAGGAACCTGAAGGACAGATAGCAGCATAGAATTTGAATGAAATTTCTGAGGAAAATAACTGGAAAAACAAAATGGGATAGAGTACACAATAAAGAGAGAAGACGAACAGCAAATCAAGAAGCAGTAACCACCAAGATTGAGAAAAAGCAACTAAATTAATATAGTTATACAGTAAGTCTGGAACTTAGTACAATGGTTAAAAGGGCGTTTGATGCAAGAAGTAAAGATAACAGAAAGAAATAGAGGCCTATGAAGAGTTGGAATGGAAGGATAGAAGAAATAGAACGAAAGAAGGAAAATACTTTATTGGAAATGGAAGAACTGGCCAAAGACTCCAAAGCATGAAGAGAGTGGATCAATGATTGATAGTGCAGTCAACATACCCGACGCTCATAATGGACAATATGATTTGAGAAGAAGAAGATTTCGGATATTTTGACGGAAATAGGTGTCTACATTTAGGCGACAGAGGACAGAATTACAAATATCTCGAAATCTGTTAGAAATAGACATATGAAACACGTACTATGTTGGTTTATTTCTAGATGGAGAAACCAAAAACGCAATAATATACAGGGCGTTCAATTTAAAATAACAAAATAGATGCATGGTTCGGTGTTTATTGATCATCCAGTATAGACGGAAATATTTTTAAACGATACTCTATGATATCTATTATGTTATCAGAAAACTTTAGTCCTTTTACAATTTCAAAAGGTTGGGACATCCTGTATGTGCCACACATGTCTGATAAGAATTCTAGCAGAATGTTCGTTGTTCACATAATACAGGAATACGAAGATTCCATAACAAATTTTCATTAAAAATAATAACTTGTGCTTATATTGCCCGAAGTAATGGGGAACGATCGAATACATGTTAGTCTGAGCTATACATTTCGTTTTCGATATATTTCAACGCTGGCTAATCCTGCACTCTTTGAACAAAAAGATAAACGTTCAAACAACATCCGCATTTCGTGTGCCGCTTTCAAAGTGTTCGCCGTATTTCATCGGAAAATGGGACACACTTCATTTACCATTTTTCCAGTATAATACAGCAAAACTCCATTATCGGAAGCACAAATCAAAATCAGTCCTATGTTGGGCGCGGCTGGAATAGAGACCGCGCACCATCAGCGGACTCAAGCGTTCCGCCGCAGCATCGCGCTAAATCGTCTGAATATTTTAATTCTGACAAGAGAGAAAATGCATTAGTAATAATTTATCGCTACCGAAAAGGAGAGAAAAATAATCGTCGATTCGGGAATTATTCGTACTGCTGCAATGGAAATTCGTCGAGAACGGCCCATTCTACTTACTTTAAACTTTAGATTGTGGAAGGAAAACTTGGCAAGCCAGAAAAAATACGTCCAGAAATGAAAGAAAAAAGGACGTAGTTTCTCTAGAAGGCAAAATTGGACTATAATTTTATGACAGAAAGAAAAACTTCAAAGATATTTTCGTAAAGCCAGTCGATATGGCACGGAAACTTTAGGGGTATTATTAGTATAACTTTTGATTTAACTTTTCAAGTTAGAGGGAGAATAAATTGTTTTTGCGCTTTGGCGAAAAGTAAGATCTCGGTGCTATTAATTACAAAGTTTCAACTTACTATAATTGCTCCTAAAATGGCACCTATTTAATTCTGCGATTAGCTTTCTTTCATTACAAATTGCTTTTAGCTTGTTCTCCATGTGGAAAAAAATGTAGTTCTCCCAAGATATAACATTTTCATATGGGCTGTGACAATGAAACGGATCAGCTTTTTGTGCGGGACACCGTCTAAATGATCAAGAATCGTTTGGACAATTTTATTTTCTTGAAATGCATTTTTTTAGGATAAAAAGTATTATACAAGGTTGATCGGAAAAGTGCTAGGTGTATCAACTTCAATTTTTTAAGGAAGCAACTTGTATATTTTCACATTTTTAAATTCTGCAATTGATTCTAGATATTTTTCATAAAACTATCTTCAACGGTTTACGAAATATTGACTTTTAAGTTTTTAAAATTTTGTAGCTGATTTACCTGCATTTATTGTTGCATAAAATATTTCTAATTTTGAATTTATTAACCAGTTAGCGTCAAATAAATGTCGGTAATCACATTTGAATTTTGTTGTAGTGTTATGTAAATGCGGCTCGCTGACAATGAACGCATAGAAATTTTGATTAGGTTGAGTTGCGAAGATAAAGGTAGAAGTCATGAAATCTATAAAATGTTCAATGATAACCGCCCAAATCGCCCGCCTATTACTCAATCGACAGTGTCGAGGGTAACAATCAAGTGGAAAACCACCTGTACTGTCAAAGAGTGTTAAAAGTGGTCGTCCTGGTATGCCCGACAACAGAAAATTAAACATATTATCAGTACGGGATAATCTTAATACCTCTAACACCTAAGTTGGACATGACAATGATATTCACAGAACCACCGTAACCATAATTTGCCCAAGAGTTATTGGAAGATAATCCTGGCAGGCGAGATCAATTTTGAGAAATAATGATTGAGATAACAGATAATAATGCAGGATTTCTTTAGAGAATTTGTTTTTCTAATGTAGTTACTTTTTCTTTAAATGGTCAGGTCAATAAACAAGACTGCAGGTACTGGGTGGAGGAAAATTCTCATTGCTTGGAAGAAAATCACACCCAGTATAATGAAAAAGTTAATATCTGGGCAGGCATTGTTGAAAATGGGGTAATCGGACTATTTTCTTTGACGAAAGTCTCACTGGAGGAATGAATGATCTAATACCAGCTTTAGCCACACTTTTCCCAGATGATAACGATCCTAATTTACAAAGTTCAACATTATAGTTTCAATAGGATGGTGTTCCTCCGCATTATGCAGCTCATGTCAGGAAGTGCTTAAGTACAATTTCTTCACGGCGATGGATCTCAACCCCCTAGATTTTTTTATGGAGCCACGTTAAAATTGTAGTTTATAAATCTAAACTCAACTCGATAAGTACGTTTCTGGGTCATTTTCAATAACTTTTCACTTTGATGATACTGGGATGTCATATACGTATTTCGTAAATTTACAAACCATATTCTGCTGTACCAGATGGATTGAGACCCGTTCTCATAAGGCGGAAACAAAAAATTGGCGAAACCTTTAATTTGATATAGTTTTAAAAATTTTTAAACAATTAAATTATCATTTCAGTCACGCGTAACTATGACATTTACTGCTATAATTACTACTGATCGCAGTAAGACTTATTTTTTCCTAATCTGCTATGTCTTGATTTTCTAAAATTGGTTAAAAATTAAAAAGAGTCGATGATGAATATTGTTGAAGCACAAATGTTTCTTGTGTAACCGCGATTTGCTTTTCCCGTCACGCATGGTTTAAGTAGAGAATCATGCGTGTGTAAATTAGTTGATTCCCAAAATGTGTTTTTTGTTTTTTTTTTTTTATGAAAAGAAGGTAAGTTTTTACTGCGTATTTCTTCTCTCCTCATTTCCGTCCCATAAAATAACTCTTTTAAGGGAAAGATTAAAGGATTATTAGATATTATAAAAAAAAATAGTTAACTCTGTAGTTTCCGATTTCCTAACCTTCTTTTATCTTGTTGTTTACATTTTGACATATTATTATTATTCACCAAATCTCTTTTCCATCACAAAATAATGAAACGTGACGAGATTGGCGTGATAGAAATGTTTAACGTTTTATAAAATATTACTATCTTCAGCCTTAAACATGGAGCAGAATTCTTCAGTATGCGTTTGGATTAATGGTCGTTCAGAAGGTGTTATAGTAACGATCAACCCAAGTGAAAACGAAAAAAATTACAAAATGAATACCTTAAAAAAACAAGTTAAAAGAAGCGTTAGAACGTCGATCAACAGAAAACGGGATCAGAGAAGCTACAAACAGAAAGAAACTGTTTAATATTAAAGCTACATTCACAACCTCAAAATTAGTAGCTATAATTAAGAGTTACAATTAGTCTTTAAACTATAACAAAGGTGAAACGAAGTCAATGGAAATTTATTGAACTTGAGGGAACTGTCATGTTCCTAGTGCAAAGAGTTGTATTTCTACAGCAATTTGGTTCCAAATCAGTACCAAGTTAGTACTGGTGCCTAATTATATCCTTTTTATAATGTTCACTTATGCAGATATGCCTTGTTTCCTTTACTAAAACAAAGAAATCCTCAACTCAATACTTTTTAGCTGATGACATCAAAAAAAAAGAAGAAGGCGAATGGGTTGTCGTGACATTTGAGCCTGAATGGTTCCCAGGGCAGATTTTAAATGATAAAGGCGGTAACCCTACAATTTCATTCATGCAGAAATCAAAAAAGTTTCTTTTGTGACCCCAAAAGACCGATATTTAAATAATTCCTAAAAACTAGATCCTTTGTACTTTAAACGCACCAACAAAGATATCATCTCGACTATTTAAATTTGAACAAGGTAGACTTCTTAATTGGGAGCGCTTGAATAATGTTTATTGCTGTGAAGAGTTTTGTTTTGACGTTACAAATACTTAGTTGTTAAGAATGGTAAGTTGCTATGTTACTAGTGAAATAACTTTTACATATTGTTTACTAGCAATTATAGAATTTTTTGGCTGTTTTTAAATAGTTTTTGTATTCACTTTAACTTTTCGGTCCTAACTTCTCATTTCCGTCCACATTTCACATTTTCATCACGCTAGATTGTTTAAAAAAAATAATTATATTAAAAGAACTATAAGATTTGTTTTGTTTTTAGATATAAGAAAACATGGCTCTACTAATTTCATTGGTTCTGTGAAGTCCTTTAAATTTTTAGCAATTTGTTGCGTTCTTCTCTGCCAATTTCTTAAATGCGTTAGTTTTATGGGGTTTAATATCATTTTTTGGGTAAAACGGAATATATGTTAGTAAAAAAATAAAATGTCTAAAACACTAACTGGTCTTTCATTAAGTTGATACACGCAGCACTTTCCTGATCAACCCTGTATATCCTTTTTCTTAAAAAAATGCATTTCAAGAAAATAAAGTTGACGCATCCGAGCATCAAGTAGCCGGTATGCCGTACAAAAGGCCGATCCGTTTCTTTATCAGAACTTTGTATATCATTTATATAATATTTCTACTAACCGAAATCTGTTCAGTGTGCAGATCATTAATGATAACTACATATTAAGTGTATCCCTCCTCAAAAGCAGTGAAAATATCGTTTTGAAATCTGCCAAGCAAGGAAATATCTATTTTGCAGAAATATTTTCAACTTCATAGAGTATCCACCTACTGTGTGAGTGGAAGAAAACCCCAACCCTAGACAATTTGAAGAAAGAATGTTTCGATGCCTATAACACATAAACATAACATGTAAATAAAAGAAACACACACATACGGTAGTTTAGGTCATACGCGTATAGTTCGCGTCAGTTATTTGGGCCCAATACTTTAACTTCTGGTGTTAAAAGATTGTATAGGTTAGAACCCTAGTAATCTAACAGGTTTTGCGTACATTCAAGTGGCGTGTGGCATCCTGAAATTGTTGCGATTGCATGTGGTGCACTTATGGTTGAAGCCATTCGTCGTCCACTCATCCTTGTTATTGTGGACAATGTACAGTGATATCACGGTAAATATTCTTTCCTGTATCAAATGAGTTCTACATGACTCCGAATCGGTCTATAAACCCCAGAATAGAACACCATACTTCAAAGGGGAGTAGAATATAGCAAAGTACGCGGTCCTGGTAGCGCTGCAAGCTGTCGCCTTCTTCAGTCATTTTAATGCATATAAGGCTAAGTTTAGATGGTGACTTGTCAATATGGGCTGTTTGTTTGAGTTTTGTGTCGACTTTTAGTCCCAGGAAATTAATGTTGGAGTCCACATTAATGTTTCCAGATATGAATGTAAGATTCTGCGCCTATTTTATACTAATTTTTAATGTGTTGGCAGCAAAACAGTTACTGGCGTCACTAACGATTCGCTCTGTGAGGACCTCGAGTTCCTATACAGTAGCAGCCCGAACAACCAAGGAAGTCTCATCGGCGTATAGGCATATTTCAGATTCAGATTAAATACTAGGGGGCCGATTGCCGATTCCTGAGATATTGACCCACAGTGTAACCTGCACTTTGAACTTACTATGAAGCATGTATGAGCACTTCAAAATGGGTTTTCGTTTAGTGGGTAGCACCATCCGTTCGGATGTCGTCCTCGGGTTTTGAGGATTTTGCTTCATTTTATAATTTATTTCAAAATGTATTTGAAAGGAGAAGTTTTTTTTCGACTACAACACATTAAACATTAAGGAAACGAAAACGGTATAGGTAGATAAATTTTGTCATAATTTAAAAAGCAAACAATGTGAATGCCTGTCATTTTTGTGATGGCCGTATTTAAACAACAACGAGCAAGTAAATATGTGCAAGAACAGGTATGAAATATGATAGCCGCTGCTCTATTTTGAACAGGTTTCAATCAAACACGATTAGGAGATCCGTATATGTCGCACGTCAATGTTGCGAATGTCCTTTAAAATAACGTAGGATTTACGAGTTTTGCATTAGCAGCGTTTCAAACAGGTTGACGTGATTGGTTTCATTTGTATTAAAAGCTTTAACTATTTATAAACATGAACGAAAGGGTATGCTAAATATTTGCTGTAACGTCCATCCGTACAATCTACATAAATTAAAAGATGGCGGAGATGAAATTTACTGAACAGCTTTAGATATTTCTGGGTAAAAATCTATAGAACACATTATATTTTTTTATACTTAATGTAAATTTAGATCATTAATTAATAATTATAGTATTTCTATGTAGATTCGATTACACAACGAAACAATGACGTGTACAACCTATATCTAAAAATAAAAAAAGTTATACAGGGCGGTCGTAAAGTGTATTCGCCTTTCCATTGCCTTTCCAAAAACGTAAAAATATATAGTGTACTACTTAAAAAAAGAAAGTTGACGTCACTTCCGGTGAAACCGGGAATACAATTGAAATGCCGATAGCGGCAAAAGTTAGTTCACAAAAAATAGTAATCGCCCTATTTTTTTCTTTTGAAAATGCTAGCTTCTGTCGTTCAAAAGTTAGCATGGGTGGAAGGGATACTTTAGGACCGTACTGTATATTTCGCTAAGAAAATGAGTGTAAGTAATTAGGAGCAGGCAACCCTTGAAAAAGCTTGCCAAATGGAATCAAGCAGAACCGGATATATTTGAACGGAAGCGAACAAAATCAAATATAGTTGAACACAACTGAACGGAACCGAATAGAATCGAATGTAGTCAAGCGCAGTCTTACGGAATCAAACATGACCGAAAGCTAACAAGAGCTAAACCGGACAAAATAGAGCCAAACAGAACTAAACGGTACCGACCACAGTTTAAGCGAAATAAGTCTGGGTTTTGGCGACGATTAATAACCGCAGATGAAACTTAAATATACCAGTGCACTCCTGAGGCGAAGACACAGTCGATACAGTGGACTGCGAGGGGTAAATCGGCGCCGTAAAAAGCAAAGACCATTACATTGGCCGGGAAAGTGATGACAGTTTCTTAGGATAGTCATGCAATTGTGTTGGTCGACTATCTTGAAGAAGGAAAAACAATAACGGGGGCATACTACGCATCATTACTTGACAACTTGCGAGAAAACGGTCGCGCTTGAAGAAAAACAAGGTTTTGTTCCACCAAGGCAAAAAATCACGAATTGTGGTTCGAATGGATAGACGACCCACCCTGTTCACCAGATCTACCCTCGAGACTTTTTTCTGTATCCTAGGCTGAAGGTTTCGTTTGGAGGACAGACATTTTCATCGAATGAGGAGGCCATCACATTCGTAAACAGAACAAGATGCTAACTACTATTTGGACGGATTACAGAGATGGGGGCATCGCTGGGAAAAGGATATAGGCTTACAAGGAGACTATGTTGAAAAATAAAGCAGAATTTTGTTACGTGCTAACAAAAGTAGGAAATATATATGAATATGAGCCAACCTTTAAATAGCTTTAAATAGCTATTTATCATTTATATCAATAGATTTAATTCTCAAATGGAACACATGGGGCCATCTGTTATTTCATAGTTTAAATTCATTATTTGGTTCGAAATATAATTACCGCAAGAGACATTTGACATCTCGAGGTTATCGGCTTGTGTTGCTGGATTCCTGTAGTTGGCTTGGTGGTTATTTCCCTTTCTGGCAAGACCACAATAGTATGGGAAGATTGTCTCAATTGGCTGAAACTTTTGACGTTTTCTGAGCGAATTTGGGCTTTATTCAACCTGATCTCGGACTAGCTAAACGAGAATGGTTGGAGAAATCTGAAGAAGAGATTTTCCTAGCGTAATAATTTACGGATAATATCTTCCCGTCGATGAAATAATTTGGTCGTATTTCGTTGAGATAGCGTCGGTATACACGGTAGGTAGCAATATTAAATTTTTATTGATTTGTATTAAATTTCATAACCTATTAAATATATAGGGTCCGACAAAAAAAACTCCCTAATTTGAAAAGGTAGTTACAAAGAAACTAAGAAAGATACAGGAAAAATACTGTTATTTGTGAACAATGAATACTATGCCATTTTACATTACTTGGTTTTAAAAATTATGTCCGGTAAATGACGTCCTCCATTGTTGACACATTGACGAAGTCTTTCCCGGAAGTTGTCCATAGTTCTTCCTGCCATTTCTCTTGGAATGACTGCCACTTTCTGGGTGATTGCCTCCTTAAGTGCTTGCAGAGTTATGGGACGATGTTTGTACACTTGAGCCTTTAAGTGTCCCCAAAGAAAAAAATGAACAAAGCGCCAGGGGGAATGTTCTGAAGAATTTCCTCAGACACAGCTCTGCGAGTTTCAAAATCTCTATTACTTAATTCCTGGGTAACCATCATTTTGTAGGGGTGCATATGAAGTTATCTCTGCAGGATTCCTCTTACACTCCAATCAGACAATCCCAGGGCAGCTGAATGTTTAAGTGCTGAACGCTTTGGGGTTTGTTGGACGGACGCTCTCACACGCGCCACATTTTCCGGCGTTGTTGCAGTCCGAAGTCGGCCAGTAGGTTTTCTTTTCAGTGCTGAACATGATTGTCTAAAGTTTGACACACAAACTTTGATAGTTTTCCTATCAGGAACACGATCATGTCGGCCAAGTTGGAATTGAATCCGAAACGCTCGCTGCGTAATAATCACAGAACCACCGTTACGAATAAATTCCTCCACAACAAACGCACGATGCTCACCGTGCCAAACCATTGCGCACACTGAAAATGGCACGTACACCACTTTCAAACAATACCACCTCCACATTAATATCCCCACTACAACTCATACAGCGGCTTCTTCAAATACGGGAATTTTTTTTGCCGGACCCTGTACTTAGGTATTCGAAAACTAATAGTTTATATTCCACTTTCAGGCGCTTTTTGTGTTGGGCTCGTAAAATTGGGTTGAGATCTACTAGTGTTTGGCTAGTCATTTTAAGCTGATATCTACCAGGAGTGTACCACCCTCCCCCAGATCAGAGCAACATCTAAGAACCACCCTCTTTAATACTTCAAAACCAGAATTAGTATTCGCAAGAAGTAACCGACTAGAGTCAAGGCTAGGTCGCCCTAGTACAGGAGTTGCAAGAGACAACAGGCTTCACAGTATTGAAGAATTCGAATTACTAATTTTAGATTAAATATTCATCTTGTAACTTATTATTAGGCTGAGTTTTCCCAAATCTCTATAACTATAACACTCATGCATTCCTTATGTCTTGAAGAATTAAATATTATATGTATATGCAGGGTGTTACTCGTGGCTACATGCCCACCAACTTATTGATAAATTTGATGGATTCATTGGTCAGCACTTGGTTAAACATTGTAAATAAAATAAACAAAAGTAAAACACAAGAAACCACTTAGGAAATGTTTCACAAAAATTGTATATTTAGTCGACAATTGTTTCGGATTTTTACTCCATTCTCAAGATGTATAATACAGAAAATCAAGACATGGTCGGTTATATATATATATTAAAATATCTTTCTCATGGAATTTTGGGATAATTGTAAAATTTTCTAATTTCAAACTAAATTAAGGATTCTTAGTGGGTTCGGGAGTATCCCTGGATACCTTTTCGGCAATTTTATAACCACTACAGGAAACTGCCTGTTCTGGAAGTTTAACCATTTTCTCTTCAACTAAAGACTTTGATTTCACAATCGAGCACTTTATATGGGGATCGGAGTTAAGAAACACTTTGATTCAACCAAGGCTGAATAAAGATTGATGAAAAATTATGGCGTCGCTCCTCTTTTTTTAATTTAAATCGCGACAGACCGGCGATTGTTTTATTCCACAGCCAATTTTGATAATTTAATCCGAATAGAAACCTTTACGATGAATTTCGTTCAAATGAGATTATTTCTGCAAATAGCATACGAGAATGAACGCAGTGACTCAACTAGGAGGTCGTATTTCGATGATTCTATGATACAAAATGTCACTGGCAAGCTTTAAACGTGAAAATTCTCTAATAATTTACATAAACCTTTCAGATAAAGATTTAATTGATGAAATATTATTTAAAATACATTTCCATTTACGCTGTTGCTTTTTTCAGACGATTTCTACATAGATTTGGACGAATTACGTGAATAAGAAAATTAACTGACTAGTAGATTTGTCCATGCTACCCCACGCTCGTCGTTATCCGGACTTATAATTAAAATATAAGGTCAACGCCCCAAGGCCAGTTAGCTGAGGGGAGATGGTAACGAGGAAATTTCCATTTTTCCCCGCAAGAGGGATATTCAGTTACCAACGAGTGGCCAACCTGACATTTAGTCGTTCCGAAGTGACAACTGAGAGAGGCTGTTGTTGTCGTACATACAAAGTTGAACATAATATATATATCAATATATTGTATATATATCAGAATGTATGTAATGTTGGGGGATTCTAGTTGACAAAAGGACAGCACAATTTTACTAGCGGTTACCTTTTATTGACGTCTTGGGGCAGTAGTATTTTGTCGCAGTGGACATCAAGTCGTCAATAAAAGGTAAGAATATATTATTTTTTAATAATACTGTATCTCACGTACCTGCTTTTGTGCAATACGCCTCTGACGTTGCACTCGTTTGTCAAATCTTAGTCATAAGCAGTGGTGAACAAGGGAATTACGTAATATCGTTAACAATATTCAAACCTTTCTTCTCTGCTTTCTTGATATGTGAAATTTCTCTTAAATTTAAGTGTTCACTATTTTGACCTATATGTAGTACCTTGAGATCGTCATTGTTAAACGAATGATTATTCGAAATACAATGCTGTGCAAAACCTGTGTTACATTTTTTTGTATTATACATCTTGAGAATGGAGTAAAAATCCGAAACAATTGTCGACTAAATATACAATTTTTGTGAAACACTTACTAAGTGGTTTCTTGTGTTTTATTTATTTTATTATTGATTATTAAACTTGGCGTTTAAATTTCTTGAGCTTGCCTTCGTACCCCCTTGCGTCATAAATTAGTGGTGGCACCTGTAGCGAACTCTCTTGGTTTTATCGCTGCTAAATAAGGTAGGTTTCCGGACGTTAAGGAATCAATTGGCGCCAAAATATTCTTTTTTAAATAAAAGCTATATGGTTTTGGAGATACACCCACCCCCGTCACCACTGTTAGCTGGATAGCCGCCAGGGAACCGACCTTGGGAAAAAAAATCAACTACTGGGTAAGGACGTCACAATTTGGCAAAAAAACCTTTGTTTCTGTGTTACGCTGGAAATTTTTCAGACTGCTGTCGTACAGAATTTCCTTTTAGCATTATTAAGTGATAATAACAATAATTACAATTTATGGTATTATTTGACTGTCACACAAAGTATATCACGTGCACCACTCTAACTAGCAATTAAGAAGTTAGCGAAACACGAATTAATCTATTCGGTCACTAGATGGTCACCGCAAATCTCAACTTCCGCCTAATATGCACGATAATTCGTAAATGTCCGGTTTGGTCGGTTTTTGGAGAATTATATAATGCCGTAGAGTTATATAACTCATGCGAGAGAATAGTTTAGAATGAAAGGAAGTCGCATCCGAAATCTCTGCGGGAAGGGACGAGACAGGATTCCGGGGAACACTTCATCATAAAGGCGGTGTCCGGTGCGGCATTACTAGCCATACGTCACGCGAATGTCTCTTGCAGTCGGTCACCGGAATTACTAAACTGGACTGTGGAACCGCGGGTTTCGAGAAATAGACAAACACGTTTATGATGCAAAGGATCCGGATGTTCTGACCTCGTGCTTTTTACCGTTCTTTATGTTACCCTCACCTAAGCACTTCACCTAAAGAAAACTTTAGCTGCAATTAATTTTACCGATGTGCTTTAGTATATCCGTTGGTGACAATTTGTAAAACAGAAAGTTGTATAAGTTATTTTAAGTAATTTGCTTTGTGAAATGCTTTAAATCAACAAATTTCGCTGTATGGGTACAACACAATTTTTATTGTCTTGAATAGTGCTATTAAAAACACCGGAATTTACTAAAGCTTTCCTATTTCTTAATAAATACATTTTAATTCCAACGTTATTTCTTTTTTTTTTCAATTAATAATAATGACATACTTTCGTAGTTCAAG
Source organism: Dynastes maya (assembly GCA_029619315.2). Taxonomy (NCBI): domain Eukaryota; kingdom Metazoa; phylum Arthropoda; class Insecta; order Coleoptera; family Scarabaeidae; genus Dynastes; species Dynastes maya. Next base: position 55,509,040 of record JAROYE020000003.1, on the reverse strand, counting down.
GGTACACATAAAGAACGAAAGTATTCACAACAAATGTTCAACAGACAAAATCTTTGACTAATTCGGAACAGTTGTTTCGGAAATTCGTGGACTCTCATCGTCAACCGTAAGACCGAATAGCGTGAGAAAAACTTTCTAATTCTAACATGTCTCTACTTTAAAAGATACTTACAACTATTTACTTTTACTTCCTGTCTACCCTAAATACAGAACATGCGAAATATTCGGAATTAAAGGAGCAAGTGCTGGCCTATAACACAAAACATAGACATGTGTTTGTTTTATCTTAATAAATTTCTCAGCACAGAGTAGTTTAGAGGATGTTCCGGTCGGTTTAACAAATTTACACTTTTTTTATATATAATGGTTGGTAAGCATTTAATTCTGGCGGTGATGTTATATTCTTAATTATGTTGTCTAATTTAATATTATACCCGGTTTCATTTATGTGTTGTGCCACACTTGACGATTCGATTCTTCCATAACGGTAATGCGCGTGCTCTTTGAGCGGGGTGCCTGTAGCCTGCCTCGTTTCTCCACAATAGGCGTTATCACAGTCATCGCATGCAATTTTATAAATTTCCGACCATTCTTTCGTTTTTGGTTTATCTCTCAGAGCGCTTGCAAGGTTTCTGAGTGTAGTTTGCGAACTGAAACACACGTTCGTATCTTGTTCCCTAAAAACTTTACTTATACTTTTCGATATTCTGTGAAAGTGAAGTTTCACATGCTTCTTATCATATATTTCTGCCGGAATTAAAATCGTGGAATTTCTCATAATGCCTACATTGGACTTTCATAAGGATGTGATCACGTTTATGGAAAAATAATCGTTATAAGTAGCAACATTTCTTTTATAAATTGGAGCTCTTTATTGTGTCTACTTTCATCCAAGGAAATTCTGCCAATCTCTTAATTAAGAAATTAATCGCGGCCATTTAGTGTTCCACAGTGATTAGTCTGCCACAATGTATCTATTATTGTTAGCTTCCCTTCTATAGGTGTCTATTTCCAATTTTTTATAGTTTCTAATTACTAAACTATCTAGGAACGGAAGTTGGTTGTTCACTTCTTCTACTGTAAATTTAATGGTCTCGAGTTTTGAGTTAAATGTCGTGAGAAACACAGGAATGGTACTTTTCTTAGTACCAAAAACTGCAAAATTGTCGTCTACATACCAGAGCCAAACTCTAGGAAAATATACTATGTATATATACACATTTCAAATTGGCGCATGAACAAGTTGTTCATAAAACTTGCTATCCATTTGAAACCGATTTTGATTCTTGCAAAGTGAAGTTAATCTTTTGTATTCAGCAATTTTGACATCATCAGTGTTAGTCTAGTGAGTTTTACACTTCTGGACTCTCTACTTTGATACGTAAATTTTTGCATTGAGAATGTCTTTGTCTTCTGGAACAAGAGCCATGAGTAACGTGAGAAGATCAACATCTTGACCGATAATAACAACTTGCTGGTATAATTGTGAGGCATTTATTGCTTTTTCAACAATGTCAACATCTGCATAATCTATATCATCAACCTTAAGCCTAAGTATTGGTACAGGCACGTTGATGATATCTTTGTCATCTGGGCACGAATATTTAAACAATTTCCTATCATTTCTGAATTCTCAATATGATTCCATGCGCTTCACCAAGGAGGTCGAATCAGACGGTTGCCTTCTCTTTCCTAGATGTTCTCGTACACTGGTGTCCTGATGGTACACTGAGATATTCCGTTTACCGAGAACCCACGCACACGGATAGATACCTTAACGGCCTCTCACGTCATCATCCAGTCCAAAAACGGGGTGTTATCAGTTCTCTTATTCAAAGGGCCATTTCAATATTTGAACCCAATTCGCTTCCTCAGCAATTGGGCCACATCATTGAAGCTCTGATATGCAATAATTATTCTAGGAAAGATATTCAAGCTATCATTAACCGTTACAACAAACCCTTCTCCACAACAACTGCCCTTATTTAACCCTAATTTCCTTAAGTAAGCATATCTACCCTATATTCAAGGTGTCACCAATCGCGTCAGTAAGATTATCTTCAGGAACAACATAAACATCATCTTCAAACTCCATTCCAAGCTCTCAGATTACTTTCCCATCAAAGAACGCAATCATCTGAAAGCTCCTGGTGTCTACCAAATTCCATATTCGTATGGTAGTGTGTACATCAGTGAAATAAAGCGATTGATCAGCACTCGTGTTACTGAGTACATATGTTGCGCGGTTGTTGCGTATAACCGGGTCCGTGCTGGCTGAGCATAGACTGGAAGGTGGCCACCAAATCAAATTTAACCTTACTCGCATCTTGTCTCGCTACCCTCACTATTACAGTAGAAAGATCCGGGAATCAATAGAGATCTTCAAACATCTCAATAATTTAAATCGCGAAGAGGGCTACCCCTTACATCACACGCTGAAATCCCAAATGATTAAATCTTTTAGCAGCCGCCGTACACCATTGATCCATAATATTCCCGCTCCGTTGACTCAAAACGATTGCTATATGAATCTCTGCGGTAAGAATAGTAGCAGAAGCTACGACAAGGACGCGGTTCCAGCCCGGAAACCAAGAATATAGTATCTTAAATCTATGTATGAATTCTGATATATTTTTTAAGTTCTCTGGTAAAAAGAGGTCGGTTTTGTATGAATCGTATTTGTAAGGCTTAATCAAATATACATATTCGCAAAAGCCGGTATTTTTTTTCCTATTTTAAAATTGTTAATACGTTCTTGCAGTTGTTTCGCTTAAGTTTATATTTCCTCTAAATGCATACACCAATTAAACATACCAATCGATTACGTTAGATTAAACCTCCAACGTAATGTTCAAAATAACGGCAAATAGGTAAATATTTTACGTTCGAGGAGAAATAATAGGAAACTTGTGTACACTTCAAATTATCTCATAAATTCATTATTAGTTAGAGTCGCTATATTACCTTGGCGGAGGCAAATAATTCGCTAATGGAGGAGATATTACGCAAGTTTGAATGCATTAGGGGGTTAATATGTAACGTGCTGCTGTCACTTTAACGAAGTTCATTACTCACATATTTGAAAATTTCAAAGTGAACCTATATAAAAGTTCATCCTTTATATAGACACAAAGTTTTATCTGTAATACGTATATGTATATCACACCTACATAATTTATTATCGCGCGTATTTATAAGCATATCATAGGTAACCATGTGCCATTGGTATATAATCCATCATCCGCAAAGTTTACTATTTATAAGAGGACAAGTTACCCAGTTCTTCGACGTAATCAATCAACTTGAACGAATATCCTTAAATTCGGTACACGTTCTCCTTCTGTTCAACAAAAATTGATACGATTTGTGCTCTGGAAACTTCTTTCTTAAGATTTTGGTTTTGTTGCTGTTCATTAATTAATGTAGCATTTGAGTTTCCTCAAGAAGTTTTCTTGTTAGTGTTTCGCCTGTGCGTACAATTTGTTGATTTCCTACTAAGACTCAAAACCAAACTCCCAAGCAGTCGTAGAACTTCAGAAACAAACAAATAGTATACAACCCAAGATAATACTCATAAATACAAGAAATAAAAGGCACTTATCTAGCTGTAACAGCATACAATATAACAGCCGTTAGCAAAATGCTCTGCATGTCTATGGATATTTGCGAATTTGTACGTGTGTATGTATGTTTCATAAAGCATATCGTCACATATCATCATGTTGGAATTTAAGGTTTAGTAATCCGCTGGTCTCTAAGTTCACTACACTGTCAAATGAAATTTCATCTGGGGAATATATATTAAAAATTAATTCAAATTATACTGTGCCCTTTGTGCAAGGACCACGCCGAAAATTTTTAATTATGCAAAAATCGCAAAAAACATTTAAACACATATATTTACTGTTTGAATATGTACCTAGTTTTTTAAAAGCAATGCTTTGTTTATTTTTTCAAATCATTTCTCTAAACATAGCAAAAAGGATTTTGTTTGCAACATTCTAAAATAGTCACGAAATTCTTGCTAAAATGCATTTGCATTATCAAAATATCATTCCATGCCGTTGCTTTTTTTGTCGGGGAAGATCAAATTGTCACGGGGTGCAAAGTCTGCAACACATTTTTCAGAAAGTTGAAATCTTTAGAATTTTGCTATGTAAAATTTTTTTATGATATAGGCGAAATCTTGCACGAATTCTTATTTTAACGTGTGTGACAGCATAGAGGGTGGGGCAATAGTGCGAGATTCTTCGATAGCACCTTTACTATTAGTAATAGGAAAAAGATCCCATACAAAGATCATATCATCAAATATTAATGGCACACGTTAAAATTATTTTGATATGTACCGGGTGAACCAAAAGAAATTTACGTATCAAAGCTATGTTCTTTTTAAATAAGACGGCTATATATCAGTACATATCTTAGGTCACTTTATACAGGATTACCTATACCTAACTCAATTCTTTACGAAAAATGGCATTTGCAACACTCTGCAGAAAATGCTGTAGTTTGTATAATATTTGACATTTTGCTTTGCACATTGGGTATTAAGTAGCCTATAAAGCTAGGGACATTTCCAGTTAGAGCAAGACAACTTATTGATCCATCTCTGCCAACGCAGTAAAGACTTAATTCTTCGCGCAACGTTTTCGTCGTTATTTTAAATAGAACACCCGGTATATTTTTTTATTTTTAAATTGCTGGTAATATTTTACGTAAATTATCCTATACGTAAAGTTAGTCTTTTTTGAGATATTTTGCATCTTCGACTTATTGTCCCGAATTGAGTTTAGGTATAGGTAATCTTATAAAAAGTAACCTTAGGTTCTTGAGTATAAACGAAATATGTACTAATATACAGGCTGTTCCATTAAAACAAACAACTTTGATATGTCTCTTTTTTTTGGTTCACGCTGTATATGTAAATATAATTTTTGCGAATGCTACTAATGTATATTTATGATTTTTGTATAGGATATTTTTTCTAATACCAATTGTAAAGATGCTATCGAAAAATCTCGGACTATTGCCCCACCCTGTATGTACTACAATCAGTATTGTTTTCCAAAAAAGTCGTTAACAAATCCGCTTATAACTTATATGTATTTGACAGTGTGCCTAATTTTGGGAGAACTTTTCCTTTCTAATGTCATTATGCTTATGTATATTTCTTGCACATAAAAAGACTTTTTTGAGGACGTGGCAAGTTTGTTACAAGTTGCTTGAGGATATTTAGCTACTAGGTCCAAACTAATATTAGTTCATTTGCACTTTCGCCTGTTCTATCCCTACTTTAAAAGAAATTTACAACTACCTACTTTTACGGTTTATATACCCTAAGATTAAAACACACGAAATATTCGAAAGTAAAAGAAAAGGTTCTTGCCTGTAGCATAAAACGTAGACATGCGTTCGCTTTAGTCCAATAAATCCATTAAACCTAAATGGCTAAGTGGTCCTTTTTTCTGTTTAACAAGTTTATACTCTTATTCCCATAAATAGTTTCGCAAGCATCTAATTCTGACGGCGAAGCTAGTTTTTAATTAATTTGAGGTTTTACAATTCAATATTAAGCCCGGTTTCGTTTATGTGTTGTGTTACACTTGATGATTCGATTCTTCCGTAGCGGTTATGAGCTATATGTTCTTTGAATCTGGTGCCTATCCCTTGTTTCGTTTGTCCAATACATCACATTCCCAACCTTTTCTTTGTATCCGGTTTATCTTTCGGATTGCCTAGAAGCTTCCTGAATGTATTTTGCGAACTGAAACACATGTCTTGTCCCTTAAAAACTTTACTAATGCCTTTCGATATTCTGTGAAAGGGAAGTTTGACAATTTTTTTATCCTGGATTTCAGCTGGAATTAGTCGTGTAATTTCTTGCATAATACCTATGTTGGACACTTTTAAGGATTCTATTTATCATTATAAATTTAAGTTGTTTTATTCAAGGGGTGTTTTATTAATCTGTTAAGGAACTAATCGCTGCCATTTTGTGTTGTCCACAGTAGTTAGAATCTGTCATAATGTATATATTAGGGTTGATCTTCTTTACATAGATGTCTATTTCCGATTTTTTGTTATTTCTAATTTCTAATCTAAAACAGGAGTTGGTTGTTCACTTCTTCTTCTTCTACAAATTTAATGGATTCGAATTTTTAATTAACTGACACGAGGAATTCTGGAGTAGTGCTTTCTTAGTATAGACACCGTATCTTCCCGTTATTAATAATACTTACCATCTATTTGAAATCGATTTTGATTCATGCAAAGTAAAGTTAATCCTTTCTATTCCGCAATTTTGACATGAATGTCATTGAGTTTTAAGAACCCGACAAAATATTCCATTGTCTGAGATCTGTACGCTTGGGAAAAATGAACAAACACCAAACGATACAAAAAATGTCTCCATTTCTCCAATGTTTTCTATTTCTAAACTGTCTACTGCATCTTCTATATCAAGTAAAATAGGAGATGCATTTTAAATTATTCGATCGAAGGCTGGAGCAATTAAAATACACACCCAAAATAGCATCTAGGAACATTATTCTTTGTTTCTAATGCTTTGGTATTTTTATGTTTTGACAATATAAATGTGTAATAGTTTAATGATAATACACATAAAACTATTGCACGCTGCTATTTTTTCTCTGCAACAGTAGATATGAATAAGAAAATTATCAAACAAGAGTAATGTGCGAAATATTATTTTTAGTAAGGTTTTGTATACAGGTCTTGCAAAGCGAATACGTACAGCAAAAAATAGTGAGTCACCCGCTTCCTCTCAGCGATTGGAGATCACAAGTTAATCACGCCGTCGCGCACTCTCCTGCTCACGCGTAAGTATGTACGCTCTTACTTGCTCGGCCTAGTGCCCACATTTTTTGCTGTACGCATTCACTTTACAAGACCTGTATATACCACACGCTATGGAAATTGCATTACGAAGAAGTGGTGTGAATTTTTTGACTAAACTTAGCAGAAACGTATAACTGTTCAGAAGTAATAATTGATTATAATTTTATTGCGATGGATCAAGTGGGATGCGATGGATCAACATTTCATGCAGTCTTTTCTCACATTAATGTCAGGTGTATTTCTTGCGAGTTTTGATTCAATTTTCACCGTCTTCTCTTGTCACACTTTTGTTTAACATGTTTTGAGACTGTTATCGGTCATGGACTAGGGAGGGACAGGAAAGTCGCCGAAGAGGAACTGTGGGTCGAAGAAGAACTAATGTGGTACAGAACCGCCACTTTCGCCTAATGCTACTTAGATATCGATTCTCTAGTACCAGGTCAATTGCTGATGGTTAGGTAATAAAGGTCGTCCTGTGACCCTTCGAACCGTATCGCCGAATCGGGGCTTTCGGCTTACAACCCTTTTGACTACATCTTGTGTTACCACTTACGGCTCCTCACCGACAGGAACGTTTTTAATGGTGTAAGTTGCGAATGCACTGGGACATGGAGTAGGCGTAAGGCGGTGTTCAGTGATGAATCTCAATTTTGTATAGGCATGATGGCCGCATGAGGGTCAGAAGAAGTGGGGAACGCAGCGATATTCAATTTTCTGTTGAAAGGCGTGCGCACCAAGCCGTGAGAGTTATAGTATGAGGTGCTGTAGCATATGGGAGTAGGTCTCAGTTGGTGTTCATCCAAGGCACCCTGAACGCCCAGCGTTACGTTCATGGGGTGTTGGAACCCCATATTCTTCTATATCATCAACAGCTCAAAGACCTGCTTTTCCATAATGCCCGTCCCCACGTTTCCCACTGTTCGAAGAGGTCCATATCAATATCTTGCGATGGCCACCCTGAGCTCCCGATCTCTCGCAAATCGAACACGAGTGAGACATTACGGGAAGAAAACTTAGCAAATCCTCCCCAAACACTGGAAGCTCTCCGGCACGAATTGCAGGTTGCTTAGAACACCATCCCCAAGAGGATATCGATCACCTACTGGAATCAATGCCACGAAGAGTGAGGGAGTGTGAAACTAATAGGGGGTCCAACACATTATTAACCTTAGGATACAGATTGTTTTTTTACTCCGTTAAAAATATATAAGAACATTAAATATATTTAAATCATTTACTTGTGTGAGTAAAAATCTTCAATAACTAAATAAAACCTCTAACTAAAGATTACAGTTCTTATAAATGTAAATACATGTTCAAAAGTATCAATTTTTATAAATTCTTACACCATATTCGTTGCACACATTATTGCAACACTTTTCACAAAATAGTTTGTTTTGTCTGTCTAAACTAGAGGGACACATCATGCATCTCTTCCTTTTATTTGTAACGGCATCAGTCGCAGTTTTTTCAATGTTAATAAATTTATTCATACAATTTATTGAATTTCTTGGTATTTTCGGATTTTTTGACCTCCTTATCACATGCGGTATTACCAATTGCTCAGCTAATTCCTTCAAAAATAGTCGTCCATCATGTGTTACATTCCTATGATAATCAGGTTTCAACGTGGAAAATATAAAAAATTCATTTAGTGCTGCAATATCGATCATATTAGAAAAAGGCGCCATAGGCCAACGCTTCGTTTGCCTTTTACATATATAGTTGGACTGTTTTTGATCCATTACGTCTACTCTCCCTTTGGTCTTGTTATAATAAAGTATTAATTCCGGTTTCTGCTTAACATTTTCACTTACAGACATGTCATTGTGCATGGTGCTGAGCAAAATGACTGACTTGTTTTTCTTAGGAATGTAGCCAACCATACTCATTTTGTCATAAAAGTCAAATGTAGAAGAGTAGACTGGTTTGTTCTTTGCATCTTTTATTTCATTTGGAATTTCTCTCTTATTTCTTCTTAGTGTTCCAACCACTAATAGGTTCATTTCTAATAAACATTTAGCCAATGGAATGCTTGTAAAGAAGTTATCCACTGTAACATTCAGTCCAGAGAAGTGTATGCTACGTACTAAATTTTGCACTACTTCAGAAGCAAGATTTGTATGGATAGGTTGATTGGGTCGTCGTCCGGTATATACCATTCCACCAATTGCAAATCCCGATTCTGACTCACACATCCAGAAAATCTTGATACCGTATTTTGACGATTTATTGGCATATACTGAATAAACTAACATCTCAAAGTAACTGCTCGTCAATGGTAACACTTTCGCTTGGCACCAAAGATGACTTGCATTGTTGTAAAAATAAGTTCCATATATACGATATCGGAGCTGGTCTGTAGGCGAAAATCACGAGTTCTTTAGTTATCAAAACGCAGGTACCGTCTAATATCTTCAAACCGTTTAATTTCCATAGTAGCTTGGTAAGTAGGATTACATTTATCAGAAGACAACAGTTCTCTTATCGGTACGTCCCAGTTTCTTTCAACACCAGCTTGCATAAGCAAACATTCAGCTCCATCACATCAATATCCACCCATCCTTTGTCTTTTACTGTAGTTACTCTTCGAGCTTCAAGGTTTGTGCACTGGACGATTTCTTCTAAGATTGTTCTTGTAATAAGACATTTAAAAGCATTTATTTATATGATATGCATTTCTGCGTGTTGAAACCTGCATACGCCGTTGAAATTTGCAAACTCCGTTGAGCGCAGAAGCAGGCCTGTTCCTACATGTTACAACATGTTGCAGCCGATTGTTAACACATTGTATTCCAGATAATATTGCAATATGCAGTACGTTGACGCTAGAAGCAACAAATTATTTAAACAAGCACAGTTTTCGATGTATGTAAATATAAACGATTATCAATCAAAAATAAACCGGGCCTACGAGGCCCGAGAAATGTAAATACGCGGTAGAATTTAAATATCTAAAATAGATTTTTTTATAAATTATATAGATCAAACGCCGATTAGAAATAGCAACAGGAAGATCCAGTTGAGGCATAGACAAAGCACAGAAGAAAAAAAATTAAGGATAAAGAAGTTATGAAGCTTAGAATACCACGTTGGGCTTCGGAGGCCCGTGTTATGCATCCTAGGGTTAATAAAAATAAAATGAAATTGTGTTAATCTTTTGTTATTTTTCTTTACAATTATAATCAATTATTACCTTAGTTACACATTTCTGCCAAGTTGGTCAAAAGATTCGCACCCTTCCATGGTGTCGCAATTTTCATGTCATATATACTCATATATATATTTGACATTAGGCATATGTTTCTGAACGCAATATTTCCAAGGTGATCTATACATGCCCATATCACATGGCTCGCGCAAATGAGATTCTATCCGATTTCAATCTAATCGGTCTTTACCAAGAATTGTAGGGTAAGAGATGCATTATTTGTATTTTTAATAGATATGTATTGCACGAATATATTATTTATGTTTGTATATGTGTACTTGTGTAAGCACGAACATTAAACGATTAGTGAATATTTTCACGTGAATAAGTAGTACTCTATACTTAGCAACACATGTTTAGTACTCGATGGTTCCTAAAACAATTCGTACTTCTATTAGACGTCTGCGAAATGTTCATTTGCGGAGTTTTGAATTCCCTGGAGGGAGCTGAAATATGGGAGAACTAAGGAAATGTACAGTTGAGCGATATCTGGTAGAGATGCGTTTGTGAGATCAATTCATCTTGTCTTAAGGTAAGTGGAGTGTTTTGTTACGTTGAGCAACTGCAATAATTTGTTTTTCCTTCTCCCCGTTCATTTCATTTCTTGAACCTGCCACCAAACACTCCGTCACTGTTTAAAATGCGGCGGTATATACGAATCTGTTTCGATGGTAAAACTTTTGCATTGATTCCTTACTAATGAGCGAATTTCCTACAATATATACCGACGTTTGAGAAAGAATAGTATTTTTACGTGCAAAAACGAGTTTCCTCTTCTTATTTACAGATAAAAAATTGACTACCATGTTTTACTTGTTTACTCGACTATTGTATCTGACTCCAAAGTCTGGGAGGGCATAGAACAGGGAAGGAACATTCTTTCATCACTAAAATATACACCTAACATATGCGCCACAGTTAGCTAGATGCCTACCAAAACGTTACTGTTAGATATCTATTTAAAGCGGGGTTTTTGTGGTTAAAACCCACCATGAAATAATGGCAGATTATTTTCGTGCAGTTGTGATCCCGTGATACAAGAATACAATGCAACCAAAGGGGATATAATATTCCGCTATAATTTTATTGAGCTCAAATTAAAACCTTTGTCTGTTACAAGATTACTTAATACAGTCGTCTTCAATTATCTATATTAAGTCCAACTATTAATTAATAATCTTCGCATCTTCGGAAATCTTTCAAAATGTTTTCAAGGACTACATGTAATATCTGGATTTTTCCCAAATGAATTAATTAATTATAGGAGCCGAGGGTTTGGAAGTGTTCTAACGCACTGTTTCGGTAATTTAAATAAACTTTAATGTCAACTAATGCAACTTAACGAGAATTGGAACTGAAAAACACAGTCTAACACGTTGATGAAAACATGGCTCAAAGTCAGAAATTAAATAGCGGCCCTCTACTACCTTATTTCAATTTTGATAATTATTTTCCAGATACAAATTGTAGATGAATTTCCAACGAATATTCTTATTTTTTTAAAGTAGCATGATGCAATATATACTGTGACGCGACTGGAAGACCGAATTTAGACTACTCTATGCTATTTCACCACCAACAATTACACGATAATGAAATTTACTGACGAATACGACGACTACTTGATGAACGATATTTAATACATGCAATTATGCTAGAAATACCTCCGAATTTATATTGTTACTTGTCGTAGGATAATATTCCAATGAATTTGAGAATTTACGGTATGAAGAAAATTAACAGAAGATGAGTAACTTCCCCGATTCACCATGTTTGTCGTTGGTTGGACTTATAATAAGTTCCTAGTACTCCCGCTCCAGAGATCAGGGGCCAGGAAAGAAGTAGGAGCTACCGAAAAAGAGCTAAAAGCCGCCAGAGGGATTTTGACATTGAACGAGTGGCCATACTGAACACACTATATGTGCCGGTAATGGCAGTTGCGTTCAAAGACGTAAATTATATCATTAGAATATAATAAGATGTGATTAACCACAACACGTAATCTCTCTTGCGTCCTCGGTTATAGATCGGTCGTTCGTAGACGCGAGAGATATGGGAAAGAGCGTCATAAGGAAGCAAATTTTACGGGACTTGCAAAAGGAGCGAACCCCCTGGAGGGTTGCAATCTAGCTAGATAAAAAAAGGGCTATTTTTCTATAAAATAGGCGTAATTTCGTTCGAAACGGCCGCCCGCAAGTATATTAACTGGGCCTATGTATTTTCAAAATTTATCGTCGCAAGGAAAAAAGAAACCGGGAACGCGTCGCCGTTGTCCGGCCGAGACCTCATACCTTATCGGAGAGTAGACATAGACAAACTATAATAATAATGAGTACAGTATTGTCTACGTTGAAAATCAATTGAAATTAAGCTTTCCTTTTCTCTATTTGCTTTAATTAAGTAGAGAGAAGGATAACATATTCGATCTTTATTTTCGCAAGAAGTGTACATTCATTGTTCTGCAAATTCTTTAAATTTAACCGTACGTAAGTCCTGCGAGGTTTCCTCAATTAGGAATTGCTTAGGTACAATTGAAAAATTGTTTGATTTCTTCAATTCTCCAAAAAGACCTGCTATATTGGCGTAATGTTTAGAAGAAGCAGACATTCATTCTGGTCACGAAAAAACCAAAACAACTTTGCACTACTAGGTGGAGTGAAAGACGTTGTCATTTTTTTAAGTTTAGATAGGACTTTTGAATATCCAGATAGAGATTCTGCTAATGTTGCATATCAATTAAGTTGTATAGTGAAAAAAGGACAGATTTTATTGATGCTTTACATGCTATAAATCAAATATCTTTCCACCGCACCATTTTATGTAAACTACTTCAACAAAGAAATATAGCCGAATACAACCGAACGGAACCAAATGGAATCGAACAGAACCGAATATAGTCGAATGGACCCGAACAGATGTCAGAAGTAAACAGTTTGACAAATATTGAGGTTAGGTTAATCTTCGCTTTATTTGGTTGATGCTTTTGTACAATTATCATAGAATTCTGCATATAATTTTGTTTGATCGTTTAGTTTTTATTTAATTTTTATTTTATGAATAAAGTTTGAGTTTTATTGTGACATTGGGCCATTAACGTATATAGAAACATTCTGCGTCTATAATATCGAATAAGCCTGCTTTCAGGTACAGATATATAAACATACAAGCTGTATAAACTTACACCAATTACCAAAAGTTTAAATTTGAATTGAACTAAAATTTATAACAATTCGCGTCTGTTTGCTACATTTACAATTTGATCAATCAGAAACGAAATTGCATCAAACTGACAGATTGACAGATAAAAATAGGAACATGCTTAAAAATTACAGCCGTGATGTCATTAAAATGGTTCGATCAATCTAGTTTCTCAAACTCATTGATGTGTGACGGGAGTTTTAAACAAACAAATCTTTAGATGCATGAAGAGTGTCAGTTCTAATTTACTTCGTGAACGTACTTTATGTAATTTGTGCAGATGTGGACGGATACCTATAGGAGGGATATTTAAAACATTTTAGAAGGAAATGGTTTAATAAGGTTCATCTAAGTAGTATCAGCACTGAACCAAGTAATAACGTCGAATCTATTACCAAACTACCATAAAGCTTACTCTCTGGAACAAACAATATCAACGTAATGTGACTTAAGGGCCACAATGGAAATCCTGGCAATGAAGAAGGGAACAGGCTGGCCAGGAAGAGTTCGAGCATGACTGTACACGATCCAGAACCCTCCATTCGACCGCCTGTGTATGCGCTTTATGAAAGGATCAAAACTATCAGCCATGAAAAATTCTTGACAATATGGGATAAAATCAATTCTTGCTGTACGACTGAAGTCACCTTGACGTATCCGAACAAAAGGACGGCACTAAAATACCTGATACTGTCCAGAACAGACCTTCGCATGGCTTCTCATGGATTCTGACGGGAAATTGTCGGTTAACGGAGATAGCCGAAGACCTGTCATGTAGGGGCTGTCGAGCTGAATACGAAGCATTAGAGCACCTCCTCTGCAAGTACCCTGCGCTGACGTCAATTAGAAGGACCAAGCTGGGTGACGAGCGGTTACATCTTGCCGCCATTAGGGCGATTTCTCTGGGCAAACTCCTAACCTATGCCAAGGCAGTGGGTTGGTCTATTGCGGTTTGGATGCTATAGGAGCTCACTCTCTTATCGTCCATAACCATAACCATAGGGTTCATCTAAAGATTCCACTGCGTAGTGAAACAATTATCACATATGGGTTTACACAATAAATGCCAAAATAGAAAAAAAAAACGAATTTTATTACGGCTAAGCATGTGGTTCGTGAATTGGTTTAGACACTTGGTTTGTTAGATTACCCGATTTAGCATCTTTAGATTTCTGTTTATGGAAATTAGTGTAGAAATTAAAGTATCACGCCCAAAGTATGTACTATGCAATCGTCAAACTTTGTCACTATCACGGTGCTACGTCGATGCATCCTACCAATCGCAGTGCAGGTGGCGTTAAACCTGTGATCAGCGAAGTGAGTGCAATATTCCGTACTGATTCTGACGTTAATTTCGCACTACTCTTTGTAGACGCTACTTTATAGACAAAATACACTACCATTACTACCATACCTTTTACATTAGTAAAAGTAAAAGACACCATTGACACCATTGCTTCTTTCTGAGTTTTTACATCAACGTTGATTGGTGGCTATTGTAACTGACTAGATCTATAATATTAATCATGTTGCTATCAAGAGCAACAAACGCCTGGAGTTCGTCGACTTCACAATTCAGATATGCCAACCGTAATAAAAATTTTATATCCCCTGGGAAATGCGTATACGTAAGCGCTGACTTACCAATAGAGTAGGGCTTCCAGGAATTCACTATAAGTTACGGATGATGTGTTAGGAAAGTCGTTTGTTTTCGGAAGTTGGCAGTCGACTACTTATTAAATTTTGTTCGATTTTTGCCCACCTCACGCCATCTTATCGACTCCTTACCGTCAGCTAGTCTACTCCTGCCTTCGCATTTGTTTAATTTGATATTCTCTGTCTTTTATTGTTTCGGCAAGGGTAATATATTTTTTCCATTCCTATAAATTAAATTTCAGAATTTCATTTCCCGTTCTGTTTGTTGCTTCGCTCTTTCTTCTTCGATTATGTATATATCGAATCATCGGAGCGTTCCTATGTTCCAAATCGTATATTAAATTTCTTTCATACAGAAAGCAGCTTCGTCATATATGTAGGTGCACAGTTTCACTTCAGAAAGGTAAGAATATTTATCGAAAGATGTCACGATGATAAAAAAATGTATGGTGTCTACTTCTTACGAGTAGATATGTGTAAAATGGACGTTTCAAATGGGATAACAGCGTATTGTAATGCAATTGATATATCGGAATCAATTGCTAAAAAAGATAAAATGTTCCCGAACGATTTTCGAAAACATACAGAACTATAAGTGTTATTGAAAACATAGGAAGCTCAACATTTGCACTGCAGGAAACTGAATATCTGTTACAGAAAATTTTACCGTAAATGAGATTTCTGAAGATTACTGTCATGAATTGTCTGGGCAAACAGCGATAACAGTCAGTGTAGTAGATATGTGGTGCGGAGTCGGCGATAATTTTTTTCACGCGCTCACAGCGTCAGTACTAAATCGATGCTGTATGCGAGTAGTTCTGTGTACATGTAGGCTATCGTAACTTATTTCGTAATTGTACGCTTATGTTTGCTTTAAAAATGTCGCAGTTAGGTACATCGCGAAAACGACCAATGGCAGACACAGTTAAGAACTTTATAGTGAACATGCCAGACTTAATTTTTGATGGCGCTAAAATTCAACGTCTAGTTTGTAAAATCCCTTTAATGTGTTGGTTCAGAAGCCATTGTCTACGCCACATAGAAAGCAAACAGCATTCTTCTGCAAAAAGTGGCATACGAGACCACGAAAGATTTACATTTGATTTATGTGTTACTCTTACTTTATGTAATCCATCGTTTCGTTTACTAGACAAAGAAGCATTTGTCTCCTTCTGAAATAAATATGCGGACTGTAAATTACCTAGTCAAACAGCGATACGAAATGTAGTGCCATTTGCTCAAAAACTGTGGTTGTGTGTGGACGAAACAACAGATCGTCAAAAACATTCTGTGGTTAATGTAATGGTACGTACAATGGAACCATATCGACCGTCATCCTCCTTCTTACTTGCTTCCAAGTTATAAATTTTCTGCCGATGAGATTTTAAAGGTGGTGTTGAACTCATTGAACAAATTTGAAGTTAAAATGAAGCAACTTTTTATGTTTATGAGTGATGGTGCCGCAAACATGCGTTCTTTGGGCCAATCTCTTAAAGAACACGGTGGTAACTTCTTACATGTAATGTGTAAAATCCATACTCTAAATCTTGCGGCACAAATGATTCCTACATGTTTTCCACTAGTAAATGCATTGATTGCTAGTACAAAGGCAGTGTTTCTAAAGTCCCCGAAACGTACCCGACTATTTGACAAACTGTGTCCTGATTTACCTGAACCACCATAGCCGATTGCTACACGTTGGGGAACATGGTTGCAGGCTGCGTTTTACTACAACAAATATTTTGATCAAGTAAAGAAGGTAGTTTTCAAATTCAATCCGACAGAAGCTGCAGCAATCAGGAAAAGCCAGGAAATATTTCAAGATAATCAAGTTAAAAGAAATTTACAAACTATTTACAACAATTACTTCGGACTAGCGGAGGGAATAGAAAAATTACAAAATGTTTCGATGTCGCTGGTGGATTCTGTTCAAATGGTGAATGATGTTCACGCACAGTTATGCGCTGTAGAAGGCGAAACAAATTGTGTGTAATACGAAAATTTGAAAGTGTTTTAGAGAAAGACTTCGATTTTCTTAATTAAGACAAATTTGTGAAGGTGCCTGTGAAGATGCATTAAATTGTTTCAAAGATTATTTTAAATATGCAAATATAACATCGCTAGATGTCGAACGGTCGCTTTCGGCATTAAAAAACATTTATTCCGCACGTCGTACTCACTTGACTGAAACAACTGTGGAAACATATCTAATGATTCAGATATTTAACAGATGTAACCCAGTTTGTGATTTCACGGAAGACTATTAAAACGATAAGTGTTTCAACACGTTATATAATTTATTTCTATACCTTCTTATACCTTCTATTTTATGTGTAAACTTTTATGTGCTCGCCACGCCTCTGGCTGTTACTGCATATTTGCCCTGGTTAGTGATGAATATTTCGCTATTGAAACGATTTAGTTGATGTGTAAGAAAAAATTTTTTTACGTACCAAGAAAGAATGAAATAATTCAGATATCAATCAACTAGAACTAGAAATTTTACACCAGAATATTATTTAAAATTACCCAATTTGGTATCACCACCGTTACACAAATTGTGTTCACAAACATTTCACTTTGCTTAGTTTCCAAGGTTTTCTCTATTTAGACCATATTGGCAGATCACCAAATTTGAGATGTTCTACTAAAATATAATATTAAAAAATAATCACGTCTTTTTTATTCTCAATAATCTACTTACAATCAGTTTTGAAAAAACTAAGCCTCCGTGTGTGTATTGTGTGTGTTTTAAAATTCCTCGTTAAAATCTTCTTTCCTTTCTTTCTAGGATGATGTTCTAAGTCATTCAAGTGCAAAAATTCCCTTCAATTCCGTTTTCTAACTCCTTGGGTTCAATTCCTCCTCTTCTTTTCTTCCAAATGGTTTTAGACTTCTTTCGACTGTTTTTTTATGACCAAAATACTTTAAATATTGTTTTAAATTAAATTTCTAAGTAGTTTAATTCAAAACTTCGTCTTGTGTCAAACACTTCCATTTCTGCCTCTTTGTTTACTCCGTTGTCACAGGAATGCCAATCCAACGATTTTGATATTTTTATAGCTGGCCTATCGATGATCGTATGCGGTGTTACAGATGACATTGACGATTTTGATCACTAGATTCGATGTAAATAGTGTTGTGCATGACTTTTGTGTTTTATAAAAAATAATACTGGGAGGTAAATTATTGAAAATAACTTGTGACTTTATTTTGTACAAATTAACATTAATGAAGTCTTCTTTTTAAGAAATAAAGAATTAATAATATAAATTAACAAAATTCCAGAATTCTAAAAGTAATTAAAAATAATTCATCAAATCTGATTTAATAGCTATATTACATATCTAACAGACAAGAGAACACTTTATAGGTATACACCACACGGCAGGCAATACTACCCAACATCCCCACTACAATATTTTTTTCTTTTTTAGATACATACCTATTAAATCAGTTTTGGTTGATAACTGTTATATATTGTGATCCATGACGTCCTTGTGGAGATCAATTTGATGCGCGTTAGTACCCTATTTATACTTATTAATTTTGATAAATACTTAATATTTAGGTAACGTATTATAATTAGCTCTACACTTTTAGCTTTTATCCATTCCTGTTAATATCAGTCTTATCTCTGTACCAAGTTTTCTAATACGTAAATGTGCATACTGTTTCACCGTACCACTCACTTGAATTTTTAACTTATCTGTTAAAACAGGAGCATTTCCAAAGTTATGGAAAATTGCCAGAATAACACCAGTCTTTAAAAATGGTGATCTAACTCAGGTGGAAAGTTACCGACCGATTGGTATTTTATCGAACATTGCAAAGATTTTTGAGCATTCGATATACACCGAAGTCTCCAGATACGTCAAGCCCTATTTATCACCATTTCAATATGGATTTCTTTCGGGTAGATCCACTATTACTAACTTAGCTACGATTACGCAATTTTTAAGTGAAGCATTAGATAAGAGACAGCAAGTCGACGTAATATATACAGACTTCTCCAAAGCTTTTGATATTATAGATCATACATTGCTTATTAAAAAACTTGGAAGCTTTGGATTTTCAAATGGCTTGATTCAGCTTCTGCCTCCGTACCTCAATGATAGGTCTAGCTACGTCTACTTCAACGGATTCTCGTCCAAACTATTTCAAATTCACACCGGTGTCCCTCAAGGTTCAAAGTTGCGACCACTTTTATTTAACATATTCGTCAATGATCTGTTATCCTCATTGGACTGTAATGTGTTGGCGTATGCGGATGACTTGAAAATCTATAGACAAATAACACATATTGCTGATGCAGATAGTTTACAAGATAGTCTGGAAAGCATACAAAAGTGGTGTATGAATAATGGCCTATTACTAAATGTAAACAAATGTGCTGTTGTATCATACTTTAAGGTACGGAATCCTATACACAAAAATTACTACATAGGCAACAATCTGGTCTCACGCAAGTTAACAATGAAGGACCTAGGAGTAATATTTGATGATCAACTTCTCTTTTCGGATCACATTTTCGCAGTATGTAGCGCAGCGTCTAAAACTCTAGGGTTTTTGTTGAGATCTTGTCGTTCGTTTACTACCACAGCTCCGCTAAAAACATTGTTCTATGCATTAATAAGAAGTAAACTGGAATATGCATCGGTTGTGTGGTATCCGATTTTCACGTGCTTAAACCTAACATTAGAAAATATACAGAAACGTTTTCTGAAATATCTGTCGTATAAATTAGATGGCACTTACCCTGCACGAAACTCAGATTACAACCAGTTATTACAAAGGCATCACTTCACATCGCTTTCTAGTCGTAGAGAACGTTATAGTGCACGATTTCTTTATAATCTATTAAATAACCAAATGGATTCATCGCATCTATTGGCGCTTATAGCAATAGCAGTACCTGAGCATAACACCCGCTTAACTGATCTACGTATTCCTAGTTATAGAACGAACGCACATAACACGTAACCTTCATAAATACTATCCTGATCCTTTCCACTAATACTTTCTTCCAGTTTTTCCTTCACTCACTCTTTCCTTTTCCTTTTACCTATTCACACTTTTTTGTTACTCATGTATATGTGTATTAAAATAGTAGCTCTGTACTTTTGAAAATTCAGTGTATCTATTATATTTGTCCTGCAATTAGTTTTTGACTGTTGGACAATAAAGATGTATTATCATTATTATTATTATTATTAAAGTATGATGAGCGTTCCTTTCATAGTTAAGAGAGAATTCTTTTACTTTAACGTGAATTTTAAGACGGCGCAAGGACTTTCATTATTCTAGTTCGTTAACGCGTTCAGAATAATTGTGCAATAATTGTCTACTTATATTGTGATTGGAATGGCTAAAAGATGGGTACTTACCTCATTAGGCGAAGCTCACGCTATTGAAGCTTTCGGTTAACTGCTATTAATATTCTTTGTCCTGAATTCGTTGTTAGACAGATTTGTTAACTGGAATTTAACTTCAATCAGAAGAAGAAAATGAAAGTGAAGTTGATGACAATGAAGCTGCTACACATAAAATAGACGACGTTGTCTTTTATTGTGGACAAGGAATAATGGCAAACGTTAAAAAGGATGAGATCGTTGCATCCAATCGTTTAAAAAAAATCTAAGGATGATGCTAAAATACGATGTGATGCAGGGTACGAATATTCTCCAGACACCAGTATTATCTATCATTTTCCTGGTCGAGACTATGTTTACAATTTGTGTTTGTATCTCCCCTCTAATCTCAAAATTATAAAAGCAATTAGTATTTACCGCTCGGTCCAGTAGAAAAGCCCTACCATTTTGAAAAGATGAAATTTTGAGTATTTACTGTATTGTGGTTTACTCCCTCATTTAGGTACTTCTTCCTTTAAACTGTTGCTTTAATGAATCCAACATTTGAAGTTCCAATTTGAGCTTGACAGTGTTTACCACAGTTTTTATTCTAAGGGGTATCACATATTCTTAATACATTCCATCCTGTATAGATAATAACCTAATTAATAGCAGTTATTTTACTTATATATATCGTTATGGAAGAACTACTTAATTATCCTGACCAGAATATTGATCATTTCAATTTTAATACTCTGTACATGTCGCACACAACGCAAGTCCCATCGTAAAAATCATCGACCGGTATCCCATATATCCGGTTTTATACAGATCCTCGCTCGTAATGTGACCAAAATATATATATTTTTAATTCGTGACACGTACAAATGTCGCAAAAAAGTGAAATAAATGAAAAGCTAAGTGAAACCGTAGCTCGTATAGCTCTTTCAGAAAAATAAACACGTATTCACCGGGCTTTTATACTTTTCCTTCGTCCTAGTTTTCTCTTCGGCAACGGTTTCTTTCTACGGATACCGTTTCATCTTTGTTAGAGCGGAAGTAGGTAATTCACGCGTCACCAAGGCGTGTTACAATTTACACAAATTCCAAGCTAAAATGCTGCCACTTCCAGTTAAATTTTTCCAGTAAACGCTTTTAGCTGACATAAAAGCATCGCAGCTAAAGCGGGCTTCGAAAAATACCCTATAAGTAGGTTTGACCAACATATACAGTAATAGCAATATCAGATTTAATAAAATTGCTAGATATACATTTCCAACACTTACTACTCAACTGTCAACATTTATCAACAAAATTTGCTCGTTAAAACAGGAAAAATGAATGCAGTGCTAGATACAAGAACAATAATTATTGTTATAATAGACTGACGTGGGAATAAAAGGCTTTTACGCTTATTAGTAAGGTTCGACAAACGAGTGCAACGTCAGAGGCGTATCGCACAAAAGTAGGTTCATGAGATACAATATTATTAAAAAATAATATATTGTTACCTTTTATTGACGTCCTGATGTCCACTGCGACAACCGGGCTTACCGGGGCAGTAGTATTTTGTCGCAGTGGCATCAGGACATCAATAAAAGATAACAATATATTATTTTATAATAATACTGTATCTCACGTACCTACTTTTGCGCGATACGCCTCTGACGTTGCACTCGTTTGTCGAAACTTACTTATTAGCATTTGGATTATTAAGGACATGCAAACACTTATTTAAACTTTTCCAATGTGAAGTACTACACATAATATAGAATATGTAATAATATTCAAACCAAGAAAGTACGTAAAACTCGATTAATGGTTTGCAATTCTGCTGGTGCTACCACCATACACTCTACAAAGAACTTCGAAATTAATCACAGATAGATATTGCATAAGGAACTACTTCGGAGAACAGAGTATACTACCCTGGACGATAACTTCGGCGGAGCAACCAATAGTCGTATGCTATACTACTAAGATCCAGCTACATCAGAACTAGAAGTAGTTCTGGTACGTGTCTGTTGTCCGAAGGAAGAACAAATACGTCCGACTATACTACCACGTAAGGTAACTTGGGTGGAGTTACTACTAGTCGGACTTGCATTGTATTCGCTTGAAATGTAATAATAATAATAAACTTTATTTATAACTGGTATGTAATACATTGATAATTTTGTTATCAAGGCGCCGTACAATTCTAACTAATTTATTGGGTTATATGTTCACATACTTTATAGTATGCCTTGTCAACCACAAACCTTCTCATTTCTATCTTAAAACGTGGCGTGTTACCAATGATCCTCAGTTTCTTTTGTAATGCATTGTAAGTTTTAATGATCATTAGAGTAACCTAAACTTGCGGACTCGCATAGGCGTCGGTATTATGGGTTAATATAAGAATACGAAAAATTCATAAATAAACTAAACCGGTAGAGAAGCAGGCATGTAGTGTCGACCTTGAATATAAATCATGTTAAACCGCGCTGAGAGAGATTTCGTTTTAGTACCAGTTGAGCTGTTGCAGAGATTAGTCGAACGGTCAAGGTTATGTACTTACGTGTCGCTTTTGAAAATATAGCTGGTATTTTTTGTGTGTTGTAGTATTATACCAAGTACATAATTAGTGTACCGTTTCATATAGAACTAATATTTACATACCTAAGAAAACAATGCCTCGTAATAGATTTGCTACTAATGTACATAAGTATGTGTCACTTCTTCCCCATTCAAAATACGACCGTAGTGCAGTTTTTTGCTTAATATGCAATGTTCGTTTGGCTGCATTGGACAGAACTGATTGCCAGAGGCATGTCAATGGTATTAAGCATATGAGAAATGCAAGAACTGAAATACCTTATACACTATTCCTCATACATTTATTAATTATGTTTAGCTCTTGTAATCCTCCGTTGTCGTTGGTGAGAAAAGCAACTTTTTAAAACGTTTTGGCGACAATACGTTTCAAAGTACCCATTACCCTCACAAACACAATTACAGAATCATTTGCCGCGAATGAAAGAGATGCTAGAAAATGTGTGTAAATGTGATTTGCGTTCCAGAAAAAATATGGATTACCGTGGATGAGACGACCGATATAAAGAAAAACAGTATTGTGAATGTAATAGCTCGCGTTTTATCTAGCGAGAACACAGCATCTCGATATTTGTTAGCTTGCAAATGTGTTCAACAATGTACCGCGGAAAATATTCAAAGAGTGATAATGAACGCTTTGAAAAAATTTAAAATTGCCCAAGATCAAGTTGTGATGATTGTGACAGATAGTGCAGCAACGATGTTAAATGTTGGGCGATCCTTAAAACATATATTTCCTAACTTAATACATATAACCTGCGTGCTGCATGCTTTGCATTTAGTTGGTGAAGTTGTTCGACAACGTTACGGAAACGTTGATCGGATGATTGGAAGTACTAAAGCAGTGCTTCGTAAATCTCCTAAACGTTTAAAAGAATTTCGTAAATTTTGTCCAGGTATTCCAGAACCTCCTGAACCAATTTTAACGCGATGGAGTACTTGGCTAACAGCAGCTTCTTACTATTTGATCCATTTTCAACAAATTCAATCAGTTATAATGCGATTTAATCGGAATGAATCCAAAGCAATTAGAGAAAGTCAAAGAGAATTTCAAATTCCTCAACTTTTAGAAGATTTAACAACAATATGTACCAATTATACAGTATTACTAGATGCCATCAGAAAACTACAATGTACTGAATTGTTATTGCAGGAATCATTAGACATAGTGGAGAGTGTAAAAAATAAATTACACACATTAAATGATACGCCAGGATTATGCGCTAGTCAAAAGTTGGCAGATGTTTTAAGGAAAAATCCCGATTTTAATACTTTAGAGGCCGTTTATAATAAGTGTAAGAATAGTGAACTTTTAAGTGATTTTGAAAAACAGTTTCTACATGCAAATGTAACTTCCTTAGATGTGGAGAGATCGTTTTCTATGTATAAGAATATTTTTTCTTGTCAACGCACAAGGTTTAAAGAAGTAACTGTGGAAACATATGCAATGATGCAAGTTTACAGTAGTTCACATCCTGATGCCTCTAATTTGTTGAATAATTAGCAAGTAAGTATATTTATGAATTTTTCGTATTCTTATATTAACCCGTAATACCGACGCCTATGCGAGTCCACAGGTTTTGGTTACTCTAATGATCATGTACAATCGGCAAATAAAGTAATGACGTAGCCTCGTTAAAGGGAGATCTCCCGAAGATTCCCGAGGTTGTACCCTGTAGAGAGGCTACTGCAACGAATGCGTATAGCGAAAAATGCCGGTGTTACGGCGAGCAAGTGAGAGCATACATACTTATATGCGTGTAGGAGAGGGCGCGAAAGTAGTGCCAAGAAATCAGTAGTCCTACGTATGTTTACATTAAGAGATAGATAGCACTCATGTTATTTAAGAAAGTTGCATTTCGAATAACAGATTTAGTTTTGGGGTGCAGTTCTATGAGCGACAACCGCCGAAAAAAAACTGAGTTGTTGGTTTAGTTTCTGTTGTTTTTTTTATTCTTTAAATAACTTTTAACACAACAGGTTTTTAATTGTTATTTTCGTAATTTTGTTCGTCTATATAAATATTACATTATTTATATATTGCTTTTGTAATTCTCCACCATGCACTTCCCCAACAGAGTCATCTGGCATGCATCCATTTGCTATTAAGACATCATTAGATCGTCACGAAATTCATTGTGACAGTTATGCAACATGCAGCCGAAAATTATTTTTTTTTTATTTTTATTTAGTAAAATACATTGTAGATAGTTATTCTCTAATTGAGCACAATGTCTGCTATAATAGAAAATAGTAGAATCATGTGTAAATCCCTTTTGTATATATAACAATAAGGTATTAATTCATTGAGAATTGTACTCAAATTATTGAGAAACTTCTAATTTTAAGCATCAAGTAAAATAAACGTAAATACGTATATACTTCTTCGTAACAACGTTTAATTTGATGAATATAATATGTTCTATATTCTGTAACCACCGACGACACTACTTACGCAGGGTGTTTTTAACCCGAGGCAACCTTAACAATATACATTTTACCGACCTTGGGTACTGAGTGGCTGTACTAAATATTTGTTATATTATTAAAGGAGTATTCCGCAAGTTAATGTTTTCTTATTCTCACCAGTCAAAAATATTACAGTAAGATTTAAAAATTTACACTTGTTTAATTAAATCTAGTTTATATTTTTACTATAACAGTTATATTTCGTCGTATGCCTATTCTTTAATATATGTTGTTTATTACTTCTATTTCGATAATTTAATACATAATTTATAGATGTAAAATTCCTAACATAAATTCTTATTCTAGCCTTTTTTAATTATTTGATATCTGTACTGTGTCTGGATCGTATTAAAACAATTTGTTAGCCCGCTTTTGTATTGTATCTACACGTCTGGAATTAATAATGCCGTTAAATCATCAAACAACAAGCTGGCTCCAGTATAAGTGCATTTTCAAAAATTCTGTAATATAGTGTCTTATTATTATTTTATTGCAGCCCATAAATCAAAAGCCGTGAGAGCTATCGCTTTCCTTGTTTATACTGATCCCTTCTAGTAGATTTTGACGATTCTTTTAACATACCTGCGAGAAGGGAGCACATGCGTAGGACTACGGCTCTCTTGGCACTACTTTCGTGCCTTCTCCTACTCCAGCGTAAGTATGTATGCTCGCTCTGACACCAACATTTTTCACTATACGCATTCTTTTTAGGAGGCTATCGCCGGTAGCCTCCCTACAGGGTACAACCTCGGCAATCTTCGAGAGATCTCCCTTTAACCAGGCTTTTTGGGCTGATTTTATACAGGCTTTTTTCAATGCTTGTTGTGTTGTGGTGCATTTTTATTAACTGTAGTTTGATTGCTGTATCAAGCAGTGCATGAAAAAGCTGTTATAACAGAAGTACTTTTACCCCGAAGTGCAGATTGGAAAATTAATACCAGTCTGACGCCCACCAATTAAAAAGAGCATGCGCATAAGAGTATTACATTAACCCTATAACAACACAAGAAGCTCTCAAGAAAACAGGTGATTTTAAATATAAGGGAAATGAGAAATATTGAAGGCTTGCAACTAATATCGTTTATAGGACAATTATAAGTTAATAGACAAACAACGGATGTCACGTTGTTTCAAAGGTCAAGTTGAAATCTGTTAGCAGAGCAGTATGTATATACAATTATGTATTTCATTTGTGCTGTACGGTAAACAGGAGTTGAACTACAAGCGGTAGTTTCCTGTATAATATGCGCCCCTTAGCGTCAAATAAATTAAGCCCTATTGCTGCAATGTTAATTTTCTTATACAAATTTCGTGAGAGCAGTTCTCGTTAACCATCAGTTTAACTTCTACGTCAAGTTAACCACCATTCTCTGTCATGTACCAGCTATACTTCCTTCGCTAGTTTCCTGCGCAATTCCAATTGACCTGCACTAGTTTGCAGAGTGTCCAAGCTTTACATCATATTAATTAGTTACTGACTTTCTGCACGTACGACATTGGGGTAAAGTATAATTAAGAGCAGTAAAACGAGTGCGGCATAACATCAAAGATAAGTGCAACGAGCATCCTGATAAATAATGAGTTGGGCAACTATTTAGGACTACGGTAATCATAAATAGACAAGTACGTATTACGTTATGCACGCACAAGCTCTAAATTTTCGTCGGACGGTTCTATTGATATGTGGAATGGCAAAATTAGATGTAGAACAGCTATGGCCTCGACAGCGTATAAATTCAATGAACGAACATCTCCAGAATAATTTTCAGTTAAATAACGAAATAGGTTAAGGTAATATATGCAAATTCTTATATAGTTATAACGATGTATTTCAACAAAAACAACACAATTCCTTGGACACAGAGGAAAGTGTTACAGAAACAAATTCAGGAGATGCAGGAGGATGAAATTATACAACCCTCAAAATCACCATGGCCTGCACCATGTATGATCGTGGTGAAAAAGGCGACATCTGAAAAAGAATAAAAAAATTGTGACCTTTTGCGCTATAATAAAATTACTAGCTCTATTGATATATTTACTGTAATACTTAATATTAAAATTGACTATATCTAAAACTCAAACTGTAGATGACGATTGTCTACATATTTAGGAGCTAGCTGTTTGTGCTCTCGGAGCTAATCATCAACTACTTTCTTCTTTTTCAAAATCGAAATCCCTTTTCAAAACCCCAACCACAGTGTTCTACAAAAATGATCAAGTCAGTTCATATCGTTTTGTAATTGTGTTTGTGTTGCGAAGAGTTATCGCAGAGATGCTTGTACTTAACGACCCCAAAATACAATTTGCTAACACAACTTCTTTGATAACTGTCGCAATACTGAAATGCATTTATGAAGTAACCAAATAATTAAACAGGAATAGGATTGCGATATGAAGTGATCTGTAGAGTTGCTCACTAGCGCCAACGGGCAGTGGCGGAGGTTCGATATAACCCTCAGTACAACTGCGAGTCTCAACCAAACTTGTTGCGTATTCCACTTACGCTGCCGTAAATACTGTTTCGTAGTTCTACGTTTGTTTTAAAAATGTTGTCTACCTCGCGAAAACCACCAATGTTGGACAAAGTTACAGAATTTATAGCAGAAATGCCTGACCTAAATTATGATGGCGTTAAAATTCAATGTGTAGTTTGTAATATCCCTTTAATATGTTGGTCCAAAAGGGATTGTCTACGTCACGTAAATAGTAAACAGCATTCTTAAAAAAAAATTGCATACGACACTATGACAAATTTAAATTTAATTTATGTGTTACCTTTATTGCATGTAATCTACCGTTTAATTTACTAGACATGGAAGCATATGTCTTCCTTTGGAATAAATATTCGGACTGCAAATTACCAAGTCGGGCATCGTTACAAAGAATTGTGCCATTTGCTCGTGAACATGTTGACAAAAGAATTAAATCGGAGTTGAAAGTTAAAAAATTGTGGCTATGTGTAAACGAAACAACAGATCGTAAAAAACATTCTGTGATTAATGTAATGGTACGTACAATGGAACCACATCAATCGTCACCTTCAATTGTATTAGCTTCCAGACGAGTACAACAATGTACTGCCGAAGTAATTTCAAAGTTAGTGTTAAATACATTGGACAAGCTTGAACTTTCAACAAACCAACTGTTGATGTTTATGAGTGATGGTGCCGCAAACATGGTTTCTGTAGGCCGGTCTCTTAAAAAACATTGTGCTAACTTGTTACATATTACGTGTAAAATTCATGCTTTCAGTCATGTGGCAGATAGTATTAGAAAATGTTACTCTGAGGTAGACGCTTTAATAGCGTATACAGAAGCAGTGTTTGTCAAATTCCCAAAACATATTCGCAAATTTCACAGACTGTGCCTCCGTATGCCTGAACCACCAGAACCTATTCTTACACGTTGGGGAACATGGTTACAGGCCGCGTTTTATTATCATAAATATTTTGAGAATATTAAGAACGTGGTTTTACAATTCGATCCAAAGGAAGTTGCGGCTATCAAGGAAAGTCAGTCGAAATTTCAAGATAGTCAGGTTAAAACGGATTTAAAAACTATTCAGAACAATTTCTTCGGACTAGTGGTGGCAATAGAAAAATTACGAAATCCTTCGGTGTCGCTAGTGGAATCTCTGCAAATAGTGCAACAGAAGACGCAAAAAATGTTAGTGTTCTAGAAAGGTTTGAAAGTGTTTTAGAGAGAGATTCTGATTTTGGCACATTAAGTTGTTCCAAATATTATTTTAATTACGCAAATATAACGTCACTACATGTAGAACGTTCGTTTTCTGCATATAAACACACTTTTTCCTCACGCCGCACTTGCCGAAACAACTATGGAAACATATCTAATGTTGCAGATATTTAACAGACATTATTCACTTTGTGATTTCACGGAAGACTCTTAAGACGGTAAGTGTTTGAGCACGTATTATATTTTATTTCTGACCATTTATTTTGTGTAAACTTTTATGCGTCCGCCACTGGCTGTTGACGCAAATTGAGCACCTCTACAGTGATCTGTAACACATAGACGTTTTCTGTTCATACGGTTTGTACGTATTTACATTTGTATATTCTGAGATAAACACTATTATTATTATTATCCTGAATCAAATTTAAAGAACTTCGAAAATGAGGACTAGCTTATTGTTTACAACCCCTAAAATACTCTTACCATTAAAAATATTTGATCGTTTAAGTTTCGTTATTACATTAAAAATTTACGACTATAGTAGGTACCTAACTATAACCGGAATTTAATTAACGAAACTCGGCGATACCTATCAAGTTTGCAGAACGTATTTCCTATGTAGATAGGTTGTTGGTGTCGAGAGGATTGGTGTGTGGCTTAAGCATCAGATGGCAGAGACAAAGAACCACCTGCTCCTAATTAGGGTTTCCATCGAAAGGCAGGTTTTTACAGCCTCCCACGCGACCTCTTTCACGTCCCCCCTCCTCCTATCTGTACGATTTTCGGCCTTCATTGCCTCACTTCTCTCTATGCTCCTCCGGTTAGATCCGCATACCGTCGAGCGAATTCGCGATCGTAGCACCGCCGTACCAACACACAGCACATTAACAAAGACAAACAGTCGAGAGAAATAAGGTAATAAGATTTGTGTGGCACAAAAACGCATGATTGGTGTTGAAAATTAGTGCGATGGTAGCAGCTGCTATTTGATAAATAGGGCCGTATTGCGTGTGTATTTTACGGAAGCCTATCCACGCTTCTCCTGCTGTGTTCTTCTTATGGTGATTTACGAGCGAGATAATTGACACCGAACGGTGCTGTTCCGTACGTTCGCTAATGACAAACATGTTTACGATGTATACATTGCGTTCGGTAAATAGATACTGACATATGTATGCCATTATCTTAAAGCTTCTACTGCGTATAGCTACCGTTAATCACAGAAAAGAAGGAGTTTAACGAACATTAAGGAATATTGTTTAGTAGCTAACAATTGAACGAAACGTTTACGTACGTATACGATAAATTATAATAAAATAAAATGGTCTAAATTACGCCTTCTAAAAGCGAAATACATTCTTGCTAGCTTGTGTATGCCTTGAGTTACATATACATCACACAACCCCACTCTCATCCTATTATTTGGCAAAAATGCCTAGTATAGTCGTGAATATAACAATATAGGAGTGTCAAATCCGCAGGTCGTAATAGAGGGAATTCATGTAATAATTCCATGCAAAGACCATTACCATCTTATACTTTTTATTTTACACCTTTTTGAAAGTTGCTTCCAATATCCAAAATTTTAGGATGTAAATAATGAATTAGAGAACAACAAATATCCAAACGATTGTAGGACACAGGAATACGCCCCCAATGAAAATGGAAAGCTTATTATACACGAATGACTTAGTTCTACTAGCAAATAACAAAAACAAAATGCAAAAAATACTGAATATATGGCTAAAATAAATAAGGAATCTAAATGCGGAGGTAACTATACTCTTGGTTTCCGAATTGGAACCGCGTCGTTGCCGTAGCTTTGGCTTTGGTGGTGGAGGTAAACGTTAGTAAAAGTAAAATAATGACTATAAATGAAAATAACAAGGAAACAGGGAAAAGAACACTCATAGATGGAAACAAAAAATTTAAAGAGATATCGACTTTTGAATACTTATAAGTACAATAGTCACAAATGATGGAAAAAGTAGACTGAGTCGCGAACAGCAGAGTTAAGAAAATAAACAATATATATTACCAACTAAACAAGACCATATTCGGTAAGCGGGAAATTGATAAAAAAAGTAAAACTGAACATATATGTATAACACAATAGTAGCACCAACAATACTATATGAGAGAGGAACATGGACACTAAAACAAAAATATAAAATGAAATTAGTAGCTGCAGAGATGAGATACCTATGAAAAATTGAAGAAAGCACAAAAGGATGAAGTAATCGGAGAAAACTTTAACAACTTAATTAAACTAATAACAAAGAAATTGAAAACCGACAATTAAAATGGTACGGTCACATACAAAGGTTACAAGAAAATAGACTACCAAAAAAGATTATGAAGGCAAAGACTGCAGGAAAACGGAAAAGAGGCAGACCAGGACACATGGGAGGAAGGGACAGCCTAAATAGGAGGAGAAAGAGAAAAAAATATTGCAGAAATGACAAGATTAGCAGAAGACGGGAGAGGATGGAAAGCATGGATAAAGGAGAGCGAATTTCACTGTAGCGTCCCATTGGGCACAAAGCCTGAAGTGAAAGAAGAAGAATAATGAACTGGGCAACTATTTAGGAGTACAGTAAACATAAATAGAGAAATACAAATTATTAGCAGTTCTATTGTTGTGCGGAATAACAAAATTGGAAGTAGAACTATATTAGCTGAGACTTCGATAGCGTGCCAGGCTGTGAGTACATTTAGAAATAAGTTGGAATACGCAATCAACTTGAATATAAACGAAAAGAATAAAACACCCTTTAAGAACCCGCAACGAAGTTCTAATTTTCAAAAAAATTTATAATTCTGTAAGTTACAGGGCTGGTTCTACTTTTACTTTATTATATACCCTATTCAATTGCAGTGAAAGAACATCGTAAGCTAAGCAAATTTTCAGTTTTGCTGCTGATAGTTTAATTTGTTTATACGAAAAAAAACTACCATAAACTGAGGATATTTTGACATTGGGTGTTACTTTGACACATATTGGAGCCATTTTGACATGCATACGTTTTTGCTGCATACATGCATATGTGCAAGTTAAACAATCGCCCAAGTTTTGAAGAAAAAGAAGAGTCATTAGAAGCGTAACCAAAACTTGCTGACTCGCATAGGCGTCGGTATTACGGGTTAATATAAGAATACGAAAAATTCATAAATAAACTTACTTGCTAATTATTCAACAAATTAGAGGCATCAGGATGTGAACTACTGTAAACTTGCATCATGGCATATGTTTCCACAGTTACTTCTTTAAACCTTGTGCGTCGACAAGCAAAATATTCTTATACATAGAAAACGATCTCTCCACATCTAAGGAAGTTACATTTGCATGTAGAAACTGTTTTTCAAAATCACTTAAAAGCTCGCTATTCTTACACTTATTATAAACGGCCTCTAAAGTATTAAAATCGGGATTTCTCCTTAAAACATCTGCCAACTTTTGACTAGCGCATAATCCTGGCGTATCATTTAATGTGTGTAATTTATTTTTTACACTCTCCACTATGTCTAATGATTCCTGCAATGACAATTCAGTACATTGTAGTTTTCTGATGGCATCTAATAATATTGTATAATTGGTACATATTGTTGTTAAATCTTCTAAAAGTTGAGGAATTTGAAATTCTCTTTGACTTTCTCTAATTGCTTTGGATTCATTCCGATTAAATCGCGTTATAACTGATTGAATTTGTTGAAAATGGATCAAATAGTAAGAAGCTGCTGTTAGCCAAGTACTCCATCGCGTTAAAATTGGTTCAGGAGGTTCTGGAATACCTGGACAAAATTTACGAAATTCTTTTAAACGTTTAGGAGATTTACGAAACACTGCTTTAGTACTTCCAATCATCCGATCAACGTTTCCGTAATGTTGTCGAACAACTTCACCAACTAAATGCAAAGCATGCAGCACGCAGGTTATATGTATTAAGTTAGGAAATATATGTTTTAAGGATCGCCCAACACTTAACATCGTTGCTGCACTATCTGCCACAATCATCACAACTTGATCTTGGGCAATTTTAAATTTTTTCAAAGCGTTCATTATCACTTTTGAATATTTTCCGCGGTACATTGTTGAACACGTTTGCAAGCTAACAAATATCGAGATGCTGTATTCTCGCTAGATAAAACGCGAGCTATTACATTCACAATACTGTTTTTCTTTATATCGGTCGTCTCATCCACGGTAATCCATATTTTTTTGGAACACAAATCACGTTTACACACATTTTCTAGCATCACTTTCATTCGCGGCAAATGATTCTGTAATTGTGTTTGTGAGGGTAATGGGTACTTTGGAACGTATTGTCGCCAAAACGTTTTAAAAGCTGCTTTTCTCGCCAACGACAACGGAGGATTAAAAGAGCTAAACATAATTAATAAATGTATGAGGAATAGTGTATAAGGTATTTCAGTTCTTGCATTTCTCATATGCTTAATACCACTGACATGCCTCTGGCAATCAGTTCTGTCCAATGCAGCCAAACGAACATTGCATATTAAGCAAAAAACTGCACTACCGTCATATTTTGAATGGGGAAAAAGTGACACATACTTATGTACATTAGTAGCAAATCTATTACGAGTCATTGTTTTCTTAGGTATGTAAATATTAGTTCTATATGAAACGGTACACTAATTATGTAGTTTGTATAATACTACAACACACAAAAAACACCAGCTATGTTTTCAAAAGCGACACGTAAATACATAACCTTGACCGTTCGACTAATCTCTGCAACAGCTCAACCGGTACTAAAACGAAATCTTTCTCAGCGCGGTTTAACATGATTTATATTCAAGGTACCGGTTTAGTTTATTT
This sequence comes from Dynastes maya, assembly GCA_029619315.2. NCBI lineage: Eukaryota > Metazoa > Arthropoda > Insecta > Coleoptera > Scarabaeidae > Dynastes > Dynastes maya. Next base: position 55,475,160 of record JAROYE020000003.1, on the reverse strand, counting down.
ATGAATTTTTCGTATTCTTATATTAACCCGTAATACCGACGCCTATGCGAGTCCGCAAGTTTAGGTTACTCTAGTCATTAGTAGAGCCCGGTAACAGGAAGCCGTAGCCATAGCCGTACCTGCCTAGTATACAAAAACAATAGTAAGGAAATAGAAAAAAGATAACAAAACTAATACATAATTATAATATGTGAAAAGTAGTGAAACTCTCACCCTTTTAACATCATATGGATAAGAGTGGCAAAAAGTCGACACCATTGGATGTGTTTACACAGTTGTCTCGGTGAGCGATGTTCGCCGTGGTGAGTAAATGAGTTTATATTTTGAAAAAGAGCGTTCAACATCTACCGGTGTTATACATGCATGATTAAAATACTCTTTGTACTTAGTCAGTAGATTATTCGATACACCATCACAAATTTGTTTTAGTGTGCTAAAATCGGGATCTTTCTGTAGCATACTCTCGAACGTTTCTAAAACGCGATTGTATTTTGCGGCATGTATGTAAAGTCAGTAACTGTGTATGCACCCCGTCCATAATTTGCAGACTCCAATAATGATAACGATCTATTTTGTAATTGGCCTATTGCGTCAGCTAATCCTTTATAGTAGCTACGAATATTTTTTAAATCTGTTTCAACGGAAATATCTTGAAATTTCGACTGGCTCTCCTTAATAGCTGCAGCTTCTGCAGGATTGAATTGTGCAACAACGGCTTTTACTATTTTGAAATGTTCAGGATAATAAAAAGCTGCCTACAACCATGTTCCCCAACTTGTAAGAATTGGCTCCGGTGGTTGACGAATACCAGGACACTCTGTGTGAAATGATCGTAGGTATTTGGGAGATTTCAAAAATACCTTTTTGTGCTTGCTATTAATGCATCTACCTCGGGAGAGCACTGTCGAATACTTTCTGCCACAAGATGTAAAGCATGCACTTTACACGTAACATGTAAACACTTGCAACCATGTTCAAGAAGAGAACGGCCTACCGAACGCATTATCGCTGCGCCATCGCTCATAGACATCAACATTTTATCGTTTGAAATTTGAAATTTTTCCAACGTACTAAGTACAACCTTCATAATTGCTGCAGCAGCACACTCTTGTAGCCTTCGGCTAGCTAGTAACAGTGGTAATGTAAGCTTAATAGGGTCTAGTATGCGTACCATTTTATTTACAATTGAATTTTTTTTACAGTCTGTTGTCTCATCAACAGATAACCAAAGAAACTGTTTTTTGAATATGCGTTTCATTTTCTTTTCCACTTCATCGCGTACAAATGCAACATGCTTACGTGCCGTTTTCTCCGTTGGCAACCGCTCGGGATTGTATTTGTACCAAAAGTCCTTAAACGGTTGTTTATCGAGTAATCCTAGTGGCAAATTACAGTTTATCAACATAAGAATTACCTCAAAAAAAATGCACTTCTCGGTGGCATGCTCAATTTTCGTTTTCTATGCTTTGCGGAATTTACGTGTCTTATACAGTTCCACTTCTTATTTGACATCAAATGTATTTTTCACACTTTACAAACTATCTTACTCCCGTTGTAAAACAAATCGGGACAGTCAGAAACAAACTTATTTACTATGTCTTGAAAGGGTCGTTTTTTAGCCTTCGACAGGGTCCACTAAAAACTACAATTAATAACTACGACTGTATCAAAAAAATCAAAACGCGCTACACAAAACAATAACTAAAATTAATAACTACGTCTATATCAATAAAATAAACCCACGCCTATCCGCTATCCAATGCTAAACTGAACTGAGGGAAGATGATTTGTCGTGTCCTATCATAATCGACCAGCCCTCCCCGCCCACCTAAACACGGTCACACCGCCGCTGCGATTGCTCTCCAGTTACCGGGCTCTAGTCATTAGTTTAGGGTTCTGCTTATGTTGCTTCTGCTGAAATTCGTACTTCGTCACGTGATTACTGTGAAGTATCAGTTACAATGGTTAGAAAACACATGTAAAAAGTAGGCAGTCGGCGATACGAAAATTACAGTGAAGACAAAAGTAATATCAGAAAACGACATCAAAGAAATACAAAATAAGTAAAACCACACTATTATATAAAGTGCACAACCCAGAATAGCCAGGGTATCCTACTGTATTATCATCTGAAGGAGAAAAATCATTGGCTGATACATTGTATTTTAAGAATTATTAGTGACTGGGAATTTCCCATGACTATAACCGATATACGGAGGTCAGTTGAAAAGTTTGTCACCAAGCAATCGGTTGGTCCCAGGTTATAGGTATTTCCATCTGTGGACGCACTGCATAAGATTTTACTGTTAAGCATGCACAATATATGAATTATAAAGAATAGTAAATTATTGTTGAAAAAGACTGAGAATTTAGAGAATCTAAATATATGTATATATGTTATGTTTGATATGTACATAATATACTTCCAAAAATTATAATTTGTTCATATTTATTGGATGTGTTTTATTTCCAATTATTCTTCATGTTTAAAACAGTGCACCTTTACAATGACGTAATAACTATATGATTGCTTTAACAATTAGGCGTGTTAGTACGTATAACTTCGTATCTACGAGAAGTATTGCCCAGAAATAGACTGGATGCCGCGTTTTATGCCATTCGATGACTAATTGGATGTCCAGTATCTGACTTCTGCTACCAAAAGGCATATGGATATTGAATTATCTTGTCTGGATATGTAGCAGTTGTCACATAGACAAGTTTGTCTGTACTGGAATGGCCTTTGCCAAATTGTTGTCATCCTGTACAAAGCTTAGTATCGGTGACTTTAAAATTATTTAAAAGCATAACCATTTAAGTACAGAAAACATTTACTTCTTCAAATAGAAACACTTACCGAAACTACTCTCTATTTGTAAGTATATAGGAAGCTAAAGTTCTCCCGACCACCCCTAATTAATATGACATGGTGAGTAAAACATCATAAGCTCTGATTAAGAGAGAACGACTTCTCAAACAATCAAGCTGCTCTTTTTGTTATGTTCCTAATAAAGAACATTTGTCATAACTGAAGACACAAATTCCCTTACGAAAATAATTTAGCCAGTCGTTGTTAAGGATCTAACAACGAATGGCAAAATTATTTGTTGGAGCATCTCAACAAACTCGAATTAATTAACTTCAGATCGTTCTTCCAAGTTTGTGTAACAAAGCAAACAATACAAAAACTTCATACGGTGTACAAAGTAATAATACGATGTGTACGCTTATAAAATGAGAAGTTTTTTCCTTGAAGTAAAGAGACGAGCGCAGCTACACTGACAAAAGTAACAGTTCCAAACAGAAACGACATTAATAATTATATTGTGTGAAACTGCCGCAAAAATTTGCATTTCAATAGTCCTCGTCGGAGACCCACGGCGGAATGCCTAACAAAAGGTTCTGAATTTTTTTCCTTGAACTTTCTGAAACTCTCCCCAATTCTCATCTCGGTTTTCCTATCCTTGTCGCGGGTTACGTACACAACGACATTTCAATTTTTTCGCACTTTCCTACTTCTCGCACCTAATATTTTTTTCAATATAAAAGCTCGCAATCGCCAAGGAACGATCGTCTGTAGAAATGTTTGGGCTAGTCGCTTATAAATTTTACTATGGTTCTGCATTTAAGGGGACGTATGAGGAGTTCTGGAACAAAACCAAATAAATCTAGTATGTATTAACGACGAAGTCTATGTTTTCGCACAAAACCGAATAAACCCGCTTTTGGTACAAAATCGAATAAATCAGATATGTCGAGTGGCCTATTCCACCATGTTAGTAAGTATCTATTTAGAATAATAGATGGCAACAGGACATTAATAAAGATATGCAAGGTCGTCCCATTGGATCCTCTCCACTACTTGTTACCGATCAGTAATTAGCTGCTCAGTCGTCCAATAAATGCAGACGTTACCACGAACGCCAATTTTCGATGCATTTTACTCCCACCAAAGAAGCTTTTACTCTCTTTGCTGTGTTGCCATGACCTCAAAAAGCTTTTCACGCTTGCACAGTAAATCAGGTTGGGAGTCGCGCTACATAAATTGGATCACTTTATTTGATTATCTAAAACCTTTGCACCTAGCTAACTCAGATTAAACTGTACTGCGACGGATGTGAGGGCCAAAACAAGAATCTCCATGTCATTCGTATGTTAGTGTTTTAGCTCCTAAACTATTCTCCTGACAATACAACAGAAGTTTTTATCATAAGAGGTTACGGCTTTATGTACGAATTTGGATTTTTGTTCGTGTAGAAAAGATATTGAGGATTGAACACAAAAACATTTCTCTTTTACAATAATCTTCTGTGTTGCGATAATTATGATATTGTTATATTGAGTGAAACATGGGCTAATGACAACTGATTAAATTCTGAACTGTTCAGTGAAGATTTTGTAGTGTTTAGATGTGACCGTAGCGTCGGTCGTGGTGGCGGAGTTCTTGTTGGAATTAAATCTTCATTTTCTTGTGATAAAGTAAATATAGAACTGGATGCAGATCTAATAGAATATAATATTGGTTTACTCTCTGTTAAATTAATGGTCTATGAACAATTATTTCATAGGTTGGAGTTTACAAAGGAATTTATTTTCATGGGTGATTTTAATATTTCTAATTTAGATGATGTAATTTGCAATAAGGCATATTCTATTAATAATTTTATGACAACCAATGATATCGCTCAGTTTAACCAGATCAAAAACCAAAACAATAGACTTCTAAATTTAGTTCTTTCTTCTAAAGATGCCATTACAACTGCGAGAAATGCGATTTTGCATTAGTTCCAGAGGATTTATCACCCTGCACTAATTCTTGATTTTAAATATAACGTAGATATTCCTAAAAAGTGAGTTATCAAATACCCCAAAATTTAATCTGAAGCGTGCTGATTTCCTACAGTTGTACAATTTGATTTCTAGAGTAAATTGGGATTCCGTGTTAAACTGCAACAATGTTGATATTGCATGTTCCATATTATATAATGTAATCAATGATTATTTCACTCACAAGGGAACACCGGCAACCTGGATTCCCCAAAAAAATTGAAATTTTGTGGATTTGTAGAGGGGTCCAAAGTAAGAACATCCCACTTATTTTTATCGGCGGAATCCTCCGTAGGTGGGGTAGAGGGCGCTCTTAAGAAAAAACTACCCGTTTATATTTGTGCAAATATCTCGAAAACTATTGGAGATATTGAAAAAAAATTAAGACAAGTTCTTAATTGTTTGAAGAGGACTATATAATAGCATAACCCTTATTTCAAAAGCTATTAATTTTAATAGAAAAATTATCCCCACCCCAATCCTTTTGAAAACTTTAAAATTTTTAAATATCGGAAAAGAGGGGCTGTTCCATACTGAATTCAACTGTGTACATTGTTATCATTGAGTTTTACCTTTCAATCCAAAGAAAAAGTATTTTGTCATATAAAAGTTGTACCAATGGACTTACTATACTATACTATAATTGAATAAATACATATGTAATAACACTTTTGAAATAAAAAGTATTTCATAATAATTTATCTAAACGTCTAGACGTCAGATAATAAACTTGATCTGATCTGCTAGTATGAGTAGTTATTATTTGCTGAATTATACAATAACAACAACAAAGAGATTTTATCGCGAAAGTGTTTATATGAAAAGTATTTGTTATTTTCGTATGCGTAATTTAATAAATATTAGAATGAATTGTCAAACACAAGTAATCGTATTATTTACATACTTACTGTCTAGTATTAAAATCATTTTATTAAACATCAATAACATCCTGTATATATAGAATTGTTTTGAAGTGATATATTTAGATAGGTAATGAAAAACTCTGCCACGTAGTTGCTGATAAGTTCATATATATATATGCATACGACCATACTTAAATGTTTATAATTAATATTAAAGTAATCACTTCGAGAACAATCAGAGAAAACGCGACGAAAAGAATGGCACGAGTTAACATTGCCAATATTCTGTACATGTTACAAATAACTTTTAAAATTGAAAGTATTGCAAGAACTCCTACGACACCAGACGAAATAGAGTTGCACGACGCCTTAAAAAATATTATTGTTAGAGCTTCTGAAGAAGGTATGTTTAGTTTCGAAAATGAAATGAGTTTGGAATTTGAATCGCCTTCAGAACCACATGAACCACAGTTTGTTGAATCACTATCTCAAGAAGAAGTTAATGAAAATTGGGAAGAATGTGTACCTGGAGAAGGAGGTAGCGTTGTAGGTGCTAACTATAAAATTGAAGCTGTAGAATTTTGGAGAAGTGGGAAGAAAGCAAGACGAACACTTGAATGTGTTAAACAGAAGTTTAAAAAGGTAAAATCACTTCAGTAGTTGTATAGATGGGAAAATAGCGTTAATGAGGGCGGAACCAACAGTGAAAAAGCAAGATATATCGCGGAAGAAGTACTTACACAATTTCAAGACGCGCTAACACAAGGAAATATAGTGCATGATATGAATATTCGACGTTGGGCTTTAGAGGCAAAAGACAAAGTTGGATATACAAGTTTTAAAGCTGGACATTTGTGGATCTGGCATTTTAAACAGGTGCATGGTATTGTAACCCGTAAAATAACTAAATTTGTTACACATTCTGCTGTATCTGATACAACTGAATTACGCGATGTAAGCGATAGATTTATAAATCAAGTAAAACCTCATATTAGTTCGCTTGGAAGAGACTATATTTTTAATGCAGATGAGAGTGGTTTTAATATGGAAATACACTCTGGTCGTATATCGTTTCCACGAGGTGAAAAGCACGTTGAAGTCACTGTACAGTCTCGGCATTCTATTACTCATAGTTATACCATAATGCCTACTATTTTCGCAAATGGAAGATTATTGTCTCCACTTTTCCTAGTTTTGAAAGAGGTAAGCGGTACTTTAGGTCCTCGCGTACAGGAAACACTCTTTCGCCCAATAAATGTATACATATCTGCATCTACATCTGGAAAATTAACATCCGCGCATTTAAAAACATGGTATACAGATGTTTTCTTGCCAAATGCTGGTCCCAATAATTTACTACTACTAGATTCATGGAGTGGACACTGTCCAGCGGAACTATCTACACTGACACCAAAAGACAAAAATGTGAATATTTTGACCATTCCAAAGAAGACGACAGCATTAATTCAACCCTTAGATGTTTATGGTTTTAGATTATGGAAAAATGTTGTAAGAACTTTTTCTGACCAAGTTATTTTGATGGGCCACGATATAAACTTGCATCATAGAAATGCAATTATTAAGTTACAGTCTTTAACCCATAATCAGTTTTCGTCTCCGAAATTTTTTAGTGTTTTTAAGTATTCTTGGTACAAAAGTGGATACGTTGCGGAGCGACCAAGTGCCTTTGAAAATCCAGTCAATTTCTGCTTTGCCAAAACTGCACAATCCACACCACTGTGCACTATTTGTGGAAAGCCGGCTCTTGTACGTTGTTCTTGGTGCAAGCAATATCTGTGTTTTAAACATTTCTTTTTAGATTACCATTATTGTAACCACTATATTGAATAACATTTGTATAAGTATGTTATGCATGTAATGTACTATATAAGTACGTATGATAAAATTGGCGATACCTGTATATATATATATGTATATATATATATAATTTATGTTATATTATTTAATAAATGTACTAATTCTTTTGTATACCACTGTACAATAAATGTAAGGCATTTTTATCTTGTAAGGTTCACACATTATAATTTAGTTAACGCTGCAACTTTGAAAGAAAATAAAATATGAATGTTTATATGTATGTATATATGAAATTTATATGTTTGCAAATACAAATTGCAATGTAAACTTTGTCATTCTGCAAAACAACTAGTTACTCTGTTATATTTAGTTCGGGCTATATTTCAGTTCCGGAGGTATTTATAATAATATTCAATTTATAGATGATTATTTTTCTCTCCTATAACCCAAATTTCCCAACTCCCAAATCGGTATGTTTGTTTACATCTTAAAAAATGTTTGTAATATTGTTAATATTAAAGTAACACAACCGGATAAAGTTAGTATGGTTAGATAACTAACTCTGAACATCCTACTGCAAAACTGTTATTACATATTCAATTATAATAAATAGTACGTCCTCTGGTACACATTTCACATGAGAAAATATTTTTTTCTGGAGTGAAAGGTAAAACTCAATGATAACAATGTATAAGGTTGAATTCAATATGAAACAGCCCCTCTTTTCCGATATTTAAAGATTTTGGACTTTTCAAAAGGGTTGGGGTGGGGGTAATTTTTCTATTAAAATTAATACTATTTGAAATAAGGGTTATGCTATTATTTAGTACTCTTCAAACAATTAGAAACTTGTCTTAACTTTTTTTCAATATCTCCAATAGTTTTCGAGATATTTGCACAAATATAAACGGGTAGTTTTTCTTAAGAGCGCCCTCCACCCCACCTACGGAGGATTCCGCCGATAAAAATAAGTGGGATGTTCTTACCTTGGACCCCTCTACAAATCCACAAAATTTCAGGGGGAGTCCGGGTTGCCGGTGTTCCCTTGTCAGTGCATTCCTACGTACGTTCTGTCAAATAGTTCCTTTCCAACATGGTTTCCTTTTGAAACGCGACGGCTAATTAAAATTAAACGTCATTATTTAAAAATGTCTAGATCTAGTGGGCTTAAGGTTTATATGGATAAATTCAAGGAATACAGGAAACTCGTTAGTTTTAATATTGCACGTGATTTCCAAAATTATATTATTGAAGTGGATTACTCTGTCCAAACTGATCCGAGTAAGTTATGGTCATTTATAATTATAAATGAACACAAAAGTCAAACTCGTATCCCTGGGTGTATGGTGAATAATGAACAGCATATCGACTCTCCTCAACAGATTGCCAGTACTTTTGCTACACACTTTTCATCGGCTTTTGTTAACATTGCTAATGTATATCAAAATGATGATTCTTTGGCGTAAACTTATTGACAATCCGACATTTTACAGAAAATGCTGTACTATGCGTAATAAACTCAATTAAAATCGAATATGACAATGGTTCCCGACTCAGTTCCTGCGTTTATTATTAAAGATTGCAGATACGTTTTACAAATTCCACTTTTACATATTTTTAATTTCAGATTACGTCAAAAGAAGTTCCCTAACTGCTGGAAACGCTCCAAGATAATACCTATTTTTAAATCTGGAAACAAAAACGAAATTAAAAATTATGGGCCAATATCCCTTATTTATAATTTTGCGAATATATTTGAGGTTATGCTCTATAAGCCCGTTTATAATCCCGTTGTCAATCAGCTCTCCATTCACCAGCATGGCTTCATTAAGGGTCGATCAATTGCTACTAATTTATGCTCCTTTGTACACTTTGTATCTGATGTGTTAGGCGAACAATATGAAGTTGACACAATATACACGGACCTTACCAAAGCGTTTGACAAAGTTCAACATGACTTGGTCTTACATAAATTAGATAGTTTTGGTGTTCCTTTAGATCTCATTGAAGTTTTCCGATCATGTTTATCTGAGCGCACCAATTATGTTGAGTACCGTGGCTTTACACCTTGCAAGTATACATCACGAAATGGCGTGCCTCAAGGCTCCGTGTTAGGACCGTTACTTTTTCTAATTTTTGTCAATGACATAACCAACTGTATTTCATCTCGCTGTTTGTTATGTACGGATGACCTTTAAGTTTTTCGTAAGATTGACAGTGATCAGGATTGTGAACTGTTGCAAAGCGACTTAAATGCTCTCGAGAACTGGAGTTCGGATAATATGTTATTCTTCAATACGAACAAATGCAAAACCTTTAGTCGAAAACAGCATACAATAACGTTTCCATATAAAATTTATAATTCATCTCTTGAAAAGTGTGACTTCTTCAAAGATCTTGGATTCCTTATTAGAAACACAAAATGTTTGGGTAATAAAGCGCTTATAAGTTTTTTTAATGCGTTTATTAGATCTAAGCTTGAATACTGCTCTATAGTATGGAACCCGGGTTATGCTAAATATAACGAAATGATAGAGAAAGTTCAAAGAAAGTTCAGTTTTTTTGCCTCATAATTACTCGCATAGCCTATTGTTATCAGAGTTAGATTATAATTCATTGGGCAATCGCAGAATTGTTTCGCAAATTTCTTTTACTTACAAATTGATCAACAAAATGCTCCTCGCTCCGGATTTATTGGAGCTTTTCGAATTTTACGTTCTTCGTTTGAGTATTCGGCATCAGAAACTTTTTTATCCTCCCTCATTTGCTACTAGACGCCATTTCTTCTCACCTATTCTTTGTATGTGTCAATCTGTAAATTCATATTGTGCTGATATTGATATGTCTAATGTTTCGTTGAATTCTTTAAAAACACTTTTATACAACAAGTTTGAAAAAAATCCTTAGTTAATTTACTTCTTGTGTTATTGTATAATTGAATAGACTTTTTTCTTTTTTTTGAAAGATTTTGCAATGTAATTCATGTTTTCTTTTTTTTCTTGTTCTTTTTTATATATTGTACAACCTCCTATAATGTTACGTATATATGTATCTTATCCTGTAATTAGGAGGTTAGCTGCTGTTGGATAATATATTATTATTATTATATTCAGGAAAAATAATTTTTCCCTATTTGAGGTTAACTTACGAGACGATGTTCGACAAAAGAAGGTACAAAGTGTGAAACAGCGCGTGAAAAAGATTTTGGGAAACAATGGGAGACGAAAATTTGCATGGCACAGGAAACTATGTGAAAATCAAGGTCGGAACCAGCACTCCATATTTAAGACTTCAAAAGAGCTAGATGTTTTTTGTTGTTTAATTTTTCGTTAGAACTTTTATTAGTGGATAATGCATTTTTTTAAATTTATATGGTACAAAAACATTATTTTTTTCTAAGAAGATTAAAACCGTTTTTGTTTATTTATTATCACGTTTTGTAAGCGAAGCACTCTAGTCTTTTGTTCGTACTTACGCTTTTATTAATGTTTGTTAATAAAGTTTTTAGCAAAAGTAAATGAATCCACTAATTTCGAGCATAACTCAATAAATCCATTTTACTTTTACCTAATTTTTGTTTTACAGATATTGTATTTCAAATTTTATATTTAAGTGAGTTTTACAGTAATGCTCCAAGTAATTGGGCAAATATGGTGCTAGGCACCGTCTTGGCCTGCTGTCAAACAATTATGAATCGTATCATAGCAGAAACCATCCTGTTTCTAAAATTGGTTAACTGTTAGTGTATTTTAGATATTTGCTACTGCATCTTTTCAAATTAATGTTGGATAATTGTTGAATATCTCGTAACCGTATGTCAAGACTAGTGACCAACGTAGCAGGAACAGTACCAGAATTTTCGCAGAAATCAGTAATAAACTTTTGAAGTTATATAGGGTAGTGTCACAACTGTCGCCGAGATTGCAAAAATTTACCGTCAGTGTTGCCAACAGAACAATAAATTATTTTAAGTAGTTGTCTAACGAATTTCAGTTAACTATAATAGGCTGGCTACGTTCAAGAAAAGATTATTTAACCAACTGCTAAAGTTAGAATGATCAATATGGGCGTTAGTAATTTATTCTTATTATACTAAGTACTATCTATTCTGAATGCCAAATCTGGAAACATTTGGAAAATAAAGGAAACGCAAACCTGAACAACAGAACACTCAAAGAGGGGCTAAAGATGACATTAGAAAATATAACGAGGGACCGAAAAAGATATTATAGACTATAAAGGGGATTTCATAATACACACATACACAAGGGTAACTGTAAGTAAATTTCTTAATATTTCTGTATAAACCCTTAAAAATAGAACGGACACCTATTTTTTTTTTTTCAAATTCATACTTTTATTTCAATTTCAAACATCTCAATATAATCTCGCTAACCCGAGCCTCTCATAATCCAGATTTCTCAGTAATCCGAATGTATTTGTATCATCATTTATGTATGTATATAGTAAATTGGTTTATTTTACGCACAAGTTGTAGCTTGTAATCCGATTCCTACGTTCGACCCTTGTTACTGTAATTCGAATGTTTGCGACAGAGTGTTGTTTACATGTCCTGGATATATCTTTTCCTGTCAATTCTTTCAAATCATCCCTTCATCGTCTTATTAGTCTGTTTTAAAAAGTAGCTACGAGCAGGCGTAATAATATTCCATGGCTGGCCGATGCCCCCTGTAATTGGCGAAAGCTGTTGGGGGATGTGAAGGCATGAATTATTATTATTATTATTATTACTACTGTTATTATTATTATTATTATTATTATTATTATTATTATTGTTATTATTATTATTATTATTATTATTATTATTAGTATTATTATTATTATTGAGTTTAGCGCTGTTTAAGCACTCGGTTGGACGTGGTTTTTCGTGTCTCTATGGCTTCTATCGATTTAACGCGGTTTTAAGTTCACAAAAATATTGTGGTTCCGCTAGGTAAAATGATAAATAGTGCGTGATGTGAAATTGAAGGAATTATTTCTTAAAAGTGTTTCATATCATGTGGAAGTAACCCAGAATACATAAAACCAAAATCACAAGTTGTGGGTTAACGATTATGTTTGAGGCCTTTTCAGTGCCAAAATCAAGTATAATTAAGTGACTAGTACATTTACAGATACTTGGTAGACTCCTACTTATAATAGAAGCGAAGTTACAAACAATTATTTTTTCTTTACAAGTTTTGTACGTGTAAAAATAGCTAGTCGGTTTACTTGTAGGTGCCCAGGCCAGAGTTGTTAGATACAAGGTCTACCAAATTATCTGTTCGTTAAACACAGTGCAACTACTCGATATGCCTACATGTACCAAATGTACGAAGAATTTGCCTTCAGATGGTGGGTTCGTGAGTTGCATGGGGTGTGAAGGCATCTACCACTACGATTGTTCAATACAATATAGTACCTATAGCGCAAAAAGCGAAGCTAAAAAACAGAGTTGGAGATGTGAGGCATGTCGTAATAACAAGAAAAAAGGTAGTGATACTTTTTCCCAAGGTGAGGACGGAGAACAGGAGGACGATTCCTCGCCCTTAAGTAGCGATATTGCTGAGATAAAGCAGTTATTAGCTGGAGTTTATATTCAATTAAAGCAAAATACAGACAATCAAACTGCATTGGCGCAGAATTATCAAGAAATTGACGATGGACAGAATGATTTACAACTACAATTGCCAACTATGGAAGATAAAATAGCGAAATTGTTGCATGAAAACTCAGAAAAGGAAAAAAACTATAAAACTGCTAACCGAACGAGTGACTGAGTTAGAAGCTGCACAATACGGAAATAAATTAGAAATTTACGGTGTGGAGCCCAAGGAAAACGAAAACATCCCACAGATAATTTGTAATATTATTGGGAAACTGGATGTTCAACTGGACGAAGGAGATATTGTAACAGCATTTCGACCGGGTACAAAACGAAATTCTACTAAAACAGCTATAGTTCTTGAACTCTCAAAGAGTAGCACGAGGGATCGAATTCTTAAGAAAAGGAAAACAAAACTTAGGGAAAAAGACATTATAGAAAATGGAAAGGAAAACGAAATTAAAATATGTGAACACATATCACCTTACAACAAAAAGATATTATGGGAAACAAAAAATAGGGCTAAATGTTTCAACTGGAAATACGTCTGGGTGCAGGAAGGAAAAATTTTGGCTAGGAAATCGGAAGGGACAAAAATAGTAAGAGTTACATCGGAAGCAGAAATTCTGAAGCTGATTTAAATTGTGATCGCATAATGGAAGACCTAGAAATAGAGATTGCAGAGGATATGTCGGAGGTATTTAGTAATTTAAAACAATGGTCACAAATGGTATGTAGTCTTGATGATTCTTTCAATTTCTTTTTTTTAAACATTCGTTCTATAAGAGCGCATTTTGATGAATTATGTGTGATATTGAAGGAATGTGTAGTTAATTTTGATGTAATGATCTTGTCGGAAGTTCAAATTAATCAGGGGGAATTTGGTTTCAATCAGAATAAATTTTATATAGACTCATATAACTTAAAGTGTGGGAATCTTTCCTCCGGCGGTGGTTTATTTATCTATTACAAACGGGGTTTAAGTGTCCCTACGTACAATACTAACTTTAAACATTGCGAATCATTGTTTATAAAAATTCACAGTAACAATTATAATAAAGACATACGTATTTTGTCATTATATTAGAAGAATTAGATATGATCCTATCCGAAAATATTAATGAATGTTTCATAGTAACAGGTGATGTTCATATTGATCTACTGCAGGATAATAACGTCGTTAACAATTATCAAAACATAATGTTTGGTAACGGTTTTATTAGCAAAATTAATGTGGTTACGCGTGAAGAATTTAGGGATGATGATCTGAAAAAATCATGCATCGATCACATTTTTTTCAAAAGCCGTATTTTACAACTCAAAAGCGCGGTTATAAAAATAAAAATCTCAGATCACTATATGTTGTGCGGTACAGTTTTAAAGAGCGAAACAAAAAAACTCCGATACGATAAACAGATAACAAAAACAAATCGGGATAGACTATATCGATATTTAGTGAATAATATAAGTGCGACAGAGATAAATAATATTTGCACTGTTGCGGGCTTGTATAAGTATATACGGCAGATATATGAAGACGCATTTACTTGCGCTACTACGGTGACAACTTTACGTAAAAGACGATCAATGCCTATAAAACCGTGTATTACGAAAAAAAGTGTTAGAATCTATAAATGAGAGGGACAAAAAATTTGAAGAATGGAAAAAGTTTTCGGGATCAAATCGTGAAAAATTAGAATTACGAGTAAGTTATAAAAAAGCATGAAACGAAGTAAATTATTTAATAAAAATAGCTAAAAGAAATTACTACTGCTGTATATTCAACCCATATGAGGGAAACATGAAAAAGACTTGGTATTTTGTTAACTGCCTGATTGGTGGTTCGAAGAAAAGTTCGGAAGATGAGAAACTAGTGGAGTATATGAAACTCAAAGAAGATGATATTGTAGAAGGATTCACAAATTCTTTTGAAGCGTTGTATAATAATGTCTCTCTTAATTAAAGCTTGGTCAATGGAGACGAATGTTTAGTTGTGATATATCGCGTGTTTCATATCTTATTTTGGGAGCGACCCGCCACTAAATTTATAATTTTGGGTTTGATTATTCATAGAGAGGGAGATTTTTATTTCCTCGCTTTGGCGCTGAACTGTTACAAAGCTGTTATCAATTCTTGTTCAGTTGTAATGTAGTGAGAATAACTTGTAAAAAGAATATAATGAGATAAGATTTATACACAAGTTTTGTGGGCGGTTGCTGGTGCTGGCGCTCGTCGGCGGGTCTTCGGAGATCCGGTCCTCGTTGGCGAATGCTAGCACCGTAACCTGCATGTGGTGCAGTGGTGGCGATGGGGAATTTAAATTTAAAATAATAATAAAAAAAAAATTATTATTATTATTAAAAATAGTGGGTGGAAAATGTCACGTAAAAATATAAAAACACATACCTATGTACATAATGATACAATAAAGAGAAGCAACAGAACCTGGGTATCTAGAGACTGCGAAGAGAGGTCTTAAATTTTCCAGTCATCAATGCTCCTTAGTGATCACGGGAATTTACTATAACATTTCACAATTGAATAAAGAGGTGACTTCTCAAAGCTAGCAGATGCTGTTGCAGATAAACGTAACATCTGCGAGCACATCAAACAAATGCTGATTCGTTTTAACATACAAAGCAGCTCTGTATATGTATATCGATGGAAAAGTTGGAAGTTGATAGTTGATTCATTTTTCACGACATAATACTCTAGAAGTACAGCCAAAGATCAACCTAGGAATCCTTCCTTGTGCAAGAAAAAGCCGTTCATAACCAGAAGCGCTGCCTCATATTCAAACATTTTACGATAGATGTGAATATATTAAAGCGTAAATATAGATTCAGTAAGCAACTAATATTTAAATTATTTTTTAGCTGAAATATTGCGAAATAGTGTTTAATTTTTTCCTTTGCAAATATCATTCACCTGATCATTAAATCCTAGTTCAACATCAATAATTGTACCTAAAAACGCTGTACGTCCAAAAAGTAAAATATCGGTAGCGGTTAAATAATGACTTCGTCTAGTCAAATTTATTAAAACTGTTTTAGATTTATTTAATATTTCGCTGTTATCATCACACACCTCACTTTTAGCTTGACTAATTTTTGTTTCTAGATCTAATTGATTCTCAGCGCTAATTGCAATTGAGGTGTCGTCGGCATGCATGACAGCATGCCCGGCGCCAGTATTCACTGCGAAATCGTTCATGAAAGTATAAAGATTGGTGGTCCAAGAATCGCACCTTGTAGTACACCCAAAACTATACTATCTAACTGTGACTATGCGCCAAGCCATTTGCAACAACTCTCAACGTCCGACCAGATAAAAGAAGCCCGCGTAAGATCACATACCTGCTCCAGTTCAACTGTTTACAAACAAATTGTAAGGAATCAGTGGATTTGTTGGTTTAATAATCGTGTCAGCGATCTGAAAGTAGATTATATTTCTCTAGAAAACCTATTATTCTGCTACATACAATAGATTCCATAACTAAAAAAAAATACGCGTAAAATGGGTCTATGATTTGTAACATTTGCACGATCGTTTCCTTTTTTTTTTAGAACAGGAATAACTTTTCAATGAAAAATATCTGCTACGAAATGCTGTATAGACACATTCACAACCAGCAATAGGGAGGTACTAGACTAGACTAGAAGAGGCACTTACTAGACGTGCGCAGTGTGTTTTCTTGATGACATTCTTTTTTGCATGAAATTTTGAATTTCTAATCTTATGAAAAGCTATTTCTCTGATTCTAAAGCTAGAGAAATACTGAAGCAACATTTTCAGAAATGAAGAGTGACTTATTCTGTTAATTTCCAATATAGAAAGTTGTCTTATCAACCGAAAGTTTAAAAGCTTGTCAAGTGCAGCAATTACTTCAAGTTAACAAGGCTCTTTTATAGATGTTGTTTAATATGGATATAACAAAATGAAGCTCAAGAAATGTTGATATGTAGAAGTAATTGGCAACGAATAAGTATAATAAAAATATAGAGAAGGAATAAATGCCAAATACATTTTAACCTAGAAACCCGGCAATCTTATTATTGGGTTTCTTCATATTGAACACTTCGTTATTTATTTACTCTAAAAAAATATAATTTGACAACTTTTCCAGGTAGCATCGTCTAGTCGAAAGGAAACTGAATTGGAGGATTTCAAAACCCGTTCGCTCGATCCAATCAACAAAAGGCACGTAGTCGGCATCGTGAAAAAATGCACGAGACCCCTATCCTTTCGAAATCATTGATCACGTCCTTTTTTATTTGCTTTTTCTCTCTAACGAAATCTTCAATATAAGGCGGGGAGACGCGACAACGAACAAAGCGATGCGAAAAAATGGGTAAAAGTAATTTTTTCATAGAGACCATTAAAGGCGTTCGCGATGTGAGTTGAAGTAAAAGAAGAATTTCCATTGTATAACATAAATCGACAGACGACCTAAATAAACTCTATCTTCCTTTCTCTTGGTTCTCTGGAGGAAAACAAAATAATCTCTTAATACCGCCCCGGCGTCGTTAATGTAAAAGTTTTCCTCGAGGTCGAAGTTGGAAAGCGCAAGGAACAGTATCGGATAGAATCGTAAGGATGGACGGATTTCGTCCGGAGCCTTGGTCTTTGTAACTTCTTGGCCAATTGTTACGCTTGATGTGACGTGCCGTTCCATTCCTTCATTCCAACAGCGTTCATTCGAAAATTATGGACATTATGTACCGTCGTTCTCTTTTCTAAACTCCGGAATTATTCGAATGCCGTTGGAGCGAGAAACGAAATAGCGAGGAATTTCTTTTATCACTAATATTATTGCGGTAGAAAAAAATGCTTGATACAGTTACGAATAGATAGATATGCTCAAATTATATTTTGGATACTGTAATCTGCATTTCGATAATAAATTGTCCATAAATACCAAACACACAAAATCGACATAAATTTCTATGCAATTTATTACTTAGTGACAGTTATTTTCTAACTTGGGGTGCAGAAATATAGGACAACGGTGGAAGATAGAAAACAATACTGGGGATTGCAGCCGATCACAAAATAAAAGACTCATCTTTATGAATTTCTAAGCTTTCACATACTGTATTTGTGCTACATCAGAGAAAAGCAACTGAAATAGGAATTTCACTTACAAGGAAACACAGGTAAGTGCATCTCACCGATTTCAATGACACTTTGTGGGTTTATAGACCGATCTAGTGTAAGAACAACGGTAACTATCTTAGCTACCTAATTGCCCACTTGCGGAGTGTAAAACACCCCAAGCTCAACACTACCGTTCGCTGTTTGACTCAATAGCTCAGAAACCACGAGAGAAAAGAAAGAGTTAAGACAAGATTTAAACTGTTTTACGCTCTTAACGATTATGTAAGTAGGTAATCCGTGTTGACATGTTGAAAACGAAGGAATTGCTTGCACCATGCATAACGAATAAACGCAGGCTTGCCGCAAATACATTGTTGTGTGTTTTCTGCATCCTTCGGGAAGCAGAATTTTGCAGGATCTTTAAAATGTGGTAGCCGTTCAGCGATGTATCCACTTTTATACCACCCCGTCAGTGGACGATTGGGCAGCTAAGATAGTGATGTGAAATATCCAACAAACAAAAAAAAAAGAAGTTGGCATGGTTATAACATGAAACATATTAGAACTTACTGAAAATTATTTCAATTAAAATATGTTGCTAACAACCCACGAGATGAAGACGAGGTTACGGTTATAAGAAAGAGAAAAGCGGCGGTAAACGCTTTCGATGGAACAGTTCTGTAAAACACACAAGCTTACCAATCTATAGCTGTCAATACTACAACCAAATAAACAGAAAGTACGGGTGAGTTGCATAAGTTAAAGTTTTAATCCACAATTTTAGAGAAAGTCAATCCATCTTTATATTTGAAATCAAACAGTGCGGTCCTAAAATGTCCCCCTCCATGCTAACTTTTGAAAGACAGAAGCTAGCGTTTTTAGAAAAAATAGGTCGATTAATATTTTTTGTGACGTCAACTTTCTTATTTTAAATAGAACACCCTATATATTTTTACGTTTTTGGAAAGCTAATTTAAAGACAAATCCAACGATACAACATATGCTGTATTTTAACTTTTAAAGAAATACGACGATATGCGTAAATTATCCTTGTTATTTATTGTTACTATAACCTACATTTGTCACACTTTCGTTCTTTGTGCTCGTTATTATTTTATGTTATTTCAACTTATTTTGTTAATTGTTGTTTCTCCTTTACTTTATCGAACTGTATTGTAATTAATTAATTGTGGTTGGTTTGTTTAAACTTGTTAATTTTTGATAGGCAATGTACTTAAGTTTCAGTTTTTTATGTTGTTGATTTTACAATGGCCTCCGTATGGACCACGTAAGGTAAACATCAAATACCTAATTTCAATATTCCATGACTTTGGCAACAATTATCACGATAATGAACACTGCCTTTGTACAGCCGGAAATATTTGATCTTTGCTCTATGCAAGGATGGATGGTATAAAATGTACAGGACGAACTACTTTGACAGAAGATTAAAGAAATAACAACAATTAACAAAAAAAGATAAAATGAGAGAAAATAACGAGAACAAAGAACGAATGACAAATGTGGGGTATAATAACAATAAACAACAAGAATAACTTACGCTTTTGGAATTGAGATTTGACAGTTTGGCAATTGTTATGATTGCTTTGCTTAGCAACGAGCTCTTTAGATTAGTCTGGAGTCACAAGAAACAATTTGGCGCTCTTTTCTAGCCAGCTTTGAGTAAAGAACAAAAACAAATTACCAAAACGTTTATTAGTGCATATCGTCATATTTCTTAAATTAAAGTATAACATATGCGACATCGTTGGAATCGCCTTTCGATTACATCTCCAAAAGCGTCAAAATATATAGGGTGATCTATTTAAAATAAGAAAGTTGACGTCACTTCCGGTGACACCGGAAATACAATTGAACTGCCGATGACGGCAAAAGTTAGTTCACAAAAAATAGAAATCGACTTATTTTTGCTGAAAGCGCTAGCTTCCGTCGTTCAAGAGTTAGCATGGGGCGGGACCTCACTGTGTATAAAACTATAAAAATCGCCTAAGTTATCACCTAATTATTAATGTCCGAATATGGAACATTTCAAGGAACAGACATTTCTGATAGTTTTATTGAAGACTTAGTATTGTAACATCAAAATCAAAATTATGGCTGGATTCATTATGATGTATCCATAGAGCTGTATTACTAGCTTGGCTAGAGCAATCTACGATGGTTAAAAAATAGAATCCTATTTTTTAACCATCGTTTAGTAGTACCAATGTAAACCCTGCTGCAATCAACACATAGAATACTGTAAGCAGCATTAGATAGAAACTGCTGATCAGTTTTACGTTGAATGTTAATGAACAAATTACTAACAGTCAGCAAATTATAATAAGCTATTTTTATATTTGAAGTATCTTTAAAAATTGCACTAAAGTTTTCAGAAAAGAAGATATTAAGAAAAGATGTTAAAACAGATATTAAAGAAATTTAAAGTACTACATATCTTCACTACCTGCCGAAACAACTTTAGAAGTAGGTGTTCTAAAAACAATTCAATATTAAATTTCAATATTAAACTGTGTGAGTAATCATTATTAGTAAAGATATTAAAAAATAATTTCTTATTAATGTTATGAAAACCATGGTAAGAAATATCTGAAATTCTATACTTTAGT
This sequence comes from Dynastes maya, assembly GCA_029619315.2. Taxonomy (NCBI): domain Eukaryota; kingdom Metazoa; phylum Arthropoda; class Insecta; order Coleoptera; family Scarabaeidae; genus Dynastes; species Dynastes maya. Next base: position 55,454,320 of record JAROYE020000003.1, on the reverse strand, counting down.
GCCTAAAGGGTATTCAATTTCATATTGATAGAATGGTTCGAGTGAAAGTTAATGCATCTGCCCGAAAATTTCAGTTTTATATACCAATTTAATATAATATCCTGATTATCTAAATGAATGACCTTGGTGTCCAAGAAGGTAACAGAATTATTGGACTCTTTTTCCACTGTAAACTAGATGTGCTTATTGAAGAAATCGAAAACTTCCAACGTAGAGTGAACAATGGTGACAGGGATATAAATTTGTATATAAATGGCAAGTAAAAGAGCAAATGGGCCAGGTGATCCATTACCAATAAAGCCAAAATGGGGCTTAAAGGGCCTCTCATCGGTTTACCGAACGTTTGTTTATAAACCTTGATATCGAAGCGGAAAATACAGGTATTAAATAAGAATTTAATAATATCTAAGAACTTATCCACTAGGATGGAAGTATACGGAGGAACCAATTCCCAGTGTAAGGCTATAACTTCTAGATCAAACTTTAGAGGGATATTCGTAAAAAGACTCGGTTAAAATACACACCGTACCGCTACCTGCACACAACGGGCAGATTCAGCCGCCGGCGATTCTGCCCATCGTGTGCAGCAGCCAACCCTAGATGAGAAAAAAACTGTCCCAAATTGTCAACTAAATTTGTGTCTCTCCATTATATAGGAAACCAATTTCATAACCTCTAAGTAGCAAGTTTTAGTACTTGGTTTTTAATTTTTTTGCGTCAAGGCAGATCGAAACTCGAACGAAGATTTGAATAAATTAATAAAGAAAATGCTAAATGCTACAGAAATAAGAAATTTTATTAAATCGAGTGAAGACTATTAAAAAAAAATTAAGGGATGCAGAATAAACGGATTTTTTTAATTATTTGGAAAGGTAAAATTTTAGGTACTACTTTCAGAGTGAACAGAGGATAAGTATGTGGACATATTGTTTCAGAACAAATGCATGAATCAATACAAACGTGGCATTGGAAAGTTTGAATAATCTATTAAAATTAAATCAAATGAAGAGAAGATCTGACATTATCGTGGAAAAACTATATGCTTTGGCGGAACAGAAGATGTGGAGAGAAAAATACTGAACGTGGAAAGGCCACATTCTGATAACTATCAAGATCACCAATGCAGCTTTACTACTGATGATGATAGCTTGGCTATTGAAACATGCGTCCAGTACGAGTAAAGTATTGTGGTAAGGGTTTTAGTGAACTGTTTCAGTGTTCCAGTGCCACAGATTTCGAGTACTTGGTTATCAAGGTCATGTAACCATAACTGCTCACAAGACTGCAGAAAAAATTAATATGGATTTCGTAAGTGAAGCCGGATATGGGGAATTTCAGGTAAAATCTTCAAGATCCGATGTGATATATAACTACTACAATGAGCTGTATGAAAATGAATGTAGAACTATGTTTTGTAGAGTTTGTAAAATTTGCGTTCATAAGCTGCATTCGGATATTTTATCGGAGCAGATCAAGAGTAAAAAGCATGTGGAATTTATCAGAAGTAGAGCAAGAGTGAATCACTCAAGCCATACTCCTAAACGACCACGGAGTACTCCCTTTAGCGACGTTCTATCACACCTGAACTTGGATGAAGTAATTCTACGTCATTTCCGAACGTCAAAAAGCGCGAGTAGGATACTTGGGGTAAATGGAGTTACTCTGAACGAATATCCGAACTCACCTATAAATAGAGGTGTGAATGTATACAGTATGCAGTAAAAAGTATCTTTTGTAAACATATACATTTGGTTTATTCGTATGAAAAGAATAGGTTAGATAGGGCCACTAACTCTTGTTGAAGATGATGCTATAAAGATAATAGGCGAAAAACCATCAAAAAATCAATATAAAGAAGAACTTGAAGAACTCCTTGATGAAAAAATAAGCGATGATGAGGATATTACGGAAACTGAAGAAGAAAAATAAGAAGAATTCATAAAGTTTTACATTTTTTGAATGGTTTGGATTTCGAAAACTGCAAAGCCACTTTATGCAAGATATTGAAGATAAGAGAAGAAAGCGAAAGATATCAAAAGTCACCGAGGAGAGAAATGGAAAAGGAAGAATATATTTCTGCAAAAAGAACTAATAAAAGGAAATTAAAATAGAATACATGGGATGGATACTATTTCCTTTAGAATTTCGTAAATATTTTAAAACTATTCTTTGTCCTTCGTAATATAATGTGTTTTGATATTAAAATATATATTGTTTGAGAATCTTGATCAGTTTACTATATTTTTATATATAATGCTAATTTAACAGATATTCGTTTGAATACCTTAACGTACGAATACTTCTAGAATTTGTATTATGAGTAAAGAGCAAATTTTCAGACCCTTTTATATTATACACAAACTTTTTAAATTTTTGTTGAAATTTTTTGTACAATATGTGATCAAATTAACTTAAAAAATTCGTTACACTTTTTCTGTCGTATGATGAATATCTATGCCAAATCCCTTGATTGAAATGGGGATAGAATTTCGGAATAGGCGGTTTAACTTTTAATTACGTGGTATTGTATGGTGCCAACCTTTGAAAATATAGATTTCCTGTTGTACACTGTTGGTATCGCTTCAGTAGGCTTTTTGCACACGACAGGCAGATTCGTCGACCGAAAAAAATGTCGCGAAAATCTGTAGTACACGCAAATTTATGATGCCTTGCATGCGCAAAGCAATATCCTCGTGTGCAAAGCATTGTATGTTTTACGTGTATTACATCTCAAAAATTTTTTTAACCAGCGAAACCGCCGGCCGACGAATTTGTGAGTCATGTGCAAGTAGCGGTACGGTGTTTTAACCGCGTCTTTCGTAAAAAGGAAGACTACACCAAAAGAAATAGAGTGTTTAAAAAACAAAATTAGAACGCTTTTCGTAAAAATTTAGAGTGCGCTGCCAAATTGCACCGACACAATTAGTAAATGATGATGTTGCTCTGGCAGTGGTTCAGGTTTAAGGAAGTGATACTTCCTTACTACTTACTAAAAATTAACTATGAATACATACATCAGAAGCTTACTGTTACATCTTTTAATTAACAGGTGTGTAAGCAGGCATTGAGTGCTTCAAGTACATATCATGCACGATAGTCTTCGCTAGCTTGTACCATATTAAGAACTATTTTCCAGAGGGACCCTCGTCAAAGCTTGTGTTATATTTGGCGCTGTTTATGCCGTGGTAAAGTGAACATTTTATCAAATTTTTATCGACAATCCAAACATCTTTTACATATGGTTTCCCATTAAATTCGTATATTTAATTAAAATATTTAAATGATTAATATCCGACACACAGCTATAAGTACCTATGCAATACCGTACAAAAGTGATTTACGCTCCCGATTGTTTCCTGAATTAATTTCAGGTGAAGTAACTGCGCTAAATCATCTAGAAGGTATTTTCAATAAAACATTGCCTCATACTTTGGTTTAACTACATCGAAATTGATAGGGAGAATTATTTCCCCAGCAACTATTTGTAATCCCAAGCACAAAGATACTTTCGCGTTATTAACAGAAAAGGTAAAACACTTAAGCACAAAACAATCAGTAAAATACTAAAACTAAATCGAATCCTACAAACATTTGTCAGAAGCAACTTAAAACAGCGATAAATAATTCCGATACTTCTTAAAAACGCAGACTACCTATTATGAAACCACAACCTTCCAAAATGTGTGGTTTAATTAAATTACATAAAATAACATATCCTTGTAGAAATCTTTACAAACAAAATTTGAAACTAAATTCACTGTTTCATCTAAATGAATCTAAAAATGATTCTTCTCACATCAAAGTAACTAACCGTAAACCTAATAAAAAAAAAATAAAAATGAATTCTAACAATGTCTGCATCTATATTTGCTAAAGTGCTGTATGTGGACCCCAAGGAGTCGATTTTGTCTTGCTGATAGTCCATGCTACCGAGAAAATTTGGGGGGTCCACGTGATTGAAATGAGGGTACATCAATGATCAACGTTCAAGCGATCCATAAATGACATAATACGCCCAACTCATATTGCGTGGACATAATATTTATCATAGATATGGAGATTACTTAACTGACTTTTCATAAAATTGTTTATGCATCTTTCTGCTTTGTGATGTCCTAGAAATGTTTATGTAACATGCCCATACCTGATGAGGAGCAATTATACAGGCTGGCGGAGACCAAATGACCACATTTGAAAAAGGCGTGGTTTGGGGTCGGTAGGTGGGGGATGATCGTTCAAGGTCTCATTCTGTAGCCTTCGTTGGGAAGTTTAGTTGCCATGGCCCGTTGGAGTGATCAACATCGTTCGTTCGCCGTGGAGGCGTTCTTTCATAATGATGAGTGTTTTGCGGCCACGCGGCGCGCCTTCCGAACACATTTTAACCTCGCTACGCGTGCAACCCTCCCGAAACAACCGTTCGATTTCTAAGTGAGCTGAACATTTTCGCCAACAAGGTAATATTGTCCGAAAGACCCCCTCTACACGTGTTCCAACTGTGGCGACACTCGAGAATGTGGGTCGTGTCCGAGTCTCCGTTGAGAGAAGCCCACGACGTTCAACGAGAAAACACGCCCTATCATTTGGAATTTCGCGTCGGAGCCTTCAAACCATTTAAAAAAAAACATTTAAAATTCCATCCCTACAAGATAATGGTCGTCCAGAGGCTCCTTCCAACTGACAACGTTCAACGTGTGCAATTCAGTGAGCGCATGTTGGATACTCTTCAGGGCGAATTTGCATTGATCATCACATCGGACGAAGCACATTTTCATTTGGATGGTTACGCAAATAAACAAAATTGCCGATATTGGGCAACTGGCAACCCAAGAGAATTGCACCAGCAGCCCCTTCACAGCGAAAAAGTTACAGTGTGGTGTGCTTTGTCGAAAGTTGGGATAATCGGACCTTATTTTTTTGAAAATGAAAGAGGGCAGGCGGTGACGGTGAATTTAGAGCGATACGTCGCTACGCTTCGTAAATTTTTTGTTTCCTACTTGGAAATGGACGAAAATGAATGGGACATTCACATCTTTTTTCAACAGGACGGAGCCACTGTTCATACCGCGAGAGTTTCAGTGGATCTCCTCCGTGAAACATTTCCGGGACATCTGATTTCCAAAAATGGTGACGTTCCGTGGCCACCTCGCTCGCCCGACCTCCCCCCTGCGATTGCTTCTTATTGGGGCACCTGAAGTCAAAACTGTACGTTGACAAACCACGTACTATTCCACATTCAGAAGACGCCATACGACGGGAAATCGCAGCAATACCGGTTGAACTGTTGGAGGATGTGATGAGGAACTTTAAAGACCGTCTGCAGGAATGCGTCACCGAGGAAGGACGGCATTTATCGGACATTCTTTTTCATAATTAATTTTTCTTCTGCATTACAATAAAACTTCCGTTCGTTAGCTACAAACTGTGATTTTCTCATCCCGATAACTCGAAAATTAAAGGTAAGGCGTCCATTTCAAATGTGGTCATTTGGTCTCCGCCACCCCGTATGTAACAGATTTAGAAACAAAGACTGATCGTTTGTTTTCTGAATGTTGAGAAGAAAAATATTTTAAAACAAATAGGTGTAAGAGTTGGACCCAAATCTACAAGGCAGTTCAAAGATGCGTAATGAAATGAATCACGACGTGGAACTCTTATTGCATAAATGTCTGCAAATAAACCATTTCGCTATTCAACTGGACCGGTCAACTTTACCTGATAATAAATCACTATTATTTGCATATGTTCGTTTTGTTATGGACCAGGAAACCCAGGAAGAACTGCTCTTTGCGAGAAGTTTGAGTACTGCAACCCTAAAATATCTTAATGAGTTTATAAATAGTTGGCGGGGAAATTATTGCTGCTATCAATTTCGATGTAATTAAACCAAAAATATGAGGCAATGTTTTATTGAAAATACTTTCTAGATAATTTAGTGCAGTTACTTCGCTTAATTAATTCGGGGTGCAATCGCGAGCATAAATCACTTTTGTATAATATTGCACTTTTGTACAATAGTTGTATGCACCCGATGTCATCATTTAGATATTTTAATTGAAAACATGTATTTAATGGAAAATCATACATAGAAGATGTTTAGATTGTCGATGAAAATTTGATAAACATTTTATTTCAAAATTTATTCGTCAAATATAAAACAAGCTAAAAAGGAGGACCCCGCCAGAAAATAGTTCTTGACATGATACTAACTAGCAAAGACTAGCGTGCAGGGTATGTATTTGTAGCATTCAATGCTTCTTTACTATAGATCTGTTAATTAAAAGTTGTAGCAGCTTCTAGTAAAGCTTCCGATGTATGTATTGATTATCAAAATCCCTTTTCTGCGATAGTTAAAGAGTCAGTGTAATAATGAAGTGTAATTTCTTTCAACATGAATCACCAGCGCTATCATCAGCCAGCGCAACATCATTCACTAATTACAGCGGTGCAATTTGGCTGTGCACTCCAGATTTTTTCGAAAAGGTGTTAACTTAATTTCCATCTATTTTAACTTTTGTTCTAAATTGTGGTTTATTTTACTTCTACTGCTAAGTAAACTGTGTATCAAATTAAAATATACTCATTTTAGAAGGCAGCGGAATGCTAAAAATACATAATAATAATGATAAAGCCTAGTATTCTGCGTATACAAGATTACACGATTACACATAAATTAAATTAAATTCAGGACATACGCTCAATCTCAGGGCGAGGTTCAGTTACATGACATATCTTCAACATCGATATCTTTACTGAGAACAAGCAAGTAATATTAGCGTTGAAATCACCAATAAGGTCGAACCTGCTACCAAACTATCTCAGAGTTTTATCATTAGCCTCTTCAGCAAAGATCAACGTAGTGTAGGTGAACAGCCAGAGTGATGATACCTTTGGACCGGAAAATGACAAAGGAAATATTAAGTAAGCAGAAACAATTTTCCTTTATTTCTCATTAAGTTATTCACCTTCAAATACTTCAATAAATGAAACTTGTCCTCGATCAACCCTACTCAAACACTTTTGCACAATTCAATTTTATCTTTTACTGTAACCTTGACTTAACATATCTGTGGAATATTCACATATTCCATTGGTCCGTGAGGATAGACATCTCCCATCTATAATTCTTCTTCCCAGTATTGTTTCCAGTATTCAAACAAACAGCCTTCTTAATGCACACGACTCCAGATATGATTTCAAAAGAGCTGACTATTTTACCTTACACAACGACATTCTAAATACCAACTGCATTTCTGAAGAAAATACCGATAATGTTGAATGTACATTAACTTCTTTCTACAACACCTTGTACTGTATCCTTAACTCATCAGTTCCAGGATACATTTCCCGTATATTTAAACATTCTCCATGGTTTACCGCGAAAATCAAACATACTTTAAAAACTAAGCAGTTTTACAGGACTAAATGGACATTACTGGCATATTATGATGAAGCCTGCGAGCATTAAGCAAATCTCAGATATGTGATTTTTACACTGCTTATTTTCAACACATTGAGATTAACATCAAATCGAATCCATGTATGGGAAATTTATTCATTCCAAAGTAGAGACAATTAGGTGTCAATGAGTATAACAATTCGAAGGAAATTCTTGACGCTTTCGCAAATGTATTTTCAAATATCTTCTCACCGGATACAAAACCCAATTTGCCAGATGTCTACACCAGTCGATTACCGTTTAGTATTAAATTGGTGAGGGAAGATAGTGTTCTAATGAGCATATAGACATAAAGAAGAAGTTTGCTTAACAGCGAGTAAAACTTCACGGATTCAGATGTCCTTGAAATACTACACCACACTTTCATCCTTAGCAAGCTGGAATACGCTAATCTCATATGGAATCCCAGCTACGTTGCCCTTAATCTTGATCGCCTGCACTGACAATTTTTAAAGTATTGCCATTTAAGGTTGATGAGGTTTAGGGTGTCTGTCAAAATCATCTATTGTGACGGCATGGAATGCAACCTTTATCCCAGCGACGCGACGTGATAATCAACATGCCAGGTTTTTGTTAAATATTCGACTGCGAATTTTTATTGCTTCGCGTTTCATTCAACGTTCCTCGCCTGACACCCAAGCATTTTGCGATCTTCTTCGTCCCAACTGCACACACAAATCTACTTTCGCAAGCTCCAGTTTTTCCAACGTCCAGGAATGCTAACGGGATTTATAAAGATATTTTTGTGGGAGCTAATTTATATCTTTCCTCTTTCGATATCTGCTATTCTTTATGCTGCTTATAGATATATTTAGTAGCTGAATTTATAATATATCCAACGTAATGTCCTGTAATTGGATATTACCTGTTGGGCGAATAAATACATTATTATTATTTTTATATTGTTATGAATACGATAATTAATGAGCATGACACAATTGCCTGTATAATTCGCTTAACTAACCAAAATTACTTTGGCCAAGTTTCCAGGCCAGATGCACTACTGTACAGCATTTCAGACAATACTTTCAAATATTTTTTGTGCCGGTAAATTCTGCTTCTTGTTTTTCCTCTGGGGTTTTATAACTCGCGTTGCTAAAAGAACCATAAACTTACGGTTCACGTCCGCATCTATACCACTGCCAGCACAATGATATACTAATACTGAATAAAAACGTTACGAAGAATACCGGCGTTATCGTTCGCGTATCGATGAACAATAAACAACATTGTCTTTCAAGACGTCTTCCTATTCAGCCGTCACTCAGGCCAATATTTCCATTTCTAGGTCGTGCCCGCAGCATATTTTCCAATTTCAAATGATCTCAAGGTAATTTCGCCGGTCTCGTCGGGCTGTGTAGTTTCGATGTAGTTCATAAATTATTCATTTTGGAAGAAATGAAACGTCGCATCCGTTTAATCAAACTTAAAGGGCATTATTATTATTCTTCGCTGCACGATGATATGTCTATATGAACGGCAATTTATACGACTTATATAAGGGAGACGGAGAGGTTATAACGCACACCGTAATTTATTCCGCTTATATTGCATGTAATATGTAAGTGCAAAAAATAAACGCGGTCTACGGGACAGTTTAAAATTTAATCTAACGTTTCTTGGGCAAAGTGAAGGAATACATATGGAAAGAATGCCTAATAACAATAACCAAAAATTAATGCTAATATAGCTCATGGTATTGGTGGAATCATTCCCGGAAAAAACAATGTAGCAGAGAAAATAGAGCTAACACATGAACATGTTTCTGCCTACCCGGCGTCATCAGCATGGTTCTGGGCTCAATCTTCTGCTGCTTATGCTGATGACGCCGGCAGAAACATGTTCATGTGTTAGCGCTATTTTCTCTGCTACATTGTTTTTGCCGGGAATGATTCCACCAATACCATGAGCTATATTAGCATTAATTTTTGGTTATTGTTATTAGGCATTCTTTCCACGTGTATTTCTATATATCTTGGTAAGCCTGAGGAATCATTTGCACGTATAGATGTCACTGTGCTTAGGCATAACGCCCCCTTTCGTTTGGCAGAGCAGGAGCTGCCCGATAGGTGGTGGACATCTACACTCCGGTTTGTCTTCCTACCCTCTGGGAGGGCGTGACTGTGCCTCTTGGCGATAGGTGTCGCCGAAAGACATATTCAGTGCTGTTTTGGAGATTAGCAGCATAAACTGAGAGGCAAACGTAATTATTAGCAGCAGAAGATTGTGCTCAGAACCATGCTGACGACGCCGGGTAGGCAGAAACATGTTCATGTGTTAGCTCTATTTTCTCTGCTACATTGTTTTTGCCGGGAATGATTCCACCAATACCATGAGCTATATTAGCATTAATTTTTGGTTATTGTTATTAGGCATTCTTTCCACGTGTATTTCTATACATCTTGGTAAGCCTGAGGAATCATTGGCACGTATAGATGTCACTGTGCTTAGGCATAACGCCCCCTTTCGTTTGGCAGACCAGGAGCTGCCCGATAGGTGGTGGACATCTACACTCCGGTTTGTCTTCCTACCCTCTGGGAGGGCGTGACTGTGTCTCTTGGCGATAGGTGTCGCCGAAAGACATATCCAGTGCTGTTTTGGAGATTAGCAGCATAAACTGAGAGGCAAACGTAATTATTAGCAGCAGAAGATTGTGCTCAAAACTATGCTGACGACGCCGGGTAGGCAGAAACATGTTCATGTGTTAGCTCTATTTTCTCTGCTACATTGTTTTTGCCGGGAATGATTCCACCAATACCATGAGCTATATTAGCATTAATTTTTGGTTATTGTTATTGGGCATTCTTTCCACGTGTATTTCTATACATCTTGGTAAGCCTGAGGAATCATTTGCACGTATAGATGTCACTGTGCTTAGGCATAACGCCCCCTTTCGTTTGGCAGACCAGGAGCTGCCCGATAGGTGGTGGACATCTACACTCCGGTTTGTCTTCCTACCCTCTGGGAGGGCGTGACTGTGTCTCTTGGCGATAGGTGTCGCCGAAAGACATATTCAGTGCTGTTTTGGAGATTAGCAGCATAAACTGAGAGGCAAACGTAATTATTAGCAGCAGAAGATTGTGCTCAGAACCATGCTGACGACGCCGGGTAGGCAGAAACATGTTCATGTGGTAGCTCTATTTTCTCTGCTACATTGTTTTTGCCGGGAATGATTCCACCAATACCATGAGCTATATTAGCATTAATTTTTGGTTAAGGTAAAGGAAGTTTTATGAAAAATTACAATAAGCCGTAACCAAGAATGTAAGTTGTAATTGCTTATTTTACATATTTTGTGATATCTCTTCAATAATGCAGTATTAACGTGCAAGCCAAAATTTATAAACATGATCACATAAAACGTAGTTTATAGGTTTGATGAAGTAATTGAATAAAAGAGTTCTTCGGCAACGCATCACTCACCACTTTATAAAAAGGCTGACAAATCTCCAATTGAAAACTATCGTCTTGTTGCCCTCACATCCTGCTTCTCCAAAGTATTTGAATATTGCTTTCTTACTAGACTTGAGTATTTCTTGATTGGTATTAATGTTTTGCATGTAAATCAACATAGTTACCGACAAAATCACTCAAGTTTAACAGCTCTCAGTGCATTGTATAACAACATAATCACTGTTATCTAGAGTGGTTCATACCCAGTTGCAATATTTTTGATTTGGGTAAGGCGTTCGATTGCGTGAACCATGATATCCTAATGAACAAACTGCGAGCAATACCAAATATTGATATATTGTAGTATGTTTCAATTTCAACATATCGTATTGTAGTTCACGTAGAGCTATTATTAATGTAGGAGTGCCCCAGGAATCAATATTGGGGCCAGTTCTCTTTTTACTTTGTATAAATGATGTACTCAACGTCATATAAAATCATACGACCGTTTACGCCGAAGACATTACCTTAGTAATTACTGATATCATTAACCAACTGTTAGATAAAAGCAATGATTTATTAAATGGAGTTCGAATTGGTTAATTAGGAATAAACATACAGTTATATACCCTAAAAGTTCCATTAGATTCTACCAGCGAAATACGGTTGACTTGCAAAGAGTCCAAGGGGTACTTTAACCTACAACCCTTACAGAAAATAATTCATATAACCGAACGAAATAGAATACAACTGGGATAGGTAAACTGCAGTTGGTATCCCTATGTGCACAAAATTTGGTAACTGTTCCTTACCAAACCTTTGAGGTTTGGGTTTTCATCTAAATTTACTGGGGTGGGTAAGCGGCAGCTAGTATCCCTATATGTACTCAATAACTGTTCCTTACCAAACCCTTGAGGTTTGGGTTTTCATCTAACCTTGCTGGGATGGGTAAACTGCAGCTGGTATCCCTATGTGTACAGAACTTAGTAACTGTTCCTTATCAAACCTTTGAGGTTTGGGTTTTCGTCTAAATTTGCTAGGGTGGGTAATCTGCAGCTGGTATCCCTATGCGTACAGAACTTGATAACTGTTCCTTGCCAAGTCTTTGGGCTTTAGGTTTTCACCTAAATTTGTGGGGTCCTTGAGGTTTGGGTTTTTCAACTAGTTACCTTAGTAATTGCTGACAACATCATTGACCGACTGTTAGATAAAAGCAATGATTTATTAAGTAGAGTTCGTATTGGTTTATTAGGAATAAATTTACAGTTAACTACTCTAAAAGTTCTTGCATTAGATTTCATTCATATCAATTACAACCAACCCAGGATTTTTATCTCAACCTTCAATTATTTATTCAGAAGCTTAAAAGCTTTATGAACTACTCAGCAATTATTATTTATGTATCATGCCCATGTGCCAAGTAAATTAAGACATGGATTTAACTTTTGAGGAACCTCTGTATTATTGAAAGACGTATTTATATGTAAAAAAAAATATATTGCGACGCATAGTGGGGGCAAACTCATTCTTGTAAACCGTTACTTGTAAAATTTTACAAAATCACACTACCCTGTATTTTTATTTTAGAATTAGCAACTTTTATACGTAAAAATAAGGTAAGTTACAAACTCCACAAAAATGTACACGATTACAACACAAGATCAGAAAAGGCGACGGTTACTCCTAGATCTAGGCTCCGTTTAAATCAACAGTTTAAATTACCTGTGAACAAAAATCTTCAACTTAACAGGTTTAAACAACAGTTGTGTCGGCTTCTCACTTTCAGCTGTTTTTATCCTTTACAGAAATTTTTGGATCACAACTGTAACTACTAATGTTTATTATTCATAGTTCCGCTTTTTTAAATATTTACTCTTTTGTTATTGCCTGTAATTCTACTTTATACTAAACATTTTCTTTCAACAACTATTGTGTCAGCTTTTGGCTTTCAATTGTTTGTATTCTGTATTAGAATTTTTTAGTCTACAAGTGTAGCTAATGGCGTGTATTGTTCATGTTCTCATTTGTAAATGGTGGAACTAATAGCTCTATGTAATTATCTTTGTGTATAATAAGTGCATTTTGTATACTTATAGGTTTTGTCGAACAACACTAGAGTATCGGCTCACTCCACCCCACACAAGCTTATTAATTAATTAGTCCGGCTAACAGCTGTTTCAAGGATGCGTGGATCCCAGTTACTAACTGTATGGCCGAATGATGTGAGAAAAAACTGTAATTCTAATATGCCTGTTCTATTCTTACTCTCGAGAAGATATTTACAAGTACCTGCTTTTGCCACCTGTATACCTTAAAACTAAGATATATGAAATATACGGAAGAATACACGACAACAATAAATCAAAAACACTTGAGTAAGACAGCGGTCCGTTCTATTTATTCAGCAAATTTGTCTTCCTTTTTATGTAAATAATTTCGTAAGCGACTAATTCCCGCGGTGAAGTTATGTTCTTAATCAATTTCAGGTTTTCTAATTTAATATTATGCCCGGTTTCGTTTATGTGTTGTGCTACACCGTATTTTGTAATATTGTATGTATCTACTATTAAAATGAAGCTTTTATTAAAAAATTATAACTTGACATTGTATAGCTAAGTGTTTAAGTTTTTTTAATTTTGTCCATCTAGATTATTAAAATGTCACACTGCGCCATGTAGAAATCGCGATTTTGCCGTCGAGAGGAAATTTTCCCATTGTATATGTATGTATATAAGACCTGTTTACTTGGCACGCGGTGCCCTATTTGTTCGGTTATTTTTTTCCCCAATGGTAATTTTCCACAACATTAACTTAACGAAGTAATATCGGAGAAACAGAAAGGAAAAAATGAAGCAGACCTAGAATACCACTCCAGGCAATGAGACTTGTAAATTTGTTGGAAGATTTATTCGTGAAAAGATACGTTTCAACAACATTGCAACATTCCGTAAAATAAAACAGAATTACAAGCAGGTCTTGTCTCATTTAAAATTTAAAATAAAAACTTCCTCGCGCATAGTATATCCATTTTCAGCAAAGCTACAAATTATTGTACCACATTTCAATGGAAGTCAAGTTTTGAAGAATATCTTGGCAATTACCACCATTATTGCGAATTTTCTTATAGTAACGAAAGAGAAACAAGAAATTGAAGACATAAATATGAGTTAACTTTGTTTTTGATTAAAAAAAATAAATATATGTATAAGGACATTTTCTTGGGAGATACTAATCTTTCAAATACGGTTATATACATATTGTTGTGATTTTGTCATATGAAAGACGTATTAATTTAGATTTGAAATTTAGGTATTCATTTTTAATTGCTTATGGTTGCAAGTTTGCGAGGCGAAATAGTGTTGGTGGCCCCTTCCCTCGATTTTCCCCTAATTTATTTTTCTCTCTTGCACATTATGCTAAGACTAATTTTGTTCTTAAAAAAAAAGAAACGAATCCAGTCAGCAATTTTTAATTAATGTGAAATTCACTATCGTAGATCATAATCATATTTCTTAGAATTAAATTTGTACAATGTATTATGTGTTAGTGCTCGTACTACTACTCACATCCAGTATTTGAAACTATAAGTTGAACATTGAAACCATATCGTTCCTCAAAATTTGACATGCGTTGATGTATAAGCGAAATGCTTTTGGTGTGCATATTAGAATCATATTTATTTATGAAGTGTATATTGTTTGAAGTGTATAATGTTTGGATACAAAAACAATAGAAAATGGGACTTAAAAACATTTTAACTGGACGAAAACTATCTATATCAAACTATATCAAACAACATGATAATAAATGTGTAAACATAGTAAATTCCGGAACGTATTCATTTGAAAAATAAGAATCTAATAATAATAATAAAGAAGTTTCATGAAACAGTAACTACTTAGGATTTAAATCACTTTAATAAGCAGTTTTCTGTGTCCCCATCTACTCCAAGTTTTCAGAATTTCATCCACTTGTATAATGATGCGGCGGAAGCATAGCAACCTCGAGAAAATTCCCGCCTGCGACGTTTTCAAAATTCTGAAACAGCTTAAAGGAAATGCATCTGGTTCTGATAAAGTAAATTTAGATGTTCTTCGAACGTGCTTGTCACTTTTACATGACTATATAACATTCTTAACAATTGCATGGACTCTGCAAATTTCCCAGATATCTGGAAGGAGTCCCTAGTTCGTCCTTTGCTTACAACATCCCAGTTGGAACATACATCTCGGACCGAATAGTATATTACCTTCCATGGAAAAACTTTAGAAAAAATTCTTAAAAACATTTATTGATGCTGCCAACATATTGCCTAAATGCCAATCTGGTTTCCACCCATCCTATAGCTGCATAACAGCTTTTGCGAATTTAACAGATTATATTATTTCTGCATCTGATAGTGGTAAGGCAACTATTTTGGTATTACTTGACCTTAGTCGAGCATTCGACACGGTACTTACAGCTATAAGTTCTACAAGACTTGGTAATGTCTCAGCGGTACTAATGGAATCTTACCACACAAACCGACAGCAACGTGTTCTTTTTAACGACCAGCTATCAATTAATATAACCTCTTTAGTCTGTGGTGTGCCCCAAGGTGCAATTTCTGCACCTTTATTCTACCTGTACCCATCATGTCTCACAAGTGCTCTTAACTATTGCAACTGTCACTAATATGCTGATCATACCCAGGTTTATCTTTTCTTTGACAAAGACATGAACCAAGATATGAACAACATAATTTCTTTCCTCGATGAATATTGTATGTCGATGAATGCCTCAAATATCCAACTGATAATATTTAGTCCTCAAAAATATCGCGACATTAGAGTAGAGAATTAATATAGAGGGTGTTAAAAAAAACGTTTAAATATTTAAGAGGCATATATTACGATCAAAAACAAGTAAAAAAGCCCTAATGAACATGGGTCCGTAAAACAACCGTTTTCGAGATAAGTGCAATTGTTTCTTTTTTATTTTTTTTTTTTTGCATTTTTTACTGTCTAGCATTACAGAACACGATAATCACAGATGTTTGAGATGTCATTCTTCCATTTCAACACAGGATGTACATCTTCTTAAGAGGGAACTTCGCACCCTTTCCAAAAAGCCCGGTTTTGCTTAAATTGTTTGACAATATTGTTCAATTCGTTGTCACAACTCGGCAAGATTATTTACTGGTGTTTCGTACACTAAACTTTTCAAGTAACCCCAAATACAAAAATCTAAGGGATATAGGTCGGAAGACCTAGCAGACCATGGAATGGGACCCCCTCGACCTATCCATCTTCTATGAAATGTTTTGTTCAGGTGCTCTCTAACAACAAGCGTAAAATTCGGCGGTGTCCCATCTTGCATAAACCAAACATTCAATCTCCGATTTAGGGGGACATCTTCCAAAAGTTCGGGCAAGGTGTTTACCAGAAAGTTAAGGTATGCAGGACCTGTTAAACGTTGGGGCAAAACAACCGGTTCTAATAACTAATCACCTAAAATGCCTAGCCAGATATTCAGACTGAAACGCTATTGATGTCTGGATTCAAGAACAGCACGCAGATTTCCGTACGACCAAACATGATTATTGTGGCAGTTGAAAATCCCATCTTTAGTGAAACCAACTTCATCAGTTAAAAGGAAGTTGGAAGAAAAATTCTCAGCAAATTTCCTTAAAAACCACTGACAAAATGTCTTTCTTGCTCGGTAGTCAGGGCAAGTAAGAGCTTGTACCCGTTGGATATGGTACGGATGTAAAAGTTGTTGGTGGAGAGTTCTCCAAACAAGAGGACTACTTACGCCTACTTCAGCCGAAATTTTTCTCACACTAGTTTCGAGGTTTTCATCTACTATTGCCAAGATTTGTTCTTCAACCTCAAGCATACACACTGACATTGGGCGTCCGCTTTCGTAAGCGCGTTTTTTGAAGGAGCCATTATCCCTCAACCCCTAGTAAACGTTTCCAAACATCACATGTGAAGGCCGTTGACGATTGGGAGTAGTCTCGCAATAAAGGCGACGTGCTTCCAAAGCATTCCCATCGGCACGACCATACATGAAAACCATGTCGGCCATTTCAGCCTTTGAATAAGGCATTGCATGTCGGAAACTAATTTCCTTTGCGTCGAAAATAAATTCACTAACACAAAACAGCTTATGAATTGACAGCGAACTGATTAGTGACGCAAATGTCATATGAAAACAAAATGTTTTACTTAAAGTTGTTTTTTTTTAATCGCATTTATTTGGAAAACAATGTATGCATAGCACTGCGAACTGATAATAAAATTTATGAAAACAATTGTTTTACTTTAGAGAAAGTCGTGGTTTCTATGATTAAAGCAACCAAAAAAAAAAAAAAAACACTAAACTGATAATGAAAATTGTGGCTTTCGTTGATTTTCAAAAAAAGACAAATGCACTTATCACGAAACGGTTGTTTTGCGGACCCATGTTCATTAGGGCTTTTTTACTTGTTTTTGATCGTAATATATGCCCCTTAAATATTTAAACGTTTTTTTTAACACCCTGTATAGTACCGGTTGATTGTGTAAAAGATCTCGGTATCCACATTGACTCTCATCTCCGGTTTAACACCAACATATCCTTACTTATTATTAAAAGATCTATAGTAGAATTAGTTTGAAATCAATCTGTAATCACCAAAGGCTCCTCGACTTTGACACCAGATTTTCTTTGGAAAATAATCAAGAATAGAACGCCGTCTTACCTTTATGAGAAGGTTTCCTTTAGACATCGGATACGTGACTTAGATGCTCGTAATAGAAGTCTTGCAGTCGTTCCGACGTTATAGACTATCGATGTTTGAACGAAAGTTTCCTTACAACTGTGCAACAACTTGAAACAATCTCATTTTACATGTGCTTCAATTTCAGTTATTATCATGCGAATTCTGAAGGTTACGCTATTAACAGTGATACACTCAAATGATAAATGAATAATTTCATTTGCACGGATGACAGTTGCGGATAACTTTTTGCTTATATATTTGACAACATAATTGCGGAGTGAATTGCTATTTATAATAAGCTTTCGAATAGAAAGTAATTATTTGCGTCTCTTGGATTAGTAGGTAACTTATTGCGCATTGTAATATGTACCTTTTTGAAATGTGGCTGATTTATGTGACTCAGGTAAGAAATAGCCTGCTTTGCGTGTGTAGCAATAATGACCAATGTTGTAGTTCGAAAATTTAGACTTATTCCTATACGCGAGGGAAAGAGTTTCTAGAATGTAAAGGTCTTAAAATGTGAGGAAGTAACAGTTTATGTTAGGGTGAGGGAATACGGTGTTGGAGTTTAGTTTAATTAAACTCAATTTACTTGGGAAATCACGCGCGATCTTCGCAAAACATAGGTACCCGAAACACTATTCTAATTGCATGTTATTGCAGTAAAAAGTTTTTAGAGATTCAGACGACATACCCCAACGCATACCGATACAAAATTAGTATGATAACATGTTTCCACGGTTGCAGCGCTGCAAAATTTCCGTAATTGTGCATGCCTTTCTAAAGTACACAAGTTATTAATATGTGGAACCTATTTCAGATTTTCATCAGTTGTTACACCTAAAACTTTTGCTGATGTATCAAAAGTAAATGTAAAGTAAATGTTGTTCAAACTTAAACGACTTGCAGGCTTGATTTTATTGTGAAAGTAACCGCATTGTTTCTTCTCCCTAACAACCGAATGCGATACAAAGAGTATACTATTAATTTTGTCTGAATTGAAGAAAATCCTCTTTTAAAAATCGATGAAAATGTATTATTTGCGTACTAAATGTATATAACTTAAAAATTAACTCTTTACCTTGTGTTTGGACGTTGCCAGTGCCGGTACCCAGCAGAACATCAATGCTGCCGTCGGAAAGGATGTCTGTATCCTGGTACGATATTGAAAAGGAAGCATCGTCCTGCAGGCGTGCCAGCATGGCAGCCAGACTAGATCGGTCGAGATCATCTGGCTCCTTCAGTTGTAATGTCACGTTGCCATCAGCAGCAGTACTGTACATAAACACCGCATGGCCGCCGGTGTATGGTTGTAAAGGTAAACGAAGACTTGTCAACTCGTGAACACTCTGTAACAAAGACATCGAATTAATCCTGAAAACAGTTTTAACTTTAAAAAAATCTATATGCAATTTTACATCCACAGATTGTATGAAAGAATTTATGTCAGTTCTACTTTTCATTATGCTTACTTACATTCAGGCATTTTACAGATTGCCTTAAGTATACCGGATAGTTAAATCAATGACAATAGTATCACGGTGCACTTTTGAGATTGTTCTTTCACCACGTACCGGAATTTTCAGAAATATAAATCTGGATTGGGAAAATATTGAGAACAAACGTTTGAAGCAGCGCATACAGACTGGAAGTCTTTTTGGACGCGCTTCAACTTGCACTCAGGGCATCCAGAATATCCGAACTATTCAATTAATGCCATTAGGACATAGAATAGTTTACATTCGCGATTTTGTAATATTTATTTTGTAATATTTTGTTACTAAACACTAGTTTATTTAAGAAATTTGTTTTAAATATTCAACAAATATAATAAATATAGTTTGTAATTAATTTCAAAATTAAACGCATTTCAGGACAAAATGGTGATAGATATAAAGAAATGGTATGTATATTTTTTTGCAGAGAATTGTATCAAATTTATTTCTTCCACAATAAAATTCTGAAATTTTAGTGATTAATTAAAGAAATGCACCGTTTTGTTAAAAAAAAAAATCAGCATAAAAGAAGAACTAACCGATGGATTACGTTATTTTTGCTGTTAAATCGTTAGTTACATAGTAATCAATAGGAATATTAAAAAACAATTGAATTCGATTCGACTTTGAAAAACAACCTCAAAAGTGCACCGTAATATTGTAACAGGCATTTTCAAATAGGCTATTTACGTATGTACGTTTACATTCTTAAAATATAAAAGGATATACCATTTTGTATACTCAAGGTTGATACCGAACCCAGGGAGAGCGGAGGAGCTTACAAAATAGGGAAAACATCGGCAGGAGTTAGTGGAAAGCACCACGTGATAAACTAGTTCACAAGCGCAAATGCTCGCTGGCCCTGCTTAAAAAATTTTGGATACACCCGATATACAGGCAGACATTGTCTGTCGCAAGAAATTAACATTTACGTTTCCTTTTATTGATAATTTTAGTTACTTTCTTGATTTTGCATTGGATGTTTGTACTTAGATAATAGCTGTACAACTTTATGCTTTCGGTACGTCGACTCATATGTTTTGCCATTTTATACGTTTTCATTTTATTTTTAATGATTTTTTTAAATTTTATCCAGTTTTTAAAAAATGTTATTATGTATATACAAAATTAGCAGTTGGTATATATTTTTGTTTTTATTATAGTATTTGTATATAGTGTTTTAATTAGAAGTATTTAAACAATGAAATTGTAGAAGCCGTGGAACAAGGTACTATTACATTCTCAAATTTAACAATAAAAAATAATTACACAAATTTTCAAGGATGAACTTGACTTCTTAAATCATTCATAAAATTATTAATATTTGATTATATTAAGGGCTTTAATAAACTTATAAGAAAGTAGTAGTGCAACAAGTTTAACATTTTGTTAAATGTTTAACCACTGCGACACTTACTTATCATATGTAGTGTTTAAAATACAACATGTAAAATAGCTATCATTAGCGCCATGAGGAGTGACATTCAAGCGACTCCGCTCTGGCAACAACTGTCAGAGTAAGCCTTTTCGACTCGTTTTCTTATGGTGTCCCACTAAGGTCGGGCCACAAAAGTGCATTACCCTTGTTGCGCATCAGACCCCATAGGTGATTTTGGGGTGCACAAATGATAAATTAACTCGTCTCTTCTGCCCAAAATCTAGGTGGCCGTTGGTCAAAGAATATAGTATTCCTATCGACATGTTAAACTTACCATTGATGTGGTCAACATGCTTGTGCGGCAGCGGTCCTCTACCAAGTGGAATCATAAGTTTTTCGCATCGTCCAACTACGGAATTAGCTGATACCCCAGCTGCACCGTCTCTCTTTTCTTAGTAAATCTAACGGCAACCATTTTTTACGGGTTGATTCCCAGCCTCCATCTCTCACACCAGTCACCAAACGAATCAATACTCCTTTGCATTGTCCTAATCGCCTATCCTTCGT
Source organism: Dynastes maya (assembly GCA_029619315.2). Classification (NCBI taxonomy): domain Eukaryota; kingdom Metazoa; phylum Arthropoda; class Insecta; order Coleoptera; family Scarabaeidae; genus Dynastes; species Dynastes maya. The sequence continues at coordinate 55,433,285 of JAROYE020000003.1, read as the reverse complement.
TTTTGTGGATGGTGTAAATAACAACATTATCTGCATGTAGTGCGAGCTGTATATGTTCTGTGAACTCGCTATGTCCGACATTAATGTAATAAATAGCGTCAGACCCAACAAGGAACCTTGGGGGACAACTGCGGTCAGTTTTCCCTCCGGCGACAACTCACCACCCACTCTTACAACGAATTTCCGCTCAAACAGATTTGACCCAATTGTAGCGATCAGAGGCTTGCTTACTTTTAACCGGAGCTTAGCGCTTTGCAGACACCTCGCTTTTTTTACACAGGAATATTTTAGTTTATGTTTTCTATCATAAACGTGCAATATATCACGTAAGAGTATTCTAGCGGTTGTTTAAAAGCCATAATCTGAACGGCCTTTTCTCTTTAAAACACTTGTCTGCGGCTTTCGTGAGAAAATCATACAAAAAAGCCAATTTTTCCTTAACAGTGAGAACTTGCAAATGTTGGCGAAAGTGTATCTTACAATATTCTGTGAACTTGAGAAGGCCTTCGTTTTCAATCTTCCACTTTGTTGTGGAATAAATGGTAGAATATCAGATGAACCTAAATTCATAGTGATATGTAAAGGGAAGTGATCTGAAGAATAGGTATCATCGACAACTCTCCAGTCGAAATTGTGAGCTATCTCCGGTGAAACCAAAGATACGTCAATAGCCGAAACATACTGATTTGGTCTAGTAAATCTAGTTGCGCTACCGTCATTCAAGAATATCAGTTGATGGTTCTCAATTACCCTAAAAAGTATGTTACCGTCATTATCTGTTTTAGAAGAACCAAGGGCTGTATGATGTGCGTTGAAATCACCACCCAAAATAAATGTTGCTAGATTGAAATTCGGACATGGTTGCTTCCCTTCACATTTACACAAATTAAAGATTTTGGATTCTCCAGCTTGCACATGTGGATATGTGATATAGAGAGATTTAAATCACTTTATTTCAGCATGCCGCGTCTATGAGCACCAAAGACGAAATCTGTTTGAGAATTTAGTAGCATATAAAGTAGCCTTACCCACTTCTAATACTACTACTAAGGTCTAACAACGTTGAAATTTACAGAGTTCTTATTAAGTTTCTCGTTGACTGTCGAATTACAATTTAATAGGTAAAGTTTTTTATAATTTGATACATTGCGATGGTAATGTGGCTGATGGGCTTTGATCCCTTAATGCAAAAAAAAAAGCCATAATTTTCATAATCCTTGTTGTTAATATAATTGGGTTAAAAAATATTTTGATTTTGTTTTTATTCACTACATTCAAATGTCTTTCATACTACGTAACTTGAAAAAATAGCTTCGGTACCCTTTTTAGTACATGAAAATAGTTTTACGAACAGTACTACACGTAAACATTAAGTGAACTCTATCTTTTCTATAATAATTAGATGGTTTCGTCACTATTTACTTCCGAACTGCATTCATATACCTCAAAAACTCTCTATTTATGGAGGTGATCGAATCTTCTTATGCAGGTAATACATTCAAAGCTACTGTTACCATCACTCGTTCAAATATTAACAAAGATATCTGCAAATAATATTCTCGTAACTATGTGCATAGATATAAAACGGTAAATGTATCCTGGATTATATTACACTTCAATAAAAATTTCTCTATTTATTTCGTATAAAACCTAGGAAATGCTCTGAAATAAACATGCTTTGATATCATGCATCTAAAAAGTGTTTATATAAGTACGTCAACGGAAATCTTCAAATGTGACCTAGTAAAGATATTTGCTATGTACTAAAACAAATAGACACGTGAAATGTGGATGTGTATTTTATACAAGCTTGATTTAGGTTTGATCTACAATCCATGGGCGTATCGATTAGCCTACAAGATATGGACTTATATACATTAGTATCCAAATTTAGTGTCATACCTAAATACATAAATGCGTAACAAGACAAGGTATTTACCTGAAAGCAAGCAAGGCTTATCAAAGCATTTTACAGAGCCCTGAAAATCTGGAATACTAAAGGCGCGATCACATAGGGTAGCGTGAAATTATTCGCAATATTCTGCGGTAATTTTTAAAATAATTTTCTAAATCTTTCTCCAGAGCAAGCGTTATGTTTCGAAAACATATTCCATACAGTTTGTTTTCGATTTATATGGATGGTTTTTACGAAAAGCACCATAGCAATTTTTTAAGGTTAATATTGTATACTTCTACCTTATGTAACATTACAATTCCATCTTTACTGATGCAAAACAAATTAGACTCACTTCAACTACACACAATATGAGCGAGCTTCCTCTTTATATAGATGAATATTTGAAGCTGTATATGCCATCTGAAACAATCATTCGTCTTAATATTCCCACACTTGGTAAATGTAGTACTTTACCTATGTATTAATATATCTTCAAGAAATATAGATTTAAAGCAAATACCCAACTTTGCATATTTGTGTTCTGCGTGAAACTTGACAATCATTGCTAATTCACTAATTCAGGAGATAACAGTGTCACATAGTTGAATGAATTGTTTAAATCGCCAGGAAGACTTGTTGAAGTCCTCTGAACCTTCGGCTTTGAGAGCTATTTTGAGCTTATATGTCCTAAGTGAATTTGATGGGCTTTTATTCTAGTTTCGGAATCCACTTGTATCTGATATAGGTGCTGCTTTATTACAGGAAAATTAAAAGTGAAAAATTAATCAAGAGAATATCATAACCTCAAAGGTATGCGTAGAAATTGACAAGATCTTGTTGACTGACATGAATTTAGCAATTGTTTTCCGCCACCTGCACCGTGATTGGTCGGTTATATTGATACAACGCCGTGGTAGTGCCATAATCTAACGTCTGTATAGTTTTGCCCTACATTAATTATTAATTCTGCCTTACACTGCTATGTGAACGGTCGTGTTCAATTGTGCGAACTTTTTTAATTCCTACCTTACCATCGCGCTACCCTGTGAACGCTACTTATAACTTAAATATACAAGTCATTAGTAAAATGATGTTTGTGTATTTATTTACGTTTCGTACTATTTGTCTTTTTTCTACCTTGTACAACATTAATGTATTCCCGTGTTTTTGTTTCTATATATTCTTTAGTTCCTTGATGTACTTCTACAGTTGGTATTCATTTATCCATGGAAATATTAAATACCTTGCTTTTGTTGTCATTGGATCTGTTTATGTTTAGTTCTTATTGTTTCCCGCCCACTAGTTCAATAAATAGTTATTTTTACAGAAAATGCTGTATAATATTGCTTTTTCTGATTTTTACGTAGGCGACTTTTATTTTTTTGCTTCTTTAGGGAAGTACGCTTATTATTTTTTTGGAAATTATAGTCTTAAATAACTAATTTTGTTACTTCCCATTATTCTTTGCTTTTTATTCACACATTGACAGTATCTTTTGATTTTCTACTGCTAAAGTGCATAGGATGTCTTGTTTTACGTTGAAGTAAATGTATCTTTGTTAGTCATTTGTTATTTAGGATAATAGTTCCAGTTACTGTTTTATTAAGTGAACGATACAGTTCGATTCAAATTTAGTTTTTTTTTTATTTTAGAATTCAGCTTTATTTAAAATATTCAGTTTCCTATTCTGGATGGCAAAATGTAAGCAGTAACGAAAGGTGGTTTACGTCCTCGCTTTCTGTTTTCACTTCAAACATTTAAGCTTTTATTTTAGGCGGTAGGATTCTATAACAAAATATAGTTCTTTATTGGATCAATTACAGTTCTTTATTTCATCATTCTGTAATAAATTGCTTTCAGTTTATAAGTCGTAAGTATTTTAATGTTCATTCCTTTATTAATTAAACTTCTCTATTATGTGAATTACAAAAATAAATATTTTCTTTGGCCTTAAACTGAAACACATACTTTAAGTGGTTATGCATTTTTATGTCCCCTTTTGGATTGATTTGGTTTGGGTGGTACAAGAATCAGTGTGCATTAATTTGAAACAAAAATAAAAGAAAAACTTATGTTCCTTCTAATCAATTCAAATAGAAAAGGCAGGGCTACATGGCCTGTGCATTCGTTGCATATAGAAATAAATGTTTTCCATATCGAAACATTAATTGTTAGAGTTAAAGCTTCTATCCAAATCTCGATTTATTACGTTATTTTAGTTTTGTATTGTCGGCTTTGTACGAACACAACAAAGAGGTCGCACTTTCCAACGAAGAAAGGAAATTGAAAGCAATATATTGTCTACCATGCACGCAGATATCTAAAGTGGCCCCGACTCGGTCAATATTATTGTACAATATTTTACATTGCACAATAATATTGGCCATTTATGAATCATATTGAAAGGTTGTGTAATATATTGACTCAATCAAAAGTAGTTTGATATTTATTGTGTAATGTTAAATAAATTGCGGTGTCTGTGGATAACATTGCGCAATAAAGTTTACTTCTGTGCTGAATGTGTTGAAGTGAACATCTCTATAGAAAGATGGCTTCCACAGTAAAAGAAAATCAGAGAAAATTTATTATAGAGTGCACGGAACTGTGCCATTCTTTACCAGCTTTGTGGAATATCAACAGTAAAGATTATAGACTGCGTTTACTTTCGGAAGACACCCAAGTTGCGCGAAAATTGTCAGCTGATATGTATTGACCGTCTTAAATATGTTGACCAAAATACGCGCGTTTTTTAAAAGTATACGGGAAGGTTAAACGTGTATTAAATTGTATATAGTTGTAATTTTTTATACAAAACAAATTTAGATTCTGATAGTATTAACAGTTTTATAATTTATAGTATTTAGTAATAGCATAAATATTACTTATGTGTATATTAATGTATTTTTTCTTAATTTTTCATTTCACTTTATGTATTAAATAATTTCTTTAAAAGAAAAGTAGGAATATTCAGTGCTCAAAAAAAAAATAGGTAAGAAATGTTTGGTCTGTTGTTTATAATAATTAATATCTTAACTTAATAAAAAAGAGTAATCGGAATGTAATTACACCTTTATTTATTATACATTTAAAGATAATATATACATATTTAAATTAACTATATCAAATATAATTTTAATTTAATCATCATCAGAAGAAAAATCAAAATCGCTGTCACTATCATCAAGATTTATAATAAGTTCATCGGTAAGCTTATCCATTATGTGTTCTTTTTGTATATAATTTTCCTCAATATTCATTGCATGCCGACAAACATGTGACCATTCATCTTTTGTGATTTTTCCAAATTCTTCTTTAATGAGTTCCTCGACATCATTTAGTTTAAAAGTTAAATTTTTAGATGCTATTCTGCCCTTTAAAATTGCGCATACCTTTTCAATAGGGTTGAGTTCCGTATGATATGGGGGCAATCTCAACACTGTATGTCCATCTTTTGCAAATATAGAATCTATAGTGTAATTCTTGTAACTTGGTTTATGCATATGTACTAATCTATACAATTCAACTTTTGTCAAATTTTCATTAAATATGATGCCACGTTCACTTAGCCATTTCATAATTTCTGATTTTTTGCTGTTAGTAGTTGGATGTTTAACTGAGAGAACGTTGTGGTAGCTTGCATTATTCATCACAACAACAGATTTAGGTGGCAAACTTGGAATCAACTGTTTTTCTAACCACCTTTTATAATTTATGAAGTACATGTCGTCATGATAATCTCCACTTTTTTGGCCGGACTTATAGATCAACAAGGCATTATCAATAAATCCATGTTCACTACCTGAAACAATAAATATACAGTAAATGCTAAAAATTTTAGAAGAAATTTTACTAATGTACCTGCATGTACAATTAAAAACGTTTCCCTTTTGATATAGGGCACTTAAGTCCATTGTTAGAGTTATCAACCCATTTATATGGAGTTGTGTGACTGGCATGGAGGTATGTTTCGTCTATAATACAATACTACTAGTTTTTGAACATCAAATAAAAATTTATTTTGCTTCACCTGTATATACGATTGGTCGACCTTGTAACCGATAATTTGTAACATTTCGGATATATGAGGATCTTAGCTCACGTATATTTGATCTTTCCATTAAAAGCTTTCGGTTATCAGTAATCTCCTTCCACCTGTTATTTGATAAATATATTAATTACTAAAATAATAATAAATTTGAATATTAGTACGTACCTAAATCCTAATTTTAATATTAACTTTCTTAAAGAGCTGCGCTTGCCTACAAAACCAATGGTATCATCTGACTGTATTTTATTATAGGCAGCATTCAATGTAGGCCTCTGTTTGTCAGTTAGTGTGAAAATTGTGAATAACCTGACGTAAAACTGCTTCCCCAGCATTATCCACAGTAGATTTTGGTGAATGTCTTAGCATTATCCACAGTAGATTTTGGTGAATGTCTTAGCATTATCCACAGTAGATTTTGGTGAATGTCTTACAACATTGTATTTTGAAGAACTGCCACTTTGCTCTGCTTCAACAGAATTACTCTTTCGAATAATTCTAACAACAGTACTTTTAGATACTCCCGTAGCTTCACTAACAATATCTAAAATGTTACCTGTAAACAAGCATCACTTCACTGATATATGAATATGTAAAAATAGTATTAAAAATTCTTCTGTTTCGTGATTGCTTACGCAAAACTTGTCTGTTCTTAGCGATGTTCGATGATTCGGACATTCTCACCTGTAACTTAATTATTTAATACAACTTAATTAAAATCTGTTTAAAACAAAATACTTACAGTAGAATATTACCCCTAATTCAAAATAGTTTTGAGAAAAACTGATTTTTTAATAAATAGCACGCCAATAACAATATTAAAAGTAGAGAGCACGAAACGAATTCAACGACAACACATCAACAACTGACGCCGAAATGAAGTAAATGTTTGTTGGTCTTACTGTAGGTAAGAAATACATATCTATTTCTCTCGATTAGCACCAACTTCTCTTTCTAATCCTAAAATGCGTCTTTGCGCTGGTGTCCTCCGAAAGTAAACGGACTCTAGTGACAGAATTAAAAAAAAATGAACAATACGAACAGCTACTTCTCAAATATAAAGAGAAATATCTGAATGCTGATAAACAGCATCTAGTTAATAAATTTAATTCGCTGCGTACTAACGTCTGAAAAGAATTGAAGAAGATAAGAGATTCTGAGAAAAGTGGTACTGGTGCAGACGATGTGGTAGGACCAACATTGTGGTACTTTAACGAAATGAAAATTCTTATAGATCAAGAGCAACCGTGTACGTCTCGAAGTACTATGATGATAGAAAACGCGGAACAAGAAGCTAAAGATACAAGCAAAGTGGCTGGTAGCTCACGAAAAGATATAGTTAACGTAAGTAGATATTTTATTTTTAGTTTTGATTATTTACAAAGTTATATTGCCATGAAACTTGGCCTTCATTATTAAAAAAATTGCATTAACTATCTCTGACAGTTTTTGCACTGACGGCTGAATTTCGGGAGTGTCAAGTCTGCAGTGATGCTGATTGACCACTTGTTCGCCATGTTCCTTCGATGATATTACCTGACTCAATATCTTCAGTATCTACACAGTACCTAGAGATATACGTTTGCGGCAGGTTTTTCCTTAAGTAGTTGTGTAAATAGCAACATGCTACGACAATAATTTGGGCTTTCTGAGGAGATAGCAGAATAGGTCGCTGAAATACACCGAATCTGGAAACTAAAATTCCAAATGCATTTTCTACAATTCGACGTGCACGACTCAGGCGATAAATAAAAACTCGGTGTTCCGCAGTTAAGCCCATTAGTCCATAAGGTTTCATAAAATTGTCAGTCAATGCAAAAGCATCATCTCCGACAAAAACAAATGGCAGTTTCTTTTCGTTATTCGGTAATGTATCAGGTTTTGGGAGTTGAAGCAATTTGTCCGATAACGCTTTTCCAAATGCATTATAACCCAAAACACCTCCATCTGATATTCCTCCATTAATACCGGCATCCACCATAATAAATTCATAGTTAGAATTGACAACTGCCAGCAGTACAATACTACAAAACTTTTTGTAATTGTAGTAATATGAACCGGTATTTGGTGGTTTCTTGATTGCCACATCTGATATTCGTCCATTAATACCGGCATCCACCATAATAAATTCATAGTAAGAATTTACAACTGCCAGCAGTACAATACTACAAAACTTTTTGTAATTGTAGTAATATGAACCGGTATTTGGTGGTTTCTTAATTGCCGCATGCTTGCCGTCTACAGCTCTCAGACAATGGGGGAAATTTCATTGCACACTAAGGCCATTAGCAGTAATTAGTCATTCCTCCTCTGTCTGTGGACACTGTAAATTAATGTAAAATTATTATTTGTATCCAGTTATTGATACGATTATTATAGAAAGAATATATTTATTTATAACGTACTGAGAATGAGTCGCAACAGCTAATATTGTTAGCCTGCAAACGCCTCCGGCAACAGCCTAGTGAATATGAAAAAATTGCTGCAATATGGGTAGTAGAGCTGCCGAAAATGATGCTGCAACAACAACTTTTTGCTAAATAGGCTATCAATTATTTAAAGAGCAGTTGGACACCTTGAATAGAGACTCCGTGCAAATCAATAAAACTGTCAGCCGCACACCTATTCCGTATAGTAGTGTGCAACTACATTCTAAGAACCATCTTCACAAATACAACTGGTAGCCAATTATGGTCACAGTAGCACCGAAAATCCCACTACAGCTAATTACTTTTCAGAGTAAAAATAAAACATAAATGTAAATAAATACATATAGACAATAAAGTAAGGATTTTGTATAATTACTTCATTTTTCTTACCTTTATGTAATCCTTCGGGCTGTTTATTAAAGCTGTACGAGTTTTCATTACAATTGAACCTATTGACTGTGGAGATATGGCACTAGTGAATTTCAGATCTTCAAATGTATTTCCTGTAGCTAAGTAACCTAGTGTTATTGGCAAGCGCTGACTTGAGGGGATAGCATCTCGCATAGTAGTATTTTTTTTACTATTTCAGGCGTAACCTTTTCTAGTTGTTCATCAAACGGTGCACTATCCAGTCGTAGAAAATTTCTAAAATCTCTTGGTTCACTTAACCTTAGTTCACTTAATAAATTTTCGTGAGTGTACCTATTCCTTTTTTTAAACAAGTCCTTAATCCATTTACGCTTCTTCTTCTCCTCTTTTCTTTTCAAGCATACGGCTAATGCAATGGCCACACAATTAATTTCTGTGTCACTCAACATGTTAACTACACGAAGGTCAGATATAAACTTAATTATTGCGCAAAACTGTTGTACCGTCCGGGGACAACCAGCAGTAATATTGTTCAATACATTGCACAATAATATTGACCGTCTAGGGGCCGCTTAAAGCCTGGATAATCAAGCATTTGCTGTACCAAGAACGCGTGATTTGTAACTTGTTATCGGGTGAGTCCAAAGTAATTAGTGATGGAAAATAGCTTAAAATTACTGTTGAAATGGCATTGTAATGACTAGAGCCCCGTAACTGGAGAGCAATCGCAGCGGCGGTGTGACTATGTTTAGGTGGGCGGGGAGGGCTGGTCGATTATAATACGACACGACAAATCATCACTCAGTTCAGTTTAGTATTGGATAGCAGATAGGGCGTGTTGATTTTATTGATATAGACGTAGTTATTAATTCTAGTTATTATTTAGTGTAGTGCGTTTTTATCTTATTGATACAGACGTAGTTATTAATTGTAGTTATTATTTAGTGTAGTGCGTTTTTATTTTATTGATACAGACGTAGTTATTAATTGTAGTTTTTAGTGAACATGTCGAAGGCTAAAAAACGGCCCTTTCAAGACATAGTAAATAAGTTTATCTCTGACTTTCCCGATTTGTTTTACAACGGGCGTAAGATAGTTTGTAAAGTGTGCAAAATAATTTGATGTCAAATAAGAAGTGGAACTGTACAAGACACGTAAATTCCGCAGAGCATAGAAAACGAAAATTGGGCATGCCACAGAGAAGTGTATTTTTTTTTATGTAACCCTTATGTTGATAAATTGTAATTTGCCACTAGGCTTATTCGATAAACAACCGTTTAAGGACTTTTGGGATAAATACAATCCCGAGTTGCGGTTGCCAACGGAGAAAACGGCACGTAAGCATGTTGCATTTGTATGCGATGACGTGGAAAAGAAAATGAAACGCATACTGAAAAAACAGTTTCTTTGGTTATGTGATGACGAGACAACAGACTGTAAAAAAGATTCAATTGTAAATATTATGGTACGCATACTAGACCATAGTAAACCTACATTACCACTGTTACTAGCTAGCCGAAGACTACAAGAGCGTACTGCTGCAGCAATTACGAAGGTTGTACTTAGTACGCTGGAAAAACTTTCACAACAACACAAATTTCAAAAAATAAAGTGTTAATGTTTATGAGCAATGGCGCAACGATAATGCGTTCGGTAGGCCGTTCTCTTCTTGAACATGGTTGCAAGTGTTTACATGTTACGTGTGAAGTGCATGCTTTACATCTTGTGGCAGAAACCATTCGACAATGCTCTCCCGAGGTAGATGCATTAATAGCAAGCACCAAAATAGTATTTTTGAAATCTCCCAAACGCCTACGATCATTTCACACAGAGTGTCCTGCTATTCGTCAACCACCGGAGCCAATTCTTACACGTTGGGGAACATGGTTGCAGGCAGCTTTTTATTATGCTGAACATTTCAAAATAGTAAAACCTGTTGTTGCACAATTCAATCCTGCCGAAGCTGCAGCTATTAAGGAGAGCCAGTCGAAATCTCAAGATATTTCCGTTGAAACAGATTTAAAAAATATTCGTAGCTACTATAAAGGATTAGCTGACGCAATAGACCAATTATAAAATAGATGGTTACCATTATTGGAGTCTTGTGCAAATTATGGATGGAGTGCATACACAGTTACTGATTATACATGACGCAAAATATAATCGCGTTTTAGAAAAGTTCGAGAGTGTGCTACAGAAAGATCCCGATTTTAGCACACTAAAACAAATTTGTGATGGTGTATCGAATAATCCACTGACTAAATACAAAGAGTATTTTAATCATGCATGTATAACATCGGTAGATGTTGAACGCTCTTTTTCAAAATATAAGCTCATATTCTCACCACGGCGAACATCGCTCATCGAGACAACTGTGGAAACACATCTAATGGTATCAACTTTTTGCCACTCTTATCCATATGGTGTTAATACTAATAATGGTGCTTCTAGTTTTACTGTTCCGTAGCCAACGCTGCTTAAAAGGATGTGTGTTTCACAACTTTTCACGTATTATAATTATGTATTAGTTCTGTTATTTTTTTTCTATTTTCTTACCGTTGTTTTTGTATACTGGGCAGGTACGGCTATGGCACGGCTCCCTGTTACCAGGCTCTAGTAATGACATGAGAACGTTCGTATCCAATATAAAATTATTTTTAAACAATAAAACATTTCCGTATGCTACAATACACCGCATGTGCATCACATTCTTTGTAAAGAGATTAGTAATGATCACACCAGGGGGCATGTCGTACCTAGCGGATTTACATATTCTGGACTTAGCTGTAACGCCAATAGATAATCCCTCTTTACCGTTACTGCGCTTTGATGTAAATTCGCAATTAAACGTTCAATCAACTGTAGCTGTGCTTACCGCTTCAAGCGTAATTCTAATTAATTATTGATTGTGATTTTGTTGGAATAATAATCAAATTCCTTCTTTGATGCGTTTCTACTCCATATGCAAGTGCTTCGGAAGGTATGAAAAGGGTGACTGCTTATTTGTCTCTATCGGTAAAAGGCACATACATACAGGTGTTACGTTACAGGAACAGCTTAAGAACATATTTATTTGGTCTCCATCAGGTAAATACCTTTGCGAATATACCAAGTTAATGATGTTTGCTTGACCGTTATATGATTTACTTACTTCAAGGTATACAACGATAACTAATTTGCTATTACAAATAGTACAGAATAATTTGCCAATGTTTATTTTCGTAGTTAAAGCTAGTGTACATATATACAACGTGTACCTCTAGTACTTGGGCAGAAGATAACTCTTTTTCTGGATAATTGAAAGAATGAGTTTTTAAATAAAAAATATTCGGAGACAAGTTCTGCGTAACACAGAATTATGTCTAAGTGTGTTGGCTGTTCAGTTTCCGTTGAACACAATAAACGTTTTGTTTTTAAATGGAACACCCTCTATATTAGTACATTTTTTGATACCCTTCTTCAATTCATGTTACTTTCTTCAATATTCCCTATACGCTGTTACACCCTAATTTACAAATTTCTTAAATTCATATTTAAAATGCTTTCCTCTATTTTAATATGTAACGAAACTGAATATCTGCGAAGGATGACTTCATCGCGTCTATAATGCGTAGTATTCGTATACGTTTTAGCTAAATTCGTTCCCCTAATTTGTCCTAAGATTTGATCTTTATTATTTAATAAAACCATTAATATTCATCCTTCCAAAATTCTACACCGCTAATAATCTTTATTTTAAACCCTTCTAGCACATGATAACAACAAATTTTAGTTATATTCTTAAGCTAATGGGATATTTAGTAATTAATTGTTTAGGAACCAATCATTATCATTTCTTCCAATACCTTAGCTTCGTTGTTTATCAGAGGACTTAAATGAAATTTTGTCAACATATAGTATTAATTCCGTTTTACATTTTGGTATCAGTTAAATTAAATTTCATCCGTAGCTAATTGTTGTAATTAGCAATTACCCAGTTCAATAAACATACAAATAAGTCGCTAAACATCGGCCTCGCATACGTCATCATATCTTTGCTCCCGCATCGGTCCATTCATATCTGGCGATCCCGTTGGATTTTCGTAAAATATATAAATAGAGGCATTTTCCTATCAAAGAGCTGAGACGTTTGGCAGAGGTTAAAGTATCAACTAGTGATGTAAGGCCGTAAGTGGCCTAGTGAGTGAAACAATGTCATCCTGGAGCACCAAGACTTTTGTCGTCGGACATAACCCCTGCTGGGGGATCTTCTTTGGTATCCACGGTCTACGTTCCCGGCCATTATATGGTTTTTGCGATTTAGTCGCCTCTGAGCAAATTGTCGGGAATAATGCTCTATGCGGATCTGGACATTGTTTTCCTCCATGGACTTCCGATTTCGGAAATTGGCTTCTTCCGTAGAGTTACGGGATCTGGAAATCTATTTCTTCTATCGAGTTGCGTTCATCCGTTGTCTGCTGCCCAATGCTCATCACACATCACCCATTTCTCTTGGTCGAGTCATTTGGCGTATTTAACGGTCATTCTTTTTGGTTAATTATAATTCGTATTTTAAGATTTAAGAACTCCGGTTCACTCAAATGTTGCTGCCTATATTTTGAAATTTGGTAAATCACTTCATTAACTTTGTTGTTTAAATTAGTATTAGTCTTTGAATATTTCTTGGCGCTTTTTTTCATTTCTTTGTAAACTTTGTCAATATTTATAGTTATTATTTTGGCCCTGAGATATTAATAGTCCTTTTGTAACATTTTGTCAATCTTTTTAGTAGTGCTCTTTCATTCAATATACAGTTTGTTCAAATATTTGCTACATGTTCGGAATTTCTTTTGTACACTCCTTTCTTCCTTTCCCTCGAAAACTCTGAATGGTTTCCGACGGAAATATCGACCACCAGCGAGGCGACTAAGTTAAACAAAACATTCAGTGGCGTCCTAGAAACATCGAAATTCTTACCCAAGGGTTTAAATACCGGGTCGTCGTCTCGGCGAAGAAATACAAAGAATCTTCACGACTTCAGCAACAAAAATAAATTTTAAACGCCGTTGTATTATTACACCCCTTGACTCCTCTCCTTCTAACACTACGTTTAAATAGCAAACTGAGCACTATACCATTTTAATTAATTCTCTTCTTTTCTTTTTTTTTTAACCGTAACAACGTATCTATCTCAGTTTTTTAGATAATTTGATAATTTTTGCGAAGTGCCTCTGTTTCTTTAACAGCAGATATCTTAAACGCCTCACATTCTAGAGCGATGATTTAAATTTCAGTCTATGCTCGATAGAGTTTTCGGCAATTCATCGAAGTTTTTTTCTAGCAACTAACGTCTACACTGAAAAACGAAATTCCGGTACGGGTAACCTGCAATTTAATTACCGGTTATCCGTACCTTAATTTTCGTCACAACATGAAATTTCCGACAAAAAAGTAAATTTCAAAGTGAAAATTTAGTTAGAGTATAAAACTTTTACCTTGTATTTTTTTCGACGTAAAAATTTTGTACTTATACTTATCTACCTGATATTTACTACCCATTATTACTACCATAATAACTACTTATTTCCGTTGCTATTACAGATTCAAAAAAATACTTCAAGTGAAAGTTGTAGCATTTTGCCTCTACCGAATAAGAATGTAGTAACTATCAGAATTGCGTATACAGGGCGCGGCCAACAAAACATAATTATGCTTTTTTAATGGAATACCCTATATATTTTTATATTTTTAGATAGCCCCTCATTAACTGATTCCAAATATATCATATTACATATATAGGACCATTTTATGTAATTAGTAAGTTATTTTATTGAATAAAATTAGGAAACTTTTTGAATTGTTATGTTCAATATTTACATCGGAAATCAGCTGTCAATGTTAGACGTTTAGGGTATTCAGAATACCCACTCGATAATAATGAAAGGACAAATCCAGTCTTCTTTGTATTCTCTTAATCTCACAAATCTTCAAAATCAATGTAAAAGTCTCCTAAGGCAGACAACAGTGTATATTCAAAGGCATTTCTAACATTAATTCGTAAATTAAATCTCTGTCCTAATGTTATTAAGTAAATCGTCTGTAAAATTTCGTATTTTTGGGTTTCTCTAGCATAGAGTTGCATAATTCCGGTCATCTAGTAGCGTTACCACATTCATTTTCTCATGCTATTTCTATAAATAACTTCATTTATCGAAATTCATCATAAAATTTATATTTGGTCAGAAATCATCCAAATTTGCTGTGGAAAGAAACAATCGCTATCGCGATTAAATAAAGCAGCATAGGAACGCCAATAAATTAATGAATTCTGGTTAGACTTTCATCTAGTGTTTTGGCTACGGTCTCAATTTAAAGTGTTCGATAAAGAAATTAAAAAGTAAATTCAAAATAGAAGACAAGGTTCAAGGTTAGAAGGGCAGTTTTCTAGTAAATTTCATAGGAAACATTGTGTTTATATGACATCTTCTTAAAAATCAAGGTTGGTTCGCGTTTTCAATTTTAATATTCGTTGATTTCAATTTATTGACTTTAAAATTCATAAATAATTGCCAAAAGAGTATCGAAGAGTACTCCCGATCCCACAATGAGCTTAGAATTTTAATTAAATTGAAAAAATTTCAATTTTCCCTGAGAAAAACATTTCAATACCTAATATTATATATTTGGAATCAGGCAATGAAGAGCTATTCAAAAATATGAAAATATACACTGTGTTACATTGAAAAAAAGCAAAACTATGTTTTGTTGGGCGCGGTCTCTATATGCAATTCTAATAGTTATCAAATTTTTATTCGATAGAGGTAAAACACTATAACTTTTGTTTGAAACATTTTTTTGTGTCTGTATTAGTCACGGAAATAAATAGTAGTCAAAGAAATGAAAAACCCTGTACAATGGTGAAACTAAAACTTTCATCTGTTTAACTGCCAGACATTTATATGCATTTAATTAAGATTGCGACCTGAAGGAAGATGATGTTTTAGCGTTGAACTTTGGTGCAACGCTTCCGCAACATATAAATCTGGAACCAGTTTAGGCTCTAGCTGTGCGATTTGGTCGACATTTTAACAAAATCAAATCAAATGCCGACTCCAAAATGTTATAGAACTCGAAATCCATTTTTAGCACTAATTGGTTTGCTATATTTACATGTTAATTACTTACATCTTTTCATATAACCCTAACAATATTCTATACTATAACTCGATAAATAAAAGTAACATATCGTGAAACTTTATTTTTTATTGTAAGTATATACTATGCAACAATGTTTAAATGAGAAAACAAAAAGGAAAGTGCCGCGTTTCTTCTATTCTTCATATACTTTTCTGAAAATAATAGAGAGCGATAAATAACTTAAATATCATTACAAATTTTATTTCTTTGCAATTTCAAAATCACGTCATAACTAGCATATTTTTAAAGACTAGAATTGATGGATTATTTTCCCAGATATTGATAACAATTTGATAGCAAAATTATGAAGTTTATTGTCAAATTGTATATATGTATATAAACATTCATAGTCCTTAGTAAACGTATTCTGTTTATTTTAATGGTAGTTTGAATATATCTACACATTTCCTTATTTTTTAAAGATTTTTATAGAAACTTTCAACCGTTTGATATTTGTTGTTTCTAGCAGAAAGAAAATGGCATTCCTTATTAATATAATTAGCTCGCTGCATAGTTGGATTAAAGTTTTTTATTACACGCAATTAATTAAACATTTCGTTTAATCAATTGTTTGTTCTTTTGAACAATTTAATGAAAAAATATGGTCTTACCAAATCTTCTTCCGTTACTGAATTACGAAGTTTATGTTTACCATATATGTACGTACATGTATAGAGAAAAACATTGTTTTTATTTATATGTACACACATAATTAACAGTTACAAAAATGGCATGATTTAACCAAAATATGCAAAAGTAGGAGGTTATATTATGATATATTACTGCCAATTTAGTAAATACACTTATAACAAAGCAATATGTAATACATTACAAGTACTAACTTTCAAATAACGTGGCCTGTATAACTTTATTTTCCATTTTCATGCAAATAAACCCTTGCCCAAACCATTACATAAATACACTAAGTACTGATATGGATTGTTTAAAATAAACAACGACTTACTTTTTTTTTCTTGGATCCCGTCTAACATACATACGATAATAAAGAGTTGATGTTTTGTTCTGGCGTCAACGCCGAAAATATTTTAAGGAATAGGAGATATAATACTCTTATACGTACTGGAATTTTGATACCAGTAAGGGAGTTTCGGTTTAATTTTAAAACACGCTTTTAAAATTTCAGAATTTTTGAAAATTTCTGTAAAATTTGGATAAAGATCTACATTTTTGCATGATTTCATATAAATACTAAAGATTTATAGGAAAATTACCAATTTTAAGGAAAATTCCTTATAATATGTGAATCATCATTCTAGCGTATACGACTTTTAAGATATCGGCCGGAAATTACAAAGCTAAAGTAGTTGCGCATAGGGAATACTGAGAAAAGTCGACATAACTTGAAGAGAGGTACCCAAATTTGTAGTAATATACAGACTATTCTGTTTAAAAAACCAAACCGGTATGGTGCTCAGCGGAAACTAAACACTCTGTGTACTTGAACATAATTTTATGTTTTTAATGTCACCGAATATTTTTCTCACACTTTTCCTCTAAGATACTCGGGCAATGGATTATTTTACATCCACGTACTAGGTGCTGACGCTGTACACGGAAATCATTTACTTGACGTAAATAAGTTTTAGTTGGTTCAAGAAAGCTTTTCTATGCGTGTACAATACTTCCTGTAATGAATATAAAAGCAACCTTTTCGTTCGCTTTGTAAATTGCGCGCCCCTTCTGCATTCTGTCCGTTTCAATATTTTCGTAAATTGCTACGGCGTAAAAGGAAGTGTCATCGAAAAATCTCATTTTCGCATACGAAAGTGGCACTATCATCGCGAAAGAATGGAAAGACGAGTTTAATGAACGTTAAAGCGGCGGTATGCAAATGCAAGCGTTTCAACAAGTTTCGCGCGCCTTCTCTTCTCCTATCCGTAAACGTTGCTCAACGCCGCTTTTCATATTCTCGTGAAATTATTTCAGCGCGAAGACATAACTCCAAACAAACGTCATGTACGTCTTTTCAACTCTTCGCGTATAGGTCGTAAAGCGAATCCGAGCCGAGTCTAATCCATTGCTGGCAGAGTTCCCCTAACTAAATGTTTGAGTACGGTGCGGATATAATGAAATTAGCGCCTTATATATTCCACATAAGTACGACTATTTCTACTCTTCTGAACACATACGACATTTGATTAAATTACTATTGTTGATAAGTTTCGCTGCGCCGGCAGTTCTTTGTAATTGGCTAGAGTAATAAGAAAGTAAGAACCTTCCTAACTTGGTGTTCAAAATCTTAAATAAGTATGTTACAAGTTCCCCTCGCTCTACACGATATTCGTTTAGCACAATTTCACTTTAACACGACTGAATATTTGCGACTAGTTAACTATTTAAAGGGTCCACTTTGTACTGTTCCTTACTTAAGATATGAGCTGTTCCCTTATGTTGTAATCCTGAATATACGTTTCATTTGTTTTCATACGCAGTTGCATACTGGAGGATTCAAGGAACCTCGCAGAGTGAGCTAATGGTTTGACAAAGACCATTTATTCTCCAAACAAAAATAAAATTGAATTTTAATGTACACTACCGCTCATAAGTATTTGGGCACCTCAAATTTCAGGGTAAACCATTAAATATTTAAACGGAAATATTAAAATATGTATTTGGTATTTAGGTATACACAAATATACAACTTTAACAATTAAAATTATTTATTTGACCTAAATTTTAGATTCGTCTATATGACCTCCTTTACTTTTAATGATTGCGTCGGATAATTGGGCATTTTTGCAATTAATTTTAACAATATTTCCAGAGTTGTTCGAGCCCATGATGCCTGTAGTTTGTTCCACATGTCATCTGCTGAAGTTGGAGCAGTTTTTTTTACATACCGATCGAATTCTTCCCATAATAACTCGATGAGATTAAGGTCCGAGCTTTGGGGTGACCATCTCATGATTGTTAGTGTCCCTTCCTCTTCCAACTGTTCCAAATATTGTTTGCATAATTTTGACCCCAAATCATTATCAAACCACCGCCGTGTTTGATGGTAGAGACTGCATTGCTATAGTGCACCTTCACCTACAGATCTTCTTACAAACACTCGTCTTCGCGAACCGAAAATCTCGAATTTGCATTCGACGGTCCACAATACCTTGCTCCAATCTTCTACCGTCCAATTTCGATGTTCACGCCCATTGTAATCTCTTTTTCTTATTAATTTGGCGAAGCAAGGGCTTTCGCATTGCAATTCGTCCGTGAAGATCGGCTTCTTGCAGACGGCGTTTAACCGTGGACACACTACTCGGCTTCGGAAGTGCAGTATTGATTTCTGTGACGATTTCTGAAGCTGTTTTTTTTTCTATTTCGCTTGTTGAACATTACGATTGCAACATCTTGAGCTGATGTTGTCGCTGTTGGTCTACCACTTCTTAAAGTTGTAGAATAAGAAATTGTAAAGTTAGGTTATAATTCAACATGGCGCGAAAACGAGCACTAACAGAGAGGGAATTAGAACAGGAAATTGAAAAGATATTTCAGGAGGAATTTGAAGGTAATGGAGGTAATATTAGCAACGGCAGCGGTAGTGAAACTGACGACTTTGTAGATTTTGAAGAATCGGGTTCAGAATATGTATTATCAGAGGAAAACCATGACAATTTTCATGATGAAGTTGAATCCGGTAGTAAAAAGAAACGAAAGTTATCAATAAATGAAACCGGTACACAGGTCAAGACAAGTAGAATTAATATAATTGAAAAAGTGATGAGACTCAGTGAACAACAAAGTGCCGGAGAAGATGTAATATCAAATAATGCGTATGGACAAGAAAACGACAAGACGGAAACCACTAATTTGCTTGAAGAAACATCTACTACCAGTACAAAAACAGCAATCGATATCGGAAACGAGACTGAAAGGAAAAAATGGTCATCGTTGGCCAACAATTGCAAAAAAGGTAACAAAAGCGCCATAGAGAAATGTAGCTCATATACTTCAAGGGTCAAAAGATTTGGCTAAAACCGCGCTTACGCCCCTACATACGTTTAGTGTGTTCATAACAGATGCAATGATTGATATTGTGGTTGCACATACAAACACAGAAATAAGTAGAAGATTCGTAAAATACAAAAATCCTAAAGCAACAATATTACAAACAAATTCTAAAGAAATTAAGGCGCTTCTTAGTTTGTTATATTTCTCAGCCGCTATGAAAAACAATCATTTGCCTACTTTACAACTGTTTGACGACGGATTATGCGGATCGAATTATAAATCAGCCATGAGTGAAGCCAGATTCAAGTTTCTTATCAATTGCTTGAGATTTGACAATAAAGATACTCACGATGAACGTAAAAAAACTGGTGCGTTTGCAGCGATTCGTGAAGTGTGGGATGAATTTACTCAACATTGTAATAATTTATATAAACCAGGATCCTATACAACAATTGATGAACAACTTTTAGCTTTCCGGGGCCGTTACCCCCTTAGAATGTACATACCAAACAAACCGTCGAAGTGGCTTAAAAATTGTTATGCTTTGCGACGTGAGAACCAAATATATGATTGATGCAGCTCCATTAAAACCCTTACAACTTGACTGTTGTTGCTACAATTCGATCAAATAAAAAGGAAATACCACCCGAGTTGTTGCGCCTACATAAACGTCCAATTGGCCACTTAAAAATCTGTTTCGATAAAAAAAACGCGTGTATCCTACAAAGCTGAACAAAACAAAAATGTACTTCTGTTATCATGATAATATTAGTCATACTACAAGAAAACCTGAAATAATTGACTGCTATAACATGACTAAAGGGACGGTTGATACATTCGATCAAATGTGCAGTCTTATGAATACTTCCAGAATGACGAAACGTTGGCCGCTTTGTATTTTTTATGGGATGCTCAATATGGCTTGTATTAATGCATATGTTATATATTGTTATAATACTATGAAATCGGGGGAAAAGCCAATGAACAGAAGAGCGTACATGTTACAATTATACACAACCGTGGTTAGAGCAATGCTCGCAAATTAAAACTTGCTGTTTCCGATTCGTAAAAATATTGAGGATATTTTACCTACACCTGCTCAGAAAGGACCAGGGATGTCTGCCTCTTCAAAACGAAGCATGTGTTACATTTACACCGCGAATTTACAAGGCGAATGACAATTCATTTTTGCAACCGTTGCAATCGACCATATTGTTCCGAGCATCAAGCTACATTTTGTAACAAATGTAACATAAATATGTAGTAACAGCTAATGTTTGCAATTACTTCTGTTTATTAAGGCTTATTCTATGAAGTGTAACAATTTTTCATAATAAATTATGTAACAATTTTGTTTTCTTTGTTTATCAAGGTATACTGTCACAAATTTTACGATGGTTACCTTTACTGTATCTACTAATAAGGTTAACTTTCTAGGGTTAAACTTGTCCTTACAAACAACTTTGAACGAACCGATTTTTAACCGAAAGCTTCAAGCAACAGAACTAAACGAGTACGAAATAAATAAGTCCACTATAATTCACTGAAATCTTCCGACAAACGTAAAGAACTGAACAGAAACGCGGCATGAATTTGGTGAATGATAATTTTCAATCACAGTTACTATGGTTACAAACATCCAAACGTAAAATGTTTGGATATTTATACTTCGAAACCGTAGTTACAAACCAATTATGATAGAGATGGATATAGGTTAGTCGCGGCATGTCTGCGAGGGGGCCAAAAATAGTTTTCTCATTGGATTCCAAGACTCCCTACCCCTTGTATAAAAGCGTCGAAAAATATGTATCGGGGATAGTGTTTATAAAGCTTCAATAAGCGCGTCGCTTTGACGGTTGTCAAAATATTTCCATTGGAGTCTTCCTTGTTTGATTTTGGTCTTTTTCATCCCATATTGGGGGCCCAAGGTAAATTTCGCTTATTAAGTTCTCGATATTCATTAAAACTAGAGCTGATTAGAGCAGATAAAATTTGACAGTTCCATTATAAATGCCCTTATCTTTGCTCACCATCGCTGTCCACAGATATCGCGTAGTTCCAATATAAACACCCGCATACACACTATATATCTCACCGCTTCGTTAGTATCGTTGCTGTTATCACAGCTCGCTTCTGTAACCATGGTTACAGAAAGCTACAACGTTCAATGATTGGCTCGTTTTGCTAACACATTGCTCTTATCGACTATCACAGCTTCACTGTAAACACACCCTAATGCGTTTTCGATATCGGTCGTTAAAGAAACTCCGGCGTTTCGCAAAAATCTCCAATCATATCAATTTCCTCAAAAACTATGACGGATCGTTATAGGGAATATTGACATGAATTAAAGAAAAGCGTCCAACAGCAAGCGTAGTAATATACAGGTTCTTCCATTTGAAAAACCCAACCTATATCGTGCATTGTGGAAACTGAACATCCTGTATACTTGAGTATAATTGCATGTTACGCAGCATTTGCCTCCGAATATTTCTTATTTGAAAACTTTTTTCTCGATTATCTTTCAGTCACGAACTAAATGTACACATTGTATTATTAAAATAACCAGGGGTGGTGTGTCCATAAGGCCGCAAGACCGCGCGCTTTCTTTAATATATCGTTTAAAAATTCAATTCATAAACAAAATTATTCAAATTTCTATTACGTAGTTATTGCAAAAATACTGTTTTATTACCCCGCGGCTTCCAACTTATTCCATGGTCAATATTGTGAAATTAATTACATCTCATACCGCGTACATACAGTTAGTTAGTTAGTTAGTTCTTTATTCGTTTCTATGATACTTAATAGTATAGAACACGTCAAATATATACAAAAAGATAATACATGTACACCACAAAACAACATCCACAAAAAAATATAATAAAACAATGGAGAGCTATTCCAATAACATCCCACAATTGAAAAAATCTTTTAAGCTGTAAAAAGAATGTTTGTATAATATTAATTCTAATTTGTACTTAAACTGTCGGTTATTCAAAAGGCGTAATGCTAGGGGTATATAGTTATAAATCTTAATTAATTGCAAAACAACATTTTTCTGGACTATCGTCAAATTAGGTCTTGGTCCTGATACATAAGCATCCACAGTTGTCGCTCTAGTGGGGTATGCATGGGCAAGTACGAATTGTTTAAAAAAGGCGTGGTAATTCTTGCGAACAAACATTACACACTCAATAACATACAAACCGGTAAGTGTGTGTATCTTCTGATTGATATAAAGGTCCTTACAAGTGTGTCTACTTTTTAGGCTAAACATGCTTCGGATACAACGTTTCTAGATAACAAATAATCGCTCAGCATCACTACCGTTTCCCCAAAACACCATCCCATATCGGAGGCGGGCCTCCACATATGCCTGATACGCACATAAGCTCGCGGATACGTTCACTGAGAAGGCGATCACTCGCAGAGCGTAACTGAATGGAGCGATCCTGGTAGCGATGTAATCCAAGTGTGTCTTCCAATTTAGATGGTCGTCAATTTTTAACCCGAGGAACATAGTACTAGCACTTGAACTGAGTTGCTCGTCTTTGTATTTTACGGTAAGTGTATGTGTTTGTGTTGTGAATTTAATTAAATTAGTCTTTTTTATGTTTAATTTTAGGTTATAATTTTCAAACCACCTTTCATTTATATCTAGTGCTTGTACAATCTTCTTTTCCAGGGCGTTCAGGTCTGTGGCTCTCAGAACAACTGACACATCGTCCGCGAAAAGTACCACAAAGTCTTGTTATATATCCGGCATTCGGTTCAGGTAGACTAGGAACAGCATAGGTCCAAGGACCGATCCTTGCGGAACTCCTCCTCGTACTATTTCCCAGGATGATGTAAGTATCTCACCGCTATTACTCTGCGCCTTCACACATTGCATTCTTCCTCCAAGGTACGACTGACGAAGCTTGAGGCTCTGTCCACGAATTCCTGCATCCTCGAGTTCTTGAATTAATGTGTGGTGATGAACACTATCGAAGGCTTTTGACAGATCTATATATAGACCACCCACATGGTCACCTTCATTCACGCCTTGCAGAATTTCAGATAAAACTTGATATGTAGTTGTCGCTGTTGACTTTCCTTTCTGATGGCCACTCTGCATTATATCTTTCCAGAAATGATATTAACCGTTTGTGTATAATCTTTTCGAATATTTTGGATATATTCGATAATAAAGTTATTGGCCTATAATTTGTTATCTGCTTTTTATCGCCTTTCTTGTGTATAAGGTTTACAATTCCTTTTTCTAAATAATTTGTAAAAGTACATGTTTGAAAATTTAGATTAATTATGTGAGCTAGTGGCTCGGCAATATAAGCAGCAGACGATTTCAGTAGCGTCACTGGTATTTCATCATGTCCAACAGAGGAGGTGTTTTTTAATTCAGCAATGATATTAACTATCCCATTTGAGTTGGTTGGTAGCATATAACATGTTTTATTACACTTCTCTGAAGATACAGTAGTTGGGAAGTTACTAATTTTGTTCTTATTCACGACAGTGCATACGTTCAGTAAGTATTTGTTGATATAATTCAGTTTTTGTAAATTATCATCTGTACTATATTCCATTTGTATATGTTCCAATATACTATTTTTTGTATGAGTTTTACCAGCTATTTTAGATACTAAGTTCCAAGTAGCCTTTACTTTATCATTTGAGTTCATTATGTAACCAGAATTATAATTTATTTTTGCGTTTTTAATATCTTGTGTTACATGTGTACAGTAAAAGTCATACTCACTTTTGGAAATTTTTCCCTTCAGAAGTTCTTCGTATAACTGTCGCTTGATGCCACATTTCATTTTAAGCTCATCTGTAATCCATTTTGTATCACTCGTTTTATCTTGAATTTTAACATACCTCACGGGGCATACCGTGTCAATCGCGCTCATAATTTGATTGTGAAAATAGGTGTAAGCTTCATTTACCGTTTCCATATTAAACATCTTAGACCAATCATGTCCTCCCAACATGTGCGCTATTTCACAAACTTTTGCATTTTTACCTTCATATTTGCTTTTGGGGGGTGCAGATAGTTGTAGGTCTTTCGAAATTTGAATAATTTTACCTTCATGATCTGACAGAGCTGTTGTTAAGATCTTTGCCTCAAAAATGTTGGCATTTGTGCAGATATTATCAATTTGCGTCGAGGATTGTGCGGTGATTCTTGTCGGGCCATTTATCACAACAATAAGTTGAAATGAAATATTTGGGACGCGATGAACTCGCCGGGGACAGGATGACGCCTGACCAAGCAATTAATCACAGTCTAACCGGTACATACATATACGCTGGGACGCACAATTTTCGCATTCCAGTCTTCTTCTAGCTGTGACACGGGTTATGTTAGACAGACTTCTCCCGCGTTTTTTTATGTAGCGACAAGTGCCTGTGTTTAAAATAACCTTAAAAATTGACAGAATTATAGTATAATTTTAAAAAGTGACTAACCCAGGCTTTCTCTGGAAGAAAAAATTGAAATAAAAGAGATAGGCTATAACCTCAACTAAAATTGGAACAAATAACAGAGAGAAGAGCTGAAAATAGTTATTATTATTATGATTTTCTATGGGAATTTATAAAAAAATCAATGGATATGTCGATCTGAAGTTTCGAATTTATTATACTTATTGTTTTCCGCGTGTTATTCTATAATACTGCGTCTGGATCATCAGATTTCAGTTGGGCTAGAACTGGTGTGAAAGATCTATATCATTTAACCACTAAAATAAGGAAACATAAAGAATCTCATGGCTACATTAATGCCTCTATGGCATTTGCTTTACTTGGTAAAACAAATATTCTAATTGAGCTCAGTTCTGCTTAACAATGTTGTCGATAAGTACATAAACACATATGGTTAATAATAATAGTACAAGTGCATCTTGTTGAACCTGGTTGGCAGGTCCTATGGTTTGTAGCGTTTCAAACGTCTTTCCACCGGATCTTCATCCTTTAGTCTTTTTGCTAGTTTATTTAAGTGATTTTTTACTCGTCCACTATATCTAACACCTTTTTTTAATTTCTTGTTTTACACTTAACATTTGGAGATCCCGTGTTACTACGGCGTTGGGCACGTACCACGGTGCGTTGACTAATTGACGGAGCACTTTATTTTGGAAGCGTTGCATTATTTCGGTATTCGAATTGCACGTTGATCTTTATAATACAGTACCGTACGTCCAGATAGGCTTAATTAATATTTTATGTACGATTAGTTTGTTTAACAGGGATTCTTTTTTCTTTCCAAATCCATCTGACCGTATATACGCATTAATAACTTGGCAATGATTTCATAAACTGACCTTAATTAATAATTATATATACATTAAATATATCAACAAATATCTATAATTATTAATCTATATATAATACATTTATATCTAATATTAATAGTATTTTACATTATTATAAAGTAAATTTTTGTATCATTAACTTTAAACCTAAATTTTTAATGACGAACCTGGATGTTTTGATTTTAAGCAGAAAGACCGAAATCTTCTGCTGTCAAAAATGCAAAGACCCAAACTCTCTCACATACTCAAAAATTTTTTTTTTACCTTAAAATTCTAGTCTTCAATTTTTTAAGAACCGAAACTTCTCTCAAGGGTAAATTTTTTTTTTATTTTTTTCAAAATTCAAGGGTATTTGGACCCCCTCTCCCACCTTACATATTTTTTTTGCACTCAAACAAATTTGAATTACACGGCAAATTCAAGCTTAGAAGAAATCAAAATTCAAAAACTTTTATTAATCACAAGGAAAACCACCCAAGTTTCATTAAGTTCCAGAAGTGCTCCGCATTCGCATATTATTTAGCGTAATGAAGTTTATATCATAAATTTGCACTGAATAGTTTGCTGCACGTTACAGCTGCTTTGATTTAAAAATTCTTTTTTTAATATTAGCAACACGCACCTAAACCTTTTTGACACAAATCTCGTAACATCATAAAGTTTCAAATCATCCATTCGCACAACATGAACGAGGAAAAAAATTACACACTTAAACTACAATTCCCCGTTGACCTACCCTTGCTTCCCTTTTCTTACGTTTCGCAGCCGTACGACATCGCTAAATTACAGCGTGTAGAGTGTAAAAAACGGAAATTTTACACTAACGGACGCGGGGTTAAATTTTCTTTTGAGGCGAATACTTTCGCCTGAAAAAGCTCTTGAGAAATGTAGCGCGAGTTTACGTCCTCCCGCAAAACAGAATTTAATTTATTAAAAGCTTGCTTTTCAGTCGTCAAAGAAATCCTCGTACGTTCCAATCTTCTTTTTGATTCCAACCACCAGTATTTTTTTCATAGAAATACAATGTACGTTCTCTGGGGGTGGGGGTCACGCCTGTTAAGCCCCTATTGCATCGAGTTTAGTGTATTTCGATAGTCCTTCAATAATGCTAATAATGCCTATATGTATCGATAATTTTATATATATCTAATAGGAAATAATTAGCGAGAAGCGCAGAAACCCCCAATCTTCAAAACCCGATTTCAGCCTCCAACACCGTTTCTCAACCGAAACGGAAACCGGTGTTTTACATAATCCTATAAGGTCTACAAACTACCCAAGTTTCATTAAATTCTGGAACTGCGGGTTGGGCACCTTTCCTTGTAAGTGAATTATTTCAGTTTGAACACCAAGTACGAGGGAAGGTCAGTAAGTCGGTCACAAAAAGCTATTATAAAAGTAATAAGAGAAATAGTTAGCCAAAAACAAGGTTTATTTTTCAACATAGTCTCCACCTACATTGATACACTTATCCCATCGCTTTATTAATGCCCCAATGCTTGCTGCATAAAAGTGTTTGGGCTGCCGTCTGAACGACGTGCGTACCTCTTGTTGAACATCGTTATCACTCTCGAAATGTGTTCCGCCAAGATGCTTTTTTAGTGGACTGAACAGATGATAGTCGCTTGGGGCTAGGTCGGGACTTTGTTGACGGTGAAGAAGGACGTTTCCATTGCATTGAAGCACGCTTTGCTTCGGGTTGGTAGTGGTGCATCCATGATTCATCACCAGTAACAATCATGTTAAGCATGTCCTCCCCTTCCTTTGCGTACCTAGAGAGGTGTTGCAAGGACAAGCCCATTCGAATCCTTCTGTGTTCCACGGTCAGTTGTCTAGGAACCCACCGTGAGCAAACTTTTCGGAAATTCAAACGATCGTGCATCAGTTCGTAGGCTAAACCATAAGAACACCCTATTGCAGTTGCTATGCTGTCTATTGTTACCCGCCTGTCAGTTCGAATCGTCTCTTCCACCCTTCGAAGTGTTGCATCTGTCGCAATCTGAACGGGGCGGCCACTTTGCTGACCGTCAACAACTTTTGAGCGCCCTTGTGAGAATTTCTCGACCCAGTTGTACACGGCTTTACGCGACAAACACTTTTCACCGTAAACAGGAGACATTTCTCCTTATGGATATCTTTTGCAGGGAGTCCTTTTGCCCAGAAAAAACGCACAACAGCACGCTGCTCTTTCACAGTACACTCTTCGAGCACGGTCGCCATTTTAACACTGCTTGCGTACGCGCATGTCAACTGTCACTTGATTATCATTAAGCTGGATAGTGCTGCCCCCCAATGACAGATACGGAAAATAGCACTCTACTATTTTCAGCTTTCCCACAACAGTTTGTGACTTGTTTAATGATTTTCCCTCGTATATTCTATCATCTTTGTCTCACCGGGAAATGCATCGATCGATATATGGGAGAATATACATTGGACAATTCTGAAAACATAGTAATATACTATAGCCTACATGTACTATTAAACTAAAATATTTGTAATAATATGACACATCCGATTATACCGAAATATCTGTCAACTTTGTTATTTTAAACGGAACACTCTATATATTATTACATTTTTGAATTCCTCGTTCAATTTTAAGTTCTGTTTGATGAAACGACTATGTTGCTATTTCTAACCATATTTGAAATATTTGCATTTTTTGAAATTTTTTGACAGATGGACGAGTGCACGTGAACTATTATAACTGTGAAAGTGTTTAACTTGGAAAATTGAAATTTTGCAGAAGTATTGACCGTATAGGGTAGTATTACAATCCGAATCAATTTTTCGAAAACATTATACAACGTGTCTGACAATTACGATTAAAGTTTCAAGTGAAAAATATGTCAAAACTCAATTTTTTTAAATACGACTACCTATTTTTATCTGTCTTATTAAATTGCTCTTTCAAAAATACGAAGAAAATTTCATATTCGTTACGCATCTAAAATTGATACTTTTCAAGATATTTAGGAAAATGTATATTATAGCACAATTTTACACACATTTTACCACAGTTAAACGAATAAGGTATTTAAAAAACAGCATAAACCTATTGTTGATGACGCAAACATTGAAATTAATTTAGCGTACTTCAAAGTAAAAACAAAATACATCATGTTTAAATTACAAAAAAGGGTAAAATATACGGTAAAAGATGTAATATTTATTTCAACAAATGTTCAAAGTTACGTCTTTGAACTTCCAGGCACTTTTCACATCTTCATGAGTAGCCTTTCTAATTGATCCTTGGCTCAAACTTTCAAATGCATGCCTTACTTGGAGCATACAATTCTCCTTAGTAGTTAATGGCGTACAACACACTCGATTCTTTATTGTGGTCCATATAAAAAATCCAAAACTGTTAAATCTAGGGACCGAGGTGGCAACAACAAAAGTACATCGTTAGCTATCCACTAATCATAAAATACTTCTTACAAAAAATTTCAAACCAAATAACCGTTAAGAGGCGCCGTCATGTTGGTAAAAGATTTGTCTGAGTTCGGTCAGCGGCAAGTTTTCCATGTAGGAATGAAACACATTCTATATTTCTACGGATTTGTAATAGTTACTCTAATACCTAAAACTTCTATTCACCATGATATATATATATATATATATATATATATATAACATGAAAAATTGAAAGAACCGTTAAATCACTGCAGATGGATATAACATCCATCTGCAGTGATTTAACGGTTCTTTCAATTTTTCATTAAATTAATTACATTTAGTTATAATTATCTAAGTAGTCATGAACAAATCCAGATAAGAAATTAAAAATTAAATTAAAAACTTATTTGCAAAGTTACTGTGATGTGCATACGACCTGAACCTACATTTTGTTAGGAAATTATTATTCTCATATTTTTTTCTTGTTTGTTTATTGTTGTTGCTGGTTGTTGTTGCATTAGGCAAGATGAAATCTGAAAAATGAATTCATATTTTTGTTATGGATTTCTTAAATATGTATGAAGTATATATAAAATTAGCGTTCCAGGCTAAGTAGGCCCATAGCTTTGTTGCATAAATTTCTCCATCTCTTCTTATCCCTTGCCATCTGTTTCCAGTCTGTGAACTTCCAAACTTCGCAGGTCCTTTTCCACAGCTTCTAACCATCCTGTGCGTGGTCGTCCTCTCCACCTCCTTCCAGTAACTCCTCCCATCAGCACTTACTTTGTAACTCTCTCTTCCGGCAGCCTTCGAACATGTCCCAGCCATCTCATTCTTTGCGCTCTGACCACACCTGTTATTGACGGTTCACTATATAATCCTGTCAGATCCTTATTAGTTCTTCTCAACCACAATTCTCCGTCCTTTTTGTCTCCATATATTCTTCTTAGTACTTTACTTTCCCAAACTTCCAACATTGATTTTTCTTTTTGGTTTAACTTCCATAATTCACTTCCATAATGATTGGCCTTATAATCGTTTTATAGATTCTAATTTTAAATTTCCTTGAAGTGTTTTTAGATCTTAAGACTTTATTCAGTGACGCCATACATTTTGTTCCTTTTGCAATTCTTTCTTGTATCTCTGTGCCTTCTTCACCTTTATTCGTTATTGTTACGCCTAAATAATTAAATTCTTCTACTTTTCTGAAACCATGTGTTCCATCTTCTGAAGTTACTTCTAGTGTTGTCCCTTGCATTCTTTCTTGTACTCCTTCTAGAACCATATATTTAGTTTTCTCCTCATTTATTCTTAATCCTTTATCGTTTGCTGATATTTCAATCTTTTTTATTGCCCTTATTATATTTTCTTTATTTCTGGTAAGAATCACTGTCATCTGCATAGGCCATGGCTTGTACTTGCTGACTATATATTGTTCTTCTAGTTGGTATTTGGTTGTCTAGAATTGCTTTTTCTAGTACTATATTAAACAATGTCGTTGACAAGGGATCCCCTTGCCTTAGTCCTCTTCTAACGTTAAAACCTCGGGAAATATGCCCATTCACTTGTACTTTATAGTCTGTTTCTTGTAAAGTCATGCGCACTAGCCCTATCAGTTTATTTGTTACCTCCAGTTTTTCCATTGCCTCATATACGTGTACATGTATGAAGTAGGCACCAAAATTCTTGGCCTGACGGGCTTATACAGGTTCTAGCATGTTCAAACTACGTTGCGTCATACTTCCACATGTGCGAGGCCTAATCACATTAAACATCGTTTAGACGGCGTTTGTGGTGATTTATTTCATTCATATCCTACTGTAAAAAAGTGCGCAAAATGTTTCCGTTTGGGGCAAGAATCCTTTGTAGATGACGGTCCGCCAAATGAACTGATAACGCCTCAAAACATTTCAATTATTGAAAAAATGGTATTAGCAGATCGCCATTTGAAAGTGAAGGAACTAGCAGTGGTGTCTAACATTTCTGAAACAAGTATTTGCCGAATTCTTCATAACCATTTGGGCGAGAATAGAATTAGTGCAAGAAAGATACTGCATCTTCTTTCTGCTTTCCAACGTGAACGTCGGGTCGAATGTGGGCGCTCGTTTTTAAACATGTGTGGAGACGACCCGAAGCCGATTATTGAGTCCATTGTTACAGGAGATGAAGCAATGGTTCTGTATATGACCCTCTATCAAAAAAAAAAGAATCGGTGGAATGACGGCGACCTGATGAACCTCGTCTCAGAAAGACATTTTGAGAGAAAAATATTAGATTAGGAAACATTAAATATTTTTCTAAAGTAGAATTCGTAACAACTCCAAAAATAATCGACTGAGATTTAGATTTAGCGATATTAAATGAAAAATGTATATAGGATTTTAGGTAATAATAATGGTTAGTGTGAATTATGTGTTATTTGCGGTTACTGGTAACCAACAAGGAAGAGAAAGGAATGGAAATCCAAGAACGAATTACAAGAGGAACCAAAAGTTTAGTACAACTAGGGACTGTGTTTAGATCACATGTTTCAAGAAAAGTAAAGATCCAGGTGTACCAGAAAATAATAGGACCATTAGTACTTTACGGAAGTGAATTATAGAAGCTAAATCAAAAAGAAAATAACTTAGTGGAAGAACTAATGAAGAGTTTCTGCATCTATATGGACAACCGTCGAAGAGGAGGTATAACAGGCAAACGACGCCGAAGAAAACTGAGAACAAAGTGGATAGATAGATACGTCGAAGAAATGAGAATTAAAGATTGGAAACGACGGTTATTAGGTAAATTCTATTATTTTTAAGAGAAGTATTAAATCAAGTAAAGCGAAACTTGAAAGCATGAAAAAGAAAATCCTCTATGTTTGTAGAAATTGAGCAAACTTGTGATACACAATAACAAAAATTATATTTATGCTTTGTATTTACAAATATGCATACTATCGCATATTTGTACATAAAGAAATAAATCCATTGTAGATTAATCACTTCTCTGAAAATATATGACGCCTATAGCAGGTAATATCCTATTTCATTTTCAATTAGCCAACCAGCTACAGTCGTTTCACAGCATTCAATTGTTACAAAGGTAATGTATCTCAATTTAATATTAAAAATTACCAACTTTGTTGCTGCTTCGTGACTATTATGCCAGAATACATAAAAAGCGCGGTAAAAATTCACGCTGTTGCTTTTTAATTACGAATCTAACCATGCGAAAACGAAGCTATTGCGATGAGGAAAACGCATTAGCGAAATGGGTGGGCGCAAAACGCTCGGTCAACGAAGTTCTGCAATTTTATTGCAAAAACATTTCCTGTGCGGTTGAATAGCGCAAAAACTGTACATTTGAATTCGCCCCTACCGCATTTCACAATCCCTGATTTAATAACATAATGCACCGCCATGTTAGCAGCTAAAACCCGACCAAAAAGTCTATATGCGACTGTAAAATCGAATGAACGACAGAAGCTAACACCTGGATCAGTAGATATTGTAAGAAGGGGATATATGAAATAATGGAGGGTAAAGTTTGTAAGATGATTTTCTCATAACTTATTAATAAACATTTTTTAGTGAAATTTTGATTAAAACCATTTTTGGACCTTCTGAATTAAGTGGTGTGGTCAGATTTTTAATAAAATATCGCTAATAAGATTTTGCCATTGTTGAACTCGAAAACTAGTCATTTTATGCCTTGAAAATTTAGATGAATTTCTGAAATTTGTATGGAAGTAGACTCTTTGGTCCACTATGTATTGAAAAAAAAATGGTTTCATTGTAGTGTAAAATCAGGTTCTACAGGGGTGCCTCCATTTCAAATTGGTCACACTATGTATATGTATGTGGTACGAAGGTAGTGTCTTAAGTTTTTACAAACGACCACTAGATGGAGCTGTTGAGATTTGACTTTACTATTTTCGTAAAATTTTATATTTATTATTGTAGAAGCAGTGACAGCACAGAAATTCGCCGACCAATTTGCTTACAGTGATCCTTTAAAAAAAAAGCACTTATAAAAATATGGAAATTTCACGTGAAGGTTTTTGTCGGATGACTTTTTACGATTTTAGTAAAAGCCTAACACAAGAATGGTGCCTCGAATCGCTTCGTTCAACTTTTGGTAATGAAACTCCATCAGAAAAAACTTTTTACAACTGGTCTGCAGAATTTCGTCATGGTCATGCTGCCGTTAGTGATGAATTTCGTGAAGGTCAAACAAAATCGGTTGTTGTTCCAAAAAATATCGATACTGTGCGCAACAAGATTAAAGTGGATCGGCATGTAATTTACCGACAGATAGAGCCATGGTTAGGCATATCGAAGACGATTCGATTTTGCATGAATATCTAGGTACGAAAAAGATTTGCTCGCGATGGACTCCGCATTATTTGACCCAAACTCAAAAAAAGACTCGTGTCAATTGGTGTAAGGAAATGCTGAAAAAATTAGACAGAGGAACTTTAAAATCCGTATACAACATGATAACAGGTGACGAAACTTGGATATAATCGTACGAGCCGGAAACTAAGCAATAATCAACAGTTTGGGTGTTCGCAGATGAGCCTAATCCAACAGAAGTTGTTGTTCACAAAGCACTTCCAAGAAAATGATTGCTTGTTTCTTTCGTTGTACTGGACATGTCACAAGCATTGCTTTGGAAGATAGAAGAGCAGTTAATTCTGAATGGTATACAACAACTTGTTGTTGGGAAGTCATCGATAAAGTCATGGAAATCAATCAGCGTTGTACCATACTTCTTCATGATAATGCGAGCTCTCGCACAGCGCACAAAACAATTAATTATTTGAAGGAGAAAAACATAGAATTAATATTTTATTGCTCGTTTTCACCTGATTTATCGCCTAACTAGTTTCTTTGTTCCCGAATGTCAAACGAAAAATGCGTGGTCTGCAATATTTATCACCTCAAGAAACTGTTGCAGCCTTCAAAAACCATGTTTTGGAGGTACCACCTTCAAAGTGGAAAAATAATTTGAGAAGTGGTTCGAACGCATTCAGTGGAGAATATTTTGAAAAACAATAAAACGATTTGCACCAAAAAATTCCTTTTCTTTCATTGTTCTTGTAAAAACTTAAAAGGGTATGATTGGATTCGACTCTGCACATATGTATCTCTAAAAAGAGTTTAGGCAATACGTAGATCAGCTTCAAAATCTGTATACAACATGATAACACGTGACGAAACTTGGATAGAATCGTACCGAGCCGGAAACTAAGCAACAATCAACAGTTTGGGTGTGACAAAGCACTTCAAGAAAGAAGTGCAAAATGAAAAGTTAAGATGACGATTGTCATTGTTTTTAATGAAATATGATTAACAAGCAGAGGTAAATTTTTAACTATACACAACAACAATGAAGAAGTAGTGGTATTGAACCGCTATCGGACTTCGTATGACATGTCGATGGCTTAGGATGTTACCCCAGAAATATACAGTCGACGGAACTTGGATCTTTCAACTGGCTAATTTCCAATTTTGTCACCTACATACCTTACTAAAAAATGTGAAATCTATTCTACTTATAACTAAAGTCACTCCTTCCCGGGTTATGCTAATAAATTCATAAAGCCATTTAGCAAGAGTTATGTTAACAAGAGAAACTTTTTTTAACATATCTCGTAAGGTGCTTTATTGTTCTAAAAATAGTTTGTTTTTTCTAAATATTTTTCTTTGCAAAGCTAGATAGATATAAGGAATGTGAAAGAAAGTTGACACGAACTGAAGGGTGGTGTCCAAAAATGCGGTAATATACAGGATAAGACATTAATTTGTGTAGTTAAACATAACTTCACGTTGCACAAAACTTGCATCTGAATCGTTTGATTTGAAAATTCCTTCTGTAAATTGCTCAGGAAAGGAATATTTTCCACCCACTCTTTATATCTCTCATACTAAGATATATGTGTTTCAAGTCAACGCTGCGTTGGTTTTCAGTAAATTTAAGATACATTTAAAATTAACTCCACAACATTAATTCATGCGGTTGTTTATAATTTGTGAATTTTGCTGTACGTATTTTTAATGGAGCATACGGTTGTGGTTTTGAACTAACGTAACTAAACTCCACTTGCTTTTTATGGCACAAAAAGCTACCCCAACGGCCCGCAATAGCATAGTTCAGGGGTTCCCTAAGTGCGCACAGCGGCGCCCCGGGCCCGTAAAGAGTAAACAGAGAACTGATAGAGTTTGGGAACCTCTGGCATAGTTACTTTCGTCCAACGCTAACCGAAAGTCCCCCCAACACGTTTTTTAAAACGTTACCCTTCAAATAAACGTAAAAAAACTGCCGCGCTTGTGTGTGTGAGCGCCGAAGTACGGATATGAGTGTGTACTTACAGCCCTACTCTTCACATTCGTATTTTCTTACTGCAAAAGTAACAAATTTTAGCTGGCCATTAAATCAATCCAAGCGGCAATTAAAATCCTAGCGTCCTAGTTGCCTACAGCAAGTATAACACGGCGGCGTTGAAGAAGTACGCCAAGATGTCATCGACGAAACAAAGACCGTGATAATTGCGATAATTGCGTAAGCTTTCTCAGTTCCGCTATAAGCACGTCCGGATTTTCAGCCATATAAAAGGATTTTTCCTTCAATTAAATACATGTAGAGACTAACTTGGTGATTATTTCTTGCTTCTGCAATGTAGGTAAATGAGGAATTAGTTTCTTTCCCTGTCACTTTCATTTGTCGTTTAATATGAATGACTGAATACCATGCAATGGCCTTCATTTGAAGAAATTGTACTATAAATCTTCCACTGGTTTATTGACTGGAAATTGTTTTTTCTTTATTATTATCTATGGGCTTTTCAAGTTGCCTTTTAACATTTATAATAAATGGGAATAGGTAGTGATGGAACGCAGGTGACGTCACGAGCGACTTCACCTTGAGCGGAAAATTGGCCACATTGAGCAATCCTTGTAACGTTTACTATCCTCACATAAGTTAACAAAGTTGCGTAACCCAGTTTTTACAGCGAGCGCAAAATGTCAACGATCGAAGACAACTTTAAGGTATATTTGGTTTATTAAATCTTATCGAACTTTGTCGTTTGTTTCAAACATATAGCATTATTTACTATTTTTCATATATGCACAGTAAATATTAAAGTAAAAGAAGTCCACACTATTTTAGGCAAATTTCCCAATATGAACTTTGGTAACGTTTACTAAAACGTTATGATAAAACCTACCCTCTTAAACGTGTTAGTGTATTATACTTGGCAATGCAAAATACTAGAGAATGAGGTAGAGCATTGCCCATTGATTGATTGATTGATTTTCTACCAGAGCAGGGCTGGTCTTTACATCCCTAACACTGAAGCTTAGTAGCTTATTGTATTATTCCTGCTTCAGTTTTGTTTTACTTAAACAGGTTAGTTCCCGCAATCAGGTTTAACAGCCTATGTAGTAAATCTTTCTCCATTGGTAGTTCAATTGTGCTTCGCATAGCGAATCTACGTTGAGCTAACGCTGCACATTCGAAAATAATATGAGAGGCTGTTTCCTCCTCCTCATTGCAAAGTCTACATAAGGACTCATCTTTGTAGATCCCCATCTTATGCAAGTGGCCTCTCAAACAGCCATGTCCTGTTAATAGACATGTTGCTGCTCTAAGCTGTATCTTGTTTAATTCAAGCAGGTCAGCAGTCAGATGTTGCGACGGTCTTCCCATCATCCGTTTGCTGTGCTTTTGTCCAGCTGCATGTTTCCAATTTAATTGGTGTTGTGTTATAATCCACTCAATAATTGCACTACGCACTGCACTCTTGGTAATACCTAGACCCAGTTCAGGGCCTATATAATTCATTTTTGAATCTTCCCTCGTTAGCTGGTCTGCAATTTCATTTCCCGCTATGCCCCTGTGCCCTGGCACCCACACCAGTGTGACCTTGTTGTGTTTAGACAGAGCCATTAGGGTTTGCAGGCACTCCCATACTAGTTTGGAGGTTATGCGATAAGATGCTAGTGCCTTTAAGGCTGCCTGACTGTCAGAGAGAATGCACATCGTCTCACCCTGCGGTCGCCGACGCAGACTCTCCCACGCGCAGGTCTGTATAGGATATATTTCTGTTTGAAATACCGTGGTGTATCGCCCAAGTGATACACATACTTTGTATCCCTGGTTTTCCTCATATACACCAACGCCAGATGTAGTGCCCGTTTTGGACCCATCTGTGTACCAGATTAGTGTTCTTGGTTTTCTCCCCTCTCCATCCCTCCATTCTTCCCAATTCAAGAAAACTTTGAAAGGTTTGTCATAGGAGATCCTGGGGATTGTTGTATCACTACCCATATCATAGATGGGATTGCCCATTACTTTTATACTTAATAATGTTTGGTCTTTTTCATGTACGTGTTTTGTCCAGTACTATAATTATCAAAATGTGTTTTTCGGGTTTTACCATGTTTATTGCACTAACGTACTTGACACTTCGCTGAATATTTACGGCAAAATCCAAAAGATACTTCTTTAATGAAAAACAGACGCTAAAGTCAATACTCGATGATAATTACCGTGATGTAGTCAAAGTATAAATAAAAACTTGTATAGATGGCCATACATTTGTGCAGTCCATTCATGTAAAGTCTAATTCGCAAAATATGATGGTCACACATCCTATCCTTGTTCATACGAGGTAGGCGCCATAAATTCTCGGATTGACAGGCTTATACTAGTTCGAGCGTGTTCGAACTCCGTTGCGTCATAGTTGCACATGTGCTAGGCCCACACTATACAGGTGTCCCAAGATGAGCTTACGTTATCCGTATATCAGAAACTAAGCAGGTTCCAAATTTGTGAATTTGTAGACTTATATTGTCCCAGGGGCTAACTTTTAGAAAATGTCGGCACTTCTAGTCAACTTACGAGTACACCGGAAGTAACGCACACTTAATTTTCTTAAATTGATTGCCCTAATTTTCATAAAACATTTGAATTCAGCGATTAATTTGACATAAAATCGATCTATTTCCATAGGTCTAAATGTTACCGTTTTAAAGCTAACTTGATTTTTATGAAGATGTCAGTAAAATCATCATAGTGTTTTATCGCTTATTTATTCGGTAAGCAAAAGTGTTAATTAATATTTTTTTACGAATTAGTAAGCTATGAATATATGCTATTGAAAAGTATTTCTATTTTTGTGCAAATACTATACAGGGTATCAGTATTTATCGATCAAATATGTTAAACTTTAATCATTAATATCCATGTAATTTTAAATAGAACAGCCTATATATTTTTATTGTAGATGATAAAATATTAAATTCTTCATCAAATGATATTACATTTCCCTATACCTAAAATGAATATCTGGGCAATTATTCGGAATTTTACAAACAATTTTGTAAAATTCGAAAGACGACTATGAATATTCGTCCCATATGTCAAAATTTCTGATGACCAACAGTTCAAAAATATGCTAAGTCACATCCAAGTGTATTAAATGTTTAGGAAAATTAGGGCAGTACGAATCAAATATTACGGTACACTGACAAAATGACCAAATGATTATTTATGGCGAATCTGAAGAATTTTAAGTAGGATGTGCGTTCTGTTTCGGAAAAGATACCCGGACAGGCCAATACCGTCTGAAAATGCAGTTCGACGATTGATTAAAAATTGTTTAGAATATGGACAGTTTAGACCAAAAATTAAAAAACTATAAATTAATTGAAGACGAAATTGTGGAGATTGGTGTTATGGGATATTTTTATACCAACCCGACTGCATCTCTTCGAGAAGCAGCAACAACGTTAGGAATCTCACGAATGTCTGTTCAAAAAGTGTTAAAAAAACACAAACGGAGACCTTTTTCATACCAACAAGTACAAAACTTACATCCGCAGGATTTTTTCAAAAGGGTGCGTTTTTGGAAATTTATCACAGTATCTTGTCAGAAAGATGAAAACTTCAGGAAAAAAATTATATGGACAGACGAAGCAAAATTTACGAAAAACGGTATCTTCAGTAGATGCAACAGTCACTTTTGGGCAGCCAAAAATCCTCACATAATTAGACAGAGGGCATTTCAAGAAAGTTAGCCATTCAATGTATTTTGCGCAACTAAAGATAATAGCATTCTTCGCCTAGTAACACTGAATTCCCTAACAGAAGCCTAAATACGAAACGACTTAATAAGTGTTTAGAAATTTAATGAATAGTGCCAATTTTGAACATAGTTGTTTGTTTACTTTTTAATACCTTTACTTAAATTTATATTATTTTTCCCTGTTTAATAATAATAATAATACAGTTTATTGCTTTACTACAACAGAACAAAGCAAACGTTAACAACAATATGTTATGACAAGTATTCATTTAAGTTATAGGGCTCCATCTCAACTAACAAATTAAAAACTTGTTTACGAAACAGGTATACACTACTAATTTGTCTTAAGGTAGAAGGTAATCTATTAAATAGTTTTAAGCTTGTGTATGTGAGACCACTCTCACTTATACTTAACCGGTGTTTGGGGAAGCAGTACCGATCCTTATGTCTAGTGCCATGGTCAAAACAATGCTGTTCAAAAAGGTGTTTATTTTTATAACAAAAAAGGAGTACCTCGAATATATAGATACCGTATACAGTTAAAATATTATTCATTTTGAAGTAATTTCTGCAAGACTGGTCGAAATCAAGACCAAACATAGTCCGCACAATTCTTTTCTGGCACACAAAAACCCGATTCAGGCTGCCACTGCCCCCCCAAACAACAACAGCATACCTAATTCGCGAGTAACAACAACCAAAGTAAACTGAACGTAAAACGTCGCTACTAACAATATCTTTTAATTGACTAATAGCAAAACGCAGGCTACTTAATTGCTTACATATTAGATCAATATGATTCTTCCACTTAAGATATTCATCAAATGTTACACCTAATAATTTTGCGCTAGGTACTATAGAGTATTTGCGGTTATTAAATTCCACATAGTCAAGGTGATTGCTAGGTCTAGTTTTAAACAAAATTACGTTTGTCTTTTCATGATTGATTTTTAAATTGTTATTCTGTAGCCATATGTCGATATTTCTGCTGTAGGGACCACCATTGACACTAAGCTCAGCGAATGTGTTAGCCTCCAGTAATATCGACGTATCATCCGCATAATTGATGGTAAGATGGTTTTGCATGGGCGAGCTATCGACTGTATAAACGTCATTAAAGTATATCAAGAATAGAAGAGGTCCAAGAATACTGCCTTGAGGTATACCTCCCTCTAACATCCTTCCACCCGAGTATACTGTCTTACCCCTAGAGCAAATACGGACAATCTGTTACCTATTTTTCAAATAACTATCAAACCAGGATAGTGCTGTACCTCGTATACCGTAGTGCTCCAATTTCTGAAGTAACCTACGATGATCTATACTATCGAAAGCTTTCGACAAATCCAATAACATGCCGCAAGGAACTTTTTTCCTCTCAAATGCAGAGAAAATACCCTCGGTAAAGTCAAACAACGCAGTCTCTATACTTCTACCTCTAAGGAAGTTTACAAAATAAAATTAAATGTTCTATTGTGTTTTTTTCTTTTTAATAACAGGTATATCAGCGCTGGCAGAACGGTATATCGAAACGACTTTGTAGGAATTTTTTTTATTTCTCAAATGAATACTTACATTAATCTTAACAGCAGTGCTGCAAACGGTCATTTTGTCAGTGTACAGTAATATTTGATTCGTACTGCCCTAATTTTCCTAAACATTTAATACACTTGGATGTGACTTAGCATATTTTTGAACTGTTGGTCATCAGAAATTTTGACATATGGGACGAATATTCATAGTCGTCTTTCGAATTTTACAAAATTGTTTATAAAATTCCGAATAATTGCCCAGATATTCATTTTAGGTATAGGGAAATGTAATATCATTTGATGAAGAATTTAATATTTTATCATCTACAATAAAGATATATAGGCTGTTCTATTTAAAATTACATGGATATTAATGATTAAAGTTTAACATATTTGATCGATAAATACTGACACCCTGTATAATATTTGTACAAAAATGGAAATACTTTTCAATAGCCCATATTTGTAGCTTACTAACTCATAACAGTTATTAATCAACACTTTTGCGTACCGAGTAAATAAGCGCTAAAACACTACGATGATTTTACTGAAATTTTCATAAAAATCAAGTTAGCCTTAAAACGGTAATATTTAGACCTATGGAAATAGATCGACCTTACGTCAAATTAATCAAATGTTTTATAAAAATTAGGGCAATCCGTTTAAGAAAATTAAGTGCACGTTACTTCCGGTGAACCCGGAAGTTGACTAGAAGCGCCGACATTTTCTAAAAGTTAGCCCCCTCGAACAATATAAGTCTGCAAATTCACAAATTTTGAACCCGCTTAGTTTCTGATATACGGCTAACGTAAGCTCATCTTGTGACACCCTGTATATATTATGGCTCGAAGAGTAGTAATTTTTAGTAGCCAGTCAGACAACGCGACTAGCGCATGAAAATGTCTCAGGCAACGAAAATTGAGAACCGTGCCGTCATTAAATCAAAAAGAATGGTCATGTTAAATATTTACATCGTCAAGCCCAGCTGCTACTCTAGCACCAATAAGGTATTCGGTATTGCCACTCGATAGATATGAAATTCCTTCTTGCGGCAATTAATTCTACTCCGAAGTCACAATTTCCTCGCAGGCCGATTGGCTTTGAGGTGGGGGTACTACAAATTCATTTCAAGTCCAGATAACGACCAAACGTGGAGAAACGGTGAAGTTATTCCTCTTTGGTTCATCTTTCTATTTTCGCAACTCTTCAAAATCAATGTAAAATGCTCCTAAAACAAACACCATAAATTTAAAGGTATTTCTAGCATTATTTCGTATATTAAATATGTTTCGTTAAGGTATCGTCGTTTATGTCAGGAAAATTCAATATTTTAAGGTTGTCGTGGGGGTTTTGTATCATAAAGTAGTCTATTTTGGGTCATCAAGTAGCGTCCTTACAGTCATTCGGTAATGCTACTTCTAAAAATAACTTTATTCATCGAAATTCATCACAAAAATTATATATTTGGATAGAAATCATCAAAATTTGTTGTGGATAAAAACAATCGATATCGCGATTAAAATAAAGCAGAGAAGGGGCGCTAATTAAATTCATCACTTCTAGTCAAGCTTTCATCGAGTTGACTCGTGTTTTGGCAGCGCTTCTAGATTAAAGTGTCTAATATTTAAATTATAGAATAAATGCAAGGTAGAAGAGAAGGTTCGACAGATTTCCTGTGAATGTCATAAGGAACATAGAGTTTATATATCTTCGCAAAAATCAAGGATAGTATGTATTTCTCAATTTTCACATTCGTTAACTTCCATTTATTGATATAAAAATTCGTTTAAAATTGCCGAACGAGTGTGAAAGAAAACTCCCGAATCCCACAGTTCATCTAAAAATTTAATAAATTAACAAAAATTCCAATTTTTTAACAATTTCGCTGAGATCAAGCATTTTAAATTTGGCGCTCTAACGTATAGGCAATTTTCATTTTTAAATTCTGTTATAAGCAAACAGAAAAGTAAGGTACGTCGCAAGAGTGCCCAGAAATAAGAACAAAATGGACAATGGCAATGCAGCTGACTTAAGAGATGAATTTGGGTACTTTACTAAATCGGTGGAAGATAAGTTAGACGCATGACGG
The DNA here is from genome assembly GCA_029619315.2 of Dynastes maya. Taxonomy (NCBI): domain Eukaryota; kingdom Metazoa; phylum Arthropoda; class Insecta; order Coleoptera; family Scarabaeidae; genus Dynastes; species Dynastes maya. The sequence continues at coordinate 55,389,985 of JAROYE020000003.1, read as the reverse complement.
CGAGCATGCAAAAGCGCATCGATGAATTAGAAACGTGCAATCGTCAATTATTAAGTCAAAATTTAAATCAAAGCAATCGTCAGATGTATGCCGCTCTTATTGTCTCGAATGTTGCTACACACGTCAGTCTTCGTAAAGCATACAAAGCTGAGGATAATTTGGATGCTAAGACGTCAATGTGCTCCTGCCACTTTAGTTTAGTGCCTATTCATGCACCCAGAAAACCCACCGAGGAATCATCCGTTTTCTTTGTGGTCAGTGCTAAAAACTGCGTTTTGTCCTTGTTCACTTTTAATTTATTGGCTGTAAACCAATTACACGCCTCGGTGAAAGCATTCGTGGAGATTGAGGACAATTCCTGCAGATTAGTAGCTTGGACAATCAGTGACATATCATCAGTAGAGCAACGCAAACTGCGCTGAAAGCCAGTGGCTGACGCATAAAAGTTTACACAAAATAAACACGGCCGGGACAATTCGGTATAAGCGTCAGTGTAACTGCGACTCGAAAGCCGATATGTTGTGTATGCATCTACGCTGTCGTATACTATATCGTAGTTCTACGTTTGTTTTGAAAATGTTTCCTACGTTGTGAAAACGACCAAAGTTGGACACAATAAGATAATTTATTGCAGAAATGCCTCATTTAAAGTGTGTTGGCGCTAAAATTCAATGTGTAGTGTGTAAAATAGATTTAACATGTTGGTCGAAAAGTGATTGTCTACGGCACGTAAATAGTGCAGGACATGTTTCAAAAAAAATTCCACACGAGATTATGACAAATTTAAATTTAATTTATGTGTTTATTACATGTAATTTAACATTTCATTTACTAAGGAAGAAAGCATACGTCTCGTTTTGGAATGAATATTCGGACTTTAAGTTACCAAGTGAGAGAACATTACAGAGAGTTGTGCCGTCTGCTCGTGAGAATGTCGAGAAAAGAATTAAATCGGAGTTGCAAGATAAAAAACTGTGGTTATGTGTGGACGAAACAACAGATCGTAAAAAACATTCTGTGGTTAATGTAATGGTACGCACAATGGAACCACATCAACCGTCACCCTCAATTTTACTAGCTTCCAGACGAATACAACAATGTACTGCCGAAGTAATTTCAATGTTGATGTTAAATACATTGGAAAAGTTTGAACTTTCAACAAATCAACTATTGATGTTTATGACTGATGGTGCCGCAAACATGCTTGCTGTAGGTCGATCTCTTAAAAAACAATGTGCTAAAATTCATACTATCAGTCTCGTAGCAGATAGTATCAGAAAATGTTATCCCGAGGTAGACGCTCTAATAGCACATATAAAAGCTGTGTTTGTAAAATCCCCAAAACGTATTCGGGAATTTCATACACTATGCCCCGGTATTCCTGAACCATCACAACCTATTCTTACTCGGTGGGGAACATGGTTAGAGGCTGCATTTTATTATCTTAAATATTTTGAGAATATAAAGAACGTGATTTTAGAATTCGACCTAAAGGAAGCTGCGGCTGTCAAGGTAAGCCGCTTGAAATTTCAGGATAGTCAAGTTAAAACAGATTTGGAAATTATTCAGAACAATTACGTGGGACTAGCGGATGCGATAGAAAAACTACAACATTCTTCGGTGTCGTTAGTGGAATCTTTGCGAATAGTACATGTTCACGCACAGCTATGCGCGATAAAAGACGCAAGAAATGTTTGTGTTTAAGAAAGGTTTGAAAGTGTTTTAGATAAAGACTCTGATTTTGGCACATTAAGACAAATTTGTGAAGGTACGTCAACAGAACCGTTATGTTATTTGAAAGATTATTTTACTTACGTAAATATAACGTCACTAGATGTAGAACGTTCGTTTTCGGCATACAAAAACACTTTTTCTTCACGCCGCACTCACCTTGCCGAAACAACTTTGGAAACATATCTAATGTTACATATATTAAACAGACATTATCCACTTTGTGATTTCACGGAGGACTCTTAAAACGGTAAGTGTTTGAGCACGTATCACATTTAATTTATTTTGTGTAAACTTTTATGCGCCCACCACTGGCTTTCAGCGCAGTTGCGTTGCTCTAATTATCAGCATATAAACATAGAAATACACGTGGAAAGAATGCCTAATACAATAACCAAAAAAATAAATGCTAATATAGCTCATGGTATTGGTGGAATCATTCCCGGCAAAAACAATGTAGCAGAGAAAAAAGCGCTAACACATGGACATGTTTCTGCCTACTCGGCGTCATCAGCATGGTTCTGAGCACTATCTACTGCCGCTATCATTGAGTTTGCCTCTCAGTTTATATTGCTAATCTCCAAAGCAGCACTGAATATGTCTCTCGGCGACACCTATCGCCAACAAACACAGTCACGCCGTCCCAGAGGGTAGCAAGACAAACCGGAGTGTAGATGTCCACCACCTATCGGGCAGCTCTTGGGCTGCCAAACGCAAGGGGGCGTTGTGCCTAGATGTCCAGAGTGGAGATTAGCAATATAAACTGAGAGGCAAACTCAATGATAGCGGCAGTAGATAGTGCTCAGAACCATGCTGATGACGCCGAGTAGGCAGAAACATGTCCATGTGTTAGCGCTTTTTTCTCTGCTACATTGTTTTTGCCGGGAATGATTCCACCAATACCATGAGCTATATTAGCATTTATTTTTTGGTTATTGTATTAGGCATTCTTTCCACGTGTATTTCTATGCATCATGGTAAGCCTGAGGAATCATTTGCACGTATAGATGACGCTGTGCCTAGGCACAACGCCCCCTTGCGTTTGGCAGCCCAAGAGCTGCCCGATAGGTGGTGGACATCTACACTCCGGTTTGTCTTGCTACCCTCTGGGACGGCGTGACTGTGTTTGTTGGCGATAGGTGTCGCCGAGAGACATATTCAGTGCTGCTTTGGAGATTAGCAATATAAACTGAGAGGCAAACTCAATGATAGAGGCAGTAGATAGTGCTCAGAACCATGCTGATGACGCCGAGTAGGCAGAAACATGTCCATGTGTTAGCGCTTTTTTCTCTGCTACATTGTTTTTGCCGGGAATGATTCCACCAATACCATGAGCTATATTAGCATATAAACATAATTCAGCATTTTTCACATTGGCAGGTAAGTTATTTATGTAAGTTGTGAATAAAAGTGGCCCTAATATCCAGCCTTGTGCCACTCCGTAATTAATTCATCTTGTTTTTTTATATACATATAAGTTGTCTGATTTGATATTTCTATGTTGTCAATAAACTAGCATATTTCTATTTAACACATTGTTGATAAAATATACAACACTACAGAATAAAAATATATATTTTACAATTTTTAGTGAATGAAAAAGCGATTGTGAGCTCTCATAAAAGTACAAGCTGTTTAGACAAATTGTAAAATAATGTGTAATACACGTGGGCGAAATTTAGGACGTCTAACTTTGATAAAACTATAATGGTCAACAAATTATCAACTTTTATAAATCCATGAAATGACAAGCTTTGGTTAGCTCAAGTATGATATGGATTTAAATAATTGAGTTTGTTACGCAGCTAAGGAATAACATTAAAAACCTCCCTCCAAAAATTCTCGTCTTACTGACTCTCCAAGAGTAATTTACAGCATAGCATAGCTTCACGGGAATGGGACGTTTCGCCATCGCCGATTCGCTGTAGGGACAGTTTGTCGTAGGCTCAGTTCGCCGTCGACCCAATTCAAAATTGTGATTTATCAGATATTACAGCAACTTAAATGCTACTAATAGTAATAAATAGATTACAACTTAAAAATGTATTTATTTTGCACGTTTGGAATAATTAGCGATCAGCCCTAATAAACTCCTTAATCACGGTTAGCAATGGCAAAGCGTGTAATTTCAAACCAATTGATGAGTCATAAAAGCTCTGCAGGTAAAGCGTCGGCGAGAATATTAATAGCTTCGTCCATGTTTGCAATTGGCATAAACGCCAAAGAAGTTAGCATCCTAGCGTTCGAAGTGAATTGTGGATCGTTACTACACGCAGAGAAATGTTCAGCGTATCAAGATTGTCCGCTTTACTTTAAGACAATTATCTACGATAGAATTACTGTTTCAAATCAAAGGAAATATTTTCTTAGTGATTTTTTCTCCGCTTATGAAAAGCACATACGAGGGTGTATCAAATATAAACGGGACTGATTTTCTTAAAAATTCCGGAATGCGCTACCTGCGCATCAATCCCTTCTAGACCTTGAAGGAGTTGATGCGCAAGTAGCCTGTACCGTTAGGAAGAAGCGAGAACCGACCGCAACTCTCTCGGCTCCCTTTAATATCAAAAGAAACCACGAGTGAGAAAGAAGTGCACGTCTCCGTGGAGCAGCGGATTATCATCAAGTTTTTGCGAAGGAAGGGGTGAACCCAACCGAAATTTTGTGGCGATTACAGACACAGTTCGGGGACAACACCCTGTTACGAACCCGTGTGTTTGTATGGCATAGAAAAGTTCCTGTCGGGCGTGAAAAAGTCGAGAATGAGAGCCATGATCGCCGCCCAAGACAAGTGTGACCGAGGCCAACATCGAAGCGGTCCGAAATCTCATAGAGAGACGCACAATTAACGGGCAATATTATTGTGAAGTACTGGATGCCGCGAAATTGTCATTTCGAAGGAAAAGGAAGAAGCAATCGGCCAGAAATGTCATCCTTCTGCATGACAATGCCAGGCCTCGTGTGGCTAACGCCATGATGCAAAAAGTGGATGCGTTAGGATGGCAAACGCTGGAACATACACCCTATAGTCCAGACTTGTCACCTTGCGACTTCTATCTTTTTGAAGCGATGGAAGCGTTTGTGCTCCAATGGCTACACGAACGTCCGAAGAGTTTTTACGATGATGGAATAAAAAAACTTCCAATCCGATGGAAAAATGTATTTCTAGGACGGGAGGGCATGTAGAAAAATAATATATATTTGTAAGCTTAGTTAAATAAAGTTAGAATTTTTCAAAGAACGGGCCCCGTTTATATTTGATACACCCTCGTATATTTGTAACGAAATAGTTGTATTTCTTTGTTTAAGATATTTGTTAATTTGATTCGAGAAAATCTGTGTTTTATTATTACGTTGTTTATCTCTCTTATTATAATAAAAGTTATCACAAGATGTATGGACATATTGTATAAATTTATATTGCATTAGTATTTATATAATATAAGCCAGCCCTTTTACCAACCAACTTCTTCTCAAGCAGAAAGCTGCAATGAGGTGTATTGCTGGTATCAGTCAGTTAACATGTAGAAATTATTTTATATCTTTAAAAATTCTGACTGTATTTGAATTATATATTCTAGAAGCCTCTTGTTATATTCATAAACACAAGAATAAAATATTAGCGACTAACAATGCACAGCATAATTATGACATAAGAGATCCTGAGATACATCTCATGCAGCATAACCTAAAACTTACATCAGATTGTGTTGATGTCCTTGGAATCAAAATCCATAATCGTTTTCCAGACAACTGGGAAGTTTATAATTTAAATAAATTTAAAATAATAGTAAAATCTTGGTTACTGTCCAAATGTTTTTATTCATTTAAGGAATTTTTCGATTACCCCATTATTTGATTTGATATGTGTATAGTCACTTTGACTTCTTACTTATAAATTTCTTTTGTTTTGTATTTAGTTATTGTATTATTCCCTTTTGTATTGTTGTTTTTTTTCCGACTTATTTCAAACTTTGGTGATTGAAATAAAGTTTATTATTATTATTATTATTATTATATAAGAATAATGTTGATTTATATATACTTATTACACTCATACTTACCCATATAATAATATAACCTTTAACGTACAATGTTTCATGAACATTTTTAAAAGATACCGGTTAATGTAATATCTTTTGTAGGTACCCACATTCTTACAAAAGTAGTATTAATTGTATATAAATTAATTTATAAATTAAATGACTTTTATTAATTATAATACCTACTGAATATTTTCTTAACTTAATACTAAATGATTTACTTCGAAGAAACATGTTTCTGTCTTGGATTTTGTGATTTTCTAACCCCAAGAAAATATTTATTTCATACAAATAAAATTATTTTCTTATATTAAACACCTTTTTAGCCTTGAAGTAAAAATATTTTGTTGAATAGAGACTGATTTTTGCAAGAAAATCTAACTTCAAGGAAATATATCTATTAGTATACGAGGTGTGGCAATTAAATAACCGGACTGGTGTCACAAAACATTTTATTGATCACCAATTACATTACAAAGCTTATCCCCTTCAACGTACTCTCCTTGCCGACCCTTACAATGCTCCATACGAATTTTCTACTGTCGAAAGCAGTGCTGAAAGTCCGTTTCTATCAGCTTGTTGAGAACCTCCGTCGCTTTCGTTTTCACTGCTTTCACACTGTCAAATCTTGTCCCCTTAAGCTCCTATTTTACCTTAGGAAATAAAAAAAAGTCACAGGGGGCCAGGTCGAGCGAGTACGATGGGTGATCCAACACGGTGATGCCGAATTTCGCAAAGAGCGCCTTCACAGACAAGGCGGAATGGGCTGGCGAATTGTCTTGCTGGAGCATCCAGGATTCGCTCTTCCACAAATCGGGTCTTCGTCTTCTCACTCGTTCATGAAGGGTAGTTAGAACCACGTAATAATGTTGATTGACTGACTGACCTTCGGGGACCCAGTCGACTTAGACAATTCCACGCGTATCCGACGCGGCGCTAGCATAAGGACTTGAACGGACGATTGCTACAGCGAGACTGAGCGACGTACAACTGTACCCATCGAGCTCAGGGTAGGGAAAGCATTTACAAGCACAGACATGTTCAAACCTGCCGTGGCGTGTTCGCTGTTTGCCGATAGTAGCACCAATCCGGTTATTTAATTGCCACACCTCGTATATTCCGTATACAGAAGAGGAACATTTATTACCGCACTGGCTTTTATGGTGCCTTGTAGACAATGAATTAGATGTTGTCTACTAAGAAACCAAAAAACTTCTACAATTAGAGCTCACAATACCTGCTACAACTGTAAGTAATAGGAGTATGGCTACACTTAGGCATATTGAAAGCTACGTATAGAATTCTATAACAAATGACTGACTATCGAATTTAGGAATATTACATATCCATAGAGAATGAACTATTAAGCGAAATGTTTAACGATTACACATTTAAAGAAAATATCATAGGCTTTTTATCTTGGATTGTTACTTTTAGTCTCCCCAACATAAATTACACGTTTTGCCACTGCTGACAGGGATCAAGGAATTTATTAAGGCTGATTGCTAATTAGTTCAGATCTACAAAATAAATTCATATTTTTTATTTATGTTGTAATTTATCTATTATTATTAGCATTTAGGTTATAATAAATTTTGCAGTATCTGTTAAATCATAATTTGGAATCGTGTCGACGGCGAACTGGTCCGACGGCGAACTGGCCGTACGGCGAACTGGCCCTACGGCGAACTGAGCCTATGGCGAACTGGCGACGGCGAAACGTCCTAGACCCGTTCTCAACTTTGCTTGGCACGATCGTTCTGTGTCCAGTATATTCTGGTGAAAGCATTCACTGTGTTCGCTGCTAACATCTCCTTCACTTTGAGGACAGAAATTTAATTCATGAGATAAATTTCGAAGGGCGTTTTATAACCAAGCGAATAAATGATATTAAGATATGAAAGTAGAACCGCAAAAGACAAACGCCTCATACTGAGAAAGCACGCCAAGGCAATGACAGTTGATATTCATACAAACTTCGCCACAGACAGCAAATACATCGTCTCTCAGTACAGGAGATTTCATGGTACTCAGAAATTATAGACAGGATGTATAACCCCAAAAACTCTGCCGTGTGTATCAAGAACATCTAGAGACAACAGGACACGTACTACACAAATCTCTGACCATCAGTCGCAAGCGACACTAACTGAAAGACGAAGGTCTTATACACTGGTTATAAGGTTCATTCAGAGCCCATATCTTCTTTAACATTACTACAATATATTTTCTTATAATTTAACCGCAAACACTGCTCCCAATTGCTCCCAACTTGAGCCAAGCTATATACGAATGTTATGATAATTTAGAGTAGTAACCATGCACTTCTTAACAATAGATACTATTCCAATAAGTCGCCTGTCTCCTGTTGGTTATATAATATCTCAAGAGTTCCATTACATTTTTTTTTTTATTTTTTATATTTATTTCGAAGTATACAAAGGTATACAAGAAAAGTCAACAAAACCACATAATTTTAATTATTCCAATATTCGTTTAACGAATACGGTTCTAAATTAACTAAATATTCAAACAATCTGCTTTTCAATATTCTTAAATTGTTGCTAGTTTTGATGAACAGTGGTAGTTTGTTATATAAACGTAGACTAGAATAATACACATTCCTTTGTGTTAATGTTAACCTATGTATTGGGTACTGATAAAAGTCATCTTTTAAACGAATATTATGTACGTGATTGTATTTAGAATCATTTTTATTCATTTTATTTTGAAACAAAAAAATTATGCAATTGTAAATATCTACTCCATAAAAGGTTAGTAAATTATGCTGTTTAAAAACGGTTTTTAGACTGTCTCTACTTGATAAACCGAAAATAACTCTAAGGACTTTCTTCTGAGCTAGAAAAACTCTATATACTTCTGGAGATTGACCCCAGAAAATGATACCATAACTCATGCGTGAGTAAAATACACCATAATAAACCGCGAACAGATCCGGAGTATTAAGTATCTTTTTTAAAGTTTCAAATCCAAAGGTTATCGAATTAAGTTGTTTACTGATGTTATCCGTGTGCACTGACCACTTCAAAAATTCGTCAATATATAGACCTAAGAATTTGGTTGAACTGGTTATAGCAATTTTCCTTCCGCCCAGTTCAATACAAGAAGGCCTTGGTATTGCTGCAGAAGTCCGAAAAACCATGCAAGATGTTTTGGTTAGATTCAAAGCTAAGTTGTTGTTAAGAAACCAGTTATCAAGGGCACAAAAATAACTATTACATTCTCTGTTCAATTCAGAATAGTCACTTCCTCGAACCAGTAAATTGGTATCATCTGCATAGTTTACAATGATATGTTCAGATCGTTGCACAACATTACTTATATCATTTGCATACAGATTAAATAATATAGGGCCAAGAACACTTCCCTGTGGTAATCCTTTTTTAAGAGGAAGAATTTGTGATCGCGAAGATTTGCCATTCTTTGTAAGTTCAACCAATTGCATTCTGTTGTTAAGGTACGAATGCATGAGATCACTCGCAACCCCACGAATGCCGTACATATCAAGTTTGGTAAGCAGTATAGAGTGATCCACATTGTCAAATGCTCTGCTTAAGTCCAAAAATATACCACATGCTAATTCGCGGTCTTCGAGTATTGACAGAACCTCATCGGTATACTGAAAAATAGCAGTTTCAACTGATTTTCCTTTTGTGAAGCCGTGCTGGAAATTGTTAAGTAAATTATGTTTTTTAAAGAAACAGAGAAGCCTATCAAAAATTAAATATTCAAAAATTTTAGCAAAACTACTTAGCAAAGAAATAGGTCTGTAGTTACTTAATTCATTAATATCACCTTTCTTATATATAGGTTTAACTACTGCCACCGTAAGTTGCTGTGGGAAAGTTCCAATTGTAAAACAAGAGTTTATTAAATGACATAAAGGGTAAGAAATATGTTCAATACATGATTTTACTATACAAGTCGGGATCCCATCAACACCCACAGACCGCTTATTTTTCATGTTTTTGACGCACGAAAGAATTTCTAGCTCAGTTACAGGCGCGAGGAATATCGATGTTTTATTGTTAATCATATTGATAGTAGAGAAGTTGTTTGCCTTTTGTAAAGATTCTTGTAGAATGAAATGCATATTGAAATTATTTGCTAGAAACTCAGCATCTTGATGATCAGGCAAAACTACGCCTTTTTCAGATTTTAATTTCGAATTTACAATGTTCCACATTTCTTTTGTTTTATTTTGAGACTGTAGAATTTTGTTACCATAATAATCTCTTTGCCTATTTTGTATATTTGCACGACACCTAGTACCATTACACCTAGTACCATAATATTTCAATTTATAGAGTCAAAAGCCTTCGACAGATCTAACATATAAATTTGTTTGCATATTCATGTCTTTTATTTACCTAAACAATTAATGTATAGAATTGATTGCCATCAAATGTACATAAAGGGCAAAATACTACAAGATTATTTCTACAACGATTTATGTTACAGTACATAAACATCTATATCACCGACAAAGTATATGCTAAAATAACGATATACTAAACATTCCCGTCAACTATAAACAACCACTTATCCAGATCCATTCATTAAATTACCTCCTTAAAGTGTTAATTATTCCTACGCATACTAGATGAACAGGCAGTCGGGTTGTATAGCGAAGCCACTCTATTAACACAAAAGCAAAGGTCTACATGTTTACAGCATATACTAGCGCCAAGATACGCAGTGTACAATCACACACATACATGTCCAACAATAAATCTTTAACATATTGAAGATAGGACAAGAGCGGACGACATTAGCCTAATTAGATGTTGAGCATGTATCCCTCCGGTTTGCGGTGTTAGATCTTCGATATTCACAGAATCGGACGATATCTCCAGCCTCAATTATAGTTGACTAGGTACGTTTTACTGTCCGTCGACATTAATCTCTATTCAAAGCGGTTGTTATGACTCCAGTACATATAATTCCGTGATTGTACCGCATTATTATTCTGATAGGAATTTATGTTAGCTGTATCCTGCAAGGATGAACGAGTTCACGTAAAGCGATAACTAGGATCCGGCGCTTTCAGTAAGTTGATGTGCAATGGGACAAAAGTAAACTTGGACGACTGGCAAGCGACGAGGTAGTATCGACAGTATAAACAAGGTTCACTTTCGTGCAGGTTTACTGCATATCGTCCAGGTTTACTTTTGTGCCATTGTACATGCCCGTAGGTACTATACAGGCGTTCCAACCTTTTAGAATTTTAAAGTTTCTCCATCTAGAAGCAAACCAATACAATATGGATTTCCATTTCATGGATTGCACAGGACTATAATGAAGCGGCTCATTAAATTTAACGATTTTAAATTTACATATTGCATAATTTATTTTCCTTATAAGGTTAGTTTTTCACTTAGCTTGTTAGTTCAGTCCTGCTGCTGATAATGCTTGGCTATCGAAACGTGCGTCCAGTACGAATTAAGTGTTGTGGTAAGGGTTTTAGTGAACTGTTTCAGTGTTCCAGTGCCACAGTTTTAGAGTACCCTTTTTACTAAAATATTGCACCCTTTGTCCTCTTTCTCCAAGAAGATGTATTAGCACAACAATTTTTTTGTTTTTTACATCAATAGAATGAATGTTTCTAATAGCATCAACCCTTAGCTTTAATTTGACAAATGTATTCTATTGAAAATACCCAACATTTCTTTATCTAACCTCGAAATGTTGAATCAGCAGTATAAGATCGTTAATATCAGTATGTTTTGTTTAATGTTGTTGGTAATTAAACCACACCAATGCCGGAAACTATCTGGATCCAATTTCTAAGTGCAAGACTCACCTTTGACTGCAAGTAGCTACTTGGGCTCAAAATTTTGAGTCAATAGCTTAAAAACACGAATGTTAGTATATATTCTCTGTTTACAGTTGTCATGATAACCAAACAGTATTAACATCAGAAACCACTTGGATGCAATACCAAATGCAGGACTCGCGCTTAACTGTAAATAATATCTCTTTTACTTTCAATGTTAAGCATATGCATCATTATATAAAAACATCAAAGATGTACCCTTCCTATACGGTGAACGCAGAAAAAAATATATGGTATTATTTAAGAAAATTACGTTTCTGATGTTTGAATTTGGTAAAGCTTCCTGTTTAATACAGAACACTCTGTATAATTCGAAGGTGTTCTCACACTATATCACGATAGAGGCAAGTATGTAATTTCACAAAAAATCATCAGAAAACATATACTTGGGCTTCGGATTGTTTTAAAGGAAATAGGTATATATCTAAATTTAGGCGATTGAGAACAAAATTATGAACATCTCGATATCTCTAAAGACATAATATACAGGTGTTTCATTTAAAATAACAGAATTGGCTCGCTACTTATCAATCACCCTGTATATATGACAACACTTTTGAAAGATACTCCACGAGTACTGTCATCAGAAAATCTTAGCTTCCTACTGTTTACACAATGAGCGCAATTCTACAATTTCGAAAGGTTGGGACTAGAGCAACGCAACTGCGCTGAAAACCAGTAGCGGACGCATAAAAGTTTACACATAATAAATTAAATGTGATACGTGCTCAAACACTTACCGTTTTAAGAGTCCTCCGTGAAATCACAAAGTGGATAATGTCTATTTAATATTTGTAACATTAGATATGTTCCCAAAGTTGTTTCAGCAAAGTGAGTGCGGCGTGAAGAAAAAGTGTTTTTGTATGCCGAAAACGAACGTTCTACATCTAGTGACGTTATATTTGCGTAAGAAAAATAATCTTCCAAATAACTTAACGGTTCTGTTGACGCACCTTCACAAATTTGTCTTAATGTGCCAAAATCAGAGTCTTTATCTATAACACTTTCAAACCTTTCTAAAACACAAACATTTCTTGCGTCTTCTATCGCGCATAGCTGTGCGTGAACATGTTGCACTATTTGCAAAGATTCCACTAACGACACCGAAGAATTTTGTAGTTTTTCTATCGCATCCGCTAGTCCCACGTAATTGTTCTGAATAACTTCCAAATCTGTTTTAACTTGACTATCCTGAAATTTCAAGCGGCTTACCTTGACAGCCGCAGCTTCCTTTGGGTCGAATTCTAAAATCACGTTCTTTATATACTCAAAATATTTAAGATAATAAAATGCAGCCTCTAACCATGTTCCCCAACGAGTAAGAATAGGTTGTGGTGGTTCAGGAATACCGGGGCATAGTCTATGAAATTCCCGAATAGGTTTTGGGGATTTTACAAACACAGCTATTGTATGTGCTATTAGAGCGTCTACCTTGGGATAACATTTTCTGATACTATCTGCTACGAGACTGAGAGTATGAATTTTATATGTAATATGCAACAAGTTAGCACAATGTTTTTTAAGAGATCGACCTACAGCAAGCATGTTTGCGGCACCATCACTCATAAACATCAACAGTTGATTTGTTGAAAGTTCAAACTTTTTCAATGTATTTAACACCAACATTGAAATTACTTCGGCAGTGCATTGTTGTATTCGTCTGGAAGCTAGTAAAACTGAGGGTGACGGTCGATGTGGTTCCATTGTGCGTACCATTGCATTAACCACAGAATGTTTTTTACGATCTGTTGTTTCGTCCACACATAACCACAGTTTTTTATCTTGCAACTCCGATTTAATTCTTTTCTCGACATGCTCACGACCAGACGGCACAACTCTCTGTAATGTTCTCTCACTTGGTAACTTAAAGTCCAAATATTCATTCCAAAACGAGACGTATGCTTTCTTCCTTAGTAAATGAAATGGTAAATTACATGCAATTAACACATAAATTAAATTTAAATTTGTCATGATCTCGTGTGGAATTTTTTTTTGAAACATGCCCTGCACTATTTACGTGCCGTAGACAATCACTTTTCGACAAACACATTAAATCTATTTTACACACTACACATTGAATTTTAGCACCATCACACTTTAAATCAGGCATTTCTGCAATAAATTCTCTTATTGTGTCCAACTTTGGTCGTTTTCGCGACGTAGGAAACATTTTCGAAACAAACGTAGAACTACGATGTAGTATACGACAGCGTAGATGCATACACAACAGATTGACTTTCGAGTCGCAGTTATACTGACGCTTATACCGAATTGTCCCGGCCGTGTTTATTTTGTGTAAACTTTTATGCGTCAGCCACTGGCTTTCAGCGCAGTTTGCGTTGCTCTAGTTGGGACCCTGTATACGCAATTATATATTGTATGAAACGCGATGCGAATAGTTTCGAAGGAGAATAACAAGGTTCATCCACACCTTCGTAAACGATTTTCATGTGCACTAAATGCTCGTATTCCCTCATAAAATTGACGTAATTGCGTTTTAAACCTGAATCTTTGCTTTCAAAATACTCAGTTTCGGCAATAAAACTTAAATTCGCATGTAGTATGTCAAGGAATTAGCGATTGTGTCCTTTGTTCCCGGAACTGCCAACTTAATACTAATTACAAATCGTCCCGTGTGGCCGCGCGTTTAGCTGTATTTACGAAATAATTTTTTTACATTCCTGTTCCTGAAGTGGTTTATTAAGGGAAAAGAGATATGGAGTAATTAAAAATATAGTGTACGTCTATTAGGGCACTGTGTAATTTGACAAATGATTTGTATTTACCTGTGTTTGAAAACGCAATTTAATGAAAATGCGAAAAATAGCAATTTTTCGCGAAAAATATGAAACCTATTCAGTTTTTGTGTAACTAAATAATTATAATAAAATTGATTTAGAAATACCTAAATAAGTATAACCAAATATGTGTGTAAAGGTAAAAGCTAAGCGTCGTAGAGATACATCCACACTATGTTCTACAACGCTTAATTACATTAAGAACCAGGAAAGAAGCTTTATCGGAAATTTGGAAGGAAAATGTTAATAAAATGAAACACCACCATCAAAACAAAGGATATTCGCTAAAGAAGTAAGGAAGCAAAACCGTGGATAATTGGTCCAGTTTCTTACAAAACAGTGCTGCAAGATTTTATCTATTCTTTGAATTATTTATCAATTTTAATATGGATATGTCCAACGGTTATATATACAGTGTGTTCAAAAAGTATGCACCGAACGGAAAACTTTTATATTATTGGTTTCTCAAAAAATTATATTCTTGATAAAAGTTGGCGCATGTACCCAAATTTACAACGGATATAACAGATCTACTCTAAGGTTAATAGTAACAGCGCCAACAGCGTTTCTTTGAAAACCTCCCAAGAGTAAGGTACCCTTATTCTTAAAGATACGTAAAAATTTTATTAAGAAGAGTTGTTTGTAATTTAGAGGTATACCTAAATGCCAATACGCTTAATTGTAATATTTTTTTTATTGATTACTCCCGAACGATATGCCACTGACCCATACAAACTGTCTGTTAATTAGATGCAATTTGTTGATTAAATTGGTGCTATGGTAACGGAAACAACGCTAATTGTCTTTAACTGGTTTTCATTTCGGTGTTAATTTTGTGTTGACCTTTGTTGCACACCAACTTTCACAAATTAAGTACAAATAGGTCCAAAATGTTATTGTGGTCCACTCCAGTGGGCTTAGGTCTGGCGAGGGAGCTGGCCATTGAATAGGACCATTGGTATCAATCCATCTATTGTGATATACGTCACTTAAATACTCTACAACCAACCGCGAGTTATTAGACGGAGCGCGATCCTGTTGCTACCACAAATCATTGCGCTCTGCTAATGGAATATCTTCCTTCGGGAAGGTCATTATGTAGAAAATGTAAATAACGTTGCCCTATCAAAGTTCCTTCAAAGATGTGCGGATCAATGATACGTCCATTAAACCATCCGCACCAAACGTTGACACCCCATATTAGCTGAAAATCAGTCTCCCGCATCCAATGAGGATTTTCTGGAGCCCAGTATGGCAATTCACCACCCTGTTGTTATGAAATTGTGCCTTGTCGGTCCACAAAATGTTATTGATAATAGTAGGTTCACCGTTTAGCATTACTTGCATTACAGCATTGAATCCTAGTCTCCGTTCAAAATTTGTAGGCTTTAATGCTTGCAGCAACTGAATTTTTCTGTATATCCAACACAAGCCAGTACATTTATTTGCATTTCTTCTGGTCTAACTAGTGTTACATGATAAGAATGTTTTAAATTTGGTGGAAATGAGCCCGTTCGCATCTTTAGCTTCAACATGAGGAAATGCCATATGTGCTGATACCACTCTCTTAGGGAATCGCTCTTCATAAAAAATTGATTTGAGGGAACTTTGTTACAAGGTATATCTTTTAAGATTCTGCAAACCATTTTCGACGACACTTTGCTCGATCTTATATCTCTACAAATAAGGAAGACATCGCTTATAAATTTGAATCCGAAACACCTGGTATATTGCACCACATTATGGCGTATCTTGGAGGTCTTAAAATAAATAATAAAAAATGGGTTTGTAAGGAAATGTCCTGCCGTTACCCCTGGCATAACAAGGCCTAACTGCTTTGATGTCAACAGGCTGTGATGTATATTGGCTTAGGTAAACGATCAGCCATATTTATCGTCTTGGCATTTACACGTTTAGACCGTCTCTTGCGCTTTGAATTAGTTTATCAGAATTATGGGTTTTATTTAAAAACATACTGTGTAGTGATATTTCCGTACTTTGTTGGTGATACCCGTAATGTTTTTCTAGCGTTGTATAAGCGTTTAAACTTTTTCTGAAACGATAAAAGCGTGACACGGGCGGTCTATTTATAGTACTGTTGCGTCGGCTGTTTTCCAACAATGTATACTAGGGTTTGTGAATTACACTTTGTAAAAGAAGGTATTATTTACTTTCATCAGAATTTCGAACAAACTTGCAATTACTGTATCCTTTCAACTTTAAATGCATGTACAATTACAAATAATAATAATTAGTCGATTAAATATCAACCACAAATATATCCCTTACGAAAACGGTGCTCGGTTACGTGTTTGGTTTTTGCTTTGAAACTTCGTGTTTCCAAAATAAAATCAAATGGGATGCGAAGAAGAGCTCAGTTAACGACTGGAGAGATGCAAGAAAACGATTCCTTTACCGCTTAGGCTAATATCGTGCATGACGATACATTGCCTAAGCAGCGTGACGTCATCGAAGAGCAGTTAGGCCTTGTAGTTTCGGTGGTAACGGACCTGCCTTAAGAGTAGACGCATATAGTATTGGTTATTCACCAACAGATGCCGCACCGAGAACTTTATTCTTTTTTAATGATTCATTAAATCATTAAACAGGTCATTCATTATTAAGAATGAACGAATCTCTTTCTAGGATACGAAGTGCAGATAAATGAAATTAATAAACTAATAGGTGATCTAGTAAAATTGAACATGCAACTTCCACTGAGTGTTAATTACCTAATTGTCCAGGAAAATATCGAAGTGTATTATAGAATTTATAAATATATGCTCGACACCAATATCACGTTTTAGAGATAGATCCTTTGTGTCTTCCCTGTGTAGGTTTTCCCTTTTTCCGTGGCCTACCTGTCTTTGTGTTTGATATGTTAGTCACCTGATCGGCCCCAGGTGTGAAATGTGTGTTCTGTTTGTCCTGGTGTCCGTTCGGGTGGCTAGGAAATTATGTATGTGGCTAATGATTTCCAGTCGAGGCCAATAATAATAATAATAATAATGAATGATCTGTTTATTTTATCAAATCATTTTCATCATAATGGCACTGTTAGCGTAATGCTTGTTTCGCCAAGCTGTTGATCTTGGAGTTCTGAGTTCGAGTTCGGGGCTCGCAATTCTCTTAGAGTAAGGATTACCGTAATTTATCTTACTCCTTCAAATTTACCGAATGCTTGAGCAGATGAAGGCACATCTACGAGCGCAGGCTGATATGCTTTTGGCAAACATTGCAAGTTTGGCAACACTCTTGTATCCTACAATATTGTTTCACTAATTCCTACAAACCGTCTGTGTCACGTATTCTACAACTATTTGTAATGGTATTTGCAACAATTATGTAAGTTATTCTACGTGTAAGCTACATATTTTCATTAACCACTTTTTTATTTTGGGCATCATAGTATTTAACGTTGAACGGAAATAGAACTCTTTTATACAAGAACGCCAATAAATTCATTTAACTGAGAGAACCAACGTTAGTTTCCAATCCTCACAACGCATAATTTGTATGAAAACAATTTCCTATATTGTAGAAATTGTTTAATCGAATTAAGCAACATTCGCCACACATATCTATTTTTCTTCATTTTACAATGTGAAATGTTTAAATAAGTTATTATTAGAGCCCGGTAACAGGGAGCCGTGCCATAGACGTACCTCCTTAGTATACAAAAACAATAGTAAGGAAATAGAAAAAAAATAACAGAACTAATACATAATTATAATATGTGAAAAGTAGTGAAACACTCACCCTTTTAAGCAGCCTTGGCTACGGAACAGTAAAACTAGAAGCACCATTATCAGTATTAACATCATATGGATAAGAGTGGCAAAAAGTTGACACCATTAGATGTGTTTCCACAGTTGTCTCGGTGAGCGATGTTCGCCGTGGTGAGAAAATGAGTTTATATTTTGAAAAAGAGCGTTCAACATCTACCGATGTTATGCATGCATGATTAAAATACTCTTTGTACTTAGTCAATGGATTATTCGATACACCATCACAAATTTGTTTTAGTGTGCTAAAATCGGGATCTTTCTGTAGCACACTCTCGAACTTTTCTAAAACGCGATTATATTTTGCGTCATGTATAATCAGTAGCGGTGTATGCACTACGTCCATAATTTGCAGAGACTCCAATAATGATAACGATCTATGTTGTAATTGGTCTATTGCGTCTGCTAATCCTTTATAGTAGCTACGAATATTTTTTAAATCTGTTTCAACGGAAATATCTTGAAATTTCGACTGGCTCCCCTTAATAGCTGCAGCTTCGGCAGAACTGAATTGTGCAACAACAGCTTTTACTATTTTGAAATGTTCAGCATAATAAAAAGCTGCCTGCATCCATGTTGCCCAATGTGTAAGAATTGGCTCCTGTGGTTGACGAATACCAGGACACTCTGTGTGAAATGATCGTAGGCGTTTGGGAGATTTCAAAAATACTTTTTTGTGTTTGCTACTAATGCATCTACTTCGGGAGAGCATTGTCGAATGGTTTCTGCCACAAGATGTAAAGCATGCACTTTACACGTAACATATAAACACTTGCAATCATGTTCAAGAAGGGAACGGCCTACCGAACGCATTATCGCTGCGCAATCGCTCATAAACATCAACAGTTTATCTTTTGAAATTTGAAATTTTTCCAACGTACTAAGTACAACCTTCGTAATTGCTGCAGCAGTACACTCTTGTAGTCTTCGGCTAGCTAGTAGCAGTGATAATGTCGGTTTACTAGGGTCTAGTATGCGTACCATAATATTTACAATTGAATTTTTTTTACAGTCTGTTGTCGCGTCAACACATAACTAAAGAAACTGTTTTTTCAATATGGGTTTCACTTTCTTTTCCACGTCATCGCGTACAAATGCAATATGCTTACGTGAAGTTTTCTCCGTTGGCAACCGCAACTCGGGATTGTATTTGCACCAAAAGCCCCTAAACGGTTGTTTATCGAGTAAGCCTAGTGGCAAATTACAGTTTATCAACATGTACATTAAAAAAATGCACTTCGCGGTGGCATGCCCAATTTTCGTTTTCTATGCTGTGCGGAATTTACGTGTCTTGTACAGTTCCACTTCTTATTTGACATCAAATGTATTTTGCACACTTTACAAACTATCTTACTCCCGTTGTAAAACAAATCGGGAAAGTTAGAAATAAACTCATTTACTGTGCCTTGAAAGGTCGGTTTTTAGCCTTCGACATGTTCACTAAAAACTACAATTAATAACTACGTCTGTATCAATAAAATCAAAACGTTCTACACTAAATAATAACTACAATTAACAACAACGTCTATATCAATAAAATCAACACGCCCTATCCGCTATCCAATGCTAAACTGAACTAAGTGATGATGATTTGTCGTGTCGTATCATAATTGACCAGCCCTCCCCGCCAACCTAAACACAGTCACACCGCCGCTGCGATTGCTCTCCAGTTACCGGGCTCATATTTGGCCATTGAAGTCTGGGATTCCTGGCAGGTAAGTCCAAACAATCCAAATACAAGTGTGGGCACGTCTTTAATTGTAATTTGTTACATTGCGTTAAGGCACACGCTTGTTGTTTTACCACCTGCAAGCTTTTTGTAGCGTATTTTAAAGTTCTAATCAACAAAATGCACAATTGTAGTTGGATCATAAATATGTTATGTGATTAAAGTACGTAGTGGGAGTTGATATTACTACGAAATCGGACACAATCTCGGAAATCGCATTGTTTATGGCTATAATCACGCCGCAGTTCATTTGCGTGAACATTCAACGTTGGTATAGATATACAATATCCGCAGACATAATACAAAAAACCGACTTCAATCTACCACTCGCAGCTAACGTAACAAGTGGCGACATTGTCGCGTGCCACAGATTGTTAAGTGATAAGCTGTCAGCCGCCCCTAATGAGCAGATTGCATATTTAGGGCGGTTCGCGTGTCCTATAATGAACGTTACGGGGTCCCCCATTTACGGCGAACCACAAACTAACCTATATTAAAGCGGTACATCATACATATACGCACCGAAATTAAATAGTTTCGGTAGAATATTCGTCTATATATTCATGCTGTGTGTAGAGGCATAATAACACAACAACTCGCTTGGAGATTCTAATAAATTTTCCCAGAAACGTGCGCACGTTTAATTTAGAAGCTCGTAATTATTTACTAAATCGTGGTTTATTATGATGAAATGAATCGGCTTTTTCAACGTACAGCCCGAGACTTGATTGCTAATATTAGACTATTTCCACGTAATAGTATTTGCAATGAAAAATAAAAAAAAAAAACACACATTTTATATATTTATTCTACAGAACTTTATGCCGAATTGCGAGCACTATTTCATTGGGAATTAATCTGCTGGAACTACACATTTAAATAAGTTGTTCGTGTAGGAGAAATAATTCAATAAAATCGAATAGTTTTTAATATGACTGATGCACTTTGACAAAGTATTAAAACGGTAGTCAATAATAACCACTGATTAAAAATAATGCTTTTCGCAAGGATAAAAGAAAAGAAACATTTACATTTTGTTTTCTAATTAACTGAAATGACACATAAGAAATAAACTTTTATAATAATAATAATAATGGTTCTTATTGATTCTATGAAAGTAATTTAACTACAAAGTTACAAACAAGGTTATAAACGAAAGCAAAATGATAATTTGAGTCAAATAAAATTAAATAGTTAGTTATCAGCAAAAGCTGCTCTTCCTAACTGGCTAAACCTAACCCAAACTATACACTACATAAACTAAAGTTAAAGTAAGCCTAGTAAGAGGGAAAAGAAAAGTAATGATAGTATAAAAGTGCACTAAGCAATTTATAACTGCTTATCAACCGTTAACACTAGAACCGCCGCACCGGTCAATTTGACCGTCTTTCAATTTTAAAGTTTTTTTTTTCAACGGAATTAATTTTGATATGATCTTGAAATCATGTGACTTTCCCTAAATTTAGTTTGGCAATGCTCTTGCAAAATTTTGAATATTTTGTAGAATTCTAACCGGTGTTCTGGGAAATTTTACCCTAAACGGCCGCCCCGGTCAAATTGACCGGTACGTTAAAAAAATGTTTTGACAAACTTTATTTGTCAATTTTTTTCTTGGTTGCAACATTCGAAAGAACTAAACATTTAGGCATGTACCGCATGTAAATATATAAATAATTTTAAACATTTACTGCATATAAAACAAGGCATATAACTGCATCAACCGATCAGAGCTTCTTCCTATTTGTTAGTACTTGTTCGTACTTGTTTCGACATGTTCAGCCTTGCCCTCGACGAAGAATCTGTTTCTACTTGTGCTCTTTTTAGTGTCAGACTTAAGTTGGCGCATGCGTACAAAATATTTTGCAAGTTCCAACCTGCACTATTGTGAACATATAAAAAGATCGCTAGTACTCTGAAATTGCATTCGTCCTATTTAGTTAGACTGAACAGTATGTGGTCCAGTAAATGCCTCTCGGCTGCACAAGCTTTAGCGTATTAAGACGAACTGGAAAATCTTTTACCAGGAAATTCCGTGAATGATTCTAAATCAGTTAGCACGGGTAGTGAAAACGAAATTCGTTTTCGAGTTGTTGCGAGTAAGGAACAAAATAGTGATGAATCTGACAATGACACAGTTTGTAATGTAACGGTTGCAGTGACTAGTGCTAGTTCCAGCAGGAAGTGAAAACGTCTGTTCGTTCTAATCTCCAGCAAAAGAAACCAACAGAAAAAGAATTTTCCTTCAATCTTGGTGCAGTTTGCAAATCAAAAGACAATTCCCAATGGCAAGTAATTTCTGCGAGTAAGCCTATTGCAGGCAGAAAAACCCAACCCAACATATTCAGGGTGAACAGGCTATTCAAAACAAAAAGTAACTGCAGAAAATGTGAGTAGTTCCTGGAGATTATTTATCGATGACTCGATGCTGAGACACATAAAACAATGCACCCAGGCTGAAGCTAGAAGACAACTAGACAGTCAAGACTGGCAACTATCTCTAGGAGATCTAGAATCCTTCATTGTCATTCTATACGCACGTAGTGCTCAGGGTTCCAGTCACTTAGAATTAGATTCCTTGTAGTCTAAAAATTGGGGAATATAATTTTTTACTCAAACGATGTCTAGAAACAAATTTAGAGAAATCATGCGATATCCCATATTCGATCTCAAGTGTACAAGGAAAGAAAGATTGGAACATGACAAGTTTGCTTTAGTTTCTGAAATATGGCAAACATTTACTTACAATTGCAAAATTTGTTATGTGCCCGGAGAAAACATAACAATAGACGAACAACTTTCTCCTACAAAAGCAAGATGTCGATTTACGCAATCTATAGTTTGCCATTAAATTTCGGCTTGCTGTTGACACTGAAGCTAAATATGTGAGTGCCTTCCCATATTTAGGAAAAGATGCTTCGAGACCAATAGGACAACTACATGGTGAATACGTCGTTCTAAAATTATCAGAGCCTTACACCAAGAAAGGAAGAAATGCGACAACGGACAATTTTTTTAACAGTTTGGAACTTGCAAAGAAACTAGCAAAACTAAACATCACAATTGTTGGAACTGTGAACAGGTTGAGAAAAGAAATTGCCGAAGTAATCAGAAAAAGCAGAGGTTCTTTGTATGAAACTGTTTTATTCACAAGTAAAGAAAATGTTTGCACTTTGACAGTGTATCAAGTGAAAATAAACAAAAATGTTATCCTTCTAAGTACGCAACATCCAACAGTTTCGATAGATACTGGTACAAAGAAAAAGCCAGAAACAGTTTTATACTATAATAGCACAAAATATGGCGTTGACGTAGCAGATCAAATGGTCCGAAAATACAGCCTTAAGGCACCCTCAAGAAGATGGCCAGTCCATGTTTTTTATAAAATATCGGATCTTGCTGCAATCAATGCGTTTGCTGTATAGAAAAACATCACTGGTAAAAAAAATAAAACGTCGCGACTCCATTCTGCAATTGGCGGAAGAACTCTCGCAACAATCCAATATCAACGAAGAAGACCCTCAGGAGGAAACATCGAATCAAAAATGCAACAAGAACTTACAGAATGGATCAAAGACAGATAAGCGACCTCGCAAAAGACGTACATGTCAAGAAAATAAATGTGAAAATAAGACTTACGATAGATGTAAGAACTGTAACAAGAACATATGTGGAAAATGTGGATTTAAAGTAACTTATTGCAAAAATTGAAACGATATTTAAAATACCAAAGTTAAGTTAGAAGTTATTTTTATATTTTGTGAATAAATATACACTTTTATGCAAACAAATTATGTTAATTAATGACAGTCGAAACAAAATTGAGTTTTAATCACCGGTCAATTTGACCGGGGCGGCGATTCGAGGTATGAGGAATTGTCGGTGGTTCCAGTGTGAAACTGTTAAAAAGCAGTAAGGGGAAATAAGCTATTATATGCACTTGTGGTGCGTATAGCCTTTTACTAGCTTCAGATGTTTTCGGGATTATTGCCAACAGGCAGTGCCAACTACAGTGTAAACACCTGTTTTACAAGCGATAGATTATCCAACCGGTAACTTTAACTATATGATAAAGAAATAAAAAATTACCACAATCGTTGTCCGTTTAGAGAATTCAATGAACTATTGCACAGAGATAAAAAATAGGGTATTTTTGTTATTTTTAAAAATCAAGTTGTCCATAGATCCCAAAAACTTGGGGAAAAAACAATTAAAATCTATTAGTTATGTTAGGCACATTTGCACACATACCAAAACATGAATCTATATTTCTTGGGACCAAAGAAATATGAATACCTACGTAAGCAATGTACTACATTTACCAAATATGAGAACATTAAGACGAATGATCCTTTCAGATCGCGTATACAACTTTAAATAATCATCAATATAAAGAGGAAGCTCGAGCATGTATGTATATTGTGTGTAGTTGAAGTGAGGCTAACTTGCTTTGCATCAGCAAAGATGGAATCGTAGTGCTTCATAAGATAGAAGTATACGATATTAACCTTAAAAATTTGCTGTGATGGTTTTCGTAAAAGCATCCGTATAAATTGGAAACAACCTAAATGGAATATGTTTTCGAAACATAACGCTTGTTCCGGAAAAAGATTTAGAAGTGTTATACAATACAATTAATGCATTATATGACATTAATACTACACGTCAGAGCTTTGGTGACTTTATAATCCACCACGTATAACTTTCCAGTGGAATATTTATTAAAATTCTTCATATGATTTAGAATTCTCTATCCATTAAAATTTACTATTAGAGAGTTAACATTTCAAAAACGGAGGATACAAAGATTGCTACTTTAAGGCATTTATAATTTTTAAATTGTTTCAAATCTATAGTTTATAGAATTATTTTCTTTTTTTTCCGAACAATTGCTATAGCTTGACAATTGTATTTTAACTTGTTGTGTTCGTCCCCTTCTTACACTTGATTTGAATCTAATTTTACTATTACATTAATTACAAAATTTGATATGTCCATTCATCGCTTTACATCTGGAATATATTTTTTATTGTTAGACCTTCTTAACTCCCTAACCTGAGGATGGGCTTTGACCCGAAGCCAGTCGTTATTTAGTTACATTAAAAAAGAATTTTGCGAGAAAAAGGACTTTTTTATCAACCCTTCTTCCTAATATGAACAACTCGCAACGAATCACCATTGCAACAAATATGCTGTTGGAAACTATCACTCGATCTATGGATTTATGCTTTCCACTAAAAACTAAACTAACACAAAGTAATAATTCTGCCAATATAAATATTGTCTGGTTTAACGATTACTTATATCATTTACGTGAAAATTTAAACTTTGCCAAGGAAATAAATAGAAGATATCCGAACCTAATCACTAATGATTATATAAGAACTTTACGTAATAATTATAGACGTGAATTAAGAAAAGCTAAAGTAACTGCCTTTGATCATTATATAACTAATCATAAAAATAGCCCTCGTGCATTGTGGAATGTTGTAAAAAATAATAGCTTCAGGGAACATAAAAGATCTAATTCTCTCAACGCTAACGCTTTTAATGATTATTTTGTAAATATTGCTGAAAATATCTTAAATGATTTACCGCCAACAAACATCGATCTTGGCGAGTATCTCCGTAAGGCTATACCATCTAATGTAACATTTTCATTTCGTACAGTGTCTTTCCTGGAGATTAGGGGTATTATTGATAGTTTAAACAACTCTTCTAGTAAAGACGTTTATAAATTAAACTCAAAAATCATTAAAACTACAAAAAACATCATTATTTATCCATTTACTAATTTAATAAATCAGTGTATTGAGGCCGCTTATTACCCTAAAGCCTTCAAGTTGTCAGTGGTTGCGCCTATCTTTAAGAAGGGTGATCTTAGCAATATTAGTAACTATCGCCCCATATCTATTACACCAGTGTTCCCAAAAATATTTGAAAAAGCTTTAAAATTTCAAATAACTAATTACTTTAATGATAATTCTTTATTTACTGATTGCCAATATGGCTTTAGAAGCAAGCTTTCAACCACTCTTGTCATCAATAATTTATCCAGTTTAATCTTAAATAACTTTGAAGACAGATATTACACTTATGTCACCTTTTTTGACCTCACAAAGGCATTGGTTGTATTAGCCATTCTATTCTAGCAAGAAAGCTAGCGCATTATAATTTGTCCAGTCATATATTACATCTTTCCTCAGTGATAGATTGCAGCTTGTAAATTTCAACAACGTTTTTTCAGATATTCTTACTATTAACCACGGAGTACCTCAAGGATCACAATACAAATTTTATCCTTTTCGCAGACGATACAACTGCGATTAATTATAATCAATCTTTAACTGATCTCAGAAATGAAACTGAAGATATGAATATAAACATTAAGAATTGGTTTTCTGCAAATAAGTTTTACATTAATCTAGATAAAACACAGACACAATTATTCACATTACGACCTTTTGTAAATGATTCACCAAAAGAACCTGTTAAATTTCTAGGTGTTTATCTGGATTAAATTCTCACTTGGGAAAGTCATGTCTATGCTTTATCCAAAAAACTATCATCGACAATTTATTTGATACGATCTTTAAGTTCCAGATTGACAGTTAATTCTCTAAAATGTGTTTACTATGGTCTGTTTCAATCTAGTATGTCATATGCCATATTGAACTGGGGTCATTCATCTCACACCAATAAAATATTCGCTTTACAACGTAGATGTATAAGAGTAATAGCTGGCGTTGGATACATGGATGACTGCAGAAACTCGTTCAGATCGTTGGGAATTCTCACAACTCCATGTCTGTACATTTTTGAATGTGTCAAGTATGTAAAATCAAACTTAAGTAAATATACACTTAGTTCTTCGATTCACGACCATTACACGAGACATAATGACAATATCCGATCTGATTTTCATAGATTAGCAAAAAGCAGAGACGGAGTAAGCTATTATGCTATTAAGTATTATAATATCATCCCAAACACTGTTAGGGATTTACCGATGTCTTCGTTTAAACAGGTAATTACAAAATATCTAATTTCTGGAGCGTTCTATTCAGTCGATGAATATTTAAATAGTAGTAGTTGCAATGTGTGTTTGTACATTTAAATTTATGCCTTTTCATTTCTATTGACTTGTGTAAGCACTATTGTTGTGTAGTAGCACCAATAAAGATTATTATTATTATTTTGATTATTATTATTGAACACCAATTACTATATATATTTGGTAATCTGATATAAAGTAATTCTAAGTATATTTGTACATGATAACAGCATCAGTATGTAAGTACGTACATTGCATTATGCATTTTACAAAGGAACTATCAAAGTATACAGAGATGTAAGGATAAGAGTTGAATTTATAAGCAACGTAATAGGTGTGAGTCTATAGAAACTTTTGCTAACTATATCATTTAAGAAAGAGTAAAATGTTATAATTCTTCGATATCTTCTTTATTTGATTTTCTAATTACGTACATTTCACAATTCTATTTGGATAAATATTAGTCATTTCTATAGCAACTACCATTTATACTTTTACGATGAAGGCAAATAGAATAAAAATTTTAATAAATTCTTTCGCTTTTATGTGTTAATTTCTATTCCTTTCTATGGCAATTGGCTATAAAACAAAAATCATACTTAAAACATTTTCTTTATATCGTTGTCATTTATGTAGTTTGGTTTAATTTTCTGTAATCTTTTTTTTTGCTACTATTCATTTCTCACTTGAAAATTCATGGGCTCCTGCATCCACACATCCATGTTTATAATTTGCATCGCATATAGCAAATAGAATTCTAAGTTTTCTTATAATTGCAATATAAAGAACCAGAATTGTTAAGTTGTTTTATACGAATGTGCACGCCTTTTGTTGGTAAGTAGTAAACAGGCTATAGCACGGTCCACAGCGCTTCAAATGTTTCTCGAAATATTTGACAGGCCTTTGATTTGCTTCTACTATTTTCAATAAATTTTCAAATAAATCAACATTCATTCCTGCATATAAGAAAAAGGAATCAAAATCATCATTTAAGATTTCCTGAATCAAATTTAAATAGTCCACTTTTCTTTTGAGTATTGATGGGATGTACCCGCCAACCTCTTCTCATTTTACATGTATCTTTAAATTTGTTCGTCATGATTCTTGCAGAAACTGTTAATAAACACAGTATATAACGTTTCTATGTCATTCCATCCATTACAGAAGACATCATTATCAGATAAATTAAGGTAATGGTACGACAAAGTAAACCGCGATGGCAGTTCTCATTATCCCCCGAAATTATTTAGAGAATTACCGCAGAATATTGCAAATAATTTCCCGCTAATCCTAACAATTATTTCACGCTACCCTATATGAACGCACCTTTACTAATCTGCAACCTTGATTTTTTTTTCACTGGGGCAATGTTGACATATGCGTGGATACGTACATACGTTTTGGCGTAAACGCTGTGTTGTATTTAACACAATTTTATTGTAAATATGTGGCGTAACAGCTGTTTCTATCTTTATTCTTCGACGGAGATGTTTGGCATTGAATGAATCTTATAAATTATGATAGTATAAACTAGATGTATTGAAATACAAATAAAAAATATGGAAAGTGGTAAAATCCGTTGATGACTTCATTTGTAATTTTGAAGAAACGCAGTAAAACGTTTTTCACCAATATACGTATACCTAAATATATTCTCAACAGTAAAACAATTCATATGTATCCATAATAATATATTTGCATAATTTTGTTTGCTAATATATTGGAAATACCCACGTTCCATGAAACATGTAGGTATATGTGTATGCAGCACAGTGGAAATTACCATTTTGATTGCTTACCTTACTAATGCACGTTCTTCTAAACTACTGTATTTTAATCTGAAGGTCTAACAAAAAAATAATACATAATCAATACATTATATTAATATCTAATACTTCAAAATGTAGGTTTGCACGTTTTATATAATTAATAATAATTAACTATTTCGTTTAACAAAGCAATACATACGCCAATTTAAATAAACTTTAGTCTTT
Organism: Dynastes maya; assembly: GCA_029619315.2. NCBI lineage: Eukaryota > Metazoa > Arthropoda > Insecta > Coleoptera > Scarabaeidae > Dynastes > Dynastes maya. Next base: position 55,360,997 of record JAROYE020000003.1, on the reverse strand, counting down.
AAAGTCAACGAACATCAGCAAGAATTTCTCCCAAAAAAATCGCATTAGCTCACATATATTGTGTATTAGTAGTATTTATGTACTCCATTAAAATTACTCTTACCAGCGTTATTCACCACCTTAATTAAGAAACAATGCTCAACATAAGCTAAGCATTTAATTGAAAAACTGTGGTGAAATTCGCTAGTATCACAAACTTACTTCGGTATAAAGTATTTGGTAATTTTCATTCAATGAATTTAAAAGAAACCCTGAAATTACCACCCGAGTACCCAGGCACTCATTTTGAGTTTTACGTTAAGGCGGGTCTAGCTATGAATAACCTGGGCAAATGTACGGTAACAGCCAGAGGCGTGGCGAGCGCATAAAAGTTTACACATAAAATAGAAGGTAAGAAATAAATTATAAAACGTGCAGAAACGCTTACCGCTTTAAAAGTCTCCCGTGAAATCACAAACTGGGTAACATCTGTTAAATATTTGAATCATTAGATATGTTTCCACAGCTGTTTCAGTCAAGTGCGTACGACGTGTGGAATAAATGTTTTTTAATGCCGAAAACGACCGTTCGACATCTAGCCACGTTACATTTGCATATTTAAAATAATCTTTGAAACAAGTTAATGCATCTTCACACGCACCTTCACAAATTTGTCTTAATATAAGAAAATCGGAGTCTTTCTCTAAAACACCTTCAAATTTTCGTATTACACACCAATTTGTTTCGCCTACTACAGCGCATAACTACGCGTGAATATCATTCACAATTTGAACAGAATCCGCTAGCGACATCGAAACATTTTGTAATTTTTCTATTCCCTCCGCTAGTCCGAAGTAATTGTTGTGAATAGTCTGTAAATCTCTTTTAACCTGACTATCTTGAAATATTTCCTGGCTTTTCTTGATTGTTGCAGCTTCTGTCGGATTGAATTTGAAAACTACCTGCTTTACTTGAACAAAATATTTGTTGCAGTAAAACGCAGCCTGCAACCATGTTCCCCAACGCGTAAAGATCGGCTGTGGTGCTTGAGGTAAATCAGGACACAGTTTGTGAAATAGTCGGGTACGTTTCGGGGACTTTAGAAACACCGCCTTTGTACTAGCAATCAATGCATTTACTAGTGGAAAACATGTAGGAATCGTTTGTGCCGCAAGATTTACAGTAAGGATTTTACACGTTACATGTAAGAAGTTACCACTGTGCTCTTTAAGAGATCGGCCCAAAGAACGCATGTTTGCGGCACCATCACTCATAAATATTAAAAGTTGCTTAGTTGAAACTTCAAATTTGTTCAATGAGTTCAACACTACCTTTAAAATCTCATCGGCAGTACAATTTATAACTCTTTTGGAAAAGTAAGAAGGAGGATGACGGTCGATGTGGTTCCATTGTACGTACCATTACATTAACCACAGAATGTTTTTGATGATCTGTTGTTTCGTCCACACACAACCACAGTTTTTTATCTTTCAATTCCGTTTTCATTCTTTTTTCTATATGTTCACGAGCAAATGGCACTACATTTCGTATCGATGTTCGACTAGGTAATTTACAGTCCGCATATTTATTCCAGAAGACAAATGCTTCTTTGTCTAGTAAACGAAACGATAGATTACATAAAATAAGAGTAACACATAAATCAAATGTAAAGTTTTCTTGGTCTCGTATGCCACTTTTTGCAGAAGAATGCTCTTTGTTTTCGACGTGACGTTGACAATGGCTTCTGGACCAACACATTAAAGGGATTTTACAAACTAGACATTGAGTTTTAGCGCCATCAAAAATTAAATCCGGCATGTCCACTATAATTGGTCGTTTTCGCGACGTACCTAACTGCGACATTTTTAAAGCCAACATAAGCGTACAATTACGAAATAAGTTACGACAGCCTACATATACACAGAACTACTCGCATACAGCATTGATTTAGTACTGACGCTGTGAACGCGTGAAATAAATAATCGCCGACTCCGCACCGCATATCTACTACACTGACTGTTACCGCTGTTTGCCCAGACTCGTTATGAATTGAATATCGTTCCACCGGATAACAAGAATTATGTTTTTTCGTGTTGCATTTTTTAACCTTAATTGCTTAATTAATATGCTTCAGCTAAATATTTTTCTATTTATTATAGCTAAGATATTTGAGGAATTCTTTTTGAACACGTTTTATAGAGATTAAGTTGGCATACTCCAATTTGGTCTGAACAAGGGCGTAGCATAGAGTCCTTATCGCCGAGATGTCACGGAAAGTACGGCAAGTTCTTATTAAAAAGCCCAAAGATTCAGAAGCAAACAGACGTATGGCAGATATATGATCAGGGAAGCTTAGTTTTGAATCAAAAAGTACCCCCAGACCCTTTACTTTTTCCATTCTTGTAATGAACGTAGACTGAATAGTGTAGTTGAAAATGATTGAGTTAGAACGTTTGGTATAAGAGACCACTAAACATTTGTCAATATTTAAAGATATGCCATTCAGAGTACATCAGCCATTAATAAGGGTGAGGTAAGTCTGCAACTTAACGCAATCGATTAGCGTATTGATAACGCTGTAAATTTTCAGGTCGTCTACATATGCTAAGTATTCACACTGCAATTTATGAAGCAAACAATTAAGAAAGATATTAAATAGCAATGGCCCGAGATTGAAACCCTGCGGTACCACAGATGACATCTTGAAGTGAGTAGATGAATACCCATTACAGAAAACATAACCACTCCTGTTAAAGGGATAAGAAGAAATCAATTTCACCAATGAAGGGCAAAAGCCAATAGCTTCTAGTTTAGCATAAAGCAAATTGTGTGTGGCTATTGCAATCGAATGCCCCAGCAAAGTCGGTGTAGGCTACATCAACCTGTCCTCGTTGATCCAGCGCCCGAGATATAAACTGGGTGATGCAAAGTTGGTTAGAATGGATCTGCCCGACACAAACCCACGTTGATAGATCGACAAATATGGCTTAACATCGAAATAGATATTGTTACATAAGATATGTTCAAATATTTTGGCAAAGTAGGAATGTTATCATCACCAGATGTCATATCATTCTTAAGTCTTGAGGCACTTCTTAGCACCTCACCTTCAGTGAAATAAGAAACATAATTCGTGGGGCTAAAGTGGCAGGACTGAATGCAATAGAAAAATGATGCGCAAAACTATTAATGATGTCTTGAGGTTGAGTTAATTGTTTGTCGTTGTAAAACATATGCCTAGGAATTCTTGAAGTTGTCCTACGACCACTAACGAATGACCAGGAAGCCTTAGGCTTAACTTTGATATTCGTTTCCACTTGCTTTTGATAATCATTGTATGCCTTATCTGCCTCTAGTTTAAGCAATTGTCGAAGTCTTCTAAATTCACTTAAATAATACTCCGACCTTGTATTTTTCCATTTTATAAAATAGAACTCCTTTATATTTACAAGCCTTTTAATTTTTGCTTAATTAGATGGCAGAAAGTAACAGGAGAAGCGTTTTAAGTTTCTGTTATAATCTTCAGTCAATATATTATTTTTATTGAAAGCTTATGCATACGAATAAATAAAGGTATATAGTATAATCTACAAGGTGTACAAGTTGTAAAAGGAATAAGAATAACAAAATAATAAAGAAGATAATTTACGCTATATAATTGGTATAATAAAAAGAAGGTAGTTTACGCTATATAATTGGTATAATAAAGATAATCTTTATAAAAATGTTGAAATTGTTAGCTCCATACACTTCGAATAAATACAGGTTGACCGTATTATCGCATTCAGGTGCAGTCAGCGATTCCTTTATAAAGCTAAAGGTCACAACGCTTTCAAATTGTGGCAGACGTACGTACATATATCCGCTTTGATACCGTGCATATTTAAACAAGCTAAAGAACTTTGGCGATGACAAATAATGATTATAAGTTAAAGATTGTAATTGAATAATGCTGTTCCTTTCCGTATATCTATACTCTAATTCACTTCCTCTTCCTCTGAAAACGTCTTTACAAAATTTTTCGAAACTCGAAATGCATAAACGTCTACAGGCTATACCACATTGGCATTGTTAAGATATTGACTTTCTGTTCATTGGTACTAAATTTTGAACATACTCAGAATCCTTGAACTGCTGAGAAGTTAGTTTTTCGAACGTTAAAGCAGAGAAATATACCTTAACAGGCCTAAAAAGTGTAAAAAAGTGCAAAAGTATGTTCACCAAAACAATAGAGCGATAACATGGAAGTATTTAACCTGGATTAAATTAAGATAGCTTCTTAAAACAACCATGAAGCCAGAACGTGAATGAATATATATACGAGGTGTAGCAATTAAATAACCGGACTGGTACTACAAAACATTTTATTGATCACCAATTATATTACAAAGTTTATCTCCTTCAATGAATTTTCCACTGTAGAAAGCAGTGCTGGAAGTCCGTTTTTGTCAGCTTGTTGAGAACCGCCGTCGCTTTTGCTTTCCCCGCTTCCACACTGTCAAATCTTGTCCCCTTAAGCTCCGATTTTTCCTTAGGAAATAAAAAAAAGTCACAGGGGGCCTGGTTGGGCGAGTACGGTGGGTGGTCCAACACGATGATGCCGGATTTCGCAAAGAACGCCTTCACAGACATGGCGGAATGGCCTGGCGCATTTAATGTATATAGACCTTCAAATGGTGAGTTCAACATTTTTTTATTTAATCTGAATATGGTTCTAAATAAATATTTTTCACCGAGCTCAAACATTATTGTTCTCGGTGACTTTAATATTGACAGTGGCTCTGGGGATTCTAAATCTACAGCACTTATTAGCATGTTACAAACATTTTATATAACTCAGCTAATTTTTGATGCTACCAGAGTTACCCCCACTTTGCAAATCAACTTAAAAAATGTAGTAACTGACATTACTTTTTCCGATCACAGGCTTTTGTTATTGTATTCTGAGATACCGAAGTCAGAAGATAAATGTTTTGAATTCCGCAGAGTATACAGTTACTATAATAAAAATCGTTTTCGCGAATATCTGAGATTAGAGACTTGGGATGATATGAAAACAGATAATAATTTCAATAGTAAATTCGATGCGTTCTTTAATACGCACTGTTTCTATTTTGATGCTTCCTTTAATTATAGGAAGGTGAATATCCACTACAAAAGTAATAGTTGGATAAATAATGAAATCAAGCAATCAAGTGTTTTACTTAAAGATCTATATATATTGCAGAAAACATATCCAGTGTTACAGAGTACGTACAAAATACGGAAAGGTATACACGAGAATCTAGTTCGGGCTACTAAACAAGCGTTTCTTGATACTCAAATAGCAAAATCAAATAATAAAGTGCGTACTACTTGGAACATCCTCCATAGTCTTCAAAACAGGCCCCGGTCATTACAAAGGAATACCAGTCTGGCAATCATAGTGAATAACTCAACTATTACGAATCCAAATGATGTTACTGATGCTTTCAATCGACACTTTAACGAAGCACCAGTTAATATTTCAAACTCAATTCCCAACATGTCTACATCCTCCAGTCATTCTAAGTATAATCCCCATACTATGTACTTACACCCTTACTGTGAAACTGAAATGCTATCAATCTTTAATGATATTAAAAATAAATCCACTTCCGGTCCAGATGGTATTCCTTCATTTATACTTAAGGAATTGTTCGAGTTCGTAAAACCACTAATTTATCTTATAAATCTATCATTCCAAGACGGTATCTTCCCAGAACTTCGTAAGACCACGTCAGTAAAACCTATTTTCAAAAAAGGCAACATGAAGGATATGGCAAATTACAGGCCTATTTCGATATCCTCATCACTCTCTAAACTCTTTGAGTACGCTGCCCTGAATCGCATAAATAGCTTTATAAACAAACACAAGTTTTTATCTTCTTCGCAACATGGATTCCGTGCCGGTAAATCGACTATCACTGCGTTATTAGCCACTCACAGTAGTATATTAGAAGACCTGGAAAGTAAACGCTATCCCGTAGGAATTATTTGCGACCTGTCGAAGGCATTTGACTGTGTCAAACACAGTCTTCTCTTTGACAGGTTAAATCAATTGTGCTTCAGGGCCAAGGTGGGCGACTGGATAGTATCCTACCTTTCTAACAGAGTTCAATTTGTCGAGATGGAGATAACAAATACAAAAAATAGATGTAAGATACGATCATCTTCACTGCAAAGTAACCTGGGCGTTATTCAGGGGGCTGTACTCAGTCCACTACTATTTTCTTTATTTGTAGATGATATTTCTTGTGCGATTTCCATGTGGTATGCTATGCTGATGTTATAACTGTGCTCCAATCTAGCAGCGAGAAGGATATTGAAGGTTTCACTAATATATTGCTAGACAAAATATACACCTGGTGTTGCGCTAATGGCCTAGCTTTAAACACAAACAAAACTAAGGGTATTCCTTTCCACACCTTCCAAAAACAAATTAGTTTACTTCCCAATCTTGTAATAAATAACAACATGATCGACATTACTAAGGATGCAAAACCTTTGGGAGTTACGTTTTCATCGACTTTGATGTGGGACAAGCACTGTCTATTGTTAATATCAAAATTAAATACTGTGATTTTTAAACTTGGGCAATTAAAACATTCAGTAAGCCTAAACACTCTAAAAACTGTATACTTTGCGGAATTTCAGTCAACAATTCTATACGGGATACTCATTTGGGGATCGAGTCCTGCAGCTAAAGAAGTATTTCTCAAACAAAAAGCTGCCGTTAGATGCCTAGCTAATGTTAGCCAGCTGACATCGTGTAGATCATATTTTCAATCTTTAAAAATTTTGACATTGTATGAGTTATATATCTTAAAAGCTAGTTGCTACATACACAACAACAAAAATCAATTAATAATTCAATTCAACATAATTACAACATAAGAAATATAACCATACATCTCGGAAAACACTCATTGAGATTAAGTGCAGATTGCGTGAATATTTTAGGTATTAAGATTTACAATAATCTTCCAGAAAATTTCAAAGAGCTTAGCTCATGCAAATTTAAAATTAAGGTCAAGATAGGGTTGCAATCAAAGTGTTTCTACTCAATGAACGAATACGTTGAGCAGCAACATTAACATAAAGATTTAGATGTATATGTTCTTTTGTATTTATATCTCTCTGTTTTTCCTGTGACATGTTTCATACTTTGCTTACGAAATAAATTACTACTACTACTACTACTACTACTACTACTACTACTACTACTACTACTACTATTACTACTATGTAATTGAAAATGTGTGGAATGTCTTGAAAAACATCATAAGTACACGAAACTCAACTACAAAGGACGACTTACAACATATTGAAGATGTATGGCATAATAGCGACGAAATTTAAAAAACAGTAAAAAGCTGCAATGACAATATGCCAAAAGGGACTGAGGAAATAATAAAGTACAGAAGAGAAACAAGCAAATATTAGTAAATATATGTTCAAATTATACTTACTTGCATGTTATATGTAATTAAATAATAATATTGCCAACATTACCAATTGTTTTTTTTTAATTTTACCCCAAGTTCATAATATTGGTGTGGTCCTAATGGTCAGGGACTGTAAATACACCAAATTGATATTAGAGAAGGCATATACTTCTTCGGCAATATGATCATCCCATATACTTGAACACGTTACTGGAAACAATGTTATAATTAGAAAAAACAGTTTTAACACATGCCCAGAGGTCGGTGGTACAGTGGTAAGAGGGCCTGCGCAGAGTTAGGCACTGTGCGTTCGAGTCCCACTAAGGGCCGAAATGCACGAGCAGCTTCAAGCACTTTGCTTTCGGTGAGCTGCTCGTTGCGACAGCTGTTAGCAGGTTCAAGCTGCCAAGTCCGGCAGCGTTCTTCTGCCAAACCGAGCAGCATTTTCCCTTTCCACTGACAGCTGTCAATAAAAAATTAAAAAACTCAATTCCATTTGGTGTGTGACCAAAAGTATAATTAACGAAAGTAACAAAAGCAATGTTAAGTACCATCGCTTTCATGAAAATCTGGGACAACTCTTATGAGTTCATTTTGACGCTTTTTTAATCTTGTGACAATGACTTGTCCATTTACGATTAACACTGACAGACAATTTGACATATGTATTTTTTCATAGTTTATAAAAGACCTGTTTAAAATGGGTAATGTCATAATAGTATCCCTTGTCCCTGATTTTGATGAAAGCGATGGTATTATTACTTGCATAAAAATCGGGGACAAGCGACATTACCCATTTTCAACATGTCTTTTGTAAACTATGAAAAAATATGTCAAATTGTCTGTCAGTGTCCATCGTAAATGGTCAAGTCATTGTCACACGATTGGAAAAATGTCAAAATGAGCTCGTAAGAATTGTCCCAGATTTTTGTGCAAGCGATGGTACATAAATACCTACATAGAAATGTTGTTGGGTGTAGAGTAAAAAAAATTAACGTACAATATAATTCATATGGTATATTAAGGTTTCTGTGACATAACATTGAATTGAATACCTCAGTATGCAGAAAAAGGATAAAATAAGAAACACCAGCAGTTATTATGAATAAATATATAAATGAAATTTATCGAAAAAGTTTTATAACGTTTTTATAACTTTATAAGCACAACAAAGAAAAACACCACTTTCCATATTATGCCGAAAAAGGCGATCTTTTGGTCACAAATAACTGGTAAAATAAATTCATACATACAATTTATGACATATGTGTACTATTCAAAAAGTGAAGTTATAGATGCTATACAATAAATCGTTGGTGACGGGAGACACATGCGTGTTTTTTTCCCAACTGCTTAAAGAAGTTTGTGTTTGGTGCACATTTGTCCACTGTACGGCGGGGTTGATTTAAAATCGGCAGCTCCTTGCAGTCCATGTGTGCAGTTGCATCGGCAACAATGGTCTGCCGAACTGTGGCAGCTCATTGCTGCCCGTGTATTCCGGGCCTTGGGTTCATTACGATCCCGAGTTACCATTCGTATGAGGTACAATTAACTGCGAGAGGGTGATAGTAAAAAGCCATGATAGTAAAAAGCCACACTAAAGGCGTCTGAGGTTATAACAAGCTTTAAAGCTTATACACCCCGTTGGATCGTCACCATGCTCTAAAATACCACGAAACTTCGCTTACACAGTGTGAATTTTATTCATTAAGAACCAATGTAGATTATTTACGGATTATAATTGGTATTGATTTCAAAATTAAATTTATTTATCCGTTGAGAAAATCACGCTATTACAATTTCGCTGTAAAAAGAAACGTATCAGCGAAATGACTATGCTAATAGAAGCAACGAGCCAGCCTCATCTACCTGCATATCATGAAAATAAAAAGCAAAGCCGGTTTTATTAGGATCAGGTCAGCAGAATAATTTTCATATTAACAATAACGAACGAGTTAATCTCATTATTCACACAAGAGGTTGCAAACGGTTGTTGTTGCCATTCGTGTGCGATCACATCAAACTGGTTAGCCTCCATAAAAGTGCTACCTCTTGCAGTTTCACAAGAACATCTACGTAGACGTTCGGCGAGTAAGTTGAAATCCTCTAAGTTTACAAGTGAATTTCATTTAAAACTCGTGTTTTAATTAGCGCTGCTACGCAAATTAGAACCTTATTAATTTCTGCCTCGTTAGCTTTGCCTGTGTGCAATTCGCTTTGCTAATTTTCTGCATTGTGCAATTTTGTTAACTAGGAAAAAGTGAAAGAGGAATTAGTGGAAAAGGTATGTAAATATAAGTTAAATATTGCCCCAGCCATCGAAACGTCTAATGAATTATTCCAGCTTTTTGTGTTAGTTCAACGAACTATTATTTGACAACCGTAAGTAATACTTCACAATTAAATAACCTCTTTTCGAAACCAGAACAGATTTGAGTATGAATTAAAAAAATTGCAAAACTTTTAAATATTTTTATATATGCACAGAACGGTTTGGGAAATGAAACAGATGAATAACACGTAACTCGTAATAATCTTAGAATAGCGCCATCCTAAAATTAAATAGAAATTTTTGCTTAAAGCAACATTGGCTATGAATGCGTCATTCCATATAAGGCTCATTTTCAATAACTGTTAACCTTTCAGACTGGTTTCAAACTTGAAAATCAAAAAAATAACCTTGAAAATTTTTATTGATGGATTTGTGTTAGTGTTTTAGACATTTTAACAATTCCGTCACACAGGAAAAACTACCAAGAGAAAATGCGAAAAAGTCCCTTATTACTTTAAATTATTTTTTTATTAACATGTATTCGGTTATAAAAATCATTTTAGACTCCATAAAAATAACGCATTTAAGAAATTGGTAAAGAAAAACAAATTAGTAAAAATTTAGAAGAAACACTTCACTTTTTAAATTTTTTTGCAAAACAAAATATTTATGAAGACAATCAGTGGAATTAGTAGAACCATGTTTTGTTATATCTAAAGCTGGCCACGAGCGGTACCGCGCAGTAGCGTAGAGTCGACCAGGCCTCGCGTTCCACTAGAGTTATTCTGTTAATAGAGATGTTTGCTGCCGCAAATAATTTCGCTCATCTTTTAAATAAAAATTAAATAACACGTGCTCAAACACATACCATTTTAAGAGTCCTCCGTGAAATCACAAAGTGAATAATGTCTGTTAAATATCTGCAACATTAGATATGTTTCAACTGTTGTTTCGGCAAAACTAGTACGGCATGAGGAAAAATGCGTTTATATGCAGAGAACGAACGTTCTACATCTAGTGACGTAATATTTGCGTAAGTAAAATAATCTTTCAAATAACTTAACGATTCTGTTGACACACCTTCACAATTGTGTCTTAATGTGCCAAAATCAGAATCTTTCTCAAAAACACCTTCAAAGTTTTCTAGAACAGAAACATTTTTTGCGTCTTCAATCGCGCATAGCTGTGGATGAACATGTTGCACTATTTGTAGAGATTCTTCTAACGGCACCGCAGGATTTTATAATTTTTCTATTGCATCTGCTAGCCCGAAGTAATTGTCGTGAATGATTTTTAAATCCATTTTAACCTGACTATCTTGAAATTTCGACTGGCTTTTCTGGATAGCGGCAGCTTCCTTTTTATCGAATTGTAAAACCACGTTCTTAATATTGTCAAAATATTTATGATAATAAAACGCGGCCTGCGACCATGTTCCCCAACGAGTTAGAATAGGTTCTGGTGGCTCTGATATACGGGGGCACAGTCTGTGAAATTCGCGAATACGTTTCGGTGATTTGACAGTTACTGCTTTGGTATGCGCTATTAAAGCGTCTACCTCAGGATAACATTTTCTGATACTATCCGCCACAAGATTGAGAGCATGAATTTTACACGTAATGTGTAACAAATTAGCAGAATGCTTTTTAAGAGACCGGCCTACAGAAAGCATGTTTGCAGCACCATCACTCACTAACATCAAGAGTTGGTTTGTTGAAAGTTCAAACTTGTCCAATGTATTTAACACTAACTTTAAAATTACTTCGGCAGTACACTGTTGTATTCGTTTGGAGACTAATAGAATTGAAGGTGCCGATTGATTAGGTTCCAATTTGCGTGCCATTACATTAAGAACAGAATGTTTCTTCCGATCTGTTATTTCGTCGACACATAACCACAATTTTTGATCTTTCAACTCCGATTTTATTTTTTTGTTCAATATGTTCGCGCGCAGATGGCACAGTTCTTCGTAACGATGTTCGACTTGGTAATTTGCACTCCGAATAATTATTCCAAAAGCAGATAAATGGTTCCTTGTCTAGTAAATTAAACGGTATATTACATGCGATAAACGTAACGCATAAATTAAATATAAATTTTTCATTGACTCGTGCGTAATTTCTTTTTGAGACATGCCTTTCACTATTTACGTATCATAGACAATGTTGTCTGGACCAACACATTAACGGGATTTTACAGATTACACATTTAATTTTAGCACCTTCATATATTAAGTCTGGAATTTCTGCAATAAATTTTCGAAGTTTGTCCGACCGTGGTCATTTTGCTGACGAAATCATAATTTTTCTAGGACAGATAAACAATTGCGCAAATGACCGGCAGCGAAAATGTCCGTACTGCTCCGCAGTTCCTCTCGGTCCGAACTGATTCTACGCCGATGCGCGGTACCGCTCGTGGCCAGCGTTAGTTATATCTAAAGACAAAAGAAATTCTTATAGTTCTTTTAATATAATTATTTTTTAGAACAACCTAGTGTGATGGAAATGTGAAATGGGGATAGTAATGAGAAATTAGGACCGAAAAGATAAAGTGAATGCAACAACTATTTAAAAAATTCCATAATTACTAGTAAACAAGACGTAAAAGTTATTTCACTAGTAACATTGCAACTTACCATTCTTAACTACAAAGTATTTGTAAAGTCAAAACAAAAAACTTTACGGTAATAAACATTATTCAAGCGCTCTCAATAAAGAATCTACTTCACTCATATTCTAAAATTTAAATAGGCGAGATGATGTCTTTGTTTGTGCTTTTAAAATACAAAGGATCTCGTTTTTAGGAATTACTTGAAAATTGGCCTTTTGAGGTCACAAAAAAAACTTTTTTGATTCCTGCATTAATGAAATTGTAAGGTCACTTAAGGCCTTTAACATTTAAAATCCGCCCCGAGGAACCATTCAAGCTCAAATATCTTGTTTTTTCTTGTTATTCGCCACAATATCCTCTACAACATTGTCATCAGCTAAAAAGTATTGAGTTAAAGAATTTAGTTTTAGTAAAGGAAATGCAGCGTATCTGCATAAGTGAACATTATAAAAAGGATACCACTAGGCACCAGTACCAATTTGGTACTGATTTGGAACAAAATTGTTTTGCAAACACAACTCATTGCACTGAGAACATGACAGTTCCCTCCATTTCAATAAATTTCCATCGACATCGTTCCACGTCACTTGGTGAACAGACGCATTTAAACACCTTTGCTATACTTTAAACACTAATTATAACTATTAATTATTGCTACTAATTTTGAGGTTATGAATTTAATCTTAAATAGTTTCTTTTGTTTGTAGCCTTTCTGACCCTATTTTCTCTTGGTCGACGTTCTAATGCTTCTTTCCTCATAAATTTGAACTTGTTTTGTAAGATTTTTTTCATTTTCATTTGGGCTGACCGTTACTGTAACACTTACTGAACGACCATTAATTAAAACGCAAACTGAAGAATTCTACTCCATGTTTAAGACTGAAGAAGTAATGTTTTATAGAAACTTAAACATTTCCGTCACGTTTTATTATTTTGCCAGAGTGCCGGAAATGAGAATTTGGTGAATAATAGGGATGTACATCAAAATATAAACAACATAAATTAGGGTTAGGAAATCAGAAACTGTACAGCGTTATCTGCTTTTTTTAATATTTAATAAACCCTTCCCTTAAAAAAAAATGTCCTATGGGACAGAAATGAGGAGAGAGAAAATACGCAGTAAAAACATTGCGATATTTTGCAGGAGGAATCAACTAATTTACACACGCTGTCTGTAAAGCAACATAACCGAACTCTGTACAAGAGCTCCTAACGCCATCCAACGACTAATTTCACTATTTAAACCATGCGTGACGAAAAAAGCAAATCGCAGTTGCACAAGAAATATTGGTGTTTTAACAATATTCATCATTGGCACTTTTTAATTTTTAACCAATTTTAGAAATTCAATACATGACACATTAGGAAAAAAATAAGTGTTACTGTAATCAAGAATAATTAATTGTAGTAGTAAAAAGTAAGTGGCAACATTGAAATATGCCATAGTTACGCGTGACGGAAATGAGAATTTAATTGTTTAAAAATTAAAAAAATATATAAAAGAAAAAGTTTTGCAAATTTGTTTGTTTCTGCCTTATGAGAACGGGTCTCAATCTGTCTGGTACAGCAGAATACACTTTATAAAAGTTGTTGAAAATGACCCATATGGATTTCAGACTGCATTTCCAGAAAATCACAAAGATGTTGGTTGTTCAGTTTTTTAAAACATTTTGCTAATTCTGTTTTCTTACGTCTTTGAAACTATTTAATATTATTTATATATTTTCAAACAAAAAAAATACAATCTAACTATAGATACTACAATAAGCAAATAAACTTCAAGTAATATTCTCTTTTAGTTGACGTTGACTCCTTCTGGCATGCGCTTTACACATAAGTTGTGGATAGAGATATTAAATTTTGTATTTAAAGCCAGTTTTTATTACGGTTTGCAGCAAAAACGTTCTCCGAAATGTATGGGATCTACCAAAGGATCAACAAATTGAATCCATACATACAACACACTTTTCTTCAAATTTTAATGATTGAAATCCTTATTAAATAAGATGAATGTAGTAAATAAAAAGTGGAATTTTTAATTTGTTGCTGACGTTTAAATACATAATGATAGAATGATTCATGCCCTTACATCCCCCAACAGCTTTCACCAATTGCAATGAGTGCTATATGGGTTGCTTTTGGTAAAATTAGTATACTAATTAAGTATAATTCAATAAATGTTTCCTTTTAGGACGTTAACATTCGCTATGTGTATTGTATTATTAGGTGATTCTAACATGTAGACAAAACTGTTTATAAAACCGTAGTCTTCAGTACTATTAGAGTAATGGAATATTGTCGATTGTTTAATTCATGTATTAAAATTATATGAGTTCAGGTTGTAATAATATTGTCGGCAATATACTTGGATTCATCCCAGGGCTAAAGTAATAAGTAAAACATTTCGTAATATTTTACAACTCTTTACTAATTTAAATAATCCATCTTTGCTCATTTATTTCACAAATTTATATTTGTATAACATATATTGCGTTAAAGTGTGATATTATTTTGTTTTGAAATACGTTTCAGCGAGTGAAAAACCCACAACAAATATTAATAAAATTGCAATTATGACGTTACCTATAATGTAAGAGCATTGTTTTATAGTTTCCCACTATGTCCGTTCCTCCAATTAACATTTTAAATTTATCTCAATGCCGAACACATAAGTGATATCGAGATACAAGTATGGTACCTATAATGTAGACATGAAATCAAATCTAGGTCAAGAACGACTTAGTACTATGATACTTATGTAATGCTTATTAATGTTTGATAATTATATACATATGTACATACGTATCTTTCTACACAGACAAATCTGTTCAGATAGAACAGTAAAATTCAATGGAATAGCAATGTTATATGGTCATCCATCGCGAGCTACTTCATTACAATCGTTGTGCGTGTTTTATATACACTTACATATGCATACGTATGAGGATTTTGTAACTAACAAATAACATTCTTAATTACAATCATTTTTAAAATTACTTTTCTGACCTACATTGTAACGTGGTTAACTTTTAGTTTGAGCAGAAATGGCAAGTCTATTATTTTAAATAAAACAGTTTATATATTCTTACGGATTTGGATAAACGTTTAAATAAGCTTTCCAGTAAACCTCTTAAATACAGGCTTATTGTAGTTTGTGAGATATTGCAAAAATTAAATGAGCACAAACAATAATTTGACGAAGGTAGCAATTTAATTCAACAATTTAAAAAACCATAGTAACCACATGTCAAAAAATTTACAGGGGTTTATTAATTCATTTGCACATCAAATTAAATTCAAAGTGCGTGTAACTGAAAAAAAGAATAGGGGTTCTTACGCCGATTGGCTTCGAAGGTTGATTACGTACCCAAGCAGAAGTTGTTGATTTATTTAAGAAAACGTATGTTATGCAGTAGATGAGTGACAGTTTGAGCATCTGCTTTAATGTATGTATTTATGTATTTGTTGTAGTAGCTCAAAAACTACTCATAACAAACTTGAATATGGAGGGTTTGCTGAAAAGCTTATTTAATCGTCTATCCAAATTCCTGTAAATGTATACAGACTTCTATTTAAAATAATAGACATGTTGCCATTTCCTCTCAAACTAGAAGTGATACCATGTGTAGGTGCAGGTCAAAAAATAGGAAACCAAAATTATAAATTAACGTGAGGTTGCTAGAATTTTATTAAACTTATTCCTTTTATTGTAAACGTGGTATATGTCACAATATCAGTTTACCAACAAGAGTCAGTTTGTTGCACTACTGTATTAGGGTTGTCGGATTATTTGCATGAATGTGCCTAGATTCAATAACGTGATTCAGTAATAAACTCCCAAACATGTGAAAATAACATTGCAAATGTAAGTAATATTCACGTGGCAATTATAGCTGACCTTGTGATACTACATCTTTTCGGAGTAACACACGCTTATTGCGCTGACACCAATATTCTATATTATTTTGTGGTATATTTATTATTTATTTATTTAAATATGGTAAGAAATAACTATGGGAATTTACGGACGATGGACAAAGATTTAGCAGGAAATTATTACCAGAGGTCGATCGAACGTCAACAGGTTGTAAAACAAATCAAGGAAAAATATCAAAAAGCTTTTAAATAAACAAATATATAAACAAACTAATTTTCAATTAGCATGTTAGAATAATCTTTGGCGGACCTTCTACCTTTTAAAGAGGCCTTTACTACGCAGCGAATTAATCATCTTGTGTATATAGATCCCCATAAGTAACTTTTTGTAATCCGCACACATTCATCAACATCATTTTAAAACAGGGATTCCCAACCTTTTTTTGCATCGTCCTCTTTTAAAAGAAAACCATCGTTCTCTGTAATATGTTTGTATGTATATACGACGTACAAAACAATCATAATACAAATAGTTCCAAAAGAACTTAAAGATAACAATAAAATTAGACTAGGAGTACGGACAAAGTTTTAGAACAAAAAGTGTATTACATTTATGTTTTATTATTTTTTATTATTATTATTTTCAATTTTAGAAATATAAACAACTTCTCAGAAACGAAATCATGGACTGTAATTCAATTTTAATTAATCTGATGGCTGAGTTTGATATATTGATACCTTTTTATTAATATTTGGCTTAAAATCACTTAACATAATTTTTAAATAACTTCGCTCAAACATATTCAACTCGTTTCCCGTTTTCTTTGGTACATTATTGATTTGCAATCGACCGCTTGACCGTCACTGACCCCCTTTAAAATTTCATCGACCTCTCACTATCTACCTCGTTGGGAACCCCTGTTTTAAAAGTTCAAATATTGCTCAATGAAGCGAATCACAGTGCTGCTCCCTGGAAAGAAACCTGCTTCAGTTATTTAGCTACTAGTTGTGCTTTTTTTCAATAGCACTGCTTCAAGCATAGTTTAGGATTTTCGTGACTTCTCCATTCTACCACCTTACGAACACAAATTCTAATTTTAATGTTAATATAATGTTTAAATTGATTCGCTTGCTGGGTGAAGATACGGAGGTGATTCCATTAAAATCTTTTGATACGTCTATTAATTTGCAATTTTGAAAATTTTATTTCATTTTTCTATTAGTAAAGGTAACATGCAGAATTGCACATTTTCTTGAAATGGCGACATCTGCATAACTATGTTCAAATTTAACAAAGCAATCAATATAGGTTGTTACTAAAATCAAAATCAATATTAATATACGATTCTTAAAGAAAACAACAATAATTAATACATCTTTGTAACATAAAACCTGGTTTCGGAAGTCTCGGTGACTACTAAACTTTAAAAATAGTTCAAATTAAAGTACATGACAAATAGAAACAACGCATTCTAATCTCATTCACACTGTTTATGCGGTGTCAATTGGGGTCTAACAGGGTATGTCACAATGAGCGTCGCTTAAAAGTATATGGGGAAGAGATTAAAGTAGAAATTTGAAAATTTACCTGCAGAAATTATCCTTTAAAACTAGCTCAGCCAAAATATTTTCAACTGCTGATATCTCTCTCTTTGTTGTCATCACACACTACCATTTTTAAGTCAAATTTGGATTATTTTATGCGACATACCCTATCCCTAGAATTTACTCTTAAAGAGATATTGCAACTTTTCGTAAGGGTTTGACAGATGTGGTGCATCACGGGTTTTAAAATAACTTACAAATTGTAATACGCCAAAACAATTATTCTGCTTTCTGATAATGCTCATAAACGATGTTTCCATAGTAACAGATAAATTTGCAAAATTTTACAGGACGTGCCAGTAGGGAGATATTTAAACTGAGAAATCTCGGTTTTTTAAATAGCAACTCCCAATTTTCTAAGCGGTATTAGATTCTGCGTCAAAAAGTATAGCGAAACTGTGTAGCAAGCGCTGTTGCTAAAGTTAATAGTTTAGTGATATTTTGTAAAAACCTCCTTAATCTTAAATTTCGCATCGTTTAATGTCAATTTCAGTTTGCCATGGTTAAATATTTGAAGGCAGCTGTCAAATGTACTGTTAACAGTAGTAAACTCAGTAGTGGTCTTCAGTACTAATTAGTCAACATGATTCACTCTCAATTATTCATACTACAGTACAATATAAATAGAACTTTCAAAAATCGGTTTTTTTATTAATAAACACAAAAAAGAAAAAAGCGCAAAACAAACAAAATGTACAAACGACAATATAAAATTGAATACGTATTTCATTATTATAATAAATGCTCGAAAACACCACAATTTTGTTCCATGCATGCTGTTACTATTTATTATTTCTTGATGACTATCACGTTGAATAGATCTTGCAGCCAGTTCGTTGAAGGTTCTTCTTATTCTGTCAATTATGTCATCTTTTGTACCAACTGAATCTCTGTATACAGCGTTTTTAATATAACTCACAAGAAAAAATCTAGTGGGGTTAAATCTGGAGATCGTGGTGGAAACCTAGAGGACCGTTTTTAGCGATCCATCGATCGTCAAACATTTCAGTAAAAATAGTCGATGTGCCACATGTGTTATGTGGGGAAGTCCTGTCCATTTGATACCATGTATTCCGCGCTTCTTCTTCCAGTCGAAGAAGTAATGATTCGCGGATAACGTTATGTAAAATTTCCTCATAACGCAATTTGTATTCATAAAAGTAAACAGACAGAATTCTATTGTTCTTCGAAGCGCAGAATATACACACGTTAAATCTCCAAGAATCTTCAGAATGTCGTTCTTTTACCACGTGCGGGTTTTCTGAATCCCAAAATGAACATTTTTACAGTTATGCGTTCCGTTTCTGCAAAATTTCACTTCATCGCTACAAATAATATTATCAAAAAATGCATTATCTTCTTGTGTTCAAATCAAAAACCATTCACAGAATTCTCTTCGACGTTTAATGTCCGTAAATTTTATATTTTTGTTTTACCAATGTTCTGTGAATTGTTTTGGACGTTGTTCTAAGCGCTTCTTCTGCATCATGGATCGAATTAGTCGGGTACGCAGTAAAATAACCCAATGCCGTATTTTCCGAATGCTCGTCATCTACTAGAGGTTTGGTTCTTTTTGGTGTTTTCGTAAACGAACCAAAATCTTTACAGTTTTTTAATGCTTCGAGTAGGTTTTGGTATATCAGGATATCTCTCCATGAAAATTCAGCACGTTCTATCGACAATGCCATTGCATTCGCGGTAAATTATAATTAAATTTAAATAATTTTCATTTGTGAATCCAAAGCGAAACATTTTCGTTAAATTAAGAAATACGTGCAATTATGAATAATTGTACTACAACTGCGTTTGTTAACTATTAACTTTAGTAATAGCACTTGCTATACATTTTTGCTTTATTTTTTGATGTACAATCTAATACCGCTTAGAAAATTAGGAGTTGCTATTTAAAAAATCGAGACTTCTCAGTTTAAATATCTCTGATATTGTCCCCTACCTACTGACACACCCTGTATAATTTAGCAAATTTATCTGTTACTATAGAAACATCGTTCGTGAATGTTACCAAAAAGTAGAAAGTTTTGGCGTATTACTATTTGTAAGTTATTCTAAAACCTGATGAACCACATCTGTCAAACTTTTTCGAAAAGCTACAATAAATATATATATAGAATCATTTTAGAATTTAACACAGAATCCAAATTTGACATAAAAATGGTAGTGTTCAATTTAAAACAGGGAAGTTGGTGGCTACTTCCAGTATAAGAGAAAGATACCAACAGTTGAAAATACTTTGGCTGAGCTAGTTTTAAAGGATATACCCTGTGTACAAAAACTGATTCTTGGAGAAACCAGTTTCAGAGTTCCAGTATTTTCAAAAAGCCGATTTCGATTTCGAACTTTTGCAAACAAACAAATAACAGACTACAACTCAAACGACATTATAAAGTGCCACACCTAGAGTCCGCATCAGGACTGGATCTCACTAATACTTTATTAAGAAACAAGAATAGCTACCGGTTTGTGCTAAACGCGCACCTTCAAGGCGACAATTGCAAGCAGTACAGAAATTGTTGCGATATTATCAAGCTACATCTAGCCGTGTACAACACATAAAAGATCCACATGAAAGACTTGAAGAAGGAGTTGTATAAATAAAACTCAAAATTAATTAGACACGTTAACAATACGTTAAAAGTAGTATTAGTAAATATAATAAAATACTAATTTTAAAATTTTATTATATTTACTACTACAATTTTTAAGGTGTTGTGGTCCATCTAATTAATTTTAAGTTCCATTTTTACAACTCATATTGTTGCTGTGCCATTTGTTTTTGCTTAGAAAACGATATCAAATAACATGTAAGCCAACAATATCTTTTGTTTGAGAAAATTTTAAAATACCGCATTATTTATTTATATTTTTATGAAACGTCAAAGGTAAACGTTCCTTCCTTTCTAGTTGTTTTTCCAATTTGCCAGTTTTTGACACCACAGTACAAATTTAATTTTTGCATCAGGTTTAAGAAGATACTGTTTAAAACTGCACACTAAAATACTATTATGTAATGCCTCTTTTTGTTAATATTTCTTTATAAGTCAATTTCCATTTCTAATTATATAATAAAGAAATTTTAATAATGTAGGTTTTGTAGTTCTTTATATGAACTAAATCAACTTTGCATCAAGCTAATATAATAGTTGCGTTAAAGTATTTTCTATTTACGCATGTATCTGGATTAACATTTAGTGATAAAAATACATTGGATACAAAGAAATGATTTTAGATTTTAGCTACGGATTTTGCTTAAAAAAAGAATCTGCTCGCATGCCTGTAATTTATCAAAACTTTTTTAAACAAAAAGAAATTGTAAAACACAATTTTACATATATTGATTAATAAAATATTTTTCCATATGCTGCAGACCTCATGTGCGTGTCTGTATATGCAGAATATTTTAGGGAGAAAGGGAGGTACTTCGGTGATGTATTCAAAAGTTCAAAATATAAAAATAAGCCAGTATGTTTAAATTCAATTCTTAACCATTGCAGAAATAATTATTAGTAGTATTCTAAATTTCTTCCACTGCATAATTTTAAGATTAATAATAGCAAACAAGGAATAATATGGTTATTTAATTAATACGAGGTGTGATCTTCCACTGTTCATAGCAATGCTGCAGGTCATTAACTGTCAACCTGTTCGGTGCCTTCACGGTTTTTGCTTTTACCTCTCCTACGGACTGAAAATGAGTTTCCTTCAAAACACCTTTAACTTTAGGGAAGAAAAATAAGTCACACGGGGGCAGATCTGGTAAATATTGGGGATGTTCAAAGACTGGAATGCGTTTATCAGACAAAAGTTCTTCACGGAAATTGCATTGATAGCTGATGTCCGATATTCAGTATTGTTATGATTGAATGGATACCTGAGGGTCAAAGTGTTAACCAGCATTACATTAAGGTTTTAAGAGGACTCAGAGAACGAGTGAGGAAGAACCAGCCAGATATCTGGAAAAACAACATAAGGATTTTGCATCAGGGCACAATGCCATTTCAATTAAGAACTTTTTGGCTGATGACCGCATTCCAGTTCTTGAACATCCTTATATTCACCAGATCTGGCCCCCAGATCTGGTGTGTACTTTAAGGAAATTAAGTTAAGTTGTAGGATTCTTCTGATGAATCATATTTATGACAGTATATGTTCTCTCAGGTAGACGGTGATGCTTTCCTAATTTGACCCTCTACTTCCCATTCCTTCTGGAACACCATGTATATTGATGAAATTACACAAAATCATAATAGAATACATTCCTTAGAAAACCCAATAAAAGAGAAACCAAACTAACTAAAGTTTGTGCTACCACAAAGAATAACATAATAATAATAATAATCCCCAATACGACTCCAAATCAACGCGATTAATTAAATGATTCGTTAGTTCTTCCACATTATAAACCAGTTATTGCAAACCTATTTTTAAAAACCGACAACGCCGATTAGATCAACATCAATAACTTTCATGATTGTTACAGAATGAAGTACGCTTTGGTAATTACGTTGTTCTTCATCTACGCCTCCACTATTCATTCAGAGGAGATCACTTTGGAAAATTGTCATTGCAATGAAGGATACGAAGCGCAGAAAAAGGAAGACGGAACGATAGAATGTGTCGGCATAAATGTCTACAATACGGAGCCCTGTAATACTAAAAATCCACCACCTTGCAAATGTTCCGGAGATGTAAGCAGTATTGTGATTGACGATAAAGGAACTTGGTGCAGTTCTACACCTAAATCAGGCAGCGAGTCTAAACTGTGGCCATGTGAAAACAAAGAAGAATGGATTACTTATAAGTCAACTGTAGAACAAGAGAAGCAATAACGATTCCTACTTAAAAACACAAAGTGAATGTACATCAAACATTGTCTGTCTTTCTGTAACCTATGTGATAAAATAAATGATATGTGAATTTCAGTCAATTTTCTAATTTTTTACCCAACAGCTCTTGCTATACATCATAAAATAAACAAACTAATGCTGAAACTAGATTTGTTTTAAACCATTGAGTGTATTTAAAAAAAAAAACATAATTTTATTCTATTCTTCATTTCAAACTTATATGTAAATTTTAGAGTTCATGTCAATTATTCTAAAAATTGTTTAAACTTGCATAGTTACTTACTTTCTCATGGTTAAAGAGATTAATTCTTTTGCTAACTAGACTAATAGTTTGAAGAAACAAAAATCTGTACATTCGCCTGATTTTTTATGCTTATACAACTTGGTTTTAAAATATTTCTAACGAAAAGAATCTAGAGGTATTAAATATGATATTTAATGAGCTCTATTTCCAGTTTTCCAGACTCAGAACTCTACAATTAAATATCTCTAAAATTTAACTCAGGTTTCGCAGTGTATTGTATATTGTTTAGTACACAATGATCGTCAATATGAGTACATTTTGAGTACATCTTCCCTGTTTGGTAATTTATTACGATTCCGTTAGTTACTTTTACTTATTTAAACATCAAAATTGACACTAAAAGATTTTTGTGATTATAAGAAGTAATTTAGAATGTGATTTGAAAGAATCGACACTACTACTGTTTCTTACCTTTGACATAAGGATCAGGGTATTAAGATAAAGCACTTTTGCTTATATATACAGATGTATTCAATTGTAGATTAGGATATTGTTAGATTATTATAATAATAATGCACCTTGGTATTGCATGTCATGTGATAGATTGGCGCTCGGTAGTAGGTTGGCCCTTGGTGTTGGCATACTAAAACTAGACGCATTACGCCAGTCGTGAAACGTTAAAGCAATAACAGACAACAAGTAAGAACAATCAACATTGTTGTTAAGAAACTTCTGTATGTATCGAGTGCTATGGAGCTCGCGCCGATGACTTAGTGAGACCATTTGATGCTTACAAAGTGAATTATGGTAAGATATGCCCTAATCTGGATAAGTTCCGTCAACCTTCCATGATAAAAACTTTAGAAAACGTCTTTGAATCCGCTCACCTGGAAGCTGTTGAGATGTACGAGGATAAGTCAAAAATTACTTACACATTTAGTCCTACAACTGTATTAAACAAAGATAGGTGTACAACAGATACATTATTTTTCGATATAGTCTCCAACTTTAGCAATGCACTCGGTCCAGCGAGCCACAAGATTCCGTATGCCTTCCTGATAAAAGGTTTCCGGTTGGTCGTGAAGCCACTTTTGTACCGCATCCCGAACGTCTGTGTCTGAGGCAAATCGACGACCTCTCAAAGCTTCCTTGAGCGGTCCAAAGAGATGAAAGTTTATAGTAACTCGCCTATTTGCTGTAACCATCTCTCGAGCTTGCTGAATGTTGTCGTCGGTGGTCGAGGTTGACGGCCGTCCAGCTCACTCTTTTTGTGTTACGCTTGTGCGGCCACTTTGAAGCATTTCGATCCACAAAAAAACGCTTTTACGAGATAAAGCACTGCCCCCGTATTGCGACAAAGCCTCAGGTGGATTTCAGCACCTTTCACACCCTCTGACCACAAAAATCGGATCACTGCTTGCTCCCCTTTGATGCAAACTAATAGCGGAGCTAACATGCTTATGCTGTTGTAGCTAGCAGACAAATGACGCGATCGTGATTAAATTCCGCACACATGACCACAGAGGCCTCAACTCAATGTATGCGCAAGCGGCCGCCACTACCATAACCTTCAAAACTTGTTATAGCGAAAGTGTAGATAATATTTGACTTAACCTCATATAAAAAGGAAACCAAACTACACAAGTGTATTCCAATTTACTGACGACAAAAGCATAAAAAATGTTTTTAGTAGTCGGATATCAATAAGGCGTCATGAGAAATCCCAGCATTTTTTAAGCGGACAAGCAAATAATTTCTATATGGTTAGAGAACGATAAAATAGGATCAAAAGTTACACCTAGATCTTTGATCACATTTATTTTAGACAGAGTTTGGTTTTCAATTAAGTAAGAAAATTGACATGGCTTAGTTTTCCTTGTAAATAATAATAGTAGTAATAATAATAGTAATCTTTATTTGCCCAACTAACACTACAAACTATTTATAGGACAACATATTACATCTCGGTGTAAAATAAGTTGCATATCTGTTTAAGATGTAAGATAAAAATATTCTTATAAATAGTAAACATAAAATACAACCCAATAACCTTCATTCAGAAACAACAAAACAAATATATATAAAAATATGCATATGTTTGAAGAATGTTAAAAAGAAGATATGTCTTCATAAAATGCATTGCAGTTCTTCGACATATGATAAATCGGAGTTTTGTATAATATATTTGTGTTTGCTCTAGGGATGTTAATGAAATCATATGATCGAGTGTTACGTCTTGATACATTGGAGTCCAGTTCCGATAGCAACCATGGTGAGCCAATTTAGGCTGTTAGTAGCCCGTGCAAAAATTTAGCACTATATTTCTTTCTCCATTCAGAGAGTGATTCCATTTCATGGAGTTGTAGAAAGGCCATGTAGTCTGAATCCCGTAAAGGATAGGTACCAGAAACGATAGGCACTTTAAAAATCGCTTTTGCACTTTTTCAATCATAAGTTGCTAGTTCATGTAGTAGGGTTATTATACCAATGAGGCATGCTCCAATTTGCTTCGGACCAGAGCGAAATACAATATTTTAATGACAGCAAGGTTATTAAAATTACGGCATGATCTTACAACAAAGCCAAACGTCTTTGTCGCTGATAAACACATGGTGGAAATATGTTCAGTAGAGCTCAATTGGGCATCAAACATTGCTCCTAGGTCATTCACTTTAATTTTCCTTGGGATGGGTTGTGCGGAAACTCTATTGGATTTGAAGATCTCGTATATGAAACCACTGAACATTTAGCAACATTTAAGGAGATCTTGTTTAGGGTACACCATTCCGCAATCAACACTAGATTAATCTGCAAGCTAATGCCATTCGTAAAAGTACTAATATTTTACAAATTTTTAAATCATCAGCATACCCCAGAAGCTCACAACCCAATTTATCGAGGAGATCATTAATGAATATATTAAATAATACTGGACCAAAATTTGAGCCCTGTGGTACACCAGAGGATATGTTGAACGGATCAAGTGTGTAACCATTGTATGACACATAGTCAACTCTATCAGTACTATACAATGACATCAGTCCAATAAGGGTTGGGCAAAATCCAATGGCATCTAACTTATTCAAGAGAAAGCTGTGATTGATTGTATCGAAGGCTTTCGCAAAATCAATGTAAATTACATCAACTTGTTTACGTTGGTCTAAAGCGGAGGATATATATTGTGTGATGTTGACGAGATTTGTTGTAGTAGACCGTCCGGACACAAATCCATGCTAACGGATTGACAATAGCTGCTTGACATGAATATAGATTTTGCTATATAATATTTGCTCAAAAATCTTCGAGAAGTTCGACAGTGGATTAATGGGTTATAATTGATAACATCCTTGCAATATCCCTTTTTAAATATTGGTATAATTTTGCTGATTTTCCGGATTTCAGGGAATTTTGATAGCCGAAGGCACAAGTTAAATAGCAATGTTAGCGGATAAGCTAATTGTGGAGCACGTTCCCTAATAATAAGTGCGGGTATATGGTCATCGCCGGCAGTGATATCAGCCTCGAGCTTCATGATGTCATACATCCTTTGTTATTGAATCGATACTAAAGCTTAGATAAGAAGTAGCTGCAATTGGAGTAGTACTTATATTTGTTTGAAATACATCAGAAAAGTGACTTTCAAATGCTGACACTACTTTGGATGGTTGCATTAAATCCTTTCCGTTGTAACACATGTGACCCGGGATTCTTCACGTCGATCTTCTACTACCTATGTGTTTCCAAAAGGTCTTCGGGTTACTAATAATTTTAGACTCAACCCGTCTTTGATACTTGATATAAGAATTATTAGTTTCATTCTTCAACAATTGATACAATATTTTAAACTCATTATAGTAATAGGCTAGTTTGATACATTTCCATTCTTTAAAGTATGTTTCCTTGATCCTATATTACTGTCAAACCAAGCGGGATAATTACGAGAAGATGTTTGTATTTTAGGTACAAGCAAATCGAAGATATTGTAAAGAGTATTATAGTAATACATTCCCGGCAAAAACAATGTAGCAGAGAAAATAGCGCTAACACATGAACATGTTTCTGTCTATCCGGCGTCATCAGTATTTTTCTGAGCACAATCTTCTGCTGCTAATAATTGCGTTTGCCTCTCAGTTTATTCTGCTAATCTCCAAAGCAGCACTGAATATGTCTTTCGGCGACACCTATCGCCAAGAGACACAGTCACGCCGTCCCAGAGGGTAGCAAGACAAACCGGAGTGAAGATGTCCACCACCTATCGGGCAGCTCCTGGGCTGCCAAACGCAAGGGACGGGGTGTCTGTGTCTCTTGGCGATAGGTGTCGCCGAAAGACATACTCAGTGCTGTTTTGGAGATTAGCAGCATAAACTGGGAGGCAAACGCAATTATTAGCAGCAGAAGATTGTACTCAGAACCAAGCTGATGACGCCGGGTAGGCAGAAACATGTTCATGTGCTAGCGCTATTTTCTCTGCTACATTAGGTTTGTTCGTTTGTCTTGCTCGCGTTAGTTCTATAGTGTGATAGGGTTATGAACACGTGATCGTTTTGATTGCTCAGAACTACTCTAAATGGGTACAAACGAACAGTACAAATTGGTATTTATATAGTACACATAAACTAAAAGATTGAGAATGATGGCAATTGGCAATCACGATAGCATTAAAAATCCTTATTATTTATTAATTGTTGTATTTCACTTTCAATGATTACAACGGATGTCATTTTGTATGAATATAAAGTTGGGTTGGGCAAATAATGGAATGACAGCTGCACTGAACTGTACAAACTTACTCCACCTCCTGAGGAGGTGTAAGTTTATGCAGTTCAAAACTGTCGGAAGCTGCCCAACATATACAAACGAACATCGGATTGCCAGTTTTTTTTTACAAACGAACGCGCAATGTAGAAATTCGAGCTACTCCGCATTGCACTAATTGACAAACGAACAAACCTATTGTTTTTGCCGGGAATGATTCCACCAACACCATGAGCTATATTAGCATTAATTTTTGGTTATTGTTATTAGGCATTCTTTCCACGTGTATTTCTATACATCATGGTAAGCCCGAGGAATCATTTGCACGTATAGATGTCGCTGTGCCTAGGCACAACGTCCCCTTGCGTTTGGCAGCCCAGGAGCTGCCCGATAGGTGGTGGACATCCATACTCCGGTTTGTCTTGCTGCCCTCTGGGACGGTGTGACTGTGTTTCTTGGCGATAGGTGTCGCCGAAAGACATATTCAGTGCTGTTTTGGAGATTAGCAGCATAAACTGAGAGGCAAACGCAATTATTAGCAGCAGGAGATTGTGCTCAGAACCATGCTGATGAGGCCGGGTAGGCAGAAACATGCTCATGTGTTGGCGCTATTTTTTCTGCTACATTGTTTTTGCCGGGAATGATTCCACCATTACCATGAGCTATATAAGCATTAATTTTTGGTTAGTACTATAGTACTTATTTACCGTGAGTTCAACATTATCGTAGGCTAGTAAGGAAGTCCAATCCACATTAGCCAGTTCAGCACGAAGTGTAGCCTTATCAGCCTTGTGAAAATTTACTGATTTCTCTTTCGAGGTAAAGCACAAAACAATTTCTAGTGCAGGATAATGCGGATCCTCCGAAACGAAAGGCACCTGGTCATGTACAGTCTCCAAAGTAAAAGGTAAGTTTGCAAAAACAAGGTCAAGAAGTCTACCATTGGAATATATGGTTGAATCGTTGCAAATTCAGCATTTCCACGAAGTAAGCAATAGCAGTAGATTTTCTTCTTTTCCAAAATATTCATACCAAAACTAGGAGCGTTAAAATCACCAATTACTAAACAATGTTTGTTTAATAATAAAAAAAAGGACATGTAATAGCATTTGGCGATATTGAGCAACAAGTTATTACTCGCTGACCATCTAACTAGGAGGTCAATATTACGCTGCAATTGATCAATTTCGTTACGATGAGACACAGCAGAAGACAGCATAACATCATCCGCATACGCCAAAACAGAACAGGTAAGTGATTGCAAGAGATCATTTATAAATAAGTTAAAAAGGAGCGGACCAAGGATTGCTTCTTGCGGAATACAAAGTTGATACAAAGTTAAATGACTTAAATCCGTTAGAGAAAACATAATTTGATCTGTGCGTTAAATATGATTGTATTAATAAGCGCAATCCAGAAGAGAAACCAAATGAATCTAGTTTATGTAAAAGAAGTCTGTGATTAATCCTATCGAACGCGTTATTTATTTATGCTAAGATACATCGTATTATCTATTACACCTTTTTTATTCCCACTTTGCAATGTCTGTTACTTCTACAGATTGATACTTTTAATATATTTAGTATATTCAGATCGCAATAAAATTCATCTTTGCATTCTGCTTTGTACCTACTCCACTCTTCTGTATTTTCACATGGCCATTTATTTCCTCTACCACCAAAGCAATATCTTACACCATCTTCTGACCAAAGACCAATTACTGGACCCTGCGTGCATTGACATTCTGGCGCTTCTGGTATATTGCAAGGTGTAGTCTCAAGGCCTATCACAGCATGGCACTGAACAACTCCATCGCGATCACTGGGCTCATAATCGGATCAACAGTTGCAGCTTTCTAGATTATCTGCGGATGTTTGTTGCAGAAATATTATTAAAAGGTAGCTGAACACACAAACAGCCTTCATGCTAAAACATATTAGAAGAATTTAAGCAGCGAAAGGTTTTGGCATACATTCTTCTTTAACTTACTTAATCACTGTAAATACGACGATCACAGGCCTTTATATTTCAACGACCTTCATTATACTATGTATCAAACGCAAATTGGCGGTCTTACATCAATAACCCATAAACTGCGAAGACTATTTAATCTTGAACCTCACTATTATCTTTGACCTATACGCAGAAGATGTAAATGACGACTTAAATAAGAATCGACTCTCAGCAGTAATGAGTATCAAGTGAAACGTAAATTTGACAATAGATTATGAATAACGTACGTCTTATACAGTGTGAGTCAACGATAAAGTAAACTAAGTTTATGATTTATCGGAAAAATTTGCTATAAAGCTGTATATATCGTATGATATGGTTAGTAAGTCCACACATTTTAAAAATATATAAAAGTATACAGAATGCGATAAGAAAGTAGAGCAACCAAAAGTTATATTTTTTTAAATGGGACACATGAATTAATTTTGTTATTCTACGCCTAATTCTAAAACTTTTTTGTTATGTATTTGTTATGTTGAAGCCTTGCAGTTTTCGGGCTTTAAAAGTAAAAACTCACATTTTCAAGCATCTATATAATTGAAAATTTTACCATCGCTTCTGTAAGAGAAACCTTTATAGTCGGTAAGTGGAAAGTCAAATGTAAAGTTAATAGGTACTCTATAAAACATTTCAGATATCGGCTACAGGATGTTATAATATAATTGTCCAAGCACGAATAAAATTAAATTAAAAAAAAATAACTTTTTTCAAATGGCACACCTTGTAAATTTTAATTTTGTCTTATAAATGACTAAGAACTCTCTACTTTTAGTTGAATATGTCCTATACCTATCTTCAAATCTTTTTGAGATATTTTTTTTTTCATTTTCTTGTATTGAGCAAATAAAATAAGCCACGAAAAAAATATATTGTCAAAAACAATCAAAATGTATTAGAACTACTATCTAGAACAAAATAAATAAATTAAAATAAGGCAAAAAAACATACTAGGTATATATCTATACATATTTAACAAAGGAAATTTAATGGTTAAAATAATTAACTTCTTAATAAATATTCAAATAAATGACCTTGTTGAACCCACATATCTATTCTTTTCCTTATGTCGTCTTTGACTCTTGACAAGATTAGCGGTGTTACGCTCCGACAGACATCTCTTATTCTATTCTGCATGTATTCTCTTGTGGTAGGTTGATTAACATACACCCGGTTTTTTATATAACCTTATAAGAAAAAATCTAATGGGGTAATATCGCAGGATCTTGGTGGCCACTCAATAAAACCTCCACGTCCAATCCACTTTTATGGAAATTGTTGATTAATATAATATAAAAATGTTTATCCTGGCTTATCGACGGCGCCGCCAGTGTTGCAGCGCTCACGTCGGCAGCCAATACAACCTTATTATGTAGTATATACCAATTAAGAAGACGAAAACTTTCCTTGCTATGTTCTTCATGAACTAAAAGGTTACATATACGTATACGCTTTATTATTAATTCGTGTAAATAAACCTCACTACTGCGAATAAATGCTGATGTTAGAAGAAGGATGTTTCGATATCTAACAGTACTACAAGCGATATCATCTCACACCAATTCCTGCTTTTTACAACAGGTTAAAGAAAACATCAGAAGTCTGTACCTTTTGTTCATAAAATAATATCCTGTTAATAGGTAATTGCTAATGGACCAATAAACACATTATTATCATTATTATTAAATTCGAAGCTATATATCCTGCGTAACCTTGCTTGCGTAAAAATACTATTTTTCTTAGTCATTTTTTTACACAAACAAAAGAAAAAGGATTAGAAATGAATGTTTATTATCTCCCTTCCTTATTAACCCATAATCTCTTCTAATTGCCCTAATTTAACAGAAAAATGAAAATACAATGTTCTTCGGAAATTCGTCTTTCATTTTTTGGCTTCTCTGATTATTTTTATTTGAGACGTTTATATTTAATCATCACTAGTCTGAGCAAACAGCGGTAACAGTCAGTGTAGTAGATATGTGGTGCGGAGTTGGGGATTATTTATTTCACATGTTCACAGCGTCAGTACTAAATCGATGCTGTAGTAGTTCTGTGTATATGTAGGCTGTCGTAACTTATTTCGCAGTTGTACGCTTATGTTTGCTTTAAAAATGTCGCAGTTAGGTACGTCGCGAAAACGACGAATGGCACAGTTAAAAACCTTATAGTGGACATGCCGGACTTAATTTTTTATGGCGCTAAAATTCAATGTCTAGTTTGTAAAATCTCTTTAATGTGTTGGTCCAGAAGCCATTGTCAGACCAAGAAAAATTTACATTTGATTTATGTGTTACTCTTATTTTATGTAATCTATCGTTTCGATTACTAGACAAAGAAGCATTTGTCTCCTTCTGGAATAAATATGCGGACTGTAAATTACCTAGTCGGACATCGTTACGAAATGTAGTACCATTTGCTCGTGAACATATAGAAAAAAAAAATGAGAACGGAATTGAAAGATAATGATGTGGTTGTGTGTGGACAAAACAACAGATCGTCAAAAACATTCTGTGGTTAATGTAATGGTACGTAGAATGGAACCACATCGACCGTCATCCTCCTTCTTACTTGCTTCTAAAAGAGTTATAAATTATACTGCGGATGAGATTTTAAAGGTGGTGTTGAACTCATTGAACAAATTTGAAGTTTCAACTAAGCAACTTTGAATGTTTATGAGTGATGGTGCCGCAAACATGCGTTCTTTGGGCCGATCTCCTAAAGAACACAGTGGTAACTTCTTACATGTAACATGTAAAATCCATACTCTAAATCTTGCGGCACAAACGATTCCTACATGTTTTCCACTAGTGAATGTATTGATTGCTAGTACACAGGCAGTGTTTCTAAAGTTCCCGAAACGTACCCGACTATTTTACAAACTGTGTCCTGATTTACCTGAACCACCACGGCCGATTGTTACACGTTGGGGAACATGGTTGCAGGCTGCGTTTTACTACAATAAATATTTTGATCAAGTAAAGAAGGTAGTTTTAAATTCAATCCGACAGAAGCTGCAGCAATCAAGAAAAGTCAGGAAATATTTCAAGATAGTCAGGTTAAAAGAGATTTACAAACTATTCACAACAATTACTTCGGACTAGCGGAGGGAATGGAAAAATTACAAAATGTTTCGATGTCGCTAGTGGATTCTGTTCAAATTGTGAATGATGTTCATGTACAGTTATGCGCTGTAGAAGGTGAAACAAATTGGTGTGTAATACGGAAATTTGAAAGTGTTTTAGAGAAAGACTCCGATTTTCTTACATTAAGTCAAATTTGTGAAGGTGCGTGTGAAGATGCATTAAGTTGTTTCAAAGATTATTTTAAATATGCAAATATAACATCGCTAGATCTCAAACGGTCGTTTTCAGCATTAAAAAACATTTATTCCACACGTCGTACTCACTTGGCTGAAACACCTGTGGAAACATATCTAATGCTTCAAATAATTAACAGATGTTACCCAGTTTGTGATTTCACGGGAGACTTTTAAAATGATAAGTGTTTCAGCATGTTTTATAATTTATTTCTTACCTTCTATTTTATGTGTAAACTTTTATGGGCTCGCCACGCCTCTGGCTCTTACCGCATATTTGCCCAAGTTAATTATCACTGATGGTGATCATCAGTGACTGCTCCTGTTGCACATTCCTTTATATTAATAGATACACAGACAACAGTTCTATTCGGTCAGATTTAAGTAACTTGCTGGTGACTTCGAATCTCAACATAAATGGATGACAACACTCTAATCTTAAAAATAGCAGTACGCCTGAATATTATGTCACTTTAAAAATAAATTACATATCTAAGTATTGCTGTACACTTTTTATAGTCTATCGGGTTTTACGTGTAAACAATCGCTGCGTACTTTCCAGAATTAATTATGAAAGATGACACCTCAGTACTAGACTAAGAATTTTAATATTCTAGGCTCAAGGTACACTTATGTAAATAATTCCCGGAAGAGTTAATATGAATCGGCGGCGTATTTCGTTCGGCGTATTCTCTACTTATTGCACTTATTTTTCGCGTTTGAAACAACTCATTTCCTATGACAACCAACTCATCTTTTTTTTATGAAAGATAATACACCTCTCTCTATAATTATATATCTACAGTCTGTCCATAGATATAACGATTTGACGTTTGACGATTTAAAAGGATTCTTTAAAATTTCTTATTATATTTTCTTGGGTAAATAACGTAATGGAACAAGAAGAAATACAATCTTCTTGTGTGGGGAAATAATTATTATATTCACCTAGTAAGAAAAAACAAATATTAATATAGAAATTAAAAATACTTTAATGAAAATTTAGTGCTCGTTTTGAGGCTCACGTCCAACACGTTTATCAGCCCAGTTCAACTCAACACGTTTATCAGCCCAGTTCAACTCAACACGTTTGCCAACTCGGCAAACTCGCTCGTCGGCCCCAGAGCTTCGCCGCTTGTCGAACCATTAAGACCGTTCGCCTAGACAAGCCTGTTTTGTCCGATATGGAGATGGTCAACTCCGTTTCGTTTTACTTCAAAGAATGCATTCTCAAAGAAAATTAATTTAATCTAGATTGCGCTATTCTAAGTATTAAAAAAATAATATCAATTCGATTGACGATTTAGTTATTACTTATTTCATCCGAACAAGTAGCATGGATATACTAAAACACAAAGAGGTTTTTCTTTCTGAATGACAACACTGTTTTAGTTTTACGAATGACATTTTTTCGTATGAAATTATCGATAATGAATTTATGATTTTTATTGCAAAATTTTAATACATTACAATATTATTCTATGACTGGAATCAGTACTGAAACAAACATCTTCTGTAGTAATTAATGCTAGCGAACGTTATGACTTAGTAATCAAAGATTACTGAGGAAGTGGAAGATCTGCTGCAGCTTTAAGTGTGATTGTCCTTCTAAGCGAGCCTATGAATTATATTTTTTTATGTTTTCCAGTGTTATGGCTGTACTTAACTTACATAGTTACTTACCCTCGACCTCTTCTACCGTGGGCGTAAAGGTTGTTGCTCATTCCTCTCCCTAACTTCTCGTTTTGCTTGAGTCCAGTCCATTCCTTTCCTTCTTAGTATGTCAATTATTTCATTTCACGTCCTTCTCGGTCTGCCTCTTCTTTTCTTTTCTCCTGTCTCCTGTCTCCGTTTCCCATATCACTTTCTCCATATTATTATCGTCCATTCTTACCACACGCCCGATGAGTTTTAATTGTTTGTATAACGCTTTTCACTTTTAGATCTTTTCTTATTTTTTCACTTCCCACCTTGTCCATTCTCGTCGCCCCCGCAATTTTACTTCAGATCTTCATTTCACACGCCGTAATTTTACTTTTTAATTGTTTACTTAAAACCCATGATTCACTTCCATAAATGAGCGTTAGCACTAACACCGCCTCGTATACCTTTACTTTTGTGTTTTGGGATATCTCTTTCTTATTAAAGAACTGGTTGTGTAGTGTTTTGTATATCGCTGTTGTTCTGTTTATTCTGTTCATTACTTCTTCTTTGAATCCTCCAGGTGTTTCTGTTCTTGATCCTAGATATCTTATTTTTACTACCTCTTTTATTTCCTCTCCTTGCAGATTTATTTCCGCCTTCTCCGTTTCGTTTGCTATTATCATTACTTCTGACTTCCCTGTGCTTATTCTTAGGTTATATTTTTCTAGCTCTTCTGCCCATCCTTCTATTCTGTTTTTTAATTCCTTTCTGTTGTTTGCAAGGATCATTAAATCATCCGCGTAAAGTTCAC
This sequence comes from Dynastes maya, assembly GCA_029619315.2. NCBI lineage: Eukaryota > Metazoa > Arthropoda > Insecta > Coleoptera > Scarabaeidae > Dynastes > Dynastes maya. Next base: position 55,325,544 of record JAROYE020000003.1, on the reverse strand, counting down.
TTAATTCTACCAGCCTTAGTTTTCTGTAGCCTAAATGGGTCCCTCTCTTCTTAAATTTAGTATAAATAAACATTAACAACAAACGGACCTGTCAAACCGAACTCTAAGAAACTCTAAGAAAGAGCGACAAAAGATATGGAGTATAGGTGTACAACATTTTAACAAATAACTATGTTCAGAGGAAAATATATATTTTCGAAACATCAAACGTATTTTCGTTTCTCATTTGTTATGGCTGTTATAACCAAGATATAATTAATTCCTTCAAATACCTTTGCAAATTATCTAATATCAGTGACGACATAGTTTTTTATTTACGAAATCATCGCTAAGAGCAGAAGGCACTTTTTATAGAAGCAATGGGAAGATAGGTGGCAGTCATCGAACAGGCAGAAAGTAAGGCAGTATGCCAAAATACATCCATCTAATCAGTTTCCATGCTGGAATGGCGGCGTGCCAAGTAATCCGGGCTGTACATGCGGGCATGGCTGTGCAGATCTGACTCACCTAATTCTGGGATCCGAAAAGTACGAGGCCCAGCGGGGTAAGTTAATCGAGGGTTTGGCAAAATTAAAAGTATCATTTCCAATAGCAATCGTGCCTATTCTATAACGTGGAACGATACTGAACTATATGCGGCAATAGTAGATTTCATCCGAGAATGTAAGATTTCAACCTATTATTTATTTTTGTTTCATGTCCCAAGTAATGTGGCTGATGGGAAATGATCCCGTAATCCAAAAAAGGGATCAAAATGGCGATCAATGTGTCTATACAAAACAATATTCCACTCTGTCATTCAATATTAACTAAAATTGCACCTAAAATTCAACACCTCAAGTGAATTCATGGATTTGAAATTTCGATGGTAGGGGTCTGCGGTCGAATTTTCTTCAACTTAGTTCTAAAATATTTCTAGAGAAAAAAATCCAGAGGTGTTAAATCTGGTTTTCAATAAAGGCTCTATTTCCAGTTTTCCTGTCTGACAACTGTTCGATCAAACATCCCTAAAATTTAACTTAGATTTCGCGAAATGCATCAAATTCAGGGAAGTTGTAGCGAATGTAGTATACTGGTTTAACCATAGTCCATGATATTTATTTATTTAAATTTTCTACAACGGGACAAACCCAAAAACGTTGTAACATAGGTAACTATGAAAATAAAGAATGAGAATACACGTACGATTATACAAATCGCATTAGTAGCATAGTCAAAAGGTAATCCTGAGGGGTGTCAAGAAAAAAAAAAATGTTTTAAATAACTTTATTGAAGTTGATCAAATAAGCTTCGGGTAATTATAATTTTAAGTGTACTTAAACTACAATAAAATATATCAAGTGAGCTGTAAATACCGAGCTGTTCTTTGTAAGTGCGCATGAACCTGCTAATAGGAGAGTTCTGACAAGAGTTGGTGTGACATAAGTGTAGGTAGAATAAAACATTGTTACGTTTATGACGGGAAGAGACGTGAAAAGAAATCAAAGAAAGAAGGTGTGGACAGCCAATATTATTATTAAGAAATTTATGCAGGGATGTCCGACAGTGGACTGCGCTTACATAAAGGCAGAATGCCAAAATGCCTGCATGAAATGAAATAATTATCAAAAGGTTGGCCTGATTTTAGACAAAGAAATCTGATGAACTTTCGTTGGACGGATTCTAACCTGTTAATATAGACAGCATACTGAGGCCGCCATACAACAGAAGCGTAAGACATAATCGTGTTTGTATATGCAAAATATACAGACCTGAGGCACGCAGAAGAAGAATAATTCTTAGATGCTCTTATTATAATAAAGCCAACCAATTTGGTACACTTACTAACAATATTCTCAATGTGATCATTATATGTTAATTTAGTATCGCATGACATCCAGATCCCTAATCTTAGAAACTTCGGTTAAGATGTTCCCATCCAAAGTGTACGAAAATTTAAATTTGGACAATTTCTAGTGCATTGTATATAATAATTAATCACATTTATTGAGATTTAAAAAGAATTTGTTTTCGAGACAGAACTCACACAATTTGTCCAGGTCCTGCTGTAGCCCTGCACAATCCGTAATCGACTTAATAGGTTTAAATGCCTTTAGATAGTCAGCATATTGAAGAAAAAGAAAATTTTTGAAGCAAGTGGATGTACCACTAATATAAAGAATGAAAAGTAATGGTCCCAGATGCGATCCCTGCGGGACACACGACGGGGGACCTGTTGGATATATAAGCTTTACTATAATCTGTATAAATTGCATCCACTTGTATTTTATTGCTAAGATTATCCAAGATATAGTGGGTGAACGTGGAGATTCGTCACTGTGGACCTGCCTGGATAAGAACCGTGTTGTTCTAGAGCAATTAATTGTTTAAATTCATCTAGAACTATGTTAGAGCATATTCGGTAACTCCTGGCACATTTTGTTTTAAGTATTTTAATTACGAACTGTCAAAGTAAATGTCAAATAATTGCTTAGTTGTCATTCGTGGTTTTGAAAAGTGAACTGTTAAGAACCAAGAATTCGCAAAAAGAATTTGCTACTACTTTGAAAATTCTGCGAATCGGGTCAAGAAGGATGCTATTAGGCATTTTACGAAAGAAAGAGTGGTCAGAAGGACTGTATATAATGTTTTGTCACGTTACGAAGTACATAAATGTGCAATTTATAAATCGGGAGGAGCAAGGCCAATATTTGTAAGAAATAAAACGTTATTGTCTCGTGTTAAAGCCCTTTACAAAAGAGATCCAAGCATGTCTGAAGGAAAAGCGGCTGTCCTGCTGAATATATCGCCTTCATATTTACATGAAGTTAAAGTTAAAAAAGCTGGAATTAAATCTTACGTTTGTAAAAGCGTCCCACATTATGTTAACGATCAAGAATTGAGAGCGAAAACTGCTTGCAGAAAAATTCTCGAAAAATTGGTACCTCCAGGAAGCGGAAAAGAATTTATCATGGATGATGAAATATACTGTGCTGTTGATCCAAAAGATGTTCTTGGAAGAAAATACTATCATTGTGCTCCCAATACAGACGTATCAATTGAAAAAAAATTCAAACATTAGAAAACGTTTTTCAAAAAATATCTAATATGGCAGGCGATGGATGAACATGGAAATGTTTCAAAACCGTATATTTTCACAGGCACCATGAACTGGAAAATTTATCTAATTGAGTGTTTACGCAAGAGGCTTATTCCCTTTATCAAAAATAGAAATGTTATGTTTTGGCCTGATATGGCAACATGTCATTACGCTGCCAAATGCATAGAATTTCTTCAAGAAAATAACAGATTTTGTATCAAAAGTAAATAACACTCCAAATACACCTCAGGTCCGACCCATTGAAAAGTATTTGGCATTATTGAAGAGAGAATATTCTAAAAGGAAAACCCCTGCGAAAAGTTTGAATTCCTTCAGACGTATAGTGACGACTTCAGCCTAAAAAGTTTCAAAAACTAGTGGTGCATCTTAAATGAGCAATGTAAGAAGAAAGCTACGTCAAGTAGGTAGACTAGGAGTGCACGAACCTTACCATAAGTAAAAGTTTATATAAATATGTTGCCTATGATTTCAAATAAAGCTCATTGTTGCTGAAATATTGCGTTTAGTTTATAGGTATTTTTTAATTTTGTGCCAAGAGTTACCGAGCAAAGTCTATAAATAATTGATTCAAAGACTTTAGCCGAAATGCTTAAAATAGAAATAGGACGGTAGTTCTCAACTGAGGCCTTATCACCACTCTTAAAATCGGTACAACACCAGCACGTTTCCAAAGGGATGGAAAACAACCTGTGTGCAATGATCTATTGAAAATTATGAAAAGTGGCTGCGCCAAATAATCACGGCGGGTACGTAAAATACCCGCAGGAATCTCATCGGGTCCAGCTTCCTTTCCGTACGTCCAGCTCACTTAGCCTTATACGAATTAAGTGGTATAGCGGTATAGCGACATAATAACTGGAAGTGGAAGCTACGATATTGTTAATTCGACATCTGTAAAAATAGAAGACCAGTAGTAATTAAAAGGATTACATATTGACTGTCCGTCATCAGCAGTTGTGTTACCCAAACGCATATTTTTAGGTTCAACGGAACACCCACAACGAGACCTCGCAAAAGACCAGAACTGATCAGGATGGCAAGTTAAATTACTTTTATAATCCAACACGTTGGAATAAATTTTCCATTTCTTATGCCGCTTGTTTTTTTCCTCCATAACCCTCTTCGTAGAATGCGATAACCAAGCAGGATATTTATCAGGTTTTACAGTCCTTTTATGTATACATTTATCAAATAAAGGAAGTAAAATTGAACAAAACTATTTAACATACAATGGTTGTCAAAATGAGAACTTTATTCCTTAGTAAAGTGTTGGTAGTACCCTTCTTATTTTATATTTGTGGTCATATTACATTCTTGTTTGTTGGATAATTTATTATGATTCCGTTAATTACATTTACTTATTTAAACATTAAAAGATTTTGCAATTATAAGAGAATTAATGTTGCTCTTGATATGCGATTTTAAAGAATTGATACTATTTTTTTTTCTAACCTTTGATATGGGGATTAGGACATTAAGATACAGCAATTTTAAATATTTATATTTACGTAGTCAATTGCAGATTAGGATATTGTTAGATATCCATGCTAGGTTACAATAATTACACATACTGTCTCATTAACAGCAACTGTTTATTTAAGGTTTAACGTATTATACTTATTTACAATAACGAACGCCGAACATCGTATTACCTATTGTGGACTGTTACTATTTCGAATGCAATAAATTTCGTCTTTGCATTCTGTTTCGTACCTATTCCACTCATCTGCATTTTCGCACGGCCATTTACTTTGTCTACCACCATAACACCACGTTCCTTTATTATCTGTCATAATGCCAATTATGGTACCTTGCGTGCATTGACATTTCGGCGCTTCTGGTATATTACAAGGTGTAGTGGCAAGGGATAACACACTATGGCACCGAACTACACCATCGCGGTCACTGGGCATATAATTGGTCCAACATTTACAGCTTTCTAGACTATCTGCAGATGTTTGTTGCGAAAGTAATATTAAAAGGAGGCTGAATACAAAAACAGCCTTCATGCTAAAACAAATTAGAAGAATTTAAGCAGCTAAAGGTTTTGGAATACGTTCTTTAATTTACCTAGTTACTGTAAATAAACAATCACACGACCTTATACGGCAAGGATCTTAATTACATTACTTATCAAAATCAAATTAGCGGCCTTATATCAATAATCCACTTCCATAAACTGTGAAGACTATTTAATCTTGAAACTCATCATTATCCTTGACCTATACGTTGAAGATGTAAATGTAAATGTAAACAATAAGCGCCTTTTAACAATATTAAGTGTCAAGTGAAATGTAAATTTGAGAATAGGTTATGAATAAAAAAGATTGTTTACTTCTTTACCAGATATTTCGGCATTATTTCATTATTTACCGGTAATAACAGTAAGTATTAAGAAATTTTAACTATAAGAATAAGAATAATAATAATATATCTTTATTTCAACATAATATACACACATATGTACACACAGAGAAGTACCTTCTTGGGCCAAATAAATCTGCCTCGAATCAAGCAAACAATTGGTTTGTATATACCCCAGAAAATATTGACTTGTTTGAAATAAAAAAAAAGCTTGGAAAAACAAATAAATACTTTCTTAATTCTAATAGTTATTTCCTTGTTATTAGTATTAAGCTTATTACAATCAAGAATTAAAATACCTGATCCAATAGTTACAATTCTCGCCACGATCTCCTTAAATCTTAAAACAAGAAGTTTGATGCTTTAAAATGAATATACCTACACGTGTTATATTCAAGAAGCTCTGTTCTTGTTAGTAATATATATACTAGGATACGTAACAATTCATTTATAGGCGCGAGTCCCATACATATAGCGAATAATGTTCTCGTTTGTGCTAGGAGCGTCCCCGATTCGCTTCGAGCGGCTCCCCACCTTATACTTTCATAGCGGGCAAACGTTCTAACACTGCCCATATATTTTAGCGGTTCACCTTACTACGGAACTTACTAACGCGGTATATTGCTTTAAATCGGTAAAGTAAGTTACTTGTTTGAAACTTTTTGGAGCTTTGATCTGAAGATCAACGTATATTTGTACAAGGTAAATGTATAAAGCTTTGTTCACATAAGGTTTGCGCCCAAGAAATTTTTGAACTAATTTTTTTGTTAAAATGCATGCGTATCAGTTCTAGAATTTCTTAAAACTATGGGTTCCAACAAGCCTATAATCCGTTTCTCAGTGAGTTACTTAGACGACAACCCTTAAGTTTTAAACTTGTTACGAAAATATATTTGTGTAAATTATTGCTTTCTCGCTGAATATGCAGGAACACAATAGAACAACTTTGTAAACTTCTTGGAATCATCAAGAAATAACTATTTGAAAAAGCGGACAGTATTAAATTAATTGTGTAAATAACAAACAATAAAGTTACGTAATTTTAAGCCATGTAATACATAATATATGCTGTCAGAGATGGAATAAAAGGGTAAAAAATGTCTTAGAATCCTGTACAAATATGGAAAATAGTAAAGGACATATAAAACAGATATAGGTGGCTGCTGCATGTATTCACATCCATAAAAAATAACAAGTAATATTCTCATCTTGTGTGCTCCTGCTCGATGTATAATCCCTCGTCGCAGCTTTCTTCTTAGTTGACACCACCAGTCCCCTCATGCATAGTTGGATTTAGAGTTTAGAATCTAAACATACTGTATATATTACTGCTATTTGGTACAAATAGTGTGCACTGATAAACAATTAAACTGAAGCGTTTACTATTAAATGAAGGTCAGTTCTAATTTCCAACTAAAATTTTGTACCTACATATAAGCGGTACGGTGCTTTATCGTACAAGAATTAACACATCGATAATCTCCTTACTACTTCCTTCTGATAATGTTACAGTAGAAGTATTTCAATTTCCATCAACTTCTATTTCATCAGCATTATGGATATCTACTTTCAACATTACTCCCTCTTTCATTTTTATATACTGTATTAGACAATCGTGTGCAATAACAGTGCGATCACTCTTTTAATATTATATCAGTATTCCGGTTTATATTCAATTGACTATTACAAAGTTCAATGTTTAAGGAATTGATACATAAGATTAGCAAACGTAACTTACACCATTTTATAAATGCAAATTAATTTATTCCGTTAATGCATTTTTGAAGATTATTATTATTGTGATGACAGTGATATTCGTAGACGTAATAGCTACGTATACATTTTAATGTATGCATAATCAAAAATGACCACTATAAAAATGTTATAATACATTTAACTAACAGCAATCTCAACATTAAGCTTCATTGTTTGGAAATGGTTCGATTACTTTAGACTATGTAATTCTAATTCATCCATTTTTATACTTTTGTAAATAGCACTGTTTATATCAGGTCTAAAGTTGCGCCATACAAAATGCCCCTTATGACGGATTCTTACAAACAGTTCTACCTCTTCCGACATATTGTACCCTAACATATTAAAATGGCTTAATAACTTTGAATAATTATGTTTGTTGATGCCTTCACATAACAAAGTTTATAAGGAACTTATCAATTTATTACCCCAAACTCACAAATTCACTGGAAATAAACAAATAAAACATAGAGCTTCTACTAGAAATCGTGTCACGTACGCCGTACGAATAATATAATACTAGTTTTAACTAGAAACAACGGACAACGGTTGAAAAACGCGCATGTACAGAAACGAACATCTGTCAAATTTGACGCATATTTGATTTAAGAAAAACATATTTAATTCAAATACTTACCTTTTTAGCCTAAGTAAAACTCCAAGAAATTATCTTCCTATTGCCAAGACAACGTAACTACTTGTCGTTATAAGTAAATATTTATTTAATTACAGTAAATATGTTCAGAAGAAGAAAATGTTAACAAACACCTAAATTGCATTATAAATCAATAAAATCAGTAATTCTATAACAGTTAAGCAATGACAGATGTTTCTTTATGATTTTTTGAAAAGTACATTATTTACATTTTTTATGTTTGCTGGAATCTTATTAAATAACCTACAGACCATGAAAATTATTGAAACAAGCTTGCTTTGTGGTAATAAATAGTTTCTATTTCGCGTTTACTGTAAATGGGAAACATCCGTGATGAAATAATTATTACGATATTTGAAAGCAAAACAAACAAATAACTTCCATAACCTTGGTTCCACCTTAATGGTTTTTTAACAAACAAACCACGCGTATATGGTCCAGTGGAAACCCTTATGTCACGATACAGAAACCATTGCATTCTGAAGGGGTTAGCGTTTGAATAGCAGTTTCACGGAGAAGAATTATTGGTTCATTACTTTTTCATGAAGCAGTAAACGCGTAATTACTTGTTGCAACCTTTCCTAAACCAGTACCAGATATTTCCAACAAGACAATTCCACAGTTCCTAAAGCACTACAAATAGCGAACCTCCTACATAAATATTTTAATAGTCGTGTAGTAGATTTCCCTCCGATGTAACTGTTTTAGGTTATTTTATTTTTCTGCGCCAAAAAATACAATTTTTATAAATACATCACATACAATACAAGAACTTACCGAAGCAATTCAAAATGTTTATGACACGGTAACCCCTCAGCACGTCGTCGACGGATTTGACAACATGAAACCACGAGTTGTATTGAAACCGAAAGAGATCACTTTGAGCACTTACTATAATTATTGGCTAAATTTTTCTTTTAGTTTTACTAAGAAATATTTTTTTTATTCTGCTAGCTTTATTATTATTGGCTTAGATCAACGGTGGGCAATCTTCAACCCGCGGGCCAACTGCGGCTCGCAAATGAGTTTGATCGGACCCGCGAGATCTTTAGAAGAAATATCAAATAAATATTCTCAAAAACAGAAATGTTAAAGAATTAGATTAGGTTAGTACTTAACATAAGGAAAAAGGAGAGATGTACAGTTTAATTTTCGATATAATTCGTCTTGTTTAAATTAAACGCACATAGCAACATCTTTGTTCATAATTTAGTACTAAAGTCAAAACTTCGTTTAACGTCGTAAATTTTCGCCAACAGTTCCTTAGGGGGAATGCATATAAGGGAATAGTTGGTTTCATGGGTTGGTTTTATTTACTCAGGTAGTAACGTAGTTTTAATTATTAAAACAATACAATTATTATATAATTGAGTAAGCGGTCGTAAGGCTTTAATAATGATAATAATAATAATAATAATAATAATAATAATAATAATAAGCTTTATTGCCCAACAGAGAAAATTTCAATTGCTAAACAAGTAATTAATTAAACAAATTACAAAACGAGTACAAAAAACAAGTAAGAGTAACAAGTTACAAAAAATTATTAAAGTAAAGAGCAGTGACTATCCTTATTGTATGTAAAGTATCGTGAAAAATATCACATTGCGAAGATGTGAGATTAAAGTTTGTACAAGTCACAAAAATAGGTGATTTTAAAAGAGTATCTGTTCGAGGAAACGGTAGATAAAACGTATTCGAATACCGGACACCAGAGCGTGGGATTATAAATTGTAATCTTTGAAGTAGTGCAGAGCAGTCAATACAGCTATTACACAATTTCCAGAGAAACACCAAACCGGAGGATATGCGCCGAAAGTTAAGAGAGGGTAAATTAAATCGGAACAACAGTAACATATGATCAACGCCTCTCGGTGGGTACACTCCGTCTTGCCGGGACCAGAGGAGTTTAGCAAGTCTGCGTTGGACCAATTCCAATTGGCGTTTATGCGTTAAATAGTAAAGGCACCATATGATGGACGCGTATTCCAGACGGGATCTAACAAGAGCGTAGTACAAAGATTTCAAGGCTACCTCATTGGTAAACTCTCTGCAATTTCGCACAATAAAGCCAAGAGATCTTCTAGCCGCATGGGAGACACTGATAATGTGTTGCGCAAAAGTGGGTTTGCTTTCAAACAAAATCCCTAGATCCTTAATTAGTTCGACACGTTCGATGTTAACTTGATTAAGCTCATAGTTGAAAGTAATTGGCGTAGATGCACGTGTGAAGGAAATAACTTTTCATTTGCTGATATTCAGAGGTAGATTATTTGATGTACACCATTTAGAAATATTTGTAAGATCGCTTTGCAAGAAGTAACAATCCTCGGAGCAGGACACCTTACGATATAGCTTCAAATCGTCAGCGAATAGCGTTAGACGATACACGTACTTATATCGTTAATGAATAAGTTGAAATTCAAAGGTCCAAGATTAGACCCTTGAGGGACTCCCGAATAGGCAATGTATTGACGAGTGCAGAAGCCATTATAAAAAACATATTGAAGTTTTAAACAGAATAGACAGAACTCTTTAATTAATATATTTATTCTAGTTCTGAAAGTAAAACGGCATCGAACAACAATAAAAAAAGGAAAATTGACTTGTAAAACAGAGCTTTTCAAGATAAATGGATGTCGCAATATTTTTACGTAGTATAATGGAAAATCTTGATGCTTAATTTGCAATGAAATTATGTACACAAAAAATACGCACAGTAGAGAACTTAAAGAAATCTGTGAAACGTCAACAAAAAGTATTTACTCAACAGCATTACACAAATCGAATCGGACATCGAATCGCCATCAAAATCTATGTGCGGCACAACATCTGGTGCCGCATTAATTAATATTTACCATTTTTTTTTCATTTCTTTGTAAGTTTTTATAAGTGATAGGAGAAATAAACATAATAATTAACATTTTCTTATTTTTTTTTATATTTTTAGAAAAAAACAATTTCAAGTCACAAAAGTGTGTGAATTAACTACTACGGTCCGTGGACAAAACGTAAAAGTTATTCTGGCCCGTCTTATACAAAAGGTTGCCCACCCATGGCTTAAATTACCACCTTAACATTTACGCTTTAAACAGAGACTTATTTGCATTATTGCTGTCAAATATGTCAAAAACGTAACTTGAAATTTCAAACTTGGTATGACAAGCAAGATTTAGCTGTCAGATGTAATTGTAACCAAAATAAAAATAATTAAAGAAAAACATGGCCCTTTTGATTACGTGTTCTTATGATCATATTGTATTATGTCGTCTCAAACAAATATAATTGTTAAAGCTTTTTAACGTGTTATTGTTGTTTTTCACGCTAACAAATTCGTTATTGCATTTATTCTATTTTGTAAATCATTCTATTATTTTATTGTGTAAATTTAATATTTCATTCGTTTTACTTAATTTAATTTGTCTTACTTGTATATACATCATTTCGTTTGCTTTATTTCTTATAAACTTGTGTACATTGTATTTGTATCCATTTAAAACATTGTATGTGTACGTTTTTAACACAAAAACATATTTAAATTCATTTAACATACATAAATGTAACAAAATCACCCGCACACAAAGTGAGAATTGATGTAAAATTGTATTAAATGAAATAATCCTAATTTCGGCACGTTATTATATTGCAAACCTCGAGATAAGACGCACACTAGACAGAGAAGCACCGCGGTCTACGATGAAACAGACAATCACCACGGAGAGAGCAAGCACAACGCACTTATACGCATTCTTATCTCGGAATGCCGTAACTTCGTCGCAGAATGAAATGTACGAAGTGTCACGATTGCCATCCGTCGCTCCTTCACCTATGTGGAGTACAGCGCTGGGACGCGTACCATGATTGGTCTTTGGAATCTCCGCTACTATAGGTAGGCAGTAGCGAGACGGAGAATACATACAAGTCACATAGTGTAGAGATTCTAACGCGAGAACGTCTGGGTAGTCTTCAACGGCTATATTCTGCTATTGCCTCTGCGACCAGACGTTCGAGCTTCGTCAAGGGATTGGCGGTGGCCCTAATAATGCATAATGCATCAAACATTGCGAACTAATATACAAATAAGCGTTGCAATACTGAAGACACATTTAAGGTAACAAAATGCCTCGCACTTGTATTAGATGCGTTTATAATTATACATATAAATGTACGTTGGGCATTTAAGAAACACATACAAACGTTGCGATTTAATATGTACTGAGACACATTTATACAAATGTACATAGAAATACGCCCACAAAATATGTTCACAAACAAGTAAGGAAACCGTATTATAATATATATATATATACAATATTAAGGTATATGCATATTTTTATATATTACAAGAGGGAAACCTCACATTTTTTTATATTTGTTATTATGTAATAATGAGGGGAACTGTTTTAATAAATTCATTTTTATACATACGCACTGTGTTTCATTTCAAAAGGTACCAAGCTATCGAACAAATAAGCAGATATTTTATACATCAAAGTAAAAGCAATTGGTCTTCCCTCTTCGCAAGAAAGATACACCGAAGCAGACGACCACCGGCATTGTCCTTCAAACCAGGAGAACGTAACAATAATGTTGATTCAAACAAAATGAATATATAAATAATTAACAAAATAAATAGTTGCCACAAGCAAATTTGCTTTAACAAACTCGATTAAGTTATTTCAACCTGATCGGTTTTTCAGTGTAGGCAACATGGATCTTTAATGAAAACCATTCTAACTTTCTTATTATCCATTTCTCTTGTATAAAATTTCGAAAATTTATATCAGAAATTGAATTACAGCATATAAGTATACCATACAATTTCGGAAGACGAATTAAATTGCAAATAACAACCTAAGTACAGGGAGATAATTGTGTATGGGAGAAATTAAATTATATGAGGCTTCTAAAACAAATAAAAACATCAAGCATTGACGGTGGAGATAAAGCGATCTGCATTAATACCGCAAACATCTTTAGCGTTCAGTAAATTATATACATTTGTTCAACAGCGAAGAAGAATCAATTCTATTTCCGTCAGGGTATAAATCGTCAGTAAGAAAATATAAAAACCTCAAAAATAATCAACTTATAGTCCTTATGGTAGTTACTTCTATCCTTTAGCAGTTATGCCGTTTTTAAAAGGTAATCACTTGCATCTCGGATGGAGTTAACATTTCTCAGAAAAGTACTACTATGATGGACTATTTGTCATCCACAACTGCTTATAAAGATAAAGTCATTACGTTGTTAATAGTTATGGTATAAATTTCACTCGTGGTTTTTGTATTTGTAGAACAAATGATGTTACATTATTAGCAATCGTAACATCTCAGAAAGATTTTAGTTATTCGTAGGTAGATATGTACATCCATAACATACCATATGCTAATTTTACCCATATTTATCTAGTATTGTTAGGAGTGAACATTGTTATAGTCTTCACACATCTGCTACTAATTCGCAAAATATTGTATGAAATATATTTTTAGAAGCGAAATTTAGCGCCTCTAATGATATATGGTACAATGCCGTAGCTGGGGTTGATTCTACCATTGTCTCCTACGTATGAAATTGCTGTGGCGGGGATAGAGAATGCCTTTAGGATAAAATTTTCAAATAAAATTCGGTGACAATAGTTAATTTTAATAATTTATCCTAAAAATTCTGACGTGTTCAGTGTTGTTTCCGAATCATGGTAACACGCGTACAGAATTTGTTCTACTATCTGTAGAGTAAAGAGTAACATAATTATCGTTTTAATGAGCTAGCGGATTCCACACTTACGAACAGCTGCAGTTGCAAGCACTGCCGATACTCATTAGTAGAGCGGGCCAAATTGCGCCATCCAACAGAATCGGAATCAGGCGCAACGGCCGCTTATTGTAAATAGCGTATATGTGAGTCACAGCAGATATGTGATATTTCGAAATACACAAGAGTAAAAAAATAAAAGCTGACGCAATAATAATGTTTAGTAATTAGAGCGGATATATATATATATATATATATATATATATATATATATAAATATATATGTACACGCTGAGGTGTTTTTATTTTCATTATGATTTTTTATTTGATTGAAAACGGTATGCGTTGTAAATGGGATGTAATAAGGAAATAACTGAGAAACTGAACGCTTTTTTTATTCTGTTGTACTTAATAATGTAACTGTAAATAAAGATATAATAAATAAATTCTATCCTTCTTAATAATGCGGATAGGCTTGTTTAAAAAGTTGCACGATCAGATAAGTTTCCACATTTGCCTCGGTGAAGGATGTTCGCCGAGACGAAAAAATGTTCTTATATTTCGAAAACGACCGTTCCACGTCTACCGAAGTAAGACAGGCGTAATTAAAATAATCTTTAGACTTAGTCAAGGAATCTGCAGATGCCCCATCGCACATTTGTCTTAATCTCGTGTAGTCCGGATTCTTTTTTAAAGCACTATCGAACTTAGCTAAAACTCGTCCACTTGTTGCATCGTTTATACTGTGTAACAATGTACTAACTTCGTTCACGACTTGCACTGATTCTACCAACGACAATCCAGAATTTTGCAAATTTTCTATCGCGTCTACTAACCCTTTGTAATTGTTGCTAATATTCTTTAGATGTGTTTCAACAGAAATATCGAGAAATCCCTTCTGGCTCATCCTAATAGCTCTAGCTTCGGCAGGGACGAATTGCAAAATAACGGATTTGACTTCTTGAAAATGTTCATTATAATAAAAAGCGGCTTTTAACCACGTTCCCCAACGCGTAAGAATGGGCTGTGGTGGTTCTCGAATACCAGGGCATAACGTGTGGAATGCCCTAGTCCTCTTAGGACTTTTGAGAAACACTTTTTTTGTGTTTGCTATTAATGCATCCACCTCCGGGTAACACTCTCGAATAGTTTGTGCCACAAGATGTAAAGCATGGACTTTACACGTAACATGTAAAAGTCCTTCACACTTTTCTTTAAGGGAACGGCCTACACTACACATTGTTGCTGCACCATCGCTCATGAACAACAACAGTTGACTGGTTGACACTTGAAATTTTTGTAACGTTTCGAGAACTACGGCCGTAATTGCTTTACTAGTACACTGTTTTAATCTTCTGCTGGCTAATAGAATTGCAAAATTTGGTTTAATAGGATCTAATACGCGCACTATTATATTCAAAATAGAATTTTTTTTGCAATCTGTCGTCTCATCAAGACATAGCCACAGCTGTTTATCTTTTAATTCGGCTTTAATTCGATTTTCAATGTCCTCACGTATTCGTGGAATATCTCTCCGTAACGCTGTCCGAGATGGTAGTATCCACTCGGTATTGTATGTACCCCAGAATTTTCTAAATGCTTTTTTATCAAGTATACGAAGTGATAGACCACATACCATAAACGTTAAAAGCAATTCTAATTGAAATTGACGTTGTTGTGACACACCATTTCTTTTATTTCTGTGGTGTGCGCTATTTATATGTCTTTCACAATCACGTTTGCTCCAGCACACTAGTTTCTTTTTACAAACTTTACAGAAAATTGTACTCCCATTGTAGTGTAAATCCACAAATTCACTAAGAAATTTATTAACTTTCGTAGGTAATGGCCGTTTATTTTTAATAGTTACGTTAGACATAATCACTAAAGTGAGCACACCGACGCTTGTTTCTAGTATGCCACGAAGTGGTGCAAACGTAACATCTGCAGACTCGTCATTTGTTGATGAATAGAGCGCGTCATCCGTAAATGAATAAGCGCGCTGTTAGTTCGTAGCCGTCGATGAATGAACTTTTTTTTGTAGTGGCCCACTGTGAACAACGCCCTATTTATCAACGAACACCCAAACTGCAGGTGTATATTTGCGCGTCTTCACGACGTAATAGACAGTGGTTTTGGTCCTCGTCCTAATAATTACATATTTAAATTACCTATGTTTACATACATATATGCGCCCGGCAGCCTGATTGCGAACCTGGCGCGTGGCGCTCTTGGCCCGCTCTACTCATTAGTAGAGTCCAGTAACAGGAAGCCGTGCCATAGCCGTACCTGCCTAGTATACAAAAAGAATAGTAAGAAAATAGGAAAAAAATAACAAAACTAATACATAATTATAATACGTGAAAAGTAGTGAAACACTCACCCTTTTAAGCATCCTTGGCTACAGAACAGTAAAACTAGAAGCACCATTATCATTATTAACATTATATGGATAAGAGTGGCAAAAAGTTAACACTATTAGATGTGTTTCCACAGTTGTCTCGGTGAGCGATGTTCGCCGTGGTGAGAAAATGAGTTGATATTTTGAAAAAGAGCGTTCAACATCTACCGATGTTATACATGCATGATTAAAATACTCTTTGTACTTAGTCAGTGGATTATTCGATACACCATCACAAATTTGTTTTAGTGTGCTAAAATCGGGATCTTTCTGTAGCATACTCTTGAACTAAAACGCGATTATATTTTGCGTCATGTATAGTCAGTAGCTGTGTATGCACTCTGTCCATAATTTGCAGAAACTCCAATAATGATAACGATCTATTTTGTAATTGGTCTATTGCGTCAGATAATCCTTTACAGTAGCTACGAATATTTTTTAAATCTGTTTCGACGGAAATATCTTGAAATTTTGATTGGCTCTCCTTGATAGCCGCAGCTTCGGCAGAATTGAATTGTGCAACAACAGCCCTTACTATTTTGAAATGTTCAGCATAATAAAAAGCTGCCTGCAACCATGTTCCCCAACGTATAAAAATTGGCTCCGGTGGTTGACGAATACCACGACACTCTGTGTGAAATGATCGTAGGCGTTTTGGAAGATTTCAAAAATACTTTTTTTTGTGCTTGCTATTGATGCATCTACCACGGGAGAGCATTGTCGAATGGTTTCTGCCACAAGATGTAAAGCATGCACTTTACACGTAACATGTAAACACTTACAACCATGTTCAAGAAGAGAACGGCCTAACGCATTATCGCTGCGCCATCGCTCATAAACACCAACATCTTTTGAAATTTGAAATGTTTCCAACGTACTAAGTACAACCTTCGTAATTGCTGCAGCAGTACACTCTTGTAGTCTTCGGCTAGCTAGTAACAGTGGTAATGTAGGTTTACTAGGGTCTAGTTCTAGTGGCAAATTACAGTTTATCAACATAAGAATTACATCAAAAAATGCACTTCTCGATGGCATGCCCAATTTTCGTTTTCTATGCTGTGCGGAATTTACGTGTCTTGTACAGTTCCACTTCTTATTTGACATCAAATGTATTTTGCATACTTTACAAACTATCTTGCTCCCGTTGTAAAACAAATCGGGAAAGTCAGAAATAAACTTATTTACTATGTATTGAAAGGGTCGTTTTTTAGCCTTCGACATGTTCATTAAAAACTACAATTAATAACTACGTCTGTAACAATAAAATCAAAACGCGCTACACTAAACAATAACTACAATTAATAGCTACGTCTATATCAATAAAATCAACACACCCTATCCGCTATCCTATGCTAAACTGAACTGAGTGATGATGATTTGTCGTGTCGTATCATAATTGACCAGCCCTCCGCGCCCACCTAAATACAGTCACACCGCCGCTGCGATTGCTCTCCAGTTACCGGGCTGTACTCATTAGGTTTGTTCTAACCGTCAATTTATGTACGGTACGCGTATCAGTTCATAAATCGTTTATTTGTTTGCGAATTAGTAAAAGGTGTCGTAGATGTTGGAACATTTTTTGGAATCTATTGTGTATCGCTATTAAGAAAGAAAATATTCTCAGCACATTTCGCACCACACAAATAATTAATTATTTCGGAAAGAAAGCACGTGGGTCTTCATCTTCAGCCGCGTACCGATTTATGCGAGAGAACATACTAGGGTACATAAGGATTCATCTATAGTCGCGAGTCCCATACATTATCGAATAATGTTGTCGCTTGTGCTGTGAGCGTCCTTGATACGCTTCGCGCGCTCCCCACCTTATACTTTCATAGCGGGCAAACGTTGTAACACTCTCCATATATTTTAGCGGTTCACTTTACTATGGAACTTACGAACGCGGTATATTAAATCTAGCGAACCCGCTCTATTCCTACTCTTCAAGAAAAAATATATACAAGTACCTACTTTTGACCCTTAGACTAAATAGCAAGTCAAAATAAGGAGAAAATGCGGAAAAGATTTTGTCACCACAAAACGCAAGACATGCGGCCATCCCACCCTAATAAAAATAAAAATCGAGTGAGACAACGGTTATGTCTTTTTTATCCGTCAAATTTGTGTTCTTTCCTGCTGCAGCCCTTAACTAAATACTGGACATATGCCGAAATACGAAAGTATCGACGCTCTTGTTATAACACAACCATAAATTACTGACCTCTTTACCGTAAATAAAATAAATCGAAAAGACAGGAAAAGTGTAAAGGTCCCTTCTCTTTATTGATTAGGTTTGCATTCTTATTTATGTAAATAGTCTCATAGGCATCCAGTTCAAGGGGCGAAATCACGTTTCTAATCAATTTTAGGTTTTCTAACTTAATATTATGTCCGGTATCGTTTATATGTTGTGCTACACCTGACGCTTCCTGATGTGTTCATTGAATCTAGTACCTATCGCTCATTTCGTTTGACCAATATAGGCTTTATCACAATCACCACATGCAATTTTGTAAATTTCGGACCTTCGCTCATGTCCGGTTCATCTTTTGAATTGGCAAGAAGGTTTTTGACTGTATTTCGCGAGCTGAAACAAACGTTTCTCTCTTGACCCTTAAAAACTTTACTAACATCTTCGACACTGTGTGGAAATTTACGATTTTGTAGGCGTGTTGGAACGAACCTATTAATGAATTTATTGCCGCATCGACAGTATAGAACTGTGTAAACAAAAACAAGGATCATACCGCAAATATAACACACACCAATTTTAAGACTAATTTAAGACCAAGTAAGTCAAACACACTAGTTGATAAATGTCACCAAGGAACATATATTTGATTTAATTTATGTGATTACATATTTTTATTCCCTATGCACTTTGCAACATATTTACATATTTTGACATCCATATTCGTACATTAATGTTAAATCTACCGCATTGGAATTTCCACCTTTAAGTATTATTCTATTTCAAGTGATACACTCATATGAAAGTGTTAAAAATAAGTATGGGTACACAGAAGTTCTACAGAATTAAAAACCGTCTTCTCTGAAATGTTTTTT
The DNA here is from genome assembly GCA_029619315.2 of Dynastes maya. Lineage (NCBI taxonomy): Eukaryota > Metazoa > Arthropoda > Insecta > Coleoptera > Scarabaeidae > Dynastes > Dynastes maya. The sequence continues at coordinate 55,306,449 of JAROYE020000003.1, read as the reverse complement.
TTTGTTTTTCCAAAACTGTTGCATTAATAGAAAAATTACATATCTACGTACAAAGAATCCAACAAGCAAGTTTTTCAACATAGATTCCAGTTCTTAAAATTTACGAAACTGATACAGTTTACAGTCCTAGACATGCACATTTACTCTCCTTTCAAATAAGACCAACATTTTGTCCTGAATGAAAACCTACAACCCATGGAGCGTGAAAGAAAAACTATATATACACATAACGAAATGTGACGTCTATGGTGCCAAAACACCGTGCCATAGTACTTAGGGCTAAACAATTTTAAGAATACATTCAATAAGAGTTTGGTTAGTCTGCTTTGTTACTGTTTGGAATGCAGTAGCGTTCATCTTTACATTCTTTTTCATATTCATTCCATTCTTCTATATTCTCACAAGGCCACTTCTTCTTTCCAGATGCTGAACACCACATTCCTTCGTTATCAGTCAGAATACTAGTTATGGGAGCCTTTTTACAGTTGCAGTTTGGAACTTCTGGTATATTGCAAGGCACGACTATCAGAGTTAACTGGCTGTGGCATTGTACTTCGCCGTTTGTTTCACGAGGTTCGTATCTGGTCCAACATTTACACTCACCGATACTATCTACCAATACAATTTGACATAAGCAAGCTGTTAAAAGTAGTATAATTGGAAAAGTGGTATTCATTCTGAAACACAGGTCGTACTTTATTTTAAAACAACAAACAGAAATATGTACCTTTGCTATTACCTCATAAAATTCGGCCGTATACAAAGAAGAACTTTAGAAACGATCTGCGAAGTAGGTACTGCTCTCTAGAAATAAATTTACGCTATTTATATACGTATTTACGCTGTTATTGCTGTATTTGACCTTCAAAATATAAACGACCTATAGATAACAAATGATAAATAAATGAAGAAAGTTGTAGAAATAGTCGTAGACGAGGTACTTCACAAAGAATCTAAGAATGAAGGTAACCGTGTGCCTTATTTAACCTAAAGCATCACCATAAAATTTATAACATCAAAGGAAAATGGCGAATTATAAAAGCTATTAATTTCGTTGAAAAAACTACCATACTTCAAAAAAAGGTATTCCAAAAAATGCTTTCTAGATGTAAGATTTTTCCTTCTTGTTAAATTAACCTTATCATTTTTCATTCATTTCAGCACACCAGATGGTCAAAGCGACGTAACTTTATTACTTCTGCAACACTGACTCACAAGCTACCTGTATTTAAAGCTATCGCATAGACTCGAATTAATCATCTCAGACAAGTACAAGGAAGAAAAAAGTTGTTTGGTGATTTTGTTTTAACTTCGAAATTCCTGCTACCATATCTTTTATTTAGCTCTAAATTGAAGAAAAACATAATACTCCCCAAGAAGCTAAATAATGATTGCAAAGAATGAGAGGTAGTATGGCAAACATTAAAGTATCGGCATACTTCTCACCACACAAATTATTTAATCAAATAATTTGTGTGGTGCGGAGTGTGCCGATAAGTTAAAGAAACTAACTAATATAAAGCTGTACCTTTCTATAATAATTATATAGTAAAAGCAGAATATGGGGTTATTGTATTTAGTAGTTCAGTTTAGCAATTTGAAATGTATACTACAAAAATAACTACGATAACGTTGGGGAAATGTCTTCGTTTCTCCTTTATAACATTTTACAGTTACAAAGCAGAAACATTGTTTCAGTTTGACGACAGGATTTGTAACTATTTTGCTATTATTTTGTTTCATTGTTTTTCTATTCTTCTTTGTACTGGGTGACCAAATAAGAATGGCAGCCGGCTATATCTCAGAAACTAGTAATCACACAGCTCTCGAGTGAAATCTTTCTTAATAAACGTGGCCAAGAGAAAACACAGGAAATGATTTCGAGGTTTGTAAGATGACCAGAAGATGGCGTAACGGTCACGACTAAGTATAAAATCAAAGTTTTCATCGTGTTTTGTCTAATTAATCGTTATATAATTAAGAGTTATCGAAAATATTGTAGGGAGCACTTGTCAGGGGGCTCGTTGGTTATATTTTAATAAAACTAACTTCACAAAATATATAAATAAATGTATTGCTTCACGCTAAAAAACGCGTCCATTTTGCTTTACGGTTGACATCGCATCTGCGTACGTCACTCTTTTACAATTTGTATCCCTGTGTTTCTTTTCACTGTGACTTACGTCACAGTATGTATTGCCAACTTAAAGTCTCTAACAGTAACTAATATAGTGCCAACTTAAGGTTATACCTTACAATATATGCATTTGTTTGGGGAGACATCAATTGCCTTTTTAAATAAATGTTGGTTATTCCAGTTAGACGTAACCAATTTTAACAATCTGGGCCCCGTTTAAAAGAGCTTTATTTGATTTATCAAATGCAGTTTTGGCCTACTTCTTATGAATTGTACCCTCACCACTAGAGCGCGTTATCTGACTTTATAACAAATAAAGCGGCTTTTCGCAAAGATTTTAAATAGAACGAAATTTTTTACCTTTTTTTTTCTCTAATCGGAGATATTAACGAAAAAATGTAAATATTTGTTGCAACTGGACGGGTCGTCCAGTTTTTAATTTCCGTTTTTAATCTCTAAATGTTACCATATTAGCAAAAATAAAAAAATATACGCTATTTCAAAGATAATTATTTATTTTAATGCCTCATCAATAAACTCGATATTCTTCTAACGATTTCAAATTGAAATAAACAATAAAAATTTGATTAGCCTCCTATGCGAATTTCGAAAAACAATATTATTATTTAATTAACACTGTGATGCCCATTTGTAGAATATAACACAAATGAATTATCAGTAGCTTCCTAGATATTCGAACTGTCTTCCCTTATTTTCTATGCATGATTCTATTCTCTGTCAAGTGGACAAAACAGCTGTCTCGACTTCTGCCTGTGAAATGCTTCGAATTGCATTTGTTAATTGAAGAATCATGTCTTCTCTTGTAATGGGCCTGGTAGCAAAGACGAGGTTCTTTATTCTTCCCCACAAACAAAGATTTAAGCAAGTTAAGTCCGAAGATCTAGCTGGCCATGGAAATACACTTCTTCGTCCTATCCACCTGCCAGTTTAAGCATTATCTAAAAAGTCCCGAACATTTACCGCAAAATGCGCCAGGCACCCGTCATGCTGAAAAAAACATCAGACGGCAAATTGCCAACGGTACATCTTTTAAAAGAAATGGCAATACGTTTTTTAGAAAATGTAGGTAAACGTATCCAATAAGGGCTTCATTAAATATAAAGGATCCAATAATTTATCCACCTGGAATTCCGCAGCACACCAGTGACTGTGGTATTGGACTTCCTGCATCCAGTGTGGATTCGGTTATGACCAGTAATACATGTTATGGAGATTTACACATCCATCACTATTAAAGGTGGTCTCGTCTGTCCACAACATCCGCGATAGTATTTCTCGATCCTATGATGTCGTCTGTCAAGAAACTGCACTGCATATACCCTGGTGGCGGCAGTTGAATTTCTCGTGCATTCAAAATAAACCATTATCAAATGCTTAAGCGCACATTTTGATCATTAAAAAGGTGAAAAAAGAAAATTAAAGGCATTAACAAAACGGTATAAACGAAGACATGAACCTTTTCAACGTTGTCACATAACGTGTAATTTTTTCTTATTCTGCATCTTTTATTATTCAAAGCCTACTTGTTTTTCAGAATTCCTTTACTAGGTTAATCAAATTTTTATTGTTTATCACTAAAGCAATGAGATTCAGTTTATCTATAAGGCACTAAAATAAATTATTATCTTTGAAATAGGATATATTCCTTATTTTTTACTAATATAGTTATATTTAGAAATTTAAATAAAATAGCAGACAGTCGGCAAAACCATGTCGTCCAGGTGCAATAAATATTTACATTTTTTCGTTAATATCTCCGGTTAGAGAAAAGATATCGAGATGCGGTTTTCACCGACATCTTGAGTTTTTAATTTCCTGCTTTTCTGCCTGAAAAGAAACATATCGCTCTATTTAATTTTTTTGCGAAAAGCCGCTTTATTTGTTATAAAGTCAGATAACGCCCTCTAGTGGTAAGGGTACAATTCATAAGAAGTAGACCAAAACTGCATTTCATAAATCAAATAAGGCTCTTTTAAACGAAGCCAAGATTATTAAAATCGGTTAAGCCTAACGGGAGTAACCAACATTTATTTCAAAAAAACAGTTGACGCCTCCTCACCACTTTACTTTAGAAGATACGACAAAATGTGTTGAAGGCAAAAATTGGGAATTGGATTGGGAATAAAATGCATATATTTTCGATAATTCTTAATTAGGTAAAACACAATGAAAACTAATTTTATACCTAGTCGTAACCGTTGCGCCATCTTCTGGTCATCTTACAAACTTCAACATCATTGACAGTGTTTTCTTTTAGCCACGTTTATTAAAAAAAAATTTACCCCAAAGATTTGTGATTACTAATTTCTGAGATATAGCGGGCTGCCATTCTTATTTGGCAACCCGGTACAAACCAAAATTGTTCCAAAGTCAATTATAAAGACTTACAATTACTTAGATATCTTAATATTTTATATCGGTACATTTTATAACGGTTTTAGAGATGAGCTAACTAACCGAATATCTCATAATTAGAGCAACGCAAACTGCGCTGAAGGCCAGTGGCAGACGCATAAAAGCTTACACAAAACAAATTAAATGTGATACGTGCTCAAACACTTACTGTTTTAAGAGTCCTCCGTGAAATCACAAAGTGGATAATGTCTATTTAATATTTGTAACATTAGATATGTTTCCAAAGTTGTTTCGGCAAAGTGAGTGCGTCGTGAAGAAAAAGTGTTTTTGTATATCGAAAACGAACGTTCTACATCTAGTGACGTTATATTTGCGTAAGTAAAATAATCTTTCAAATAACTTAACGGTTCTGTTGACGCACCTTCACAAATTTGTCTTAATGTGCCAAAGTCAGAGTCTTTATCTAAAACACTTTCAAACCTTTCTAAAACACAAACATTTCTTGCGTCTTCTATCGCGCATTGCTGTGCGTGAACATGTTGTACTATTTGCAAAGATTCCACTAACGACACCGAAAAATGTTGTAGTTTTTCTATCGCATCCGCTAGTCCCACGTAATAGTTCTGAATAATTTCTAAATCTGTTTTAACTTGACTATCCTGAAATTTCAAGCGGCTTACCTTGGCAGCCGCAGCTTCCTTTGGGTCGAATTCTAAAATCACGTTCTTTATATTCTTAAAATATTTAAGATAATAAAATGCAGCCTCTAACCATGTTCCCCAACGAGTAAGAATAGGTTGTGGTGGTTCAGGAATACCGGGGCATAGTCTATGAAATTCCCGAATACGTTTTGGGAATTTTACAAACACAGCTTTTGTATGTGCTATTAGAGCGTCTACCTCGGGATAACATTTTCTGATACTATCTGCTACGAGACTGAGAGTATGAATTTTACATGTAATATGCAACAAGTTAGCACAATGTTTTTTAAGAGATCGACCTACAGCAAGCATGTTTGCGGCACCATCACTCAGAAACATCAACAGTTGATTTGTTGAAAGTTCAAACTTTTCCAATGTATTTAACACCAACATTGAAATTACTTCGGCAGTGTATTGTTGTATTCGTCTGGAAGCTAGTAAAATTGAGGGTGACGTTCGATATGGTTCCATTGTGCGTACCATTACATTAACCACAGAATGTTTTTTACGATCTGTTGTTTCGTCCACACATAACCACAGTTTTTTATCTTGCAACTCCGATTTAATTCTTTTCTCGACATGCTCACGAGCAGACGGCACAACTCTCTGTAATGTTCTCTCACTTGGTAACTTAAAGTCCGAATATTCATTCCAAAACGAGACGTATGCTTTCTTCCTTAGTAAATGAAATGGCAAATTACATGCAATAAACACATAAATTAAATTTAAATTTGTCATAATCTCGTGTGGAATTTTTTTTTGAAACATGCACTGCACTATTTACGTGCCGTAGACAATCACTTTTCGACCAACGCATTAAATCTATTTTACACACTACACATTGAATCTTAGCGCCATCACACTTTAAATCAGGCATTTCTGCAATAAATTCTCTTATTGTGTCCAACTTTGGTCGTTTTCGCGACGTAGGAAACATTTTCAAAACAAACGTAGAACTACGATATAGTATACGACAGCGTAGATGCATACACAACAGATCGGCTTTCGAGTCGTAGTTATACTGACGCTTATACCGAATTGTCCCGGCCGTGTTTATTTTATGTAAACTTTTATGCGTCCGCCACTGGCTTTCAGCGCAGTTTGCGTTGCCCTACTCATAATTTCATGTTTCTAAATACATGGCTTTTCATCATTCAGTGCAGAATCAGAACCATCGAAATATCTTCGCTATACAAAGAAACAGTCGCAAAATATACTTTAACAATAACAACAAAATTTCAGCTGATCGAATATCAGCAATTACCTTGATTCTATCTGTTAGAGTCAATATCATAATTATCATAATAATAGTATAATTTATTTCCAACAGGAAAATTATACAAGTTACACGACAACAAACAATTTCGAAGATACATATTTTTTATCTAAATTACAAGGTCATACTTAATACTAATTACAAATGCCGGAAGATATGCATATATGGGAACACGAATTCAAATATGGGCTTGTGAAACGCATAAAAGCAGTATCAACAATTGACCTAGGGGGATCTGCTTCAATATCGCAAATGTAGGAGATTTTGTTGAAGTTAGGACACATTAATGAAGTTGGATATATTACTAATACATTAGTTCCATTAGGATTACAATAGGATTACAATAGAAGAAAATTTCAAAGTAGGGAAATAGGTCGGTAGTTGCTGATGTCTGTGGGGTTATCTCTTTTTAAAACAGGGCAAATGCGCGTTAGTTTCCAAGTTGATGGAAATGTAGAAGTTTTCAAGATAAGGTTGAATATGCAAATGTAAAAGTTTTGCAAATGAAGCCAGAAATAGCATCCGAACCTGATGGAAAGGAATTTTTCGAACGTTCAAGTACCAATTCAGCTTCTCCAATGGTAGTAGTTGTTAGCATGGTAGTGGTAAGTGACACATCATTGTAAATAGGTAAGTTATTGTTTTGCAATTCGGTATAAACAATATGAAAATAATTCCCAAGAGCATTCACTGTATCAGTGGGCGTGAAATAATCGATGTTGTTATATTCCATTATAGGTGCTAAACCTTAATTTGACAGTTACATCTTTTTCCTGTGCCAGTACTTTAGAAAATTATATTAAAATTCCAAGTTCCAAAGTGAGAAACTCACTTAGTAGTCAATGCAACGTTGCCAAATTTTCGTTGCATAATTTAGTTGTCATTTCAGAATCATTTAGCGAAATTTAAATATTTTAGTTACAAGTGTTTACATTTATTAGTTTAGTTCAATTTTCTCTATTAGAAGTAGCAAGAAAAGGTGGTCTAATCATACAGAGCGAGAAAGCGCTATTAAATCATCAATATTGCACTAAGGAGATACTCTAAATCTGTGGCACTGGAACACTGAAGCAGTTCACTAAAACCTTTACGACTAAACTTAACTCGTACTGGACGCACGTTCTGATAGCCACGCTATCGTCTGCAGTAAAACTGAATTGAGTTTTACTGAATTCAGTTTTACTGCTGATGATGATAGCTTCGCTATCGAAACGTGCGTCCCGTACGTGTTAAGTTTTGTGGTAAGGGTTTTAATGAACTGTTTCAGCATCAATATTGCAATAATCTCGCATCACTTAGTAAATGACATTAGGATATTTTGCAAAAGTCCTTGGACACTTGATCAAATTTTAACAACCGTATATGTGTCGTGTCGCAATTTTATGCTATTAATAAAAAAATACATAAATCTGACTATTTAGTATGTTTCTTTTAATATTGATACTCTAATCTAGCAATACTACGTAGTTATACGCATGCGCGGTGAGGCACGTGAAATGGGAGCCGTAAACTGCAGGATTACCAAAATCGGTCCTTTCAAAGCTGCCTGCACGGACAAATTTAACAATTACAAGTATTAGAACTACAGCAATAGGTGCGTTTATTGTTTATGGTATTTGTAAATTATGTTACTTTAAAATATGTTTATTTGTAGTACCATCGTCATAGACCCCAATTTAATGGGTCAGTAAGTTTTTTAGCCTTCTATGGAATGCAATATTTTTGCTTTAACGTGGACAGTGGACAGTCTTGAATCCTGCTAATAAATGTATATGCAAATGAAAACTTGTGTTTTGTGCTCTAATATTTGTATTAAATACAGAATTTGACAATAATTGAAGAAAATTTAAAATAAGTAAACCACGTATTCTGCTGGTATGCCCCCGTATGTCTACGAGAGGCGCCAAAATATGGGATCACGTCCATGGCCAGAGTTGCCCTTCCAAAAGTTATTCTATGAACATGACATTAAAGTGACACTCGCAATCACATACGTGCGCATGACAAAAAGCCGACATTGAAAATACGCCAATGTATACGGCCAATGGTGTTATTATGCGTCATGCACTTTTACGTAGTTCTGCGTCATCGACATTCTACGTACAAGCGAGAACCCGCCAATACAGACGAATCGGCATGAGCTACCTGAGAGAATGAAATTATTGATTTATTGCAACAGTTTCTCCTCAACCTTTCGCAGCATTACACATAATTATAAAGATATATACTGTGATGTTACAAATAACGATTAAAAGATTTGAATAGAGAGATAATCAGTTCTACGTTTATTTTAAGTTTTTCACTTTGCAAAAATGAAGTTTATCTGTTAAGATTACTTACAGTTAATGTTGTGATGGGTGTTTGATGTGTGTGTATATATAATCCTTATGGTTCCTTCTTTCCTCTTCTCAGCAATATTGATATCCGAAATCCTCTTGTTTTAGACCCCTCTTGATCATTTTCTTGAATGAGATTTCTTTGGATTACTTCTTAAAATTCCTTGATTGATGTAATACTCTTGATAATTGTTCGTGGTTGTTTTGTGGTTTTTCAATACATTTGAATTAATAATTTCGGCGAGATTTAATTTTAATAGTACAATTTCTAAATTCATCAGTCAAAAGATGTTTGTTTACTGTCAGAATGTTTACGTTGCTAACTTCTGTTTCTCGGTCGTCCCTGGCATTGCCAATGTAATGACTTGATATTTAATTTTGATGTTTTGCAAGATCGAATTCGGTGTCGTGGGTGACGTTAGGGATTTTGACGGTTACTTCCAAATACAGTGTATTTTTTATGTGTGTACGTGTCATTTTTACAAATAATGTTTTCAAAGTGTAAATAACTTCAAATAACTTGGAATTTTGATTATCTCCTGTAACATATCATTAACTGATATGTATGTAAGTACGTCTAACCTACGCAAGGAAAATAAACGACCGTTGGCTGATAAAGTCACTAAATTTATCAGCGAATTTCCGGATTTGAATTATAGCGGAGCTAAGTGTTGTGTAAAGTTCATACAGCGAACATTCTTCACCGAGATAAATGCGGAAACAAACCTGATGGTGCAAAGTTTTCACCAATCTTATCCACACTGTTAAGAAATTACATTTATTTAGTATATTATTGTTTATTGAAGTCAAGCTTTTTATGTGGCGTATTAAAATTAACATAGCCTTAATTTTAAAAAGCAATCAATATACATATATTCATTATGTTTATAAAACAAAAGTTCTTTTTACTACGTACCTACAGTTACTTATACATTTACGGTATTAAGTACAACAGATTTTTGAAGAAACTACTTTGTTACTTAATATATTTTGGTTTTAGTCGGTGAATTATGAAATTCTATAATTTTCCTTGGAATTTCCGACGTAGCTAAATACTTGGAAATTTCATCCTAGTAGGGAATCGAACTTGACGCATTCTGCTTGCCGGACCACTATACCACTTGGACCTTGATGCCAGGAACGTTTACTTTTTAATACCTGGTTGTTATTTTTATCCGCAAATATATCATAATATTTTGACATACAATTTCTAATTCTTACATGCAAAGTATATACACTAATTAATTAATATATTTTGGCTTCCGTCGGTGCATTATGAAAATCCGTATCTGTTGGTGAATTATGAAAATCTATAGTTTTTTTGAATTTACCGGGACGAGATTTTTCAAGCATTTAATTACGTCGGAAATTCCAAGGAAATTACAGACGTAATTCACTGACGGCAGCCAAAATATATTAATTAATTAGTGTACTTGGCATGTAAGAATTAAAAATTGTCTGGCGAAATATTATGATATATTTGCAAGTAACAACAATAACTAGATATTAAAAAGTGAACGTTCTTGGCATCGAGGTCCTCGTGATGTAGTGATTAGCACGCCCGTTCGGCAAGCGGGGGGTGTCAGGTTCGATTCTTTACCTAGACGAGGTTTTTTCAAGTATTTAATTACAATCTAGTTTGTTTACTTTTTATGGTTACTACATTACATACCTAGCAAATGCAATTTTTAAACAAAAAATGGCAATAAAAACACTTCAACGCGTGCATATATTCGCTATATTTACCAAACATTTTATTGGGTCAGTTTTATTTTTTACCATAGGGTATTGATTCGAAAATTTCACTTCTGGCGGGTGTAAGTCACACATACATTCTTTATTTATTATACGCGGCCCATGCGACTGATCCGATTCTGCCGGAAAGGCCGATTATGCCAGACTTACTAATAAACCAACAATTGCTTCTGCTTAATCCAATCTTTGAATACCTAAATATGAAGACTAACTATTTAAATCCATTTTATTTTAAATCAGTTTCGATAATAAAAATTTTGCAAACATTTTCAATTAAATTATTAGGAGATACTTTCAGTTTACTACACTTCACAATAATTCTCTCTTTAAATTCATTTATACCTTGTACAGGTGTACGGGTATAAACCTTTGAGTTTAAATAGCTCCAAATGAAGAAAATCATTGGGTGACAAGTCTGACGATCTAGCTGTGAATTTCCGGGCCAACGTAAAAGAGGTATGTGATTGTCTTCAAAGAATTGCTTAACCTTTTTTGCCACATGGCAGGGAGCATTATCTTGCATAAATATTTGCCCTGTCGGTATGCGATGTCCTGGTTTAAAATACGGTAATAACGTGTTTTTAACACATTTATGTACTGCTCTTGACGCATTGTACCTTCTACAAAATACGAAAAGGCCGGGTCCGTCTCCACTAATCACTCCCCAAATCATTACCTGCAGAGGGTGTTTTACAGTTCGAAGAACCGTGGACTCTGTGAGACGTTCACCAGGTCATCTACGAACAAATTGTGCTCGCTGCACTAACACACAGAGCGTGCACTCGTCACTAAAGAAAACCTATTAAATAATGCAAACACTAATTCAGTAAAAATCATGTCGTTAATTTATTCACCTTTTTCCAATTCTCGTCTGTGAAATGTCGATATTCTCTTGCAAAGTTGAGACGAGCAGATTTCATTTTTTCTGTTAAACGCGGCTTTTTTACAGGTCTTCGGCACATTAGGCGATTTTCGCGCAATCGGTGCCTGACAGTTCTGCTCGAAATCTCTATTCCTCTCTCTTGTAAATTTTTTTGAATCATTTTAATTGTAGCAAATCTATTGCTCAAAGCCTGACGGACAATTTCACAGTCAGATCTTTTCGAAGTTTTTCTTTTCCAACCGCACTTTACCCGTCCTTGTGTCGATGTGCTAGCTCCTCCGTTTAAGTTTCTAGCTAAATGCGATACAGAAGAAGGAGATACTTTCTGTAATTTTGCAATTTCTCGTTCTGAATGTTTGTTTGATTGTAGAAGAGCTTGTATAGCGGCTTTCTGTTCACTTGTTAAATCTTGTTCAGGCATTTTCTACAAAAAACCCAAAATATTTTAATTTTTTTTCAAATTCCAAATAATTAATTATTAAGAGAGAGATAGAATAACAATTTTACCTTTGCAATAACGATATATCAACACAAAACACTTAACGATACCCCACAACTTAGCTTCTATACGGTTATGACGAAATATTTTAAAAAATATCGATGCATTCTCTAAACTGTGAACTCGCTAAATATAAGTTGATGACTGAAATATTTATATATACGTACTTTACTCTTCTAAATATCATTTCCAGGTAAAAGGGTTGATTTATGACATGTTTCAAGTAATATGGCCAGGGACTGTAACTCTACAGTAATATAATTCGTAACAGCAGTTAATATGTTTACTGCTGTTGACAAAAATCCCAGAACGTTTATTTATACGTAATACACCTACTTAGACAAGTTTAACCACAGCCTATAGACCACACAGAAAATATAAGTACCTAAGTAAAAATGTTTAAATTATCCAATATTATCAACAGCAAATAACGTGAACAATATAGTTTAGGTGCTGCTTGACCATTAAATAACAATCAATATACATATCACCTCAGGCAACAGAATTCTATGAAGCAATATTTATAAAACCGCTAAGTGTCTGTTAGAATCATATGCTTACAAAGGATCATTATTTTTCTTTTTATAATGCATATGAATTTTATGTCAATTTTAATAAATCTCGTCCCACGCATTCAATATAAAAACGTTAAGCATTGAAACAGAACATCAGTATTATCCCGCATTCGACAGAAATCATCTTATACAGGTAAGAGCGCAGTCGTCATATTGAATAAATATATTAAATAAATAGTATTTGTCTATAATATGCTTGTATTTGCATGGTTGATTTTGGACTGAACACTAGAAAAGAATACTTAGTAGCCAATGAAAAAATGTCGCGAAGAATCGCTGAATTTTGTGGGTTATATTAAATAATTAGGTATGCGCAGAGTAAGTTAAGGGCTTGCCATAGACCATTTATTCTCCGAGTAAAGATAACATTACACATAGAGGTTGTTGTTGTTGCTACGGGTTACGAAATACACCTCGCACTTCTAGGCATCGATTACTCTGATCATTAGCCGACCCCACTAGAATTTTGCTGAATCTAGAGGTGTTCCAACCTTTTGGTAAGGATTTTTAACATGCCAAACATGTCAATACGGGGCCTACGACTTTACTTCCTTATCCGAGAAGAAGGCATACTTCGATTTTTATCCGTAATTAAAAAGCAACCGTCCCGACCGGAATATGAATTCGCGCCGTTCGGGTCGAAAGACAAGAATACTAACCGTTCGACTACCGAGACAGCCATACTGGTTGTTCAAAGTTATCAGGCCACTATTGCTAACTTTGTTATTATCGTAGCTATGATGTTGGTTATATTAGCAAAGATATAGCGATTTCTCCGCTGATTACAATAGTGTTGAAAAAAAATAATTGCAGATAGCATTTCAGCGCTAGCTTGAATTGTTTATATTTTTTAAATTGAACGCCCTGTGTATTTTTCAATTAATCTATAGAAAATGGAACCCTGCGTAAATATTCTTATAGTACTATAGCCCTGAAATGAACAAACATCGTCTTGACACGGGGCCTACGAGTTTACTTCTTTACCCTCCTTATTAGCCTGGAGAGCATACCGAGATACGGGGGATATAAGGGAATATACAGAATACAAATAAAAGCGAAGAAAGGTAAAAGATGTGATAAAGAAGAGCAAGGAAAAAACATGAACAGAGTCCGGGGAAAAAATAGCTAGGAACCATAACGAAAACCAAAACATTTCCACGGAGCTTAAAAGGGTATGGGAAAAACAAGACAGAACAATCTAAGAAACATGAAAGATGAAGAAGGGCAACGTAGTTACTGATGAGGACAAAATTATGGATATTTGGAAGAGATACTTTCAGACACTCCTAAAGGAAGACGACACGGAGACGGAGAAAATGGTACAACAGGAAAAGGAGGCAATACAAGAAAGAAAGGATGGGGGGCAATTCAACAAGAAGATACAGCAATGGAGAAACTGAGAAATGCGATTCAAAGGATACGTAATGGAAAGGCACCAGGACACGATGTGATCGCAGCAGAAATGTTAACAGCACTCAGTGATTTAGAATACGAAGCACTACTCAATCCGTTGAACCACATTAAAAAAATAAAAGAAGATCCCCAAAGATTGGCAAATAGGGGTTATATGCCCAATTTATAAGAAAGGATATAGCCAACAATACTCCAACTACAGAGAAACAACTTTGGGGGTACGATGGAAAAAATCTGTGCCAGAATACTAGAAGCCCGACTGAGAAAAGAAGCTAAATATACACTGGAAGATACACAATGTGGATTCAGGAGGGGAAGAGGAACGTAGGACCAAATCTTCAGACAGATTACAGAAAAAGTCGCAAAAACTGGAAAGAAAATTCACTTGTGCTTCGTAGATATGATCAAAGCATTTGACAGAATGAAAAGAGTAAGCTTGTGGAAAATTCTAAAAGAACAATTAATTACATCAGAGTAAGAAATGAAAAATCAGGCATGTTTACGTGTAATAGCGGTCTTAAATAAGGATGTGTGATTAGCCCACTGCTGTTTGATATCATGCTAGACGAAGCAGTTAAGAAATGCAAGCAACAATGGAAACCATTCATCGTGACGCATTAGAAAATGGAAACAATACAAGTCACAGAACTAAGTAATACAGGCGATATGGTAGTGTTTGGGAACACATAAGAAAACCTACAAAAAAACGTTGACATACTGGTCAAACAACTAAGAGATTTAAACATGGAATGTAACACAAAAAAAAAGACAAAAACAATGATAGTAGGGGATGAAAGTGGGAAATGCAATATAAAGATAGTGGGAAAAGATATAAAACAAGTTAACACATTCAAGTACCTAGGAGGAATAATAAATAACAAAGGTAACTTAGAGGATGAAATTCAGGAAAGACTAGCAAAAACAGGACGACTATACAATGCAATCAAAATTCTATTTTTAAGTAAGAAGGAAATCCCACAGGAAATTAAAGCTGAGATGATCAAAAAAGTAGTAAAACCTATTCTTACACATACATGCGAATCATAGACAACAAATGGAACACAAAGAAGTAAAGTGAACAGCATGGTGATGAGGTTTCTGAGAAGAACAAAAGGCAAAACCAAACTGGACAGAATTAGAAACGAGACGTATAGAGAAGGCTCAAAGTTGAAGCAATAGAAGAGACCATACAGCAGAGTCAACTAAAATGATTTGGGCACGTTATGTAGATGGAGGAGGCGAGATGTTGATAGCTCAGCTATTGAAACGTACATCCAGTGCGAGTGAAGTATTGTAGTAAAGGCTTTTAGTGAAGTATTTCATTCAATAAACTGTTAAACATTGCTACCTTGGTGTCTGCATCTTCGAATAATTAACAAAACTAGGAACATTATTTTTTGTGCGTACGCAGTATAAAATCGGAACGATCGAATCACCTTGCATTTCTGTTGTGCTTATATACAAACAACTAGTGGTAAACTCGAACCAAGACAAGATGAACAACGGTAATATAAAATATTTTCAATTTGAGAAATTCCATTCTAACCAGGAAGAATGGGAATATTATATCCAGCGGTTTGAGGTGGAACTTTTAATGCACGAAGTTTCAACAGGCGAGGAGACACAAGAGAAACGACGGAATTTGCTGCTCACTAAAGTGGGTCCAGAAGCTTTCAAGATTTTGGTTCACCATTTAAAACCGGTTGTGGTAAATACAAAGACATGTGAGATCAAAACTGTTTTAAACAGTTATTACGGGAAACAAACTTATATTTTCACGGAGCGTATAAGTTTTGCTTCAAGATTTCGAAAAGACGACGAGTCTGTTACCCAGTTTGTAGCTAGTTTAGGATTAACCGGAAATTGTAAATTCGGTAGTAGCCTACAGGAAAAGTTAGGCGATTAGCTAATTATTGGAATAAATTGCGCTGAATGGCAAGAGGAATTAATTCGCACCCACCTAATGAATGCCGCAACGCTCGAAGAGGTGCAAACATCAGCTACCGTGCTCGAGAAAGCATCAATTCAGTCAAAACGGTTAGCATTCATGTCTTGTTCGCAGACAGACAGGCACCCAGATTAAGTACATAAATCGACACTTCACAAACATGAAAAACGTTCTAAACAATTTACAAAACGAGGGTTAGACCCAAACAAAGGCTGTATATTTTTTGTTGATTTAAAAGACAAAAACAAAAATGATTGTCTCGCAACTGACAAAGTATGCTTAAAATGTTCGGAAAGAAACCATTTCGATCGTGTCAAGGTTGCATTTCCAACCTTGATTAAATTAAGATCAACAAAGAGAAACATAGTGAGACATTTACATAAAGCTACAGATAGTGGAGAAGGTAGTGCTGATGACACAGAAACAGTTTGGACGATAATTCCAACTGCAGTAAGTATTCTAACGTAACCAACGTTCGTAATGTGGGCACTAGTAGTAGAGTAATGATCACGACTTTTATAAACGGTTTTAAGCTTGATATGCTATACGACTCAGAAGTAGTTGAAGGCAAGAAAATTTGGAACAAACTTGGCAAACCGAATGTTCAACAAACTGAAAACTTGGTAGCATACACTTTAGTGTTACCTTTATATGTGTCAGAGGCGATATTCCATTATTTGGATTCGACTGGTGCCTAAACTTTGGAATATATTTTCCGCCGGGTTCTCGAATTTGCCGAATTGAATCGGAAGCTAATTCTAAAGATAGCAGATCGAAAAATAAAGCGTTTCATTGAGTAAGGGTGTCCATCAATGGCAAGCAAACGCATATTTTAAATGAATTTGAAGATCTTTTTGATGGCAAGCTGGGGAACTATTAGAGGCTACTCAACGAAAATCCATATTCACATTGATGTCATACCAAGAACGTGTAGACCTCGAAATGTGCCAATACCATTACAAGAACAAGTAAGTGCTGAAATTGAAAGGCCGGTGTGAGAGGATGTATTAGAACCGATAGGTATATCTATCACTCCTATTGAATGGGCTTCGCCTATAGTACTAGTAATTAAGCCAAATCTTCATATTCAAATAGACGATTATCCACCTCCAAGATTTGAGGACATAACAACAAAGCTAAGCGGAGGCAGATACTTTTCAACCTTCGACTTGCAGGATGCTTATCTTTAACTTCCGGTTCATCTAGAAACTACTTAGTGATCATTACACACCGCGGGTACTTCGCTTATAAACGTTTACCTTTTGGCGTTCCTCTCACTCCAGCATTGTTTCAAAGGACAATGGACCAAATATTGTGGCGTTCGATAGTATTATATCCCATTTGGATTACATTCTAATTACTGCGACAGATATAACTCCACATAATCAACGACATCGAGAGGTTTTACGATGTTTACAATTGACTGGCATTAAAACAGAAAAATCAAAGTGTTATCCATTTCAAGAAAATGTAAAATTTTCAGGGCATCGTATTAACCACGAAGGATTACACCCAACTGAAGAACGCATGTAACCCATCCAAAGAATGCCTCCTACAAACACAACAGAGCTTCGATGCTCTTTAGGCTCCATCACGTATTATGAGCGTTTTATTGAAAATCTTCACATCAAGTGCGTTCCTTTGTATCGTTTACTTAAAAATGGACAGAGATGGGAATGGACTCAAAGGGACAAAAAGGCTTTCACAGAACTCAAAAATCAACTAACGGTCTCTGATACCTTAGTACATTACAAACACCAAGGACTAATATAATTCTCAAAAGAGGGCCACCGCTTATATTGTTTCAAAAACACACTTCGCTTTGACACTACTCTACAGCACTTTTCATCCCACCAAGGTAGTGGCGGCTTCTGATGGGATTTGGAGGGATTTTTCTCTTTAAAACACTTATCCGCCACTTGCGTGAAAAAATCACACAGAAATTTTAGTTTTTCTTTAGTAGGGAGAACTTGCAAATTCAAGCGAAAGTGTAACTTACAATATTCTGTGAACTTACGACCTTCGTTTTCAATCTTCTACTTAGTCGTGGGATAAATGGTAGCAATATCAGATGAACCTAAATTCATAGTGATATGTAGAGGGAAGTGATCTGAAGAATAGGTATGATCAACAACTGTACTACATCTAGTCGCACAACCCCCAAAAAATCAGCTGATGGTTCTCAATTGCCTTAAAACGTATGTTACCATCATTATCTGTTTTAGAAGAACCAAGGGCTGTATGGTACGCGTTGAAATCACCACCCAAAATAAAGGGCGACTTGATTTGAGATATTAACCCAATGTACGCGGGTAGTTTGACATTAATCTAGCCTAAGTAAGAAAACGCACGATTTTTGTTCTTTATCTCGTTTATTTTTCAACATAGTCTCCTTTTACCTCGATACACTTGATAAGACGGTTTTCCAACTTTTTTATCTCTTCCGAAAAGTAATTTTGCTCGAGCTCCTCAAAATAGTGTGAAGTTTCGGTTATGACCTCATCGTTCGTTGCAAAACGGCGTCCTCCGAGCCATTTTTTTAGGTTTGGGAACAGGAAAAGCTGCAAGGAGCTAGGTCTGGCGAATACGGTGGGCGGTTGACCAATTCGTAGCCCAATTGGTGCAATTTTGCCTGTGCAACGGTCGGCTTATGAGCGGATACGTTGACCTGATGGAAGAGAGCTTTTTTGCGAGCCAAACCAGGGCGTTTTTTCGTCGGATCGGCGTCGAAATGGTCCAATAAATCTGCGTAGTACACGCCAGTTATTGTTTTACCCTTTTCCAAGTAATCAATGTGAATAATGCCTTTCGCATCCCAAAAAACAGTCGCTATCACATTTCCGGCCGATCGGGTGATTTTGGCCTTCTTCGGTGAGCCTTCACCGCTTTTTCTCCACTGCTTTGACAGTTCCTTCGTCTCCAGCGTGTAGTAATGGACCCACGTTTCATCAACAGTGACGTATCGGCGAAAAAAATCCTTCGGATGGCGTTTTATTATTGCTAAAAGCTTATTCGAATCCGCCACACGTGTGCGTTTTTGGTCGGCAGTGAGCAAACGCGGCACCTATCGCGCGGATAGCCTTTTCATATTGAAATGTTTGTGTAAGACGTTATGTACATGCTCAGTTGACATGTCTAGAGCCTCTGCTATTTCACGCACTTTGGTTCGACGGTCTGCCATGATCATGTCATGGACTTTGTTGATGGTTTCTGGTGTAGTGACGGTTTTTGGGGCACCTGAACGTTCATCATCAAACGCACTCTTACGACCACGAACAAATTCAGCTTTCCAAAACTTCACTGTTGCTAACGACGGTGCGGACTCGTCATAAAAGTTTGGCTTTGATTTCTGTATTGTTCTCCCCTTTCAAATGAAGGTACTTAGTCACTGAACGATATTCGACATTTTTCATTTTCAAAAAACACAAAGGTTGCTTGCTTTCGACCACTGTTAAAACCAAACTAATTGTGGTTTTTGCTTGAAATTTTGACATACGTCATGTGATGGATGGCAGATGTCAAAACCGAGAGCAATTCGTTCCCACGTAATGCCATCTATCGAAAATTAGATTAATGTCAAACTACCTTCGTAGCCTTGGTAACTCATAAGTGCTTGCATACGTCTGTTGACAGACACTACAGATAAGTTAATCTGGGGAAGGTAAGCACCACAAATGTTAAGATTTTCCGGCAGGTGTGTAAATGTGAGAGATATGGAAGTTATTACCTTGTTGATTAAAATGGCTGTACCGTCGTATCCGTTGTCACAATCATCTCTATGTACCTTAAAAAATTTGAACTCTTTATACCAAGTTTCGCAAATAAGTACATCTACGTTATAGTCAACAATAAGCTTATCTAGAATGGCTCGTTTTGCCTTAGCTGACTGCGCATTCCACTGCATAATATTAAGAATTTGATAAGCCATACCGAAAAAAATATGTAAAAATAAAAAAAGCCTTGATGAAAGTAATACAACTGGGAACTACTGAGAAATTTAAACCCCCGAGATGTCGCAACACTCTCCTTGAGATGTGTTTCCTGCGATATAAGAAGTTGGTAGTTTTCAGGGTCAAAGGCCTTTTTAATCTTTCTAATAAGTCGTTTAATACGTGACTTAAGGTTACTATATGTAATTATTCGTACAATTCGAATAAGTAAATCAACCAGCAACTCAGTATCGTCAGTATACCCTTTAGCAAGAAACAGAAATTACGAAAATCAATCACTTCGACCTTGTCCGAGAAAAAATTCTTGAATTCCGACTAGAGTTTTATAAACCTGTGTTTGAATGAGGAATAGATTCCTCGGCCGAAAACAAGGTGGATTCTGAATCTGTAGGAGTAGACAGCGCTTGACGTTTTTTGACTCGCCAAGATCTAATCTATAGATACCGTGCTCTGTAGGTAACTCCTGGGCTTCTCTCCTACTACAGTAAAAGGACATGTACTGTCAGGCAACTGCACGACACTTGTGTCCATCGCTTCCGAAAGTGCGATTATTACCAAGTCGTCATTACATGATGGACATTTGGAAGCAATATGTCCTACTTTCTTACATTGAAAACGTCTTCTTTTCTCTAACGTTAGAAATACTCCAAATACATTATGACAAAAATGGATGAGTATGAATCAGGCAGTCTCTCGTGATCCTCGAAAACTACATACACTTGAGGATGAAATCTAAAAATATGTTTATAACCCTCCTTAGAAACAGCTGGTCCAATGAATCTAACTTGAGTCCAATCTGGTTTAATTCTTTTTCTAAAATTTTGTACTACAAAGATGGGGGGTTATTTGACCGGCGAGATAAGCCTACGAGCTGGAATAAAAGTATCATTCAATTGTATGCCTCCATGAGTAGACATGATAGATTCAACGGTTTCTTTGGAGAACAAATAGATGCATACTCTGTTGTTAGAAGTGCGACATGCAAAAATTATATTTTTCGGGTTGATCACATTTCCTATATTTATAACTACGTATTATAGTTATTTTAAGCACATTTTCAATTGCATCGAAAACGATAGCCTAGAAATGAGAATCTAGACGGTGAACCGCTCTTATGTGAGTACATTTGTAAAGGACTGTGTATTGTTATTACTAGAGCCGGGTAACAGGGAGCCGTGCCATAGCCGTACCTGCCTAGTATACAAAAACAATAGTAAGAAAATAGCAAAAAATAACAGAACTAATACATAATTATAATATGTGAAAAGTAGTGAAACACTCACCCTTTCAAGCAACCTTGGCTACGGAACAGTGAAACTAGAAGCACCATTATCAGTATTAGTATCATATGGATAAGAGTGGCAACAAGTTGATACCATTAGATGTGTTTCCACAGTTGTCTCGGTGAGCGATGTTCGCCGTGGTGAGAAAATTAGTTTATATTTTGAAAAAGAGCGTTCAACATCTATCGATGTTATACATGAATGATTAAAATACTCTTTGTACTTAGTCAGTGGATTATTCGATACACCATCACAAATTTATTTTAGTATGCTAAAATCGGGATCTTTCTGTAGCACACTCTCGAACTTTTCTAAAACGCGATTATATTTAGCGCCATGTATAGTCAGTAGCTGTGTGTGCACTCCGTCCATAATTTGCAGAGACTTCAATAATGACAACGATCTATTTTGTCTATTGCATCAGCTAATCCTTTATAGTAGCTACGAATATTTTTTAAATCTGTTTCAACGGAAATATCTTGAAATATCTTGGCAGGATTGAATTGTGCAACAACAGCTTTTACTATTTTGAAATGTTCAGCGTAATAAAAAACTGCCTGCATCCATGTTGCCCAACGTGTAAGAATTGGCTTCGGTGGTTGACGAATACCAGGACACTCTGTGTGAAATGATCGTAGGCGTTTGGGAGATTTCAAAAATTCTTTTTTGTGCTTGCTATTTATGCATCTACCTCGGGAGAGCAGTATCGAGTGGTTTCTGCCCCACGATGTAAAGCATGCACTTTACACGTAACATGTAAACACTTGCAACCATGTTCAAGAAGAGAACGGCCTAGCGAACGCATTATCGCTGCGCCATCGCTCACAAACATCAACATTTATCTTTTAAAATTTGAAGTTTTTCCAACGTACTAAGCACAACCTTCGTAATTGCTGCAGCAGTACACTCTTGTAGTCTTCGGCTGGCTAGTAACAGTGGTAATGTAGGTTTACTAGAGTCTAGTATGCGTACCATAATATTTACAATTGAATTTTTTTTACAGTCTGTTGTCTCGTCAACACATAACCAAAGAAACTGTTTTTTCAATATGCCTTTCATTTTCTTTTCCACGTCATCGCGCACAAATGCAACATGCCTACGTGCCATTTTCTCCGTTGGCAACCGGAACTCGGGATTGTATTTGTACCAAAAGTCCTTAAACGGTTGTTTATCGAATAAGCCTAGTGGTAAATTATAGAATTACATTAAAAAAATGCACTTCTCGGTGGCATGCCCAATTTTCGTTTTCTGCAATTACTCTCCAGTTACCGGGCTCTAGTTATTACCGACATGAAGTTCATCAACGGTACGATTATTTGATGCAAGCCGGTT
Organism: Dynastes maya; assembly: GCA_029619315.2. Classification (NCBI taxonomy): domain Eukaryota; kingdom Metazoa; phylum Arthropoda; class Insecta; order Coleoptera; family Scarabaeidae; genus Dynastes; species Dynastes maya. Next base: position 55,283,985 of record JAROYE020000003.1, on the reverse strand, counting down.
AGCTCCGGCAATAGAAGTGCCCGGCAAAACACTCATAGAAGTTTTAGAACACATCCTGCGGCGGGCTCTACCAAAGCACGCGCGCGTGGCTGCATACGGCGCTGACACTATACGAAAAAAAAAACAGGTCAAAGTTCAATCAGGAAGAAAATTAATAAGGAAAGGAAATTTCTAATGAAAAAAAATTACAGGTGAAATAAAACTCACCTGCTTTATCCCTTGGACATCTCCAACTTAATAAAACAGTTACAACCAAGAAAACTCATAAAATAATCCTAAAAACACAGAAGAAAATCAGAGCAAAGCTAAACACGTCCATCTTATTTACCTCTAACGTGTGTCGAACTTTATAATTTACATATAAACATTTTACAAAATTTCATACATTTCATAGGAAATTTTCATTCACAATCGTAAATGTGTCCAAATTTAATGTATCAGACTATTAAATTTTTTCTAATACTTCAGCAAGAATTCTACCCGAAACCGGTCGCATAAGAAAAATTGAGTAAACTATTAAAACGATTAGAAAGTACACATTAATCAAAATTTTCATATCATATTGGTTTATTTCTAAAAGGAGAACCTAAAACAAAATAATATACAGGCTATTCCATTTAAAACACCAACGTAGGTGCTTTTCAATTATCTTATATATATGGAAATATATTTGAAAGATGCTGTATGAAGAGTATTATACCATCAGAAGATTTTAACTTCCTTATATTTACCCAACAGGCGCAATTTTACAATTCCAGAAGGTTGGGGTTCCTGTATTCATTTCCTCCTATTAATGTTTACTCATTTCAAAGAAGTTTACTATTGTTGTCACGTACCACTAAATTTACAAAGAGTGGCCTTCACTATTTGACATACCATCTAATCTTTTATTTACATTGAGATGTTTAAACTAGCTTCAAAGTTATTAAGTATACTAGTTCTGCAAGATTTAATACTTTAATCCTTCTCCTATTCTAGTATGAAAAGCATAATAATTCTGTGTGCGGTTATTGCTATTTCGATTACCCAAGAGATTACTGTGGAAAACTGCAAATGTTGGAAGAACTTTACACCAATGTTAACACAGCATGGCGTACAATGCGCTGGAAATTTGTTGAAGATATTTGAACCGTGCAATATTCCACAACCACCGCGATGTATTTGCACGAAAGAGAAAGCAACAGGTATACTTTACGATGCCAGAGGTATCTTCTGCCAGAGTGATAAAAAAGAGTGGCCATGCGAAAATGTCAACGAATGGGAGGAGTACAAAAAAGAATGTCAACTAAGTCCAAATTGTAAGAAGCGGCAAAATTAAAAGGAATGTGCTGTACCGTATACAATTAATATGTAATAAATTGTATAATTGATCTATTTTGTTTTCTTTCCAAGGACAAATACAGTGTTACCAGATTGATGTCATAAGAGGAAGAACTTTTTGTTGTGGTTTTATAAGAAAAAATACTACATTTGAAATAAATCTCTCATAAAATGTTGGCTTTTGTAGTAGCCGAAGTTAAATTTTTCTGTCCTACTAATACACTGATAATATTATATATATAATTGCACTGATGCCTTTCACATCCTGTTGGTGTCATATTTTTAAGGAATCGATGGTGGTTCTCTGTGAGTAGTTCATAATGAAGGAAGGTACAGGTCTCGCGTTGTAGGATGGCGAGTTCCGAAGGTACTGTCGGACATCGTTCGGGAAAATTTAAGTTTGAATGCAACATGCAGTGGCGTAGCTCGACTTATTTTTTAAATTACTTTAGCATAATAAAAAACGACTATAAAATAAAGTGTATTAACAATCTATGTTACAAAAAATTATAAAAAATACACTGGCGTCATTTTACAAATCTTCATCATCCCTATCGACACTAGACTGGAAGTCCTCTTCACTAGAATCCTCATTTAAATCAATTATTAATTCTTCGGTTCTGACGTCAATTATGTATTCACTTTCCATATACTTTTTTTCAATATTTATTACGTATTTGCACATTTTTTGCCAGTCTTCAGCCGTGACTGCGTTTAATTCTTCTTTGGCTAATTTCCATGTATCGTTTATTTTAAATGTAGTATTCCGTTTTCCCACTTTTTGTTTTACTGTTGCCCATATTAATTCAATAGGATTTAAATCCGGATGATATGGCGGAAGCCTTAAAATAGTGCGGCCGTATTCTTGAAAAATCTGATCAAATTTGTACCGCACGTGGTTTTTTTTGTGAACTTTTATGATTTCGTAAAGCTGTGGTTTAAGCATTGTGGGTGTAAATGGTATATTTTTTTCTGTCAACCATGATATCATTTCCGCCTTTCGAGAAGTACTATTGGGTGGACGATTAATTTGAACATCATGGTATGCCTCATTGTCTACCACCGCAACAGATTGAGGAGGTAGATTTGGAATTAATTTTTCTCGCATCCATTTTTCAAAATTTGTTCCGTTCATTTCTGAATGATAATCGCCCAATGCAGTACCAGACTTAAAGATTTGGAGACATTTTGGCAAAAAAACCTGCTCTCCACCTGCATGAATAATAAATAATTAGTCTATCCCCTTTAGAGATATTTGTGAACAGACCATTATTAGTGTCGTCATTCCAGCTTTTGGAAATGGTGTGCTCACTATGGATATACGATTCATCGAGAAGAATTACAGGACAGTTTTGTTCTCGAAAGTATGATATTTTTTGTAGATAATCGATTCGACGTGCTCGAACATCACTTTTTTCGATTAGCAATTTGCGATTGTTTCATGTTTTTCGAAACCTGAATCCTTTTATGAAAATTATAAATTATGTTTCGAAAATCGACTTTTTCATAATCTCGAAGCGCAATAATTGGGCACTTGCAGAAACGCTTTTTGTTCGGGCTTTTGAAAATAGGCTCATTTTCATGTCGTGGATTATTTCCTTCTTTCACAATCCTATCAATGGTTCTTATTGATACACCTGTAGCCCTAAACACAATGTTTGTTATTTCCGTCAAACTTTTATCACTTTCTGTTCTGAAATAATTGAAAACATTATACACAATTTCACGAGCTTGATTGTGAAGCACTTTATTTGCAGCGATTGTTGATGCTGTTTCGTTGCAACAAGTGTATTCGAAAATGAAACGTAAGGCTAGCGTTTTGCCCTCAGTTTTCGTTACGGAAAGTAAATTACAACTGAGTAACTGAGTGCATGTTTTCGCCAAAATGGCGATGATAGAACACTAAAATTTTCTTCTAATAGCAATTTAATGTTCACTTAAAGCCTCACTTACATTAAGTAAATAACATACTTAAGATGCAGGTACAAAAACCCTTCAGGTCAATACAAATAATAGAAACATAGATGCATAAATAATGTCACATTCTTCGAAATACAGTAGGAAGGTATGTATTATGTAAACATAATTCCTTACTACGCCACTAGATTGAGCGGTCCTGTATTTCCACTGCGCATCTGAATCGTTCGCCATCCTATAACGCACAAACTGTATGTAGTAATATAGTAATGGTCTATTCTCACAAAACTCTATTTGATACAAAAATGCACACGCCCATCTTCAGGACAGCGAAAAATAACAATCAGTATAGTTGGTCATAAAGTAAAAGTAATTTATCTGTATAACAATTTCTTGATTTGTTATAATTAAATCTAGTTTCAACAATTGATTATAAAAATTATGGCACAGAAAAACAAAAATTTATCTGTTAAACCATTGTACATTTGTAAAATTAGATTAATATCAAAAGTTAACTAACAGCTTTATCGTATAATAAAGTTGTAATTTACATTTGATTTAATTGTCAGCACGTGGTAAATGGAAAAATACTTACAGTTATATCTAGGCAGTAAAAAATTGTCAAATTGTTACAACCATTTTTCCAAACTTGTAATATATACTTGTAGTACCAAGAAGACTATCTATATTGAAATAATAATATAGATATAAAGTAGATTTAAAGTTGGACGTACACAACATATATTATATAACGCTGTGTACCTACATCTGCTAACAGGCCACAGACACCATTACACAAAGATTCGACTGTGTTTACGTTTGTTTGTCACTATTTAAAATGTCCCTGCCGATCGAGAATCCCGCGGACAGTGAAATACGCGCTGTGATTCGTTTTCTTAGTGTTAGATCTGCGAAGTGCATGGAGAAAACATTATGAGTGATGGTATGGTACGGAAATGGGTGAGAGCTTTTAAAGATGGCCGCACGAATGGCCATGAAGAGGAACGAAGTAGGCGACCTTCTGTCATTACTGAAGATTTGGTTCAGAAAGTTGACGAAAAAGTGAAAGAGAACAGACGCTTTACGATTTCATCGTTATCTGATGAGTTTCCTCAAGTCTCTAAAAGTGTTCTCTATGAAGTTGTGACCAGTGGTTGTTAAATCAGGTGGCAGACTTCTATGACGATGGGATTGTAAAGCTGATTGTACGTTACGATAAATGCCTCAATATTGATGGAAATTATGTAGAAAAGTAGAATAAGATACAGGCTTTCATGTAAAAATAAAATTGTTAAGAAAAGTTTGCTTGTTTTTATTTTATTTGAAAACGGTACTTACTTTAAAAACACGCCTCGTAAAATATTGCTTTTTTTTTGTTCGTGTATTGTACATATCTGTTTGTTAAAATTATTTAAACTTTGAGAAATTAATCGCGACATCTGTGGATATGTTAAGGTTAAACAGTACAAATAAAGTAGAAAACTACAAGGAGGTGTAGAATAATACTTGAAAAGTAGGGGTTGCATCAAAAATTAATTGCCCATTAAGTGAAAGAACTTGTTGACGATGAATCCCTAATGGTTCTAAATTATTGAGAAAATTTCCTTTATTGGCAGTATGTAGAAAGTGTGATTATTAACCTGGGCAAATATGCGGTAACAGTCAGAGGCGTGGCGAACGCATAAAAGGTTACACGTAAAATAGAAGATAAGAAATAAATTATAAAACGTGCTGAAACACTTACCGTTTTAAAAGTCTTCCGTAAAATCACAAAATGGGTAACATATTAAATATTTGAATCATTAGATATATTTCCACAGCTGTTTCAGTCGAGTGAGTACAACGTGCGGAATAAACGTTCTTTAATGCCGAAAACAACCGTTCGACATCTAGCGATGTTATATTTGCATATTTAAAATAATCTTTGAAACAACTTAATGCATCTTCACACGCACCTTCACAAATTTGTCTTAATTTAAGAAAATCCGAGTCTTTCTCTAAAACACTTTCAGCTTTACAGCACATAACTGTGCGTGAATGTCATTTACAATTTGAACAGAATCCACTAGCGACATCGAAACGTTTTGTAATTTTTCTATTCCCTCCGCTAGTCCGAAATAATTATTGTGAATAGTTTGTAAATCTCTTTTAACCTATCTTGAAATATTTGCTGGCTTTTCTTGATTGCTGCCGCTTCTGTCGGATTGAATTTTAAAACTACCTTCTTTACTTGATCAAAATATTTGTTGTAGTAAAACGCAGCCTGCGATCATGTTCCCCAACGTGTAACAATTGGCTGTGGTAGTTCAGGTGAATCAGGACACAGTCTGTGAAATAGTCGGGTACGTTTCGGGGACTTTAGAAACACTGCCTTTGTACTAGCAATCAATGCATTTACTAGTGGAAAACATGTAAGAATCGTTTGTGCCGCAAGATTTAGAGTATGGATTTTACACGTTACATGTAAGAAGTTACCACTGTGTTCTTTAAGAGATTGGCTCAAAGAACGCATGTTTGCGGCACCATCACTTATTGCTAATAAAAAGTAAAAACGAAATAATATTAATTTAACTTTAATATTGTATAGAACAATTGCTACTCAAAATTTTTTGACCAGAATTTATTTGATTTAATTGATTTTTTTCTCAAGTAGTCCTAAAACGATTTTTACGATTTTTATAACTTCTATTACGGTTAAACAAGGCCTACTATGTTTTTTTGATTTTTTGAATCTAATTTTTGATAATAGTAGGCTACTGGTTAATAGTATGACAATTTTATAATTATACAACAATTTTGCTAAAGGGGTCCTATACCTCATAAAAATTTGAAATCAATCAGTTTTCCAGTAACAAAGATATCGGGGCGTCAAGATATAAAATGAGACACACTGTATTTAATTTACAACATTAGGACAGAGATGCGATTTAATTTATTGTTTACATTATTGTAGGAAAATAATTCATTAAATTGGAAGATTTAGGAGATGGAGAAGATGAACAGAAGGCTAGTTATTAGTCCGTTCCACCATGATCGTCGCTGTAGTAAGATAACATTAGCTCCTAACACCACCGCCATCTAGGTAGTAGGCAATAAAAGGAGTAGACACCGAAGAAGAATATAGAGGGAGTTTGATGTTAAACGGGTGGACATACATAGGTACTTGGCTGAACGCACTGTACGTGCCGCTAATGGCTGCTGTCGATACCGACGCGTATAGTATGTTCAGTATGGCTACAACAGTATACATCAAAAACAGTAGAAAAATACTCTTTAACACTTCTCAATACTTGTAATGCACAGTTCTAAGCAATTATATTGACATTACCCCGCGATTACATGTCGTTCGTAAAAGTCGATGGTTTTTCAATATGAATAACGGAGCCCATAGTTTATATTCAAATATAATGTGGATATTGTGATAAATACAAATGGTGCTAATTCAAAGTGATTATTAAACTACTATATAACTATTTCGGTTCAGGTAGTACAACTTATGAACAGATTACTTGATATCTTAATGCTAAAAGGTACCAGTAATTATTTGAAGCTAAATTATTGTTAGGCGATTTGATGATAACTAAGGTTCGACAAACGAGTGCAACGTCAGAGGCGTATCGCGCAAAGTAGGTACGTGAGATACAGTATTATTAAAAAATAATATATTCTTACCTTTTGTTGACGTCTTGATGTCGCAGTGAACACAAAATACTACTGCCCCAAGACGTCAATACGTCAATAAAAGGTAAGAATATATTATTTTTTAATAATACCGTATCTCACGTACCTACTTTTGCGCAACACGCCTCTGACGTTTCACACGTTTGTCGAACCTTAAGATAACATTAGTTATTGTTATTTATAAAATCTCATGACTAATAAATTAGGTATTTAAAACTGTCAACGTAAGTCTACCATATAATCGCATTCTTATGTTCAAGAATCAATGGTTTACATGGATGGTAAACCATTGTTTTGCAAATGAGTATAACAACTTCTGCTATCGTTTCTTCAATGTAACAAAATAAGTAAAAGTATATCAAAATTTATTTAGCTAGTCTTCAATGCCGCGTAAAATGCTTCCCATTCCGATTCATTCTCGCAGTCCTTTCTGCTTTTTTCTCTTCCCAATTTCATAGAAACGCAGTAGGTTCCATTCGCATCAGATACTACGGCATTTGCTTGCTCGCAAACGCAATTCGGTGGTTCGGGAAGGTTACATTCTCTAGTCATAAGTACCACACTACTAAAGCAACGCATTTTTCCACCTATCATCGCCGCATTATATCCATTCCAACAAGCGCATGTTCCGTCAGCAAATGCATATACTTGTAAGCAGAAAAATATTAGTATAATGGATATCTTCATCACTTCCTTCGTATGCAACAATCCTTCAACATGCAGATTGACGCTATAATAAGATATAAAATTAATCTTCCATACCTTTTAATGCAATAGGCAGGTTATGATTATAATGTGAGAACAAGTTGGGAAGGAGGCATAAATAGAAAAGAGTTTTTTTCAGTGCGAAAACGACAGCATTTGCGTGACTTATAAGCATTTCTGCCTAATCATGGTTCACAATTTATAAAAATTTGCTTTGAAGCAACCCTTAGAAAATTTGAATTAGGGCAAAGTTCTTTTTTACTGTTTCATATAACCTATAAGTTATATAAAATACTCATGTACGTATTTTGTTCTCTGAGTTTGGATAACAAAATTCAAGATTCGTTTTTACGAGTATATTCTGTAGCACATCCAAGGAAATGTGACAAATAGTTTTGGGACAAAAACATATATTTTTACTCTTATTCTTTTAATGTATAAAAGACAGTATAAAAGTTATTCTTCTAATTTGAATGACTAGACAATTTCACCTCTAAGAAGATTCTCTAAAACAAATAAAAAGAATAGGTGATAAGAAAAGCAATAAATATAAGCAGAGGCCAATATTGGTAGAGCTGAGGAGCTGGAATAAAAAGATAAATAAAAAGACAAATTCAGGAAGAACGAAAACAACTGCTCCAACATATGAAACAGACGAGAAGGGAAGGACATAAGGCCGACCTGATATATAATAAATTAATTATAGACGCAAAAACATATACAGCGACAGAACTCCGATATGAAACAACAACTTAAAAATACCAACCAAATAAAGTGGACAGACAGAGAAGTGAAAGCATCAGAAGACAACTAAACCAAGTACCTATAGAGGGAAGAGTAGAAACGAGGAAATTGAACTAGTACGGACATATAGTCAGAATGGACGAGACTAGACTGACGAAGAGAGTGATGGAGGCAAAAAGGTATGGGAAGAGAAGAAGAGAAAGATCAAGAAAGGGGTGGGTGGAACAGATCGAGGAGATTATGAGTAGGAAATGGAAAGCAGTACAACAGATGAGGCAGATGACAAGGGGCCGAAAGGAATGGAAGAGATGGGTGAAAGATACATAAACATCAACCAATCCTCCGGCGCCCTATTAGGGCATAAGGAGAAACAAAGAGGAGAAAGAAGATTCTAACATACATACATAGATGCCATCTCAACTTGCTTCAAATAATCCTAGAAATTAAATCAAAAACATATATTTTTCTTAATGTACGCTAACCTACACTACTAAAATACTAGGCGTTATTTGTAATATCTTCAGCCAAACAAAAGCTTATGATATTTTCTTGAAGTACCGATGTATTTAAACGAAAAATTTGTCTACATAACTTAGTGTCCAATTTACTAAAGGAGAACATATTTTAAATATAATGAAATGTTTATAAACAAAACTAAAGGATTTTCTCTAAGGAAAAAATATACAAGCTTTTCCACGCAACACGTTCATTAAAAGTTTTCGCAATTGGCATCTTAGCCTACTTCTGAAAATTTGTTACGCGCAATTATTTTTACTCATATAGCTTCCGGTATAACTGGAATATGAGAAGTAATGAAATAATATGAGATTCCATGGATTGTTATGGAACGATCTGTATTAAGGCTCCTTATAAGCTTGTATAACAAAACTGATTACATGTCTTACGTCTAATGGTACAGGTTCGAATGAAATTAATGCCCATATGCAAACGTTATGTACTGAACTGTCAATCACATTTAAGCTCATAATTAGTTAGATGTGTAGAATGCAATTTTACCTGATAATTAGAAGTGTTCGCTGATTGTTCCTTTGCCCAAGATCGCAACACCTACAGTTTTGAATGATTTTGGGAAAGACGCAACATTTTCAAATGCGTAAACATCTGCGTGTGAATAATATTATGCCAGATTGTCAATCTGGTTTCAGACCAGGATATAGCTGTTACACCGCGTTAGTAACTTTAACTGATGATATACGGAACGCAATGGAAGTTGGCAAAATGGTATTGTCTATGTTAGACTTTCCAAGGGCAGTTGATACAATTGAAATTTTAGTTTCGTTTTTCATTGTGTAGGGTTTGGACGAAACGGAAGACATGTGATGTCTTGCACAGTCGTCAGCCAGAGAGGCATGCTGGTCCAGTGATGCGCTGGCGAAAGAAGAGATGACTTGTTGCGTAGTCGATCTCCAGCGTATCGTTAGCTGAAAGTTATATTTATACATCTTTGCAGTATTGTCGTTATCATTCCTACGCTGATGACACCCAGTTATATTTCGCCTTGTATCCTTAAGAATTGATATCAGCTTGCAATAATATTAAGAGTGACTTGAGTGTATCTCTAATCAAACACAAAAGCAAAAATTGGTGCTAAATATAAATAAATGAAGAGTACAATATGCAAAAGGGCGTAAGCGCCATTTTGTAAATTTTTCAGTAGATACAATAGTTACTTTATAAATTAGGGTTAAATACATAAATACATGAATACATGTTTTAACTGGGAGTAATAGAAAATACAGATATTTGGTGAAAACTTAGTATTCCATTAACTCTTTATCAAAACAGGCTAAGTACCTAACATAGTGCACCTTAAGTCTAACTTAAAAGTATTATTAGTTTTAAAGATTAAACAATATAAAGATAACGAAAATGCTCAGTTTGCAGGGTTAGTCATCTTTTCGATGACCTGTAAATAAAATTCTTAATTTTTTTCCTTCAGAAATGGAATCATATTCTGAATTTGTTTTATTTTGAAAGCTGCCCATGAGTTTCTTTTTGTTGAACCCGAAAGGGCTACCTCTAAGTTTTTAAAATAATCAATGGTTACGTTTTCTTTAAAAAATTGTACTCTAGGAAATGCAGCAACGTCGCTGTAATGATTTTTAACTTCTATTATTCCATTTTGCAATAACTAGGAGTCAATTTTTAGCATTACAGCTTACGACATTCCAAGATGATCCGTTTTTAAAGTTTCTTTGATTAATGCCATCCAGTCAAAGAAACCGTCTGTTTGTTTGACAGTAAATGGCTCGTGTTGTCTCGCACTGAAATTTATGTATGATATTAAAGAATCCTTTTGCAACAAGAGTGATGTAGAAAACACGTTGATTTTTGTTTTGGCCGCCGCAGTTATCGGACCACAATACTAATGAGTTTTTAGGCTTAATGATTAACTGGTTAGTTAGAAAGTCGAAAACGCAGGATCGTATTCCGTTACATCCACGCTTTCCAGTGCTCTCGTCCCAAAGACAAAAAAAATTCAATTCCCTCATCTTCCAGATGCAGGCAAAAATTAACACAGGCGAGTTGGCTGCTGTAATACATGTCAGTGTAGGTCAGTGCTGGTATATAAAGCTGTTTCTGAAGATCGACTGATATAATGCAAGGATAATCTTGTAATTTTGCTGTTTTGTAATCGTTTGACATCATCTTTTAGGCAGTTTCGGCCTTTCTTTGATGCAAATTGCGTTTCGGTTCCACCTCCCTCCGTCGAACGGGATTCTTGGCTTCTTTTAGTTTCACGTTATACAAGTCGGATTTTGCACAGGTATCTACCCTTGGAGGACAGAAAGAGAGATTGAAATGTTTTTTGAAGATATCATTGAACCACTGTCTTGAGACAGGCGGAACGGCGTTATTTACCTTGGTATATTTATGCTTATTTATACTTAAAAGCTGAATTAAGTTTTCGAATATTTAAATCCTCAGATAGGTAGTGCTTCAAACTTTTTTCTCGTCCATAGTGACTCTTCCTAATTGGGATGGACGATATAAATTCAACCCTTTTTGATTTCCACGACTGGTTTCTTTTAGGATGCTTCCCACGTCGTTTTTCTTTTACTACGATCTCAGGAAATGCTGTAATTTTTTGACACAGGGGTTTAACTCGTTTATCGTCTTTACTAAACGTCTCGCAGAATGACTTCCTGCAGACTTGTACCTTTGAATTGCCAGGAAGGAGTAAGAAGTATCGGAATGTGTGTTACCTTCTACTTAAATCAGGTGTATTATAAGTACCATGCCTTCTTCTGTTTATTTTGTCACATTCTAACAATCTAAGTTTTCTTGCTGACTGTACTTTCCATTATCCCAAAATTGTTTGAAAAGCTCTATTCTAGCCTCAAGTGTAATGGAGGAATGCGAGGAAATTCACACTTACAAGTAATCTGAAACACACCAACTGAAAGTTTGAATACAATAATAAAAAATAGCCAATTTTGTTCAGCGATTTTGTTATGTTATACAACAAACCTGAGAAGGACCTTCTTTTCCTGGAACAAAAAAGCCTGGCTTGCTCTTTACGGATATTTCCGGTTTGCTCTCTCTTCTTTTTGAATGTATTATTACACACTGCACCTGTATTTTCACTCATTTTCTGTGCACAAACGTTAATTGAAAACCACTAGAATAATACTGTTGTCTACATAAAAATTCAACAAAAGTGAGGTTAAAAGTAATGACGTGCACCTTAAAAGCACTTGGGCCTGTTTGACAAAGATTCTAAATATTCAGCATAAGTGGCACCGCAATCATCATAATAATTTCTGTTGCACGTTTCTAATGGCATATAGACCCTAAAACCGTAAAAATCTTTATTTCAAGAAAGTTGGCATTTATGCCCATATATTGCCCACTCTTCAAATGTTTTATGATGCTAATGGACAATCCCTTTTATGTTAATAATTTAAGAAAGTCAGTTAAATATCCACATTAGGAATTTTAAACTTCAATATAGAAATGAAGTGAAACATGTAGGAGTTGCTATTGATTAAATTCGATAAGGATATTTCTAAACTGATGTCACCGTCATATGGAACTCCTAAATGTTTACATTCTAATGGGCGTATACGTCATAGGAAAATCAAAATTATGCTACGCAGCAGTTTAGTATTAAGAAAATTATTGATTATTGCGATTGTGTATATGGACCTGATTTGGACAGTAGTGATAAACGGCGAATTCGAATAGCCCAGAATGCTCGTACGATGTTAGAAAGTCCGAACATATTACTCATAAATTAATAGAAACTTAATATGCAAAGTAGTCAAAGTAGTCGTTTAGTGCATTATTACCATCTTATATACAAAATTCTATATTCTTAATAAAGCTCTATTTACCTGTTCAATAAAATTCGATTTTTAACCGATGTACACTCTCTGAATCTGAGATTTAGAGGAATATTGTCACCTCTTGCTTTTAACACTGAACAATTTAGAAAATCCTTTGATGTTTGGTTTGCTTTTTGTACAACGGTTTGAAAGTTAAAGTAAGATCAACATTCAGTTAATCAAAACTTAAACTATGTGTAAAGATATTACTGCTTGAGAGGCAAATGGGCCGTGCGTAGGATGTGCTGCACTTTTCTAGACATTTTATACTGCATTGTTTTATATACATTAATGACAGTGCGCGCCAAAAGTATGGGGTAATGAAATTTTCTTCTTTATTGTCAGAATAATCGAAAATCTGTTTGACATGTCAAATTGATTTTTTACATTAGAACCAATTTGCGATTATTTTTAATTTTCCAACTCCGTTTTCGGGTAATGACGTCATCGATATTTTTTTTAAATGGCTAACCCCATTTTTTGCATTTTTTGATAGATTGTGAAATGTCAATTTCAGCAATGTACAACCTTGGCCATATGTTATCGACATAAACGATTAATATAAACACGTTAGGCATAATCTTTCTTAGAATTTCGCTTATATTAAGATTTTGCTCCTCTTTTGTCGAACTAGCCTCTCAGTGTGTTTATAAAGTGCGTCGTGTGAACGTCGTTGTTCCATCGTTACGTGTAAATATTGTTATTATTTTGTGAAAAAATAGTGTTTTAATTTAAAAAATGCCAAAAAGACCACAGTTAAGTGAAGCAAAACGGGGTCAGATTGTTTTGTTACACTCTCAAGGAGTGAGTTAAGTAAAAATTGCAAAAAGTATGAAGTGCACCAGATCGGCAGTTCAAAATACCATTAAACGGTACAAAGAGACAGGAAGTTATAAAAATCGACCCAAAACTGGGAAAAAAAGAACTACAACGGGGAGACAAGATCGAATTCTGGAAAGGGTTGCTCTTCTAGACCGGAAAAGAACATCAAAAGTAATTGCCAGCGAGGTACGAGCCAACACAGTGTGTTTATTTCGCCGCGTACGGTTAGACGACGTCTCGGGGAAATGAATTTGCATACGGGAGAAAAGCACGGCGCAAGCCTTTCTTAAATGACAGCCATCGTAAACAACGACTGTTGTGGGCCAAACAACACAAACATTGGACGGTGAACGATTGGAAGAGGGTGATTTGGTCAGACGAATCTAATATTGAAGTAAGAAAATATAGTCTTAGAATATGGAAATATAACAAAAAAACGTCACTTTAATATTTTTTTTTATTTAATGTTTAGAAATGCATTATTTTTTTGATTTATTTTACAGCTTTGCAGTGTAGCTAGCACTCTCTTCGTTAGAAGAAGGAGAGGAGGCGTTTCACCCTGAATGCATTATCCCTACCGTAAAACACGGTGGGGGTAGTATAATGATTTGGGGGTGTATGAATGCACATGGCGTAGGAGAAGTTTCTTTGTCGACGGACGCATGAACAGCAGGCGATACATTGAAATGTTGGAGGAGGTTTTAGAACCGTCAATAGTGAAACTCTTTGACTATGAAACAGAACAATATTATTTTCAACAAGATAACGCACCCTGCCATAAATCACGGGACTCAATGCGTTGGTTTACGGCAAACAACATTCCGATGTTACAATGGCCGCCGCAATCACCGGATTTGTCTCCCATTGAGGATGTTGAAAAATAATATCAGCAAGCATACACTTCACAAAATGACCTAGAAAAAAGAATATTCAAAGAATGGGCAGCAATATCGCCCGTTGTTTGCGACAAGTTAGTGACTAGTATGCCCAACAGGGTTAAAGCGGTAATCAAAGCTCGAGGGGGCGCAACTAAATATTAATTTTTATTTTACTTTGTCGTTTTACTAGAACATCAAAAATGATACTTGCCGATAACATATGGCCAAGGTTGTGTAACATTATGCTCTTCGGACCAATACTTTTTGAGATATTAATGTTTTAAGATCGAAAAAAAGGTTTAAAAAAACAGCAACTTAAATATTTCCTGGCGCACCTGGTGGTAGTCATGCCGTCCTAGATCGTAGCGACGGAGCTGGAATGCAGATATCATACTTACCCATACAATGATACAACCTTTAACGTACAACGTTTCATAAACGTTTTCAAAAGATACCGGTTAATGTAATATTTTTTTCTTTTTATTACTATTTACCACATGAACTAACTTGACTATAGTTTTTTTTAATATACGAGGCGTGTTCGGGAACAAAGGTACACTCCTGCGCATATGCATGATATCGTGTGATTTCAACCCAGCAATCAAGTCGTCCTATTGTGACATCTTTTCACTCAATGTTAGTGCGTCGTTTATTTTGTTCCGGTTAGTACTTTGGAAATTATTGCGATAATAATGGAGCCTCCTCTGCTAAAATGCGTCCCACTGGAAGTTCGTACAATCATTCGCTACTTTTGTGTTGCAATGAAGGAATCGCCGACCGCAATTCACGGAAGAATTTCCGAAGCTTATTAGACCTCGTCCGCGGATGGGACAAGTGCCTCAATCGGCTTGGTGACTACGTGGAAAAATAGTTTAAGGACCGCACTTTCATCCTGTAATGGGCTTTTTATTTTTTAATAAATTTATTTATTTATTATATTTTATCTTCTAAGCGAGTGTACCTTTGTTCCCGGACACGCCGGACACGAAATCTAATTATACTGTAACCTATAAAAAACTTTTTTGTTAGTTCATTCACTTACTCCTAATTTTAATTATTAACTTTAGGTTTTTATTTCCATTATTGCAATTTTTCCTTTATTGGATATCCCTGTAGGATTTTGAACACGAAACTGGTCGCCTAATTTCTCAATAGAACTTTGTGAGATCTGGACCATTTTCTCATTCCTACCTTTAATATGAATATGTTCTTAACTTAAAACTAAATGATTTACTTCCAAGAAACATTTTTCTGTCTTGGATTTTCTAATCCTAATAAAATATTTAATTAACCCAAAATGTCAAGAAAATTATTTTCTTATATTATACATTCTTATAGTCTTGAAATAAAAATATTTTCTTGAATAGAGACTGATTTTTGCAAGAAAATTTATTTTCCTGGCGCAAGAAACCATTTCTCTGCGTGTAGTAATGCAACATTTACGAGGTGTTCAGAACTTAAAGTCTAGTTTATGAATACTCAGCGCAAGGAAACCGATTTTGTCTTAATGAAACGCACTATATATGAGTACACTACCGTGAACAAAGACGCAATCATCATCGATGTATATTTCGTATGCTAACTGTTAAAACCTTTAATGAACTCGTTGCGTGGAAAACCTCGTTTCATTAAAAAAAACTTGAAATATCATTTCGTAGAGTCTGGTTAATATAAAAAGGTGCTCGATGTAGTACTGAGAATTCTAAGAAATGCTCAATTGAACGAAATTTAAGTCACCACCCTAGCAGGTAAGGTGTTGAACATATCGGACGTGAAAGAAATATCAACATTTCGTGAAAATCTCAAGTTAACTCAAAAATTTAGCTAGATAAGTGTACAGAATGTTGAGGAAAGTAGACACAAATTGAGGAAATGCATTCAGAAACATCGTAATATACAAAACCATGCATTAAAAAAACTTGTGTAATATACAACGGTAACTGAATAACTTGTACATTTGAGGACTTGCAACTTATATTTTAAAACCATTTAAGTTGCTCAGGGAAGGAATTATCTTCCAGCCACACACTGCCTGGACACGTTGTATGTGCATCTGCAGCAACTGCCGATAATTAAAATTGAAAATAAGGGTAATGCATGAGGGATTTGTGGAAATTGTTCGAAAAGATTTCCACTACAGGACACATCTACCTGTTCATGGAAAGAAAATTAGAAAGAAAAGACAATATTCTCTCTACCGCAAATGCGATTTCACTGTATTTATAACACCATTTACAAGAAAGCACTATCAACAGATCACAAAACAGTCAAAGCTTATTGGGTGATTCAAGAAACGTGGATGCATAAGACTTAGAAATTGTTACTCTCTAACATCTAATTAAACAGGAGTAAATGACGTTTGAACAACAGTTGAATATCACAAAGGCTTACCTGGATAAGAAGATTATATTCAAATAGTTCTCGATATGTTTTTAGACGTTATGGCTATTAACACATCTTTAAACAAGTAAGTATTAATTATTAACCTCGAACTTGCACGAAATACAGCAGTACATACATTCAATACGGCAAACAATGAATCCCATATCAGTTGAATAGTTGTTTATTGTAAATTCAAGCATTTAATCAATTCGGATACTCTTACACGTAAACACGTGCTTGATTGAGTTCTATTAAAAATGTTCCTCTACGTTATACATATCTGTTGCATTAGTATATATTTGATAAATCGAAGATGGGGTAAGAAGTTTTATATGTATATTCGAACTAAGTAAACTGCATTATTTTTGTTACTTGTGCTTTGTAAACTAAGTAGTAAAAAACGCTCTTTATTAATATGTCCCTTATTCAGGATGCCTGTCATACAATTCCACCACAATGGACGATCTGCCATGTGTGTCGCTTAACCTCACTAGCGATGATGATTGGTTGCATACGCAACAGCAATTGACTATTATATTATACATTCCTCACAATTTTAATTTTCCTGGTTTTCTAACAACTCTACCGGAACGAGTTTGTACCACTTGTCATCGTGATAAAGACTGTGAGGAATTATGTATTTGAGTATTTATGTTACCAGACTTCTCACTATTCAACGGCATAGGTCGGGATTTCCTTACAATCGGAGTAACATCAGTATCAGCAGTATACTGACTATTTTCAGGTTCAGGTTCATATGGATTTTCAATAAGTTTCAATATTGTAAAACATATGATCGAGATTTATAATGAAGGCTCTCAATTTTTGCAGGTTCCCAAGTGTTATTTTTGTGATTTGAAACAGTGACGTCACTGCCTTCACTAAGGAGTTTTAGATTTCCAGCAGTTTTGTTAAAATTGCTTTCATTCATTACCTGCTTGGCAAGCGTTTTTTCTTTGACATTTAAACATAATTCAGGCTATAATAAATCACATACAATATGAACTTTCATCTTGCAATTTCTGCTATTTAAAAGCTGTGAAGGTGTATAACCCATAGTTTTTAATGTTAAATTTCGATAATCTAACGAAGCAGACTCTAGATCACTACCCTTTCCTTCCACCAACGATTTTTTAAGTATTTTTTTAGTAATTGATACGGCTTTTTTAATCCTGTTGCTTGTGGATATTCTGGGCTTCGCATAACAAGAGTAAAATTCCTTTTCTTAGCAAATTCCAAAAACTTTTCACTATTGTAGGAAACGTTATCACTAATAAATAAGTCAGGAAATCCAAACCGTGCAAAAACTGATTTCATTTGAGAAATTATAGCCGCAGCACTTTTATTTTTAATGGGCAAAATCTAACACAATGACCTTGATTGGCATAAGTAAAAATATCAGAACCAACGCGTTCCCAAGGTCTTTCAGGTATTGGGTAGGGCAACATTTTTGTTTGGGTTTTTATCTAGCAAATTTGAAATAGGATTCAGTATCTGTTTTGATACCTGGCCAATAAAATACTTTTCTGACTTATGATTTTGTCTTTTCAATCCTTAGGTGTCCCTCATGTAGTAATTTAATAATTTTTAATCTTAATTTATCAGGCACAACCAACTTATGATCTAAAAATAACAAACTGTCAGATACAAACAATTTTTCACGCAGTTTATAATAATTCTGAATAGTTTCTGGAATTTTGTGTTTTTGAATGAGCCTCCAATTTGTAAACTGTTTGATTTTATTTTTAGACATTGGCGATGTTCTGATTACTGAATGCGCAGCAAAATTTATATCATTTTCTGACTTTTCAGTTTTTTTGTTTAATAAATGCGCGAGATAAAGCGTTAGGCACATACATATATTTTCCTGGTTTGTAAGAGATGCTAAGGTTATATTTTAGTAATTTTAAACGCATTCTTAAGATTCTTGGAGAAGATGATTTTGAAAATTGATTCTAAGGGCTTATGGTCACTGTGTATTTCTGTGGACATGCCATAAATAAAATAATGGAACTTGTTTACAGCGAACAGTATGGCTAGGGTCTCCTTCTCAATTTTAGCATAAATTTGTTCAGTCTTGGTCAAGCTACGAGAGGCAAAAGCTACAGGTTTGCCTTCTTGTAACAAACAAGCTCCTACTCCATCTTCCGATGCATCTGTTTCAATTTCAATTGGCTTTTTCGAATCGAAATATGTTAACACAGGGCAATTAGTAAGGAACTACAACAAGGCATTGAAAGAATTTTTATGCGCATCTGTCCACTCAAACTCTACGTCATTTCTTGTTAGAGTTCGCACTGGTGCAGTTGTTTTTGAAAGATTTGATATGAATTTGCCCACATATTTCACCAAACCCAAAAATCTCAAAACATCCGCTATACATTCAGGAATAGGCCTTTTAAAAATGGCCTCAATGTATTTTTTGTTTGTTTTTACTCCATTATTTGAAGAAAATTGTCCCGTGGATTTAACACTATCCTTTTTGAATTGTATTTTGTTTTTATTAAATTTTATGTTGCATTGAGATGCCCTTTCCAAAACACATTTGACAGATTTTGATCATGCTCGGCCTCTGTAGCCCCTGTGACTGTTAAATCATGAAAATAAAATCCCACTCCTGGTAGGTCACCAAAAACTTCACAATTTTTCTGTTGAAACACTTCGGGGGCTGAGCGTATACCAAAAGGTAGTCTCTTAAACTTATAACGCCCAAAAGGAGTACCAAAGATCGTTAAATCAGAGCTCTCACTATCCAACTGAATTTGCCAGTACCCATCCCTCATATCAGGAACACTGAAATTTGTTGTTAGTCAATTTGGCAGCAATGTCCTCATATGACGGAACCAAGAAATGCTCGCGTTGGATGGCCTGACTTAAGTTTTTCGGGTCCAAGCACAGACGTAGGTCACCATTTGGTTTTTCAACAATAACCAATGGGTGTATCCACTCTGAAAGTTTATCCACTTTTTCTATAATACCTTTGGACACTAGATCATATAACTTTTTTTGTAATCGATGCAAAAATATTGGCAGTACATGTCTAATCGCATTTATTTTTGGCTTTGCATTTTCTTTTAGAGTTATATAATGTTGTGTAGGAAACTTTCCCAACCCTTCAAAATCATGTGAATATTTACTAACTACATCGCCTAAAGAACTAAACAATTTCGTTTTCCAAATTTAAACTTAACCATTCCTGTAATCCTAAAAGGGGAATTTGATTTTCTGCGTTTACTACTACAAATGTCACTAATTTTCTGACAATTCTTCACTGAGCATTCAAGCTTGACTTCACCTAAACTTCTCAGTTTAAAATTGGCGTCTCCATATGACATTAAGATGATGTTTGTCTTTCGGATTGAGGAGTCTGGTGCAACTTTTTTGAGAACCTTTAGGAGTAAAGCGGTTACCTCAGCTCCAGTGTCTAGTTTGAAAACAACAGGCTTACCACTAACTAAAACTTCTTTAATCCACACTGTTCAAGTTTCACTATTATCTTCTGGCTGTTTTACTGCATCCACGGAACTCATATGAAATTCGTACTCGCTATTGGTTTCACTACCGGATTCAGAGTTATCTTTTTCGTTTTCTTTTGATACACATTTTTCCTGTAATCTTTTCTTTTATGCAACTCACTTTTCCCACTTATATCCGAACAAATCTTAGCAAAATGGTCACGACCTTGACACTTTGCACATGTTTTTCCTACTGCAGGAAACTTATTTGCATATTTATGCATATAACCACAGTTTTCGCAAGTCTTCTTTTGGTCACTATACATATTTGTTTGTCTATCTGAATTACTCGCTCTTAAAGCATTTACTCTAGACTCATTATCTAATGCCTTCATTTGGTCCTTACTTGTTTCTGTAGCTCTACAGAAATTTATTGCTTTAGTCAATGTTAAGTTGGCTTCTCGTATTAATTTCTCTTTACTAGCTGTCTCTCTCCAACCGGTGGCAATCGTGTCACGTACCATCTCATCCTGGTTAGGATATTCTGTCGTTTTTGCTGAATTCCTAAGTTTTGTCAAGAAGCTATTAAACGATTGCCCTTCTTTTTATACTATCGTATTGAACTTTAACCTCTCAAATATAACATTTTTTGTGGGGCACAATGATCTTTGAATTTTTGCAGTATTTCATTTAAAATCTTGTCTTTGCCTCTTTCAAATGTGAAGGTATTGTACAAGTCAAGTCCATCATCTCCAATTCATGACAAAAAACATGCTACCTTCTTTCTTTCTTCTTTACTGTCCAAGTTTGTGGCCTTCTAGGAGGTCAAGTCAATCTTCTGGGAGAACCTCTTCCAGTTTTCTGCGATATTTCCATCTAGTACGAGCGGTTCTGGGGGCTTAAAATAGTTTCCCATTTTTCAGCACTACAAGCTGCACTTTTCACCCGAGAATTAACAAATACCCAGTGAGGAAAACAAATCAAGCTAGAACAATACTATTTCTTGCACTTCCAACTAAGGTAGGTTCACTAGCGACCTGACAACATGTATTACTTTTGTTATTTGTGCATTGTAAACTAAGCAGTAAAGAACGCTCTTTACTAATATGTCCTTTATTCAGGATGCCTGAGATACAATACCGCCACAATGAACGATCTACCATGTGTGTCACTCAACTTCACTAGCGATGATGATTGATTGCATACGCAACTGCAATTGACTATTATATTATACATAAACTAGGTAATTTAACCTACGAATGTAAATAAGTATGTGTATAATGGTTTGCTTTGATTCTGATAATGAATATCTTTCAACGAATTGTACTAGCAAATAATGGAAGAGCAATATCCAGATTTTTGCTGCTAATTATGTTTCATAACGTAGGTGTTTATGTTATTTCTCTTCCGTTCTGGTATCTGTAGTTATTAATATTTACCATCAATAGTATTAAATGTAGAACCGTGTAGAATAACTTTTATTCCTAATACATTCGCTTCATATCAACAACTTATACAAGGTGTTTCAGAGAGTTTTGTACTTTTCTTTCTAATTTTGCTCAGCTATCGTCAGTTTTCTCAACTATCGTCAGTTTCCTCAACTAACTTTATTTAGAATTTAAAACTACATTTATTCGGAATTCATGTATGGAAAATTATATCATCTAGATGTCGCCCATTTTGCCGCTGGCACTCTTCCAAGCGATGCCTTAGATTTTCGATTACGCTTGTGCATAAGTCAGGAGTAATGGTTTCAATCTCGTCCTGGATATGATTTTTAAGCTGAATCAAATTTGCCCGGGCTTATTGGTGGCAAGTTGATTTCGCCTCTTCTTGATATCAAATTATCCGGAAACCACTCTCTTACAGCTTGCAATGCGATATTTGATGTGTGAACCACCATTGGTCATTAAAAACATCATATTTTTGGACGGCAGGGCCAAAAAATTCACGGATCATTGCGGCGTATCTACCAGCATTTACAGTAACTGTTTGTTCGTTGTTATTTTCAGAAAGGTATAGGTCTATTATGCATCTGGATAATATTGCCGCCCAAAGAGTAACTATATTGCTATATAGGCTGTTTATTAAACATACGGCAAAAATTAGTTAGGAGTTATTCCATGAACTATTCTAAGAATATTTTGTCCTTTGATGATTTTTGAAAAGCCCCTTGGTTTCGAAGATACAGGGCGAGTAAAATTGTCGACAAAACCAACATTTTATTAACAAAACTTACATTTGAAGTTTCTTAATCTACAAGAACTGCTGAAAATGACTACCTCCAGCTAGGATGCAAGAATCCAATCTTCTCCTCCTTGACTGCCGAACTCTTTCAAAAACACCAGCGTCGTTTCTTATTGAGTTACACACAGCAATTATCCGATTTCTTAAATCTTCCACATTTTCCACTGGAGTAGAATAAACTAATGACTTTAGATGACCCCATAGGAAATAATCCAGGGGGTTTAAGTCCGGGGATCGAGCAGGCCATAAGTGAGGACCACCTCGACCAATCCAACGATCTCCGTATGTTGGTGTTAAAAGCTTACGAGCAACCACACTAAAATGCGCTGGTGCACCATCGTGCATAAACCACATTGCATTTCTTGTTGCCAGTGGTACATCCTCCAGAAACAGAGGTAGCGTTTGTTCCAAAAAGCTTTGATACACCTCGCCGGTAAGTCTTCCTGGTAAAAATACCGGTCCAATTAGCCAGTCACCCACAATTCCTAACCAAACCTTCAACGAGAACTGATGTTGAAAACGATCTTCAAGTACTTCATGTGGATTTTCTTCAGCCCACACATGGTTATTGTGAAAATTCCTTATTGCATTTCTTGAGAAATTCGCTTCATCGGTAAAAAGAATCAGTGTCAGTAGTTGAGGGTTTTGAACCAATGTGTGCAAAAGCCACTGACAGAATGCAATCCGTGGAGGAAAATCAGCAGGAAGAAGTGCCTGAACTTCGTTTCAATGTGCCTGTTTCATGAAGACGTTGATGAATACTTTGGAAGGTTTCAGGAACATTACTGTCAAGAAATCGTTCAATGTGCAACCGTCTAGCTTCTAATGAATTGCCATCAGCAAGTCCATAAATGAAATGCAAGTCAGTCATCTCGGCGTTCGTATAGCGATTCATGATAGAGGGCTTCACTAACAAAAGTTTAAGTATTAAAAGGCAGAAAATACACGTCAATCAGTCTCAACAAATTTGACACATACAAAATGATCAATCACGAAACGTATTCAAATGAAATCCACGTTTTAACTGATTTACTTTTCTGTCTGCACTTGCTTATTATTAGTTGGTAAAACAGTAGTTCTTTGTAATCGGAATGTTGTTAAAAGATAACAACGCGTTTTTACAATTTTTTTATACTCGGTAATAATTTCAAAAATATCAAAATTGGTTTTGTCGAAAATTTTTCTCGCCCTGTATCTTCGAAACAAAGGGGCTTTTAAGAAATCATAAAAGTACAAAATATTCTTAGAATAGTTCATGGAATCACCCCTTGAATTTTTGCCGTATGTTTAATAAACATCCTGTATAACTGCAAAATATTCATGATTTCACAGTATTGACCACGGAACAAAAAGCCGCCGGATATTCAAACTGTATTGTCGCAATAATTATGTAACATAAATTTTAATTTACGAACTGAATTGAACTTTTAAACTATATATCAGAGAGGGCGCGCGGCATTGCGGCCTTATGGTGGTACCGCCTCTGGTATCCACCCCAAATTGTATGTAAATATGTACTTACATACGTGTGTACCCAGGGAATTTGCGGAATGAATTATCTTATTAAGTCTACGACAGGCAAATGGTTAGCACGGTGAATTTTCAATTTTCGGATTGTTTTAGGCCATGTGTGTATATGCATTATAGTACAAAATTCTATCTTCAGAAATGTAAAGCCCGTAGATTTACGACCTCTCATATATTCACAGATTTTGCCATCATCACTACCCCCAACTGGCGTTTAGAGAAAGAGAACGCGCTAAAAAAGGGTTCCGATGACATTTAGGGGATAACGTTAGTTTCGCAACGGGCTTTGTTCCATTTTAAAACAAACGACGCCCGCGCGGCGCACATTTACGTATAAATTGCTACAGTTTCCGTTTTCGAAAAGGCGGCTGCGACGATTCGGAGCGAGTTTTCAATTGTCTACGAGTCGCTCGTCGTCGGTTCTCCGATTGTTCGATTGTAAGCTTCAGTTCTGATGACGGTTGTGAATTACCGGCTTTCGTCGTTACCCCCGGTCTCTATAGCTCTGTTAATTGCATAATTTAATGGCTTCATCCTCACTATCTTCAGGCCCAAATCGCTAGTTCTCTCGTGTTTAAGCAGCACGTGCTTCGTGAATATTTATGTTGGGTTATAGGTATTGTAGCAAATTAAATTTTATAAAAAGTGTTTTCCTATGAATTATTAAAAACCTGCTTTAAAATATCTAGGTGACAGAAAAAATATGCCATACCTTTGTCATCATTGATTATTGCTGATAATTGAAACAGTAATTATCTTGAATTAAAGCGGACAGCTTTGATAGAAGTAGACGTTTCTCTACGTGTAATAAAGATTTTTGGCTTTCTGACTGTCTAGGTTGGCAATCTTTTGCTCAAATAACCTTTTAATCATTGTAGTGCTTTTATCCCAGTTCTATTAAGTTTTCTCAGCAATCGATTCCTGTCGATCGTTTCGAAGGCCCTTTTTAAATCCGAAATTACCGCTACTACTTTGTTGTCTTTCTCAATTTTAACTCTTCAATTTGCTAAAACCAAATTTAGTTTTGCAAGTAAGATTTTTGCAGCCACAGTTAATAATATCTTACTAGCTTCCAAAATTTATTCCAATTTTGCTTTGCAATATGTTCTGTAGTGCACATAAATGGGTTATAATTCAGAACACTTCTCGGTATTATTTACTTTCCTGAAGCTTCCTACCCTTCAGGAAAGATATGCAACATGAAAGCTTCAATGTAAAAACAAAATTATAATCAACCAGGTCATAAGAGTTTTAAAATATTTTATTTAAATTAATTAAAGTTATCACAACAATGAATCATCGCAAATGATGGTATTAATTTGAAATTGAGTACAGATCCAATACTGTTTATTGGAAAACATTCTTACAGATTATCAATGAATCATTTTGAACGGAAATCTTTCCAAGAATTTGGGAAACATTTATTATAATATCAATGGCAAAAGTAAATAAATCTAATCAACATTTATCTATTTATTTTCGCTATTCACTATTTATACGTACTGGTTAACTTACTAGGAAATGTATGTAGAAAAATGATGGTTACTTGGCATTGTACCAAAAAAAGATATCGTTTACAGTATTTTGTGAAAGCACTCTACTATTAAACGAAAAACTTATCTGTATAGTTTGATAAATAATTGCAGGGGAATATTTGTTATTTGAAAGCTTTTTCTTTAAATTGCTTAGGAATGGAATTATTTTCCGTCCACCACTTATTAAAAAACCTGGCTTTTCCTAAGTAATGAAGGATATAGTAAAATCCGATGTTAAGACTTTAGAAAAGCGTGACTTCAGAACACACTATTTCGTAACAGGTTACAATTATATGATCTATTAACGACATACACACAAAATATACGTAATAAAACTTAAATAACAAAAGTGAGTTAATAACTTTTATCACGTATAGTAAGCTTTATTGTAGTGTTGATAAGATTTATTACAATTACATTACCTTTTCATATTTGGTTCGTACTTTTTAATCTACCGCATATATCGACTTCACTGTAGGCAGCAGCTCGTAACTTACAATTAGGCGAACTTAGTACAATTAATAGTAACTCTACTATAACCGTTTCTTTTTTTCAATAAAAATATTAAGTAACTCATCTCATAATTAATACAGAATACCGCTATTATTTTTGGGTAGACTTAGTCTCAAAGCCGCCATTGACGCTTTGCCACTAAACTTGTACTCTAATTTCCCTTGATGTAACATCGATGCACGTTGCTCTATCTGTAAGACTGCAGCCCTACTGAAGTACAACTTCGCAAATTTTTGGAATACTTTAGGATGATGCCTGAAACATTTTGGTACATAGCAAATGAGATTAGGGGCGATATAGAAAAACAGTCAAATTTTCGCAAGTGCAAAATTTTTTCTCAGAAACTAATGACATCAATTTATACAAATCAACCATTGCAGTCTGCAGTAGTTAGAACAGTAAAGATTTTATTAATAAAAATGTCACTAGGACAAAATATGCACACAGAAACATTCACAACACTGGCAAATACGGCCAGAAAAATCAAACTCATTTGATTTCGGCCGGTGGTCGGAGAAATTCAGCCACGTACGGAAGTAGACCCCGTTGCTACTGTGACCGTTCACATTAATTGACAAGGCTTTGTTTCTTTGGTAGTGATCTCTGCCGTGTACGACCAGAGTAAAAATACTACCGAGCACGGAGCCACTCCGACCGTACCCGTATATATACATACTAGCCGCTACAAACAAGTGCTCGGTAACGAATTCAAAGCAACCGATGCAAATAGCGAAAGAAGCGATTACAAGCAAACAAGTATCGAAAAATAACGAAATTTTACAACTCTAGTACAAAGAACTTGTTAAACAACAAACATTAATTGGCGCTTTATATCTGTAGGAAGCTTGATAGTTGATAATAAACGACACAAAACCTCTTTCATTTTCTATAGAAAAGCAAAAGAGAATACGCGAATGCGAGGCGGAAGCGTTCACCCTAGCACGCTCCCGTGCATATTAAATCATTGCGGTTAGCGAAGTGTAAGTAAAAAAATTATCACTACCGCAAACGGTATAATATCACCGACATGCTTTGAAATGTACCACAGGAACTTCGCTATCGACTAGGGTATTGTCAACAAAAAAAGCGGGTAAATTTTTGAACATTTGATTTAATTTATCAAATTAGAAACCCTAGCTTTGCTTGTGAAGCAATTTTTTTTATTTATGGGTTGTTTAGAATAATAACTGTTGTTTTTATTGGGTGAACAGCACAGTTCGATATACATTTTATCTTTTTGTTTTAGAACCCAGATTTTATTTGAAATATTTGGTTTCTTATTTTATACTTTTTTACTTGGACGCTTTGGATTCTCAAATGGCTTGATTCAGCTTCTGTCTTCGTACCGCAATGATAGGTCTAGCTACGTCTACTTCAACGGATTCTCGTCCAAACTATTTCAAATTCACACGGGTGTCCCTCAAGGTTCAAACTTGGGACCACTCTTATTTAACATCTTCGTCAACGATCTGTTATCCTCATTAGACTGTAATGTGTTGGCGTATGCGGATGACTTGAAAATCTATAGACAAATAACGAATATTGCTGATGCAGATAGTTTGCAAGATAGTCTGGAAAGTATACATAAATGGTGTATGAACAATGGTCTATTATTAAACGCAAACAAATGTGCTGTTGTATCGTATTCTAAGGTACGGAATCCTATACACAAAAATTACTACACAGGCAACAATCTGGTCTCACGCAAATTAACAATGAAGGACCTAGGGGTAATATTTGATGATCAACTTCTCTTTTCGGAACACATTTTCGCAGCATGCAGCACAGCGTCTAAAACCCTAGGGTTTTTGTTGAGATCTTGTCGTTCGTTTACTACCACAGCTCCGCTAAAAACATTGTTCAATGCATTAATAAGAAGTAAACTGGAATATGCATCGGTTGTGTGGTATCCGATTTTCACGTACTTAAACCTAACATTAGAAAAGATACAGAAACGTTTTCTGAAACATCTATCGTATAAATTAGATGGCACTTACCCTGCACGAAACTCAAATTACAACCAGCTATTACAAAGTCATCACTTCACATCACTTTCTAGCCGTAGAGAACGTTATAGTGCAGGATTTCTTTATAATCTATTAAATAACCAAGTGGATTCACTGCATCTATTGGCGCCTATAGCAATAACAGTACCTGAGCATAACACCCGCTTAACTGATCTACGTGTTCCTAGTTATAGAACGAACGCGCTACTTAAGGCTCCTCTAACGCACATGACACGTAACCTTCATAAATATTATTCTGATCTTTTCCACTAATGCTTTTTTCCAGTTTTTCCTTCACTCACTCTTTTCTTTTTCTTGTACCTATTCACATTTTCTTGTTACCCTTGTATATGTATATTCAATAGTAGCTCTGTACTTTTGAAAATTCAATGTATCTATTGTGTTTGTCCTGTAATTGGTTTTTGACTGTTGGACAATAAAGATGTATTATTATTATTATTATTATTATTATTAATAAAATTATTATACGGTAAGATTGAAGTAGTAACAAACGGTTATTTACTTTCCCCTTCTTCTTTCCCCTAACTTCTTAGTTAATTCCTTCATCAATTAAACTTACTTTTCTCTATTATGTGAACTATGAAAATAAATACTTTCTTTGATCCCGAACTGGAATAAAGCATAGCGATACACCCGGTACCAACTAGTTGCCATTATATTGTATCAATGTCGATCGCTTAACACACTGTGTTAGGCTTCGAAGATATTCGGTTTCCATCCGGGTATATTGTTATAGCCTTGAACGTCGCTAGATAATGAAAGGTGCAATAAATTACAATAAATGGTATGATATTCCTTATACCTGGCATTATTTATTTTCTCGAGTGTACTTTCATCTCTTTTCTTTTTTGTACTATTGCAATCAACAGTACAAAGACTTGTACCTAGATATAAAGACCACCTCAGTTCGAATAGGCTCGCAGGTAAATCGGCACAAATCAGTAGAAGTACACGTAAGTCAGTCATACGTATGCACCGTTATGTTAAATATTTACTTCGAAAATATCAGCTGTCAATCCAAAACGTATAGGGTATTCGGTATAGCCATCCAATAAATATAAAATTCCCTCTGGCGGATAAGAGCTATTTTTCAAAAGCAACAATCTCTTCCCAAGTCGACTGGTTTTGGAGTGTGGGTATTAAATAACTTATATAAGTCCAGATAACGACAAACGCGGAGAAACGGTGAAGTTATTCCTCTTCCTATTTTCGTAACTCTTCAAAATTAGTGTAAAATTCTTCTAAAACAAATGACAGGGTAAATACATTACATTATTTCGTATATTAAATATGTTTCGTCAAGGTATCTTCGTCTGTAGCAGTAAAATTTCGTATTTTAGGGTTTGTCTATCATAGAATCGTCTGGTTTGAGTCATTTAGTAGCGTCACCACATTCATTCTCTCATGCTACATCTAAAAATAACTTTATTTATCAAAAAAAAATTATCGTTAGATTACAGTTGGGTAGATATCATAAAAATTTGCCGTGGAGAGAAACAATCGCTATCGCGATTAAAAGAAAAGGGACGCCAATAAATCATGAATCCTGGTAAAGCTTTCTTCGAGTTAACTAGTAATTTGGCTGCGGTCCCAATTTAAAGTGTCCGATATAGGAATTAGAGAAAAGATTCAAGGTAGAAGAAAAGGTTGGAGGTTAGAACAGGCAGAGTCTTGTGAATGTCATAAGGAACTTAGAGTTTGTATGATATCTTCGTAAGAATCAAGGATAGTTTAATTTTTCTCAATTTTAACATTCGATCTCAAAATTCATCATTTTGCCAAGAGAGTATCAAAGAATACTCCCGAATCCCACAAAAGAGTTAGAAATTTAATCAATTTACAAAATTCCAATTTTTTTAACAAAATCCCTGAGATAAAACATTTTAGTACCCACTAACTATATAGCTATTCGCCATATCACGGAAAAATATAATTTTTTGGCATAAATATAAGTGATTTTTCTTGGAATTGATAATTTTAGAAAGTTCTCATTAATACAAATTTCTGTTACTGGTATCGCTTGTCACAGTGCTATGCATCAAGTTTCCAATGAGAAATAGAAAGAGGTGATCTTTCACGCAATTTGTCGTAATTGTTAAAACTTTCTTGAAAAATGCGATTTCAAACGAACATTATCAAATACCGCACAGGTAAAATCCACCTTTGGCGTTTGCAACTGTGAATAATTTACGGTAGTAGCTGAAAATTGTGAAGCGTAGCCGTTATTGCGAAATGGATAGGTGCAAGAGCCCAGGAGTGTAATTTTTTTCGGGCGGCTGTGTTTTATGAAACAGTTGTACGGATGAGGTGCGCGCTTTGGTTTTCGCCGATATCGTACGGTTGGGATCGCTTATCCCGCCCCACTTTTTTAATATTTATACTCGGAACGCCGATGCAGAAACTTTATAAATCGAAATCCAATTACAAATGATTTATATTTATGCAAGATACTCGGCTTCCGGGTCGAAATTGAACCGCCTCGCTAGCTGATCGTATCGAGAATTCGGTGCTATCGTAGAAGAAACATGCGCAAGTGGTAGGGAAATCAATTGAAACCGTGGTAATATTAATTTTAAATGTGGTCAACCTAACTTTAAGAATGAACAATTTTCGCGTGCATTAACAACAATCTACAATTATAGCTAATATGAAATTTTGCTTTATAAAAATCTCGGGTTCAGATATTCTTCAAGCACTACAAACTTTCAAGAGCAAAGCTATGGGTGCGGACGGATTGCATATAAAAGATCTAAACCCATGTGTGCCTTTGCTGGTTGATTACATTACTCATATTTTGAATTACTGCATTGTTGTGTTCAATATTTACTTCTAAAATATCATCTGTCAGTCTCAAACGTATAGGGTATTCAGAATAGCCACCCGATCGTAAAATTTAAAATATTTTATCTCAGGGATTTTGTTAATAAATTGGAATTTTGAAAATTAATTAAATTTTTAACACTTTTTGGGGATTCGGGAGTATTCTTTGATACTTTTTCGGCAATTATTAATGAATTTTGATGTCAATAAATGGAAATTAACGAATGTTAAAATTGAAAAATGTAAACTAACCTTGATTTTAAGATGTTATATAAACACTATGTTCCTTATGATATTCACAGCAATCTGCCTGTTCTAACCTCCAACCTTTTCTTCTACCTTCAATTTATGCTCTAATTTCTATATCGTACACTCTAATTTGGGACCGCAGCCAAAATACTAGTTAACTCGAAGAAAGTTCAACTAGGATTCATGAATTTATTGGTGTCCCTTTTCTGCTTTATTTTAATCGCGATGGCGATTGTTTCTGACCACAGCAAATTTTGATGATATCTACCCAAATATAATGTAACAAGGAATTTGAATGAATAAAGTTATTTTTAGAAGTAGCATGAGAGAATGAATGTAGTGGCGCTGCTAGATGACTCAAACTAGACGAATCTATGCTCTAAAATACAACTGACAACAGTTAAATAAGAAATTGTACTACCAAAAACGAAGATACCTTAACGAAATATATTTAATATACGAAATAATGTTGGAAATACCTTCTAATTTACGATGTTGTTTGTTTTAGGAGAATTTTACATTAATTTCAAGAGTTACGAAGATAGGAAGATGAACTAAAGAGGAATTACTTCACCGTTTCTCCACGTTTGTCGTTATCTGGACCTATATATTTTATTTAAAGTCTACACTCCAAGGCCAGTCGGCCTGGGGGGAAATTGTGGCTTTCGAAAAATAGCTTTTATCCGGCAGAGGGAATTTCATTACTATCGGATGGTTATTCCGAATGGCCTATACGTTTGAGGCTAACAGCGGATATTTTCGAAGTAAATATTGAACATAACAGTATAGATAATTCGGTTTATCCTAAATTGTGGAATTTTTCTCTAATTATTCCACTCCGAAAAGTACCTTCGGTTACAGAACTTAAGAGTTCACAGCCGATTAGTATCCCACCGGGATACGTTCATACTGTTGTGCTACGGAAAATTTATGAGAGAAATAGGGGGACGACAAGTAAAATTGCAAAAAAATACTACACATAGGAGATAAGAAAGTTTCCAGCAATGAAGAAAAACTATTATTAACCTAGTCACATTTATAAAACATTATTTAAGTTTCAGGTAACAGGTTCTAAGTTGCAAACAACCCACGAGGCGAAGACAAGGTTATGGTATGAGCCAATTGGTGGTAAAAACTAACAAAAACACCTCTACAGAAAGAAGCGAGATAGACCGCAAAGATACCAGCTGCCAATGTGGAACACATCACCAACAAACCAAAGAGGTATAGGTGGTTGTATAAGTTAAAGTAAAAGTGAAAATCACGTAATAGTCAATCATTGATTTTTATATTGGAAATCAATAAATATGTTAAATAGAAAACTGTAAATGTCACTTACGTTGTTAATATCAGAAATTTACAGTGTCTTTTGTTGTTCTTGTATGGAACATTTCAATTGTTTATGATAATTTTGATGATGACTTATTGTAATATTATCAAGATTGAAGGTACTTTATATAAAGGAAAATGGCGCTCACTTCGAATGGATGTTGACATTGTATGCATGAATTAAATTTGATCATTTTTAATGAATATCTTTAGAAAAATAAAAACGTATGGTATTTCGTCGCAGCACTCTATGTCTTTTAGCAAAAAACTTATTTGCGTAACTTCATAGTTAATTTACTAAAAAACGACAGGTTAGGCATAGCAAACGTTTGCAAAAAAAAATCCAGAACAGTTTCTTTATCAGACTTTGGAGAAATATACTCTTCCGTTAAAAAACAATTTAAATAATATCAATCAGATAAAACAACGATTTCGTCGCCCATTTTGTAGATGCTAGTTGATGGAAAAAAATTTAGATATATTGCTGAAAACAAAAAAATAATCAATCGAATAAAATTTAAATCATCGCTCTGGCGTCTAAGGCGTGTAAGAAACAGTGGAAATTCGCAAAAATCTCAAATTA
Source organism: Dynastes maya (assembly GCA_029619315.2). Taxonomy (NCBI): domain Eukaryota; kingdom Metazoa; phylum Arthropoda; class Insecta; order Coleoptera; family Scarabaeidae; genus Dynastes; species Dynastes maya. The sequence continues at coordinate 55,250,902 of JAROYE020000003.1, read as the reverse complement.
CCCCAATTACCTCAAAAACTAAGACAGATGGATATCAGGAATATTGAAGAATATATAAAGAGGAGTATTGAAGACGTAAATTGCAGAGGGGTATCCAAAAATGTAATAATATACAGGGCCTTCCATTTAAAAGAACAAACCTGTATAGCGTTCAGCGGAAGTTGAATAGCCTGTATGTGGACATAATTTTATGTTGCGCAAAACTTGTTTCTGAATATTTTTTATCTAGAATTGTTCAAGGAAGGAATTATCCTCAACCCACGCACTAGGTAAACACGCTGTATAGTTGACAGTTCGAATAATATTAGTTTTCATGGTAACTTTCCAGACAGTAATGGGAAAACTTTAACAACATACGAATTTAAATAGAGTACAGAATATCATACTCAAAATACTGTTCTATTTCCCGGCTTAATTAGTCAAATATGATCATTTCAAAGGAAAACTTGACGGCGTTCCATAAACAATGCTAGTGCTTCGAATTAGATTTGGAGGAGAAGACCGTTCCCTAATTTAACTTCCGTTCTGTTGCGAATTTACGATTCATTTAAGAGCGGGGTGAGAGTTAAAATAGCGGAAGAAGGATTATTTTTCTTCATTTTGTTGTTGAATCATTGTCCTCCTTCCGTCTTTTTCATTAGCAAGACTGGGGAGGCTGCCCTGCCTTAGTGTGCCGATCGGATTAAATTTGTTTGCTTTCAACATTTGCAACACAAACAATAAGTTTACACGATGTTGGCGCAACTTGTTTAAAACGAACACTCCTTAATCTAATTCTTACATTGCAGCTTAACATGAATTTATATTCTATTTATTTTCTATGTTATTATCTTTGGGGCGCTAACCGGGAAAAGTCCCCAAAAAACAGGCCCACACAAAAATACAAAAAAAAAGAAGACAGCATCACTAACAGGTAAGGTTGTTACAACAAAATACGAAAAGAGAAAAGTACATTGCAAAGACCACAATAATAATTATGGTCAGAATTGCATAGCTAACGATAAACAAATAATTTAAAAGCATGCAAGGTCACTATAAATTAGTCACAATTCGGGTATTAAACATCTGCAACGATACGCCGTGAGGCTAAAAATAACATATTTAACTTTCTAATAAGCAAACTGACAGAACTGACCCCTTCCGATTTCGATGAAACTTGGTATATTGGTAGACCATCAAAAAGTAAAGGTCACGTATTTTTTTTCTCGGGTGATATTCACTTTAAGGGGATGAAGTTACCCTCACAAACGCATTTTTCATCATAACTCCGAAACCGCGCAAGCTATCGGGATGAATGAAAAACAAAAATGTTCTACTTCAAGGAGACTTTCAAATGGACCATAGATGAATGCCCTCCTCTACTTAGTACTGCAGAGGGTGAAATATTTCACCCCTTTTCCACCACCCTGGCTACAATTTTCGCCCTAGACAGGTCATAATTTTTTCTGCAAACTACATTTGAAAATAAAAGTTATTTCCTTTTGCATTTTTTCGGTAACATATAATAGGGGAAATATTTTTTATAAAGCGCGACCTCGCACATACATATATTCCGTTATTATACGTATATGATTGGTCTTCCGTTTACCATTTACGTGCATTTGGCATCTACTATGAACGACCTGTTAGGCTGTGATAAATTCTATACTTGAGTTTATTTCTAACAACGAGAGGTGACTAAAAATCGCAATAAAATTAAAATAGAGAACTTGTGATTATATAATACAGTACAAAAATATATTAAAATCCGTCATAATGTCAGTAAAATGTTGTCTATATTTTTATAAATGGCTGATTTACTGCCTATATTTTGGCCTTGTCTTCAGATTATTTTTAGACACATGAATCCATATCCCTAAAATAACTATGAAATTGTTCCAGAAGGAGTTGATATTAATGCCGAAAAAATTATGTGTATGTATTATTATTATGTATTAACTGCAAGTTTGTGCACTTTAGAGCAAACATTTTTAGGAGTACATATTTCACTATCGAGACTTTCAGGACACACCAAAGTCGACTAAATATAAATAAACCCAGCTCTAATATTGTATACACCATTTACCATGCAATTCAGTTCAATTGGGTTAGTGCTAATGCCGCTCTTTAAAGAAACCAATGTGTACTGAATGTATTCGATATAAAATGTTATTAATGAACGACACCTTAAACAAATGTAACGAACAATGGATTATATTTAAATATTGCAATGGAATTGAAATATACATTTATAAATATAAAATTAATAAGGTGTTCAAAACCAACAATTTATAATCTGCGGATTTATAATTTGGAATAACATTTGATAAACAACATAAAATTAATCCGAATCACTTATATTTTCACGCTCATCAGAATCGTCACTCTCATCATTTAAATTAATAATAAATTCTTCCGCACAATCTCTGTCGAACCCAACTTCCCTATCCCACCACTTTTGAACTTCTTTTTCGGTATGAACAATAGTATTATGCCATATGACTGGGGTTACGCTCTTTAAAGCATCCTTCCACGTTTGCAAACACTTTTCAGCTGATCGACTATTACCTCCAACATGATTATTATAATATGTCTTAGTGATACCCCAAATATTTTCTATTGGATTAAAAATGCAGTGGTATGGTGGAAGACGAAATACTATATGCCCATACTGTTCAGCCAGTTGATCGGCTTCATACATAGGTGGGGATTTATGCTTTATGAAAAAAGAAAAACTATTACAATGTACATAAAAATACCGTTCAACTAAGTCCAATAATTGCATTTTTAATAAATTGTCTGTATATGGAATATTATTAAATGACTGATTTACTGCCTATATTTTGGCTTTGTTTCTAGATTATTTTTAGACACACGTATCCATATCCCTAAAATAACTATGAAATTATTCCAGAAGGAGTTGATATTAGTACCGAAAAAATTACGTGTATGTATGTATATTAACGTGAAATGGTCGAAAAAGATACAGTGTCTTTTAGATTTTATAAACCTCCAAAAACTGTCTTACTTCTAATTACAATTTGAACATTATTAACATAATTATTATAAACCATGGTTTTCGCTCTTTTAATTCTACGTCTTAAAAGAGAGAACAGTTCATAATCAAAACGATTTTTAAATTTCTCCAATTTTTTATGAACCTTTTTCTTTTCGCGGTATATCTTTATGGTACTGGATACGGTTTTACGATAAGTATATCAGAAATTAAATTTTTGGAAGTCGACAGTCAGTGACCTTCGTCTTCAGCAGAATCTACATACCTAGATAAGGTTGTAGCGTAAAGAAGCAGTAAGCTTTTACATCGCCAAAGCCTTATGCAGGAAACACATTTAGGTATTCCACCCCAGTGTTTACAGTTGTGCTCAAAATTGTTGTTTAGAATGCGAAACTTTGCACTTTGTTTGTTTCAATATTTGTTCTCTCAGCGAGGCAGAACGTTAAATATTAAACTCTGCCGCTGAATAAATAAAGAACACAGGACGAACACGAATAGCAAAGATGATTATTTATTTGTAAGGGTAAGTATTTGGTGGATAGTGGCGGCTTTCGTATGTATTAAACGATACACTAAGAATTTCCACAATGGGGATAATATGTTTGTAATGCGTATAGGGCCGACATGAACAGAAGTTCATGAACTACTTATTCGTAGCATGAAAGAGATCAACTTCAGGGTGTGTAACAATTTTATTTTTCAACGTAATCCTCTAGAATGTGTATGCGAAACACTTAGTGAATCGATAACCAAATTCCTCGATGCATTTGGAGAAAAATACCTTGGTTCAATTGTATAAAGTCTAGTCAATTTTCACATCATGCTTTACTATTATTAGATAAAAATATTTGCTAACAATCTATCATGTTAGTTGACATTATGTTTGTAAACTGTAGATTACTTTTTGATTAATTTATTGTTAAACACACATTGAAAAAAGCAAACATAACATTTTGTTTATACAAATAATATATATACATCCGCACATGTAGTGGGGAATCTACGTAGAGTCACTTTGTATAGGACTGATTTTACCAAAAATGGTATTTACTGTGGTCTGCAGAAATAACTATAGCTTGCATCTTGTATGATATTTTGCTTTCCACATTGGATATTAACTATAGATCTAGGATATTTTCACTTAGAACAAAAGAATCTCTTGGTCACAGACCATCAATGACAACGTACCACAGATATTATTCCTGAATGATTTTTTTATCATTTTAAGTGAAACGTCCTGTATGCTTTTAAATTTTTGGATTTTTTATGATACTCTGCGGTAATTGTATAAATCGTTCCTTTTATCTACAGCCATTCTTGAGATATTTTGAATTTTCAACTTATCCCGTGTTCTCGTCTATTTAGTATCTCTTCGAGCATTGACTATTTATCTGTTTTAACAGTCTCCAGAAACATATAAAAAATGCTTAGAAACAATAATCAAAATAATGCTAATATAGCTCCTGATGGTATTGATAAAATGTCTCACGGCAAAAAGCAATGTGAGGAAAGAAAACACTAGGCAATGAACATGTTTCTGCCTACCAGGCGTCATCAGCATTGCTCTGAGATCTTCTCTACCTCACACCGCTATTTAGCCCACGGCTTATATCGTATATGATTTCATCAATACCAATAGCAATCAATATTGCTAGCGTTATTTTTGTTATTGTTTCTAGGCATTTTTGATGTGTTTTTGATATATCATGGTAAGCCTGTAGGAATCATTTACATCTGCAGGTACCAGAGCGCTCATGACCACGCTATTTCGGGTCCAGCAGTCCAAGAACTAGACAGTTGGTTTGGGAACTGTACCTGGTGGTTGTCACTGCTTTCTAGACGGCAGGCTTGTATGTCTTGGCACTATAACACATAGATATAGAGCTTGTTCAGACACAGCGGAATCCGTGCGGATGCAAACTGCGCGGAACTTATTTATCTATCGATCCTTATATTTGTTCACACCTGTCCGCACGGATCGTCAATCTGCTCGTTTTCCGCCACTTGACCGCCGGAAAGTAACTACGCGCGGATCTATTACTATGGGATGCATAGAGGGCATTCAGTTGGTTTATGGCAGTCGCGCGATTTGGACATATGTGTTACCATGGAGCGCTTCGATACTGAATTATTTATTGATGAAGTGGAGAAAAAACGAGCGATGTGGGATATTCAGGATACAGATTATTCCAATAAAATAATTAAGAACCAAGCTTGGCAGGAGTTAGTGGAGTTATTTGGAGATGGAGAGGAAACTAAAACTTTGTTAAGTAAGTATATAAGGTAATTTTATTCAACAAAATGCAGCATATTATAAAGAATTAAAATTATATTTTTGTATCTTGCCACTCAACACGACCTTCATGCAAAGTAATGAGCAAATTTATTTCTAATATTTAAAGATGACGGTTATATTTGTTGCGTTTCAAAATACGTTTCACAGTACTTCTACTAACACCGATTTCATCTGCAATTTGCCGGCTAGAACAAGGATCGCCCATTTCCACCAACGAACAAACCCTTACTTCTCTCTCCTCCCGCTCGCGAGGCATTAGAGGGATTTGAGGCTTTACCTAATTTATCGCCCAATAACTTTTTTTTGTCAAGGAATGCCAAACAAAAAATGCGTGGACAGCGATTTTTATCACATTAAGAAGCTGTTGAAACTTTCAAAAACCATGTTTTTGAGATACCATCTTCAGAGTGAAAAAAATGTGTCGAGAATTGTTTCGAACGCATGCAAAGGTATATAAATCTTAAAAGGTATCCCTCATATTGCGACTATTGCTTTATTGAAATGGTCACATCTAATTTATTTTGTATGGGCATTATATTCATGGATGCATTACTGGAATTTTCAATATTTTGCAATTGAAAAGTAAATATTTCCAACAAGATCAACCCAGCATATGTGGCAGATAAAGGGAGAAGCTAGGAATTACTTTAATTATATTATGCCTTTCTCTATGTGTGATTTAAGTAATAAATAAAAGTCAATACTATAATATATTTTATTTAGATTTACACAAATAGGTTTTATTTGATTACTAACGTAGACAATATTTATGAAACTCATACATTAATTTAGCTAATTAATACAGTGCTGCTCGTCATCTCTCCCACTTAAAAAGATTGATGACTAGTTTAGCCGATCGTAATCAAAAATGTATAAAAAGAAATCGTAGCAAAACCCAGCAAACGACCAATGTTGGAGAAAGTTACAGAATTTATAGCAGAAATGCCTGACCTAAATTATAATGGCGTTAAAATTCAATGTGTAGTTTGTAATATCCCTTTAATGTGTTGGTCCAAAAGGGATTGTTCACATCACGTAAATAGAAAACAGCATTCTTCAAAAAAAAATTGCACACGACACTATGACAAATTTAAATTTAATTTATGTGTTACCTTTATTGCATGTAAAATATCGTTTAATTTACTAGACAGGGAAGCATATGTCTCCTTTTGGAATAAATATTCGGACTGCAAATTGCCAAGTCGCGCATTGTTACAAAGAATTGTGCCATCTGCTCGTGAACATGTTGAAAAAAGAATTAAATCGGAGTTGAAAGATAAAAAACTGTGGTTATGTGTGGACGAAACAACAGATCGTAAAAAACATTCTGTGGTTAATGTGATGGTACGTACAATGGAACCACCTCAATCGTCACCTTCAATTTTATTTGCTTCCAGGCGAGTACAACAATGTATTGCCGAAGTAATTTCAAAGTTAGTGTTAAATACATTGGAAAAGTTTGAACTTTCAACATACCAACTGTTGATGTTTATGAGTGATGGTGCCGCAAACATGCTTTTTGTAGTCCGGTCTCTTAAAAAAGATTGTGCTAACTTGTTACATATTACGTGTAAAATTCATGCTTTCAGTCATGTGGCAGATAGTATTAGAAAATGTTATCCTGAGGTAGACGCTTTAATAGCGCATACAAGAGCAGTGTTTGTCAAATCCCCAAAACGTATTCGCAAATTTCACAGACTGTGCCCCTGTATGCCTGAGCCACCAGAACCTATTCTTACACGTTGGGGAAGATGGTTACAGGCCGCGTTTTATTATCATAAATATTTTGAGAATATTAAGAACGTGGTTTTACAATTCGATCCAATGGAAGGTGCGGCTATCATGGAAAGCCAGTCGAAATTTCAAGAGAGTCAGGTTAAAACGGATTTAAAAACTATTCAGAACAATTACTTCGGACTAGTGGAGGCAATGGAAAGATTACAAAATCCTTCGGTGTCGTTAGTGCAATCTCTGCAAATAGTGCCACATGTTCACGCACAGCTATGCGTGGTAGAAGACGCGTGTGTTCTAGAAAGGTTTGAAAGTGTTTCAGAGAAAGATTCTGATTTTAGCACGTTAAAACCAATTTGTTAAGGTGCGTCAAGAAAACCGTTAAGTTGTTCGAAAGATTATTTTAATTACGCAAATATCGGGTGTCCGCCTGGAAGGTATACTACTTTGTTTGATTATAAATTTTGGTTAAATGAAAGAGAATGGATCTAATGTCGATAAATGGTTTATTTAATGTTGACAATTATGTATGGAGTACAGTATCAGATAAATGTCCGCCTTTGTTAGCCTCACAAATGCGAACTCTTTTGAGCACATTTTTCATTACATTTTCACACAATTCATTAATTTTACCACGAATATTTTGTTTGAGTCGCTCAAGGGTTTCTGGTTTGTTTGCATAAACCTTGCCCCATATCCCAAAAAAAAAAAGTCCGGGGCAGCCAGATCCGGCGACCGTGGAGGCCAACCAACATCGCAATTTCTTGAGATAACTTGCTGTGGAAAGACGTCTCGCAGTAATTCCATTGTAATCCTAGCTGTATGCGATGTGGCACCGTCTTGTTGGAACCACATGTTAATCAAGCCCAAAGCATGCAGTTCTGGCGTCAAGAAGTTCTCCAGTGACAGTTGCCGTTAAGCCGTTTTCGTTTTCAAAGGAGTAAGGTCCAATGATTACTTCTGACCAAATTGTACACCAAAATGCCACTTTTAATAGATGCAAAGGTGACTCATGAGTAACGTGTGAGTTTTCCATTACCGAGAACCGACTATTCTGTTTACTCACATATCCATTCAAATGAAAATGCGCCTCGTCACTCATTATGAGTTTTTCATGAAAATCAGGGTTGTCATGGGCGAGTTTTAACATCCTATTGGCATATGTACGGCGGCGTAAATGGTCTTGTGGATGAAGCTCTTGTGTTAATTGAATCTTAAATGGAAACAAATGCAAATCCTTGTGTATAATTGTGGCCAAAGTTGTTCTTCGTAAACCAAGTTCCTGAGCACGGTGTCGAATTGAGGTTGATGAATTGTTTTGAACACTTTCTTGAACAGCAGCAATGTTCTCAGGCGATCTTACAGTACGTTGTAGTCCACGATCGGGCCTATCAGCTACAGACTCTCTTTCTTCGAAATCATTCACTACACGATAAATAGTGCGTTTTGTTGTCACGTTATTTCTCCCAAAAATTACGCGTAACTTTCTCATCGTCACAGTAATCGATGATTGATTTGCAAAAAAACTTTTAACGATTAAAATACGTTGGTTTATCAAATATTTCGCCATAATAAATTTGCCACGTCTTTACTTCATGACTGCCAAATATGAACTGTCAAAACTAATATTTACCAAAATAACGGCAAAACAAAGTAGTATACCTTGCAGGCGGACACCCAGTATAACGTCACTAGATGTAGAACGTTCGTTTTCTGCATATAAGCACACTTTCTACTCACGCCGCACTCGGTTTGCCGAAACAACTATGGAAACATATTTAATGTTGCAGATACTTAACAGACATTCACTTTGTGATTTAACGGAAGACTCTTAAAACGGTAAGTGTTTGAGCACGTATTATATTTTATTTCTGACCATTTATTTTGTGTAAACTTTTATGCGCCCGACACTGGCTGTTGGCGCAAATTGGGCAACCCTGCATTATTATAAAATTGTTTTCTTTATGTTTTTATTCGTGCATTAGTGTCTGAAATATTTAGTAAAATATGTTGGCTCTGTATTGCGATATATCCCGTACTTTCATCACAAAACGTCAAAGTTATTTGCGATAGAGTTCTGAATGACTTGGAGAAATGTATAAATAAATTAATAAAAGAAGTAAATAGATAAATTGGCCATTGACAGGTGAGAAAAGTTTTAGCACCAGAGCAGCAGGGCAACTTTCCTATGTACAAATCTATTAGTGTGGTCGAGTATTGCAACTAATTGTTAGAATTCTTTCGCCAGGTTAATATAGCCAGTTTAGTAAACAGTTAATAGTCAGTCTAGAAAATATGTACAGGTACCCATATACCTTTTCCGCCTAAACTACAGCATGCGAAATACATGAAACTAAAGAAAAAACGGATGTTCTGCACCACAAACGTAGACGTGAACGTATACACCCTAATAAATTCATCAATTAGTGAGAAGGTTCTCTTCACGACTTAACAGACTCTTATTCTTTTGTGAGGTGTCCTATTCTTTTGTGCGATACTTTACTGTTAGCAAACAGTTAGTCAAGAAATTTAAAAGCGTAAATTATTCCTGTTATTTGTTATCCCATATACTGCATCTTGCATTTTTCATATATTCGTTCTTTGTTCTCTTTATCATTTTTCTTTATTTTTACCTGCTTTATTTTTTTCATATTTATCAGTTTTGGATAGATAATATAATTGTCTTTCAGGCCTTTTATGTTTGTTACCTTTAGGACGGCTTTGGTGCAAGCCATGCAAAATTGCTCGGCCAACTTTAATATTCCGTAAATCTGACAACAACTAACACCTTATTTGGCGTAAGTGAGCAAAAAACTGTCCAATAATTTAAATCTTATTGTCTTCTGACAAAGCAGTTCGCTTTGTAGATTTTATCCTTTTTATCCTGTCTTAATGCAAAGTTCAAATATTTCTGGCTGTACTAGGATAGCGTTTATTGTATTTCACTTACAATTAGTGGTAATTTTTTCCAGATTCACCGAATACTAAACTTACTTGAGGTTTATCCTACGTGGCCCATGCGTAAGCTCTTGTAAAATCAACAATACAAAAAACTTAAAAATAAGCACATTGTCTATCAAAGGCTAAAAAAATTAAAGAAACCTACTATAATTAATTACAGTAAAGTTTGATAAAGTAAAGAGAATATGATAGCAAGGAGCTCTTTAATTGAATTAGGAACCACAAGAGACAATTTGGCGCCTTTTTCTAGCCAACTTTGCATAACAACAAGAATATATTACCTTCTTGCTGTGCATCGTATTATTTCTTAAGCTAAAGTATAACATCTGTGGCATTGCTGCTCAAAAGACACTACCGTCTGTCGTTTAGAAGTTAGTATGGTATATTTTAGGACCTCGCTGTATATTCTTGTATTAGGAAAATATTTTTAGTTTCAAACTGAAAGTACATAACTTGAAGACGCTTTGGGACAACAGAATTCTACAGTTCGACATTTACTGCAGTGTCATAGGTGAAGTTTAGAATTAAATTTTTTCATCTTTTTGTTCAGTTTGTACTATACTACCGGAGAGGTGTCACAATTGGAAAACTTTTTTATTATGGATTTATGAAAAAAACATTATTATGTTATTTGTGAATTTTAGAATGAGCAAAAGGCAAGAACAAATATTTTTGCATAATAAATATTTTTCCATCTTATGACACCTATCTCGCAATATAGTGTATTATTTCATATCCAAATCTCAGAGTTAAGAGATTTAACACGTATGTATGTATTGAAATATCTTTCCCGGGGGTTTTACTCAAATTTTTGTTAAATTTTCTAATTTAACTCTAATAAATGATTTTTGTAGGTTCGGGGGTATCCCTAGATACCCTTGCGGCAATTTTGAATGAATTTCCAACTTGGTAAAATCAAATTAACGAATTTTAAGATTTTAAAATTAACTAACCTTTAAACTTTCGAACGACGCCAATGTATATAAACCCTCTGTTTATATACCCACCACAGGAACTGCCTGCTCTGGATATTCAACCCTATTTACTTTTCTAATAATGACTTTGAATACACAACGAACACTTGTCTTTGGATTGGATTCAAAACAAACTTTGATACAACCAAGGCCGAATAAAGATTGATGAAAATGTAGGGCGTCGTTCCTCTTTCTTTTATTTTAAATCGCGAAAGACCGGCGATTGTTTTCTTTCACAGCCAATTTTGATAATTTACCCAAATGGAAACTAACTTTTCGATGACTTTCTATCAAATGATGTTAGTATACGAGAACGAATGCAGTGACTTAACCAGGAGGTTGTTTGTTGATGATTCTGTGGTACGAACTGTCACCAACAAGCTTTAAAATAGAAAATCCACTGCTAATTTATAGGAACCTTTCAGATAAAGATTTAATTGATAAAATATTATCTGTTGTGTAGTTATGTAGTTGCTTATTCCAGACGATTTTTACATTAATTTGGAAGAAATAAGTGAATAGAAAACATAATAAACGAGTAGATTTGTCCATGATACCCCACACTCGTCATTATCTGGACTTATAATTAAATTCTACCGTCCTCGCCCCAAGGATGGTTGGCTGAGGGGGGATGGTAACGAAGAAATTTCCCATTATCCCCGCAAGAGGGATATTTGGTTGCCAGCGAGTGGCCAGCCTGACATTTGGTCAATACCGAAGTGGCAACCGAGAGAAGTTGTTGTCGTCGTAAATACAACGTTGAACATAACATAACAGTATATACGAGGTAGGCGTCCTAAATGTTCGTCCTGATATAGAAAAAAAAAACTGGGTAAAATATAACAATTTTTATTTTTCAATATAATCTGCCTCAATTTCGATACATTTATTACTACGATCAATTAATAGTTCTATACCCCTGTAAAAATCATCTAACGTTTTTCCCTCAAAATGTTGTATTACAGCTGCTTGCAATTCACCATCGTCCTTCAAACGACGTCCCCTAAGGTCTTTCTTTAAATGAAAAAATTAATAATCACTTGGAACCATGTCCGGACTATACGGTGGATCTTCCAATTCGCGGTTGACAGCTTGTGAAATAGCGGCAGTATGGACGGATGCATTGTCATGCAATAATCGAACACCCTTTTTAAATTTTCCTCGACGTTTTGCACGAATATTGCCCCTCAATCTATGCAGCAATATGTGCTGTTGACAGCTAATACCATTTCTTCACCATAAACGCCGTCTAAACATTGTTTAATGTGATTGCCCTTCCTTTATTAAAAATTTAATGACCGCGCAGTACTCAATATTCGTTCCCTGAGATATTTTCATGCACTCGTCACGTTGTCTGGCTGGCTACTAAAAACTACTACTCTTCGAGCCGTAATATATATAGTGTAGGCCTCGCACGTGCGCAACCACGTCCCAACGGAGTTTGAACACGCTGAAACCTGTATAAGCCTGTCAGGCCGAGAATTTATGACTCCTACTACGTACGAAAGCATGGTTGTTATATTCGCTCTTACAAATTTAATATGATCACAGTAGTAAAATATCGTGAATTAGGTAAGAGTAGAGCTGAATCATCTTCAGAAGATTCGAGGAAGCTTTATATTAAATCATAGATACATTTTACAGAGATTTTGCTTCGCTATAAATCGCACTTGTAAATATTATCGTTTGCATACGTGATTCATTTCTACAATCGTGCCTGATGTGACTCCGCATCGTTTTATAATCCTTTTCCTTTTCACATCAAAGCTGACATTCTCAATTACACAGAGATGAAATAAAAACTCGAGATAGAAACAAGCCCAAATGAATAAAAATAGCACAAAGCCCACGCCTGCTTCTGTTTCTCACGAATACAACAATTATAATAGAATCTGCAGAGAATCTTTTTCATAGACACTTTATTTCATGTTTAATGAGAAAAATGCTAAACGAGTGAATAGATGATATGTAAAGTATGTCTCGTTCGTTTGGAAATAAGTTACTTACACCTTTTGTAAAATGTTCACCAAGGTATGACGGCTCTTTTTCTATTTAGCGTATTATCGAATCACCCACAAGGGAACACTGGCAACCCGCACTTCTCGATTTCGATGAAACTGCACAGACTGAAAGAGTAGCTTGGTATAATAACACCATTTTTTTCTTACCTAGCGTATCTCGCCGATTTGGGGGTACAGCCCCCTCCAAAGATTTCTATGTTTTCTTTATTTGTGTAAATATATCGGAAATTATGACAGATATCTTTTTCTTTTTAGAATATAATTTGAAATAAATTACATAGTCCCAAGCATAGCGCGAATTATTTTCGGAGAAAATTTATAACGCGGGACCGAGCCCCCCCCCCCCTTTTTTTTTCCTTTATTTTTCACAAATGAAGTATATTACATAGTCTAAAGGATGGCGTAAATTATTTTCGGGAAAAACTTAATAACTGGGATCGGGTATCCCATACCTCCATTTTTTTTACATTTTTATATTTTATTTTTTCACAAATAGAATCGGTTTTATGTAGAATATGTATGTGGTCAAATTCAGACAGTTAATAATAAAGATATTAAAAGGCGATAATAAAACTTTACTTGTCATTGATTGTCGTTATAAATATGTATTTATTTAGAAATTATTTATTATTTCGATACATGCTTTAAGAAATACTATAATATAATGTGATTGAAATGACCACAGGTGGCCATTTAAATTAATGTATGGGAAGCGTTCTTTCGTGCAGTGTAAATTTACAGCTCGGCATAATTGCGCTTCATGTGGTTCTTCTAATCGTTCAAACTCCAATCCCGTGACATATTCAAAAGAGAACATGTTTTCTTGTTGGGCACTTACAATCATCTCCTTCAACGCATCATACAACTCAAGTTCTTCAGACGTGAAAGGAATTATTGCGATGTTGGCTACTTGAAACGTTGCAGGTAACATGTTCAACACATTAACTACATTAATCGCTGCCATAATGCCAAACTACAAATTTACACTGCACGAAAGAATACTTCTGACATATTATTTGAAACGGCCACCTTATATATATATGCTTCAGATAACTGTGTACGTGACACGAACAATCTAGTTTTAGTATATCGGTATCTACTATAAGCACTTATAATTAATCCATCTCAATCGGATTATTTTATGGCATTTTTTGGAAACGTTTTCAAACTAATTCATTAATATATGTCTATTTAGAACGACAATTATCTATGTACGTCAATCAATGACAAGTAAAGCTTTATTATCGTCTTTTAATATCGTTGTTATTAACTGTCTCAATTTGACCACATACATATTCTACATAAAACCGACTCTATTTGTGAAAAAATAAAATGTAAAGATGTAAACAAAATGGAGGTATGGGGTACCCGGTCCCCCGTTATTAATTTTTCTCGAAAATAATTCGTGCCATCCTTTAGACTATGCAATATACTTTATTTGTGAAAAATAAAGAAAAAAAAAATTAAAAAAAGGGGGGGGGGGGTCACCGGTCCCGCGCTATAAATTTTTTTCCGAAAATAATTCGCGTCATCCTTGGGACTATGTAATTTACTTCAAATTATATTCTAAAAAGAAAAAGATATCTGTTGTAATTTCCGAGATATTTACCGAAATAAAAAAAACGTAAAAATTTTTGGAGGGCGCTGTACCCCCAAATCGGCGAGATACGCTAGGTAAGAAAAAAATTGTGTTCTTATACCAAGGTATTCTTTCAGTCTGTGCAGTTTCATCGAAATCGAGAAGTGCGGGTTGCCGGTGTTCCCTTGTCAGTTAAATATACATGTATGTGTTTGTATACATATAGAGAAAGAAAATGTCTGGCTATACGAAAAAGCGTACATGCGACAACGGTAAAAACGAATGGGTGATTCGTTACAAGCATAGGGATTAGCGGCAGTCAACGGCGTAGGACGGTTACCGATGTGGTTAGTTACGAGGTAGACTGCATTATGTGCGGACGATCTTAGTAAGAATATTTAGAGTATTTATTTTTCTTTACTTTTATTTCATCAGAATCTGTTTCTATTTTCGTCTTTAGAATCCTTTATTAGTTTCGTCTAAGCTTCGTAGGAACAACAAAATAAATATGCGAAATTCTCATTTCCAGGCGACCATGACTTCAAATTATTACGTGCGTTCTTGCACACAGTAGGTCTATATTCCAACGTTGCTAGAAGCGTACTAAGTACTAACACACGACCCGCATCGAATCGATCGAATTCCACTCAATCCCCTCCTCGCTTTCTCGCCGTATATATATAGATATAGCTAATTTCACATTTTCCCAATGTGTATATTATTGTGATATTCATTCAAAGGTTACTGATATTTCATTTACTCACGTTTGAAAGTGTTTTGCTGACATTTTAGTTGCGTTTAATTACTTTTACTAGTTACGAGGTGTTGGTGACCCCTTTCCTCCAATTTCCCCTAGATCCTTTACCTTTCCTTGTCTTACATATGTAGGCAAAAAATATTGTTAAAAAAACCAACCGAAAGTTCTTTATATTTCTTTGTTTGAAGATTATGTAATTGCATTATTGTATATGGATAAACATATAGCCACTTATAACAGTATTCGTAGCAACCACTCTGATTCACCGTACCTAACATAAACATCTCCATGGAAGCAAAAGATATTTTTGGTAGATTTTGGAAACAGCAAGGATGTTATTTGATTTAATTTGAATAGTAAACTGTGTGAATTGAGAACCAAAATGAGGCGGGGTAAACAAGTTTCGACTTATTTCAAAACCTTCGATAAAATTAAAAAAGTTTCAAGCGAATATGAAACTATTTCAACGATAAAGTTATAAACATCACTAAGCAAATCAATTTGGATCTTCCAATATCAAAATTATCAAACACCAAGCAAGATTTGAAGAAAGAAATATTTTATTTTGAATCGGGTGCAGCTTCCAGCCAAGAGTTACCAAAATGGACATCAAAGTACTACTACGAACTATAGTGAGCAGGTACAAAATTCAATATAAATAAACAAATAAATGCAAATAAATTCAAAGAACTCAAACATTTTATGAATTTCAAAAACATTTTAATTAAAATAAATTGATTAGCTATCGGATAAGGATTGATTTGTAAAAACTTTTGTCAAAAAGAAATATCATTCTTTAAAATCAATAAAAATTGAGGCACTAAAATTTTTTTATATTTTCTATTTATTTCTATTCACAAAATATAAATGAGATACCACACATTAAATATTTCTTAAAACGTTTCACCTAAGAAGTTCAGTTAATAATTCAGTCTTATTACAATATAAATAAAATTTACTTTAGGACGTGTTTTGTTTTCCCCGATTATAACAAACAATGACGCGCACGCAACGATGGACAATCAATAAATTTCTGTTTGTTCTATATGTATTTGTATTTTCACGATTATTTCCCTATTTGTCACGTAATGTACCAAAACATGAAGAGAACTTTACAGCGGTTGCGGGCTATTTTTCTGCTTCGTGGTTTACCTTATTTAATCGTCTTAAAACAAAGCCACACACATCAAGTTCCCTCTTGAGTATTAAAAACGTCAAAGACCGAAATAATATTCATTGATCGCTGTAAAGTCGGCATCAATCTAGGAAAATTTTTATTTTTCATTTTTCAGAAAAATTTGTGCTTGTCTAAGAACCCCTATCAGATGTACCAAGCGATGTTTAGTTATTTAGAGAATGGGATTCTTCGAAATTGTCGGAACCTAAAGGATATTATTTTTCGAAAACTAAGCAGGATTTCTCTATCATGTGTTAATCTTAGCTACCTGAACGATCTGAAGGCTAGAAAACATTCTTTTTTCTTTAATATTCGCAAAATTTGAATTTTTAATTGTTTGAAATGTTTCAAGTATCAAGAGACCTAATTTTAAAATTATTTTTTTTTTTTAATGAAAACTTTAAAGAGTAATAAATGTAAGAAATAGTTGAAATTGTTAACTATATCTTTCTCCCTCCTTTTATTTATTGAAAAGTAATATTTTTGCATAGTACCTGCACTTTTGATGCATGGTGCTTTTCAGAAGAAATATTAGTCAGAGATAATTAATTTCTATTTGAACGACTTTTAAAAACTCTAATTCCCCCCCATATTGGGGCTATCTTTACAAAAACCTTATAAGTAACCTGGGCAAATATGCGGTAACAGCCAGAGGCGTTGCGAGCGTATAAAAGTTTACAAATAAAATGGAAGATAAGAAATGAATTACAAAACGTGCTGAAACACTTACCGTTTTAAAAGTCTTCCGTAAAATCACAAACTGGGTAACATCTATTAAATATTTGAATCATTAGATATGTTTCCACAGCTGTTTCAGTCAAGTGAGTACGACGTGCGGAATAAATGTTTTTTAATGCCGAAAACGACCGTTCGACATCTAGCGATGTTATATTTACATATTTAAAATAATCTTAACAATTCAATGCATCTTCACACGCACCTTCACAAATTTGTCTTAATATAAGAAAATCGGAGTCTTTCTCTAAAATACTTTCAAATTTTCGTATTACACACCAATTTGTTTCGCCTTCTACAGCGCATAACTGTGAGTGAACATCATTCACAATTTGAACAGAATCCACTAGCGACATCGAAACATTTTGTAATTTTTTAATTCCCACCGCTAGTCTGAAGTAATTGTAGTGAATAGTTTGTAAATCTCTTTTAACCTGACTATCTTGAAATATTTCCTAGCTTTTCTTGATTGCTGCTTCTGTCCGATTGAATTTTAAAACTACCTTCTTTACTTGATCAAAGTATTTGTTGTAGTGAAATGCAGCCTGCAACCATGTTCCTCAATGTAAAGCAATTGGCTGTGGGCGGTTCAGGTAAATCGGGACACAGTTTGTGAAATAGTCGGGTACGTTTCGGGGACTTTAGAAACATTGCCTTTGTACTAGGAATCAATGCATTTACTAATGGGAAACATGTAGGAATCGTTTGTGCCGCGAGATTTAGAGTATGGATTTTACACGTTACATGTAAGAAGTTACCACTGTGTTCTTTAAGAGATCGGCCCAAAGAACGCATGTTTGCGGCACCATCAAATTTGTTCATTGAGTTCAACACCACCTTTAAAATCTCATCGGCAGTACAATTTATAACTCTTTTGGAAGCAAGTAAGAAGGAGGATGACGGTCGATGTGGTTCTATTGTACGTACATTACATTAACCACAGAATGTTTTTGACGATCTGTTGTTTCGTCCACACACAAACACAGTTCTTTATCTTTCAATTCCGTTTTTATTCTTTTTTCTATTTGTTAACGAGCAAATGAAACTACATTTCGTATCGATGTCCGACTAGGTAATTTACTGTCCGCATATTTATTCCAGAAGGAGACAAATGCTTCTTTGTCTAGTAAACGAAACGATAGATTACATAAAATAAGAGTAACACATAAAACAAATGTAAATTTTTCTTGGTCTCGTATGCCACTTTTTGCAGAAGAATGCTGTTTGCTTTCGATGTGACATTGACAATGGCTTCTCTCATAAACGTACAATTACGAAATAAGTTACGACAGCCTACATATACACAGAACTACTCGCATGCAGCTTCGATTTAGTACTGACGCTGTGAACGCGTGAAATAAATAATCGCCGACTGCGCACCACATATCTACTACACTGACTGTTACCGCTGTTTGCCCAGACTGGTTATCATTAATATGATTTTAATGTGTTTGCGTTTTTCTCAGTTTCGCTTCCATATCCATATATTGTTTAAATTTCTTTTTATGAATCTATTCATTCACATTACTGGTCAGGAATAAATTTACGTTTTGAAGATAAATCTGTCATCGAAGAAAACGGAAGCGAACCGTAGAAGACGTCCACATCTTCTAAACCGTCGGTTATTCAAAATGTCACGGTTCATCCTACATATTATGCTGACGTCATAAAATCTTAGGGCTAATAAACCGAATATCAAAGGTGGGTTTATAAGCAATCATAACACGTGCCTCCGAAAGCGGGTAGGTATTAGATGCGAGGGGGAACTAAGAGTAAGGAGGGAAGAATTCCCTTTCAATTCAGAATTTACTGCATTAAGCTTCGCATAAAATCTGACTGCGGGTTTATACAATATTACCTATAACTAAGATTGACGTTTCATGCGTCGATTTATTTAGCGGTCTCTTTCGCTTTCGTCGGTTCGTCCGCTTGTTCGCCTACAAGAGAAACTTTAGTGCGCTGTACGTTTTACGACAGTTTTTCTTTATGAAATGGATTTCGAACCTACAATGCCCGAATGCAAATTAGAATGGGGGTAATGATGGCTTTGCGGGCAGGAATCTTTCCGATTTAAATTGTAACGTTCACACTCAAACGACTGCCTCGCGGCGAAATCTTCTCTACCACTTTAACTCCGAAATGCTTTAACGGTCTCTGTAGTACCACATTTTCAAATTCATTGAGATGATTACGACACTAAGGAATTAAATCGAAGCTATGGTATATGTAGAAATTATGTTGATCTTTACAACAGAAAGTAGTACAGTCGAACTTCTATATTACGAACATCCTATTTAACGATTTTTTCACGTGCATATTGAACTTCAGCCTACAATTGCGTGCATTTTAACTTCTACATAACGAACAACATTTCTTTATTGCGAAGTTTTTATATAGTTGAAGTTACCACCAGATTTTTTTTTCGCACAAAGAAATATTTCTCAGAATTTGAACGCAGTCGTTAATTTTTCCCGCAAAGAAATATTTTTCAGAATTTGAAGGCAGGTCGTTAAGACGGATAATGCGATTCTATTTTTAAAATTCTTGGAACCGTTGATTTGGACAGTTATCTTTAGAAGTTTAATCTACAAGTTCTTAGAATTAGAATACACCCATTCAAATCTCGATGGTCAGTAGGTACATTTGTTTTAGTTCTTCTTGTGATTCTTGTGTGTTCGTACGTCCAAGATGAGTAAACAAACATGTTTAAGTATCGCGGAAAAAATTAAAGTGTTACAAGATGTTGACGAGGGGTTTAAGAAAAAAGATATCGCGATTAAATTCCCCATACCTGCTAACAGTTTATCGACAATTTCAAAAAATCGCGACTCAATTTTAAAACAAAGCGAGGCATTTGATTCCAGCAGAAACGGGATTAAACTTTGCTTATACGAAGATGTGTATGAAGCCGTTTTAAAATAGGTGGAAATGCTCCGCGAGAAAAAAGTACCAACATCAGATCCGTTAATTAAGGAAAAGGCATTAGAATATGCAAAATTTAGAATTTCAAGCAAGCACCGGCTGGCTAGACAAATTTAAGAAGAGACACGGTATAATACAAAAAGTGATTTCCGGAGAAAGTGCCGATGTTAGTGAAACATATTGTAATCGCTGGAGAGAAAGAGTGTTAAAAAACATTTTGGATATTTATGATCCTAAAGACACTTTTAGGGCAGTAAAGAACGAATCACAGTGATGGTTGGCGCAAATATGACTGGGACGGAAAAACTTCATCGTTTGGTAATTGCCAAGAGTAAAAATTCAAGATGCTTCAAAGGAGTGAAATTTTTGAACAATGGTGGTTAAAACTAGAGAAATCAATAACAAAGCAACATAGAAAAATAGCACTAATTGTTGATAACTGCCTGTACATCCTCACAGTTTGCAACCTAAGCTAAAGAGCATAAAGCTGATATTTTTTCCGCCAAATATGA
Source organism: Dynastes maya (assembly GCA_029619315.2). NCBI lineage: Eukaryota > Metazoa > Arthropoda > Insecta > Coleoptera > Scarabaeidae > Dynastes > Dynastes maya. Next base: position 55,230,242 of record JAROYE020000003.1, on the reverse strand, counting down.
CGTCGAAGCGGCAGCCTATGGACCGAGGCTTTATAAAAAAAAAATAAAATTTCATTATCGTAAGCGGTATTGAAAAACATAAATTGAAAAAAACGAATGCGCAGACAAAATTTCCATCAATTTGCGTGAATGCATTTCCATACTGGCAAGAGTGTGGACATATGATGTTACCGAAAAAAAAATTATAAATTGCTTTTCAAAAGCTGGATTTTCTTCAGTTTCCATTGACTGGTATGAGGAGGACGAATAGCAACTGTCCGAATTAAAAAAGAAATGGGCAAGACCTCGAGATTGCAATCACATTTCTGAAGATATAGAACTTGAAGACTATCTCGAAATAGACGAAGAAATAGCAATTGCAGAATACCCTACTGATGCAGACATTTTAGATGGCGTGACTTATGGAAACAATGCGGTTATAGAAGATGAAAATGAAAACAACAACTTTGTAAAATCTTCTGAAGATGATGTGTTGAGTGCATTCGAAACAATTCGACGAGGACTGCAATTTTGTGAAAACGTACCGGATAATATATACCAGTCGTTAAATAAATGTGAAAGTTTTCACGAGGGCGAATCAAATATTAACCGGACTTTTGTTTTAGAACATTTATTGGTATAGTAAATAAAATTTTGAATACACCTTATTTTTCTATATAATCTCCTCTTTTATTCACACATGTTTCCCACCGAATCGGAAGTTTTTTAATTCCGTCATCAAAGAATAAATGTGGTCGCGTCTGTAACCAATTGCGCACAGACGTTTCTACACCTTCGTCGTCGTCAAAGTGATGACCACCCAGTTCTTCTTTGAGTGGCCCAAACATATGATAGTCACACGGCGACAGATCGGGACTGTAAGGCGGGTGTTCCAGTGTTTCCCAATGAATTTTGTCCACGGCAAGACGGTTTGCTTTCTGATCTTCCGTCAAGAGGCGAGGAACCCACCTTGCCGATACTTTTCCGTAACCCAAATCATCTGAAATGATTGATTGGGCACTCCCATACGATATTCCGGCGTGTGCAGCAATTTCCCATACTGTAAGGCGGTCTCCTTCAATCATCTCATGGATCGCAAGAATATTCGTCGCGACAAAAATTTAATAATAATGCGTTGCTCAACAGACGTGTACACCTCTTGGTCAGACATGATGCTACTAACAACCAATCTGCTCTAGCGAGCCGAACAGATTTACCCCCTTCCACTTTACATCCCCATCCAACGTATATCAACACGTCATGTTACTCACTTCACCTAGGGAGCGTTAAAAAGAAAAGTCCGGTTAATATTTGATTCGCCCTCGTATGAACACCAAACGTTTTTTAAGTGTACAGTTCAGCGAAAAATTACGGACTTTATATCAAAAAATTAAGTTACATATGTATCTACTTTTAAGATTTTTCACTATGTATGTAGTATGTGTGTATTTTTATAATAATAAACTTGTTCCCAAAAATTTTTGTTACTTCTATATAGCGATTAATGAATGATGATTAATAAATAATGTTAATAAATTTGTATTTAGTGGTAATGTTGGACTAATTACGTTTAATAACGAAGGTTTTATTGTGGAAAAATATGTTGAGACGCTATAGTAGTCGTAAATTTCGCGATTCAGGATGAAATAAGCGAATGTCTCCTTAAAAATATACTGAACCTTCTTCGGAATACACCTCGCGCTTCTAGGCATCGATTACCACGACCATTAGCCGACCCCACTAGAATTTTGCCGAATCGAGAGGTGTTCCAACCTTTGGTAGGGATTTTTAACGTGCCAAACATCGTATTGACGCGGGGCCTACGATTTTACTTCCTTAGCCGAGAAGAAGGGATATTTTAATTTTTATCCATAATTAAGAAACAACCGTCTCGACCGGGAAAGGCAAGTATGCTAAGCGTTCGACCACCAAGACGGTATCTTATGTACTGTATGCATTACTAGAGAAAGAGGTCAGGTACTCGGGCTTAATATTGGCACCATTTAAATCTTTTTCAGTTCTGAAAAAAATTAGATGGCGCCAGATCATAATTGTTAAGTTGATATGTTATGCCACATGAATGGAATTTCAGAATTCAGTGATTTGTGTACGTTTACTAATAGCAATGTTAAAAGAGTTAGAAAAATGAAAAATGATACAAACATAAAGTGAAGAACAGCCGGTGGTAAATGCATATAAAGCGGTAAGCTATATGAAATGTTATGGAATCAGTAAACGGACAGTGCATAAGTTATGGAAAAATATAAATCAGGGAATATTTGGTATTCAAAGAGAACTAGGTAATGGAAAAACAAAAGGAAAGCTAGATGGTCGGAAAATAAACTAAACGGCCAAAAGGAAGTGTGCTACAATGGTAAAAATTCGAAGGAAGTTTAATGTATCAGACAAAACAATATCCAAAGTGGTGAAGCAAAACAATATAAAGCGTGAAACAAAACGGATGCTCCAGAATCCACATCGAAGCAACAAGAACGGCAAATTTATGGGTTGAGAATGTTGACTTTAAGTTACTCCAAACTTGTTGGGAAGAAAATATACTATACTATATTAGATGATGAACGTTATTTATATTTTGAAAACAGTAATCTGAGTAAATACTAGTTTGTTGCAAATAGAAAGAATGCACCACCCGATGTTAAATTTAAATTACGAAAGAAATTTGGTGTGTTTGGAATGGTATTTCACAAAGAGGCGTTTCGGAACACTAATTTGTTGAGACTAGTTGTGTATTGAATGCCTATCAGTGTATAGAACGTCGGCTATAACAATCCTTTAATGATAATTATGCTTTTGGCCAGATGGAGCAAGCTGCCATTATGCTGAATTAACAGTGGATAAACTTCATGTGTTGAACATAAAATATGTATCAAAAAACGAAAATCCACCCTATGTACCGCAGCTGCGTTCCACAGAGCACTTTTGGGCTCACTTGAAACAAAAAGTTTTTATCGACAACTTGTCAGCTTCAACAAATATAAGCAGCTGAAGCAGCGCATATGTATGAAAATTCGAGAATTTGATAGTAATTATTATCGGCGTCTATTCAAAAATTTTCGGAGTAAAGTAAACAAAGCTGCTGCAGATGGATCATTAAATATGTTAGTACTTACTTTACTAATCAGATCACTTGCTTGAGGATTATAAAATTAGTCCGACAATCCTGATATTTTACTTAATGAAGAATTCAAACACAATGGGTGATTCTAACGCAAATGGCAAAAGTTATCGTAAAAGAGATATTTTACGAAACAGTTTGCGGCTTTACTAATATTATGAAATTGCAGAATTACTAAAATCAGTAAGATGAATAGGCTTTACGAACAACTACGGTTGTTCTTGAACCTTCTGCCTAGAATATATTATAAAAATCTACCCATAGATTTATACTCTTGGTTTCCGGGTTGGAATCGCGCCGTTGTCGTAGTTTTTGCCGACGTTTCGTCCACACTCTTATGGGACATCTTCGGGGCTGTCTGCACTGCACACTGACTGAGTCAGCAGTCAAGAGTATAGTGTTATTGACGACCGCGGAAGCCTACGTACCAGATTCTACCCATAGATGTTACAAAATCAGTAGTTTAATAGAACTTTGGAATAATCATCATATTCCAATCATTTATTACAATTATTACTGTTCTTTTAAGACTCAAACAAAAAATGCAAAACATAGAATCCACAAGAATGAAAGTTAGTTAGAAAGTATACATGGCATCACCGAAAATAGTGAATCTGGTGATTTAGATTAATGTTTTTTGCATGACTTTTGTCGGGGACAGTGCTTTGTCTCGTAAAAGCGTTTTCTTGTCGATCGAAATGTTTCAAAGTGGCCGCACGAGCATAACACAAAAAGAGGGAGCTGAACGGCCGTCAACTTCGACCACCGACGACAACATTCAGCAAGTTGGACAGATGGTTACAGCAAATTGGCGAGTTACCCTAGGTGAGGTTTCATCTTCTTTAAACATCAGTCACGTTTCTGCCTATCAAATTATCCACGATGAACTCAAATTTCGTAAAGTGTGTGTGCGATGGCTACCACGAATGCTTACCGCAGAAAACAAAACCAAACGTTTGGACATCTGCCTACGCTTACTGAATCGCTTCAACGCGGAAGGCGCCGCATTTTTAAGCAGAATAGTGACCGATGTTTAAAGAAGATGCAACCTCACCTATGGTAACTCGCCTATTTGCTGTAGCTATCTCTCGAGCTTGCTGAATGTTGTCGTCGGTGGTCGAGGTTGACGGCCGTCCCACTCCCTCTTTTTGTGTTATGCTCGTGCGGCCACTTTGAAACATTTCGATCCACAAAAAAACGCTTTTACGAGATAAAGCACTGTCCCCGTATTGTGACAAAAATCTCCGGTGAATTTCAGCACCTTTCACACCCTCTGACCACAAAAATCGAATCACTGCTCGTTGTTCCTCTTTAGTGCAAACTAATAGCGATCGTGATTAAATTCTGCATACATGACCACAGAGGCGCCAACTCAACGCATGCGCAAGCGACCGCCACTACGATAACCTTCAAAGTTTGTTGTGGCGAAAGTGTAGATAATATTTGACTTAGCCTCGTATTCTTGTTAAAGTACAGTAGGTCGCTATGAAATAAATACTCCATAGAATTTTATAAAATCTAGTGATTTGTTAAGTATCCACCTCTTATAACAAAACAACTGGACTATCAATAGAAGGAATATGTTTATTTTGCTTGTAGCTAACAATAAAATGATTTGAAAGAACGTATTAGTTTCCGATAATTAGAATTTGTTTTCATAGTGCAATACCGAAAAGATTCTAAACCGAAGGGTTTCCTAGAAACGGTAATGCATAACTAGAGCGGGCCAAGAGCGCCACGCGCCAGGTTCACAATCAGGCTGCCGGGCGCATATATGTATGTAAACATAGGTAATTTAAATATGTAATTATTAGGACGAGGACCAAAACCACTGTCTATTACGTCGTGAAGACGCGCAAATATACACCTGCAGTTTGGGTGTTCGTTGATAAATAGGGCGTTGTTCACAGTGGGCCACTACAAAAAAAAAGTTCATTCATCGACGGCTACGAACTAACAGCGCGCTTATTCATTTACGGATGACGCGCTCTATTCATCAACAAATGACGAGTCTGCAGATGTTACGTTTGCACCACTTCGTGGCATACTAGAAACAAGCGTCGGTGTGCTCGCTTTAGTGATTATGTCTAACGTAACTATTAAAAATAAACGGCCATTACCTACGAAAGTTAATAAATTTCTTAGTGAATTTGTGGATTTACACTACAATGGGAGTACAATTTTCTGTAAAGTTTGTAAAAAGAAACTACTGTGCTGGAGCAAACGTGATTGTGAAAGACATATAAATAGCGCACACCACAGAAATAAAAGAAATGGTGTGTCACAACAACGTCAATTTCAATTAGAATTGCTTTTAACGTTTATGGTATGTGGTCTACCACTTCGTATACTTGATAAAAAAGCATTTCGAAAATTCTGGAGTACATACAATACCGAGTGGATACTACCATCTCGGACAGCGTTACGGAGAGATATTCCACGAATACGTGAGGACATTGAAAATCGAATTAAAGCCGAATTAAAAGATAAACAGCTGTGGCTGTGTCTTGATGAGACGACAGATTGCAAAAAAAATTCTATTTTGAATATAATAGTGCGCGTATTAGATCCTATTAAACCAAATTTTGCAATTCTATTAGCCAGCAGAAGATTAAAACAGTGTACTAGTAAAGCAATTACGGCCGTAATTCTCGAAACGTTACAAAAATTTCAAGTGTCAACCAGTCAACTGTTGTTGTTCATGAGCGATGGTGCAGCAACAATGTGTAGTGTAGGCCGTTCCCTTAAAGAAGAGTGTGAAGGACTTTTACATGTTACGTGTAAAGTCCATGCTTTACATCTTGTGGCACAAACTATTCGAGAGTGTTACCCGGAGGTGGATGCATTAATAGTAAACACAAAAAAAGTGTTTCTCAAAAGTCCTAAGAGGACTAGGGCATTCCACACGTTATGCCCTGGTATTCGAGAACCACCACAGCCCATTCTTACGCGTTGGGGAACGTGGTTAAAAGCCGCTTTTTATTATAATGAACATTTTCAAGAAGTCAAATCCGTTATTTTGCAATTCGTCCCTGCCGAAGCTAGAGCTATTAGGATGAGCCAGAAGGGATTTCTCGATATTTCTGTTGAAACACATCTAAAGAATATTAGCAACAATTACAAAGGGTTAGTAGACGCGATAGAAAATTTGCAAAATTCTGGATTGTCATTGGTAGAATCAGTGCAAGTCGTGGACGAAGTTAGTACATTGTTACACAGTATAAACGATGCAACAAGTGGACGAGTTTTAGCTAAGTTCGATAGTGTTTTAAAAAAGAATCCGGACTACACGAGATTAAGACAAATGTGCGATGGGGCATCTGCAGATTCCTTGACTAAGTCTAAAGATTATTTTAATTACGCCTGTCTTACTTCGGTAGACGTGGAACGATCGTTTTCGAAATATAAGAACATTTTTTCGTCTCGGCGAACATCCTTCACCGAGGCAAATGTGGAAACTTATCTGATGGTGCAACTTTTTAAACAAGCCTATCCGCATTATTAAGAAGGATAGAATTTATTTATTATATCTTTATTTACAGTTACATTATTAAGTACAACAGAATAAAAAAAGCGTTCAGTTTCTCAGTTATTTCCTTATTACATCCCATTTACAACGCATACCGTTTTCAATCAAATAAAAAATCATAATGAAAATAAAAACACCTCAGCGTGTACATATATATATATATATATATATATATATATATATATATATATATATCCGTTCTAATTACTAAACATTATTATTGCGTCAGCTTTTATTTTTTTACTCTTGTGTATTAATTTCGAAATATCACATATCTGCTGTGACTCACATATACGTTGCGCCTGATTCCGATTCTGTTGGATGGCGCAATTTGGCCCGCTCTATGCATAACTGTGTTCAAATTGAAACACAAAATCAGTTCTGAATCATTTGTCATCATTGTTACTGTCGAGAGCCTCGTTTTACAACTCCATATACCGCAAGTTCATAAATATACACAGAAACCGATAAACCAAATATGAATATATTCGCTTGGCGAGCGAATGATAGGAGGCCCTCTGGCTATGGCAGGAAAAATGACGATAATATGGGTGAAAATGAGGTAAGTAGTGTAATGCAATGCATCATCCATGTTGTCATAAGTTGCATCCTTCATATTCGAGTATAAAAAAAGTAAAAACAAAGTGATAAAATAAAATTAGTGGAGAAAATTAACTTTTCAAGGTTAAACGTTTATTTGTTTATTAAACAAGTTAAAATAAATAAATTTTATTTTCCGAATAGAGTTAAATCAAAAAACAAAAAAATTAATGCCAAAAGAGTTTTAAGTTTTATTAAAATAAATAAAAATAATTACATTTCTTTTACATAATTTTGAAAATTTAACATTCACCTAACTTAAATCCTAGCCTACAGCTATTTTTCAATTCATTTAATTAAATGTTTTCAAATTTTGTGTTTATTCGCTAAAGTAATGAATTTTTATCACTCACAGTAGTTCTTCAAATGACAATGTTGTTCAATATCCTTAGCGAAAATCCTGGTCTGTCGTTGTATCTAACAAGGAAACTGTTCCAACCCGAAGACATCGATTTGAATGAAACTTGGCTAAAGTGAAGACCCTATAGAACTATCGGAAACTCCGTTGTCCGTTTCTGCTAAAAAAGCTTTAAAGGGGGTAAAACGGGATACACCAACGATAACCAAAGTCCAAGTAAGTTCCTTCTTCCTTATTTATGTAAATTGATTACTATAGAAAGTGTTGTTAAAACGAACTGTACGTGATATGGTTCAGTATCTTTTTTATTAAAACTTAAATAAAAAAAAGATTATTTATCCAAATAATTGCCTCATATATTTGCTCTTTTATTTGACAGTTATCGAATAGTTTGAAGATTAAGTTCATAACTACGAGGGATGATCGTAAAATAAGGTTCCAAAAGCCCTACAGCAGCAATAAGACGTGTTAGGCGAAATCCGACAACATTGGCGTGTGCAGCAGCTCTCCCACTATGTACCACTCCCGTCTCGCTACGCCGCTCGGTGTTGGCTAAGCAGCCGTCCAAGATGGAACTCCCGGTCGCCACTACCGCCAGGTGCGAAATTCGCGCTGTGATATGTTTTTTAAACGCGAAAGGGGTTTCACCTATAGACATTCATCGTCAATTAACCGAAGTTTATGGAGAAACGTGTATAGCTGTTCAACACGTCCACAAATGGTGTAGGGAATTCACTGGAGGTCGGACGGAAATTCACGATGAAGAGCGGAGCGGAAGACCATCACCTTCAGAAGAAATCGTTGAAAAGGTCGAGGGCATACTGCTTGAAGATCGGAGGGTCACCATTCGTCAACTCGTTCTTCGGATTCCTGAGATTTCCAACACCACAGTTGAAAAGATTTTGACTGGCGGCAGAATTTTACGACATGGGGATACAGAAGTTGGAGCACTATCTGCAAACATGCTTGGATAGAAATGGCGATTATGTCGAAAAATAGCTTAAGTTTTTACCTTTAGAACGATGTGTAATTTTAAGGATATAGGGAATGCCGTCTATTTTTAAAAAATATGGGAACCTAATTTTACGATCATCCCTCGTATTTCCATGGCTGCTTTAATTAACCTTTGAGTTAAGAAGCAAAACGTCGCTGTTATGTGAAAACTAGTTTACATATACATAAAGATACAAAACATATTTTACATAAATCAGGTTTCACCATTATTTATTTAGATTAAATAAGAACATTTCTCAAAGAGATTTGTTCGTTCGCTAAAAATTATGCGAATGAATATTTGTTTATATTCATTTTTCTTTTCCTATATACTGAAATTTATTGTAAGTGAACAAGTTGAGTTAAAAGAGGATTGTAGATATTTGGGGATTATTATTGAAGGAAATGGAAAATTAGATAAGGAAATAAACGCGAGAATAAAAAAGTAGGAAAAATATTCAACACAATGTAAAGAAAATAATCAGTCCAGCGATACCATTCAGAAGCGCATCGTGGACGTTAACAGAGAAGCACAGGTCAAGAATAAATGCAATGGGGATGAGATTCCCCGAAGAAGAATTAAAAGAAGATTAAAGGCGAAACAAGAAGAGGCAAAATACGAAATAAAACATTCAGGCAACAACTAAAAGTCGATCCTATCAACGACAAAGTAGCGGATGAAAGACTTACCAGAAGAGTATATGAAACAAAAATACAAGGAAGATCTCCAAGAAGAAGACCTGGGAAAACATGGGAGGAGGGAATAAAAGAAGAAGCCGAGGAAAGAGGAATAAAATGGGAAGGAATAAAGGAACATATAAAGAACAGAAGGTTGTGGAGGGAAGAATGCCAAAGAAGAAAAGAATGAACTCAACTCAAACCGCCATACACCCAACGTTAAAATGGCATAGGATTAACAAGAAGAAGAAGAAAAAGTTGGGAGCTTTAAGTTAGGACACCATAATCAGATGATATACCTCTTTTAACTAAACAGTTTAGTTAGTTTGAGTGAATCACTTTTGTACCACTAATAGACTAATCGCCACAAGTAAACAGTTTATTTGCTCTTAGTTGACTAGTTCATTTATCATTTGGAATAGTTTATTTTGCAGTAAGGGAATAAAGTGTGCTGCTACTGGTACTTGTAGTAAAGTAGTATACTTACCGCAGATGCTGAATGACAAGAATCTTCATTTCCTTGTGGTAAACACGGAGTTTGTCTGATCCCCACTTTATTAAGTTTATTAGGTTTTTACCTGAGGTTGTTAAATATTTAATTAGGGCCACTAAACATACTTCCCAGCGTACTTCTATTGAAATGAAATATCTTTTTAGGAAAATTTATATTAAAGTGATAAAGTTAGGAGGGTTGTCTTTTTAACTTTGCATGTAGCAGCGTAAAGGGCACCAACAATAAAATATTGCCTGTCAAATTTAATCAAAATATTTACTGAACTTAAATCCAAAGTTTCATCAACATACGTCAAGTGATTTAGCCACAGACAATTTTTAAACCTGGAAAGTCACTTGAAAAATGGATTTGAGCCGAAAAAATTTTCATCTCGTCATTGGTTTCTGTTTTTAGCAATGAAGCACCACATCAGTCGCAATTTCTCGCTGGTATTGCGAATTTCATTGTGGACGCAACAGTCCGAACGATGATTTCAGGACAGGACTACCAAGGACGGGAGTCATTCAACAAAACATCGCTGTCGTGCGCCAACTGATCAAAGAAGATCGATATATCGCAAGATTAAGACATCCTTAGACATTTCAAAGACCTCAATCCAAAACATTTTGTATGATGAATTGGCTTTGAGAAAGTTAGTTTCTCGTTGGATCCCACATCTATTTCCGGTTTAACAACGGAAGCTCAAAACATTTTTATAGTATCGTGAGCGGTGATGAATCATGGAGTTATTGTTAGTTATGAACCCGAAACCAAACGTCAATCCGCTGTGTGGGTTATTCGATATGAGGAGAAGTCAATAAAAATTATCCGTTCCCGAAGTGTGTCGAGGAAAATGGTCGTAAGTTTTATTTTGGGTTATGTTGCTACAATTCCTTTAGAAGATCGAAGAAAGGTTAATGCCGATTGGCATAGTACTGTTTGTTTACCAGAAGTGATTGCCGTGCTCAAAAATATCAACCCACAACGACGAATCATCCTCTACCACGATAATGCGAATTCACATAGAGCTCCAAAGGTGATTGAGTTTTTACAGCAGCGAAATATCAAGTCACTAGATTATCCTCAATACAGTCCTGAGCTAAGCTGCCGGGAAAAGCAGTCGATGCCTTTAATTTTGATTGTTGCAACTGATGATTGGCATAACTGTTTAACAGTTGGTTTGAAAAAGTGAAAAAGTACATCAATTCTTGTGGAGAATACTGTGACAAACAATAAAGCACTTTAAGTCCATCTACTTTTTGCCGTTATAGCTAAATGCAAAACTAAAAAGACAACTATCGCATTACATAAACTGCTTTAAATAGAAGAGCACTTAACTCAGTCGAGCAAGAGAATTAAAATAGAGTGCGATTGCTTAACTACTTCAGTAGCAGTTTTAATTCTTGTACTCAAAGTAAAGTACAATCTAGTCGAACTTAGTAACTATAAATTTAGCATAATCTGTTCGGCGATGGCGGATAGCATATATCCAACAACGTTTTCCATTAATTTACTGGTAATTTCGTAACATCCACGAACATTATGGATAAATGACTATCGAACGCGCATTCTACCGGAACTACGCTTGTTTCGTCGAACAATTGATGAACGTAAAGTTTCAGGACGGGAATATATAGGCTCGTAAATACCAAATGGTGATTCGTTAAACGATTCCACATCGAGAAAAACGCTGGCTGCATCACCGAACGATGCTGGTAGCCTAACAACGGAAAATCTATTTACGATCCGATCCGGTAGTACTATATACGGACATTGTAACGAAAAATTAAAGCGCACGTTAATTGTACTGGAAAGTATTTTCGCTGGTATAAGTGAAAATCGGCACCGACGATTTTTCGGTAGGCTGCGAAAATTCGGTTAAAAAATTGGAAGGCACTGATGAACGACCGCAGACAAACACCGTAAAATTCGGCTACCGAATTTTGGAAATAATTTTTGGGGAGGTACACATCACGTGCTCATTACGTATGGTAATTAAATTAGAGTCGGTGAAATTAATTGGACTGCGGATTTCACGTGACAATTAAAAGCAATTTTTGTTTTGTATTTAGCCCACTTACTTCTATTTTTAGTACACAGTCAAAAATCAAGGGGTGGTGAAAAATTATTTCATGCATAGTAAATTTTTTGTTTAAAAGTTTCTACAATGAAAAAGTGTTATTTAATATATTTACATAAGAACTTTACCCCGAACTAATAATATTTAACTTCAAACAGTGTTAATTTTACACTGCAGTTTAATGTTAATGAAATGTTAACTCAGTGTGAAAAGGATGGATAGGGTGTAAATTGGATTTGACTATCTTACATAACACTATAGTAGGTGCGTCATATTTTGTACACAAAATAAATGAAATACAATATCGACATTTTTTTCCACATTTACAAAGATTAAAGTACCTTTAATTAGTAGAGCCCGGTAACAGGGAGCCGTGCTATAGCCATACCTGCCTAGTATACAAAAACAATAGTAAGAAAAGAGAAAAAAAATAACAGAACTAATACATAACTATAATATGTGAAAAGTAGTGAAACACTCACCCTTTTAAGCAACATTGGCTACGGAACAGTAAAACTAGAAGCACCATTATCAGGATTAACATCATATGGATAAGAGTGGCAAAAATTTGACACCATCAGACGTGTTTCCACAGTTGTCTCGGTGAGCGATGTTCGCCGTGGTGAGAATATGAGTTTATATCTTGAAAAAGAGCATCCAACATCTACCGATGTTATACATACATGATTAAAATACTCTTTGTACTTAGTCAGTCGATTATTCGATACACCATCACAAATTTGTGATGGGATCTTTCTTTAGCACACTCTCGAACTTTTCTAAAACGCGATTATATTTTGCGTCATGTATAGTCAGTAGCTGTGTATGCACTCCGTCCATAATTTGCAGGGACTCCAATAATGATAACGATCTATTTTGTAATTGGTTTATTGCCTCAACTAATCCTTTATAGTAGCTACGAATATTTTTTAAATCTGTTTCAACGGAAAAATCTTGAAAATTTGACTGGCTCTCCTTAATAGCCGCAGCTTCGGCAGGATTGAATTGTGCAACAACAGCTTTTACTATTTTGAAATGTTCCTCAACGTGTAAGAATCGGCTCCGGTGGTTGACGAATACCAGGACACTCTGTGTGAAATGATCGTAGGCGTTTGGGAGATTTCAAAAGTACCTTTTTTGTGTTTGCTATTAATGCATCTACCTCGGGAGAACATTGTCGAATGGTTTCTGCCACAAGATGTAAAGCATGCACTTTACACGTAACATGTAAACACTTGCAACCATGTTCAAGAAGAGAACGGCCTACCGAACGCATTATCGCTGCGCCATCGCTCATAAACATCAACACTTTATCTTTTAAAATTTGAAATTTTTCCAACGTACTAAGTACAACCTTCGTACTTGCTGCAGCAGTACACTCTTGTAGTCTTCGGCTAGCTAGTAACATAATATTTACAATTGATTTTTTTTTACAGTCTGTTGTCTCGTCAACACATAACCAAAGAAACTGTTTTTTCAATATGCGTTTCATTTTCTTTTCCGCGTCATTGCGTACAAATGCAACATGCAACAACGTGCCGTTTTCTCCGTTGGCAACCGCAACTCGGGATTGTATTTGTCCTAAAAGTCCTTAAACGGTTGTTTATCGAGTAAGCCTAGTTGCAAATTACAGTTTATCAACATAAGAATTACATTAAAAAAATGCACTTCTCGGTGGCATACCCAATTTTCGTTTTCTATGCTGTGCGGAATTTACGTGTCTTGTACGGTTCCACTTCTAATTTGACATCAAATGTATTTTGCACGCTTTACAAACTATCTTACTCCCGTTGTAAAACAAATCGGGGAAGTCAGAAATAAACTTATTTACTATGTCTTCAAAGGGCCGTTTTTTAGCCTTCGACATGTTCACTAAAAACTATAATTGATAACTACGCCTGTATCAATAAAATCAAAACGCACTACACTAAATAATAACTACAATTAATAAGTACGTCTATATCAATGAAATCAACACGCCCTATCCGCTATTCAACGCTAAACTGAACTGAGTGATGATGATTTGTCGTGTCGTATCATAATCGACCAGCCCTCCCTGCCCACCTAAACACAGTCACACCGCCGCTGCGATTGCTCTCCAGTTATCGGGCTCTATTAATTAGATACTCTCAATACAATATCGTTTCACAAAGACTGTAATAAAAAGTAAAAATGCAAAATATATATCTAAAGTAATGTATAAAATATTTAGAAACAAAAAATATAACATCAGAAAAACAATTATTAATCAGATAAATCTGGCTGAGACACTTCTTCCACCTCGTTTTTTACGCATTCTCTACATATAAATATTTCGTGCTGCAAGCGAAGAAATGTTTTACGTTTTCACACAAATATTTGTTTTTTTCTGCTTTCTTGTTGCAAAAACTACGTCTGCCGACTTCTTCTCTAGGTTGATGTGCGGGTGTTTCTTTTTTTGAATACTGGCAATTTTATGAAGTTTGTCTGGCAGACATTCTGGAAGATTTTCTTGAGTGACTTGTATCGATAAATGCTGATAAATAAGGTCGGTTGCCCAAGTTCGTAAAAAGCTACATTTGTTTGTAAACCGTCGAACTAATTCCAACAACATTCAGAACGGAATATAAAATTACCATTGGCCATCCGTTGGTGCATCTGACAATATTGCAGTCTGCACACAATCTATCTACAACATCCACATGTATAATTTATCCATTAGTGGGATACTAGTACACCAGTTATCCAAGGTAACATTCCTCACTGTACTTTTTACCACCTGACAAAATCATTTTACAGCATTATTGCTGACTTGGTATGGGTTTGGACGTTTCCGCCTATATAACAAGGCCTAACTGCTCTGACGTCAGCAGGCTTTGACGTATATTGGTTCAGATGAACGATCAGCCACATTTATCGTCTTGACGTTTACACGTTCAGACCGTCTCTTGCGTTTTGAATTGATTTATCAAAATTATATTGGTTTTATTTGAAAAAATACTGTGTAGTGATATTTCCGTACTTTGTTGGTGATACTTGTAATGTTTTTCTAGTGTTGTATAAGCGATAAAACCTTTTCTGACGCGATAAAAGCGTGACTCGGGCGGTCTATTTATAGTACTGTGGCGTCGGCTGTCTTCCAACAATCTGTACTAGGGTTTGTGAGTTACACTTTGTAAAAGAAGATATTTATTTTTCAACAGCTACAGTTTCAAGAACCGGTGAAACTATAACTGTAAGTTTAAAAATAATAGATTAGGTAAAACACCACATAATAGGAAATTAAAGACCCTAGTTAAATAGCATGTCTGTAAATTCTCTCGTGACACTGAACAAAATTTCGAATAAAATTGCAATTACTGTATCCTTTCAACCTTAGTTTCGTCCACATACATGTACAATTACAAATAATGATAATTAGTCGATTAAATATTAACCACAAGTACATCTTTCACGAAAACGGTGCTTGGTTACGTGTTTGATTTTTGCTTTGAAACTTTGTTTTTCCAAAATAGAATCGAGTGCGATGCAAAGAAGGGCTCAGTTGACAACTGGCATCCTCTTTAAACAGGAAGCCCTTCAAAACTTAAAAAAGAAATGCAAAAAAAACGATTCCTTTACCGCTTAGGCTAATATCGTGCATGGCGATACATCACCTAAACAGCGTGACGTCATCGAAGAACGCTGTGACCTTGTTGTGTCGGTGGTAACGGTTCGGATGGAATATATTGACGAAAGTAACACTTTCCTCGAAACCCCCAGTAAGAAGGTAGTCTGAAAAGTTTCCAGCCTAAGACAGAAACAGGTAAGCATTCTTTTTGTCAAATTCAGTTTTATTTTTCAACTTGTAAGTCTATAAATTTTTCCCATCGATCCTCCCATCTCTTTAATCCGTCCAGACAGTAGGCACCTTGTTCTGCAAAATAGGCATTTACGAATATGATGGCCTCCTCATTCGATGAAACTTTGAGCCTAGGAATCCGAATAAAGTCGCTATGAGCCAAATCTGGTGAATAGGGTGGGAGGTCCAGCAATTCGAACCCCAATTCGTGAATTTTTGCAATGGCGAGCATTGAAATGTGGTGCGTTGTCTTGGTGGAATTACACTTCTTTTTCTTCAAATGCGGCCGTAACGATGCGTAGTATGCCCCGTTATGGTTTTTGCTTTTTCAAGATATTCGATTAACACAACCCTATGAATATCCTATACTGTTGCTGAATTTGCTAATTTTGGTTAAATTCACTGCCGTATAAAAAAGACTATTCTTGTTGAACTATTTCGCGATTTATTAATACTTATTTGATAAGAACTATCACTTTCTTGGATAAAACTTTGCTGATATAGTAACACCAGTTCGAAGGATAATAGTTTATCCGAAAAAAATTAAATATCTACATACTAGTATTTATTTTGAAATATATAAGCATACAATAATAAAAAATAGTAGTTTTACTGTTAATAAAAATAATAATATATTTACTGCCTAACGGAAAATTTTAATAAAAGAGCAAAAATAGTTTCAAATACATACTTACAGAGTTTACAAAAAACGCAAATAAATTGAATAATATATTGCATAAGTAGGAAAAAGAAAAATAAAAAAGATTGCATAGCGTATTTGATTCCAACAAAAACGTCACTGTAATGGTATCAGCATTCTTAGCCGTATGATACAGAGGTACGTGTACTAGCAGGTTAATTCTCGGGGTCACACAATGGAACGTTGCCGCAGTTTGTGATGCCAAAGGAGGTACAACATGGAATTCAACCCGGCACAGAAGATCAGGACCAGAGATAGCTTATACTTAGAGATATAAGGTCAACGCTAAGAAAGTGAAACGCTTGGTGGGCCTCATAGCCTCGTAGCTACGAGGCTGTATCAAATATAAACGGGACTCGTTTTTCAAAAAATTCTAACTTTATTTAACTAACTCGTGTAGCCATTGGAGCACAAACGCTTCCACCGCTTTGTTGTCGTCGAAACGCTGGATTCCAAGCGCTTCTTTGAGGGATCCAAAAAGATGGAAGTCAGAAGGTGACAAGTCTGGACTAGGGTGGATGCTCCAGCGTTTTCCATCCTAGTGCATCCACTTTTTGCATCGTGGCGTTAGCCACATGAGGTCTGGCGTTGTCATGCATAAGAATGACACTTTTGGCCGATTGCTTCTTCCTTTTCCTTCGAAATGGCAATTTCGCGGCATCCAGTACTTCACAATAATTTTGCGCATTAATTGTGTGTCCATCGTGGAGAAAATCAACGTGAAAAGCATATTGCCAATCAAAAAAAAACTGTTGCCAATACCTTTCCGGCTGACAACCGCGTCCTTGCCTTCACGGGTGCCCTTTTCACGCCCTCCAGAAAGTTTCTTGTTCCCTGCAAACACACGGGTTCTTCATAGGGTGTTGTCCTGGAACTGTGTCTGTAGTCGCCGCAAAATTTCGGTTGGGTTCACCCCCTCCTTGGCCAAGAACTTGATGATAACCCGCTGCTCCACGGGGACATGCACTTCTTTCTGGCTCGTGGTTTCTCTTAATACTAAAGGGGCCCGAGAGAGTTGCGATCGGTTCTCCCCTCTCCCTAACGGTACAAGCTACCTGCGCATCAACCCCTTCCAGGTCTAGAAGCTCTCCGGAGTTTTTAAGAAAATCAGTCCCGTTTTTATTTGATACACTCGTACCTCGTATATATAGTATATGTATAGATTTATGTTATTATTTGAAAATTGAAGATATCTATATGGTTGTAAACTCAAATCTTGTGCTGTAAATACACAACAAAAGATTCGTTGCTCTATTAGTAGCAGCAGCACGTAGGATTTGGTATAAATACGTACAATCATCTAACTCACTATATAATGAAATGAATAACTTGGGTAATTCGTCGATCCATTTTATTCCAACCAATATAAATAAATAGGGCTGGTGCAAATAAATACCACTTTTAGAGCTATGAAGTTTCGATGTGTAGTCATAATTGGAGTTGGTCACGCGCGCCAACGGGCAGCGGCGTTGTTTCGATTAGGCCTCGGGTTCCACTAGAGCTATTGTATGTAGATGTTTGCTGTCGTAAATACTTTCGCGTAGTTGTTAAATAAAAATAAAATAATGCGCGCTCAAACACTTACCATTTTAAGAGTCTTCCGTGAAATCGCAAAGTGAATAATGTCTGTTAAATATCTACAACATTAGATATGTTTCAACAGTTGTTTCCACAGACCGAGTGCGGCGCGAGGAAAAAATGTGTTTATATGCAGAGAACGAACGTTCTACATCTAGTGACGTTATATTTAGGTAATCAAGATATTCTTTGAAACAACTTAACCACGTTCTTAATATTCCCATAATATTAATGAATCATAAATATTATGAGAATATTAAGAACATGGTTTTACAATTCGATCCAAAGGAAGCTGCCGCTATCAAGAAAAGCCAGTGCAAATTTCAAGATAGTCGGGTTAAAACGGATTTAAAAATTATTCACAGCAATTACTTCGGACTAGTGAAGGCAATGGAAAAGCTACAAGATCCTTCGGCGTCGTTAGTGGAATCTGTGCAAATAGTGCAACATGTTCTCGCACAGCTATGCGCGATAGAAGACGCAAAAAATGTTTATGTTCTAGAAAAATTTGAAAGTGTTTTGGAGAAAGATTCTGATTTTGGCACATTAAGACACATTTGTCAAGGAGCGTCAACAGAACCGTTAAGTTGTTTCAAAGAATATCTTTATTACGCAAATATAACGTCACTAGATGTAGAACGTTCGTTCTCTGCATATAAACACATTTTTTCCTCGCGTCGCACTCGGTCTGTGGAAACAACTGTTGAAACATATCTAATGTTGTAGATATTTAACAGACATTATTCACTTTGCGGTTTCACGGAAGACTCTTAAAATGGTAAGTGTTTGAGCGCGCATTATTTTAAATTATTTTAAAAATTACGCGAAAGTATTTACGACAGCAAACATCTACACACAATAGCTCTAGTGGAACCCGAGGCCTAATCGAAACAACGCCGCTGCCCGTTGGCGCGCGTGGCCATAATACAGTGAACATTCGATATAGTCACCTTTGATATAAGAAACGTTTGATATAAGCAACTCTTGATATTGTCAACAAATTTTGTTTTTGTCATTCGATATAATCACATCAACTGTCAGTCGTTAAAATAACCGTGTTAAAGACGGAAAAAAGTTTTTATGTACTTATAAAAAGTTAAGTATTTTACAAGGAATTGAGAAGGGGACAAAAGTAAAAGAGCTGTGTGTGAAATATAATGTGGACAAATCAACTATTTCGAAGATTGCCAAAAATAAAATAAATTTAGAAAACTATGTCGCCTCTTGCTGCAACGTTCTAAAACAGAGAAAAAGGATGAAAATCTCGGAATTTCCAGAAATTGAGCGAGCTTTATATACATGGTTTCTACAACAGCGAAAATTAGAAAATATTGTTACAGATGAAATTTTAAAATTAAAGGCTAAAGAAATTTATGGTCGAATGGCATTTACTAAGGTGTTTATAGCAAGCTAGAACTTGCGACGCTTTGTAAGTTCTAGTCTTCTTATAAAAATTTAAAAGGACAGTTCGTGAAAATGAATACGTAATGGACCAAACTTATAACTGTGACGAAACATGATTAGTATACAAGGGATTGCCAAATAAAATTAATGTTCATCGAAATGAAGTAACTGCACCTGGGCGAAAAAACAGAAAAGAAAGGGTTACTTTAATGCCATGTGTTAATCCTACTGGCTATCATAAATTGCCCTTAATGATGATTGGGAAAGCAACCCGTCCAAGGTGCTTTAAAAATGTCACTGTTCCACTATATTATCGCTCTTCCAAGAATCTCCGATATACAGTTTGTGTAACAACTTTAATTTAAATTGCAATACGTCAGATGTGCGTTTCAATTGTATAAGCGAGATTATCAAAAACATAAGGTAGTTTTGTTTCATTTACTCCTTTTGCTCTTTTCTTGATTTGTTTCTTTTTTGTTTTGATCTGCTTAATTAATTCATTACTAAAGCTGGCCACGAGCGGTACCGCGCAGTAGCGTAGAGTTGACCAGGCCTCGCGTTCCATTAGAGTTATTCTGCTAATAGAGATGTTTACTGCCGCAAATAATTTCGCTCATCTTTTAAATAAAAATTAAATAACACGTGCTCAAACACTTACCATTTTAAGAGTCCTCCGTGAAATCACAAAGTGAATAATGTCTGTTAAATATCTGCAACATTAGATATGTTTCAACTGTTGTTTCGGCAAAACTAGTACGGCATGAGGAAAAAATGCGTTTATATGCAGAGAACGAACGTTCTATATCTAGTGACGTAATATTTGCGTAAGTAAAATAATCTTTCAAATAACTTAACGATTCTGTTGACGCACCTTCACAAATGTGTCTTAATGTGCCAAAATCAGATTTTTTCTCAAAAACACTTTCAAATTTTTCTAGAACAGAAACATTTTTTGCGTCTTCAATCGCGCATAGCTGTGCGTGAACATGTTACACTATTTGTAGAGATTCTTCTAACGGCATCGCAGGATTTTGTAATTTTTCTATTGCATCTGCTAGCCCGAAGTAATTGACGTGAATGATTTTTAAATCCATTTTAACCTGACTATCTTGAAATTTCGACTGGCTTTTCTGGATAATGGCAGCTTCCTTTGTATCGAATTGTAAAACCACGTTCTTAATATTGTCAAAATATTTGTGATAATAAAACGCGGCCTGCAACCATGTTCCCCAACGAGTTAGAATAGGTTCTGGTTACTCTGGTATACGGGGGCACAGTCTGTGAAATTCGCGAATACGTTTCGGTGATTTGACAAATACTGCTTTGGTATGCGCTATTAAAGCGTCTACCTCAGGATAACATTTTCTGATACTATCCGCCACAAGATTGAGAGCATGAATTTTACACGTAATGTGTAACAAATTAGCAGAATGCTTTTTAAGAGACCGGAATACAGAAAGTATTCCGGTTGGTTTGTTAAAAGTTCAAACTTGTCCAATGTATTTAACACTAACTTTGAAATTACTTCGGCAGTACACGGTTGTATTCGTTTGGAAACTAATAGAATTGAAGGTACCGATTGATGAGGTTCTAATTTGCGTGCCATTACATTAAGAACAGAATGTTTCTTCCGATCTGTTGTTTCGTCGACACATAACCACAATTTTTGATCTTTCAACTCCGATTTTATTTTTTGTTCGATATGTTCGCGCGCAGATGGCACAATTCTTCGTAACGATGTTCGACATGGTAATTTGCACTCCGAATAGTTATTCCAAAAGCAGATAAATGGTTCCTTGTCTAGTAAATTAAACGGTATATTACATGCGATAAACGTAACGCATAAATTAAATATAAATTTTTCATTGTCTCGTGCGCAATTTCTTTTTGAGACATTCTTTTCACTATTTACCTGTCGTAGACAATGTTGTCTGGACCAACACATTAACGGGATTTTACAGATTACACATTTAATTTGAGCACCTTCATATATTAAGTCTGGAATTTCTGCAATAAATTTTCGAAGTTTGTCCGACCGCGGTCATTTTGCTGACGAAATCATAATTTTTCTAGGACAGATAAACAATTGCGCAAATAACCGGCAGCGAAAATGTCCGTACTGCTCCGCAGATGAAGTAATACTACCGTTCCTCTCGGTCCGAACTGATTCTACGCCGATGGGCGGTAGCGCTCGTGGCCAGCGTTATTAATAATTCCTAATGGGTATAGAATTGCTGAACTTTTAACATCTAATTGGATGTGTAGGATGGCAGTAATTGATTCTTAAAGCATTCTAAATTTTACGTACACAGTTTAAAAGTTTGACGTAATTTCTCGATCGTATATTCAACTTAGCAGTCTACGGCTTTCCTTAAATGCTTTTGAATAGGATTAAGTTGATCGTTGAATCGCCGTCTTATTCTTTTTTCTTTTACTCATATTTCTATTTACTATTACTAACTGAAGCACAGAGCAATTAATTTCTGCACTCATTTGTAAGATTGAGCGAACTTTCTAAGATATCGTTTTTGAAAATATTTCAAAATGTTCTTCTACTTACTATGAGAAAATGTCTCTATAAATTAAGTTCGCATTCACACACATATGTTGCACTGGCGACTTTAGCATATAACTTCGTATTCTATGAGTACCTCTCTGGACCGTGTCGGATTTAGGAAAATTTCGGAATTGAGAAAAATGTATAAATAAATTCTTCTAAAATATTTTATTAACTAATTTATTTTGTAATTATAAATCGTAAGTTAATAAATCGCTCATGAATTATTTTCTTTTCCTTTTATAACCTAATTTAATCTCTGATGTTGGTAGGTTTCTGTAACAGCGGCCTAATGGCATAGAAGGGTTTAGTCACGCTTCTTGCTGGTAGATGTCGCGACAAGCGGCAAACAGGTGTTTATTTATTTTTGTGATGATTAAAATTTGGAAATTAAATTTCTTAAATTCGTGTAATCGAAGAAAAAGTGAATTCTGTGGTGTCCTGGAACACGGATTCATCAACAGTATTCTACTAGAAGTAGCTCGTATTTTATCGAGAGTCTTCGAATAAGAAAACAAGTAAGTTTTTTCTATACTTTAATTTAATTACGTATTTACAACCGGTTTTAACACAAAATAAACGGCATTCAGACTCAATAAAATAAAATAAAATAAAACGGAATAATTCTCCTTTTCTTAAAATAGAGTTTAAGAATTAAAATTACGTTTGAGACCATGTACAAGTAACTTTGATAAAATGAAACGTATTTGTCGCGGATTATGAATCTTAAAATACAATTAACGGGCGGTATCACAGTGATAGAAATTCTGGAGTCGGCAAAAAGAATGTACAATAAAGTTACTACCGGTGAGAGAAGAAATTCGACAGAACAATGTCCGTCATCCGTTCGTCAAACTCGATCGAATGTAACTTTATGTAGTAAAGTAATTAAACTCGGAAAGCGATACCGTTTTCGGTAATGAGTTTATAATTCGACAATTTCAACCGATAAACCTGTCACCAGTAAATCATGAAAACGTCGTCAGAACTTGTCTGACTTCCAGTCAACGAGATTCAATTGATATCTCTATTCGGTGAGATAATTGGCTCGGTAAAACAAGGTACAGTTTGTGCGTTACAGGATGGCGAACGCTTCAGATGCGCGGTGGCAATACAAGACTTTATTTTATAGTCCTTTTTTATTATGCTAACATAATTTAAAAAATCAGTCGAGCTACGCCACTACATGTTGCATTGAAACTTGAATTTTCCCGAACGATGTCCAACAGTACCTTCGGACAGCGCCGGAACTCGCTATCCTACAACGTGAGACCTGTATACGGTATTGACGGTAATTGTGAATTAAGAAAACATCGTCAGAACACGCCCGACATCCAGTTGTCAGAATTCAACTGATAGCAGTCTTATGCGGTATTATACGGGTATGAATTCTTTAAATCGGGAGCATCAGCTAATGGAAACTATCACCCAATGATTCAGGATAACAATGGCAGAACGAGTCCGCCTTTTTGCTACGAAGACTCAAAGAAGTAATTCCATTCGGCGAGCTTAGTTCCTCCAGGCAGTAGGTTGTTCCGTCATTGAAGGAGTGGTTTAGAAAGATCTCCCTCTGTCTATGAATGTGATTCTGGTCGGCTTTATATACGAAATACTGTGATGACGTATGAGTTTCTTGTACATGACGTAGACGGATAAGAGCAATCAGTTATCTGTCGGCGGGTTATATTCTGATAATTCAAGTTATATATATGTATACAATGTCGATGAATTGACAGGAATAAAAATTAACAAAGGTGCAAAAATAATTTAAAGAAAAAATTATATACAAAATTATTCGGAAAATAATTTTAATATTTTCTTGCTCTTAAAGTCTTTAAATTTTACAGGACGGACTGCGGTTCGTCACAAGTAGTAAATCACTGTAGCTGGTAGAGCCCGGAAAGATTGCACATTGTGCGCAGATACGCGCGGTATACAAAAAATTGTTTTAGAAAGAAGGTAGCCACAGTGAATCCGATTATTTAAATGTTTCTCTAAAAGCGTGTCTTCTCTCAGAGAAGCTCCAGAACATTCTAATGAATAGTTGTAGCCAATATCTCTCGCAGGGTACACGCCGCGCATCTTGCAAGAGAGAACCTTCAGAAACTGCACCTCCTCAACGGAATTCTCATAGCACTAGTAATAAAAATACCACGGATGAAAATTCCAAACGACTAACAACAAATGCAAGGCACAGTGTCTTGATAAGTGGTGGATCCATATGATATTTAGAGAATCCCAACATGAAAACACTTGACAATGGAGTTATGCTGTCTAAAATGATGGTCAAAGAGAACTCGCAAGTCCTTTATGGTATAAGTAGTAGACATAAGTGCATTTTAATGAATTTAACATCAAGTTGCTTTCCTACACCAACGGGGTATACAGCGTAATTTATAACGCGCAGCGGAGATTTTTATGGTAGATAGTGGGGACTAAAGTAAACATTTTCTAGTGATAAACTTTTTAGAAAAGCTCAATAATTAAAAAGTTAGAGTGATTTAAAGGTCTTCAAAAAAGGTTTCCCACTTATCGAGTGCTGCTGAGACTTTTTCTAAAGGAACAAGATTTCTTTGTTTCTTTGGAAACGATATAATCTCAAACTTAGAGAAAAAAGACAGTGTGCTCACTCCAATGCAAAATTCTAAGTCTAATTTCTATTTCGATTTTTAAAATTACATAAACTTAACAACGACAAAAAATTATGAAAAGGAAACAACAATAACTACATAAATACAAAAATTCACCAAAATCACTAAAACTGTTCAAAATGCTGCTCCTGCTTTTCAATACACAGTTGAGAAACGACGAATCCAATTTCCCGACATTTGCGGAAATTGTTCTCGCAAGTCCTCTGCAGCAACGTTGATTCGATGGCGCAACTCTTCAATGGTATCAACTTCAGTTGCGCATACCCGGTCTTTCACGTATCCCCATAAGAAGAAGTCCAGTGGGTTGAGATCAGGGCTGCGTGGGGGCCATTGACTAAATCCAGCACGGCCGATCCACCGTTGCGGAAAGGTATGATCGAGATGATCTCTTGCAGGACGATTAAAATGCGATGGACAGCCATCGTGCATAAACCACATGTTATGTCACACAACTAATGGAACATGTTCTAGGAGCCCTGGTAAAACTTCTTGTAAAAAATGCAAGTAAGATTCACCATTGAGACGCGCCGGCAATTCGAAAGGCCCTATTAAGGCGTCGTTCACAACTCCGGGCCATAAATTTAAACTGAAACGTTGCTGAAAGTTACTTTGGCGTATCGCATGAGGATTTTCATCAACCCATATGTGAGCATTGTTGAAGTTGTACCTACCATTCCTGGTGAAACAGCATTCGTCAGTTACCTTCAATGTGCGCCAAACAAAGTTCTGAGAAACATTAACTTCCTGGGCAATTTGGCGTGTACTGGTGGTCGGTTCAGCCTCTAACCTTTCCAATACTTAATGTAAATAAATGTGGTTCAGCTAACTCAAATATTCCCAATTTAAATTTAAAATTATAAATTACCCACATAATTTCCGAACAACTACTTCTTATTTAGCTAAGCTTTAACTCGTTGTACCTTTTTAATTATTGAATTTTTCTAAAAATTTATTACTAAAAAATTTTTATTTTAGTCCCCACTATCTACCCTAAGAATCTTCTCTGCACGTTATAAATCAGCCTGAAGCTTCCAAAAGATCGTTCGAGAATAGGGCAAACAACAACGGTCGCAACTTTGATCTCTGTGAAACACCTGATGCAGCAATATACTGGTAGGATCTAAACTCGTTGTGAAATACATACGAGGTTATGTTCTTCGAATAGGATTGCTTTAGGTCACACAAACAAGGTGATATGCCAGTGAACTCAATTTGTAAATCAAGATGCAGTAATCCGTTTTGTCTAAAGCGCGGGAGATATCTGCATATAAAAACGTCGAGTTGCCCTCCAAAGCCATGGAACACTTTACGTACACCATTTACACAATAAAGGCTCCTGTAATTATGACCAGCTAATAGCTTGTATACCCGCTAGGCCACCACTACACGTAAAAGAAAGAAAATGGTGTTGACTGCCTACATATTTAGGTAATATAATCTTGTTAAAGTGTGTTATTGTTGGGCAAAGCTTCAATTTTTTCTGGAATTTATATAATTTATATATAGATATGTTCAACAAGAAAAAAGCTAGCTTGTGCCGTGTCGGGGAGCGTTTATTCTAAATAGTTTTTTTTTTATTATTGGAAACTGAAGATGTAAGTTTGAGATTACTTCGAAATTCGTTAATTATAAGTAGAGATTTGTAGGAAGACAAAGCTGAAACACTAAGCAATTTAAGTGTAACATTCCTTATCTACAGATTAAAAATTGTAACTTATTTTCTACTATGGTTAAAATGACTCATTTCCTTGTTAGATTTCATTTCTTTGATATAAAATTTGCTCAAAATAAAATTTACTTTGTAAATTTGTTTCCTGTGAACATCGTACTCTCATCTTTGTTTTTTATTATACCTCTCGTTTGTTATCTTTTTAATATGCACTGTTGATGATCCTCTATCCAAAAGGAACCGATAGAATGGCGGCGAGTCGATAAACCTTGTCCCAGAAAGCTGTAATACAAAATTTGGAGGGGAAAACTTTAGATTATTTTAGAGTATAGAATTATTAATTGATCGTTGTAGTAAATGTATTGAGGTTAGGGGAGATTATAGAATAGGGTAGAATATAACTTTATTATCCAACAGAAGTTCCAATTATAGAACAATGATAAATTCATAATATAACAAAGTAGGTTTCCATACCTAAATGTAATCACAAAAAAATAAAATAATTAAAAAATTAACACGTACACAACAGATCGGCTTTCGAGTCGCAGTTATACTGACGCTTATACCGAATTGTTCCGGCCGTGTTTATTTTGTGTAAACTTTTATGCGTCAGCCACTGGCTTTTAGCGCAGTTAGCGTTGCTCTATTCATAAGTTATGAACTGCAAGAACCTTCGCTGAATCTGCTCCAACATGTGATAGTGCGTTGTATAAATTGGATACCATAGGATGCTGCCATACTCGAGCTTACTGATTACAAATATGTTGCACGACAGCCTAATCGCGGCGATGTCGATAAATTCCCTACAAGTTCTTAGAACGAATCCCGACATTCTTGATGCTGACCCACGCAACCCGTTAATGTGTAGAACAAATGTGAGTGTATTGTCAAAAAGAATTCCAAGATCATGAAAGGTTTCACTGGTGGATAATGGTGTGCCACACAGGAGGCAAGTAATGTGAAATAAAAATTGTTATATTTTACTAAGTTTATTTTTTCTATATCAGGCCAAGAATTTATTATGCCTTCTACGTATCTCTGCTAGACGGGAAAAAAATCTTAATAAAACCATTCACTAACAGATTCAGACTCGAGCTAAGTAGAAATTATACATTCCTTAAAAATATGACTTTAAAACCAAATGTAAATTCGCACCGTATATTTAAACAGGGTTTACTAAATTTAAAAGTATAGGTTAAACAAAACACAATAATTTCGTAAAAACAAAAAAAATTGCTTGACTTTTATAAGTCATTTACGTACATTTAAAACAAACACGTTACTGTAAATATCCGGTATATGAAGAAGTTAATATTGAACTTTTGGTATTAAAGGTGCCATTCGAAAGCTTTGTCAAGCGTGCGTAATAAAATTTGCAACAGGCGTCAGTTCATCAGATATAATTGACAATGTTGGTGGTGTATTGGTCATTTTGAAGAATATTAGACGTATCTATTAATATAATAATGATTTTAAAAGTACAGTCGATGTGTTTTAACGCCCAGCTGAGCTTTCCTTTATCATGCAATGCACGTCGCGTCGTTCATTTAAAAGGTTTTCCTAACTATCGACGGATACATATGTATAAACTATGAGGCCACTTAGATAGTAACGGAAAGAACTAGAATTGAATGAACTATTTTGCTCAAGTAAGAAAAAAACTGCTCGATAAATAAACTTCCATAGTTCTAAATTGGAATTTGTTTACAGATTATACATGAGGCACGTTCAGTAATTAACGAGACAAATGGCCGTGGAAAAAAACAATATATTCAATGACAATGAAATATACAGTACTTTTCAATGTAGTCTCCACCAACATTTGGGCACTTCTCCCATCGCTTTGTGAGCTTTCTAATTCCAGCGCTGAAGAATTCTTGACCTTGGTGTCCGAGCCATTTGTGTACAGCTTGTTTGACACGCTTCGTTGTCTTTGAACTTGGTGCCGCGTAAAAACTCTGTGAGCGGGCTGAACAAATTAAAACCGGACGGTGCTAGATCGGGACTGTAAGGAGGATGTCGCAACATCTCCCAACCCAAACTTCCAATCAACTCTCGCGTTTTTTAGGCAGTATGGGGGCGGGCGTTATCGTGCAGCAAAATCACGCCTTTTGAGGGAGCACCCCGGCGTTTTCTTCTTATAGCGGCTTTCACTTTATGTTGAAGCAAGTTACAATAGCACTCATTGTTCACAGTACGTTATCCTTCTAAATAGTCACAAAAAATAGGGCCTTGAGGGTCTTAGAAGACCGTTAACATCACTTTACCGGCAGATGCGGGAGTTTTGAATTTTTTTTTAGCGGGCGAATCCGGATGTTTCCATTCAAGACTTTGCCGTTTGGATTCAGGTTCATAGTAATTAATCCACGTTTCATCGTAGGTTATAACACGGTCTAGAAAGTTAAAAACCGTCGTTTCAGTTCAGAACACGGTTGTCTTTATGATCTTGAATCAACTGTCTTGGAACTCATCTTGAATACGTGTTGCGATAATTCTGCTTGTCATGAATGATTGAATCCACAGTTCCAACACCAACATTACACCAATTAGCTATTGTTACGATTTTTGTACGCCTGTCGTCAAGAATAAGGTCATTTATGCGATTTTGTAGCGCGTCGGTCAACACTTCAACCGGTCGTCCGGAGCGATGAATATCGGTGACACTTGTTCTGCCCGCTTATACACGTTTCCGCGGCTTAAATACTTTTTACCCTACTGTTTCAACATTCTCGAGTACATTTCGGACGGCTTCACACCTTCGGATAATCAATATCTTCTCACTGAGCGTTGCTCTTCTACCGTACACGTTTCGAGAGGAGCCGACATTTTGAAATGAACAAAAGAGGTTATGTTTGCTTGTATTTCTTTCAAACGGCTGACTTAATTTGTCTCCAAGGTTGCCAACTTAACCCACAGAAAGTTTTATCTAATAGTATTCAGTAGTTTTTCCGCTAATGCAGTTTGTCTCGTTAGTTACCGAACGTCCCTCGTAATCTACAAGTTATAGTAATCAAAATCTGTTGATTTTTCTTCATGTATGAGGAAAATATTTTTTGATATTAGTTTCGTTTAGCCTAGTAAATAGTCAGAAACGTGGCTTTGTTCATTGGGTCTGCTTTAGCTTGTACCAACTGCTAAGTGTAGGAAATAGTACATATTCTTGTGATGCGAGTGATCATCAGCAGTAAAACTGAACTCAGTTTTACTGCTGATGATAGCTTAGTGAAACGTGTGTCCAATGCGCGTGAAGTATTGTGGTAAGGATTTTAGTAATTATAGTTCCTACCAATTACATTATGATTTTTTGTATTTATGGAGTTATTTACTTCGAAGGAATATAGGGTTTATTGAACCTGAAAATAGCTTATTTAGTGCTAACATTGATTTTTTATTCTTTCAGGTACGATGAATTAAGAAAAAAATCAAACACCCGTATAAATATTGCACATACCCGATCCAGTCGTCTATTTCCACATGATATGTTTGTTTCATAATCGATGCGCTAACTATTTATAAATACAGCATCAAGCTCCCAATTAATTGCAATGTTTATTTTTAGAAGGCTGGCTAAATAATTTTCCTTCAATTAGTAGAACAAACGCCATTTACTGAACTATTTATAGCCTCTTTCGACCATATCATACACCACTGGAGCCGAGGCGTTTTGCCTAAAGTGACCACTTTCATTATCAATAAATGCCAAAGTATGAATAATTAAGTGACTGCTTCGTGTCGGGTCATTAAATAACCCTTCGTTTCCGGGGTATAAATCTCAATACAAGATGAAGAAGCGGCGCTAAAGGGTGGCAGACGAAGAGTGAGGAAGACCGAGATGCGGTCGCAGAACTTGGAAAATTGAGGATCTGGTAGAGCCCGCGGGAATTTAATCCTCTCCCTTTATCGTTATGATCATCGTCCGAGCGTTAAATCTTAACTGACCCTATTCCTTCTCTCCGGCTTCTTTTGAAATGTAAGTGTATTTTTATTGTGCGCGTAGACGTCTTCCGAAAGGCCATTTGATCCATCTCCCACTAACCGAACGAAATTCCGAGGTTATATCCCGAACGCAATTTTAAATCTACATTTTCTCTCTATCGGATAAGTATATGGATATACTCGTATATGCCTTCATATAAAATTGTTGATATACAGGCTGATTCATTTTCAACCTTCGGGGATCTCGCTTATCATGGGAGGTAATGGGTAGGTTTAAAATTGGCAAAGTTGATAAATTTTGTGTTTGTTGTGAATTGTATGAAAAATAGATCTGTGACAAATGACGTTCGAGATTCAAACAAAAACGAAAAACGTCCACTTTCTTCTTTTATCTGCAACACCTTCATTTGGCCTTGCGGAGAAAGACCAAAAGCACATTCTCAAGCCCCCTTCTGATCCGCTATCTAATAGTGTATTTGAAATGTTTATATGATGTTTCGGTTCTTTCCGGCCATCATCAACTTTATTATTTCATATCGGCGCCATATTGGATTTTGACATTGTCGGAAAGAGTTTTTCTTTTGATTTCAACCATATGTAACATGTTGACAAAAGCTTTCGATATTATGCTTTAATTGATGAGTAAGACATTTTAAGATTAAATAAGGTAGCCGTGAAATTTCAAACTATCAAAACATTTCAATTGTCGTTTATTAGTAATAGAAAGTTACGTACATTAATGACCTACCTCTTATTTGTCGAACTGAAGTACAACAATAGCGAGTACAAAATATTTACATTGTATCCAGAACGAAAACAGCTACATTTTTCATTTTTCTAGATTTTCATAAAAACTTGGTCGAGAATGGATCGTTCATTGAGCCGCGTAATGCTTATATTAGCGGGAATGTGATTGAAAATCAACAGGATATTTTATAAATGGTCAATTAAACGTGTGCTTTTACAAAGTTTGCATAAATCTTGTATCTTCTAGATAAATAATATTCCATCAACATCTACACCCGAAGTGGCGTCAGAATTAACTTTGCCCCAGACTCGAGTATGGAGAACTTTATATGGAAGTAAGTTTAAAACCATACAAGATTCATGTTAGCCACAGCCTGGTAATAATTTAATACGACCGAAGTATTTCAACTAGTTAGTGGGAAAATTAGAAAACGACGAAACACGTTTGAACAGTACAGAATCCCAGACAAAATAGGGCAAGGAAACCACAACATCGTTTTGGACTAAACGTTTTGGGAAATCGAGAAGCGTTTCGGAAATTCGGAAATATATGACCAATTATGCACGAAGAAATATTAAATGGGGAAAGATACGAAACTTTCTTCGCACATACGTATCTAACAATTACAGCATTTATGGTGGAAACAAGACGGCGCGCCGGCTCACGGAAATTGTGTGGAATTACTTAAGTCGAAGAGTTTCACCGACTATTGGATTGGAAATAGTGGAGTTGTTGAAGGTCTGGATTATTTTTTATGAGTAGTTGTTAAACATAATATTTATAAAATTGATCTCCTGCAAAGCGTTGGAGAAATTCGAGGTAGACTCCAGGATGCCTTCGATGTGATTCTAGCAGAACCATACACAGAGCAGTTCAAAATGTTGGAAAGCGTGTGCAACTGCTAATGAATTAAAATGAACATTTACTGTAATTGTTAGTTTATTGCTTTGTTTTCTATTATTATACCGTAGTTGTTATTTTCATTCATTGTTACAAATGAATGGTGCTAAATTTACATAAACTATGCAAAAATACGCCTTCAGTTTACAATTTAAAAAATATCTCGCTGGTTTTCATTCAAATTCCTGTTAACATAGACATTACGCGGCTTGGTAAACGATGAATAAAAAATACTTAACATATCTCGTTTCCCTTCGTTGGTACACGACATTTTTCTATTACTAATGAACGGTAATTGAAATGTTTGACAGTTTGGAATTCCATGGCTACACGCAGAGACTATAAAAATGTATAATGTGTTCAAAAAACACATCAGGCCAGCAACAAGGATATCAAATAAAAGAAAAATTACAATAATGGGAAAAAATCTAAAGTTAATAATTAAAATTAGGCGCAAGTGAATGAACTAATAAAAAAGTTTTTTTATAGGTTACAAACAGTATAATTAAATTATTTTTTTAATAATGTAATTAAATAAGGATTATTTTTATGTAGTTTAATAATTAATGAGTTAATATTTAAATTTATTTATCCCTTTTTTATTATTATTTACTATATTGTAATGTTTCAGATGATGATTAAAAATATTGAATAAGGAAATAATCTGCCTTCCTTTTATTTTAAGTTTTTCACTTGCAGAGATTAAATTGATTACTTACAGTTAATATGTGGGTGTCTTATATGTATTTGTGTGTTCCTTCTTCTAATGCGTCCTAGTTTTCTTTTCTTAGCAATATCAATATCCAATATCCTCTTCTAAAACCCCTTTGATCGTCTTCTCGACGAAATTGTTCTTGATTGCTTCTTAAAATCGTGTTTGCTTGATTAAATACTCTTCATTATTGTTTCTAACTGTTTCTATTTCACTTTTACAGTTTTTCAATATTTTAAACAATAATTTCAGCAACGTTTAGTTTTAAAAATGCAATTTCTAGATTTTTCTGTCTAAAAGTGTTTGTTTACTGTTAGAATGTTTACGTAATTAACTTCTTGTTTATCGGTTGTCCTAGCATCGCCAATCTAACAACTTGATATTTAATGTTGATGTTTTGAAGATCGAATTCGGTGCCGCAGGTGACGTAAGGGATTTTGATGGTTGTTTTCCAAATACAGTGTGCTACTAGTGTGTGCATGTGTTATTTTTACAAATAATGTTTTAAAAATGTAAATAACTTAAAATAACTCGGAATTTTGATTATTCCCTGTAACGTAACATTAACTGAGTTTTTTTTTATGAATAACAGATTAATAATATAAATAATCTGAATGTCAGAACTCGAATACTGATCCAAAATAATTCAAATTGCGCACATGTTCTGTTAAAATTTAATATTTAACGAATTTCGATATTAAATTGATTAATATGAGTTTAATAACATTTAAACGCACGCTCTTCACATCGAACATCCTACTACAATATATAAAAAAAAAATATGGTGAAATCAGTACACGTGGTAAAAAAGAAAAAAAATATTACATTAACCGGTATCTTTTGAAAATGTTTATGAAACGTCGAGGTTGTATCATTGCACGGGTAAGTGCGCCATCTATATTTCGGTTTCTATATTCCCCACTCTCTAGGACGGCATGACAACCACTGGCATTACGGGGCGCCAGGAAATATTTCAGTTGCTGTTTTTGGAGATTAGTGGTATAAACTGAGAGATGTAAGAGCAATATCTATCATGGTTATTGTTTCTAGTCACTTTTTTCATGTGTACTTCTACACTAAGTTCATTTGTTTGTCTGAACCTTATTCTCTAGATGTGTACAGATTATGTACGGATATGTCTTACTGTGAAAACTGTTTACTACCCTTAAGAAAATATTGTTTTGTGTTATAATTAGAGTAAGATAATCGTCCGTCGCGCCATAGTCGTGCGGTTTCTTCAATATTTATAATACCGAAAAAGAAGTAATAAAGCAAATAATAATAAAAAAACTAATCAAGAATTATAATATATGTAAGGCTGTGAAACACTCACCCTCTTAAGCAGCGTAACCAAGTAGGCTGGCGGATTGCATTGGAATTATTGAACATGAGAAGTAGAAGCACCATCATCAGTATTATAACCCAGTGGATAAGAATCGTAAAACATTGATAGCATTAGATATGTTTCAATAGTTGTCTCGCGAAACCGTGTTCGCAGTGGTGAAAAAATGTGTTTATATTTGGAGAAAGATCGTTCGATATCTACCGAAGTAATACATGTATGATTAAAATAATCTTTGAACTCAATTAATGGATTAGTCGAAGTACCATTACAAATTTGTTGTAATGTGATAAAATTGGAATCTTTCTCTAACACACTCTCCAGCTTTTTAAAAACGCGAATATTTTTGGCTTCATCTATAGTGCGTGGCAGAGTATGTACTTCGTCCACTATTTGCAGTGACTTCACTAACGACAACGCTCTATTTTGTAATTGTTCCAGTGCGTCATGTAAGCATTTATAGTAGCTATGAGTACTTTGTAAATCTGTTTCAACAGAAGTATCTTAAAATGTTGACTGGCTCTCCTTAATAGCTGCAGCTTCGGCAGGATTGAATTGTAGAATAACAGCTTTTACTTTTTTGAAATGTTCAGCATAATAACAAGCTGCCTGCAATCAGGTTCCCCAACGTGTAAGAATCCGTTGTGGTGGTTCACGAATACCGGGACACTGTGCGTGAAATGTTCGAAGACGTTTTGGAGATTTGAGAAACACTTTTTTTGTACTTGATATTAATGCATCTACATCGGGATAATATTGTCTAATAGTTTGTGCCACAGGATGTAAAGCATGCACTTTACAAGTTACATGTAAACAGTCGCAATCGTCTTCAAGAAGAGAACGGCCTACCGTACGCATTGTCGCTGCACCATCGCTCATAAACATCAACACTTGACGTGTTGAGACGTGAAGGTTTTTTAACGTAGTAAGTATCACAGTCGTAATTGCTGCACTAGTACACCCTTCTAATCTTTTGCTAGCTAGTAACAGCGGAAATGTCGGTTTATGTTGATCCAGTACACGAACTATAACATGTGCAATAGAATTTTTTTTACAATCTGTTGTCTCGTCAACACA
The DNA here is from genome assembly GCA_029619315.2 of Dynastes maya. Classification (NCBI taxonomy): domain Eukaryota; kingdom Metazoa; phylum Arthropoda; class Insecta; order Coleoptera; family Scarabaeidae; genus Dynastes; species Dynastes maya. Next base: position 55,195,302 of record JAROYE020000003.1, on the reverse strand, counting down.
CAACCAAAGCAACTGATTTTTTAATGTAGATATGATTTTATTTTCCACCTCTTTGCGTACAAATAAAACATGCTTACGTGCTGTTGCCGCAGTTGGCAACTTCAGCTCCGGGTTGTATTTGTTCCAAAAGTTATTAAACGATTTCTTATCCAGTATGTCAAGTGACAAATTACATGTTATCATCATGATAAGTAAATCGAAAATATAATCATTTCTATTTGACGAGCCGTTTTTTCTATGTTCTGTGTTTTGCACTATTTACATGCTTCCTACAGTCGTTCTTTTGCCACCACATCAAAATTTTCTCGCACACTTTACAAACTATTTTAGCACCGTCGTACAACAAATCTGGAAACTCACAGATAAAGTTTTTTACTTTACCAGCAAAGGATCGTTTCTTTAGCCTTGCGCACACTGCACACTTTTAATTAAAAATTTTCTTGAATAACTAGTATTCCGCTTGGCTAATTTAATTCACACCCACACGACGCGCTAGTGATGATTAATGTGTACGAATTTGAACTGCTTTGCCATCCGGCAGATGTTTACGCATCGCATCAGACAGGCGCGCCGAGTTCCGTTGGCTGTTCCAGCTGTTATGGCTATGCTGGGACGACACGATTATCTTACCTTAGTTATAATGGCCATTCACATATACTAAGAACCGCTTCCTTCAAATTTTCTGCAAGATTTTCTTGAATCAAGTTAACAAATCTCTTAAATAAAGAAATATGAATGTATCATTACAAATATATATTTCTCTTAAGCGGAGAAAGAAACGCTAAGAAAATATTTTTTTAACTTAATACAGTTATTGCATTGCGGGTAATTGAAACAGTAATTGTTTTGAATTAAGTAAACGTTTCTCTACGTGTATCTAAGTTAATCCTAAAATGTCGTCAATTGAAGCATAATGTCAAAGACTTTTGTCAACATGTTATACACGATTGGAATCGGCATGAAAACTCCTTCTGACGGGTCAAAATCCAATATGGCGCCGGTAAGAAGTGAAAAGGTTGACGACAGCTAGAAGGAAGCGCAACGTCATATATATGTACATATATGAATTTCGAGTATACCATTAGATAGAAGATCGAAAGTGGCTGTGGAGTGGAAATCAAATCTCGCTGTACACGTATTCTATTTTATCAAATTTAAACCTGCCCTCTATCTCCAATAATAAACGAGTACCCATGCTCGGGGTCGAAAATGAAACAGCCTGTATGCCGTGTGGAACAAAAGGTACGATACGCACCAAATGGAAAACTTTTTATTGGTAATATCTAATTCAGGGAATTGTTATTACGGTAAAAGTTCCTATATCCTTTGAAACTAAATGTTACTCAATCATGTGTACAATTGTACTTTCTGCTTCATATTGCAATACGTGAAATGTTGGAGTATTCATAAGAGTGAAGTGCCCTTTGTTATTATTAAAGAATAGGACAACTGTTAATTGTTGGAGCTCTTGAAATGTGGTTCAAAAATAGGTGAACAAAAGTAAATAATGATAAAGCTGGACAACTGAAATTAGTTTAAGGGACTTACTAGTGGATGATAAAACTTCTGGGCAAAAGGACTCTTAGGATTCGCACGCGATTACCGACAGACATCTACTTAATAAACTTAAAAATTGTGTGTACCAATAAGTCAGTCACGATCTGGCCTTTCTCCCTTGCAGACGTGGCCACAAAAAACTTTGCTTATGTGTAAAAATTTACTAAATTCAAATATCTTTTCAAAAAAAAAAAAGAAAACACGACGAAAAATGAAGGAATCAAACATAAATATACTATAATATTTATAACTAAAAAATATTTTATGTAGCTGATAGCGAACTCGATTTACTACACTGAAACACTTGAGCGCAATTTGTGTGTTCGATTTACAATTATCGTCAGAAGTGTTTTATTTATTGAAAAATTTGCACGATAAATGCATCGAGTCTACAATCGGTGCATGCTTTCAGTGCAGAGGAAGATAAGCGGCGGAAGATAAGCCTGAAAATAACGTAATTATTTGTTTTTGACAATTGCGTAAACAGGGTGCAGAATTTTGCTAGGACGCATTGCATTGGACTACCTAAATATAACGAAAGCCAACTTGCTACATTGTCTCCAATTCCGCACCTGCATAGTTAAATTTAGAAGTCGCGGAAAATTGAGAGAGGGAAATGTATTTTATCCACCGTTAAATTATTCTTCCCAAATCCATTTGATTTTTACGTAGAATGCCTACTTCTTTAGAAATAAATAGTAGGTGCTCAATGATTTTTTGTACGCTTGAGATTAGCGAAATCAATCAATAATTTTCAATATTGGATTTATTTCGTTTGTTATGTACTGACATAACACATATGGTTATATATCAATAGCTATAGTCAAAATAGCCACTTGCTATTTGAGTAAGAGTGATTGGAAATCAACCTACTGCTATTCAATGGTTCATTGAAACGCTGCTGGTAGCACGGAAATGTAAAAAAGCGAAGTAAAGAATACTGCAGTCCCCAAGCAAAAGACAGAGTAAACTGAAGAAAAGGAAGTGGCGAGTAGGTAAACAACAGGCGATCCGCGGCTAATTTCGCTGAATCGAAGTAATTTCGCGGAATCGAAGCCAAATGCACTTTTGATTAGCGGCTCGCGCTTTTAATCCGCGGGTAATTTCAGGGAATCGAAGTTAGATTAGCGGCTCACGCTTTTAGTTCGCGGGTAATTTCGCGGAATCGAAGTTTGATTAGCGGCTCGCGCTTTTAATCCGCGGGTAATTTTGCGGAATCGAATTTCATCCGCGGGAAATTTCGCGATCACGCGGTTCTCGGAATTTTTCTAGCGTCATGGCCGATGACGCAATCTGTTACAACGGCCCCTTACAACAGATACCTGTTGCAAAGGGCCGTTGTGAACGGCTTCTGAACGGCTTTTGAACGGATTCTGAACGGCTTTTGAACGGCTTCTGAACGGCTACTAAACAGCTTCTAAACGGCTACTGAACAGCTTCTGAACGGCTTTTGAACGCCTTTTGAACAGCTTCTGAACAGCTTCTAAACGGCTACTGAACAGCTTCTGGACGGCTTTTGAACGGCTCCTGAACGGCTTTTGAACGGTTTCTGAACGGCTTCCGCTAATCAAAAAGTGCCTTTGGCATCGATTCCACGAAGTTACCCGCGGATTAAAGGCGCGAGCCGCTAATCAAACTTCGATTCCGCGAAATTACCGGCGGATTGAAAGCGCGAGCCGCTAATCAAAAGTGCATTTGGCTTCGATTCCGCGAAATTATTTCGATTCCGCGAAATTAGCCGCTGATTAAAAGCGCGAATAAATCCGCTGCCGCGAATGGCCTTAAAAGTGCGCCTGTACGCCTGTTGTTTACCTACTGTGGTGCTACAAAAATTTTGTGTGGACATTTTACATTCAAGTAGATGTAATAATGAGCTAGATACATATCGTTGTAAGTGGATTCATGGCTTCTACGTATTTTAACGATCTTTTATTAAACTTTGCAATAAGCAATAAATGGTAATTATTGAAAATAAGAGAATGGTTAAAATATTTTAGAATTTTATTTTAAATACACTAAAATAGTGCCCTTCAGCAACAATACATTTGATGAATTTGTATTAATTTCTTCCTCAAACGAAAATCACGTACCTCGCAAGCATTTTTTAAGCCTATAAAATAGCCAAATGTCACAAATTACTGAATCAGGTGAGTACGGTGGAAGTTCTATTGCTTTTATATTTTTTTCGGCCAAATATTGGATCGTCGGAGCTGCGATATGTAATACAACATAACACCCTTCTCAGGAACTCTACTGACTACCTCAAGCAAACACTTTTCGGTGTACCATTTAGCTGCAATTGTTTTGATTTATCCAATTTAATTGCACATATAAAGCCCATGCTACTAAAGAAGACCACACACATAACTTTTAACATAAGTCGCTGCTTCTTTGTAATTGTTTCTTCGTCTTTACGTATCTATAGATGACTCTTTTGACAGAGAGGCACGTCGAAAATCGGATTATACGTTTGGTCACCTGGCACAATATCAGAAAAAAATGGCGTGCACCACTCTTCAAAAGAGTTAGTTTCATGGCAAATTTTCATAATAAATTCTCATCATCTGTTAAAAGTTAGAAAGCTGATACGGCACAAAACAGCATTTTTTAAATGTAGGTGATCCTGCATGATTGTCTGGGGATTCAATCTTGAGTTGATGCTCTCTTACAGCATATGTGGCTTTGCTGTCCTCTTCCTTTTCTTAGCGGCAGTAATATTTTCTTCGGTAATGGCGGTATGAGGACGTCCTGTTCATCTCTGATGCTTAACAGAACTTTTTTCGCGTTGAAAGTCCTTATACCATTGGTACATTGTAGCTAATGAAGGTGCTTTTTCATTAGAGATTAAATCTAAACTTTCCTTACACTCATAAGCGCTTAACCACTTAAAAAACTTCCTTTCTAACTAACGCAAATACAACAACTAAATACTGATAGATAGAGAGTTGCCGTAGACAACACTGTACGTTTTGCTTTTCATGGCCCACTGGATTTTCTTTATTAATAACATCGGCTTGGCCGTCGTATACATACTAGGAAATGTATGCTTTGTTTTACTTGGAGATGATTTCCAATATGAGTTCATTGTATTGGAAGTGAGCAATGTGTTCAGAAATAAGCAACCAGCTGATACTAAAATTTAAGATCAGTATAATTCTTCTAATTTCGCTAGTGATGGATTGAACTGTTAGGAATTAAACCATTTCTAAGTTCCATTGGATCTCATGAAAGGTTATGTTTGTGTTTGGCACGAAAAAATGGAAACATTTTTCCCGCCATTCGTAGACTAGTCGAAACTAGTTCTTTTATGTGCATTAAAAATTATCTAAAAACATGATCTGTAAAACTACGTGGAAAATGGAAATTCACATTTTATTATTTCTTACATTGTAAAACTACCTTTTATTAAGCGGATTTACTCTAATACGTCTAATTAGTTGTCATATGATAGAGATTTTGTTTCCAATGTGCAAAGTCCTTTACGAATATTGTCGTTTTTCATTTCATCACACTTTTCGACTATGTTTCGATATGCTTTAAAATAATTAACTTTGTTTTGATATGATAAAGTACAATTGCTGCCAGCTGAAGCCTCATGAACTTTCTTATTAAAATTTAAGCAGTTCGTATCATAAGTAGAGTTTGTTAAAAAGGTGGTACCGGATGGCAGTAGCGTAGCGGTAGCGGCGTGGGTAGGGGTAATTTTCAACTCGTAGTCGATCTCGACAGTACCGCGAGAGAATTCAAAGCGACAGTACGTTGCACGCTGCACGCCAAATAAGTACGTGGAGATGGGACTCCCAAAGGCTGTAGCGTTCCCTTCGAATGTGAATAAATATCTCAGCCATTTCCCTGGATTAGAATATATAAGTCCGCATATTTATTGCACAATATGCAATAGCTGATTGCTAAATCGCGATATGTTTGAATGTAGAAAACATTGTAAAAGTAAACGTCATGTATTGAATTTAAGAAACAGTATTCCATACTAGCAATTTTTATATGACTTTATTTTTATGTTAAGTATGTGCAACATCCCACAACATCTAGTATCTAATGAACACTTTCGTCTTTTTTGGGCTAAGTACGTTCCCTCATGGAAGCTGCCAACATCTATGCAATTACGATAAAATTTGCCACGTATGCAAGGTACAGTAAAGGAATGTATAAGAGACAAGTTGAGAAATAAGAAAATCTGCTTATGTGTGAATGAAACAACTGATGCTCAGAAACACAGCGTCATTCATATTGTAGCGCGTCCTTTAAAACGTGATGGATTCAAAAAATTAATGCAGAAACCGTTGTCAAGATAATAAAAGATTCGTTGAGAGAAACTTGTATCACAGGAACCCAAGTCACAATGTTCGTTACTGACGGAGCCGCAACAATGCTGAGAGTTGGTAGGATGTTGAAAATATGCTTTCCGACTCTTCTTCACATAACATGCCTCATACGCGCATGTCACCTCGTAGCAGAAACCATTCGAAAGAAGTATCCGATGGTGGATAAGTTAATAGCAACTACCAAAAAAGTGTTCATGAAATCTCCCAAACACATCCGTGTATTCAAACAATTGCGTCCGAAATTACCACCACCACCTCAGCCTGTATCTTACTATCAGAAATATTGTTCAGAAGTGAAAAATGTCATTTTGAAACTTAATTCAAATGATTCTGCAGCAGTTCAAGATAGTCAACAACTTTTTTCCAATTCGGACGTTCAGCAAATAGATGAAATTTCCATGAACTATTCTGAAGCTGCACAAGCTATTGAGCAATTAGAAAACAGTTCGGTCTATGTTGTTCGGTCTATAACTGAAAATCAAGAGTGACATTTGAAAATCTTACTTCACTGGATGTCGAACGATCATTTTCGAAGTATACGAAAAAGTGTTCAGACCGTCGACGGCTGAATGAATCGACAATGGAAGCGTTGCTGATGTTGCAATTCTACGCAGCTTACCAGGACGGTTACCAATTGCCATAGTGGACATCAAGACGACAGGAAAAGGTAACAATGTTATTTTTCACTAATATTGTATGTTACGTACCTACTTTTATGCGATGCGCCACTGCCGGTACCACCTTTCTAACAAGCTCTAGTCATAAGTATTATAATCTTATAGAAAAAGAAGATTAATTTCTTCACGTACGTTTCACAGAAATTTTTTACTTTATTCCTTGCAAAATACACCAAGACATTTTGTTGATAATAAGATATAAAGATTCAGCTCACATCAGAAATTAGACTTGTGGTTAATGGATTTGTTTTGTGAACTTTGAACGTAATAGAACTTTTTACAGTAAAGCCGATATTAACATAAGCAAATAGAATTAAAACAGGATAAAAGACAACCATAACGCACTGGAAGTTTCAATTCCGATGTATATGGATGTATATAGCAGAACATCTCAATCTCTATGTAACGCGCAACACTGACGTTTTTCGGAAAAAGTTTTTCTATCAGTATGTATGTTCTCATCCTATGCAAATAAATGTCGTATAGAGCAAGCGGATAAGCAGGATCGTTTTCAATGCAAACAGAGAGTGATTTGAGTAAATAGCCACCATATATCTGAGAATCTTGCCACGTGTTTACACAGTTTCATATTACATTTGCCAATCTTTTTGTTTATGAGATCGTAGACGGCGTATTAGAGTCGTATATAAGTAAATATGCGGGCATTAGATCGATATCTACGTACGCTAATTAAGTAGTTTTGTTTTAAGGTAGATTTTATGCAGGTAAAAATAATATTCATAAATATTTTCGATTAAAATTTGGAAAAAAATGTACACTAAACGAAACTATACGAAACAATTTTGTTATATTTACAAAACGTAATTATTGAGGAAATAAAATTAATTAATCTTGCTGTATCTCTAATAACTTTGAGATAAAGTAAGACAATTTTCTTTGGAATCTTTAGCCGTAATACTGCTCCCTCCATTGCAAATTTGGATTGGTGCGAAACAGAAAGGTTCAAAACATTATATAAAGATATTTATTACTGCGAGTAGTGACGAACAGGGTAAGTAGAATTTTATATTTTCTTATTTCATCAAGTGAGGATTGTAAAACAATATTTGATGATCTTGCGTAAGACATACAAAACATAATTTTAGTGTACATTTCAACTTTACCTTTGTTTCACATAACTAACGCTGGCCACGAGCGGTACCGCGCATCGGCGTAGAATCAGTTCGGACCGAGAGGAACGGTAGTATTACTTCGTCTGCGGAGCAATACGGACATTTTCGTTGCCGGTCATTTGCGCAATTGTTTATCTGTCCTAGAAAAATTATGATTTCGTCAGCAAAACGACCGCGGTCGGACAAACTTCGAAAGTTTATTGCAGAAATTCCAGACTTAATATATGAAGGTGCTAAAATTAAATGTGTAATCTGTAAAATCCCGTTAATGTGTTGGTCCAGACAACATTGTCTACGACACGTAAATAGTGAAAAGCATGTCTCAAAAAGAAATTCCGCACGAGACAATGAAAAAGTTATATTTAATTTATGCGATACGTTTATTGCATGTAATGTACCGTTTAACTTACTAGACAGGGAACCATTTATCTGCTTTTGGAATAACTATTCGGAGTGCAAATTATCAAGTCGAACATCGTTACGAAGAATTGTGCCATCTGCGCGCGAACATATTGAACAAAAAATAAAATCAGAGTTGAAAGATCAAAAATTATGGTTATGTGTCGACCAAACAACAGATCGGAAGAAACATTCTGTTCTTAATGTAATGGCACGTAAATTGGAACCTCATCAATCGGCACCTTCTATTAGTCTCCAAACGAATACAACAGTGTACTGCCGAAGTAATTTCAAAGTTAGTGTTAAATACATTGGACAAGTTTGAACTTTCAACAAACCAACTCTTGATGTTAGTGAGTGATGGTGCTGCAAACATGCTTTCTGTAGGCCGGTCTCTTAAAAAGCATTCTGCTAATTTGTTACACATTACGTGTAAAATTCATGCTCTCAATCTTGTGGCGGATTGCATCAGAAAACGTTATCCTGAGGTAGACGCTTTAATAGCGCATACCAAAGCAGTATTTGTCAAATCACCGAAACGTATTCGCGAATTTCACAGACTGTGCCCCCGTATACCAGAGCCACCAGAACCTATTCTAACTCGTTGGGGAACATGGTTGCAGGCCGCGTTTTATTATCAAAAATATTTTGACAATATTAAGAACGTGGTTCTACAATTCGATACAAAGGAAGCTGCCGCTATCCAGAAAAGCCAGTCGAAATTTTAAGATAGTCAGGTTAAAATGGATTTAAAAATCATTCACGACTATTACTGCGGGCTAGCAGATGCAATAGAAAAATTACAAAAACCTGCGGTGCCGTTAGAAGGATCTCTACAAATAGTGCAACATGTTCACGCACAGCTATGCGCGATTGAAGACGCAAAAAATGTTTCTGTTCTAGAAAACTTTGAAAGTGTTTTTGAGAAAAATTCTGATTTTGGCACATTAAGACACATTTGTGAAGGTGCGTCAACAGAATCGTTAAGTTATTTGAAAGATTATTTTACTTACGCAAATACGTCACTAGATGCAGAACGTTCGTTCTCTGCATATAAACGCATTTTTTCCTCATGCCGTACTAGTTTTGCCGAAACAACAGTTGAAGCATATCTAATGTTGCAGATATTTAACAGACATTATTCACTTTGTGATTTCACGGAGGACTCTTAAAATGGTAAGTGTTTGAGCACGTGTTATTTAATTTTTATTTAAAAGATGAGCGAAATTATTTGCGGCAGCAAACATCTCTATTAGCAGAATAACTCTAGTGGAACGCGAGGCCTGGTCGACTCTACGCTACTGCGCGGTACCGCTCGTGGCCAGCTTTACACATAACACATTATTTCAACAGAAAAGTTGGATCTGCCTCAATTTGATTGACTCATTGTGGGGTTTATTGCGTTTAGTGAGGACAAGTTTGTACTAAATAAACAAACGAATACTTATTGATAGTTCAAAAAACCACACAACATTGCCATAAGCAAACAGAAACTAAACGTCAGCGCCATGATTAGGCTTTAAACAGTCTCTCTGCTCTTCTTCCTCGTTTAAGCATAGAATTTGTATCTCAGAACATGAAATGCTGTCCTCAGCCTGATAGTTCGGAGTTCGACCCTAGGATTCCAAGCCTAATAGCCGAACGCGTTTGGCGCTGCTACTAGTCCCACCTCGATGTGATTTGACTGTTTATATTGGGTACCAATTTTCATCATCAGGTACTTAATCCGGTTTAAATAATTTATTTCATGTCCCTAATAAATATAATGTATTAACCTTGAAATGTATGAAAAAGGGATTTGTTGTGTTTTGTATGATCGCTTCTGAATTGATATCCCAATCAGTTCGTTTTTAGTTTGAGGTGTATTTTTTTTTATTTCCTCACTTTGCTGAAATCTTGAGATAATATAGTGTTATGTTCAACTTTGTATCTACGACAACAACAACTTCACCCAGTTGTCACCTCGGAACGACTAAATGTCAGGCTGGCCACTCGTTGGTAACTAGATATCCCTCTTGCGGGGAAAATTGGAAATTTCTTCGCTACCATCCCCCCTCAGCCAACTGTCTTTGGAGCGAGGACATTATATATAATATATAAGCCCAGATAATGACGAGTGTGGGGTACCATGGACACATCTACTCGTTAGTTAAATTTTCTATACACTTATTTCGTCCACATTAATGTATAAATCGTCTGGAATAAGCAACAGCGTAAATTGAAAGGTACAACAAATAATATTTCATCAATTAAATCTTTATCTGAAAGGTTTCTGTAAATTAGCAGTGGATTTTCTCGTTTAAAGCTTGTTGGTGACAGTTTGGATCACAGAATCATCAACATATAACCTCCTGGTTAAGTCACTGCATTCGTTCTTGTATGCTGTTTGCAGAAATAATATCATTTCATCGAAAGTCATCGAAAAAGTTTCTATTTGGGTTAAATTATCAAGATTGGCTGTGAAATAAAACAATCGCCGGTTTTTCGCGATTTAAAATAAAAGGAAGATGAACGACGCCATAATTTTTCTTCAATCTTTATTCGGCCTTGGTTAAATCAAAGTGTGTCTTAACTCCGGTCCCCATATAAGTGCTCGTGAAATCAAAGTCTTTATTAGAAGAGAAAAGGGTTAAATATCCTGAGCAGGCAGTTTCCTGTAGTGGGTATATAAACAGAGGGTTTATATACATTGGCTTCGTTCAATAGTTAAAGGTTAGTTACTCTTAAAATCTTAAAATTAGGTAATTTCATTTTACTGAGTTGGAAATTCATTCTAAAATTGCCGGGGGTATCCAGGGATACCCCTGAACCTACAAGAATCGTTTATTCAATTTAAAATAATCGATAAAATAATAGAAAATCTAACAAAATTAAAAAAAAGAACTCCCGAGAAAGATATTTCAATAGATAATAAAATACATATTTCAGTTTAATACCTATTGCTTTTTTAATGTAATTATTTAGTTTGTAGCGTTTAACTACTATGTCGCACTTCTATGTGACGTCATCCAGTTTGGCTGCAATACTTTCCTGTTTTATATCTTTTGTATTTTACATCTTCTTTATTCGTCTGATTATCGTAATGTTTTGGTATTGTTTAATTTCTTCTGCTGTTTTTGGTAATACAATTTACCTTTTCTACTATTTTATGCGTGTTTTGTTTTTTCTTCTCTTTATTCTGTTCAATTTTATGCAACAAATACGCGTAGTAGTTTTACTTTAAACAGCATGTTTGATACTTTAATTATTCTTATTTTCCAGTTGCATCCATTCGTGACTGCTTTTTTCAACAGAACCAGCAAATTAACCCCGGCTTGTCCTAACCAAATTACATCATTCGGTCCATCAGGATCACGGGGATTAGGAAAGAGCGTAGCTAAAGCAGGGACAAGTTCAAATTGAAGAAACTCCATTTAGCGTCCCTTCGAAGGAGCATCGTCGATCGCCGACTATTCTTCACCGTATATTAATTTTCTAAGAATGTTGAACATGCACTGCTTGCATCCAGTGCGGATTTTCAATTGTCTGCTATCTGCAATTTTGTCTACTGTTGCAACCATTAAGATAGAATGTAGCCTCATCAGAAAAAGGAATGTGTCGGATGAAATCTATGTTTTCATTTGGATGTTCTGCCTGTTAGGCCTGTTCTGCCTATTCTGCCTCCCCCGATGTGGATGTCCAGCACTCCTTCCATCTCTTCGGTGGCTTTCTTTGGGATCTTCTGCCCACTGAGTTTGTTTCATTCCTTTCTTCTTGATCTGACCCACTTTGTTACATTTGATATATTACTCATCTGACGGAGCTCCTCATTTCTTACTCGGTTTAATAGTGTTTTCCCATGTGTGTCTCCTATTACTTTCATTTCTGTTGCTCCCATTATTTGGGTTGTCCTCGACGTGTCCGCTCTCGTCTCTGCTGCGGTTTTATAAATTCGTACTTTGCTCTCTATCGTAAGATATTTATTTTTCCAGACCAGATTCTTCAGTCGTCCTGCTATTTGTAACTTGTTGACTTGTTCTATTATCTCTCCATTCATTTCCAGCTCACATCTTATAGGCTCCTTCGCCATCACCATACATTCGGTTTTTTTGTGTTTATTCTCATGTTCAACTTGTTTGCTTGTTTGTGAAAATTATATAACAGTCACTGGAGTTTATCTTCATTGTCCGATATCAGGACAGCGTCGTTGGCATAGCACACTATGTGAAAATAGGTATTACCCATTTTGTATACGAGTGTTCTGTCGAGTTATCCAATAATTCTATCCATAATGAGATTAAACAGAATGGGGCTTAGCGAATCACCCTGTCTTATCCCAGTGCTCACTCTCACTTCATCGCTTATCAGTTATACTACTTTTATGTTTGTTGTGCAGTGTTTGCTTTAATCAGGGCTAGATTTATTTAATTTTCAGCCATTATTTTTACAATTACAACTCTTTAAGGTTTTTATAAAAAAAAAATAATTTTAAAACTAGGTCTTAGGTGTTAGGTGTAATTCCGCAGCATTTCCAAAAATGAAAAATTCAAATTTTGCGGAAATTAAAGCAAAAATAATGTTTTCTAACTTTTAGATTGGTCAGGCAGATAAAATAAGATAGGATATAAAAGTCTAATTGAAATCTTGCTTGGGTTTCGAAAAATTGCGCTCTTTAGATTTCGACAATTTTGAAAAACCTCATAACCAAGCATCACTTGGAATATCTGGTAGGAGCTAAACAGATTTTTAGACAAGCACAAATTAGTGTTGTAATTTCTTTTTCTTAATAATGAATAATAAAAGTTTCCCCATTTGATGCTGACTTTATGGCGGTCACTGTATGGAAAAAAGTACGATTTCAATTTAATTACGACTAGAAAGATTAAACACTTTTAAATGTAGCACGCAGTATAATCGCAACTTACCTATTTTTATGCACGCTTGATCCTAATTAGAAGAACTGCTTATTATAGACAAGTATATAAACCATGTAACGTCCGAAACGATTCTCGTCGTCTAAACAATACCTGACCGCATATCTTCCTCATGACGTACTCGAGCCGGTAAGCTTTTACTGCATTTTTATATGTACATGCTTTTTGTAAACTAAATTCCGCACATACTTCGTAGGCTATCTATTTTAATAACGACAATAGTGATAATATCTCGCTTGAAAGCGGCGACTAATCCTTTAAAGTCCTGCTATTGTTGGAAAGGTTACGAACCGACGAAAATATCCGGAGAGTATCAGTGCTTTGCTGGAATGGTGTTCCATTTGATGCCCTGTAACGTCCCGCAACCGCCGGAATGTGTCTGTACCGGAAATAACAGCATTCTAAAGGACAGATTAGGTACTTGGTGCGCAATTTACAAAAGCGGGCGTGAAATTTACCGTTGGCCATGTGAGAATGCTAGAGATTGGATGGCCTTCTTTAAAGCCTACATATAGTGCTTATTATATCGTCGCGGATAGAGGGTGCTTAACATTCAACGATTTAATGTTTAATGTACAGTAGACTTTGGATAATTTTGGTACTTGATTGATTACTTAAATGTATTTTATACTTACTTCATGGAATAACACATTATTTGCTTATTACTGTTAAGTTTTGCATTACTTTTTAAGAGATTTAGGTTGAATATTTAAAATTATTAGTTAATAAAACATTTTACATACGCAGTTGTCAGTATTTACTATTTAATTCGGACAAAACTTTGCTTATTAACCTTAACAGAAACTCATACGTACCGGGTGGCCAAATAAGAATGGCAGCCGGCTATATCTCAGAAACTAGTAATCACAGAGCTTCCGGGTAAAATTTTTTTTAATAAACGTGGCCAAAAGAAAATACTGAAAATGATTTTGAAGTTTGTAAGATGATCAGTAGATGGCGTAACGGTCACGACTAAGTATAAAAAGCTTTCGTCGTGTCTTCTCTAATTAAGAATTATCGAAAATATACGCATTTTATTTCCGATCCAATTTCCTTTCTTTTGCGTTAAACACATTTCATCGTATCTTCTAAAGTAAAGTGGTGAGGAGACGTCAATTGCTTTTTCAAATAAATGTTAGTTACTCCTGTTAGGCTTAACCGGTTTTAACAACCTTGGCCTCGTTTAAAAGAGCTTTATTTGATCCATCAAATGCAGTTTTGGCCTACTTCTTATGAATTGTACCTTCACCACTAGAGGGCGTTATCTGACTTTATAACAAATAAAGCGGCTTTTCGCAAAAAAATTAAATAGAACGATATGTTTCTTTTCAGGCGGAAAAGTAGGGAATTAAAAATTCAAGATGTCAATGAAAACCGCATCTCGATATCTTTTCTCTAACCGGAGATATTAACGAAAAAATGTAAATATTTGTTGCACCTGGACGACTCAGTTTTACCGACTGTCTACAATTTTTTTTATTTCTAAAAAAATTCAAAAGTATGAAAAAAATATACGCTATTTCAAAGATAATTATTTATTTCGATGCCTCATCAATAAACTCGATATTCTTCTAAGGATTTCAACTTGAAATAAGCAATAAAAGTTTGATTAGTCTACTATGCGAATTTCGAAAAACAATATTATCATTTAATTGAGACTGTGATGCCCCTTTGTAGAATATAACATAAACGAATTATCAGTAGCTTCCTAGATGTTCGAACTGTCTTTCATCGTTTTCTATGCATGATTCTATTCTTTGTCAAGTGGACAAAACATGTGTCTCGACTTCTGCCTGTGAGATGCTTCGAATTGCATTTCTTATTTGAAAAATCATGTCTTCTCTTGTAATATGCCTGGTAGTAAAGACGAGGTTCCTTATTCTTCCCCACAAACAAAAATCTAAGCAAGTTAAGTCCGGCGGGAAATACACTTCTTCACCCTATCCACCTGCTAGGATAAGCATTATCTAAGAAGTCCCAAACATTTACCACAAAATGCGCCGCGCACCCGTCATGCTGAAAAAAACATCTGACGGCGAATTGCCAGCGGTAAATCTTCTAAAAGAAATTGCAATACGTTTCTTAGAAAATTTAGGTAAAGGTATCCAGAAAGGGTTTTAAATATAAAAGGTCCAATAATTTGTCCACCTAGAATTCCGCACCACACGTATGTATAGGAACCAGTGACCTTGGTACTGGACTTCCCGCATCCAGTGTGGATTCGTTTATAACCAGTAATGCGTGTTATGGAAATTTACACCGCAACTACTAAAGGTGGCCTCTGTCCACAAAATCTGCGATAGTATTTCCCGATTCTATGGTGTCGTCTGTCAAGAAACTGCACTGTATATACCCTGGCGGCGACAGTTGAAATTCTCATGCATTCAAAATAAACATCATGTCAAATGCTTCGTTTGTAAGACGCATATTTTGATAATTAAAAAGGCGAAAAAAGAAAATTAAAAGCACTAACAAAATGGTCTAAACGAAGATATGAACCTTTCCAACGTTGCCACATAACGTGTATTTTTTTTTATTCTGCATCTTTTATTATTCAAAGCCTACTCGTTTTTCAGAATTCCCTTACTAAGTTAGTCAAATTTTTATTGTTTATTTCAAGTTGAAATTGCTAAGGCAATGAGATTCAGTTTATTTATAAGGCACTAAAATAAATAGTTATCTTTGAAATAGGGTATATTTTTTAATTTTTACTAATATGGTTATAAACCGTGTCGTCCAGGTGCAAAAAATACTTGCATTTTTTCGTTAATATCTCCGGTTAGAGAAAATATATCGAGATGCGGTTTTCACTGGCATCTTGAGTTTTTAACTCCCTACTTTTTCGTGTGAAAAAAACATATTGTTCTACTTAATGATATGTTATATAAAGACATTTTTCTGGGTCAACTTGTTTAGTGTTACGTGTATATTATGTAACGTATGTATGCATGTATTCATCGTTATAGTCTTATGTGTATCTGTAAGAAGTTTAATTTTTTTCATTTTGTACTTTTGCTACACTTAAGATAATTTGTATGTATATGTGTCTATTTTGGTGTTTTACTGTTGGGCACAAATAAATATTATTATTATTATTATTATTATTAAAATTTTTGCGAAAAGCCGCCTTATTTGTTATAAAGCCACATAACGCCCTCTAATGGTAAGGGTACAATTCATAAGAAGAAGACCAAAACTGTATTTGATAGATCAAACAAGCCTAACAGGAGTAACCAACATTTATTTTAAAAAGCAATTGACGTCTCCCCATCACTTTACTTTAGAAGATACGACAAAATGTGTTCAACGCAAAAGAAGGGGAATTGGATTGGGAATAAAATGCATATATTTTCGATAATTCTTAATTAGACAAAACACGATGAAAGCTTTAATTTTATACTTAGTCGTGACCGTTACGCCATCTACTGGTCATCTTACGAACTCCGAAGTAATTTCCAGTATTTTACCCGAAAGTTCTGTGATTACTAGCTTCTGAGATGTAGCCGGCTGCCATTCTTATTTGGCCACTCGGTACGTATATACTTCCCTGCAACAAATATATTGTAATATTATTATTCAAAAGTGTATGTATTCAATTTACTTATGTACATTTGAAATTGAGATTGTATTCATTTTTAATTGTTTATGGTTGCAAGTTTATGAGGCGTAGCAGTGCTGGTAGCAACTTCCCTGGGTTTTCGTCCCTATAATTTTTTGTCTTTGTCTTCCACATGAGGGTAACGCCCATTTTGTTGTAAAAAAAAGAGTCTAATGAACAACATTTAAGGCGCAAAACAAGTTCACAATCGGAAACTTTGACTATATTTCTTAAATTCAAATTAATTAAATGCATTGTGTATCAGTGAATGTGTTACTACCCACATGTAGTATTTAAAATACTATGGGAAACATAGTAACCATTGCAACTTCATCGTACTTCAAAATGTTGACATGCAGCATCACCATGGAAACGTAAATACATACATTTTGGTGTGGATAATGGAATCAGAAAGATTGTCATTTAATTTTATTCATAAAACTTGGATGTGTGGCGGGATGAAGTGATCTTTGATTAAACGAAAATTTAAAAAATTCTTGGAATTAATTAAAGTTGCAAGTAATAGTAGGTGTAAACGTTGTATATTTTCATTGTTGGATTCTTCAATTTGAAAGCGATGGAATTATAAACAAGGTTTTAAGAACAAATACATTTCGCTGGGAACATCGTACAACATTGCCACTTGAAGAACTACAGCGAGTAGTAAGAAAATCACTAATTTGGTCAAGTTAAACACAAAATTAGAAGAAATAATAATAATCAAACAAATTATAAAGAGAGCTGTCGGTTAGGGTTCAACTTAGGAAACTGCCAAATTTCAAAATTTTGTAAAAAGGAATATAATTATTAAATTTAATAAAACTATAATCTCCTTTGGCATAAACGATTGTTGCTAGTGACCGATCTGGTTCTTAGAGCGGATTCATCTGCACTGTTACATCGTTTGCGCCCTTGTCCTGGCCTCCGACAATAAGTTTCCATTTCATTAAAATGCCTAGTCACACGACTTATTGTAGTGTGGTCCACTCCAAACAAATTGCTTATGTAACACCACCGTGTAATGTTATATTGCTCGCGCTGCCTCATGTTCCGTTAAATTCTTTGGACAATTCATCTTCAAACTTTAAACTATCCTAATTGAATACCCAAAACACACATCCGACATTAAGTTGAAAAAAACAATAGATAAACTCGATTTCCAACAGATTTTATCACAATTGATGAGCAAGGTATTGCTTAGCTTAGTAACATCACTTTAAATTTGTTAAAGAATTACTTTGTGCGTAGAATTGTCAAAAAAAAGGTCCAAAGTTTGCCATTAACATTCCCCGTATAGACATACACACGAATTAAAGTATAAATTTTGGACTAAGAGGTAGAGGATAGGTTTGAAATTGGCAAAGTTGCTAAATTTTGTGTTTGTAAACCCGAAGAGAAAATGGACCTGTGACAAATGACGTTCGAGATTTAAAAAAATCAAATAAAAAAGCTCATTTTGTTCTTTTACCTTCAGCACTTATTTGGCCTAGCAGAAGAAAACTAAGAACACATTCTCGAGGCCACTTTTGATCTCCTATCTAACCGTGTGGTTGAAATTTTCATAGACATTTCAGTTCTTTCCGCCCATCATCAACTTTCTTATTACTTATCGGTACTGTATTGAACTTTGACACCGTTAGAAAGAGTTCTTTTTTCTGATTTCAACCATGTATAACATATTAACAAAAGCCTTTGATATTATGCTTTAATTGAGGAAAAATGCATTTTGAGATTAAGTAACGTAGCCATGAAATTTCAAGCCGCCGAACATTTCAATTACCGTTCATTAGTAATAGAAAAATGTTATATAGCAACGACGAGAAACGAGATATGTTAAGTATTCATTATCCATCGAACCGACAATACAACAAAAGTGAGTACAAATATTTACAATAGTATCCAGAACGACAGCAGCCACATCGTACTGTTTTTCTAGATCTTGATAGAAACTTGGTCGCTAATGGATCGTTTACCAATCCACATAACGTTTATGCTAAGAGGAGTGAAAATCAACCAGATATTTTACAAATGGTAAATTAAATGTCTACTTTTGGAAAGTTTATATAAATCTTGTATTTTCTAGATAAATAATATTCCATCAACATCTACACGCGAAGTGGCGTCAGAATTAAGTTACCCCAGACTCAAAATAAGTCCAAACTCAAACCTCAACGGTTTGGTAAGGAACAGTTATCGAGTTCTATATACATAGGGATACCAACTGCAGTTTACCCATCCCAGCAAATTTTGATGAAAACCCAAAGCTCAAGGAGTTGGTAAGGGACAGTAATCAAGTTCTGTACACATAGGAACACCAGCTGTAGTTTATCCATCCCAGCAAATTTAGATGCAACCCAAACCTCAAGGGTTTGGTAAGGAACAGTTATCGAGTTCTATACACATAGGGATATCAACTGCAGTTTACCAATCCCAGCAAATTTAGATCAAAACCCAAACCTCAAGGGTTTGACTAGGAACAGTTATCAAAACAGATACCCCGAAACTGATAGGCCGGCGCGCTAGGCACTGCGCTACCAGTTCCAGTAAATGGTGGCAACAAGACAGCACACCATACGGTAATTGTGAGG
This sequence comes from Dynastes maya, assembly GCA_029619315.2. Classification (NCBI taxonomy): domain Eukaryota; kingdom Metazoa; phylum Arthropoda; class Insecta; order Coleoptera; family Scarabaeidae; genus Dynastes; species Dynastes maya. Next base: position 55,176,094 of record JAROYE020000003.1, on the reverse strand, counting down.
AATTACTTAAGTTAAAATTGTCAAATGTTTGGATTGGAAATAGTGAAGTTGTTGAATGGCCGGCGAGATCTCCTGACTTAAGTCTTCTGAATTATCTTTTATAGGGAGTTGTTGAGATTTATAAAATTGATATGCCACAAAACAATGAACTTCGAGGTAGACTGCAGAATTCCTTCGATGTAATTCCTGGAGGAACCACACAAAGAACAAAAATGTCGGAAAGCGTGCGCAATTACGAATGAATTAAAATGGCCAGTTATTGAACGTTATTGGTTATTGTTTTGTTTTCTATTATTACTACTGTTATTGTTATTTTCATCCAAATAAGGTGTAAAAATTTACATAAACTTTGCAAAAACACACCTTCAATTTACCATTTATATAAAGTATCCCGTTGGTTTCCATTCAAATTCCTGTTAACGTAAACAATACGCTGCTTGGTAAACAATTTATTCTCCACCAAGATCAATATCTGGAAAAATAATAAGATGTGGTTGTTGTGGTTCTTGATACAATTGTACGTTTTTTGCATTCGGTATTGTTGTATTTCAGTTCTATGAATAAAAAGTACTTAACGTATCTCGTTTCTGTTCGTTAGTGTTCAACATTCTTCCATAACTAATGAACGACAATTAAAATGTTTGACAGTTTGAAAATTCACGGTTGCCTTATTTAAAATGTAATCTTCGTCGCTTAAAGCGCAATATCAAAAGCTTTTGTCAACATGTTACACATATGGCGCCGATAATAAATAAGAAAGTAGATAATAGCCAGAAAGAACTGAAACGTCGTATAAAAATTTCGAGTACACTGTTAGACAGGAAATCGAAGGTGGCCTTGAGAATGTGTTTTTAGTTTTTCTCTGCAATGCCAAACACGGAGAAGAATGTATAGTCCACGTAACAATAAATGTAGTAAAATACGAGGGTAAGTTAAAAATTACTTACACTTTTAGTTCTACAACTGTATTAAATAAAGATAGGTGTACAACAGATACATTATTTCTCGATAAAGTCCCCACCTTTAGCAATGCACTTGGTCTAACGAGCCAGAAGCTTCCGTATGCCTTTCTGGTAGAAGGTTTTCGGTTAGTCGTGAAGCCACTTTTGCACCGCATCCCGAACGTCTGTGTCTGAGGCAAATCGACGACCTCTCAAAGCTTGCTTGAGCGGTCCAAAGAGATGAAGGTCTGAGGGAGCGAGATCAGGGCTGTAGGGAGGGTGTTCCAGGGTCTCAAAGCCCAACCTGTTGATAGTTTCTATGGTGTTATGGGCCGTGTGCGGACGGGCGTTGTCTTGCAACAACAAAACTTTCTTTGAGAGTAGACCACGACGTTTGTTTCGAATTGCTGGTTTCAGCTTACTCGCCAACAAATCACTGTACCTCGCACTATTTATGGTGGTCCCCGGTCCAAGCAGTCGTCCAGTATAGGGCCTTCTTCGTCCCAAAACACGGTTAGCATCACCTTCCCAGCCGATGACGAGGTCTTGAATTTTTTCGTGCTAGGGGATTCTGGGTGTTTCCATTCCGTTCTCTGGCGTTTCGATTCGTAGTGATGAACCCACGCTTCATCAACGGTAACTATTCTGCTTAAAAATGTGTCGCCTTCCGCGTTGAAGCGATCCAGTAAGCGTTGGCAGATGTCCAAACGTTTGATTTTCTTTTCTGCGGTAAGCATTCGTGGTACACATCGCGCTCACACGAAATTTGAGTTCATCGTGGATAATTTGATAGGCAGAACCGTAACTAATGTTTAAAGAAGATGCAACCTCACCTATGGTAACTCGCCTATTTGCTGTAACTATCTCTCGAGCTAGCTGAATGTTGTCGTCGGTAGTCGAGGTTGACGGCCGTCCAGCTCCTTCTTTTTGTGTTACGCACGTGCATTGTGACAAAAGTCTCCGGTGAATTTCAATACCTTTCACACCCTCTGACCACAAAAATCGGATCACTGCTCGTTGTTCCTCTTTGGTGCAAACCAATAGCGAAGCTGACATGTTTATGCTGTTGTAGCTAGCAGACAAATGACGCGATCGTGATTAAGTTCCGCACACATGACCACAGAGGCGCAAACTCAACGCATACGCAAGCGGCCGCCACTACGATAACCTTCAAAGCTTGTTATGGCGAAAGTGTAGATAATATTTGACTTACCCTTGTATGTGATGACACCATGTTATTGGATTAAATAAACGTGTTGTAGTTCTTACTGTAAGTTGTTATTATTTTAAAAAAGCAAGGGATTGTTCTCCCAAATTTTTCTCTATGTAGAGGTAACAGAAAAAAAATTAACTTTTTCGTTTTTTTTTTTCTTTAAATCTCGAACGTCATTTGTCACAGGTCAATTTTCTCTTCGGATTCATAACAAGCACAAAGTTTTGTAAATTTACCGAACTTAAACCTACCCTCTATCTCCAATACTAAGCGAGATCCCCACAAAATGAATCGGCCTGTATAACTCGAAATTCGCATTGTTCAGGTGGTTACAATATACAAATCTGATTAAAAAGGTTGAAAATTTTTACATGTCGAAGAAATATTTCTACTTGTGCAGTTCTAGTTTATTCAAATAAGACGTTCTATCACATTCCGAAGCTCATTGAACTTAATGAAGTGCTTAGAACAGACTAAATGTTCTAAGAAATCCAAACACCAATAATTTCACTGCTGATGCAAGGAAAAAGTCACTTAAAAGATGTAGATGAATTCATCCGTTTCTCAAGTGACTGTAAACTGACACGTTCATCGGGGAAACAACGCGAACAGCAAACCCCTAGAACCGGCTAATTGGTTTCGTTATTGTATGAAGCGGAAGATTCATTTCCCGGTCTACATCTGCACCATTCTTCCTTTGTGTGCAACTAGGGAATTACTTTGATCTACTTTTGATGTCATTTAAATTGCCAAAATCTGACTCGATAAATCCCTCTTAATGCCAGCCGGGCGGAAAGACCACCGCTTCATACATACGTTTCCACATGTATATATTCGGGCTGAAGGAATTTCCTCGTTGAATTAGTGAAATCTTAGTGGGTTTCGAACAATTTAGTAGTAGTCAGGAAAAGCAGTTCCGCGGTCTCTAATCATTCTCAACTGCTGTACTTAGTGCGGAAGCTCGACCGCTTTTCAAATTAAACCGAGCTTCAAACTGTGCGAATTTATATTTGGCGAAAGTACGATTTTAGCGGTTAGGGCGATTTGACAATTAAAAAACTAATACTAGTGTAGACAGTACATTTAAGGCGCAGTTTTGACTGTGTTATAGCATCTTGGAAATGTTTGTCATTAAATGTAAATGTTTTTAAGAAAAGAACAAAAGGAAATTTATGCATCATCCTCTATAATCGCTGTAGCACTAAGATAAAGGGAAATAGATTTAAATAGAACAAAGTTTGTAGTGAGCCCTAAACAGTGCACACAAAATTAAGATGCTCATTAAATATGCTGCCTTGTGAAAAGAGTTGGCACTTTCGGGTGGCACGCCCAGCATCGCAGTGAGTATATACGTACCTACAAACAGCGAGCCGGCTGTGCGAAGCGAATATTAATATCGACCGCCGATAGGGGATGCATATATACCACGCATATACCGCGTTAGTAAGTTTCGTAGAAAAGTGAACCTCAAAAATATATGTACAGTGTTGTAATTGACCATCCTTGCCTTTCATCCTTTCTCCTTGGTTATTTTTGCAATAGTTTTCTTTTTAATTACGTTCTTATAAACTAAGAAGTCATGAAATAGTACACATTAGAGATAGCAATAGAAATGACTGCTTATTTGAACATCTATTATAATAGTAGGTTGAAATGAATATTTACACATATAAATTCATTGACATAAAATTCCATTAATTAGATTTAGAAAACATGTTTTCGTTTTGGAATTTGCCTTTAAAAGTTGATGTATTTGTACTTACTATCATTTAAACATTTAATACATTGGATATCTGGAAATGCAAAAATGTAATCTAGTTATTCTTCATTTTAAATTAAGAACGTTTTCTTTGTTTCATATACGACAATATTACATTTAAGTATTTATTTGGAAATAATTATCGATTAAAGTCCATCAACAGGATAAAAATCAAATAAGATGTATTACGTATTTCCATAAATCTGTGCCGAGCAGATACTTCGAACACGTACGCTAGGCGACTGACTTGCGACTATGGGGGATTGTTTAGGGACAGAGGAGTGAAGAGGGCGTTCCAAGCACAAGCAACAACATTGTTCGCTATATGTATGGGACCAGCACTTACAAATGAATCCTTACTTACCCTAGTATGTATATCTACACACAACAGGGGATCCGATTCTGTCGCACAGCGCAGAGTGCAAACTCTACTGATGAATTACCGTCATCATCAACAGTTGATCTTTTCAAAATCAAATTAAAACGTCTCCCGTTATTCGATGTATTTTATTTAGTTGATGAATTTGTAGCATGCGTTTAGTCGGTTGGGTAATTTTATATTAATTTATACGCCTATATATATAGGGTAAAACCCCCAAACGTTGGCATTCAACTAGTGATTGGCAGATTTGTAGTATTTTTCATAGTTTCTGAAATAGCTTTGTAAATGCAGTTTCGGAAGGTTCCGCAGTGCTACGTGCACTACGCATGTGTCAAATTTAAAAACAGTTGCTTGTGTCTAGGACATTTTGTCGATATTTCCAATAATTAGCTCGCTTCACGATTGAATCATTCGCTTCAGGCCGGGCGGGGGCTGTCCTCAGGGGGGAGTGCATTCACTTCTCCAATGGTCGCTTCTTTTAGATGACCTGATAGCGATCGTGGAAGCACTTGAGGCTGAAGTACAAGTGTATACCGACGACTTAATCCTAATTAATAATTAGACCCACTCAGGGGTTAACAACTACACTGCAGGAGGTGCTCAACGTTATTCGCGACTGGTGCAAAAGGAAAGAGCTTACAAAACTGTGATCGTTCCATTCACAAGCAGAAGTAAACTGGAGGAATTGACCCCTCCAGCCCTTCTAGGTGAGTAATTATACGTCTCTACGGAGGTAAAATATATAGGAATCTCATTTGACAAGACATTATCGTGTAATTCGCATTTGGACAAACTAATTCACAAAGCCAAACTGTCTCTCTGGACTAGAATATCTCCAAAGACAATGCATTGACTGTATGTGACAGTGGTTCATCCTATGATGACGTACGGCGTCGTAATCTGGTGGAAGAAAGCCCAACAGATTGCAGCGAGAGCTAAACTTACCTCGCTGCAAAGACTATCCAGCCTGACTATCACCGGTGCATTTAATACCACACTTGGGCCGGCTCTTAAAATTCTCTTGGATATTATACCTTTTCATATACTATTAAAATGGGAAGCCAGGACAGCTGTTTACAGATACTAGCATCTTGCGATGTAGCAGCCACAGAACATGGCCTGCGCTAGGACATAAATCTTTGACAACATGATAACAAGGTTCACATCCTTATTCCCTTAAAGTATGTTACCACGACAGAGACTGTTGGAGGAGCAACTGCGACTCCTTGATTAAGGCTGACATTAGCCTTTACACCGATAGTTCCAGAATGCGCACAGGAGTCGGTGCAGGAATCTACTACTGCAAACCTCTAATTGAACGAAAAGTTCAATAAGTCTGGTCAGATATACGACTTTCAAGCAGAAATATTTGCTATCGATATGGGTGTCGGGATACTCTTGAGTCAGATACAGGTCGATAATTTTCTTTTTAGGTAGCCAGACTGCATTGCGACCCCTTGAGGGGAAAAAACTTCCTCCAAACTTGTGGCTGACTGCAGAAATAACATTAATATTTTGGGCAAGAACAACAAGGTGACTCTCATCTGGAGACCAGGACAAACTGGCATTGATGGCAATGATGCGGATGATGTCTTTGCCAGGAAGGGAGCTGAGCACACTCCGCTGGGTAAAGAAACGCATGTTACCCAATGGACCGAACAAAAAATACTTCGAGCCTGGGGTAACTCCGCAGGTCTGCTTCATGCGAGGGCATTTATGTTGCCCAACAGAAACAGAGCTAGGGAGCTCATAGAACTTGACAGAAAGTTTGTGTAGGCTCTAGCCGCAGTCCTTACCGGCCACGCTCGATTAAGGAAACACATACACACTCGCTCAATGCTGACTATGTTTGGAAGAAACAGTTGCGCACATTTTCTGCCACTGTCATGCGTCTACAGAATCAGATATTCTCCGTTTGGCGGTTTTTTTGGAAGGAGGGCCAGAAGAATAGGTCTACTCGGCGATCTCTAAAATTACATTGACAGCCTACAACAGACCTTGTTGGTCGATGTAGACTTTATATCGTAATTATAAATTGTAATGTATGTTCACAACACTTATTGTTAGCTCGTGTGAGCCTTTATTAAGATGTTATTTCCCTTGTTCTTTTCCTCTAAGATACATTAATATTACAATTGTTTTCTTATTTCTACATAAATAAAATTAATGTTTTCAATAGTATCAAATCTTAGCTTTAATTTGGCAAATATTTCCAGTTATGGACATCATCTGCCAGAACAGCGCAGCTTATACGTTTTACTAGTTAAAATACACAATTTCTTTCACTTTTTTCTAATACATAAATTATACCTATTACCTAACTCTTCTTTACTTAGGATCGACATTTCGAATCAACAATATAAGATCGTGTTTACTGTTGTTGTGGTAACCAATCTATCTCAACGCCAAAAGCTAGTTGGAACCAATTTCCAAGTGCAAGCTACTTGCGTTTGAAATTTTGAAGCAACTGTTCAAAATCGTCAATATTAGCATCTTTTGTTTAGGGCTGTCATGGTAACCAAACAGTAATAACACCAGAAACCAGTTGGATGCAATATTCAAATGCAGGACTCGCCCTTAACTGTAAATATCTCTTTTGATTTCAATATTAGATACATGCAATTTTTTATGGTTACATACGATGGTTACAAAGAAAATATATTAAAAAGTGACGTTTCGGGAGTTTTAATTCAGTAAAGTTTGGTGTATAATACCATATATTTCGAATGCGTTCTAACACGATGTCTAGAATAGAGGCAAGTATTTAATTTAATCTCAGAAAGATTTACGCTAGAATCTGTTTGTATTTAGGATTTTTGAAGGAAATAGTATGTATATCTAAATTTAGGCGATTGAGAACAAAATTATAAATATCTCGAAATTTGTTGAAAATAATCAAATGAAACATATATTATATTGGTTTATTTCTAAAAAGAGAAACTAAAAGAGTAAATATAGAGGCTGTTCCATTTAAAATAACAAAATAGGTGCATGGATCGTTACTTATTGATCAGCCTGTATGTGCGGAAAGAATTTTGAAAGATACTCAATGATGTCTATTATGTCATTATAACATTTTAGCTTCCTATGTAAACAATAAGTGCAATTTTACAATTCCAGAAGGTAGGGACACCCTGTAGAGTAGTATCTTTTAATGTGTTGATTGATTATTCGGATCGACTACGGTCCCCGTTAATCCGAGTAATTGAAGTTCCATTGTGTATTCGCCGTGTTCTACAAGTTGTATATCAACCATCTGAATATATATGTATTATATTGAACTTACAATCAGTGCAGAATTATTACGGGGAAATTTGTGTAAAGTGAAAATTGTACATTCAATCTTGCAACAAGAAGAAATAACATCTCTTGCACATCATCTACAAGTCAAATCAAGCGATAGAAAGGCTCAGATATCTGCTGAAACGTCGATCACATATGCATCCGCTGGATAACAGACATACACTCCAGGTTGTCACGACCAAAGAAGTCATTTCGAACACTTTGGAATGCAAATATCTATTTTCAGACGAGGCTCAAAACGGTCTTACTGTAGATGTAAATAAATGTAGATGTTCTTCAGTCAACGCTTCGGTTCTACACAGGATTTACACATTCCCACGCAAGGAGAAAACGGCTTCATTGTGTACTACACGTATGTAGGATATGGACAAGCAAAATATTCTCAGTAAATAGATATAGCTACAGTACGTATAATATTTATAGGACTGTAACATTGTAAAAATTTGATTATTCAAAATACCGCACCACACGTTTGTTTTGAAAGAATATTGGTCACAACATTCTATTATAAAGTTTAGATTTTCTTGAGCCCACCACCTGCAATTTCCTTTTTTAATATTTTACAAAATCCAAAAACATCCATTTATTTCTACATCTTATTTTAAGTGAATTTTTATACTTGGCCATTATGCTACTAACCGTTGATTGTCGCGTCATGGTGTCTAGCATTAAAAATTTCTGTTGGTTTCTTGTTGATGGCTTGTATTTTCATCACATCTAAAAGCAATTTCAATTCTTCCTTCAAGAAATAGCATTTTTGGTAGCAGTGGAACGCAATAGTTTCTAACAGCAAACTGTTCTATTAACGAAGCAATATGATGATGAACCAGTACAAAAAGAAACAAAACTAAAATATTCTAATTTTATTATTATGGTGTTTAAAAGAGCGGCAAAATTTCTATTAAAAGCACTTTTTGTTAATATTTCTGCATAATTCCATTTACGTATCTAATTAACCGTAAAGTAGTTTTTTTAGTTATCTGTACAAATTAAATCAACTTTGCATCAAATTTAATTTGGTTTCATCAGTGCATTTTTAATTTACATACAAAAAGGATAACTAAAACTATACTTAGCGACAAAAAAATCAATGGTGACTGACGCAAAGAATTAAATTTATTCAGGTTTGCATATTACAAAAAGTTCCCATATAATACGGACTTTATGTGTAACACTGTTATTTCCTATATACCTGATGCTCCTGAGTTATTAAATTAGATTGGTTTTCTTGTTCCTTGACCCTCTAGCAGATATCATAATACATTTTACTATCCCCAACCTAGAACTAATACAATGCCAAAATCTTCTCTGAGAAGGTTATAATTTCATTTCCAATCACTCCGCTGACATTTATTTCTTCCCATTGGTTACACTATTAAACAAATGCTCGTCCACAATACACTTTTTTATAATTTTATGTTAAGTTTTGTAGATTTAAGTTTGTTTTGTTTTACAACAGTTACTTTTATCATGTAAATTTAGTTTACGAGGGCGTATTGATAACTAATGCCTCCATAGCCATAACTTTTATAATGATGGGCCAGACAGTGTCAAAAGTGGTTTGCCATTCACCTTAACTCTTGGTACATAAGCCTCCCTAGTAGAGATCCTCAGCAACATCGCGTTTGCGCACGACAGTTCTAAAAATAGCGACCGGAATGGACGTGCGGTTAAAGCAACGAGCTGTCATCGAATTTCTTACTGCGGAGGGTGTAGCGCCTTCATTACGACCCTGAAATGAAACGTCAGTTCATGGAGTACAGACATAAGGGTTCGCTACAACCGAAAAGATTCAAAGCAGTAGGAGGCGGGTAAGAACTGTGAAAGACGAAAATCCTGCTAAAACGGATCTCCAAGATCAGGCACGCAGTGGCCGACCAGTGAATGCAGGTGGCTCTCGTGGATGAACTGGTTCGTGAGAATCGACAGTGTAAACAAACTGACATTGCCAATAGGGTGGGTATTTAACAAGAAAGAGTACATCACATTATCCGCAATGTGCTGAAGTGCAGGAGAATATGCGCACGTGGGGTGCCCCGAATGCTTACTGATGAAATGAAAGCCAATCGAAAACAAATTTGCGAACAGCTCGATATGAGGCAGTAGGTGATACTTTTCTCCACAGAATTGTGACCGGCGACGAGTCGTGGGCACATCATTCCGACCCTGAAATGAAACGTTAGTCCATGGAGTACAGACATAAGGGTTCGCCACAACCGAAAAAATTCAAAGCAGTTTCATCTGCCGGGAAAGTCCGTTTTCTGGGATTGCGTTCATATTGAATTTTTCAATTTACGCTGTTGCTTATTTTAGACGGAAAATTAACTGACGAGTAGATTTGTCCATGCTACCCCACACTCGTCATTATCTGGACTTATATATTTAACATAATGTCCTCGCTTCACAGCCAGTTTGCTGGAGGGGAGATGGTGACTGGGAAATTTCCAATTTTCCCCGCAAGAGGGATATTTATTTACCAACGAGTGGCTAACCTGACATTTAGTCATTCAGAAGTGACAACCGAGGCTGTTGTCGTACATACAACGTTGAACATAACAATATCTATTACTAATAAAGTTATAGCCATGGTGGCAATAGTTTTCAATATGCCCTGGTATATTGTTCTGTAATTGGATGTTATATCTGTTGGGCAATAAATTATTATTGCCATTATCATTATTAATATTTGCTTGTCTGCATTCGTACGTAGATTTTAGTTGGACTGACAATAATTTAGTTGATAGTTGACGCAACTAAATGGGTCTTTCAGTACATAAATAAATAAATCGTAGTAATTGTAATAAACAATACTAATATTTTTTGTGCCCATTCGTAAAAAAAAACTCACGGCCCCCCACTCATATTGAATATTATATGCAGTTTCGCCACCAATGGTAGCATCCGTAACCTTCAAATTGAATACGTTGTATATAATTAAAATAATAAATGCAAGCGCAGAAATCTCACAGAACATTCTCCACATCCGCTTTAACGAAGCTGCTTTATTTATAAAATCGTCCGTCTGTTTAATGTAAGGTCTCTGGTAACAGCTGTGCGGCCGCTAAAATTGCTCCAAACACACTTCATTCCGTATCGTCTACAAAAGAGGAACAAAAAGAAACTGGAAGATTTCCGAACGCTCGCTCCAAAGGCGGCATGTCCGTCGATGAGTTGTAGACTCAGCGTGAAATAAGATTCCCTGGAACTAATGCTCTTTCAATAGCTGTAAATCTCGCCGCGAAACGTACTATTATCACGGCGAATTATGCTCGAAATCGTTTTCGAATTGATCATGCCAGATTAAAGTATGATAAGAAAATTGTTGTCTCCCCGATATTCTGCGCTAAAGAGAATACTGGTGTGCGGTTTAGGTTACGTATTAAGGCTTGAGGCTTTACCAGGCGTCGAATTACAAAATCAGACTCTAGCTTGTTTATAAGATAGATGCATTGTTGCTGATTATTTATTTTGTTTATCTAAATTATTTAGCCCCGGTTTCCAGAAAGTGAATTGGACAATTAGTCCAGAATTAGCCCTCTAATCTCTAATTAACTTAATATTGTGACGTCACTAATCACTAGAACGGGCCAAATCAGCCCCCGCAACAGAATCGGAGTCAGACGCATGGGCCGCTTATTATAAATAGCGTATATATGACTCACAGTAGACATGTGATATTTTGAAATCAATACAGCAGAGTAAAAAATTGAAGCCGACGCAATAATAATGTTTGGTAAATAGAGCGAATGCATGCACACGCTGAGGTGTTTTTATTGTCATTATTTTTTTTTTGTTTGAAAACGGTATGTGTTGTAAATATGATGTAATAAGGTAATAATTGCAAAAAGTCACCAAAGTAGTTATTCATAAATCTGTTGTACTTAATAACGTAACAATAAATAATAATATAAAAAATAAACCGAGCTTCTTAATAAAGCGGATAGGCTTGTTGAAAAAGTTGCATCATCAGGTATGCTTCCACACTTGCCTGGGTGAAGGATGTTCGCCGCGATGAAAAAATGTACTTCAATTTCGAGAAAGACCGTTCCACATCTACCGAAGTAAGAGAGGCATAATTAAAATAACCTTTAGAGTTAGTTAAGGAATCTGCAGATGCCCCACCATACATTCGTCTTAATCTCGTGTAATCGGGATTCTTTTTTAAAACACTGTTAAACTTAGCTAAAACGCGACCATTTATTGCGTCCTTTATAACGTGTAGCAATGTATTAACTTCGTCCACGATTTGCACTGACTCTACCAACGACAATCCAATATTTTGCAATTTTTCTATTGCGTCTGCCAACCCTTTCTAGTTGTTGCTAATACTTTCTAAATCTGTTTCAATAGCTGTAGCTTCGGCAGGGTCGAATTGCAAATTCACAGATTTGACTTCTTGGAAATGTTGAGAATAATAAAAAGCGGCTTGCAACCACATTCCCCAACGCGTAAGAATAGGCTGTGGTGGTTCGTGAATACTAGGACAAAACCTGTGGAATGTTCCAATCCGTTTCGGAATTTGAAAAACACCTTTTTTGTATTTGCCATTAATGCATCCACCTCCGGGTAACATTCTCGAATAGTTTGTCCCACAAGATGTAAAGCATGGACTTTACACGTAGCATGTAAAAGTCGCTTTTCTTCAAGAGAACGGCCTACACTACACATTGTAGCTGCACCATCGCTCATGAACATCAACAGTTGACTAGTTGACACTTGGAATTGATGTAACGTATCGAGCACTACAGCCGTAATTGCTTCACCAGTACACTCTTTTAGTTTTTTGCTAGCTAACAAAATTGCAAATTTCGGTTTAACAGGATCTAGTACTCGTATTATATTAAAAATAGATTTTTTTTGCAATCTGTCGTCTCATCAAGACATAGCCACAGCTGCTTATCTTTTAATTCTGCTTGGATCCTATTTTCGTTATCCTTACGTATACGTGGTAGACCTCTCCGTAACGCTGTCCGTGATGGTAAGTTCCACTCGGGATTGTATGTACGCTAAAACTGTCCTTACGCTTCTTTATCGAGTACGCGAAGCGGTAGACCACATACAATAAACATTAAAAGTAAATCCAACTGAAATTGGGTGTGAGGTGGCACGCCATTTTTCTTATTTTTGTGCTGTACACTATTAATGTGTCTTTTACAGTCGCGTTTGTTCCAGCACATTAACGGTATTTTACAAACTCTACACAATATTTTGGTTCCATTGTAGCCTAAATCCGGAAATTCACTGATAAATTTAGTCACTTTACTAGCTAACGGCCGATTATTTTCCTTGCGTACGTTAGACATAGTTACATATATAAATTATATTCATCTATAATAAGTAGAGTAACCAAAACTTGCGGACTCGCATAGGCGTCGGTATTAGGGTTAATATTAGAATACGAAAAATTCATAAATAAACTTACTTGCTAATTATTCAACTAATTAGAGGCATCAGGATATGAACTACTGTAAACTTTCATCATTGCATATGTTTCCACAGTTACTTCTTTAAACCTTGTGCGTCGACAAGAAAAAATATTCTTATACATAGAAAACGATCTCTCCACATCTAAGGAAGTTACATTTGCATGTAGAAACTGTTTTTCAAAATCACTTAAAAGTTCACTATTCTTACACTTATTATAAACGGCCTCTAAAGTATTAAAATCGGGATTTTTCCTTAAAACGTCTGCCAACTTTTGACTAGCGCATAATCCTGGCGTATCATTTAATGTGTGTAATTTATTTTTTACGCTCTCCACTATGTCTAATGATTCCTGCAATGACAATTCAGTTCTAAAAGTTGAGGAATTTGAAATTCTCTTTGACTTTCTCTAATTGCTTTGGATTCATTCCGATTAAATCGCATTATAACTGATTGAATTTGTTGAAAATGGATCAAATAGTAAGAAGCTAGTGTTAGCCAAGTACCCCATCGCGTTGAAATTGGTTCAGGAGGTTCTGGAATACCTGGACAAAATTTACGAAATTCTTTTAAACGTTTAGGAGATTTACGAAACACTGCTTTAGTACTTCCAATCATCCGATCAACGTTTCCGTAATGTTGTCGAACAACTTCACCAGCTAAATGCAAAGCATGCAGCACGCAGGTTATATGTATTAAGTTAGGAAATATATGTTTTAAGGATCGCCCAACACTTAACATCGTTGCTGCACTGTCTGTCACAATCGTCACAACTTGATCTGGGACAATTTTAATTTTTTTCAAAGCGTTCATTATCACTTTTTGAATATTTTCCGCGGTACATTGTTGAACACGTTTGCAAATTAACAAATATGGAGATGCTGTGTCCTCGCTAGATAAAACGCGAGCTATTACATTCACAATACTGTTTTTCTTTATATCGGTCGTCTCATCCACGGTAATCCATATTTTTTTTGGAACACAAATCACGTTTACACACATTTTCTACCATCTCTTTCATTCGCGGCAAATGATTCTGTAATTGTGTTTGTGAGGGTAATGGGTACTTTGGAACGTATTGCCGCCAAAACGTTTTAAAAGCTGCTTTTCTCACCAACGACAACGAAAGATTACAAGAGGTAAACATAATTAATAAATGTATGAGGAACAGTGTATAAGGTATTTCAGTTCTTGCATTTCTCATATGCTTAATACCATTGACATGCCTCTGGCAATCAGTTCTGTCCAATGCAGCCAAACGAACATTGCATATTAAGCAAAAAACTGCGCTACCGTCATATTTTAAATGGGAAAAAAGTGACACATACTTATGTACGTTAGTAGCAAATCTATTACGAGGCATTGTTTTCTTAGGTATGTAAATATTAGTTCTATATGAAACGGTACACTAATTATGTACTTGGTATAATACTACAACACACAAAAAACACCAGCTATATTTTCAAAAGCGACACGTAGGTACGTACATGAACTTTACCGTTCGACTAATCTCTGCAACAGCTCAACCGGTACTAAAACGAAATCTCTCTCAGCACGGTTTAACATGATTTATATTCAAGGTCGACACTACATGTCTCTACCGGTTTAGTTTATTTATGAATTTTTCGTATTCTTATATTAACCCGTAATACCGACGCCTATGCGAGTCCGCAAGTTTAGGTTACTCTAATAATAAGTACGACTAACGCTGCGAAGAGTTGACGAGAGAATATTGCAATAAATCAATAAATTGAAGGCCGTGCCGACTCATCTGTATACATACATATGTAGCGTCATGGGCCCGGCAAACTCATTTCTAACCTGGCGCGGGGCTCTCTTGGCCCGCTCTACTAATCACGATTGGATACCTTAGTCATCAATTAATTTAAATTGTGATTAAAACCAAATTTCACTTCGACATCTGTAAAACAAAGTAAAATACCAAAGAAATAACTGCTATTTGCATAAATCTAACAATTTTTTTTTTTAATAGAACATATGATCATTGAAATATAGTCGTTAATACACCCTAACGTATTTTGTGCTGCTGATCATCCCAAACGTCATTTTAGTTCTAATTAGTTAATCGCGAATTAAACCAGCTGAAAATGTATATACATATATATATATAACAGTAATCAATTTAATCACAAATTAAGTTTTAATTCGAGATTAGATTAATTCAGAATGAAAAAATGTTCTGTAAGCCGGGGGTAAGTTTTGTTTTTATTCTATAAGTTTGTTTTTATAATTATATTCATTTTAAACGTAATTTGAGAATATCTGCTCCTTCTTAAAAAATTTGGATAATTTACGAAATATTCACAATTTTCTTACCGTAAAAAGGGCTCTAAATAGTATCAGGATTTGTATTCAAATAGAAGCTCATTACTATATTTTCTAAAAATATAAAATGAAAATGACAAATATCTAGTACTTAAAGATAGTTACATTCAGTATTTGTGATGTTATTACAGTAACTTTCTTTAGTAATTTTTAATACTGCTCCATATATTAAGGTAACTGGTGTAAACTGCAAACAGGAGGACAATCAATGGTCAAAAGACACAAGTTATCGTCTTCACAAAAAAGTGCAAAATATAAGACCTAAAACCAATAATGCGAGGAGAAGTGGAGATTCCATTTGTCTAAGAAACGAAGCGCATGTACCTAGATCCAAACCTTGCATGCAACTTTAATGAATAAAACCATCAATAAATCGACAATCCCTCTGAGCAACAAACTAAGTTCAAAAATTACGCCATGGGCTTGTGTGAATCATCAGACCAATAATAACTTATGGTTCAGTAGTATGGTGGGTAAAGATACTGCAGATAGAGGCAACAAGGCGACTGATTGTGGGTGGCATACAAAGACTAGCGTGTCTGTGTGTTACAAGAACAAAGAAAACTACGCCGACAGCTACTATGAAGACAATTTTTAACCCAGTACCAGTACAGATTCATATTCAAGAAGAGATTATATTAACCACCTACATACTAATGGATAGACAACCTCCCATAACTAGTTGGTGCAGATTACAAGAAATTGCTGAAGGAACTCATTACAAACAGGTCCAGCCGTAAAATTAGAGCTTCGATGAGAATTATAGAATATTAATACCAGATAGAGAGGAACGGAAGTAAGACCCATTAAGCCGGAATCTATCTGGTATACAGATGAGCCAAAGGAGATTGGGGAAAGGACCAGAATCAGCGGTATTAGACCAACAATAGCTAAGTCACAAAACCTAATCGCAGCGGGTGTAAGTCTGTATAGAAGGTCTGGCTACCAGGGCATGAAGGGACGTCAACGCTGACGAACTCGTAGGCTCGTCAATTGCTGACAAGAACAACACACGCTCTGAATGCACGGCGTAGTCAAAGCACCTACTAAGCAATAGAAAGAAAAACCTTTAGACTGATGGGTTTCCAGGTCAGAGACACACAAAGCCATTTCTAGTTCGTTGCACGCATAAATTTACAGCTGAACTGCTGGCAGAGATAGAAAGTCCAACAAGATAATATTGGGTCTGTTAACTGGACATTGTATGCTAAAGAAGCATATGAGTATATTGGACCTGACAGAGGAAACAACGTCTAGGATCTTCTAGGGGAAGAAGAGGCTGCCATCCATTTACTACGTAGAGGATTCATTCACAAGACTGTTAGACCTGATGAAAAAGGCAACGCTAAATGATCAATAAATAGTAATTTCTTTTTTGCTGTTCTTCCTATTCCTTTTATCCTTATTTTGCTCTGTAATAGTTTGTTTGATTGTTGCCCGCGCCTCTATATAATCTTACGTCTTTTATCATTTTTCGGTTAGTATTTTCAGTGATAATGTAATCAATTATCGATTTTTCGTTTCGTCCTGGTACTTCTCTGGTGTATTTGTGGCAGTCTTTATGTTGGAAAAAGGAATTCTGTATAATTAATCCATTTTGAATACAAAACTTTATTAATCTTTCCCCATTTCTGTTTCTAGTCTTTTCTCCAAATCTACCCATCACATCCTGTGTTCCTATTATCTCATTGCATATTCGAGAGTTAAAATCATTCACAATTATTACTGGAACTTTGCTCTCATCGTAGACTTCTTGTAGGTTATTCCAAAACTCATCTCGCCAAAACGATCTGTTTAGCTAAATTGAGAAATTTTGTAAACAACTTTCTAAGTGTTCTTATCATATTTCTTACTGCTGGAACAACTCAGAGTGCGATGCTTTAAATAAATCTATTGATTATATATTGAACTAGAGTTGTTGCTTAGAACCAACATTTTTCTGTTTATTTTCGTTGTTTGCTGTTTATATGTGTTCATTAACTTACTAGACAACGTATGTAGACAAATTGTGGATGCTTCGAATGGATGTTGGAGTTATACCAAAAACACTTAGGAAACACTGATCTAGTCTATGAAGAACCACAATAGACTTGAAAAAGATCGTTGTGAGACAGACCAATGACCACTTATTGTCCAATCTAATCTAATAATTAGTTGCGCAATAACTGTTTCGAGGTTCTTATGAAAATACTTACATACTGTACTGCTCAAGCTCCGTAAATAGTGTCGCGCGTATATACAAACTGACGCACACCGCACTTACATTCTCCCTTTTCCATATTTACGTAGATATGTGCGCAGTACGGTATATATCGACATAGCTAAAATTTAATTGATGTGATCTGTGATTAACTCATTGCTCATCACTAAATGGCGTCTGATGGATTTGTGTTGGGCGAAAACTTACCGTGTATAAAATAGATTTTAATGAGAATAGGACATCCCATTAAATGTATGTGCACTATTGAAGTCAAGTAAAATACTAATTGTAGGTAGTGGAAAGCTGCAATCATGGTACCCAGGATGTCAATTTCGAAATAACTCAAGATTAGATGCACATGCGAAAGGCCTATGTTTATGTATACGTACCTAAAAAGGTTGTCCAAATTCTACGTAAGGAAGCACAGGGAAGTGTACAGTATGAGTCAACAGCTTGTTCATTTATTCTTCAAACAAAGGTGAAATTAAAATTTGATGTTGTATTCTACATCATATTTTGAATGGTCCTTATTAGAGGTACACAATAGTATAATAGTTTTGAAGATCTTTACAATATGTTTTATTTCTGTTTGGTAGGTGTTTACAAGTTCTTTATGTTTCATGACAACCTTGATCAAAGACTTCACTTTGTGGAAAGCACTGCCACAATGAAATGGCCTACAGTTATATACACACTATTCTGCATAAACTGCTTTTTGCTAGCAAATTCTTATTTAATTTTTCTTGTTCACTTTTTTTTGATTTCTTTATAATAGTTAGAAGTTAAGAAGGGTGTACCAATAAAGTAACCAGAAAATATAGATTTCTTTCACAAAGCTTAGAATTACGGTAAAAATTGAAAAATAGACTGCTGAAGAAGAGTTAGTTTTGGTGAAACCAAGATATCACTCTCTTCACACTTCTTTTCCGATGAGGCAACATTTAGAAGTAATGACACCTTAAACCGACACATTCCTATTACGAAATATAACAAGTACTCATCAACAATAGTCAAAAACAAATAAACAATAACGAATATCAGCGAAGAGAAATGAGATATGTTAAACATCTTTTATTCATCGGACTGAAGTACAACAATAATAAGAATAATTTTGTTCAGAATAACACCAGCCACATCATGCGATTTTTCTAGATCTTGATAGAAACTTGGTCGAAAATGGATCGTCTATTAAGCCGCGTAATGTTAATGTTTAACAGGAATTGAACGAAAACCAACGGGATATTCAATAGTAAGCGAGACCCCTATGGTGATGGACGAAAGTTCATCAGCCTGTATACGAGGTCTGTTCAAAATGTATCCGACCTGCCATATTTCCCGCGAAAGTAATAAAGCGAGTGCGATGCTGGAGTACTCTCGCGCGCATGTGTGTAAAATATCCCGTGCGCAGCTCCTGATCCTCCGCAGTGGCAAGTACGTGAGTGCGGTAGTGTGCTGGCGGCTCGTCGTGTTGGCAAATTTCACGAAATCACGGAACGAGTGGAGCAGCGCTACTGCATCAAATTTTGTCAGAAGCAGAAATGACGAAACCATTCAGAAGGTTAACGCCTGGGTCCTGCAGGACTGTCGTATTACTATTATAGAATTGTCAGACGAGGTTGGGATAAGCATTGGTTCCGTGCATGCCATTTTGAATGATGATTTGGGCTTCCGGAGAGTGTCCACAAAATTCGTGCCAAAGTTGCCAACGGCGCAGTATAAGGAACTGCGTGCAGAAATTGCGCAGGACATGCTGGACGCGGCAAATGATGACCCAGACTTCATGAGGACTGTTATGACTGGTGATGAGTCGTGGGTTTATGGGTACGACCCTTAAACAAAGGCGCACTCTTCCCAATGGAAACATCCAACATCTCCAAGGCCAAAAAGAGCACGGCAAGTCCGCAGCAATGTGAGAGTGGTGTTGACAGTTTTCTTCGACCACCGTGGAGTGGTTCATCACGAGTACGCTCCTCCCGGACAGACCATTAAGAAGGAGTATTACTAGCAAGTCCTCCGTCGTCCTCTTCTGATGCCGTGCGGTGCAAGAGACCGGATCTGTGGACAGTGGGAACTTGGCAGCTGCATAATGACAACGCACCGGCGCATTCCTCTCATCTGATTCAGACCTTCTTGACCAAACACAGCCTCCTAGTTGTTCGTCAGTCTCTGTATTTTCCCGACATGTCTCCCTGTGACTTCTGGCTGTTTCCCAAGTTGAAAATGCCGCTGAAAGGGAAAAGAGTTGACGCTCGGGAGGACATTATGCTGAATGCGACGGAGCAGCTGAACCGCATTATAAAAACGGTCTTCAAGAGATGGTTCCAACAGTGGCAGGCAACGCTGTGATAAGTGTGGTCCCAAGGAGAGTATTTTGAAGGCGACTAAGCTTTCATATCTGTAAGTGAACAGTTCGATTTTTCCCGATCAAAGATCGGATACATTTTGAACAGACCTCGTATGTCCATATACGAGGGTAAGTCAAAAATTACTTACACTTTAAGTTCTACAACTTTATTAAACAAAGATAGGTGTACAACAGATACATTATTGTTCGATATAGTCTCCACCTTTAGCAATGCACTTGGTCCAGCGAGCCACAAGCTTCCGTATGCCTTCCTGGTAGAAGGTTTTCGGTTGGCCGTGAAGCCACTTTTGCACCGCATCCCGAACGTCTGAGGCAAATCGACGACCTCTCAAAGCTTCCTTGAGCGGTCCAAAGAGATGAAAGTATATGCTAACTCGCCTATTTGCTGTAACCATTCTCTCGAGCTTGCTGAATGTTATCGTCGAGGTGGTTGGATGGTCGAGGTTGACGGCTGTCCAGCTCACTCTTTTTGTGTTATGCTCGTGCGGTCGCTTTGAAACATTTCGATCCACAAAAAAATGCTTTTACGAGATAAAGCACTGTCACCGTATTGTGACAGAAGTCTCCGGTGAAGTTCAGCACCTTTCGCACCCTCTGACCAGAAAAATCGGATCGCTGCTTGTTCCTCTTTGGTGCAAACTAATAGCGGAGCTGACATGCTTATGCTGTTGTAGCTAGCAGACAAATGACGCGATCGTGATTAAAATCCGCACACATGACCTCAGAGGCGCCAACTCAACGCATGCGCAAGCGGCCGCCACTACGATAACCTTCAAAGCTTGTTATGGCAAAAGTGTAGATAATATTTGACTTACCCTCGTACATCAAACTTTAATTTTGTCTTTGGAGAATATGTAAATGAATAGGATTTGGCAAACCGTTGACCCACCATATACTTTACATCGTAGGTCCGCAAGCCTTCCAAGGCTGATACTTCAAGGTTCATTAATGGAATTGAATTTTATATCAACCATTTACCATTTTCGAGATTAAATAATTTATCTTTATAGGCTCCTGCTACCAAAAATTATATCGATAGATACTGATGTATATAATTATTTCTACTGATTTGTTAAAAGAGACAAACACAAATAAACCAGCCCATAAATTGCACAGAAGGCCGTAATGGGAAGTTTTAACAGTAAGTACCTAAGTTTACGAGTTTTTCGAAAAGTCTACGTCGACTAAGAGGATAATTTTATAAATATTTTCATCTAAATAAAATCGTAAACGTTTACCACTGTTCACTTAATATATTAGATCATGTCGAAGTAGAAAACTCTGAAATTGAGAATGATGATCCTCGTACAAAGTAAAGAGTAGCTCCGACTATAACATTTCACTAAATCGTTATGGACATGTAGTTTTCGATATTACCGTTTTATTTCCATTGACCTAAATTTCGCTTAAATAAAGAAGCGTGGATCTACAAAACTTTTGGATGTTTTTCTTCAAGTAAAAATTACGTTCATGTTTATAAATAGACAATAAAATTCAGATCCGGTTTTATGATGTTTACGCTAAGAGAAATTTACATGAGCCACCCGTGATGAGTATCTTCATAATGATAAAGGCCATTTTACGGTATTTAAGGAATGAAAATTACATCTTTGTAAATATGTTTCGATTAATGATGTTTGGAAGACTAGAAAATAATGTTCGAAGTGCCACCGATTTTATTGATATTGTAATTTATATCGGTATCTGCTTCTTTTCTGTACAATTATTTATTGATCTGCGAATATTGAACAGGGGTTTATACAGATGTTACTCCTACACTATACGCTTCATTCCACACTTTAGTAAAGTACTGAAGGTTAATTAGGCTCTAAGTTATGTAATTACCTCAGTGTTTACTTATTAGGAAATTATGTTTGTTTAAGTGGTGGAGAAATGGAGAGCAAGTTTCAAACTAACCTACTAACCGAATCAATTAATTCGTTTAATTCTACAACGTGATTCACCAGGGCTATACAGCTGATTAAAACCAGTAAGTATATGTTTTGTTAGCAAAAGCGGGGTTCACATGTGAATGAATAGATGCATATATCCAAAAGAAAATTCAATAAATTATCAATGTGCTTTTCCTACAAGAATGAATATAAAAAAGCGTTGTCGTGGATGATAGTTACTTCAGCGTTGAAAAGCGAAGATAATGGTGGGTAAGGCTCTTAATCTTCCAACGCAAAGCAAACCACTAGACATAAATTTATTACCTAATGAATTGGCAATATCAGAAAATTATAGGAATTTTATCAGAATGTTGCTTCAGCTGATAGAGTTTGGTATTAAAAGGCGGAATGCTGTGAGATCGGCTAACAAGGGAACAGCAACCCGAAAGATCAGGTTCCGATGAAACTCTAGAGACTGAGTGAGTACTTTTGCATAAAAATAATATAATTTTTTACATTGCGTTAGGCACCGAAAAAATTTGGCTTCCTATGCGGTATATACAGTATAAGTAATGCAGACCGTTTGCTAAAAGCTCGGCATTTTATATACCGACTGGACCCTTTGTATACGGACTACGGTATTTTAGACTGTTTGTCTTTATATTTGATTGCAAACGTTGCACGTGGTATTTATTGGCAAATTTATATTCAAATATAGTAGATTCGACTCTACCAAGTAAAAATGTTTGGTTTCAGCAAGATGGGACAACATCCCAGTATATTGTAATTGTGAAAAACTACTTAAATGAAACGCGAGTGAGATGGACGCGCGCGATCGACTTAGATCGAAAGGGGCTACTTTTCCTATAAAATAGGCGCATTTTCGCAAGTTTATTAACAGGCCTTCGGTAAGTCGACGCGGTAGTGGGAAAAACACGCCGGTTTATAATACCTTATTGTATCCGACTATAGCAGGTATTCCATGGCTCAACCATGTGGTGACATCTTCTTTGAGCTCTTCACCTTTGTTGAGTTTTTGACCACCAAGGAACGTTTTTAGGTGCAAAAAGAGATGGAAGTCGTTAGAGGCGATGTCAGGGCTGTACGGAGGGTGGTCAAACTGGGTCCAGCTAAAGTCCTGTAGGAGTTGTTGTATCTTGTTTGCAGTATGAGGTTAGATATTGGGCGCAGTTTGCATCTAAAAACGTTCCTTGGTGATCAAACATTCAACAACGATGAAGAGCTCAAAGAACATGTTACCACATGGCTGACAGCATAGGTGGCAACGTTTTATAAGGGAGGGCTACAAAAACTTGTGCCACACTATGACAAGTGCCTACAAAATGGTAGGAGCTATGTAGAAAGATAGTTTAAGTTCTGGATTTTTTTTTGCAATAAATAGTTTTTCTGTATCTGTACTCGTTTTGTTTTATTACCAAACGGAACTTGCCATTGCCAGTCGGCGGCGATACGCTTTATCAATGCGTTCATCGAGTACGGGAATTTCGAGACAGCTACTGGCGTTGGTTCTTTGCTATACCTACCTAAAACGTGTGTTAAACATGATTTTTATTAGATACAAGATACTGTCGCTGGATTGCAAGCTGTGTTTCCTTTGCACCCTATTCTACTCTTCGTATTCGAGGCTATCCCGCTCTCTTAGTAATCGCTTATGATAATCAAACGTTATTTATTAGTTTACTCTCCGATAACGTATTCCACATCTGAGGTCTGACCCGTATAAGGGCGATGTGTTCCGCGTTTCTTTTTTAATACGGGAATGAATTTTGAAAATAGAGAGGCCCAGTTAATATACTTGCGGGCGGCCGTTTCGAACGAAATTACGCCTATTTTATAGGAAAAATTGCCCTCTTTTTATCTAGCTAGATTGCAACCCTTTAGGGGGTTTCCTCTTTTTCGCAAGGCCCGTACAATTCGCTTCCTTTTGACGCTCTTTCCCGTTTCTCTTGCGTCTATGGGCGACCGATCTATAACCGAGGACGCAAGAAAGGTTACATGTTGTGGTCAATCACGTCTTATTATATTCTAATTGATGAAGTCTTCAAAGAGCATAAAGTTTCTCTTAGAACAATAGCTACAGCTCAGTTTATCGGCCATGGACAAGGTTTTAGAAAATGCGCCTATAAAACGAAATGCCACTCAAAAAGATGTGCTAGTCGAAAGAGCAATGTATTATGTAACTCTAAATATCATAATAGCTTAACATGTACAAATAAAAAGAAAAAATTGTATTCTCCCATAATTAAAGCGAGAGCAAGCAGAGGTGGCTTATTCGCTTATCACCTTATTAGGCAACCGTCTCCGAAGTTGCGATCGCTTGTGGCATCTTAACAATGTATTCTTCTTTATTTAGCACAGCTCGGTTCGTAGCATCTATCCCTTCTCTAGCATCCTAATTCAATTTTGTTATTGCTGTATACATCGACTTTTTAAGGAAGATTTATCGTTCTAATTTGAAACTAAACCCAGTAATAGCTAATATAGTGATATCGCTTTATCACAGACATTTTTAATCAAACAGTTATCGCAACGTAGCGTTACAAGACGAAATAGCGATTATGTAAATGCACGGGCCGAATTGGAACCACTACAAAGGATATTTACATTAATGACTGTCGATAATTGCAACCAATTAGATACAGATGTCTGGCTTGACTGTATACATCTGAACAGCTACTACGTGCTCATAATGCAACAACGGTAATAGTCTAGAGCAACGCAGAGATTACCATAACTTCGACATTAAGAACTAAACGGTTCTACTAGTGTCCTTAAAAGCAAAACATCTCAGCCGAGCAACGATAAAATATATCTGTAGTTTATGAAATGCTGGCAAAGGAACCTCGGGGAATACTTGAAGTAATGCAAGTACATCGAACCAAAAGGCAAATTACGTAAATCGAGTATACGATGGGAAAGGCTATTATTGCCAATTTGTACCATATTTACTTTTTACATCTTGCTGAATCTTCTTTAAACATATCATTCTGTTAGTTGTTTCGTGCGATACATTAAAATATAATAAAATATGCGTTACATTTAGTTGAACGCATTTTTATTCCTTTAAATGTGTCTGTGTTACATTTTGTGCTATACCTTATGTAATAACTATAAAGGCCAATCAATTCGTTTATTATTATTATTATTTAAATGCTTGCATGCAATATGTGCACTTTGTACATATTGAAATACCTTTCTCGGGGGTTTTTCTCAAATTTTGTTAAATTTTCTAATTTAATTTGAATAAACGATTCTTGTAGGTTCGGGGGTATCCCTAGATACCCGTACGGCAATTTCTGAATGAATTTCCAGCTCAGTAAAATGAAATTAACGAATTTTAAGATTTGAAAATTAACTAACCTTGAACCTTTTGAACGATGCCAATTTATATAAACCCTCTGTTTATATATCCACTACAGGAAACTGCCTGCTCTGGATATTTAACCCTTTTCTCTTCTAATAAAGACTTTGAATACACAATCGAACACTTATATTGGGATTGGATTTAAAACACACTTTGATTTAACCAAGGCCGAATAAAGATTCTCAAATGACTTGATTCAGCTTCTTCGTACCTCAACGCTACGTCTACTCCAACAGATTCTCGTCCAAACTATTTCAAATTCACACGGGTGTCCCTCAAGGTTCAAACTTGGGACCACTCTTATTTAACATCTTCGTCAACGGTCTGTTATCCTCATTAGACTGTAATGTGTTGGCGTATGCGGAAGACTTGAAAATCTATAGACAAATAACGAATATTGCTGATGCAGATAGTTTACAAGATAGTCTGGAAAGTATACATAAGTGATGTATGAACAATGGTCTATTATTAAACGCAAACAAATGTGCTGTTGTATCGTACTCTAAGGTACGGAATCCTATACACAAAAATTACTACATAGGCAACAATCTGGCCTCACGCAAATTAACAATGAAGGACCTAGCGGTAATATTTGATGATCAACTTCTCTTTTCGGAACACATTTTCGCAGTATGCAACGCAGCGTCTAAAACCCTAGGGTTTTTGTTGAGATCTTGTCGTTCGTTTACTACCACAGCTCCGCTAAAAACATTGTTCAATGCATTAATAAGAAGTAAACTGGAATATGCATCGGTTGTGTGGTATCCGATTTTTACGTACTTAAATCTAACATTAGAAAAGATACAGAAACGTTTTCTGAAATATCTGTCGTATAAATTAGATGGCACTTACCCTGCACGAATCTCAGATTACAACCAGCTATTACAAAGGCATCACTTCACATAGCTTTCCAGTCGTAGAGAACGTTATAGTGCACGATTTCTTTATAATCTATTAAATAACCAAATGGATTCACTGCATCTATTGGCGCTTATAGCAGTAACAGTACCTGAGCATAACACCCGCTTAACTGATCTTCTACGTGTTCCTAGTTATAGAACGAACGCGCTACATAAGGCTCCTCTAACTCACATGACACGTAACCTTCACAAATATTATTCTGATCCCTTCCACTAATACTTTTATCCAGTTTTTCCTTCACTCACTCTTTCGTTTTTCTTGTACCTATTCACACTTTCTTGTTACCCTTGTATATGTATATTCAATAGTAGCTTTGTACTTTTGAAAATTCAATGTATCTATTATATTTGTCCTGTAATTGGTTTTTGACTGTTGGACAATAAAGATGTATTATTATTATTATTATTAAAAGATTGATGAAAATGTATGGCGTCGTTCATCTTTCTTTTATTTTAAATCGCGACAGACCAGCGATTGTTTTATTTCACAGCCAATTTTGATAATTTAACCCAAATAGAAACTTTTTTTGACTTTCGATCAAATGGTATTATTTCTGCAAACAGCATACGAGAACGAATGCCGTGACTTAACCAGGAGGTTGTATGTTGATCATTCTGTGGTCCGAACTGTCACCAACAAACTTTAAACGAGGAAATCCACTGCTAATTTACAGAAACCTTTGAGGTAAAGATTTAATTGATGAAATATTATTTGTTGTACTTTTCAATTTATGCTGTTGCTTATTCCAGACGATTTCTACATTAATTTGGACGAAATAAGTGAATAGAAAAATTAACAAACGAGTAGATTTGTCCATTCTACCCCACACTCGTCATTATCTGGACTTATATATTATATATAATGTCCTCGCTCCAAAGACAGTTGGCTGAGGGGGGATGGTAGCGAAGAAATTTCCAATTTTACCCGCAAGAGGGATATTTAGTTACCAACGAGTGGCCAGACTGACATTTAGTCAGTACCGAAGTGACAACTGTTGAGAGAAATTGTTGTCGTAGATACAACATTGAACATAACATAACAATATATATGTATGTGCTTCTCTATTATATATAAAGTTTATTGCCTTACAAGGAAAGGTACCCAACCTCCACATTCAGAATTTGTGTTTTGGAGGGTGAAATCGGTTTTTGAAAATCGGAGGTTTCTTCGTTTCTCGTTAATTATTTCCCATTAGGTATTCATAAAGGTTATCGATACATATAGACGTTTAGCATTTTTAAAGTACTATCGAAGTACACTAAACTCGGTGTAACTGGGGCTTAATGGGCATGGCCAACACCCCCCACCGTAATGTATAAAAGGGTATGTATATATGTGTTATTGAGGTGATTATATTCATTTTGAGCACACGCTGTATTCGCCCATATTATTTAAACACTAAATAAGAGAACTGCTAAGATATCGCTCAGGGTTTATTGCTTCAACATTGGTATACAACGTCCGCTAACAATGTTCACGGCAGTGCGGACCTTGCGTGGATAAATGTTATTGAAATGCATGGATTACTGAATTGCTTTTAAAACATTTTCCTGTCAAAACAACTTTATCGATGTATATGTTTGTTTTACCCGTCATGGAAACCTGAGTATGTAATAAAGGACGCATATGCAGAAGCTTAATACTTTTATTTACTAAACAAATCTACGATGTCTTTTATTTTTAACTTTTGTATGTACATATGTACATAGGTAATTAATATTTACCACTTAAAGCGGTACTCACACTACACTGATACCACAATATTACAGGAAAAAACCAAGAGATGTCCTGCCACATTTATGGTATAGTACTACGGTTCTACTATACACGGTGTCCCAACCTTCTAGAATTGTAAAATTTCGCCTTTTGTATACTTCCAAATAGTAAGAAATTAAACGTGTTTGAAAGTATAATAGACATTGAAGAATATCTTTCAAAGATTGTCCATATGCGTAGGGTAATCCGTAAGTGGTAGTCCGCTATACCTACTTTGTTATTTTTCTTATTAAAGTGTTACATGCCCCCAATTCTACTCTACGTTAAATCCATGGCTTAATCCAACATTTTTTCTTCAACATTCCTTTGTCTTTTTTTTTAAATAAAATTTTATAAGCAACAATTACAGCAGCAAGCTTTTGAACATCTATCCTCTAAAAATTCCCAGACAGAAATACCAGAATTACTAAAAGAATTGTGACGTTCGTGCTCTCTCTGGACTATTTCGGCAACTTCAAAATTCACCAAATTGTGAATAAACAGTTCTCCTTACAATCCCCTCTATTTCTCTTATTTTATACTTTTGAACCATATGTACTTGCGGGCTCAACAAGTTAGTTGACATATACGGCTTATAGATGTCGCCAACAGTATTAATGTAATTTTAAGAACTGTCGAAATTACTTGGATTATTTTAAAACCTAACACACGTCGGTGTTGTTTAATTACTATGTTTACGGTCTTGGTGATGGTAAAGTGTTTATGCGGCGATATCGAGCACCATGTCCGTTTATCCTCAACCAGCTTTAGCTGCTTATGTCCACAATTCGGTGTCGGAATGAAAAGAAGTATTTGCAAAGGTTTATTTGCAAGCGCTAGCAATTAAACATTACTGACAAAATAATTTTATAAAAGAACAAACGTAACATACAATTTAAATCAAAATACCATAAAATTCTAGTTCAGTCGTGATTATATACAATGTTTAGCAGAAAAGATGTTTTCATAATAAAAGGTATCAAGTAGTGGAATGATTAGTGTTTGCTTAAACTACTTACTATCTCAAACAGTCAAACGTTTGTTACGGGTATTGGCAAAAGTTCGTTTACGGTCTTAGATTCTCTAAGTCAAACGCGATCAAGTGTTTGCAACGGATCTTGGTATAAGTCACCTACGGACTTGCATAATTTAAACGTCTTTCTCGCGGAGGAATCTAATAAACAGCTGATGACTGTTGCCACGGGTGTAATTGGTAAATATATTCCAGAGTTGCTGGCCGAAGCTAACTACCTCCGGGATATTTCTCGGTTCCAAGGTTGCCGGCGATAATCCGACCACCCGAGGGATATTTTCCGGACTCTTGTAGTCTGCATGTAGGCCGATTCGCCATGTAGAGGTGAAACTATTGCTTAGTCTATTGTAGTCTGCGTAATCGTCGACTTGCCACGCAAGACTCTGTCGAAATGTGAATCTGGAGGGTTTATATACAATTCTTGACCGTGACGTTGCACTTTTTGCTCATGACGTACTGTGGCCTTGCACGTAACGTGTACAAGTAAAACATTCGTTAAGACATATCGTTACACAAATTCAATCGGTTTGATTAATAAAAAATTATACACTGGTATTCAAAAATAATATACAGGGTTTTCCAAATCTAATTTGCAACATAAAAGTTGAACTTACAAAATAGAAGTTGAATAAAATCGCAAGATATTTTAAAGATTTGTTAGAAAAGACGATTGTTATAATTTTATACTCTTTTAGCTTAGAAGTCTTTAAATTTGTGCGGACAGATAACGATTTATCACAGCATCATGTGGATACGGTTCCGAGAGTAGTTGCGCTATAAACTCTCCGCAGTACTTTCTGTTAACTTTCCAAGAATAGTTGAGAGCGTATATTTGCAAATGTTACTTTCAGGTTGACATGTTTCTAAAAGTTTTCCACGGTAGTCATCGAAACCGACTCTCGAGAATTTCTCTCTAGCGGACAGCTACTTTAAGGTTTCTCCGCTCAACTTGCCTTGTAGAAAAAGTAATTATAAAATGAACATCATTATACATAGCAAATACTCAATTACTACTGCACAAATTATCTAGACTGCGGCTTATCTGTGATCATCATGGTAGGTAAATAAATTTCTTTGTTTTTATTAAAAAATCTATTTTTTTCCTATGCCATCTACCTCAATAAATAATTAAATAAACATATTTTTTATTAAACCTTTTTGAATTTATCTATGTTTGTACTTTATGAACAATTATTTACAGTCCCTGGCCAAATTACTTGAAACACTCAATATTTTGTAGTTTCTTCATAATAAAATATAAACTACTCATGTATTATATTTTTTATTTATAAAATATATTGCAAAAATATGTAACATATGTAAATATTAAATAAGTAATTAATATTTAGTCCATAACCCATGATTTTTAATAACATCCTTAATTCTTCGGGGCATACTTTCAATGCAAGATATGATTGTCTCTTTTATATCTTCATCGTTCTCCCATACATCCTTTATATTCTTCATTAATATTTCCTTTGTAGGGTTTTTCCTTCTACCTTCTACCTTCTACAAAATACAAAGGGCCGAGTCCGTCTCCACTAATCACTCACCAAATCATTACCTGCGGAGGGTGTTTTACAGTTCGAAGAACCGTGGACTCTGTGAGACGTTTGCCAGGTCGTCTACGAACAAATTGTGCTCGCTGCACTAACACACAGAGCGAGCACTCGTCACTAAAGAAAACCTATTAAATAATGCAAACATTAATTCAGTAAAAACCATGTTGTTAAGTTATTCACCTTTTTCCAATTCTCGTCTGTGAAATGTCGATATTCTCTTGCAAAGTTCAGACGAGCAGATTTAATTTTTTCTGTTAAACGCGGCCTTTTTACAGGTCTTCGGCCTTTTACGCGATTTTCGCGCAATCGGCGCCTGACAGTTCTGCTCGAAATCTCTATTCCTTTCTCTTGTAAATTTTTTTGAATCATTTTAATTGTAGCAAATCTATTGCTCAAAGCCTGATGAACAATTTCACGGTCAGATCTCTTTGAAGTTTTTCTTTTCCGACCGCACTTTGCCCGTCTTTGTGTCGATGTGCTAGCTCCTTCGTTTAAGTTTCTAGCTAAACGCGATACAGAAGAAGGAGATACTTTCTGTGATTTAGCAATTTCTCGTTGTGAATGTTTGTTTGATTGTAGAAGAGCTTGTATAGCGGCTTTTTGTTCACTTGTTAAATCTTTCCCGGGCATTTTCTACAAAAAGCCCCAAATATTTCAATTTTTTTCAAATTCCAAATAATTAATTATTAGGAGAGAGATAGAATAGCAATTTTACCTTTGCAATAATGATATATCAACACAAAATACCTAACGATACTCCACAACTTACCTTCTATACGGTTATGACGAAATATTTTAAAAAATATCGATACATTCTCTAAACTGTGAACTCGCTAAATGTAAGTTGATAACTGAAATATTTATATATACGTACTTTACTCCTCTAAATATCATTTCTCTGGTATTTTTATTTAGTGATACAATAAACTAGTCCCCCTATAAACGATCGGATTCAAAGCAAAAGAATATCACTATAATAGGATGGGAATTTCCAGGTAAAAGGGTTGATTTATGACATGTTTCAAGTAATATGGCCAGGGACTGTAGTTAGAGTTTGTGTATAAATGCGTGGAAATGTATTTATACGTTATTGTTATGTCTACCTACTGTGTTATGTTGCTTCACAAAGGTTTGTTTGTTGGATTATCGTATTTTGTCGATTGTCCGTCATACCCGCGATACGCAAGGATAATCAAAGGTATGTTATATGCAACGCCAAACATAGTTATCTCGTAAACGGTGTGATATCGATGAAGGATTCTATTTTATAATTGTAGTTATTATAACTCAATATTATAGTAATAATTTTGTAGGTAACATATTGATAGCACTGAAGTCCATCAATAGGTGTATGAATTATCTGACATGTTACATACATGAAGGTCAATCAAACTCTCATAATATTAATACGTTGGAGCTACTATAAATTTTTTAGGATGCATCTTTTCTATCCGTCAGTAAGCACATGAAAAAGATTGATGACTTCAGTAGGCTAGGGATTTATTTTTGGTATTCTAAGTAAACGTTGGATGTATATTCTGAGCAACATGAACAAAAACTAAATTGTAAACTAGTGATTTCATATAAAATTCAACACTGTGTTAGAAATATAGACCATACACAGAAAACTTCCATACGCATTCTAATGTTATAAAATTGAAATTTTTATCTAATTAACCCTAGCATGCATGGGTATTCGGATATAGATTAGCATTTCTCGGATCTTTCAGGCCCGGTTGTTTTTTACTTTGTTAAAAATATATAAGAACATGAAATATATTTAAATAATTTACTTGTGCGTGTAAAATCTTAAATAATTAAACAAAACCTCTAACTAAAGATTACAGCTCTTATAAATGTAAATACATGTTCAAAAGTAGCAATTTTTACACTCTTACACTATGTTCGTTGCACACATTACTGCGACACTTCCTGTCTTAACTAGAGGGACACATCATGCATCTCTTCCTTTTATTTGTAACGGCATTAGTCGCACTTTTTTCAATGTTAATAAATTTGTTCATACAATTTATTGAATTTCTTGGTATTTTCGGACTTTTCTGACCTCCTTATGATATACGGTATTACCAATTGCTCTGCTAATTCCTTCAAAAATAGTTATCTAGCGTGTGTTACATGTTACATGATAATCAGGTTTCAACGTGGAAAATCTAATAAATGCATTTAGTGCTGCAACATTGGTCATAGAAAAAAGCGCGATAGGCCAACGCTTCGTTTGCCTTTTACTTGTATAGTTGTACTGTTTTTGATCCATTACGTCTACTCTCCCTTTGGTCTTGTTATAATAAAGTATTGATTCCGGTTTCTGCTTAACATTTTCACTTACAGACATGTCATTGTGCATGGTGCTGAGCAAAATGACTAACATGTTTTTCTTAGAAATGTAGCCAATCATAGTCATTTTGTCATAAACGCCAAATGTAGAAGAGTAGACTGGTTTGTTCTTTGCATCTTTTATTTCATTTGGAATTTCTCTCTTATTTCTTCTTAGTGTTCCAACCACTAATAGGTTCATTTCTAATAAACATTTAGCCAATGGAATGCTTGTAAAGAAGTTATCCATTGTAACATTGACTACAGAGAAGTGGATGCTGCGTACTAAAGTTTGCATTACTTCAGAAGCAAGATTT
Organism: Dynastes maya; assembly: GCA_029619315.2. Taxonomy (NCBI): domain Eukaryota; kingdom Metazoa; phylum Arthropoda; class Insecta; order Coleoptera; family Scarabaeidae; genus Dynastes; species Dynastes maya. Next base: position 55,142,962 of record JAROYE020000003.1, on the reverse strand, counting down.
GTATGGATAGGTTGATTAGACCGTCGTCCGGTATATACCATTCCATCAATTGCAAATCCTGATTCTGACTCACACATCCAGAAAATCTTGATACCGTATTTTGACGGTTTATTTGGCATATACTGAATAAATGAACATCTTCCTCTATACGAGAGTAACTGCTCGTCAATGGTAACACTTTCGTTTGGCACCAAAGATGACTTGCATTGTTGTAAAAATAAGTTCCATATATACGATATCGGAGCTAATCTATCAGTCTGTAGGCGAAAATCACGAGTTTTTTTGTCATCAAAACGCAGGTACCGTCTAATATGTTCAAACCGATTAATTCCCATAGTAGCTTGATAAATAGTATTACATTTATCAGAAGAAAACAGTTCTCTTATCGGTACCTCCCAGTTTCTTTCCACACCAGCTTGTATCAGCAAACCTAAGAAAGCATTCAGCTCCACCACATCAATATCTACCCATCCCTTGTCTTTTACTGGAGTTACTCTTCGAGCTTCAAGGTTTGTGCACTTGACAACTTCTTCTAAGACCGTTCTTGTAATAAAACATTTGAAACCATTTACAGGTGTATCACAGGACATTGCTTTAGTTTTTACACTTGGTGCTAAACGCAGTACGTTACGTTTTGCAGTTTTCGCAGAGCTTGGGCGAACTTTATTCCACTGGATGCCGGATGGAGAAGCGAAACAGTTGGGATTATCACTATCGGCCTCCGCTGTAGCTACATCTTCTTCAGACTCAGCATTTGAAGAGTCTGAATTGGCTTCTAATGAATCTTGACCAGGTTCTTCAATTTCAGACGTTTCACTCTTTTCCGATAAAACTTCATCACATTCCTCTGCCCACCGCATTAGAGTTTCCTCGTAATTGGTATCCCCATACCTCACTGTTGCACGTTGCCCGGTCGATTTTCTTGAACTTGAAGCCGCCATAAAGAAACTCACAAACAAACACCTCAAGCAAATTTTAGCAACTGATGTCTTTTTTATGTGATATGCATTTCTGCGTGCTGAAACCTGTATACGCCGTTGAAAATTGTAAACTCCGTGGAGCGCAGAAGCAAGCCTGTTCCTACATGTTACAACATGTTGCAGCCGATTGTTAACATATTGTATCCCAAATAATATTGCAATATGCAGTACATTGACGCCAGAAGCAACAAATTATTTAAACAAAGACAGTTTTGGATGTAAATATTATAACGATTATCGATCAAAAATAAACCGGGCCTACGAGGCCCGAGAAATGTAAATATGCGGTAGAATTCAAATATCTAAAATAGATTTTCTTATAAATTATATAGATCAAACGCCAATTAGAAATATCAACAGGAAGATCCAGTTGAGGCATAGACAAGGCCCAGAAGAAAAAAATTTTAAAATAAAGAAGTTATGAAGCTTAGAATACCACGCTGAGCTTCGGAGGCCCGTGTTATGCACGATTAGAGTTAAACAATATTTTTTTCATGGTAACACGAACATCTAGGTATTTCTTCAGCAGTTTTAATGTATAGATTGGAATTAATAACATTTACAAAAGATGTATTAATGAAAAAGAAAACTAGGTGACCTCAAAACTTGCATACGTGTCCTTTCTATCCTAGTGCGTCACGTTAGAAAACCCCGCATTTATTCAAATGACGGAACTTGAACCAACTTAGGGCTTGAAATGAATTTTGTACACTACAACTCTTGAAATTACTTTGAAAATGAATCACTTAGCGAAATACGTCTTCTCTCAAACGCGACTGAAGCTGAAATGTGCCGATTGCCTTGGCGTTTGTTCGCTCCTTTATTAACGGTACTTATTGTTGAATATTAATGTCTGGCCACATTTTATATTGACAATATTTTATATTCTTACAGCATAATTTACAATCAACTAACTTTAACAAAGCAATATTACACCCTGTAATATACTACTAGAGTTCGCGATCTAGTGTATAACGAACTGAGATTAGCGAGTATCGACAACCGAAGAATATGGAAAATTGGACCGGACTTAACGACAATACAACGTGATAATAATACTAACAATAGATGCTTTATTGTCTTTCACAATAGGTGTTGACGTCAGGCTTAATTAAAATTAAAATAGAGGTAATAACACGGACAGCACAATATAAAATACATTTAGAACAGCGAAACAATTAAGTAAGGTAAGATTAATAACTTTTAGAAATCAAGAGCTTTTTTACTGCTTTCTTAAATGCATTTAGTTCAGAAATATTTTTCAAAATAATGGGCAGTGCAGAATAAATTTTTGCAAATGAATATAAGAACGATCTTTCAAATAGAGATGCGTTGTGCGGTTGAATGTATAAATCCGTCCTACGGGTGTTGTCTATATTTGGAGGCATCTTGAACCGGTCCACATTGTCCCTGACATACACCACCACGCGGTATGTGTATAAACAAGGTACGGTCAATAAGTTCTTTTCGATGAACAAGGACCTACATGATTCTCTGTAGGATTTGGTAAAAATCATCCCAAGAATTCTTTTTTGACAAATCGGTACGCGTTGGTAATGGACACGGCCCCATATTAGAATATTACACGTAAAAATCAAGTATGCTAGGGCATGGTATAGTGTCAGCAGTAATTTTGTACTCAAGCTACTTTTTAATTGTATAATTGCGTAATAAATTGAATTTAGTTTTTTACAGATGTTCATTTGTTCATCGAAAGACAGGTTATAATCGATGTCTATCACGAGCAATTTGACACTGTTTGAAAAGTTAAATCCAAGATTAACGCCAAACTGAGGAAGGACAACTCGTCGCTGATTGAAAAGCACAAACACCGTTTTATCGCGATTCATAATCAATGTCTTTCTACTGCACCAGGTAGAGAACTCGTCGACAACACGGGCTATCTTAAATTCTAGCTCGGTCAAGGACTTAGCGGAGACAGCAACAGAAGTATCATCCGCATATGCCACAACATGCGCAGAGTGGAAAAATTCAGGCAAATCGTTCGCAAATATAAGAAAAATTAGGGGACCCAGAAGCGAACCTTGGGTTACACCCAATCGAATTGGCTCTAATGGCGAAACTGTACCAGATACAACCACATCCATCGTCCGGCCCGTCAAAAAGGAAGAAAACCAATCTAATATCTTTCGCCTGATACCCACAGCGCACAATTTCTCCCGCACAAAGTCCAAGTCCAAACTATTAAACGTCTGTGGTAAATCGAAGAAAATTCCAGCTACATAATTGCCCTCGTCGATTTCTCTATAAATACACTGCAAAAACTCAATTGAAGCCGTTTCGGTGGACCTCGATTTAAGAAAACCCTGTTGAGCACCCATAAAAACATTGAGTTTGTTAAGAAAGTCGACTACTCTATTATATACAATAGATTCCAGCACTTTCGAGAATATACTTAATATTGTTATGGGACGGTAGTTTGCAATAATAGATGGATCGTGCTTTTTGAAAATTGGAATGATCTTACCTATTTTTATATAAAATTTGCGAAACTATGACAACTAAGACAAAATAGAATTTATTTTCGACGAGTTTATAGGAAGAAGCAACACAGAGTATCGGCGCACTCCGCACCGCACAAAATATTAATTAATTAATTAATTCCGAACAGCCATTTCGAGGGCTCCTGGGCAATCTCATTATCAACCTGGGCAACCTCATTAAGTAATATTTTGTGTGGTAAGGAGTGTGCCAATATTCTGCCATACTACCCCACAGTCCTTGCTATCATTACTGTTCATTATTTACAAGAAGAAGTTGGAATAAAAACAAACATTAAGAACACGAACGAAATAGAGCGATTAGAAGTTGTTGCTCCCCCAGAATTATCGTTGGGTTGAGATATACGAGAGTGCCCATGTTTGAAGTAGCTGGCGTTACTAAGGGATTTTGACATTATTATCGTGCATTGCCATCTTTGAAATGGCGCCGTACATAATTTCAGGCAGCATGGCCGCACATCGGTTATTAGACGTGGCTGCTGAGGATATCATCATTGCATTTTTCCAAAATTTTTGACCGATGAACTTCTATAATTGAAGATGTTCAAATTGGAAATTTAAAATTTTGCAGAACTGTTGACCATATTAGAAATTGAATGAATATTTCGAAAACATTATACAGCATGTCCGACAATTATGATCAAACCTTCAAATGGAGAAAGTGTCAAAACAAAGTCTTTCTCAAATACAACTACCTATTTTCTCCTTCTCATCAAATTGCTCTTACAAAAAAACAAAAAAATGTCATATTGATTACGCAACAGCTTTCTCCATTGACAGGGAAGCATTAGCCGGCCATAAGAAGATTACACAACTGGATTCGTAGGTGTGTGTTCACCTCTCCAAGCATTCGGCAAATTTGGAGGAGTGAGGTAAACTATGGAAGACTTTACTTAGAGAAAATTGCGAGCTCGGGGCTCGATCCGAAACCGATAGCTTGGAGAACTAGATATTACGCCTCTGCCACTAATTATGAAAGTGACTTGAGTATAGAAGCAGATCATTTTATTAGAAAAGAATGAAGTTTCTAGTTGCGTCTAACCAATACTTTTTGATTCCAGTCCTAAAGCGGTAAACGTTTAGTTCATGAATTTAGGTAGGCTTCGATAATTAAATCGTTTGTACAGAAAAATGGTGATTTACTTACAAACTCACTCTATTTTCTATTACTTACACTTTAAGATAATGTAATGCAGTACTATAAAAACCCTAAGTTTTGGAGGTAATGATTTGATATGCGACCGTACACGCACATGGTGCCATTCTATTCCCTGGTTTCTTCTTACTGTTTCACACATTTTTATAAAATATAACGCAGAAATACAGCAAAGATAATTCACTTAACTCGCTTGGTTTTCCTACAATTGTTTGAATCGGTATAATACTGAATGGCAAAATTCTTATATTTGTAAAATAAATTTACTTAATGTTTATTAATTATCAAAACAGCATACGAGATACGCGCCTGATAAATTCTCGGCCTGATATAGAAAAAATAAACTTGGTAAAATATAACAATTTTTATTTTTCAATACAACCTCCCCTAACTTCAATACATTTATTACAACGATTAATTAATAATTCTATGCCCTTGTAAGAAAATTACAAATAGTGAACTTTGGGAAAGAACTGGACAAAGAAGCATAAATGAAGAAATCAAAGTAAGGAAATACAAATGGCTAGGACACACCTTAAGAAAACCCGTACAAACCCCATGCCAGGCTGCATTACATTGGACACCAAGAGGAAAGAGAACAAAGGGTAGACCATGCAACACATGAAGGAGAACGATCAAATAAGAAACTGGAAAAAGTACTGTAGAATTGCGAAAAATCGCGCAGGGCCGAATAAAATGGAGAGAATACATCGAAACCATATCCACGGAGCTGACTACGTAGGCGCGGGATAGAGAACATTACACTCTACGTTCCAATAAGGAATAATGAGTATCATTATTATATCCTTGTAAAAATAATCTAAAGTTTTTCCCTCAAAATATCCTTTTGGGACGAGGTTCATCGAGTCGCCGCCATTCCATCGCTTCCTTTTTGGATAGAGGATCATAATTCAGGACCATTGTCTCATCTCCTGTGACAATGGACTCCAAAACCGGTTTCGGGTCGTCTCCACACATGTTTAAAAACAAGAGCGCGGTACTCATCTTGATTAATCTTATTCACACCCAAATGGTTATGGAGAATTGGGCCAATACTTGTTTCAAAAATGTTAGACATCACTGCTAATTCATTCACCTTCAAACGGCGATCTGCTAATACCATTTCAATAACTGAAATGTTTTGAGGCGTTATCAGTTCAATTGGCCGACCGGCGCTCATCATCTTCAAGGGATTCTTGCTCCAAACGGAAACATTTTACCACCTTTTTTACAGTGGAATATGAAGGAGATAAATCACCATAAACGCCGTTTAAACGTTGCTTAATGTGATTAGGGGTCTGCTTTTGTTAAAAATTCAATTTCTTTTGTTAAAAGTTTAATAACCGCGTGGTACTCGATTTTCATTACCTGAGACATTTTCATACTCTACTCACGTTGTCCGGCTGACTACTAAACACTACTACTCTTTGAGCCGTAATATACGAGGGTCACGCTATATATTTTGAGATACAAGAAAACTACAAGTCTTTTTACGAAAATGATTTTATTTATGTTCAAAATAATCTCCTCCTACATCAATGCACTTTTGTAACCGAAGTTTCCACAACGTAAAAGCGTGAAGCCAGTCATCTCTTGGAATGCTCGCAAAAAATAAATTAATTGCTTCACCTATCTCATCCACCGTCGTGAAACGTCGACCACGTAAATGTTTCTTTAGGTTGAAGAACAACCAGAAATCACACATGGCCAAATCAGGCGAATAGGGTGGATGTTCAATGACTTTTACCTTATTTTCACGTAGAAATTCAACTGTCTGCTGTGTACTGTGTGACGATGCATTGTCGTGAGGCAACATTAACCCGCGAATGTTGGCTGACTCAAGAACTGCAGGTAAATATTTTGTGGTGTACCAGTTTGCTGTGACTGTACGTTGATTTTCCAGCTTCATTGCTTTTACTAATCCGGTACTACGGAAGAAAACTGCGTACATAACTTTCCTGACAGCCCTTTGCCTTTTGGCCATTGTTGGTGTTGGTGCATCTTCGTGGATCTACACGCGGCTCTCCTGGCGGGTAGGAATATCGTAAAATGGGATGTAAATTTCATCACCTGTTACTATTTTTGATAGAATGCGATGTCCACCATTATTTAACATTTATAATGTTTCCCGAGCGATTCTTACTCGCTGTGCTTTTTGGAAATCGGTAAGCGTATGTGGCACCCAACTGGTAACAATTTTTTTCATCCGAAGATGATCATGTAAAATTGAATTTACTGTTGCGGATCCAACACCAAGCGTTGCCTCAATCACTTGATAGGTGCATCTTGGATTTTCGTCGATCATACGTCTCACACTCTCAATGTTTCCAGCGGTAACAGGGCCTACCGGTACGTTCCTCATCACCAAGCGATATCCGTCCTCTTTTAAATTCGCTATACCAGCGAAACACAGTTGCACGTGAAGGACTTTCATCACCAAATGCGAGTTGCAATCGTTCAAGACTTTGTTGTTCACTTAAACCGACCTTAAAATCGTAGTAAATTATTGCGCGTACATGTTCTCTTGACAAGTCCATGTTTCGACGACAAATCGTACCTACCACGTTTACTCCATAACAGCAGCGACTCAAGTGACAGTCAGAATTTACTGCTTAAGGATGGTGGTATTTAGAAATGCAGTGTTGCCAGCTCTAACTTCTCTACTTTTGTGGCATCTCAAAATATATAGCGTGTCCCTCGTATAGAGCGTAGGCCTCGCACATGTGCAACTCTGACACAATGAAGTTCAAACCTGTATAAGCCTAGCCCAGGCCCAAAATTTATGGCGCTTACCTGGTATTGTTTTATAGGAGTATTAAGAATTAGACTACCTTTTGTAAATTGTTACTAGTTTTAAAGTATATTTTACTACAATAAAATTACTAATATTTTAGTGAAGATTGTTGCAATTAGTGTGTAGGGTTATTTTAAATTGCTCCACTCTAGCATTCAAACCGATAAGAAATCGGGCGATACTTCGCTAAACTAGATAGGAATAGGTAATAATGATAGTCAACATGAATTTATGCCTCTCGTGAGAGGCATCCAACAAAGCAGGAATTTATTAAATGTTTGTTTTAAAAAATCAAACCTATATCGCGTGCGGTAAATATCGAATAGCCCGCATATTTGAATATAGTATTTTTATTCGAAAACTTTTCTCTAAACTGTTCAGGGAGGCAGAAGATGCTGTATTTAGAGTAGAAACAAAGCTTTTATACAGTGCAAACAATACCGAAGAGGAAATCTGTTATTCACTAAAATTTATCCTACAAGAGAGCAATGGTATAGAGCAACTGAGCTACATACTCCTGAAAATTGCATCGCATAGACTCAACAATAAGTCCTTGCAGCTATTATGATGATGATTGCGCCATTATCTGTTTTATGACGTTTATTGTTAATCCATTATTGTCGACATCTAAGTGGAAACTTCACCGTAGTTAGTGGTGCTTCCCAAGAAATTAAAAATATGTTTTGGAAAATGCACTTTTCCTCGATATGCACAATGAGAGCACTATCTAGAATCTATTGTTAGAATTACTCTAGGAACGCGTTATTCCGTTACAAGTTTTAAATACTTCACAAAATGCGTAACTGGTTTTATTTATTTCCAATTATTATTGTTATTCGGCTGTGTTTAATGAAGAAAAAACGTTTTCTCGTATTAGCAATATAACCTCAATGATTCATATTACGTAATAATGAATTTACAAGTGAAAATTCCAAGGTGTCAGTCACTGATCGGATTGAAAGTTGCCAGATTTGTAGAACCCATCGAGTGTTGTACAACATTGCTTTCCGTTTCGGCGAAACCTCACGTTTAGGAGGTGAAATCTACCCCTGAAATTTCAACGATTTTGAGATTTTCCACCGTTTTGATGAATAAAAGAAAAATAAAAGTATATACCACCAAATGCGCCTTCTGTAGGTCTGTGAAAGTAGCGCAGATGAGATTTTTTTTTCCTGTACCACAACCCTCTACCCACTAGCGGAATGGGTGTTGAATGGAAAGGGGCAAAATATACGTACAATTGATCCCCTGGAAATGCCATTTACGCACATATACTTTATACATTGTTTTTTCCTCTCCCCTATCAAAAAAAAAAAAAAATTAAAAGTAACTTATAAAGAAAACAATTTTAATAACCTTATATATGTATTTAATTTTAGGAACAAAAATAATAATTAATGTGTTTTCTGAAATAAATTGATTTACCTCCTCTAGCCCACTTGATTGTATTCGTCTAAATAGTAAAATAAAAATAAAATGTTTTTTGCAATACAAAAATGATTAATATTGTTTGTACACGATATCCCCAAAAATACATTTGTTTGTAATAATATGTTGTGGCTCCTGTGTTCCTGATATAAAAGTGGTTACATAATAACTATGCTTTTTCGCATTATTATGAAGGAATCTTACCTCTATGTTCGATCTGCGGTGACCCTGGTTTTATAAAAATGTCCGCACTGTAGTTAATGTCTTTGTTTTAAATATTTCTTTGATGACTTTCATTACCATGACTTGGAACATTACATAACGAATGTATACTGGTGGACAATTTTTAACATACTAGCTGTAACTATAAATATACACGTCGCATAAGCAGTGTTCTGTCGTTTCATTACATCTCTTTCAGAACATTTTACATTCGCCATCTTAACACCAATTTTGTGACTCTACCTAATATGATTCTTTTCCATTACTCATTTTTATGTTTATTACAATGATATTAAAAAAAAGTCACAGAGTTGCAGTAAATAATTTCCCCATTCCCTTGTAATATTTTTTATGAGTATTACGCATAAACATTGTTCAACTGTTCGCAATAAACATTTATTTCTGCTTCGAATATTTTAGTAAAACATGTTGCTACAAACAAATGAATTTTCTGATAATATCGTGTACAATTTTAATCCTTTTTGTATTAGAAAGCACAGTTGACTTTTTACTATTTAGATGAATTAAATACAATATATGAGGTTCTTCACGCTATACAAGTTACTTTTCTTCTTTCTCGTGATAGTTATGGGGAAGCAGTTATGTATGCAGTGGGGTCCTAAAGTGCCCACTCTAATGTTAACTTTTGAAGGACAGAAACTATCATTTTTAGAAAAAAATAGGTCGATTTCCATTTTATTTATGAACTAACTTTTATGAACTAACTTTTGCCATTATCGACAATCTAATTGTATTTCCGGTGTCACCGGAAGTGACGTCAACTTTCTTATTTTAAATGAAACACTGTATAGTTTTACGTTTTTGGAAAACTAATCAAAAGGCGAATCCAGCGACACCAGATATATTATACTTTAACTTTAGAAATATGACGATATGCAGTAATAAAGGTTTTAGTAATCTGTTTTTGTTGTTTCACGAAGTTGGCTAGGAAAGAGCGCTAAATTGTTTCTTGTAACGCCAGACTGATCTAAGGAGCTCGTTGCTAAGCAAAGTCATCATAACAATTGCCAAACTGTCAAATCTCAATTCCAAAAGCATAAATTGTTCTTGTTGTTTACTGTTATTATATTCTGCATTTGTCATACTTTCCATCTTTATCCTCGTTATTATTTTCTCTCATTTTAACTTGTTTTGTTAATTGTTGTTGTTTCCTTATTTTATCGAACTTTATCGCAGTTAATTAACTATGGTAGGTTTGCTTAAATTTCTTAGTTTTTGATAGACAATGTCTGTTTTTTAGGTTCTTTGTGTTGTTACCTTTATGATGGCTTCGGCACGAACCAAGCACAACTGCTGGGTCAATTTTTATATTATGTAAATCTGACAACAATTATCACCTTATTTGCCATGGTTGCGCAACAAATTGTACAATAATTTAAATGGTATTATCTCTTAAAGAAGTTCACCCTACAAATTTTATGCAATCTATCCTTAATGCAAAGTTCAAATATATCCGGCTATACAAGGGCAGTGTCAACTTCGTGGTAATTGTGTAATATTAAAATTAGGTACTTGATGTGTATGTTATGTGGGCCATGCGGAGGCCACTGTAAAATCAACAACATAAAAAACTGAAAGTTAAGCATGTTTCTTATCAAAAACTAACAAATTTAAACACACCTACCACGATTAATTAATTACAATAAAGTTCGAAAAAGTAAAGGAGAAACAACAATTAACAAAACAAGTTAAAATAACGGATCGAAAGTATGACAAATGCTGGTTATAATAACAATAAATAACAAGCATAATTTACGCTTTTGGAACTGAGATTTGATGGTTTGGCAATTGTTATAATTATTCTGCTTAGCAACGAGCTCCTTAGATCAGTATGGCGTCACAAAAAACAATTTGGTGCTCTTCTCTAGCCAACTTTGCGTAACAACACGAAAAGATTAACAAAACCTTTATTGCTGCATATCGTCATATTTCTTAAGTTAAAGTATAACATGTGTGGTATCGTTGGATTCGCCTTTCGATTATCTTTCCGAAAACGTAAAAATATACATGGTGTTGTATTTACAATAAGAAAGTTGACGCCACTTCCGGTGACACCGGAAATACAATTGAACTGCCAATAACGGTAAAAGTTAGTTCAAAAAATAGAAATCGACCCATTTTCTCGAAAAACGCTAGCTGCTGTCGTTCAAAAGTTAGCAGTGAGACACACACACACACACACGCGCACACACACACAAACACTTTGAGACCGCACTGTATAGGCGTAATTCTAGGGGTTCACTTGTGCGCATATTTTACCCTTTTTCGTTCAACGCCAAATGCGCAATGGTTTGGCAGGTAATGGTAAAGGGGTCAAAAACATCTCATCTGTGTCAGTTTGGTAGACCTATAGAAAAGGCATGTAGTGATATATGGTTTTATCTTTTTTAATTCATAATAATGGTATAAATTGCAAAAATTTGCAAATTGTCGAAACTCTGACAACTTTCAATCCGATCGGTGACTGACATCTTGGAATCATCCGTTACTAGTTGCTTTTAATACTAATTAGAATATAATTGCGTTAACAAATTTTAAAAGTTGAGTGAATGATCATATTTTGGAAATCCTCGCACCGAAATTCTAAATCTATATTTAGATATTTGTGCTACAGTTATACGAAATTTATTCTCACAAGACCTAGTTCTTAGCGAAACATTTGGCATTCTTGTTCATTTATATTAAAATTTTTCTATGGTTAAACAGTACTGCCTAGTAGTCTAAACTTACAGCAAAACTGAGATTTAAGGGATATAGGAATGGAGGAGGCATATAAGTCCTATTTAATGAACCGAATTTGAGTAGCTTGCGAAAGTGAATATGAAATACTGCAGGAGAAAGCTATTAACGGGAGTTAAACAAAACAAATACAAAAAAAATTATTAACTTTATAAGAAAATTGATAGAAACCACAGTATTTGTAAAACATCGGAGGTAATAAAAGCAATGGTAAAACATATAGCAGTCAAGCTAAAGTTCAAAGTTTTCTGAAAAAATACGAGATAAATAACTTGATATAATTCGCGAAAAATTCTTCTTCAGAAATACCTTTGAAATATTATTGCTTCTGAGATTGTAATTCGTTTTTATCGCCTCTGAAGAAAAACAATTCTAACAAACTCACCTTCCCTTAAATAGTATTGCGAGGATAAGTTGAAGAAGAAGAAGAAGGAGCTTACCTGAAACAAAAATGTAAATTCTATTAAAACCATATTTAGGATTTAAGTTTTGGCGCACTTATAAATATTACTTATTGTAATACATAATTAGTGAAAACGAGCCGGATCGGACTGTAATATTCGAGATGCAAGCGGGGTCGGAGTTTTTTAGAATGGGACGGGCGGTCCGTAAAGCCTGTTCGACTCGCCAAGCCCGATCGGCCCGTCAAATCCGTTCAATTCGCCAAGCCCGTTCAACCCGCCAAGCTCGTTCGCATTTTGAACATTCTTTTTTGAAAAGATGTAGTAAACATAAATACCTTATCATTTACATACATTGAAATTTAATAATATGTAAATTGATACCGAAAAATAAAAAACATATGTAATTCATATGCTAACTTAGGTCAATTATTTCACACTTGAGGCAGCAGAAAATTTCCCATTTTCATTATATTTTGTTATTAACTCAACATTACACATTACAACAGTATTAGTTGCTATAGGAGATGATTGTATCAGTACTGGTACCAGCTGAAAAGTCCACGGAATAATATTGTAATGTTTTCAAATTTTGTAACAAAAACACTGCTTTGAAAAGCTCTCCAATTCATTATCGATAATTTCACACGAAAAAATGTAATTCGTAAAACTAAAACAGTCATAAAGGAGGAAAAACCTCTTCGTGTTTTAGTATATTCTTGTTACTTGTTCATATTAAATAAGTAATAAGTAATAAATAAATCGTCACTAAAATCACTATTAATTTTTTTGATATCGAAAATAGTTCTTGTCGAACAAAATGGGTTTATCGTGGTCAATTTACCTGTAAAGGTTTTATTTTATTTTTTATTTTTATTTTTATTTACAATATTTCGCCAAGTGCTGACCAACGAATCCATCAAACTTAAAACAAGTGAAAATAATGGAAAGTAATAACGAACACGAGGAAGGAAAATATGAAAATTCTAGGTAAATAACAAGAATAATTTTCGCGTTTAAAATTGAGATTTGACTAATTGGCAGTTGTTGTGAATACGTTGCTTGGCAACGAGATCTTTGGATGAACCTGGTGCCACAAGAAATAACTTGGGGCTTCAGCGATTGGGCATACATGCAGAGAAACGTTTACTTGTATTAATTATCCGCAATACAATAACCGTTTTAAATCAAAAGAAACATGATCTTAGCATATTTTCTCCGCTTTCTTAAGTGGAGAAAAACTTCTTTTGAAGTATATACTTGTAAATGAAATAATTGTGTTTCTCTGTTTAAGACATTTGTTAGTTTGATTCAAGAAAATCTTGAAGAAAACGATTCTTTCATAAACATTCTCAAAAGATACCGGCTAATATATCATATAATAATAAATAATAATAATAATAAAAAGGGATTAATAAACTTAAATATTATCTCATTTATTATTAAACTACAACATAATCTCTATTTAATTATATTATTAAAGAAATAATTTAATTATACTGTAACGCATATATGGGCAACCCCCGGCCCCCGAGCGGGATCCGGCCCTCCACCAGCTTCAATCCGGCCCGCGAGAGAAATTCAAATAACGCCCCAGAAAAATTAAAGATTTAGCACACATAGTTTATTTGTAATTACCGTCAACCAACCAAAAACTGTATTTATTCAAATCATAAAGACTAAAATCGATAAATAATATTATTAAGCGTACGCAATGGAACGCCACAGATCGAGTTAGAAATAGTCGTTAGAAAGAGACAAACAGATAAACATTCGGGAAGCCGCCCAATGACCTCGAAGCGTTCCAGAGCCGACTGTTATTCATAACGCGGCTAGCATCGCATATTCGCGTATGATCAAGAGTATTCTAGTTGCTCATTGCGAGTAATACATAAACCGCTCAGCGCGCGTGTCAACTTATTACTTCTTAACAACTGATAAGAAAAGACGCGGGAAATATTCAAGCAAATTCAGCTCAGAAGAAAAAAAATCTATCAAGATGTCTGGTTTAAAAAAACGGAAAGTGGACACAGAATGTCGTCAATTCCAAAACAAATGGACTGAAGAATACTTTTTATCATGCACAGTGGTAAACCTATGTGTTTGCCGTGCAATGAAACAATTTCTGTTTTAAAAGAATACAATATGAAGCGGCATTACTCCAGCAAGCATTTCGCTCAATATAAATTACCTACGGGCCAGTTAAGAAAGGATAAAATTAAAAAACTCATTACAGATTTAGGGAAACAGTACGAAATGTTCCATTCACAAAGATCAAATCTAGACAGTGTTGTTAAAGCTAGTTTTATAGTTTGTTCCAAAATAGCGAAAACATCGAAGTCATATTCTGAGGGAGAGTTTGTTAAAGAGTGCCTAGTAGATGTTGCAGAACTTTTGTGTCCAGAAAAGAAAAAAGTGTTTGAGAAAGTGAGCTTATCGCGACGTACTGTTGTTCGACGTATGGATATGATGGCTAGTGATATCAAAAAACATTCACTGATAGACTGGCTGGTTTTCAAGCATTTTCGATTACTTTGGATGAGAGTACAGATTTATCTGACACAGCCCAGTTAGCTATTTTTATACGAGGTGTTGATGAAGAATTTGTAGTGACAGAGGAATTACTGGCTTTACGGTCGCTACAAGGGGCCACTACTGGAAAAGATATTTTTGCCGAGGTGCAAAGTACTTTTGAGCAATATGGTTTGCAGTGGTGTAAATTAGTTGGAGTATGCACAGATGGTGCGCCTTCATTGGTCGGTCCACGAAAAGGTTTTATCGGAATTCTGAAGGAAAGAGCAACCGCTATGAATGTACAAGAATGTGATTTAATAATTCTGCATTGCATTATTCACCAACAAAACTTGTGCTGTAAGTCCATTCGACTGAAGAACGTTATGGATGTGGTAGTAAATACCATCAATTTTACTAGATCCCGCGGTCTTAAACATCGCCAGTTTAAATCATTTTTGGATGAACTCTCTTTAGAACACGATGATGTGACATACTATTGCGAAGTAAGGTGGCTAAACAAAGGCAAAATGATAAAAAGATTTTATGACCTTAGAAAAGAAATAGCTGATTTTATGGAAATGAAAGAGAAAACATTGCCGCAAATTTGTGATTCAACATGGCTTTGTGACTTGGTATTTCTGGTAGACATCACAGGATACTTAAACAACCTGAACTTGAAGCTTCAAAAACAAGGGCAATTGGTAAATCAGCTGTACAGTCATCTTAAAGCTTTTCAAAACAAAATTCGCTTGTGGGAAACACAAATGAGAAGTAAAAACTGTTTTCATTTTGTAACATTATCCAGTCACAAAAACATTGATTACGGTCGCTGTGCTGAAGAACTGAAACTACTGTCAGAGCAATTCACTGATCGGTTTTCCGATTTTAGGAATATGGATAGCAGCGTGTATGTGTAATGTGGAAGATGCTCCGTTTCACCTACAAATGGAGTTGATCGAGCTTCAAGAAGACTCATATTTGAAGTCTAAATTTGATGATGTGGGACTAAGCGAATTTTACAGAACATACCTTTCGGAAGAAAAGTATCCACAGCTGAGAGTTTTCGCAAGAAAAATAATTTGCACATTCGGAAGCACGTATAAATGTGAGCAGTTTTTTTCAATCATGAAAATTAATAAAAATAAGCATCGTACTCGGCTTACAGATGTTAATTTAGAAAACACTTTGCGCCTATGTACTAGTGATATTGACCCCAATATTGATCATCTTGTTTCTCAGCTTCAAACTCAAGTCTATCATTGATTTTCATTTGATTTTTCTATCTTTTTTTGTTAATTTGCTTTTTTATATGTTTGATTATGCTATTATAATTCTAATAAATAAAAAAATGTGTGAATTTTTATCGCCTTTTTATTCACTACTACCTACTTATTTCTTACCTAGGGCCCGCGACCTGATTAAGTCCCGAAAGTACGCCCTCAGTTAAGCAACAGTTGCCCATACCTGCTGTAACGTATAAAAAATGTTTTTCATTGGTTCACTCGCTTGCCCCCAATTTTAATTATTAACTTTAGGTTCTTTTCCATTATTGTAATTCTTTTATTGGATATCCTTGTAGCTTGCCTAATGAGTTTTTTGAACACGAAACCGGCCGCCTAATTTCTCAATAGAATTTTGTGAAATCTGGACCATTTTTCCATTCTTGCCTTTAATATGAATATTTCCTTAACTTAAAACTAAAGAAGAAAATTATTTTCTTATATTATACATTTTTATAGTCTTGAAATAAAAATATTTTCTTGAATAGAGACAGATTTTTGCAAGGAAATCAATTTTCCTGATGCAAGAAACCATTTCTCTGCGTGTAAAAATAAGAACACACTATCAAAGCCTTTACTGCTGCATATCGTGATATTTTTTAAATTAAAGAATAAAATGTACATTACCTTTCCAAAAATGTAAAAATATGTAGGTGCCATATTATATGCAGAGGGGGGGGATACTTGAAAACCTCACTCTATATCAAACTATCGTTATATGTAATTTCTAAGCCGTGATAAATCTTATTATTTGATTTGATTTGTTATAGTTAGTTAATAGCACATACGGCATAGCACTTCCTTATAATAAGATAACGCACGCAATTATTGGACACTTGAAGCATTCTTTTCCAAATATAAGCTTTGCATTTGTGCAGCAAAATATGAAATAGGAAGACATTAACATTTTCCTATTATTTTCTTTCAACACTTCTTACATTCAACTTGAGGATAAAAAGCTGTCAAAAGAAAAACATTCTCTTACGCTCTTGAGCTCTGTAATATTCAACAATTTGGGCATATCCCAATGAAAATCATATAATCCTTTCTATTCAATCAAAGTATAGTTGTGATATAATGTTTAGTAGTAGATACTTGACGAAATTGGTCGGAAAGCCACTTGGACCAATGGAGTTAAAATCTTGTAGTAGGATCCAGTGAATCTGAGACAAAATTCAGTAGAATAAATTTTTTATACACTGGTACACCCCATTCGAAATAGGTTCTTATCCCTCCCCATCTGCCTTATTTTTCAGAAATATTCGGGAAAAATATACTCTATATTTTTCTCGTATATTTCTGGTAGTTAATGGTTTCCCAAACACGGTAATTGGTAATAATATATAATTCTTTTAAATGTCAGCCAATACTCGCTTTATTTCGTGTTATTGTGGTGATTTATATTGTTGCTTATTACATGTTATTCAAAAGCATCGATTAGATATTTATTGTTTTCAAACAATATGTTCAAAATATTCATCATTTTCCATTAGGCAATGTTTATACATACGAATAAGCATCAAACTGTAACGCCTGTTGACGAACTCGACCAATTAGGAAGGGCAAAAAGTTGTAAAAGCCTAATTTACGTAATCTCCCTTATCGCATCACCGACATTTTTCTCGCCCTAAGGTGCGCAATTGTACTCGAAAAATTTTGGTGACGCAATAAATAAAATCGCGTAAATCAGGCCTTCCCAACTTTTTGCTTTTCCTAATTGGTGGAGTTCGTTAACTGATGTTATAATTTGATAGTTGCGTTCTACACCTTTACTTCTGTCGACATATGAATAAGTTCTATCGTACACGTTCTGCTTAGTGTATCTGAAGTAATATCTTGGCACGTTCGATGTATTTTGTTTTATAAGTCCAAAACATTAATTGCCTCTTTATCATAAAGAACCCACTTTAAATGTTTCAACAGCAAAGAATCTAAAACTTAGAAATCAAGTAAATGAGCAAGCTAATAAAACCACCACATTTGACCAAATGAATTACTTCAAAAAGAACAAATAGTGAGTTCTTAAAGGGTTCTATGTAGATTCTTTCTGAAAGAGTACTTTGATGAAAAGAGTATCTAATTAAAAAAATATTGAATAAGTCGCACCAAACATTGACGCCTGAAGTGATCTGGAAATGTGTCTGTCGTACTCAGCGAGGATTCTCAAGAAACCGGTAGTAACTACTGTGGCAGTGAACCATTTCATTGTTGTAAAGGCGTGACTGATCAATCCATATGGCTCTTTTAAAGAATTCCATTACCAAATTGCGCTAAAATCTGGGCAATAAAATATAATAGTGTGTTATCACTAGAGCCCGGTAACTGGGAGGCAATCGTAGCGGCGGTGTGACTGTGTTTAGGTGGGCGGAGAGGGCTGGTCGATTATGATACGATACGAACAAATCATCATCACTCCGTTCAGTTTAGCATTGGATAGCGGATAGGGCATGTTGTTTTTATTGATATAGACGTGTTGTTAATTGTAGTTATTATTTAGTGGAGTGCGTTTCGATTTTATTGATAGAGACGTAGTTATTAATTGTAGTTTTTAGTAAACATGTCGAAAGCTAAAAAGCCGACCTTTCAAGACATAGTAAATGAGTTGCATTTACATTTTGAAGGTGCAAATACATTTGATGTCAAATAAGAAGTGGAACTGTACAAGACACGTAAATTCTGCACAGCATAGAAAACGAAAATTGGGCATGCCACCGAAAGCGCATTTTTTTTTATGTAATTCTTATGTTGATAAACTGTAATTTGCCACTAGGCTTACTCGATAAACAACCGTTAAGGACTTTAGGACAAATACAATCCCGAGTTGCGGTTGCCAACGGAAAAAACAGGCACGTAAGCATGTTGCATTTGTACGCGATGACGTAGAAAAGAAAATGAAACGCATATTGAAAAAACAGTTTCTTTGTAAACTTACACTACCACTGTTACTAGCTAGCCGGAGACTACAAGAATGTACTGCTACAGCAATTACGAAGTTTGTACTTTTGTACGTTGGAGGAAATTTCAAATTTCAAAAGATAAAGTGTTGATGTTTTATGAGCGATGGCGCAGCGATAATGCGTTCGGTAGGCCGTTCTCTTCTTGAACATGGTTGCAAGTGTTTACATGTTACGTGTAAAGTGCATGCTTTACATCTTGTGGCATAAACCATTCGACAATGCTCTCTCAAGGTAGATGCATTAATAGCAAGCACAAAAAAGTATTTTTGAAATCTCCCAAACGCCTACAGTCATTTCACACAGAGTGTCCTGGTATTCGTCAATCATCGGAGCCAATCCTTACACGTTAGGGAACATGGTTGCAGACAGCTTTTTATTATGCTGAACATTCCAAAATAGTAAAAAGCTATTGTTGCAAAATTCAATCCTGCCGAAGCTGTAGCTATTAAGGAAAAGCCAATCGAAATTTCAAGATATTTCCGTTGAAACGATTTAAAAAATATTCGTAGCTACCATAAAGGATTAGCTGACGCAATAGAGCAATTACAAAATAGATCGTTATCATTATTGGAGTCTATGTCAATTATGGACGGAGTTCATACACAGCTACTGACTATACATGACGCAAAATATAATCGCGTTTTAGAAAAGTTCGAGAATGTGCTACAGAAAAATCCCGATTTTAGCACACTAAAACAAATTTGTGATGGTGTATCGAATAAGCCACTGACTGGGTACAAAGGGTATTTTAATCATGCATGTATAACGTCGGTAGATGTTGAACACTCTTTTTCAAAATATAGCTCATTTTCTCACCACGGCGAACATCGCTCACCGAGACAACTGTGGAAACACATCTAATGGTGTCAACTTTTTGCCGCTCTTATCCATATGACGTAATACTGATAATGGTGCTTCTAGTTTTACTGTTCCGTAGCCAAGACTACTTAAAAGGATGAGTGTTTCACTACTTTTCACATATTATAATTATGTAGTAGTTCTGTTATTTTTTTTTTCTATTTTTTTACTATAGTTTTTGTATACTAGGCAGGTAAGGGCTATGGCACGGCTCCCTGTTACCGTGCTCTAGTTATCAGGGTCAAGTTTGGATTTCTGAACTTTATGTGGGTGGTATTTTTTATTTCCCAATATTTAGTGGTTGACATAGTTCCGTTGAACAGGATCCAGCTTGAGGACTACATGTCTATTAGCAGAACTTTGCTGTTTGAGAAGACATCTGCATAAGATGGGGATCTACAAAAATGAATCCCTATGTAGACTTTGTAATGAAGAGGAGGAAATAGCCTCTTGCATTGTTTTCGAATGCGCAGTGTAGAGCCAACGCGGTGGATTCACTATTGAAGAAGGATTTACTTCATAGACTATTACACCTGACCAAGGGAACTGTAAAACTGATACCAAAGCAGGATTAATACAATCCTCAGACTTTGGTGTTAAAGATGTAAAAAACTTTATCCCTTCAATCAATGGGTACTGATATTTACTGTTAGAAGGATTATATTGACGGAAGTTCCACTAATTCTAATTCATCAGGGGTACATAACGCCGGCTTTTTGTAGAAGTTAATTTGTTTGATGAGTGCTGATTCAAATAGTAAAAGAACAATACAAAATGCAAAAAAGGGCAAAAACAAATGTTACCATGTAGACAAATAAGAATGAAAGGACATTCAATTTTCTTTAGAGAACAACAACAATGATATCTGAGTGTACTGCGTACTATAGGTATGTATAAATGTTTTACATTCTTAAATATACATACTATTTTTAAATCTGACGTAAATATGCACGTAAACCACTTAACCTAAATTGTTGTTGCTGTATTTGAAAAGCAAGTACCGACAACAATCGTTGTTTAATGGAATATTAATGAACTTTATGTTTAGATTGGTAAGACCTTTTTAATCTGGAGAGCGTAGAGAGTGCTCAGTATGTAATTCTTATTGATCGCATTAGCATTGTTGCAGAACTGGCTCAAGTACGTAAGGCTATAAAGAATTAAATTCAAATAAAGGTTTTTTTGTTATTTAAATAATTTTAAAATGTTATTTCACAAACGGAATAATTTAATACCAATTGTGTAGAAACAATATACTACTCGAAGTTGAAGGAATTCAATTTTTCCGATTTTATGATTTAGAATTTGAAACAGTACTGTCCACGAAAAGATCCAATTACCTCCTGCGTATTTCAGACAAAATAGAAACGTGATGTGAAGGCAAAGCTTCAAGCAAAGGTGTTGTTATAATTTTGATTATATGTAGTAGGATCAGCAAGCATTTATTCGGAAAAAATAAACACTTTTGGAAGTGCTCAAATAAGTAAAAGTAGGCAGTATAGAATATATAAATATATACAACTTGTTCAGCGAGGAATGAGAGAGGCGCAATATCTCGGGAACGAATGAGATTTTAAAATTCTCAAAACTCTGTTATAAATAGGGCCCGGTAACAGGGGGCCGTATCATAGCCGTACCTGCCTAATATTACAAAAACAACAGTAAGAAAAAAAATAAGAGAACTAATACATAATTATAATATGTGAAAAGTAGTGAAAACACTCACCCTTTTAAGCAGCCTTGGCTACGGAACAGTAAAACTAGAAGCACCACTATCAGTATTAAACATCATATGGATAAGAGTGGCAAAAAGTTGACTCCATTAGCTGTGTTGTCTCGGTGAACGATGTTCGCCGTGTGAGAAAAATGAGTTTATATTTTGACATAGAGCGTTCAACATCTACCGATGGATGTTATACATGCATGATTAAAATACTCTTTGTACTTAGTCAGTAGAATATTCGATACACCATCACAAATTTGTTTTAGTGTGCTAAAATCGGGATCTTTCTGTAGCACACTCTCGAACTTTCCTAAAACGCGATTACATTATGCGTCATGTATAGTCAGTAGCTGTGTATACACTCCGTCCATAATTTACAGAGACTCCAATAATGATAACGATCTATTTTGTAATTGGTCTATTGCGTCAGCTAATCCTTTATAGTAGCTACGAATATTTTTTAAATCTGTTTCAACGGAAATATCTTGAAATTTCGACTGGCTTTCCTTAATAGCTGCAGCTTCGGTAGGATTGAATTGTGCAAACAACGGCTTTTACTATTTTCAAATGTTCAGCATAATAAAAAAGCTGCCTGTAACCATGTTCTCCAACGTGTAAGAATTGGCTCCGATGGTTGACGAATATCAGAACACTCCGTGTGAAATGATCGTAGGCGTTTGGGGGGATTTCAAAAATACTTTCTTTGGCTTGCTATTAATGCATCTACCTCGAGAGAGCATTGTCGAATGGTTTCTGCCACAAGATGTAAAGCATGCACTTTACACGTAAACATGTAAACATTTGCAACCATGTTCAAGAGGAGAACGGCCCTACTGAACGCATTATCGCTGCGCCATCACTCATAAACATCAACACTTTATCTTTTGAAATTTGAAATTTTTTCCCAAACGTACTAAGTACAAACTTCGTAATTTTCTGTAGCAGTACACTCTTGTAGTCTCCGGCTAGCCAGTAACAGTGGTAATGTAGGTTTACTAGGGTCTAGTATGCGTACCATAATATTACAATTGAATTTTTTTTTACAGTCTGTTGTTTTCGTCAACACATAACCAAAGAAACTGTTTTTTCAATATGCGTTTCATTTCTTTTCCACGTCATCGCGTACAAATGCAACATGCTTACGTGCCGTTTTCTCCGTTAGCAACCGCAACTCGGGATTGTATTTTCCCAAAAGTTCTTAAACGATTGTTTATTGAGTAAGCCTAGTGGCAAATTACAGTTCATCAACATAACAATTACATAGAAAAAATGCGCTTTTTCGATGGCATGCCAATTTTCGTTTTCTATGCTGTGCGGAATTTACGTGTCTTGTTCAGTTCCACTTCTTATTTGACATCAAATGTTTTTTTGCACACTTTACAAGCTATCTTACTCCCGTTGTAAAACAAATCGGGGAAAGTCAGAAATAAACTCATTTACTATGTCTTGAAAGGTCGTTTTTTAGCCTTCGACATGTTCACTAAAAACTACAATTAATAACTACGTCTGTATCAATAAAATCAAAACGCACTACACTAAATAATAACTACAATTAACAACTACGCCTACATCAATAAAATCAACACGCCTATCCGCTATCCAATGCTAAACTGGACTGAGTGATGATGATTTGTGGTGTCGTATCATAATCGACCAGCCCTCCTCGCCCACCTAAACACAGTCACACCGCCGCTGCGATTGCTCTCCAGTTACCGGGCTCTAGTTAGAGGTATATACATTTCAAGGTAAATTTGTTTTAAATTAAATGCGTCACCGGTGAGGCAAGCGATACTATTACGAGATTATACATTTAAACAGGTCTTGTAAAATATAGCAATTAAATGATTTAATATTAAATTGTGTCAGTGTCAATCGTAATCGACAAGTGTTGTGCAGTGCTTAATTACTGAAATATAATAGTAATGGCCCCATCAATGTAATATGGTTTTCAATTAAAATGTTTATATTTAAGAATAATCTTTGATACATTTTTGCTAAAAGCAAACAATTTGTAAAATGAATATAACGTATAACTTTAAGTGAATACAAAATATTGTAATTTTTAAAGTAATCATCACGACACTCAGAAAACATCAAAATAAGTTCATAAGAGTTGTCGCAGATGTTTATGAAAGCAATTAGTACCGTTGCTTTCATAAAAATCTGGGGCAAACGATACGATTATGACATTACCTATTTTAACCATGTCTTTGTAAAAATATGACAACTAAATAATTTAATGGCAAATTATCTGTGAGTGTCAATCGTAAATCGACAAGTGTTACGGTAAAGTCATTGTCATAACACTCAAAAAACGTCAAAATGAGCTCATATGAGTTCTCCAGATTTTTATAAAAGCAATGGTACCTAGTGTGCCGACCTAAAACGTATATAAAATTCAAACGGATGAAAATAAATTTTACATCAAATCAATGACAAAAGATTGTATTCCGTAGTTGTAATACAGGTAACACTTAAATAATACGACAATATCCTCACATAAATTGAAAAGTTGTTAATCATTCATAGTTCCAAGATTTAATTTACCTTCGCTAGGTGCACAGATGTGTAACATGTTCATTTTGACCTTGCGGTATGTTTCCTTTATCTTTTAGGTTTTAATAAAATTTTTGAATAAGTTAATCTTTGCTTATTCCTACAGAATACAATCATTTATATCTTCGTGTTAACTTTACAAAAAATTATTATTTTCCCGAAAAGTACAACAAATAGGTTGGTAGCAGTTGTAAGGAAAGTGATCACAAGTGCGTTGCAGATTTCAGAAATCAAATAAAAAGGTAGGGTATCTATTTAGAAAAATTAAGTTAGGTAGCGCCATCTAGCGGTGACGGATTTAATTTAAAAAAAATTTACAAAATATGTGCTCCTACCATACATTTACAACAAAATTTTTAGAATTTTAAAATCTTCAGTCATTCTCGAGATATCCATGTGTCATTCCTCAGCTGAACACAGAAAAAGCAACAACAAATAAATTCTAATTGTGGGACAAAACCATTTACACACAGAGAATTGATTTCCCTAAATCAATTAGGTTAAGAAACAATTGTTTTAAAAGTTCAACCGAAAGTATTGATTGTGTGTTTTAAAGAGGAGTACCTTATTTTAAAATCTCAGGTTATTTAATCAAGGAAAATAATTGATTTAAGAAATCTTCATCATATTAATTCATCATAGTTGGATCTGAGAACACCATCCATGTTCCTACTGATATAGTAAATCAAAAAGAAAATGTAATCCTACCGCTCGAAGTAACAAGTATATTATTATTCTGACCGATGACTAGAAAGAGAATACAGCTGCCCAATGGAGAGACGATGCTACAAAATTATTATTCTCATTATACAAACATAAAGCATTAGTTGAAAACAAAGAAAATTAAAACCATGAAGAAAATGTGGGAAAAAATTGCTCATACTGTGATGAAGAATGACGGGAAATCGCTCGCTCGCATCTGCTTGGTGTAACCTACACGATCATACACCTACTTGCACTGACTACTCTAGTGACGTCATTTTACACTACACCAAGTAAAAAGTGCAGCCCTGAGCGAACAAACCTATTGTTCCATTCAATATTTTTAAAAACTTTAGAGGTCTTTTTCTCAGAACAACATTTAATTTTTAATCGTAATATTACCAATTGTACCTTCCACAAACTTAATTTCCAATAATAGTCTTTATTTCCAAGGAACAAATATAGAAAGCGTCACAAAAAGGAAACTAACAAACTACAATTCAAAGTAAGCATATTAGCACTAAATATCAAAAATGTAGGCCTATTAAAAACGCTTCAAGCCTAACCTACTTATCAGCAAACAAAGTTCTTCATTGGGACATCTTAAACTCGTCTGACAAATTAGTAACGCTGGCAAACGAGCGGTACCGCGCATCGGCGTAGAATCAGTTCGGACCGAAAGGAACGGTAGTATTACTTCGTCTGCGGAGCAGTACGGACATTTTCGATGCCGGTCATTTGCGCAATTGTTTATCTGTCCTAGAAAAATCATGATTTCGTCAGCAAAACGACCGCGGGTCGGACAAACTACGAAATTTATTGCAGAAATTCCAGACTTAATATATGAAGGTGCTAAAGTTAAACGTGTAATCTGTAAAATCCCGTTAATGTGTTGGTCCAGACAACATTGTCTACGACACGTAAATAGTGAAAAGCATGTCTCAAAAAGTAAATTGCGCATGAGACAACGAAAAATTTATATTTAATTTATGCGTTACGTTTATCGCATGTAATATACCGTTTAATTCACTAGACAAGGAACCATTATCTGCTTTTGGAATAAACTATTCGGAG
Source organism: Dynastes maya (assembly GCA_029619315.2). NCBI lineage: Eukaryota > Metazoa > Arthropoda > Insecta > Coleoptera > Scarabaeidae > Dynastes > Dynastes maya. The sequence continues at coordinate 55,117,035 of JAROYE020000003.1, read as the reverse complement.
TGCGAATTACCAAGTCGAACATCGTTACGAAGAATTGTGCCATCTACGCGCGAACATATTGAACAAAAAATAAAATCGGAGTTGAAAGATCAAAAATTATGGTTATGTGTTTGACGAAACAACAGATGCGAAGAAGAAACATTCTGTTCTTAATGTAATACGGAACGCCCAAATTGGAACCTCATCAATCGGCACCTTCAACTCTATTAGTCTCCGAAACGAATACAACAGTGTACTGCCGAAGTAATTTCAAAGTTAGTGTTAAATACATTGGACAAGTTTGAACTTTCAACAAACCAACTCTTGATGTTAGTGGAGTGATGATGCTGCAAACATGCTTTCTGTAGGACGGTCTTCTTTAAAAAGCATTCTGCCAATTTGTTACACTATACGTGTAAAATTCATGCTCTCAATTTGTGGCGGATAGTATCAGAAAATGTTATCCTGAGGCAGACGCTTTAATAGCGCATACCAAGGCAGTATTTGTCAAATCACCGAAACGTATTCGCGAATTTCACAGACTGGGCCCCCGTATACCAGAGCCACCAGAACCTATTCTAACTGGTTGGGAAAACATGGTTGCAGCCGCGTTTTATTATCATAAATATTTGACAATATTAAGACGTGGTTTTACAATTCGATACAAAGGAAGCTGCCGCTACCCGAGAAAAGCCAAGTCGAATTTCAAGATAGTCAGATTAAAATGGATTTAAAAATCATTCACGACAATTACTTCGGGCTACAGATGCATAGAAAAATTACAAAATCCTGCGGTGCCGTTAGAAGAATCTCTACAAATAGTGCAACATGTTCACGCACAGCTATGCGCGATTGAAGACGCAAATATGTTTCTGTTCTAGAAAAATTTGAAAGTGTTTTTGAGAAAAATTCTGATTTTGGCACATTAAGACACATTTGTGAAGGTGCGTCAACAGAATCGTTAAGTTATTTGAAAGATTATTTTACTTACGCAAATATTACGTCACTAGATGTAGAACGTTCGTTCTTTGCATATAAACGCATTTTTTCCTCATGCCGTACTAGTTTTGCCGAAACAATAGTTGAAACATATCTAATGTTGCAGATATTTAACTAGACATTATTCACCTTGTGATTTCACGGAGGACTCTTAAAATGGTAAGTGTTTAAGCACGTGTTATTTAATTTTTATTTAAAAGATGAGCGAAATTATTTGCGGCAGCAAACATCTCTATTAGCAGAATAATTCTAGTGGAACGCGAGGCCTGGTCGACTCTACGCTACTGCGCGGTACCGCTCGTGGCCAGATTTACAAATTAGTCATAAGCAAAATACGTAGATAGAATCTGCACTGGAGGGCGGACCAGTATACTGATGAAGTTATTGTGGCAAGCAAATTATTCTGTTAATTCTCGCTTAGAAATACCTATTACTGAATTAAATTGCAGCCAATATAAATCTATCCCGTTAAAAATTTCATAAAATGCTGCGGAATTGACAACCTATGTATAAGTGAAAATATCGTTTATCTCAGAAAGTACTCATTTTAGGCAAACTGCACACTTCAAAAATCTGTAGTAATTCAATGACAGACATATGACACAGGATATTTCACTTTCAGGAACAACATTTGAGAATAATTTTACAAGATGAAGTATTTAATTCCAAAAAATATTTGTACAAAGACCTTTCAATATGTTTAACAGTACAGAAAGTACTGCACTTCATCAAACGTTTGGCACATCCTGCATATCTAACAATTGCAGTAGGTACTTATACTTTTGTATTATGTAGAAATAATGACATACCGTACGCTAGGTATCAAGAAATGACTAATTAGCAGTAAATAAATGGTGGAGAACTACAATCCAAAAACACTAAGCTGAATTCTCACAGAAACAATACCGTAGAGAAATAATGTCTCTCGAATAATACTCATAAATTTAATTAACTTTGTGGGATTCAGGACTATTCTTTGATACTCTTTTGGCAATTATTTATGAGTCTTGAAATGAATAAATGGAACTTAACAGATATTAAAATTGAAAACGTAAACTAAGCTTGATTTTTAAGAAGATGACATACAAACACTATGTTTCTTGTGCCATTTACAGGAAATCTGCCCTTCTAACCTTGAATCTTCTCTTCTATTTTGAATTTAATTTCTAATTTCTGTATCGAACACTTTAAACTGAGACCGCAGCCAAAATGCTAGTTAACTCAACCAAAGCTTAACCAGGATTGATTAATTTATTGGCGTTCCTATGCTCCTTTAGTTTAATCGCGATGGCGATTGTTTCTTTCCACAACAAATTTTGATGATATCCACCCAAATATAATCTCACGAGGAAGCTACTAGATAACTCAACTAGACGACTCTGTAATAGACAAACCCTCATGACAAACCTGAAAATACAAAAACTTGCCAACGTAAATGAAGATACCTTAACGAAACATTTAATGTACGAAATAATGTTAGAAATACCTAAATTTACTCTGATGTTTGTTGCAGGAGAATTTTACATTAATTTTGAAGAGTTGTGAAATTAGGAGAATAAAAAGAGGAGTAGATTTATCCTTGTTCCACTAAGCTCGTCGTTATCTGGACTTATATGTTTTATATAATGTCTGCACTACAAAGCCAGTCGACCTGGGGGTAAAATTGTTGCTTTCGAACAAAAAAAAAACTAATAATAGCAATAAAAATATTTTTATTGCGTCAGATTTTATTTTTTACACTGGGGTATTGATTTCAAAATATCACTTTTGTCGGCTGTGAGTCACAATTACACTATATATAATCCGCGGCTGATGCCACTGATCCGATTCTGTGGCGAAGACCGATTGTACCCGGCCTAGATCAGCGTTTTTTCTCTTTCTCTCGAACAATGCTTTTAGACGAAATCAAAGCGCATTACATCTATGTTGAAAGGAAAGAATTACAACCACCTTCTTCTATTAAGTCAGTTACCGAGTGCCTTGTTTGCAATCTGAACGCAGAACGCTTCATTCCACTTCACACACAAAATTTGACACCTTTGATAATAATTTGGAATGTTATTTATTAAATACGTGGACGTAAACTTTGTAGAAATTCTCAACATTGTATGCAATAATACCCAAATAAATCTTCTGCAATTATTGTTTCAGTTTCCATGAATATGAAGATCCAAAATTGATGAATTTCTTTACAGTCCTTTCCTACGAATACTAAGTTTTGTAAGTAAATGAGGAAGCATATTAGAAGTCTGGCTATTTTACTTGCGTGTGGGTGCCAACGGTTTCGTTCGTAACTGGGGAATGTAGCATAAAATATTTAATTACTGAATTTACGCTGGTCCAGATGTCTGCAGCTTTATTTACGTTTAAGTGTTTTTAGTATAATTATATTAAAGCATATAAAAACAACAGTTTTCAGACATTAGGTTAATTCAATTACTGTTTTATTAGACTAGTTTAAAACAATCTCTCCTCTTCAAAGAGAACTGCTTCTAAGAAACGGAACAGCTTTACAGATTGACAGTGATGACGCTTCAAGGCTGACATTTGTGTACTAGTAAAGGCGAACGCAAACCGATTTTCAAATCTCTAGTCGCGTTATAATTTAGCGCACAGATTTCGACCCACGATCTACGGCTTGTTATGTCAAATTATATAGCTGGAAATCGTCCAACGTTGGTTTCGTAAAAGACAAAACATCGTCCGCTAGATTGATTTTATGCGGCTGTTCAGGTTTTTCCTCTTTTTCTTTTTAATGTCTTACTTCACATCGAATACTTTAATATGTGTCCACGTTCTGGTATATTACGCGCATATATTTATTTTTTCGAAGCGGGAGGTTGTACGTTCGTATTGGTAAGTGATACCTACTTTAATATATTTACGTTCAAATTCCATAACATTTGAAAGAAATTTATTGCGACGATAACGTATACATTTCGTAACAGTTTCACTTTGGATTCAATGTTGTTCGGCGAGAAGCAGTTTGTTTTTCCTTAAAGTGATTTTAGGAAAATATTGCAAGAAGTAATTGTTTATTGGGAATCGTACGCCCAAGCTAGATTGCGAAACGTTATGAGCCAATGCTTACGTAAATTCCTGTTGCAACATTTATTAATGGACTAAAGGTTGTGACGAACTGTTCCCTGTTCGCACTAATTTAAAGACAGACAACATTTTAAGCTGAGAAGAAAGAGTATAACACTAACCTTTTCTCACAAATCTTTAAATTAGCTTGCAATTTTATTCTATTTTTATTGTATAAATTTAACTTTTAGATTATAAGTTCATTTCCGAAAGCCCTGTATGGTATCACTGTCTATATTTTTCATTAAGCAAACCAATTGCAGTTGTGTAACGATATGCCGTAACGAATGTTTTACCTGCGCGCATCACGTACAAGAACACACACATCAGCAGTAAAAACGTTATATGTCATAGCCAGATATGATATATAAACCTTCCAGTTTCTCATTTAGAGGACTCGCTGGAAAAGTCGGTTAACGCTGACTACATAAGCTGAAGTGAGTTCAGGGAAGTATCTCCTCTGAAAAGTCGGACTTTACACCGACCTTTCGGAAGATAGTTGCCAACGCCAGGGAGATATACTCTAAGTGGCTGGCTCCCACACCGGTAACTGGAGGATATGTCTTGAAATCGTGCTATTATTTTTGCATATTCTATTTACAAGTCCGAAATACATTTTGTTAATGACCGTAAAAGCCCGTTTCCGCTATGTATTTTTGATAGATGATTTATTTTATTTCCCGAGAAATTATCTTTTATTTCGAATTAATACAATCAAAGTATGATTGTAACGGAACATTGATTTAAATTCAGCTTATTATTTGCCGAAATTATTTTTATCGAAAAAACGTTAGGATATTATGTGTAAATAAAACTTTGTAAATAGTACCCATCTTTTTATTCCGACATTGTACCCTGGAAATCGTAAGAGCACCCCGGTAGATAATGTATTAACATCGTGCTTAATTCTATCGATCAAACATGTCCAAATTATCATACTGTAAATATTGAAACTAAATATCGTTCACTTATGCAATGTTTTAAAATAGTCTAAATATTTTTGACAGCCGGTACGAATGATTTCAGCGTTGTTAGTGACATCTATGAGCGGATGTACCAACTGACTTGCCGAACTCATAAGTATGGCAACCTGTAAGTACATGCTACTTTACAGAATCCTTAAGCAGTATTCTATATCCATCACCGTTATAAGAACGAGTTAAGTTAAATAAGAGGATATACGATTAGTAATATTTTGAGTTCACTGAAATGTTCCCGAGTTAAGAAAGGACGTTACATTCACCGCGGTCTACATCCAGACATACACGTCGTGTATATTTGATACCTATAAACCGAGACCACCATTTGTTATGATTTAGCTGGTGTCGAACCGTCCGGTACCTAGAGAAGGATTTGTCGTATATATCTTAATTTGGGCTTGTTGTCCACCAACCCCAACAGAAGTAGAATCGTACGACCTATTTGATCTTGCAAATTCTGTTTCCTACAACTTTCCCTTTGATACAATCGGGATATGGTATATATGTATTTTGTTTAATAACTAGGCCGGTCACAGAGAGCTTCGCGCCAGGTTAGAAGTGAGGCTGCAGCACCTACGACGCGACGTATGTATGCAGATCAATCGGCACGGGCTACCTTAGCGAATGAAATTATTGCATTATTTATTGCAACAGTTTCTCACCAACCCTTCGCAGCATTAATCGTAATTATAGAGATAAATATATGTATGTAAGTATGTCTAACGTACGCAAGGAAAATAAACGACCGTTGGTTAATAAGGTCACCAAATTTATCAGTGAATTTCCGGATTTTTAATGTACTGGAACAAAGGCGACTGCAAAAGGCACATAAATAGTATATAGCACAAAAATGGAAAAAATGGCGTGCAAGCTCAAACCCAATTTAAGTTGGATTTACTTTTGAGGTGTATTGTTTGTGGTCTGCCGCTCCGTTTACTCGATAAAGAACCGTTTCGATAGTTTTGGCGTATGTACATACAATCCCGAGTGGAACTTACCATCACCGACAGCGTTACGGAAAGAGCTACCAAGTATACGTAAAGATATTGAAAATAGGATCAAAACAGAATTAAAAGATAAACAGCTATGGCTTGATGAGACGACAGATTATAAAAAAAAAATCTATTTTGAATATTATAGTACGAGTACTGTTAAACCAAAGTTTGCTAGCAAAAGACTAAAAAAGTGTACTGGCAAAGCAATTACGGGCGCAGTGCTCGATACGTTACAACTTCAAGTGTCAACTGTAGATGTTATGAGCGATGGGGCAGCGACAATGTGTAGTGTAGGCCGTTCCCTTAAAGAAAAGTGTGAGGAACTTTTACATGTTACGTGTAAAGTTCATGCTTTACATCATGTGGCACAAACTATAGCAAGAAAATATTTTTTTTGATTTAAAACAGTTATTGTATTGCGGATAATTGAAGCAGTAATTGTCTTGAATTAAGGCGGACAGCTTTGATACAAGTAAACGTTTCTCTGCGTGTAAAAGACGAAATGACTTGTGTTTTACTATACAGGGTGCCTCCAAAATGTTGGGACATAGCTTAACTATAGACTCCTGGGATTAAAATAAGAAGATTTAACCCAACTTACCTACATCTAAAGTCGCCTCGTTAAGTTGGTACAATCCGGGAACCAGCAACATATCAGTTTGCTCATCATAGGAATACGCTGCAGCCATTATCGTCAATACACTCAACAAGAAACTCGAAAAAACAACCTCGAAATTATTAAAACACGTCCAACTACAAACAGAAACCAAACGAAGATCACAAAAATGCCAAATTAATTACTTAATTTTTACAACACCAAACTTCTGTGCTTTTGACATGTAGCAAACAAATGATACTCATTTGTCGTTAAAAGATAGTATTCCGGTTAACTAGATTATTGCTAGATTATTCCTATCAAAAAAAACATATCGTCAGATCAGATTTTATTTTTTTCCGGAGAAAACGTAATAGTTATAAAAAATTACAAAGATACAAAAAAATGTTCCTAAAGAAAATACCTTTTTGTAACAAACAATTGAAAGTTCTCAGCCTAAGCACTAGAAAGTTATCACCAAATTTGTATTGCGATATTTTAATTTAATACACTTACAACCTACCGATGAAGACCAAAACCATCTCGAAACGTGACTTATAGTCACAAAACACTCCATACCAAAAATTGTAACAATCGATCAAAGCCTCCTATTTTTATACGCAAAATTATTTTTTTTTCAAACAACTTTCACGTCTTGTACCAACTTAACGAGGCGACTTTGGATATAGGTAAGTTGGGTTAAATCTTCTTATTTTAATCCTAGGAGTCTGTAGTTAAGCTATGTCCCAACATTTTGGAGACACCCAGTATATTTTGTATTCAAATATACACTATGTCAATAATAAAACCTACACATATATGTCACATGGATAGTACAATTAACTAGAAAGGTTCACTCCCAAAATACAGTGTACTAACACTGCACAAAAGAGTCATTAAACTCTTCTTTCAACACAAACATGAATACGTTAAATTATTACCCAGACGTGCCAGAGGAAATGCTTTAGACTACTGACTTAGAGCATAAGTAAATGCGACGTATGCAAATCCTGTTGTTTTGATATTAAAATTACCAACCCGCTTAATCAAATCAAACGACCCCTCAGCATGTCAGAGGATCCGCATACGAACGCAGATACACATATAGGCGAGGTAAAAGGGATGGATTCTATAAGCCGAAGGAATCGCGCAGCGACTACGAGAACTAATTAATCATAATCAGATCAAGTTGGAACCCAAAGACGCTGATTAGAGAGCTGATTATCGAATCGTTATTGCAGAAGTACAAGTCGCTGACTTAATAAATACGATCTTCAACTTCACTTCGTTTATATCTTGAAGCCTATCGCGAACGTATCTCGGTGTAGCATTCAATGCGGTATCGCACTTATATAGGAGCTAAGAACTTGCCTCTCCACTCCGCAAAACTTATTGATTTCACGGTCCTTTCTTGCATGATAGAGGTACGTAGATGAAGTTTGAAGACTGAAACACGTATGCTGAAGGATTACCTACAGCTTCTATCGGGGGTCGTAGCAAAGAAGATCAAGTGAACGTGTTTACCATACGAGACAGGGTTTAATACCGCTCTGGTTTCTTAATAAATTAACACGTTTTATTCAGGGACTACCCCCAAAGTATAAATAAGAAAATCAACTTGTTAGAATGTACTCTAGAATCTAATCCAGTGTATTTTGTTTGTTTGACCGAAACTTGGTTAAAAAGTGTCCAAATTTCAACAATTAATTTGTCACATTACAAGTTAATATCAAATTTCTGTCGTACTATAAGTCGAGGGGGTGGCACCTGTATATTTGCTCGGTCCAACTTACACGTAAAACCTGTGGATATTCACCGTTTCACACTAGAAAAAATTTTTGAAGCTTGTGCACTGGAATGGATAATGGGTAATAGGAAATATATAATTGTTACTTTATATCGCTCTCCCTACGCCAATTATGACCTGTTTTCATCCAAGCTCTACGATCTACTTTCCCATCTAAATACTATCACAAACACCGTATTTGTATGTGGAGATTTTAACACAAATTTTCTAAAAGATAGCAACGAAACATTACAAGTTCTAAATATGTTCTTATCATTTGGTTTTCAACCGTTAGTTCATGATGATACAAGAGTCACAAGCACTACACACACTCTAATTGACAACATATTTGTAAACTCTAATCTTGAAATACATGTTAAAGTAGAGAATACCTACATGTCCGATCATAGATCAATTACTCTTGCTCTTAAGAAGGAACTGGTTTGTACTCCAACAAAGCCCGTACGGATTGAAAAAAGGTCCTTTTCAGTTGACAATAAAAATAAGTTTCAATATTATCTAGAACATGAAGACTGGTCTGAAACGTATAATGCTACAAGCTTGGATGAAAAAGTCAACTATTTCCTAAGCACACTCTCTTATCATTACAACATGGCATTTCCAATATCATCGCATATAGTTACTACCATTGCAACTACAAAAGGATGGATTACAGATGAAATAAGAACTTCCAGTGACAGAATTAAGGATCTTTTTGTTCTACAAAAACAGTACCCTGATTTACGGAATTTGTATAAAAATCAATAAAAGAGCACCAGGTCCTTGTTAGGCGGGCTAAGATAGAATATAACAATCATCGCATTCAAATATCGGCAAATAAAACCAAGGAAATGTGGCGTATCGTTCGAAACTTTAATCCTTCCAACTCTGATCACAAGAACATTACTATTGAGGAGGATGGGACCATTGTAGAGGATCCACAAATTTTGGCGGATAAATTTAATGCTTTCTTTCAACAAATTCCAGAGCAAGTTTTACACAATTTACCTGACATAACAGTTGACAGCATAATACCAGAAAACGCGCACACAATGTATCTCTTTCCCTACACTATTTTTGAAATGAACCAAATTATCAACAAGCTAAAAAACAAAAATACCTCGGGTCCAGATGGAATATCGGCTAGAATTTTTAAAGAATTTGGAACATTTATTTTGGAACCATTAACTTATTTAGTAAATCTATCGTTCACCTATGGTGTATTTCCAGCATGTTTCAAAGTGTCAGAAGTTGTCCCGGTCTTTAAAAAGGGCAATAGAGCTGATATACGCAACTACAGACCAATCTCGCTAATATCAAATGTAGCAAAGATATTTGAGTATTGTATGCTGACATGATTAACATCATTTATTGATAAGTATAGCATTTTACATACGAATCACCATGGATTTAGGAAGAACAAGTCTACTACCACCGCCCTATTGTCATTCTACGATATCATACTAGAACAAATTGATAAAAGAAATTCTCCGTTGGCAATCTTTTGTGATTTTAGCAAGGCCTTCGACTGTTTACAACATTCCATATTGCTGAATAAGTTAAATAGTTATGGTATCAGAGGAAATGCTTTAGAGCGGATATGCTCATACCTTAGCGGCCGCATGCAATACGTTCGGATACAGTATAAACAGGAGGCATCTCTTAGAAGCGTTAGATCCGGTTGGCTGCCTGTGCCTCATGGCGTTTTTCAGGGAACTGTATTGGGTCCAGTTCTATTCAACCTATATACAAATGACATATATAACTTCTGCTCTGATTTATTAATTTTCATGTATGCGGATGACACCACCGTACTCGCAACTGGCTCAACTCTATCTGAGACGAGGCATTGGCAAATAGTGCCATAAATAGGCTATATGACTGGTTTTGTGCCAATAAGCTAAGCCTTAACGAGGAGAAGACAAGCTCTTTGCTTTTTCACACGCGCCAGCGAACACAAAATATACATGCTTCAGTAACTATTCACGATAAACCTATCTCCCAAACAGAGATAACAAAATTTCTCGGAGTACATGTTCAGGATAACTTGCTCTGGAATGTTCACTGTGACCACCTAGTGACAATGTTAAATACCAAAACGTTTCTGCTTCGCAGCCTGAAGGATCAGGTATCATTACATACATTGCTGTCTGTATATTATACAGAAATACAGTCGCGGTTGGGATATGGCATACTCCTCTGGGGATCTTCATCTACTGTTGCCAAAGTCTTTGTGGCACAGAAGCAACTTGTTAGAATATTGGGCGGGCTAAAACCTACAGAATCATGTAAACCTCTCTTTCAAACGTTGCGTGTTCTAACTCTTCCGTCTTTATATATCCTTGAAGCCGTGTGTTACCACCATAATCACAAGGAGGAGTATACCGTTATAAAAGACATACATCCTATGAAACCCGGCGAAGAAGTGATCTCCATATTTCTAGGTGTACGCTGCATATCACTGATAAAGGATTAACAAGCACTGGGAAAAAACTATACAATAAACTACCTCGCGAAATAAGAGTTAGCGCCAGATTTAAGCAGTCTACTAAGAGGTATTTAATAGAGCAAAGCTACTACAGTGTAGAAGAGTTTCTCAACTCTAGCAACTAATCTATAGGGATAAGCCACGGTATCCAGCCATCGGTACGTTTCGTATTTATCCTCATGTTTAGTTTAATTTAGCATTATTCTTTATTTTGTTTTTGTTTCCTTTACTTTTGTTTGATTGGTTGATCTTTTCTTGTTTTTTTGTTTGTTAGAATTTTTGTATTCGACCATTGATTTTACTATCCTTTCGGATACTTTTAATCAATAAAGTATTATTATTATTATTATTATTATTAATATAAGATATTCCTCAATATGGCATCAAAATGCAATATAGGAATTCGCTTTGTGATTCTGACTTAGTTAAAATAAAGAGACCAGAACGAATGCTGCGGTATCGACAATGAATGAATACAAGAAATATAAAATGTTAGTAAAATAAAAAACAGATCGATCTCTACACCTGTATATTATTACGCTTCTGACTGTCTTTCTCCAACTCTTTTTACCTATGCAACTTGGTTTTTCTTTGCGAAATGCCTTTCTTTAACGGCCGATATCTTAAACGCTTTACATGCTAGAGTAGTAATGCCATTTAGTATTTTTTGCAGTTTTCGACAATATGTCGAAAATATCTGAAATTTCCGTTTTGTGTTTGTAGGTCGACAATAAATTTAATATAATTGCATATAGGTAATGGTGTTTGTAACTGAAACTATTACAAAGTATATGGTTACATTTTGATAAAGTACTTTATTTTCCTAAAATTATTTTTTTAATTTTAATAATAATATACAAAACAATTTCACACATATTTCTCGCCGTGGTATAGATATATATATATATATATATATATATATATATATATATATATATATATATATATATATATCTTCTACTACAAGCTTTTGGACGCGGTTAAAGTATAAAAATCAACCTCAGTACTGGAGATCATGTGTCCTCCATAAATATTACATCAGATCATTACTAACGTTCATTTCTTGCTTTTCCACAAGGAGTATATAACTATATCTTCCTTATCTGAATAAATTTACATTAGCATTAATAAAACGATTCCCTACCTAGACACCTACATCTTTTCAGTCATTTGCTATTCAAATTAACCACTTCAAAATCAAGAGACGGTATTCAGCAGTATTAAAACGTCAAATGCATACCCGTGATTGCGTGAAATCCTCGCTGTAGAGCACAATTGAAAAGGACGAAACAGGAAATACTTTTCTCTCGCTTTTGAAATTCCAAAATTTTCTAAGCAAACACTCCCATTGGCGGTTGGCCGTTATTCACGAACCCGAGGTTCTCTTGCAAATTGGCCGCTATACAGTAAATTTATTTGATAAGTGAAAATTGTTGCCGCATACAAATTGAATTATTGTAAATTTAATGACATGTATAGCAGATAAAACAGCCCTTGTAGGCCAAGATATATACTGAGTTTATGGCTGTTTAGGTAAAATATACGATATAGAGGGTCTTCACACGGTTCCGTATGGAAATATGTTTGGAAAGTTGAAAATTAACATTTTGTTCTATTTGATGTGACACACATGTATCGCACTGTGCTTAGAACGTTTTAGATATTGCTCAAGCTTTGCGGAAAAAAATTGTAATTTGTTTTCCATTTAGAACTCTCTAGTTACTTTAACTAGTTACCATGACAATTACATTTTTTTTCTTTGCGCATTAAAAATCGATTTGTTCGTCTTTACAATTACATATTTTTTAATACCACCTTTGACTGCTCGAGAGGCGGTTTGGCAACTGTATTCCGGTTTCTGTCACTACTTTCTAGATGACATGACTATATGTCTTAGCATTAGGTGGCGCCAGGAAATATTTCATCGTTGTTTTTTGAAAATTAGTGGCATAAGCTGAGAGGCAAACACTGGTGCTTAGTTAACTTATGTTTTATTGCACGATGTCGTTCGTACCGCAATTGTATTCTCGTTGCAGTAGGGTACAGTTAATACACAAAAAAGCTGAAACTAACTTAACAGACAACAGCGCGAAATTTGAATAGTATTAAACTCAAATAGTAGGAAAACGCTCGGAGCAACGCTGATAACGCCGGGTAGACAGAAACATGTCCGTTAGCTAGTGCTTTTCTCTCCTCATATTGTTTTTGCCCTGAATGATTCCTTCAATACCATGAGCTATATGAGCATTATTTTCGTTATTGTTTCTAGGCACTTTTTCAATGTGTACCATTTTTATCTATTCTAAAATGGAAAACAAAAAAGCATACACATTAAACATATCGCAATAAATTATCAGGATAAAGATCAGAGGAGAATTCAGTTAAACAGACTAGTAAATACTGTGAAACATTATCCAAATGAACATTAACCGGTTTCAAATAATTTTTGACTTATTAGTTTTTAGAGAAAATGTAAAAGTACGGCAGAACGTTCTACGGGACTCTCATATTTGCTGAAAAACGAAGTATCAGATTTGAAATTCAAAACTTCCAGGTGCAGTTTTGACGAATGCACTTGATACGCGCCATAATAGATTGAGATATTATGTAATGCGGACAGGCAACCAATTTGCAATTTTATCAACTGAGAAGTATTGTTAATACATCACTCACAGAATTCTATTTGGGTTTCATTGGAATCCATCTTTTCCAGTAATTTATTATATTTGGATTAGTTTAATATTTATATATACATATTTCTATTTTAAAACAAATTTTATGAAAGATGAATGACTGATGTTTAAAGATTATGCAACTGCAGAGACTACAGAATTAAAGAGTTAAATATGGATTACCGTACCAACTGAACAGTTGCATGTACAGTAACTGTCTGAGGAAATAAGGCACAGAATAAATTTTGTTCAAGACACTATTCTATGCGGACGCTCTACGCAGCATCAATTTAAAATCAAAAAAAAAAAAAATAGAAACAATGCAGCACAATTGAAGTACAGTATCGACAAATTTAATTATTTTTTATTGCAATAATTAATAGCTGTCTACTTATTAACTAATTCACTAATTTCTAATTTCGTAAGTAGCTACTTGGGCTTAAAATTTTGGTTGTAGTTTCATTGTTTGCTAATCAGATACCTTTGGTGAGATACCACTTATTGTTAGTCGAGTTGCTACCTTCGCAGAAAACCGATGCAATGTTGGTTGCTCACTTCTGTAGAAGTCGATATAGCGTTAACTTTCGACATTTTCTGTGATTAGGGTGTATTTAATTGTATACTCTCATCCATACAAGTTAAAATTTTGAACAGTCAGTACGTTGTGGTTACTGTTATCATAGTAAGTAAACAATGCTAATTCCGGAAACCATTTGGATGCAATATCCAAATGCAGGGCTCGTGTTTACTTGCAAATGTCTTTTTGACTTTCAGTGTTAGGTATACGCATCATTATACAAAACCATTTAGAGATAAAAATTTCCTATGCTGTGGATACAGAAAAATATGTGATGCTATTTAGAAAAATCACGTTCCTGGTGTTTCAATGTGGTGTTCAATACTGAATATCCTATATATATCGAAGGCGTTCTAATGTAATATAGATAGAGCCAAGTATGTAATAATTTAATCTTATAAAAATTTATGCTAAAATATATTTGCATTTCGGATTTTTTGAAGGAAATACGAGCCCCGTCCAGCTTCAATTGGCCCACACACAAAATTTGTAGTGTTGTTGGCATTTATCGCTCAAGGAGCAAAACCAGCCGCTACAATGTAATATCTAAGACAAAATGTGCTATGTATAGGACTTTAGGAGAGATCTGGGCTCAATGGAGCGTGTTGTCTCATAAAAAATCGAAAATTTTAAAAAAATATAGTTTTCTAGCATTCCATTACCCAAGTACTGCTAACGAGGAGTATTAAGGTGGCTATGGAAACAACGCTTTTTTTTACGGAACTGATGGTGACAGATGTCTCGATTGTAGAACAGTTAATTGATAGTGCAATTGTTGTCAATAATGGGCAGGGGAAAGGCAATTGATGAAAAAATTCGATCAACCATCATTAATTTACACAAATCCGGAAAATCAAACGGCGAAATCCGAATATTGCTCAGCATATCCAGATACAGGGTTCGAAATATTGTAAAATTGTACAAATCAAACGGTTCAACTGCTCAAAAGCCCCGATATGTGAAAAAGTCCAAATTAACAGACGCTGATAGTCGAGCTTTGGCCAGAATTATCAAGTCTAATAGGCGTGCTAACTACGGAGCGCTGAGTGTACTCTGGAGTGAGGCTGTTGGAAGACGTATTTGCAGGTCTACATGTCATTCGGAAGCAAGAAAACTTGGCTTTGGTATCTACAAGGTAAGTTTCATGACTTCAATCCTAAGGGAAAGAAGGTAATTCGTATTTTCCCTTCGCGAAGGCAAAGGAAAAACCGTTATTGACCCTAAATCAGAAGCGGAGCAGGCTAAAATGGGCTAGAGACCATCGAAATTGGGGGAGGTGGAATGGTGTACATTGGAGTGACGAGTCGCGATTTGAAGCTTGATAGCCGGAGCAGAGTTATTCGCCAGAAACATGAAACTTATCATCCTGACTGTCTTAAGCGCAAAGTTAAATTTCCATCTTGGATAATGGTCTGGGGTTCAATCTCGGCTAGAGGAGTTGGAAAATTACACTTGATCAACGGCATTGTTAACTCAGACAAATATTTAGACATCCTAGAAGAGTCTTTGTTGCCTACTTTGGAAGAGAGCAGGATTTCTGGAAATGACTTCATTTTCCAGCTGCAGGCGGTACTGTATGTCATACTTCCAAAAGATCCATGAAATGGCTTTCAGACCATGAAATACCGGTTCTAAAATGGGTTTCGAGTTGTCCGGACCTTTCACCCATCGAGGCGTTGTGGCATATCATGAAAAAGAGGTTGCAAGCCAATCCTGCCAGGACTGTGCAAGAACTCAAGCAAAGGCTCCAAAACATTTGGGATAATTTCGCTGCTGAGAAGAGTCATGGTCTAGTAAGTAGTTTGCCGAGAAGAATGGAAGCAATTATTAAAAATAAAGGTGATGTTACTCAATAATAGAGTGAGCTATACCTTACCACAAATTTGAGTTTTTCTTTTTTCTGTCCTAATCAGTTCCAATTGTTGTAATCAGTTCCGTTATTTTTGTGCAATATATTTTCAAATTGTTAAAAATTGAGAATTGTTAGTTTAAAAGATCTTCAATACATGCTAATAACTTAAATTTTATCAGGTGGGCCAACTGAAGCTGGACGGGGCTGGTACATACATATGTATATCTAAATTTATGCGATTGAAGGCAAAATCACAAATATCTCGAAATCTATTAGAAATAGACATATTATGTTGGTTTATTTCTAGATGGAGAAATAAAATACGTAAACAGGGTGTTATATTTAAAATAATAAAGTAACGTTACTTATCGATCACCCTGTATGTATGGAAATATTTTGAAAAGGTACTCTATGATGTCGTTAGGAAATGTTTCTACTGTTTACATAACAAGTGCAATTTTACAATTTTGACAAGGTTGCGTCATCCTGTATATCTAGTATGATAATATCAATGTCTAGTCTTGCTAAAGCAAGCGTCGACTTTAAATTACAACCGAAGTATCCTACATATGATTTGATTTTCAGCTTCCATGTTAAAATCTTCGCACTAATCTTAAACGTAAACGAAAGTAAATACACAAGAATCGCAGACGAAGACCACTGTCCTCTTAAGCTAAATTAAGGTTAAAATTAGGTCGCGAACTAAATCGAAACCTAAAGCCACTATTTATATTATTCCGTAGCGCCGTCTATACTTTTGCATATATTTTAGAAAATGGTGGTAATGCAAATTTCGTGTAAAAAAGTTCATGAATACGTATCCATTTAAAAGGATAGCCAACGCACATACGTCGATTTGTAATAATTAGCCGGTCGAGAGTCAGATTTCAAAAGTGGCAGTACAAATTCAAAAAAACAATTAACAATAAAGTACCATCCCCACTCCCGAACCAGTCAACATGCGCGTGCACAGGTAGTTGAAACTTGATCGTCTCACAAAATGCACATCTTGTTTTCAGCGCTCTGAGTGCAAACATTTAAACAAAGTAAAATTGTATGTTGTCCACCTAATCTTTTAAAGTGATTGTGATGGATTCGAATAATTCAGGTAAGAATCAATGTTTCTTGTTATTTTTAAATGATGTTTAAGGTCTTTTTTATACTATTCGTAAAACTTCAATAATAGGCCTTTTTGTAGTGAAATTTTATTTTGTTTTCATATTCACAAGATATTTTGTTGTATTATCGTCTCCTATCGGGTAATGTTTTTTATTGTATTGTATACTTCATATATTAGGCTAAATAATGACGTACAATTTATATGCAGATAGCTGCGGATGACAAAGTTGTGGGGTTAAGGTCACAAAAAGAAAAATAATCAACTTTTGTTTCAAACGTAATAAAGTGTGATTTTCTTTATTTTAGGTGAAGCTGGTGCTTCGGGTATAACAATAGTGACCCGTAAATATCTTTACGTCCAAATGCAAGAGCAAGATTTGCCTAATTTGGACGAAAAACTTAAATATCTGGAAAATCACTTGTTGTCCTGTTATGGTGATACGTCAGATAATTTAAGCAGTTTGAAACAAGGATTTGCGTACTTTAAATGGTCCATGAAAGAATAATGGTCTAGAGCTCATAGAAAAGGAGCAGTGTTTCTTAAAACCAATGAAGCTTGGTTAGAAGGAACGTTTGAACTTCCAGTAAATAAACAAAAGCGACCGGGTCGACCTTCTAAATTATTTAAAGATTCTAGTGAGAGGACTAAAAGAAGAAAAACAAAAGAAATCCGTTTTTTGCTTGGTGATGAAGTAATCGTTCATGCAGCTCAAACAGCACTGCAGGCTCGAGGAAAAAGGGATGCTTCGAAAATATTAAAAGAAATCATAATATCTCCAACTCGTGCAAGGAAATACAGAAAAGCATACAGAAAATCTGATCAAGAAGAAATTACTTCTCTTACACCTTTGCAACCCCTAGCAATGTTCGTGGAAGTCGCTTTAACCAAGCGACAATATGAAATTATTAGAAATACCGATAAATCCTTTTATCCGTGTTATGTACTATTGTTAAAGGAAAAAAAAGAATGCTACCCGTCCAAAGATTGTACGAAGGTCACAAGTACCTGCGCAGAAAGTAACATACAAAGCTTGATAGATAATACTGCGCTTATCAATGGGATTAGAAGAAATCCTTTGTTCTCTAAAAAACAATGAAAGAAATTCTTTGAAAATTATCTGTAAATAGGGTGATGGATCCCAACAAATCAAATATAAACAAAAATTCGACGATGACGTTACTTCAGATACACATTTATTCCTAACCTCTTCTGTACCACTTCGAATACTTTGTGGCAAAGATGACAAAAAAGTAATTTGGCAAAACCCAACACCGTCATCATCTAGATATTGCAGACCAATACGATTTAGATTTGTCAAAAAAACTACTGACGTAACAAAGGAAGAAATTAGTTACGTTGAAGAATCTGCCAATAAGTTAAAACCTACTGAAGTAGTTTTGCTCGGGAGCAAATTCATGTTTGAACATGTCTTTAAGATGACGATGATCGATGGTAAGGCGTGTAACGCTGCAACCGATACGAAACCAATAATCTGACCAAAAAGTTAAATACAAGTTCTACAGCTATTGAATTTGGACTATCTGTACTACACGCCAGTAAAAAAGTACAGAGAGAAAAGAACTGATGAAGAAAAAGAGTTAGAAGTGCGCACAAAAATACGTATTCAGAAAAGATTTCGAAAAGAAACTGGATTGTTGGTCGACATGCCAAAAGCTAATTTCGGTAACGCCAATAATGGTAACACTAGTCGAAGATTCTTTGAAAATCCTCAGTTAGCTGCCGACAACAAAAGTAGATTTTGAATTAATATATAGATTGAAGGTTATACAGGAAACTATCTCAAGAGGTCATAAAATAGACGTCCAACAATTCGATGAATATGCCATGGCAACTGCGAAATTGTATGTCGACCTATATGTATGGTACCCAATGAGTCCTACCATGCATAAAATATTAATTCATGGTTCAGCTATAATTGAAAATGACAGGCAACAGAAGCTAGAAATAAGCACTTTCGTTTATACCGCGAAAACTACGCGAGAAAGTTCTCAGGGGAGGAATGCAATCTTGATATATACAATAGACTATTATTGAGTTCGGATCCTCTTTTAAGCAGCATGAAGCAAACAAAAAAAATTACCAAATCAAGATCATTTTGCTCTGAAACAATCCAAATGTTACTACCGGCTGACCTGAATACCGAATCCGATATTTCAGACACGGATCGAGATTTATAATGTGAGTACCTAATCACATCTTGTAAAAGACGTATGTATGTGTTTTTGTTCCTAAAAATAAATTGTAATTATTTTTTAAATTTGTTTTTTTATTTCTTATTTTTTCACTTTTTGGCGGAAAATACATGCTAGTTTTACAAAGGGCAATAATTTCCATTAAGATATATGTTTTAAAATCAAAATACACTATAAAATAATTTTGACCGCCTAAATCCTTTAAATCGACCTATGTGCAACGTACATAATAATAAGGTAGACTTTTAATGATTTTGTGTCTACAGGTAGTGATATCCTTCATGAGATTCTCAGTCGAGTTTCCCAATAAGCAAATGTACAATTATTTCTCTTAAAACATGATAAAAGATAAAGTTTCATAAAATGTTACATTCATTTATCGAGTTGCGGCACAATATTGTTAAGTGTGGTATGAAAAGATGTAAATAACTAACGTGTAAATATAACAAACCGATTTGTTGAATTTTGAAACGCATAACGCCAAATATAGTTTTCAAATTCGATAAAATTTTGGCGTCAACGTTTGATTTGATTTTGCTGAAATGTTGACCAAATCGTGTCTAAACCTGTTCTAGGTTTATTTGTTGTGGATACGTTACACTAGGTTTACGTAGGAGAGTGAAGCGAAAACATTATATTTCTTACGACTGCAGTACTAATTAAATGAAGATAAATATCGGACCAGCAGTTAAATGTATGAAACATATGTTTTTGTTTCACCATTGCATATAAACTTAAAGCAAAATTTCATGATAGTAATTATGAGCAGTAAATATCATGTAGATAAGTAAAGCTACACACCAATAATCCGTTTTCAAAATTGAATTTAAGTGCATATAACATTATATGGAATTTGTACGACAGAAATATCAAATATCTCGCAATTTTATTATAGTAAACTAGAAAACAAGTTTCATAAGGGGGCACTTTGTCGCATGCATTAATATGGACGAGTGCGAGAAAATACTTTATAAAACGAATTTTCTACACTAAATATTTTTCTCTATTTCGCATTCATATAACTTAAGAGGTATATCTTCATTGTGTACTTTTTGAGAGCTATTGGAGGGAGACATTTAAGTTTGTGTGATATGAAGGTTGGTTACATTGACCAATATTTATATTGAATAGATTTCTGTAACGGTATACAACAATTACAATAATCAAACTAATCGGGTACTCTAAAACTGTGGCACTGGAACACTAAAAACCCTTACCACAACACTTAATTCGTACTGGACGCACGTTTCGATAGCCAAGCTATCATCATCGGCAGCAAGACTGAACTAACAAGCTAAGTGAAAAGCTAACCTTATATAGCAAATAAATTATGCAAAATGTAAAATCTATAAATAAATCATAAAATTATAACTTTCACTTTAAGTGCATCTTGATGAGTCGGTTCATTGCACAGGACTATAATTAGCCTAAAATGCAAATCTAGAGACAAATAAAAAGCCAGGATGACATGAGTTATTAAATCCTAGTATACAATGAAGCGGTTCATTGCACAAGTTTAAAATTACAACTGTAAATAACTAAACATGATGTAACAAAGGATAAAGGCTGGAATTTAGTGGTCCTAAATCTGAATTCATTAAGTGATTTTTGTTTTTGTAAATTTCCATGCCTTCATAACAATTTAATTGAGCAGTCCCCTTTACATTTTTAATTAACTTTATATTATCAACATATGGTTATTTTCAAGTATATGTGGGGCAACGCTGGATTTATCAAACCTTCTGAATTTGAGATGAGCCAAATGTTCTTTGTACCTAATTTTGATTGATCTTTTTGTCTGCCCAATATACACTTGATCACAATCTTTACATGAAATTTTGTAAATTCCTGATCTACCATGTTATCCACTGGATCTTTGGAACTTCCTAAATAGTTTTTAAGGTTATTGCTCGAAGAAAAAGCAATCTTGCGGTCAACCCTAGAAAGGATTTTTTGAAGACCTTTGGTGTAACATGGATATAAAGGTACTTTAACATATTTCTTATTATTATGGCCGTTAAATTTAGAAATATTGATGATTTCTTTTAGTTCATTTTTGATATCTATCTTTAGTTAAAGGAAAATTGAGTAACCGATGCACTAAAAAGTTAATAGCCGAAAGTTTGTGTTCATATGAGTGATTAAAATCCTGTTATTTGCTATGTAAGGTTAGTTTTTCACTTAACTTGTTAGTTCAGTCCTGCTGCTGATGATGATAGCTTGGCTATCGAAACGTGCGTCCAGTACGAATTAAGTGTTGTGGTAAGGGTTTTTAGTGAACTGTTTCAGTATAATAATCAAAACCATGATTAAATAAATCTATCTAATTAGCACAAGTTATGTTTTTATACTACTGTATATTAGGTATTCGACGTTGTAATGTTATAATTTACAACATTGAGCGCAGCTGTCATTAACTGCACATATAGTGAGTTCAGTATGTTCACTCGTTCAACGTCAAAATCCCTCTGGCGGCTATGAGGTCCTTTCCAGTAGCTCCAACTCCTTTTACGGCCTCCTATCGCTTGGAGCGAAGGTGCTAAGAGATTATTTTAAGTCCATTCAACGACGATCATGGTGGAATGGATAAATGATTTGTTTTCTGTTCATTTTCTTCACGCCCCAAATCTTCAATTTTAGTAGAATATTTTCCAACAACAATCAACCGCATAAATTTGGTTGTATCTTTAGCGCAATTTCGAAAATTAAATATCGTTCGTCAAGTAATCATCTCGCTTCTCAGTAAATTTTAATATTGTACAGTTGTTGATGGTCTTAAATGTCATAGAGTAGCATAGATTTAGTCTTCCAATTGCGTACTTGCATTGCATGCATTATGCTATTTTTTAAAATAAGAACATACATATTATTATTAAATTATATTTCGAAAGGTACGAGGGTAAGTCAAAAATTAATTACACTTTTAGTTCTACAACTGTATTAAACAAAGATAGGTGTACAACAGATACATTATTTTTCGATATAGTCTCCACCTTTAGCAATGCACTTGGTCCAGCGAGCCACTAGCTTCCATATGCCTTCCTGGTAGAAGGTTTTCGGTTGATCGTGAAGCTACTTTTGCACCGTATCCCGAACGTCTGTGTCTGAGGCAAATCGACGACCTATCAAAGCTTCCTTGAGCGGTCCAAAGAGATGAAAGTCTATGGTAACTCGCCTATTTGTTGTAACCATCTCTCGAGCTTGCTGAATTCTGTCGTCGATGGTCGCGGTTGACGACCGTCCAGCTCACTCTTTTTGTGTTACACTCGTGCGGCCACTTTGAAACATTTCGATCCACAAAAAAAAAACGCTTTTACGAGATAAAGCACTGTCCCCGTATTGTGACAAAAGTCTCCGGTGAATTTCAGCACCTCTCACACTCTCTGACCACAAAAATCGGATCACTGCTCTCTGTTCCCTTTTGGTGCAAACTAATAGCGGAGCTGACATACTTATGCTGTTGTAGCTAGCAGACAAATGACGCGATCGTGATTAAATTCCGCACACATGACCACAGAGGCGCCAGCTCAGCGCATGCACAAGCGGCCGCCATTACGATAACCTTCAAAGCTTGTTATGGCGAAAGTGTAGATAATATTTGACTTACCCTCGTATAATTATCCAAATTAGGCGTGATTAAACAATCACTATCGCGATTAAAATAATGGAATGGAGGGACGCTAATGAATTTCTCACTTTTAATAAAAGTATTCATCCAGATAACACGTGTTTGGCTGCGTTCCCATTTTCTAAATGTTCAATATTTCAATTCGATCATAAGTAATCAGGTGTGGTTGTTTACAAAATACGAGTTTCAGCACGGAACATAGAAACATAGAGTTTGTATTGGAACGTCACACTTGCAGGTCAGTTTTCTCTTCTCAAGTGTTAATGCTCGTAAAATTTCATTAATTGATGTCTAGTTTAATTTAAATTGCCGAGAGCGTATCCAGGAACACTCTCGAACATTCATACCGCATAATTAATTTTTTTTGAATTTTTCCCTCGTTAATTTGTGTTAAGTAAGGTGTGAGCCACAAAATCTTTCTCCTGAATTGGCCATGAATGAGAATGATAGACATAGCAGTCATATCTGAGTTCAATTCACCTTTATAGATTAATAGAAATTGAAGTTGAACTGTCAACTGTCATTCTTATTTCACAACCACAAGTGATAAGTATTTTTGTAGTATTGTAAAATAATGGCTTTCGTATTTAATGACCAACAAAAGCGGTACATGGTTGAAATTTATTTGAGAAATGGCAGAAAAATGGACGGTGTGTGTATGTATTTATTCTACAAGAGACGCGTACGAAGATTTTCTAGAAGAATTTCCAAATGAAACTATTCCGTATGATCATTTCAGTAGTTCTATATAGCGTTTTATAGAGTTGTTTAGGCATACAGGAAGTGTCAGTCGTAAAGAAGGCAGAGATAGACCAAAAGTCAGAAGTGAAGAAAATATTGAAGCGGTGAGACAAATAATGGAGGAGCGACCGCAGACTTCTGCGCGACACTTACAACAAGAACTAAATCTTTCTTGTGGTATTGTAGACATATTCTTAAAAATGATCTACCTTATCGATTACAAGTAACTCATGAAATACTTCCTGCAGACGTGCTCGTAAGACAAGATTTCTGTTAACCGTTTCAATAATGACAGGGTCATAAAAAAATTATGTTTACTGATGAATCATGGTTTCATCTCTCTGGCTATGTTAACTCTCAAACCATAGAATATGGAATATAGACTGTCCACATTTTTTTATGGAAACGCCATTACATTCACAAAAAAATTGTGTTTGGGCAGCTGTTAGTCAGAGAAGAATTATTGGACCCATATTTTTCGAAGGTATGTTAAAAATATTAAATTTCTAAAATGTATTAACTCTATAGTACCAGCATATTCTGACTTTTTATGTGATAATTGAAATCTCATAAAAGTTTCGCTACTTTTAGGAATATTAAATACTGTGCAATATCGAATTGACATTTTAGCACCATTTGTAAATGTGTTACATGATGACGAACTACAGAAAGGTCATTTTTAACAAGATAGAACTCGTATACACACTACCAATGAAAATACTTTTTCTAAGGGAATTCTTTCAAGATCATATAATTAGTTTAAATGCAGAGATGATATAGCTATCACGGTCTTGCGATTTGACACCATGTGATTTCTTTTTATGGCCATACTTAAAAAATTCCATTTTTAAAATCCCCGTTGTTGATCTTCGCGTTTTACAACAAAGGATTATAAACCAGATCGAAGAGATTAATAACACACCTTGGATTCTTCAAAATGCTATTGATTCCGTTAAAAGGAGAATTGTGCTCTGTGGAAAAATACGTAGGTGGTAAACACATGCATGTTATTTAGTAAATATTCTTTTCCAGTAAAGATCTTTTTTCTTATTATTATTGATATACAGGGTCCGGTAAAAAAAAACTCCCTAGTTTTAAAAGGTAATTACAAAGAAACTAAGAAAGATACAGGAAAAATACTTTTATTTGTGAACAACGAATACTATGCCATTTTACATTACTTGGTTTTAAAAAGTATATCCGGTAAATGATGTCCTCCATTGTTGACACATTGACGAAGTCTTTCCCGGAAGTTGTCCATAGTTCTTCGTGCCATTTCTCTTGGAATGACTGCCACTTCCTGGGTGATTGCAGAGTTGTGGGACGATGTTTGTACACTTGAGCCTTGAAGTGTCCCCAAAGAAAAAAATCACAGGGTGATAAATCAGGCGACCTTGGGGGTCAGGCGATGTCCCCTCGCAGAGACAAGACGTCCAGGAAACAACTCCCTCAACATTTCCAGAGATCACCGAGACGTGTGAGCTGTGGCTCCGTCTTGCTGGAACTTGCTGGACTTCTTGCTCTTCATGGTCTACAACAAACTGGTTTAACCTAGGTCGGAGGAAGGTCTCTATCATGTGACAGTAAACGATTTGAATTAACCGTTACCGTTAGGCCACCTACTTCGAAAAAAAAACGGTCCTCACACACCAAATTCGGCAACGGCACACCGAACTGTCACATGGGGGCTGTGTAGTAGTCATTGATGAAGTTCCCGAGGGTTCTCTGCAGCCCAGTAGCGAAAATTCTGTTTGTTTACAGTACCTAACAAGTGGAAGTAGGCCTCATCAGAAGAAATAAACAAAGCGCCAGGGGGAATATTCTGAAAAATTTCCTCACACACAGTTCTGCGAGTTTCAAAATCTCTATTATTTAATTCCTGGGTAACCATCATTTTGTAGGGGTGCATATAAAGTTCTCTATGCAGAATTCTTCTTACACTCCTATCAGACAATCTCAGGGCAGCTGAATGTTTAAGTGCTGAACGCTTTGGGGATTGTTGGACGGACGCTTTCACACGCGCCACATTTTCCGGCGTTGTTGCAGTCTGAAGTCGGCCAGTAGGTTTTCTTTTCAGTCCTGAACCTGACTGTCTAAAGTTTGACACCCAAACTTTGATAGTTTTCCTATCAAACGGGAAACGCTCGCTGCGTAGTAATCACAGAACCACCGTTACGAATAAATTCCTCCACAACAAACGCACGATGCTCACCGAGCCAAGCCATTGCGCACACTGAAAATGGCACGTACACCACTTTCAAACAATACCCCCTTCACATCAATACCCCCACTACAACTCATACAGCGGCTTCTTCAAATACGGGAATTTTTTTTGCCAGACCCTGTAGATATAGTTTTAAAGCATTTAATACATATCCTAACCTACATTCCATCTGCCATGGAATGACATTAGTTCAAATCAGCTGTTGATTTAAAATTAATATAATTAAGTTAAGACATGAGTGATTTATCTCATGGCTAACTGAGGCGAACTATTTTTTCCTTAAAAAAATATGCCTAACCTAGTTGTCATTGTCAATAGAAATGCCGACATCAAATAATAAAATGTTACGTGTCGTAACGAAGTTCATTACGACATCGGAAAGGTACATATTTCGCATCCAAAATACGAAAAGTACATTTTAGTTGATATCGTGGCAAAAATATACAAGATACAATGGCAATATCGTATCTAAATTTTCATATAAAAATTTCCTTTTTCACCTGAATTTTCACGTTTAGAGGAAAGTTAAGGTACAAATAACCGGTAATTAAATTGCCGACATTCCTTTTTTCATTATATACTTGTTGAACAGCAAAAAATAATCCGAATTGTTCACAATTGATACTGCAATCGGAAAGCAGGCTTTCCCTTTTATCTCTGCGGGTGAATTTTAACACTACGTAATTTTCCAGGC
This sequence comes from Dynastes maya, assembly GCA_029619315.2. Lineage (NCBI taxonomy): Eukaryota > Metazoa > Arthropoda > Insecta > Coleoptera > Scarabaeidae > Dynastes > Dynastes maya. The sequence continues at coordinate 55,090,405 of JAROYE020000003.1, read as the reverse complement.
TACAACTAGTTTCGTATTAAATAAACATTCGTAGCAGGTTGAAAGCATATCAGTGTCTACGCGATCTCATTTAATGAAATTCCATTACGCGGAATCAGCGGCAATCTCAGATCTGTAAACTTGAAATTCCATGCTTTGCCAGTCCGTACACAAACTCTTTCACCTAAAATAGCATACACGTCTAAAGCCGGGAACCATTGCCACGTACAATGCAGCGCATAGGAAAAGTAAGGATAAGTCTGTGACAATACTATGTTGGAAATTTAATTCGTGTAGTGTAAGCTTTTCTAGGGGATTTCGTGGAAGAAATGCAGTTATCCAAGTGCGCGCGAACGTGTAACAAACTTTTAGCTTGATATGTGGAATATAATGGAACGGTAAGGGTGAATAGTGAAATTTAATTTTCAATATTTTACAGAATATTTGCAATAAAACTCGACATATCTTTATTTTATGCTACTACAAACATGTATACATATAATGTAGCGTCTTAAGTGTTTACAAGCCACCACTAGATGGCGCTATTGAGATTTCACATTACTATTTTCTTAAAATTTGATATTTGTTATTACTGAAGCAGTGACAGCATAGAAATCAGCCCAGTACTTTGTTTACAGCGAGACTAAAAAAAGCAAATTTGTGAAAAAATGGAAGTTTCACGTGAAGGTTTACGATTCTAACAAAGACCTAGCAGAACAACAATGCCTCAAATCGCTTTGGTAATGAAGCACCATCAGAAAAGACTGTTTACAACTGGCTCGTCATGGTCGTGTCTGTATCAGTGAAGAATTCCGTGAAGGTCCATCAAAATTGGTTGTTGTTCCAAAAAACAGCGAAGCTGTGCGCAACATGGTTGAAGACGATCGGTATGTGATTTACTATGAGGTAGAGGCATCCTTAGGCATATGGACGGCTGCAGCACCTACATTCGATTTTGCATGATGATTTAAGTGTGAAAAAATCTGTTCCCGATGGACTCCGCATAATTTGACTCAAGCACAAAAAGAGCTCGCATCAATTGGTGTAAGGAGATGCTCAGCAAATTCAACAGAAAAACTTCAAAATCCGTATATATTATAACAGGTGACGAAGCTAGGGTATATTTGTACGAGCCGGAAACCCAGCAACAAGCAACTGTGTGGGTGTTCCCAGATGAACCGAATACAACAGAAGTTGTACGTTTACGAAACACTTTCAAGAGAATGATTGCTTGTTTCTTTCATTATATTGGACATGTCGCAAGCATTGATTTGGAGTATCGAAGAACAGTTGATGCTAAATAGTATACAATAATTTGTTTGCGAGATGTCATTAATAAAATCAAGAAAAACAGTCGACAACTTCCCATCAGCCTTCATCATGACCAGGGTGTAGGGAGTCTTGGAATCTAATGAGAAAACTATTTTTGGCCCTCTTGTAGATATACTGCAACTAACCTATATCCACCTCTTTCATAATTGGTTTGTAACTATGATTTCGAAGTACAAACATCCGTTTGGATTTTGTAACCATAGTAACTGTAGTTGAAAATTGTCATTCACCAAGTTCATACCGCGTTTCTGTTCAGTTTTTTATGTTTGTCAGAAGTTTTCGGTGAATTATAGTGGATTTGTTCATTTCGTACTCGTTTAGTTCTGCTGCTTGAAGTTTCCGCTTAAAAATCGGTCCGTTCGAAGAAATTTAACGATTACAAATATTACAACTAGAGCAATAGGTACGTTTATTATTTATAGTATTCGTAATTTATGTTATTTGAAAATATGTTTATTTGCACCACTATAGACTCCAATTGAATGGGTCAGGAAGTGTTTTAGCCTTCTACAGAAATTCGCAATGCAATATTTTTGCTTTAACGTGGACAATGTACTTTCTCTATTGAAAAATGCATTACACCGAAGGGCACCCATGAGTGCTCTATCATATCTAGTCTTAAATTGCGCTAATAAATGTATATGCAAATGAAAACGTGTTTGTGCTTTAATATTTGTGTTAAATACAGAATTTGATAAATATTAAAGAAAATTTAACATAAATAATCCACGTATTCTGTTGATAGTTTCTGGTACGTCTACGAGAGGCGCCAAAATATGGGTCCAGGTCCATGGCCAGAGTTGCCCAGTAAGTATAAATAAATGCAACAAAAGCTACGAAACAAAGAAATCCGTTGAGGTTTCCATTAGGTTACCTACCGTTTCAAATTTAATGTTTCTTATAGAACGCCCGTATTGAATTTATTTAGAAAGGAAACGTAAACACTTACGCAGACACATACACGAAGCAGTATAACAAAACAAAATCGTAACAAGAAATGTAGGTTAGGGAATGCTTGATGTTTCGGCGTATAAACGACATCCCGTTGTCCTGAAACTACTTTTCTGATTAAACGAGAACGTCAGTGGTGGACAACACAATTCTTTATGTAACTACCTTTGACCGAAAAAGTTGCAGACGAAAGAGCCAAAGAGCGAGGCTATATAAATCGAAGACTGGTTCCTGCTATTATTTCAAATTGGATGAAGGTTTTGTCATTCCACTCTTGAAGAAGATATGTTCAAAAAGAATGTGACATTAATTTACTTCTATTTGGAAAAAGGATTGCCTAGTATTAAGGAATATTGACGTAATGGACAATAATAAATTCTTTCAAACTGTAATTTCCTTTGGTTACGTGCTATCCCATTTATTTCTATTGCAAAATTGAAAGAGAAGGTTAGAATCGATGAGCGGCATACAGAACGAAAAATATATTTGTATTAGATCATATGTAATAGCGTATATTTCCCTTACGTACTGATCCAAAACGTATGACTTCCTTCCAGAAAACGTAACATGAAACAGCTATAGCTACAGTATTCATTTAAATACAACACTTCATATAATCTTTGCTATAATATAAATAATATTCTTCTCACATTTCGAATGTCTTAAAATCTTCCACTTTGGTACTTAAATGATTGTAGGTTAGTTTTTCAAATGAGTTTGCAGATTAACGCTTCATATATGCAATATTTTGTTAAACTATAGAGAGCAAAATAAATATCTGGAAAAATAGTAGTAGCAGTAACTCCTTTTTGCCTCTTGATTTACTTTATTTACTTTTGTTAGTCCGTATATCTTTGAGTTGAGTTGATTTAGTCTAGTGCTGCTCATGGTTACATATCTACAGCTTTTTTCCATTCCTTTTTGTTTTTTGCAATTTGTTTTACTTCGGTCCAACTTTTATTACTTCTCTCTGTTTCATTATGCGTCATTTTCTTCCAAGTGTTTGTTGGTCGCCTTCTTCTCCTTTTTCCTTTCACACTAAACTCCGAGTTCTACTTACGTACTACGTAATCTCCGTGTTTTCTTTCCGCAACGAACAATCCATCTCAATTTTCTTCTTCTTATCATTGTTTCCATTGATTCCTGCTTCGTGAGGTACTATAGGTCTTCATTTGATCTTGTATTGGGCCAATATATATTCATTATTCTTCGTAGACATCTGTTAAGAAAAGCCTGAACTCCAGCGCCATCGCCTTTATTCATTGCCCATCTCGTGACCATAGAAAGAAAACGCTTTTAACATTCTTATGAAAATCCTGATTTGCATTTTTATTGTTATATCTTTTGATGACCTTACCTTCCCTAGTGTGCTAAATGCTGTCTGCGCTTTATTAATTCTATTTTGTATGTCTTCATGGCAAGTTCCATCTTCCCAGGTATATGAACTCTGTTTGTGTTTCTACTTGGTGCTCGTCCATTTTCATGTAGTCTGTCATTTGAGTTTCTTGACATAATTTTAGCTTTGTTGCGGTTTATCTCCAGTCCTATTTTCCGCACATTTCCACAAAGGCTGTTTATTTTATTCTCTTTAATATTCTCCGACGTAAGACTTAGATCATATGCAAATCGGAGGTCTTCCAGATATTTGTTGAATCTCCATGTTAGTCCATTTTTGTTCTTCATTGTATCTTCAGAAATCAGCCTGTGGCAATCAAGAACAAGGACGGAGAAATTATACGTCCTCGCTTTACCCCTTTGTTCACATTGACCTCTGGCTTTTGTGCGTTACACTCCATTATTACTCCATAGTCCTGATATAGTGTTTTAATCATGCTAATCAACTGTTTAGGAATTTCGTATTCTTATATGATATGCCACAGAGTTTATTGGTTGATAAAGCCAAACGCTTTTTTAAAGTCGATGAACAGAAGGCGGTGGAGTGGTACAATACTATATACTACAATGTATGCATTAACCATTGGTGACGTATCCAACTACAGTCTATCGAAATGTTGTTTAACGAATTTTACGATATATTCTGGGAAGTTGGTTAGCTCAACCGCCACTAACGATTTGGTACGTGTTTGCCTTCTAATAAACCGAGATTTTTAAAAACAAGAATTAGGAAGTGACAAGCAAAGGAATTACTTAAGGAAACTTATTTGGAGGCAAATGAAATACATTAACATTGTTTGTGCCAGGAGTCAAAATATATTAATTAATTAGTGTACTTGGCATGTAAGAATAAAAAATTGTCTGTCAATATATTATGATATATTTGCAGATAAAAATAATAATCCCGTGTTAAAAAGTGAACGTTCCTGGCATCAAGGTCCCTGTGGTGTAGTGGTTAGCACGCCCGCCTGGCAAGCGGAAGGTGTCAGGTTCGATTCCTAACTGGGATGAAATTTCAGGGAAAACTACAGATTTCCATAATTCACCGACGGAAGCCAAAATATATTAAGTAGCAAAGGAGCTTCTTTAAAATTCCATTATACTTAATACCGTAAATATATGAGCAACTATAGGTTTGTAGCAAAAAGCACTTTTGTTTTTCAAAAATAACGAATATATGTACAGTCCCTGGCCATCGAATTAGGATCACTGAAAAATATTATGATTTTAGGGTAAAATTAAAAAAAAAACAGTTAGTAATGTTGGCAATATTATTATTTAATTACATATAATATGCAAGTAAATATAATTTGAATATATATTTACTAATATTTACTTGTTACTCCTCTGTGATTTATTATTTCCTCAATCTTTTTTGGCATACTGCCAATACAGATTTTTGTTGTTTTATTAATTTCGTCGCTATTATGCCATACACCTTTTGCCATACATCAGTTGAGTTTCGTGCACTTACAACGTTTTTCAAGACATTTCGAACATTTTTAATTATATTTCAAAGAGCTTTAATTTTATTTGTGTGTGTCTATTTTCGCGGTCAATTATTATCATAACGGGAAAGAGACGGGAGAGTTTCCTTAACGTGAAGTTGTACAAAAAGAGGGTGCATCACATCAAACTGTTCTGAGAATCGAGAAATTAATTAAGGAGGATATTCCTAGTACAAGTAGTGGCAGAACATACTGTGCCGGCAAACGTAAAACAACTGTAAAAGATGATCGTCGTATAGTAAAAGTGGCTGCAGAACATCGTTTTTTATCCACTAAAGTTGCTCAATAAATTCTTAGTGGAGAAGGTACACAAATATCAGCCAGAACAGTCCGTAGACGTCTTCATGAAGCCAAGACCAACATCTAAAATGAAAGTGACACGATTTCAATGGGCTAAAGAATATAAAAAATATGCAGCTGAAGATTTGGGAAAAGTAAGTTTCATTTATCATCTGTATTTTTGGTCAAATTCATCCTCATAGTTCGCTTAATGGTTCTCTGCATTTTTTATTTTTTCCTAGATTATTTATAGCGACGAATCACGGCTAGAAGCGCTAACGGAGAGAAGCCAATTTGTTCGTCGACGTCCTTCAGAGCGTTATAAAAAAATATGTACGAACAAATCTATTAAACACGTCCCCATCTCTAATGGTTTGGTCGTGTATCACGACAGAAAGACCGGGACAACTGTATGTCGTTAACGGAACAATGGAACAGAAGTAATATAAAAAACTTTTACACAACTATTTAATGCCTTATATGTATTGGTTCATTGGATTCGACTCAAGGACCATACACTTTCATGCAAGACAATGCACCGCGTCATAAGCCAAAAAGTGTAATGTGATACCTTGAATCTAAAAATCTGCGTGTACTACCTTGGCCAGGCAATTCATCAGACATAAACCTAAATGAGAATGTGTGGAATACCTTGAAAAACATCGTAAGTGCACGAAACTCAACTACAAAGGAAGAATTACAACAACATATTGAAGATGTATGGCATAATAGCGACGAAATTAAAAAAAAAACAATAAAAGGCTGCATTGGCAGTATGCCAAAAAGGATTGAGGAAATAATAAAACACGTTATATATAATTAAATAGTAATATTGCCAACATCACCAACTGTTTTTTTATCCCAAATCATAATACTTTTAAGTGGTCCTAATTCGATGGCCAGGGACTGTATTTATATTGTTTGCTTTTTAAAATTAAGGTTATGTTAATTTTAATACGCCACATAAACAGTTTTACTTCAGTAAATGATGTAACATAATAAATAAACGTAACTTCTTAACAACGTGGATAAGATTAGTGAAAAATTTGCACCATCAGGTTTGTTTCCACATTTGTCTTGGTGGAGGGTGTTCGCTGTGTGAACTTTATACAATACTGTAGCTCCATTATAATTCAAATCCGGAAATTCACTGATAAATTTAGCGACCTTATCAGCCAACAGTCGTTTATTTTCCTTGTGTATGTTATACATACTTACATACATATACAGATTGAGAGTCGGTCCTATGGTCGCACGTATCTTGATCGGATACGTTTGGAGCGGGAGAGGAGTTATTCCTTCGTTACTGAATTATATATTATATCACGGCTGTTAATTCTCAGTTAATTAGAGATTACGTTTGACTTTTGACGTATCACCTCTTTTTTATTACCGATTATACACGTAGGTGCGACTATAGGGTCGACTCTCAATCTTTACAATTATGTGTAACGCTGCAAAGGGTTAAGGAGAAACTGTTGCAAGAGATCAATAATTTCTAGGCCTATTAATTAGGCATGTTTTTTACAAAAAATATTATTAAAAAGTACATTATTGAAAATGACTTAGTGACATTGATTATTCCTCATAAATTAACACCAATTTTTCAAAAAACGAAGAATTAATAATATAAATTATCAAAATGCCAGAATTGGAATGATAATTAAATATAATTCAAATTTTTTAAATATACAGTAAATTGATAGTATTAAATGCAAATGCACGCGCTTCTCTCCAAAATACCATTACAGTATGTGTATGTACGTCTTCTTAGAGTCTTGTTTTAGTTAGTTTATTTGTATTACCACTTTTGGATACTGCCAAAATCAATGTGATATTCTTCAGAAAATGGGAAATATACTATGCCATTTGCTGCTTCTCAGCCTAGTGAACCGAACTCGCCTAACACTATTGCAACAGCGATTTTTTGTCATATCCTAGAATGTTTTCTCAAAATTTCGCATGCTGAAATATAACAAATTTTGTCATTTGTGTAAAAATTTGCAAGTCCTACAATTACCAAGTAAAGTTAACACTAGAAGTGATTTATTTTAAGATCGAATTTCTTTGAAGGAAAAACTACTCAATTTCTGCCCATTTAGATTTTTTCAAAATTTTAGTTTCAACCGGCTGCTGCACTTTGTTTCTAGCAATAAAAATTCTCTATCGATGTATTTGGTTTCAGCAGCGTGAGACGCCTGCTCACATTGTCATAAGTAACCTGGGCAAATATGGGGTAACAACCAGAAGCGTGGCGAGCGCATAAAAGTTTACACATAAAATAGTAGGTAAGAAATAAATTATAAAACGTGCTAAAACACTTACCGTTTTAAAAGTCTGGGTAACATCTGTTAAATATTTGAATCATTAGATATGTTTTCACAGCAGTTTCAGTCAAGTGAGTACAACGTGCGGAATAAATGTTTTTAATGCCGAAAACGACCGTTCGACATCTAGCGATTATATTTGCATATTTAAAATAATCTTTGAAACAACTTAATGCATCTTCACACGCACCTTCACAAATTTGTCTTAATATAAGAAAATCGGAGTCTCCCTCTAAAACACTTTCAAATTTTCGTATTACACACCAATTTATTTCGCCTTCTACAGCACATAACCGTGCGTGAACATCATCCACAATTTGAACAGGATCCGCTAGCGACATCGAAACATTCTTCTGTCGGATTGAATTTTAAAACTACCTTCTTTACTTGATCAGAATATTTATTGTAGTAAAACGCAGCCTGCAACCATGTTCCCCAACGTGAAACAATCGGCTGTGGTGGTTCAGGTAAATCAGAACACAGTTTGTGAAATAGTCGGGTACGTTTCGGGGACTTTAGAAACACTGCCCTTGTACTAACAATCAATGCATTTACTAGTGGAAAACATGTAGGAATCGTTTGTGCCGCAAGATTTAGAGTATGGATTTTACACGTTACTTGTAAGAAGTTACTACTGTGTTACATTAAAAGTTGCTTAGTTGGAAGCAAGGAGGAAGGGGGATGACGGTCGATGTGGTTGCATTGTACGTACCATTACATTAACCACAGAATGTTTTTGACGATCTGTTGTTTCGTCGACACACAACCACAGTTTTTTATCTTTTAATTCCGTTTTCATTCTTTTTTCTATATGTTCACGAGCAAATGGCACTACATTTCGTATCGATGTCCGACTAGGTAATTTACAGTCCGCATATTTATTCCAGAAGGAGGCAAATGCTTCTTTGTCTAGTAAACGAAACGATAGATTACATAAAATAAGAGTAACACATAAATCAAATGTAAATCCTTCTTGGTCTCGTATGCCACTTTTTGCGGAAGAATGCTGTTTGCTTTCGATGTGACGTTGACAAAGGTTTCTGGACCAACACATTAAAGGGACTTTACAAACTAGACATTGAATTTTGGCGCCATCAAAAATTAAGTCCGGCATATCTACTATAAAGTTTTTAACTGTGTCTGCCACTGGTTGTTTTCGCGACGTACCTAACTGCGACATTTTTAAGGCAAACATAAGCGTACAATTACGAAATAAGTTACGACAGCCTACATATACCCAGAACTACTCGCATACAGCATCGATTTAGTACTGACGCTGTGAACGCGTGAAATAAATAATCGCCGACTCCGCACCACATATCTAGTACACTGACTGTTACCGCTGTTTGCCCAGACTAGTCATAAGGATTCCTCGGTATATGGATTTTTACACAGAAAAAATTGTCTGCAGAAATGAACATTAACAGTAGTTCATATAAGTTAACAATATTTAAGGCAGATTTCACACTATGAATTTCGGTAAGGTTTATCGAAATTCTATGGTAAAACCTGCACTCTAAAACGTGTTAGTGTGTGGTACTTGACAGTGTAAGTAAAATGGTGGGAAATAAGGTATACCCTTGTGTGTTACTTTTGCACTTAATAGTGTGTATTCGGCTCTTTTTACGTATACTTTCTGCGTAGTATGGTAATTGTCGAAGTGCTTTTTTTCACATTTTGCCGTGATTAATATATTTCACGTTTCCCAAAACCCGAACGACACTACTTCAGTCGAAAGCAGATACAAAAGCCTACACTCAATCATAATTATCATTGCATAGTAGTACATTTATGGACTGTCATACATTCATGTATTCCATTCATGTGGTGTATGAAACCACGACTCATAAAATATGAAAGCCACGTATCTTACTCTTATATATGTATCATTTCAAACGCATATATGACGAAGAAGCATTTTTATTTATATCCAGACAAGCCTAGTTTCTATTTGTATCTGGTACACACACTTTATTCAATTCCTTTCTCTTTTATACGAAAATCGGATAAGAGCATGAGTTTTTTTACATTATTGTCACGTATAAAATACACTCCTGGAGTTTGATCCGTTCCTTCCGCCTCAGCCTGTATATTATTACATTTGTAAATAGTTTCGTTTTAAGGTTTGTTTGATAAAGCAACTATGTTGCTATGTCCAACCATATTTGAAGTATTGGCATTTTTTGAAATTTTTGGACAGATGGACGAGTGGATGTGAATTTTTGTAACTGTGAAAGTGTTTAACTTGGAAAATTGAAATTTTGCTTGCCTTTAAAGGTGTTTTCATTTTCGCGAAATTTTCGATAAAGCCGTAGAAAGTATGTTCTAATAGCCAGCACTCTTTTCAGAAAAGTTTTTAATAATAATAATAATTAGCACAAAAGTAAAGAAAAAACCGGAGGCAAAAATAAATTATGCTCACTAATAACTTGTCTGATTTATGACAATGCCGAACAAAATTTGTTTGCAAAGGATCGAAAAAAGCAACACTAAAATTCATCAAATCTCTTTTGCCTCTCGTTTTGGGACGTTAGGGTCACAAGAATGACTTATTTAAAATGTCATTCTCGATCGATTGGTAAAACAATATGTAGGGTGTCTAATAAAAAAGCGAGTTATATAACCAAACGCTGAAATACAATGCGCAATTTTTTTTATTCTATTTTATTGGGCGGAATAAATTACATATTTTCGACTATCTCAATAGTTGCTCTAGTAACGAAGTTACTACAGTTTCACTGGTCCAATATAAATTTCATCGTATCTCTTTTGTTTTTCATTTTAGGGTTATAGAACTATAAGGACATTTTACACAGAGTTACGGAGTACGTTTAACACATACGAGCTAGGATTGTTTAAATTTGTTTATTATTTATGGAGGATATAATAAAGTGATATCCAGAACATGCGATAGCTTTGCCGCTCGGTATCGGAATAATACAGAATTTGAGAAACTTCGGATCGGTTAAGGCAAGGAGTACGTATCAGTAGTTGTATTAAAGAAAAATAAATGTTGACATTTTTTCCACTTGAAAATTTAATCGTAATTATCAGACAGGCTGTATAATGTTTTCCAGAAATTCATTCGGTTTCTAATCGTACCCTATACGGTTAACAGTTCTGTAAAATTTCAATTTTCCCAGTTACAGCACTTTCACAGTTATAAATGTTTACATGCACTCGACCATCTATCAAAAATTTTCAAGAAATGCAAATACTTCAAATATCGTTAGAAATATCAATATAATTGTTGTATCAAACAAACCTTAAAATTGAACTAGGTTTTCAAAAATGCAATAGTATATAGGGTGTCCTGTTTAAAAGTTGACAGCTACTTCCGTTGTAACCGGAAGTCTTAAATAATTGAAAATATTTTAGTACAGTGGTGTACGTGAGGCTTTATTATACGCCCAAGTTTTCAAAATTTTTCAATGTACACTTTTTCATATATCGATCGATGTCCCTTATGACGCGTTCTGTACGTGTAAACAGCAGAGATGGTCGAATGTTATTCATCGCGGTGACTAAAAATCAAGACGTTATTCATGACCAGGCCAGGCGCAAAGAGCTTCGCTCCAGGTTAGAAGTGAGGTTGCCGTGTCCACGACACGACGTATGTATGCAGATGAATTGGCACGGGCTACCTCAACGAATACAATTATTGATTTATTGCAACAGTTTCTCATCAACACATCGCAGCGTGAGTTGCAATTACAGAGATAAGTAGAGTAGGCGACTATAAAAGACATATAAATAGTGTACAGCACAAAAATGAGAAAAACGGCGTGCCACCTCAAACCCAATTTAAGTTGGATTTACTTTTGACGTTTATTGTTTGTGGTTTACCACTTCGCTTACTCGATAAACAACTGTTTCGACAGTTTCGGCGTACATGCAATCCCGAGCGGAACTTACCATCACGGATATCGTTACGGAAAGGACTACCAAGTATACGTAAAGATACCGAAAATAGAATCAAAACAAAATTACAAGATCAACAGCTGTGGTTACGTTTTGATGAGACTATTGTAAAAAAAAAACTCCATTTTGAATATTATAATACGAGTACCAGATCCTGTTAAACCGAAATTTGCAATCTTATTAGTTAGCAAAATACTAAAAAAATGTACTGGCGAAGCAATTACGGGCGTGGTGCTCGATACGTTACAACAGTTTCAAGTGTGAACTGGTCAACTGTTGATGTTTATGAGTGATGGGGTAGCGACAACTTGTAGTGTAGGCCGTTCTGTTAAGGAAAAGTGTGAGGGGCTTTTATATGTTACGTGTAAAGTTCATGCATACAGAAAGTGTTTCTCATATCTCCCAAACGCATTCGAGCATTTCACAGGCTTTGTCCCGATATTCGCGAACTACTACAACCGATTCTTACGCGTTGGGGAACACGGTCGCAAGCGCCTTTTTATTACTCTGAACATTTCCAAGAAGTAAAATCTGTGATTTTACAATTCGACCCTGATGAAGCTGCAGCTATTAAGGACAGCCAGAAAGGATTTTTAGATACTTCTGCTGAAACCGATTTAAAAAGTACTAGCAACAATTATAGACCAAATTACAAAATACTAGCTTGTCGCTAGTAGAATCAGTGCAAATCGTGGACGAAGTTAATATATTGCTACACGGTATAAACGACGAAAATAGAGTCGCTTTATAGCAAAGTTCGGCAGTGTCCGATTATACGAGATTAAGACAAATTTGTAGTGGTGCATCTGCAGATTCATTAACTAACTCTAAGGATTATTTTAATTATGCGTATGTTACTTCCGTAGATGTTAAACGGTCTTTCTCGAAATATAGGAACGTTTTTTCATCACAGCGAACATCCTTCATCGAGACAAATGTGGAAACCTACCTGCTGGTGCAAGTTTTTCAACAGTCCTACCCACACTGTTAAGAAGTCACGTTTATTTATTAATTATTATTTATTTTTACGGTATTAGGTGCAACAGACTTTTGAAGAAACTACTTTGTTTACTTTTTACGGTTATTACATTACATATACAACAAATTCCGTTTTCAAACAAAAAAAAACTAATAATGGCAATAAAAACACTTTAACCTGTGCATATATTCGCTTTATTTACCAAACATTTTTATTGCTTTTATTTTTTACACTGGGGTATTGGTTTCAAAATATCAGTTCTGTCCTCTGTGAGTCATACCTACACTATTTATAATCCGCGGCACATGCGACTGATCCGATTCTGGTGCGAAGACCGATTGTGCCCGGCTTATTTATGACCAATGATTAAAAATTTTGTATTAATCATCAAGACAACTATATGACTGTTGACTAAATTCTGTAATTACAAACGTATGAATAAGGAATAGGTGATTATGTGTTAGTCATAATTAGCTGTTAAGAATGAATAACGGCTAGTCATTAGTCATGAATAACCGTTATTTATCGACCTTTAGTCATGACTGACCATTATTCAAATTATTCATGAGTAACGATTAATCAATGATCGTGACTTAAATAACCGATTAATTTGATGAATAGAGGACGAGGTATCAACACTTGGTAATTTCAAAGATACACAAATATAGATGTGAATTTAGCTCAACTCTTTTCTTATTTCTATTCTGAATACTAAATTCTCTCTGAAATCTTATATTTATTTATTAAACCATAATAAGGTAAAAACATTAGGTCTGGATCTCACAAATTCTTTGTTAAGAAACAAGAACAGCTACCAGTTGTGACGAACCGCTGTTCGACACTAAAACTTAAAAGAACAACTTTAATAGACATTAGAAAAATTGTTATTATTAATTTTGAATGTTTAATTGTTTTTAAATTCTTGGTAATCAATGGATATTTATTTTCAAACACACCTGTATATATTATGTAATTTTTCTCGTCCGAAACATTTAAGGTGCAATCTGACCATTATGTTGATAATACCGTAGTAATTTAATCGTGAACAACTATTAATTTCCCTGAGTTGCCGAATGAATTACAACGGCGGACGATCTGACCATTGTGTTGATAATACCGTGGTAATTTAATCGTTAACAAATATTAATTTCCCCGAGTTGCCGAATGAATTACAACGGCGGACAATCTGACCATTGTGTTGATAATACCGTAGTAATTTAATCGTTACCAAATATTAATTTCTCCGAGTTGCCGAATGAATTACAACGGTGGACAATCTGACCATTGTGTTGATAATACCGTGGTAATTTAATCGTTAACAAATATTAATTTCCCCGAGTTGCCGAATGAATTACAACGGTGGACGATCTGACCATTGTGTTGATAATACCATAGTAATTTCATCGTGAACAACTATTCATTTCCCTGAGTTGCCGAATGAATTACAACGGTGGACAATCTGACCATTGTGTTGATAATAGCGTAGTAATTTAATCGTTAACAAATATTAATTTCTCCGAGTTGCCGAATGAATTACAACGGTGGACAATCTGACCATTGTGTTGATAATACCGTGGTAATTTAATCGTTAACAAATATTAATTTCTCCGAGTTGCCGAATGAATTACAACGATGGACGATCTGACCATTATGTTGATAATACCGTAGTAATTTCATCGTGAACAACTATTCATTTCCCTGAGTTGCCGAATGAATTACAACGGTGGACAATCTGACCATTGTGTTGATAATAGCGTAGTAATTTAATCGTTAACAAATATTAATTTCCCCGAGTTGCCGAATGAATTGCAACGGTGGACAATCTGACCATTGTGTTGATAATGTCGTAGTAATTTAATCGTTAACGAATATTAGAATTTGAGAAAAAAAAACTGTTCTTTTTGTCAAACCGGAATCAAGTTAGGCATTCTACCGTAAATGATTACTTGCAATAGAACCGTCCCGTCCGTTACCGAAATCCGCAGTAATAGACTTTATTAAGTTACAAGGGATTTGTAAATATTTGTATATTTCAATTTTCATATGCAGACTCAAAACTATAACTAATAACTGTCAAATGAACTACAACCCATTTCATTTATTTCTCTGTATTAAGTTAATGTGTAAATATTACTTTATTTCTTTTTGCTATATAGTGAATGTATAAATATTACTTTATTTCTTTTGCTAAAGAATTAATCTGTGTAAATACTTCAATAAATGTAAAGAAAAGCGACTTACATCTTTTAATTGGTAATCTGAACTCCTAGAATTGAATGTAATTCACCGAGCTTACCATCAGGTGGAACTAAAACAAATTTTAGATGACACTACTCCACAAGGCATTATTCCGCACTCACCGTCGTTATTATTGTAATTTTCATTAAGATTAAAAACAATTCATTTTGGATGTAGTTTTCCTCGCTCACCGAGTACGCTTGTCACAATAATTGTTTACCGAACGTCGCGACGTCTGCCGGCCAAGTTTCCAACTGCATTTGTACAGTAGGCGTCAAAGCAAATGTCCCTACGGTAGGTGCAACTAATACTGTCCGTGTAATAATCACATCCAGAGTTGGATTATGACCCAATCCGAAGAGATACATAAGAGATATATTATTTGATGGAGAAATCATTAAGGTTAATTTGGTTTTAATTCATGTCCCAGCTTCCTTGATTTTCGTGAAAGATTTAATTCAACCGAAGTGCCTTGAAATCGTCGAGAGTCAACATTTCGACTTGCTACATGATTTAGCGTGGTTCAAACCAAGGGAGTGTGTTACGCAGTCTCGTCAACATTTAGCAAATTACTAAGTATTGATACCTCGACTTCTACTCACTAAATCAATCGAGTCACGATCATTGACTAACTGTTTTTCATGAATAATCATGACTAGCGGTTAATGAATAACGGTTAGTCATGACTAATCAATAACGAATAACCGTTAATCAGGGCTAGTCATGATCAAGTGCAGTATCATTGACGGACATGATTAGGATTGAATTTTCTCATGAATAATGTCTAAATTAGTCATAACCAAATTTAGTCGAAAACTTTAGTCATGACTAAATTTTACGTGAATAATAATAATAATAATAATAAACATTTATTTTCCCAACAGGCATATTGCCCAATAACAGGAGAAATGTAGGTAAGTATATACACAAAATAAAAACACAATGCAACACATGAAAAAAAAAATAAAGAATAAATTTCTACATGTTTTACTCAAATAAGTCACGTTTATTAGCCGCCCTGGACAAAGTATACGTCGGCGCTCGTCTCATTGTGTTAGTCCTTGCGAATGGAATAATGTCCAACTCTGGTGAACAGTCACTAATGCCGAACGGATCATTGATACTGAACTAAACTGGCACTGACACGGAACTGATGTGTGTAAATGAACCTGTAGACGAGAAAATTTTCAACCATGAAGCTTTGTAGATTGACGATATTGATCTACAAGTCAATAATGTTAAGATTTTCGATTCACGCAAATCGAATAAAGCGTCCTTCACTTGTACTTTGCTTCATTTAAATTGTTTAACTACGTACATATTGAGTATAAAAGTTTTTAACGTAGTTTTAGTATCCTGTATACGAAAATTTTATTAGGGTTGTTACCATAAAATTTTACATTCATAAGGCAACATGCTTAGCATTCCCTTCATATTTCTATCGGTAATACACCTACGCATTCAAATTATCCTTTATCTAGAGCAGCGGCTCATTTACATTGGCAAGATTAGATTTTACAACCATCCGTTACACAATTTATCTACAAAGTCGTCTAATTTTACAGCCGCATTTCGACGTTCGTAATATTAACTCGTAATATTAACACCGCCCTTCCTGTCAGCACCACTTGGATTCCCTCTGAGAATGGGAACGCGTCATAAAAAGACTTGACTCACGTTTCACGCTTTAACATACGTCGATGTTTTGATGGCCGATTTTATTGAGTACAAAATTATATCAAATGATCACTCGCAACGGCTGTTTACCGCACTCACGTAACAAAGTGAGGAATAAATATAAGGTCCAATAAAAGGCCATCATAAAATATGCAATAAACGTATTGTATGCTTTACGTTACGATGTGCGATACGAAAAGGCGAACAGCGTTGATATGAATGATGATCGTTGCCAAATGCAAGGTTGAGCGGTCGCATTAGCGTTGCTTAGGTCTTTGAGAAGTTACGTCCTTGAAGATCCCAAATATAACCTGAGTCTAAAATAGAAAACTCTATTGTAACAGAATAGTAAAATGATTGAAAATATTTTTTCTAGATTTTCACTAAATAAAGAGTTATATTTAACCTGGGCAAATATTCGGTTACAGCCAGAGGCGTGGCGAGCGCATAAAAGTTTACACATAAAATAGTAGGTAAGAAATAAATTAATAAAACGTGCTGAAACACTTACCGTTTTAAAAGTCTTCCGTGAAATCACAAACTGGGTAACATCTGCTAAATATTTGAATCATTAGATATGTTTCCACAGCTGTTTCAGTCAAGTGAGTACGACGTGCGGAATAAATGTTTTTTAATTCCGAAAACGGCCGTTCGACATCTAGCGATGTTATATTTGCATATTTAAAATAATCTTTTAAACAACTTAATGCATCCTCACACGCACCTTCACAAATTTGTCTTAATTTAAGAAAATAGGAGTCTTTCTCTAAAACACTTTCAAATTTTCGTATTACACACCAATTTGTTTCGCCTTCTACAGCGCATAACTGTGCGTGAACATCATTCACAATTTAAACAGAATCCACAAGCGACAAAGAAACATTCTGTAATTTTTCTATTTCCTCCGCTAGTGCGAAGTAATTGTTGTGAATAGTTTGTAAATCTCTTTTAACCTGACTATCTTGAAGTATTTACTAGCTTTTCTTGATTGCTGCAGCTTCTGTCGGATTGAATTTTAAAACTACCTTTTTTACTTGATCAAAATATTTTTTGTAGTAAAACGCAGCCTGCAACCATGTCCCCAACGTGTAACAATCGGCTGTGGTGGTTCAGGTAAATCAGGACACAGTTTGTGAAATAGTCGGGTACGTTTCGGGGACTTTAGAAACACTGCCTTTGTACTAGCAATCAATGCATTTACTAGTGTAAAACATGTAGGAATCGTATGTGCCGCAAGATTTAGAGTATGAATCTTACACGTTACATGTAAGAAGTTACCACGGTGTTCTTTAAGAGATCGGCCCAAAGAACGCATGTTTGCGGCACCATCACTTATAGACATTAAAAGTTGTTCAGTTGAAACTTCAAATTTGTTCAATGAGTTCAACACCTCATTTAAAATCTCATCGACAGTAATTTATAACTATTTTGGAAGCAAGTAAGAAGGAGGATGACGGTCGATGTGGTTCCATTGTACGTACCATTACATTAACCACAGAATGTTTTTGACGATCTGTTGTTTCGTCCACACACAACCACAGTTTTTTAACTTTCAATTCCGTTTTCATTCTTTTTTCTATATGTTCACGAGCAAATGGCACTACATTTCGTATCGATGTCCGACTAGGTAATTTACAGTCCGCATATTTATTCCACAAGGAGGCAAATGCTTCTTTGACAACCATCATTTTGAAAAAATATAGGACGTCTTTCATTTCCAAATGGTGGCAAGACCTGTACCAACTCTGGCAGATCGTTTTGTAAAACTTGTAGATAAGTCTCTCCATTGAGGTTGTCGGGCAAATAATATGGGCCGACGAGAGAATTACCTATTACACCGGCCCACACGTTTACACTAAATTTGTGTCGAAACGATGTTTGATGCTTGACGTGAGGATTCTCCTCTTTGTTCGCCCAATAATGCCAATTGTGTAAGTTAATTGATCCTCCTCTGGTAAATCTGCTTTCATCAGTCCTGCGCAAAAAAAGATATTTTCAAAGTCCACTTGGAATAGGAATCGCGAAAACTGTATCTGTCGGACGTGATCTCCTACTTCTTAACCTTGTAATAGTGTATAGTGAAAAGGGTGCTTCTTTTCCGTACGGAGTACAGACCAGACCTTCCACGGTGACACATTAAGTTAGCAGCTACATCTCTAATGCTAGTAATAGGGTCCGCAAATGCGGCTAAAATGAGTTCATCAACATTATGTTGTCGAACGTTAATTCGGGGTTCCTGGTGATGACCGCTTCCCGCTTCACGCTTACGTCGATACATATTGTTAAAAACTTGGTGATTGTGTAATCTTCTCCCTGGATATAATTGTCCATACAGTCGTCGCGCTTCCACCGCAACGCAATTTGCACGACCATACGTTCCGAGTATGTCGCTGTATTCTTCGTTGCTATAAGTAGCCATAACGGGTGCAATAAAAAATAACGAAAAAGAAACAAATAATAACAACGTAACGTAGTGATAGAAACAACAATAATAACGGAAAAAACTTCTTAGCATCGCGATCACACTAAATAGCAGACAGACAAAACTCGACAAGTGTCAAACAATTGGTTACTAAGTTACTCATCGTCTAGGAGACGGGATATTTCAACAAGATAGAAAGCTAGTGATCCCTGTTCCCTTATCCCGCAGTACTGATCTATTGCGTTGTCATATTTTATGTTGAATTTCTTGGTATTGTTAAAAGTTTGTGTTACAAGTGAGGTATTATTCGAAAGCGCACAAAGTAAGCAAGTTTTTAAAGTAATTTTAACATTCGAATTGTTTTATTTAAAAAGAAAAAAATCACCATAAACTTGAGAATTATAAATTTTCTATCACGTTAAGTGAGACATCTATGCCTATATTTTTTTTCTAAATAACTTCGGACTTTAATTTATTGCCTCTTTTCAAAGGAAGATGCATTAAACTTCTATAAAAAAACAACTTTTAGCGTGATCTCACAAAAATAAGAAGTTATTAATGTTTAATGGCAGTTTTTTGCCGGAAAATCAAAATTTACTAAAAGTTCAAATATCTTGAAATCCATTAGTCTTTGAACTAAGGTAAATCTGGTTAATATGATTTCTAAAGATCTCGCCTATCGGCTGTTCAAAACTTTACATCGTAGTGCCAAATATCCTGTATAATTGACACTATTACTGTGTTACCAGTACACATAAAATTTACATTACAAACCAACTTCAATTTTTTACGAAGTGTTAGCGATTATTCTTTTGTGTTTACATACAAATATAACTGTAATTGTGTCTCTAAAACGTCCGTTGATTTAATTTATACATAAACCAGTAAAGTGTGACATATCGTAGCTTTCCAAATTTTCAAATTTCGACTGGTTTCACAAGAGCTAGCGATAAAATCTTCTATTGCCATAGCGTCCCTTCACTCATCTACTTTCGATAGTATTTGTTGATCATCTACTAACATTAACGAATTGATTTCTATTTGAAAATATTTTGTTTCAAATTTTTTTTTTTCCAATGCTAGGGTTTGTCATCTAGCGTCATCGCGAAGTGTCATCTGTAACCTTGAATTACGGACGTTTACTAGCGAAACAAACAACTGTAAATAGCCGGATTTAGCACATAAAATATTATTTTATGTTAAACGGGTATTTTGCGGATGATGTTCCTTTAAATTGGAAAATGGGCTGAAAAAATTTAGGGCGAAGATGAGTTACGTTCTCGTTTTCCCGGGGTTACCGTTGGCTGACCAAAGTCACCGGTGTAGAGAGATGGAACCAAATAGAGGACACTCGAGTTTACAAGCTAGTGCAATGTCACGTTAGGCATCGGTAGAATCTCGCCGTTACCTGAACATACCTCAATGCATGCGGCTGAATAACCCTAACCATCCGTTAGCCATACCGGTAATAACAGCTTGTTTTTAGCATTACAATATTGATTAGAAACGAATTGTACCTGTCAGAAATGAATATCATGTACCGTAAACAAATAGCGAATAAACTCTTGTATATTTAATAATGAGTACCGTAAAATCTTAGGTTAACATGTAAGTAATTAAGAAATTTTGCTTTGTCTATTAGAAACGAAAAGCAATGCATTTAAGTTTACGCCTCTACATACAGCGTCCCTTCATTGGAGAGTCGGCAGTATTTTAACCCTTAACTTGAAATGGCGAAATAATTTACATTTAAAAGTGCATTAAGAGGGACCGTATCAAAATATCGTCCTAAATACTTGACGTAATCTTTCCTCCGTCGAACGAGCAAGAACGCATTAAGTCGAGAAAGCATTACGTCACACGACACCATTCTCCTCGAGTTGCAAAACATTACTTCACAAATGACTAGGGCGCTTGGGCCCAACGTCTAATCCGCCAACAATAATCGACTTAATATAACAAGGGCAAAAGTAAATTTCAAGAAAACGACGCACCGCTCCCAGATTAAACAATACTAAAACAAAAGAGATGAATCGGAAGTGGCGCACCCCGGTGGCCAACTTAATCAGCTTATCAGAAATTCCCTGCTCCTTCTTTAAGCTGTCATAGGCTGACGTCTTATACGTTCTCCATAAGAACAACAAAGCCGAACGCAGCCAGGAACTGGTATATTAAAACGTGAACTTGAGCATTTATTGTACGTCGTTGTTTATATTCCTCCTCGATTCGAAACGTAGAATATTAGGTTTAACAGCCTCTTAAAAGGCGATATAAAGATGGTATCTGTGTGAGATAATGGTACACAAAGAGGTTGCGAAATAACTAAACGAATGCTGGCCGTGGCAAATCTTTTATCTAAAACATTTGAAGAATATAGCGTTAAATCAACAAGTATATAGCTAACAACTTGAGCTAACGACTTGGTATATATAGTATATATATGATTAGTAGAAAGTTCCGGAGCGGTCAAATAACTTTGTTGTTTGAGAAGTGTTTTTTTTGTTTTTAATTTGGCATGAATAAATAGTTAAACATAATGATTTTATAACCAATTTCAAATTTTTTTCGCTTACTGTTTGACAGAAAATGCTTCCTACCTATTTCTTTTAATGGGGCACCCAGTATATTATTACACTTTCGGAAGTAGGCTAAAAAACTACTTCCAGAAGTATCAACATACTTATTTTTATTGATAAAAATGCAATATAAAAAAATTAAAAACTACCTAATAACGTCAAATCCAAATATCTTTGAAAACACAGTGACATTTACTTGTGGCTGCAATTTCTGCTCCATTTACAAGCTGGCAGTGATTAAATCGATTAGCAAAATGTCTTATTGAATTCTGCATCACTCATGGCATAATACAGTTGATTGCTTCAGTTATTCGTTCTTCTAATTGTCTAGGATTATTTGGTCGATTTTTATCCACTTGTCATTTCAAGTGACCCTACAAGAAAACTTCCATTGGCTTTAAGCCTAAAGAACGGATTGGCCATTCAGTTGCTCTCCCGCATCAGATCCAGAGAGCAGGAAATATTTCATTCAAATAATCACAAACGCAAAATGTGGCGGAGCTCTATCCTGTTGGAACCAAATATGTTCGTTTGAATGATTAAGTCGGTTTGGATTTGGAAAGAGAGCTGTAAATGCTGGCACAATCTCATTCGCCATTTAAATTTCATCTTATGAAAAGTGGTATTATGTTGTTTCCAACCAGACCAGACCACACATTCACTTTTTGAGGATGCAGCGTGTAGAGTATGGACTTTCTCCTTTCAATAAGGGTTTTCAGTTGACCAGTAACGACAGTTGTGCCTGATAACAGTACAATTAAGACAAAACGTTGCTTTATACGAAAATATTATTTGATTCACCAAATTAAGCTGTTCTCTGATAAATTCCGTCATTAGTTCGCAAAAATGTAGTTTGTGATTTGGATCATCTTCAGTCAACTCACGAACAATATGCATTTTGAAGGGTTTCAGTTTTCCAGATTTTAGAATTTTATAGGCAGATTTTTGGAAGGACTTAGAAAATTGTCCCAATTCCGCTGTAGATACGTTGAACAGTTAGTAAAACAATCGCACTGGTGTCTTCATCGGTGGCAGTTCTTGAACGTCTACTTCTTTTACTTGGCGAAATGTCTCGCACCTTTAAATTATTCAGTACACCGTACTTTTACTTATTTGGCAATCTAGATAAATAGTATTAACTTCTTAAAAAAAGCGTTGACAATCACCATATTTATGCATCATCAAGATGTCAATACGCGCAAATTCTGTTTAACTGGCTTGGCAATTAATCAACAAAATCGAAAGACAGTAGTATCACTAACTTGTGAAAGCAATCGGAAAAATTATAGTAAAATGTCGGTGTTTTCAAAGATATCTTGATTTTACGTTATTATGTATCTCTTTTATTTTTAACACAAAAGTATATTTCGTTTCTTAGTCGTTCTTGTTTAATAATTTAAAAACTTATTTTTCTTGATTTTAGCGGCATAATTGCTAAATATATATATATGAGTTAATTAAGACAATAAAATTTGTCGAAACGTAAAATTTTAATTAACTCAAACAATAATATAATATATATATAATAGCAATTAAGCCGCTAAAATTAAGAAAAAAAATTATTTGAATTTTTTATTTTTTGTATTACGTTTTTATCAATAAAAATAGTCATGTTGACAGTTCAGAAAGTAGTTTTTTAGTCTGCTTCCGAAAATATAATAATATACAGGTGTCCCAATAAAAAATGTAAAACCGGAAGCGAAGAAAAATGTGAAAATGCTATAATAAATTATTTTTAACAGTACATCCATACCAAATTTCAAAAGATACTTCTCAAACCACAAAGGTATTCAACTATTTCGGAACTTTGAACTAACGCTTTATAAGTAGGTGTTTTTAAATATAACATCCAAGTACGAGAGATGATCATCAAATAAGGTTCCCAAAGCCCTACAGTAGGAATAAGATGTGCTAGGTGAAATCGGACAACATTGGCGTGTGCAGCAGCTCTCCCACATACATACCACTCCCGTCTCGCTACGCCGCTCAGTGTTGGTTAAGCAGCCATCCGAGGTGGAACTCCTGATCGCCGCTAGCGCCAGGTGCGAAATTCGCGCTATGATACGTTTTTTAAACGCGAAAGAGGTTTCATCGTCAATTAACCGTAGTTTATGGAGAAAAGTGTATAGCTGTTCAACACGTCCGCAAATGGTGTAAAGAATTCACTGGAGGTCGGACGGAAATTCACGATGAAGAGCGGAGCGGAAGACCATCAGTTTCAGAGGTAATCGTTGAAAAGGTCGAGAGGGTCACCATTCATCCACTCGATCTTCGGATTCCTGCGATTTCCAAGTGTGCCCAGGCGTTTCTTCAACAATGTCAAGACAACAAGGAGGAACTTTTGGACTCCACTGTTACGGGCGACGAAACCTGGGTGTTTCATTTCTCTCCCTAAAACAAGCGACAATCGTGCGAATGGCGCCACTCAACTTCGCCGAAGCCAAAGAAGTTTAAAAACAGACGCAATCTGCTGGCAAAGTCATGACAATCGTCTTTTGGGACAGCAAAGGGCTATTGCTGGTCGACTTTTTGCCTCCTGGGACGACAATAAACTCAAACAGGTATTGCGATACACTGACCAAACTCAGAC
This sequence comes from Dynastes maya, assembly GCA_029619315.2. Classification (NCBI taxonomy): domain Eukaryota; kingdom Metazoa; phylum Arthropoda; class Insecta; order Coleoptera; family Scarabaeidae; genus Dynastes; species Dynastes maya. The sequence continues at coordinate 55,066,231 of JAROYE020000003.1, read as the reverse complement.
GGGCGATCCAGAACTGCCGGAGAGACGCAGGTGTGACGCTTCTTCACGACAACGGTCGGCCCCATGTCTTTCGTCAAACCCAGGAACTGCTGACAAAATTTGTCTGGATTATCATGCTCCACCCCTCCTACAGTACGGACCACCAAGCGATTACCACTTGTTTCCAAGGAACACTTGGGTGGGGTATGCTTCGAGACCGACGATGAAGTCAAAGAAGAGGTTATTCGATTCTTGAAAAGACTGGCGGCAGAATTTTACATGGGGATACAGAAGTTGGAGCACCGTCTGCAAAAATGCTTGGATAGAAATGGAGATTATGTCGAAAAGTAGCTTAAGTTTTTATCTTTAAAATGGTGTTTAATGTTAAGGAAATAAAGAATGCTGTCTATTTAAAAAAAATATGGGAACCTTATTCTACGATCATCCCTCGTGCATTGGTTTAAAGTTATTACAAACACGAAATCGTATTTTCCAAATAAAGATGTTACTATCGACCTAATTACCAGATTGTTCACAGCCCTCTGTTACGCTACTGTATACGTAATATCTTGGGGTAATTAATTATACGCATAATTCAAGTACCAAGAATACATTATATTGCTCACACTATTTCACCTATAGCCTTTTATTTAATCGAAGCGTTAGGTACAGATTTCTAATCTTACACACGTTCAAGCCAAAATTATGGACAAGATTAGTGAAATCAAAAATCCCCTATAGCAAATACATCTGATACTCTTGGAAATAGAAATCAAAAATGCATTGATGAATTTCGTGAAGATCGACCAAAATCGGTTGTTGTTCCAAAAAAACGTCTATGCTGTGCGTAATGTGATTGAACGGGATCGGCATGTGGTTTAACATGAGATAGAGACGTCATTAGGCATATCGAAAACTGCAGTACACTCAATTCTGGATGAACATTTAGGTGCGAAAAAGATCTATTCCCGATGGATTTCGCATAATTTGACCCAAGTACAAAAATGGTTCGTGCCAATTGGTGTAAGGAAATGCTAAAAAAATACGAGATAAATTTAAAAATCCGTTTACAACATCGTAACAGGTGACGAAACTTGGATATATTCGTACGAGCCGAAAACTAAGCAACAATCATCTATGTGGGTGTTCGCAGATGAACCGAATCCAGCAAAAGTTGTTCATTCACGAAGCACTTCCAAGGAAAAATAATCGATCATGTCGCATCCAGTAGTGGTTGGTAGTGACGTAAGTGAGAGTTCAAGGACCAAACTTCGATTCCCTCGTGTATTTCCGTTGCATATCGTGTACATTCTTCACCACAGTGCCAGCTCTCACACAGCACGTCAAACAATTGTTTATTTGAAAACAACAAATATATCATTGCCCGTGTTCATTTGATTCATCACCTAACGACTTCTTTTTGTTCCTGAATGTCAAACAAAAAATGCGTGGACAGCGATTTTTATCACCTCAAAAAGCTGTTGATGCCTTCAAAAACCATGTTTTCGAGATACCACCTTCAGAGTGGAAAAAATGTTTCGAGAATTGTTTCGAAAGCATGCAAAAGTATATAAATCTTAATGCTGAATATTTTTAAAGCAATAAAGCTATTTGTATCAAAATTTCTTGTTTCTTTCATTGTTTTTATAAAAACCCAAAAGGTATCCTTTGTATTCCAAGAGAGAATTAAAAGATATTTTTTATTGCTGCGGTTTAAAATGGCGCATTTTCAACCATCCGAAGAGCAGATTCGTCATTGTATGATGATTAATTTTCATGCCGGAATGAATGCAACAGTCACAACTTAGAATATTTGCGATATTTATAGTGGTTTTAAAAGTCAAATGTCAACGTTGGTTCAGACAATTTGCATCAGGTGATTTTGATCTCTCTGATAGTCCTCGTAAAAATCACTAGTCGAGACTGATCCAAAATTAAGTGTACAGGAATTAGTGGATACACTAGGCTCTACATGATCGACAGTGCAAAGACATCTCCATGAAATTGGTAAGGTCTCCAGACAAGGTAAATGGGTTGCACACCAACTGTCGGATGCGGACAAGGACCAATGTTGCATAATCTGCAGTTCGCTGTTAACTAGACAAAGAAATGACCCATTTCTTAGCAGAATTGTAACTGAAGATGAAAAGTGGATTCTTTATTCTAACCCCTATCGCTCCAGACAGTGGCTCTCTGTAAATTAACCACCAGTTCCAACCCCTAAACCCACGTTAACGCTGAAAAAGGTTCTACTGTGCGTTTGGTGGGATTCCAATGGCGTAATTTTTTATGAACCTCTACAACTAGGTGAAATGATTACTGCTGACATTTATTGTCAACAACTGCAAACATTAAGTGTTGAATTGTTGAAAAAGAGGCCTGCTCTGGTTAACAGGAAGAACGTGTTGCTTCAATAAGATAATGCAAAACCTCACGCGGCAAGTGTGACTCAAGAAAAAAACACGCAGTTGCATTGGGAAGTCTTACATCACCCCCCGTATTCACCAGATATCGCTCCCATCCGATTCTCATTTATTCAGGTCTCTAGATCATACAGTAAGAAATTTTCGATCAATTGATGATGTTCGATGCCATCTTGAACATTATTTTTCATCCCAGCCAGCGCCAGTTCTACAAAAGTGAAATTGAAAATTTGCAGAAAAGGTGGATACATTGATAAATAAAGCATTTTTTGAAAACTTAAAACTTATTGCAAAATAATTGACTACTTATGGACACCTCTGATAATTCTTTCTGTTGCACAGTATAACTCAATGATCACAATATCGCTTACGAAATGATATTAAAAGCACCGTAAACTTTGACAGACTAGATAAACTCATGAAAATCAAATTAAATGGAAGGTGGGTAAGGAGCAATTTTCCAATAGTGAACTTCTGGTATGGTCACAAAAGAGAGGCTAATCAAATTTTCTATTCGAGTAGGAAGTAACCAACATTTATGCTGCAAACATCCCCTCGATACATCCCTTCCGGCCATTTCTACCTCTACTAAAGTATAAGGTAGACTAAACAAATGCTGCATCGCGAATGAAATAGGAACGTGTATATTTGGTCCTCTTTTTAATTGCTATTCACAATAAATGTCGTTTTATTAATCTTTACCTGAAATTTCAGTAATTAATCGTCCCAGCGTATGCACCAACCTAAGTACGAAGCTTTTCCCGTTTATTTACGGTTACTAATGATTAATTACCGTGGCAACGCATGATCAATCATGCGATTAATTTCTATTAGGGATTTTACAGCAAGAACTTCGTAATTAATACGGGATAATTACAAATCTGACAGTAATTAGATTTCTTTAATTCCAAAGGCGCCTCTTTTCAATAAAGGAAGAGAGCAAGGAAGAGACGATAATGCTTATCAAAAAAAAATACCCAGGAAACAAACTACATTGACTTTCTAAAGTGAAGTCATTAAGGAGATTAAAAATCTATTTGCGTAGTCAGAGAAATATTAGCACATAGCGTACCTTGATATTTCATGAATTAATTTTAGGGAAATAGAAAAGGAGCATCAATATCGTAAACGTAAGATGTTTTATTTTGTCGTATTTGCTCGGACGAGGGAGGTGCAATATGAAGGGTATAAAGGTACGACTGTAATACAAACTTCGCATGTGTGTATGTTGGCGCCATATGCATGATTAGCCACGTTCATGCGTGTAGTAATAGAGTCTGGAGGTTTTGTTCAAGACTCAATTTAGCTTCCGGGAAGCAAACAAACATGGCGTTAGTAATCGCAGGGTATTTGAAGTGTAAGGTACGTGGAGTTATCAGATTTTTTCAAGCCGAAGGAGTTAATCAGAAAAAGATCGCAAATTACAGAGCACATATGGCTTGAATGTTATAAGCCGAAAAAAACTGAGCGTTTAGTACCAAAAATTTAAAGATGGACGAACGAAGCTGAATGAGGACCCGGAGAAGAAAAGAAGCAGACCATGGACCTAACACACGGATGACATCTTCACAATTGTTGAACGTTTGATTAGGAGAGATCGCCGCATTAAAGTTCGTGAAATTGCTGAAATAACTGGCATTCCTAAAGGTTGTGTTTATTGAATCATGTGCGACCTCAACTTCCGTAAAGTTTCGGCTCACTGACTGCTCTCCGGTGAACAAAAAGCCAACCGAATGCGTGCGTCACTTCAACATCTCACCCGATAGTACCAGGAAGGAAAATCTTTCATTGCAAGCATCATTACCAGAGACGAAATAACAATTCAAAGCCCAGACATTTGCGCAACACCATGGCCAGCGTTCTGAGATAGTGAAGCCCTATTTCTGTGTGAATTCCTCGAATTGCGTACGGCCACTAACAGTGAGAGAAGCTGCGTAACTCTCCAGATATAGCACTGACAGTTAGAAGGGAAAGGGCGGAACGACTACGCGAAAAAGTTCATCTGGGCGCAAGACCTCACAAGTCTTGTGAAATCAAACTGTGGTTGGCCCAGCGGGATTAGGAGGTTCTGCAATATAGTCCAGACTTAGCCGCTTCAGATTTTCATCCATTCTGGCCTTTAAAGAAATTTTTAGCTTTGCGGATCGAGGAATTGCAAGACACCATTGTGAACTACTTCAAGTAACTTGACAAGTAGCATACTGGAAATGCCTGTGTAGTTTTACTTGCGAGGTAGGTAGCATCACTAGCTTATAGAGATTCTAGCGTGTTCAAACTCCGTTGCGCCATAGTTGCAAAAGTGCGAGGCCTACACGTTATATACTACGGTTCAAAGAGTAGTAGTTTTTAGTAGCCAGTCACAAAACGTCATTAGCGCGTAACGAAAATTGAGTACCACACAGTCATTTAACAAAAGAAGGGCATACCCCTAATCACATTAAAAAAAGGTTTAAACGGCGTTTATGGTGATTTATCTCCTTCATATTCCATTGTAAAAAAGTGGGCAAAATGTTTCCTTTTGAGGCAAGAATCTTTTGATGATGATGAACCAATTTAACTGATAACGCTTCAAAACTTTTAAATTATTGAAGAAATGGTATTAGCAGACGGCCGTTTGAAAGTAAAGGAATTAGCAGTCTAATATTTCTGAATTGAGTAGTCGCCGAATTCTCCATAGCTATTTGGGTATGAATAAGATTAGTTCAAGATGGGCACCGCGTCTTCTTTCTGCTCTCCAACGTGAACGTCGGGTCCAATGTGCAAGCTCGTTTTTAAACATGCGTGCAGACGACCCAAAACCAATTTTGGAGTCCATTGTCACCAGAGATGAAACAATGGTTCTGTATTATGATCCTCTATCCAAAAAGGAATCGATGAAATGGCAGCGACCCAATGAATCTCGTCCCAGAAAGACATTTTGAGGGAAAAACTTTAGATTATTTTTACAAGGGTATAGGATATTAATTGATCGGCGTAATAATTGAAGTTAGGGGAGATTATATTGAAAACTAAAAACTGTTATATATTACCAAGTTTATTTTTTCTATATTAGACCGAGAATTTATGGCGCCTACCTCATACCTATATAATGTTTCTGCTGATTAAAACGTTTAAGTTTCATCCGTTTAATTAGCAATTCAATGTTTATACACATAAGGAAAGAAAATGTCTAGTTATACGAAAAAGCGTACATGCGACAACGGTAAACGCGGATGGGTGATTCACCACAAGCGGAGGAGTTAGCGGCAGTTGGCGGCTCACACCGATGTGTACCGATCTTCATAACAATTTCTAGAGCATTTATTTTTCTTTTCTTCAGAATTCCTTATTAGTTTTATCCAAGCTCCGCAGCAACAACAAAATAAATATGCGAAACTCTCATTTCAACTTCAAATTGTTACGTGCGTTGTTGCACACAGTAGGTCTATATACCAACCTTGTTAGAAGCGTACTAACACCTAACATGCGACCCCCATCAAATCGATCGGATTCCACTCGATCCCCTCCTCGCTCTTTTGTCGTACATATATAGATATAACTAATTTCACATTTTCTCAATGTGTGTGTATTTAAGTACTACTGCAGCCCTAAGAAATATGATGTTTTAGCTTCGCTCTCGAAGCGTAAACCTGGTGTAACATGGTGTAATCCTCAAAGTAGTCCTAATTTAGATTATGTGGGATGGTGGTTCGTTCGCGGTGAGATGATGATTCGTTCGCGGTGAGATGATGATAATAATAATAACAATAATAATAGTAATAATAATAATTCGTGCCTTTACATCCCCCAATGGCTTTCGTCAATTACATCAGCCGGCCATGAGTTCATTATTACGCCTGCGCCCGTAGAACTGTCTTAGGATGTTTACTTTCAGCATTCGCCAAATTGTTGGAGCAAAGAGATGTAAATTAAGAAAATAATGGGTAAGTAGGATAATTAATTAAATAACGTCATATTAGATATAAGAATTTGATTAATCGTTAGCAGTCTACTAAACAGTCTTAATCAAATCGATGAAATGAATTCGTAGGTATCTCTGAGTTGGTGTTTAAAGCGCTTTTGTAATTATGTGTTAATTGATGTATCTTATGGTGTTTGTACCTGTACTTACTTATCATATATTTGTGGTTGCAAATGGAACTCAAGTATAACATATTTTTACCATCGGATAACCAATGTCAAAATTTCTGTATAAAAAAAAAATAAAATAGGGATTAGCGAAAGTTGCAAAATTCCGCTAATATCGTTTCCAAGGATAGCAAAACTAATGTTTTAAATAAATTGCGATTCAATTCATCACATATTTAACAATTTCATATTTTGTAACTAATTAGTTACAAAAGTTAGTACATTTCCTCCTTTTTTGATATAGCAGGTATTTCAGCAAAGGCAAGTAATAAAACATGCTTGGATGCATAGGTCCGTTGAAGTATCTGTTCTATCTCCTACCCCTTTTATCATAATACCTAGCACCCTTCTAGCACCTAACCATACAGTTACCCTTGTCACTCCTCGATTCTCAGAGTTCCTACAAGGTTACCGAGGTAGTAAGTTTTGTAAAATTCTTTGCAAACAAAAGTACTACAATTATCACTAGTCTGGGCAAACAGCGGTAACAATCAGTGTAGTAGACATGTGGTGCGGAGTCGGCGATTACTTATTTCACGCGTTCACAGCGTCAGTACTAAATCGATGCTGTATGTGAGTAGTTCTGTGTATATGTAGGCTATCGTAACTTATTTCGTCATTCTACGCTTATGTTTGCTTTAAAAATGTAGCAGTTAGGTACGTCGCGAAAACGACCAATGGCAGACACAGTTAAAGGCTTTATAGTGGACATGCCGGACTTAATTTTTGATGGCGCTAAAATTCAATGTCTAGTTTGTAAAATCTCTTTAATGTGTTGGTCCAGAAGCCATTGTCAACGTCACACCGAAAGCAAAGAGCATTCTTCTGCGAAAAGTGGCATACGAGACTAAGAAAAATTTACATTTGATGTATGTGTTACTCTTATTTGATGTAATCTATCGTTTCGCTTACTAGACAAAAAAGCATTTGTCTCCTTCTGGAATAAATATGCGGACTGTAAATTACCTACTCGGACATCGATACGAAATGTAGTGCCAATTGCTCGTGAACATATAGAAAAAGGAATGAAAATGGAATTGAAAGATAAAAAACTGTGTGTGGACAAAACAACAGATCGTTAAAAACATTCTATGGTTAATGTAATGGTACGTACAATGGAACCATATCGACCGTCATCCTCCTTCTTACTTCCTTCCAAAAGAGTTATAAATTGTACTGCCGATGAGATTTTAAAGGTGGTGTTGAACTCATTGAACAAATTTGAAGTTTCAACTAAGCAACTTTTAATGTTTATGAGTGATGGCGCCGCAAACATGCGTTCTTTGGGCCGATCGCTTAAAAAACACAGTGGTAACTTCTTACATGTAACGTGTAAAATCCACACTCTAAATCCTGCCGCACAAACTATTCCTACATGTTTTCCACTAGTAAATGCATTGATTGCAAGTGCAAAGGCAGTGTTTTTAAAGTCCCCGAAACGCACTCGACTATTTCACAAACTGTGTCCTGATTTAGCTGAACCACCACAGCCGATTGTTACACGTTGGGGAACATGGTTGCAGTCTGCGTTTTACTACAACAAATATTTTCATCAAGTGAAGAAGGTAGTTTTAAAAATCAATCCGACAGAAGCTGCAGCAATCAAGAGAAGCCAGGAAATATTTCAAGATAGTCAGGTTAAAAGAGATTTACAAACTATTCACAACAATTACTTCGGACTAGTGGAGGGAATAGAAGAATTACAAAATGTTTCGATGTCGCTAGTGGATTCTGTTCAAATTGTGAATGATGTTCACGCACAGTTATGCGCTGTAGAAGGCGAAACAAATTGGTGTGTAATGTGAAAATTTGATAGTGTTTTAGAGAAAGACTCCGAGTTTCTTATATTAAGACAAATTTGTGAAGGTGTGTGTGAAGATGCATTAAGTTGTTTCAAAGATTATTTTAAATATGCAAATATAACATCGCTAGATGTCGAATGGTCGTTTTCGGCATTAAAAAACATTTGTTCCGCACGTCGTACTCACTTGACTGAAACAGCTGTGGAAACATATCTAATGATTCAAATATTTAACAGATGTTACCCAGTTTGTGGTTTCACGGAAGACTTTTAAAACGGCAAGTGTTTCAGCACGTTTTATAATTTATTTCTTACCTTCTGTTTTATGTGTAAAGATTTATGCGCTCGTCATGCCTCTGGCTGCTACCGCATATTTGCCCAGGTTAATTATCACCTTAATCTTTATGTATCTGTACACACAACACACAAGTTATTTTTTGGTTATGTCGTCTTGATCGGAATAATTCTGTATACAATTATGAAATTACGTATACATAGATTGCTTTTATAGATACCTATATAAATATGTATATCATTTAACAATTTTTTTGTCAACGTATTTTTGTCGTTACATATTATAACAATTTAAACACACTATAGTCTGTTTAAAGTTATCGGCGCACTGTACCTAACTTTGATGTTATTAATATTGTTAGAATTAGGTTACAACTTCGACATCGAGACCTAACCTAACCTAGCCAGATTCACTTTACAGATTCTTGGGAAATGTGAATAATCTGGAAGAAACTTAGAGGAAATCTGTAAGATTAATGTTCACCGTTTTTGTTTGCGACTACGTAGATCCTTAAGAAGGCCTTGATATCACCTTAACGTAATGGAACGTTAAGGAGCTGGGATTTATTTACAAGAATAAGAGCACCACGTCACTACAAAATGGAGATAAATTTTCGGCATTATACTTATTCTTTATGTACTTTTGTTAGTTTATCCACAATATTAATGAAGTTTTCCAAAAGGTTGTGTACTTTTAACACATTGTTACCCTAGGTGCTCATAAATGAATGCTTCCTTCTCTAAAAAGAAGAAAGCATCTATCGTACTAACCATTTCAGTGGACTAATAATATCAACAGAATATATTTTTTTTAATTAATCATTATTTGCATAAAATTTCAGAAAAGTTTACATGTATATTTTAAAAAACCCAATAAAAATTAGATTTTTTAGTATGTTCGCCATTAAAAGGTGAAGTCAAATAAATGGCAAAGAAAAATATATTTGTTTCAAACTCACGTTCTCAAGTTCTATAAAAGAAAGAACTATATTGTTGAATCAAACATATTACGTACATTGAATCAAACTATATATACTTTCAAGTCAAACGTTATTGGTTTCAAGAGGTCATGTTTGAACCAAATAATTATGTCAAAAAATTATTTCTTTAAATTAAAAAAATACGATAAAATTACGATTTGATTGACTGAGTGCATATTTATTTGGGTCAAGAACTTCTTTTCTCTGGGCACTTGCCACGCTGCAATTTTCTGTCTTTGAAAGATTCTACAAAATAATGTAAAAATTCTTGCATCGTTACAAACGGACTTTAATTTCACTGTTTCTGTGGTATAAGTTATCTCTGATAGAGACTACCAAAATACATACATACGTTAAATTATTAGTATTATTGTGGGATTATTGTAGCAGTTTTATTCATTTAGTTTCTCTCAAGTAAACGTTTTCTTGCGGACATATGTACATAATATATGAACCTATTGTTCATGTTATTTACGAGAGATGTATCTAGGTGAACACAATATTACTGTGTGTAAGTAAGAATAAGTCATTACACGAATTCTGACAGAAGTTGGAAGAATAATGTATCCACGTTATATATTCCAATTTTATTATTGTGACCTCTGCGTTTCCATCATGGCCGTAAGATCTATGGCGGCGAGACGTAAGTTTGAAGGCGAATAAAATAACGAAGAGAAATGATCCAGGATTTATCAAGCTTTCCAATTCTCACGTAGTATCTGCGTAGCTTAACAATTAGGAACGTAAACTAATTTAAAGTCATAACGCAGAACGTGACTAGAAATATCGGCTATATTCTGATGGGGCTTCTTCGCATTTATTCACGAATTTTATTCGTGCACGTATAATTTTGTAAAATGCGAAATAAAATGTATAAAATTAAAAGATATGGAACGTATTGCGTGTAGAATACAGAGTATCGTTCGTGAATTCCGTCTGATTTTTCTACCTTTTGAAGATAAATAAAATGAATATTGATAGGTAACCAGAGTAGGAAAAGAATCATTATCAAATATGCGTGTATATGCGGTATACATACTTTACGAGGGTAGTTCCAATCCTCAACATGAAGATGACGTTACTCGTGAAAAATATTCTGGCAATATAATTGCGCAGTAGAGTCAGACCACATACTGGTAATAGCAAAGACTAATATAAGAAGAATAGACACGAAGGTAAAGAAAACAAAGAGAATGAAATGGAGAACGGAAGAACTGAACGTGGAAGGAACTCGAAAAAGATACGAAGAAGAAGTAAACCGGCAACTAGCGAGAGAAAAAGAGATTAGCAATATTGAAATAGGGTGGGATGAGATTAAACGAAGTCTGATAGACTCAGCAGGAAAGATAGTTGGAAGATCAGATAAAGAAAGAAGAAAGGAGTGGATGGATGATGAAAGCAAAAATGCAATAAAGGACAAAAACAACGCCAGGCTGACATGGATAAGAACAGGACAAGAGAGAGATCTAGAAAATTACCAGCAAAAGAGGAAGGAAAGTACAAAAATGATAAGGCAGAAGAAAACAAGATGGATAGATTACATAATGATGGAGATTGAAAACGACAATAGAAACAATACAAAACTGTACCAGTATATTAAGAAGCAAAACAAAAAGAAAACAACACCAAATATTGAGAAGGAAGAATGGGGAATGTATTTTCAATCGCTGTCGCAGAAATCATAGAAGAGATAGGACACCTGGGAATGCCAACAAAGAGCGAATGCTACGAGGCTATAGAGAGGTTAAAGCGGAATAAAGCGGCAGGACCAGATACCATTAACAGTGAATTAAAAAAAAATGGAGGAAATCAAGTGAAGGAAAGGATATACAAGCTTATATCACAGATGCGGGAAGAGGAGAGGATGCCAGCAGAGTCGAAATCCGGACTGATTGTCCCAATATATAAAAAGGGAGACCCCAGAGATTGCATCAACTACAGGGGCATTACATTACTAAACACTTGTTATAAGGTGCTAACAACGATGATATATGAAAGAATGAAAACCTTTACTGAAAAATCAATTGGAGAATGTCAGGGCGGATTTAGAAGTAGACGATCTACAATTGATGCGATCCATTCGGTGAAACAAATAATAGAGAAATGTTACGAAAGCAATATTGAAGCTCACATAGTCTTTGTTAACTTTAAACATGCATTTGACTCACTGAAAAGAGATAAACTAATGCAAGACATGAAAGAGGTAGGGATATCAAATAAATTGATAAAGTTAACGAAAATGGCACTGAGGTACTCAACAGCTGGTGTGCTAACAACAACGCAAAAGTTTGAAATTGAAAAAGGGGTAAGATGGATTGTCGGCAACATTGTTTAATATAGCCATAGAAGAAATGATGAGAGCCAGCGAATAAAAGAAACGTTAAAAGAGAGAGCGAGCCAATTAGTGGCATACGCAGATGATGTAGCCATAATAACAAAGAATAAGAGAGTATTTTTACAAGCAATGCAAAAAATGTCATAAGAGGCACAGAAGAGAGGACTACATATAAATCAAAAAAAGGCAAAATACATCAATGTTAGTAGACAACAACAACGAACACAGAGCAGAGAAGTAAGAATAAGAGAATTTAAATTGGAGGATGTAGAGGACTTTAAGTATTTAGGAAGCATGATAAATAGAACAACCCACAAAAAAGTAGAAGTAGTATAAAAAATGCAAGCTGAATATCATGCGTTTAACAGAAACAAAGTATGTATTTATTAAAAGTAGAAATATAAGTAAGAACTTAAAACTAAATATATACAAATCAACAATACGACCCGTGGTTACATATCCAGCAGAATCTAACAAAGAGTGAAGAGAAAAGGTTCAAAATCTGGGAAAGAAAAATCATTAGAAAAATATTTGTACAAGTAAGCGAAGAGGAACACAGAATACTACATAATAAAGGAATTGAAGAAATGTTGAAGGGACAAACAATAATCAAAATGATGAAAACAGCAAGAATAAGATGGTTCGGGCACGTACACAGAAGGCAAGATGGCGCAACAATCCGAACTATCACGGAATGAAAACCCATAAGAGTAAGACAGCGAGGTAGACCCAAGAATAGATGGGAGGACCAAGTGATAGAGGACTTTGGGAGGATGGGAGTGGAAAGATGGAAGAATAAAATAAAGAACAGAAAGAAATGGAGGAAAATAGTGAGAGCGACTGAATCACACAATAACCTATAAGAATGATAAACGGATACTCTAAAACTGTGGCACTGGAACACTGAAACAGTTCACTAAAACCCTTACCACAACACTTAATTCGTACTGGACGCACGTTTCGATAGCCAAGCTATCATCATCAGCAGCAAGACTGAACTGTTCAGTCTTGCTGCTGATGATGATAGCTTGGCTATCGAAACGTGCGTCCAGTACGAATTAAGTGTTGTGGTAAGGGTTTTAGTGAACTGTTTCAGTATAAGAATGATACTGAAGGAAAGTGGAGTGACTCACCATCATAAATGAATTTCCATAACTTCTTTTAGAAGAAGGGGCTGCAATTCCGACAAGAATGTATAGCCTTATGCATATAATTGCGCATGCGTTGAAAGATACTTTTGAAAATTTCAGCCAGGTTGGACGCTTAGTTGCTTGTGTCAATCGATGTAAAATTGAAAAAAAGAACGAATACCAAGCCGTCATTAAATTTTGAAACATGGAATTATGTGAATCTGCATTCGTTCCCAAGATAGCGCGCTGTCCCATTCCTTGTCGAACACGCTGTATACGCAATAAAACCATAAGAAACCATCGAGTGACTTCCTACTCAACGATAAGCCTTAATCGCATTGCTTTAACAAACTAACGGAAAAATTTGTCTGACTAGTTCGTTCTATATGAACAACTTACATAGAATAATGGTGAACGACAATAAGATCTTTCGCAAAAGAAGGGGAAGAAATAATGTTTTAGAACTTTTCCAATACGTCAACAATAAACTGCAATTCATAAAGCTGGTACAGCTAGTGATCAGATGGAAATGGAAGGAAAACAGAAAAATAGCACAAGGTTAATTAAAAAGCCGTATAAAGAAAGTAGTCGAAAGGGACCTAGGACAGTAAGAACAAAAATATCAATTAATAGATCAAAATAAACTATCTAAAAATACAATACTAATAGAACGATAGTGTACCATTGAACGCAGCAAATAAGCGAACCCTACGACTATAAGGCAACGCTATACGCCGAAATAAGGAACTAGGTGATATGGCAAAACACTCTAACCTTTCAATCGAAACAAAACAAATATCCAGTAAAATAAACTAGAGAAGTAATCCAATTAAAGGCCTAAATAACGTGTGTGGAAACAAAAATATTAGATGCATTGGGAAATACAGGTATGTCAAAAAAACAAGCACCTACAAGAATGTTAGGATAAAGACTGAACTGTAAGATATGTGACACGTGACAATACCACACAGCAATATTCGCATGCGCCCATTTAGAGTTTTATTTTGCAATCGGGGAATACCCGCAATTCACAAACTTTATTTAGAAAATTTCCCAATAATTGAAAAAAATCCATTATGCAATTAGCTGAAAATATTTATTATTATAGAGAAATTTCAAAATTTTTATAAAATTATGAATTTTGTTTACCAGATGTTTACCAGATAGAGAAGAATGGAAAAAAGGCCCGCCTATCAAAGCCGAATTTATTTGGTACACATACGGCTCCAAGTCGGAAACTGGAGTCGGAGCCAGAATTTGTCTAATTCAAAGCGCCACAGTATTTCAAGCCGAAATAGCAGCAATGCTGAGGTGTATCGAAAACTAAACAAGCAAGAAAGTAACTATCGATAGGAGGATCGTGGGAATGTACACATGAATGCCCTCAATAGACTGGACAGACGATCTAAGGTGATCTTGGTCTGGGTACCAGGATACGAAGGTCATCGGTGGAATGTTCAGGCAGACGAATTAGCGAGCAGGCCCGTCAAATGTTGACAGAAACCCAAAACATTCGGTGGGCGTAGCATACACGGTGGTTAAAGCAACTAGTAAACAATGGAAAAATGATAAATCTCATGACTGGTGGAAGAGTATTCCAGGTGAGAGACAGGCCAAGCAATTTCTGATTGGACACAGGCCTAGATTTACAGCAGACCTACTAAGCAGGGCAGAAAGTCTGTCAGAACAATAGTAGGCCTGCTAACAGGACACTATATGCTCAAGAAATATATGAGCAATTTAGGCCTGAGAGAGGAAACAGCGTGTAGATTCTGCCAGGCGGAATAAGAGACTGCCGTCCACGTGCTGCGCGATTGTATAGCACTAGCAGGAATACGGCTCTTAGAAATGGAATCGGAATATCGAAAAGTCGAAACCTACAGAGAAGGATCATTCACAAGGCTGCTAGGTCTGGTGAATAAGGCAAAGCTAGCGTCATTGATCTAATGATAGAGGAACTACACTAGATCTGAAAAGGTCGCAGAGGAATAGGTCAAGAACCACCTCGATATTGAATCTAATCTAGATTGCAGGGCTTACAAAACAGTACGACTTTGTTAAATATATGTACTTTTTACTTTTTAGTCCGCGTTTCAATAATGACATACAAGCAGTCGTCTAACAGCGTTTCTTTAAAACTTGAGGTGCCCACAAGTGCAGTCACCGAAAGAACTAATGTCCCACCTTTTGAATATTACAGTATCATCTTCCAAAAGCTCTTCGGTAAAAATTACAGCTAGTAAACAATTTCTGTAGCTCAAAATGTCTATACACGCTATATAGACAAACATCAAAAGGGGAAAGGCAGTATGACTGTACATAAATAACGAAACAAAAATGACGTGTACATTAAAATATCATAATGGCAGCCATCTAACAAGTGACCGAGCGGCATAACAATAATAATATGAAATATTAAAACACAGGAAATTATAAATTCTAGTTTATGGCGATTGCCATGACAGCGTTTTGAGCGAACAATACGGAAAAACCGGCGCAACGTATCCGCTTTAGAATACGACCATTAAACAGAGCGAACCATTAATCCGAGTTATACATCTATGCGCCCGTTTCTCTTTATTAGCTACTACCATTACTATTATTGATACTATCAATTTTATTATCATAATTATCGCTGCAACGTTAGCGTTGCACAAAACGCATCCGCGGCAGCTGCTGCAAATACTACGAGTTTTAGTCTGGCGTAAAAATTCCTTTTTGAAACTTTAATCCATTACATAGTTCCTCCAAAGTTACTGTTTTTAATTATACATTTGATATAGGTTCAATTGAAGTTGAGGTCGATTTTACTGGTTGACATTTCGAGGTATCATATAAATATCAAAATAACAGATCAATCATTCATAGTACTAAATCCATAGGTTTGAAATGTCCTTATTGTGGATAATCTAAAAAATGCTGCCTGAAAAATAGTGATCCTCTCTAGGTGATAG
Organism: Dynastes maya; assembly: GCA_029619315.2. Taxonomy (NCBI): domain Eukaryota; kingdom Metazoa; phylum Arthropoda; class Insecta; order Coleoptera; family Scarabaeidae; genus Dynastes; species Dynastes maya. The sequence continues at coordinate 55,050,207 of JAROYE020000003.1, read as the reverse complement.
GTCAATATTGGCTTCTAGTTATAAGTGTGGATTTAGCAACTACAGAAAGGAGAACTGGGAAACTGTCGCAATTGTCATTTTAACTATTTTCATGATCTTATGCATTTCATTTGCTTTTATATAATTTTTTTACTGTTCTCAAAAAATTTTATTCTGGTATTTTTAAATACTTTTAGAGATTAGCCGCACAATAGATTAACCTTCCTTTTGATAACATCAATATGCTACCATTATTATTGAAACAATCAATGGCACCAATGCTTCTAGTCACTGGAACCTAAATAAATCTATTGGAAGTGCCCTTATGTGTGGTACAATAGTTGGCAGCCTTTGATGAACCTTAATATTCACCTTCTCATTTAGATCTCCTTCCTTCAATTCGGTAGATGCTAGGAAGCGATTACTGAAATGTTGATGTCGTTTGTGACTAATGGCAACACATTGGCGTAGAATTTGATCCACTATCTCCAAATTTTGTTGGTATAAATGACGGAGTCAGCTTTTTCTAATTTATGCAAGTAATCTTTTAGAGCTGCATAACATCACCTTTGCTAAAAGACAACACTACCTCTGCTGTTTTTGGCGAGCGTGATATGAATTCTTTCACCTGACTTGGTCCCTGTATGCTTTGCCAATAGGAGGCCTATCGATTTTTCTCCCAAAGATAATGCCAGTCTTTAAAACAGGCTTTGGAAACATAATCAGCAATTACCGTCAATTGCACTGTTTAACAATTTCTTGAAAATTTTGAAGTAATAAAAGGTCGATCTACGGAAACTAACTTGTGTAATATTACTCAGTGAATTGCTGAAGCTATGAATAGTCGAAAACAAATCGATGTAGTCCACACAGATATCAGCAAAGCGTTTGATTATGTACCTCACAAGGTAATTTTAGCCAAATTACAGCGGTCTGGCGCACATCCAGACTTGGTTGACCTGCTGGGGGATTATTTGTTTAATATACTAGTGTTTGTTGAATACGAGGGTGTACGTTCTGACACGTATGTTGCATATAGCGGTGCAGCTAAAGGATCTAATGCTGGCCCATCTATTTCCATTATGTGCATTAACGCGATAGCATTGAGGTTGAAGCTCTGTTGTATGCGGATGGCCTTAAGATCCTTTAAGTGATCAACTCAACATGGACAACTGCGTGACATTGCAACATAATATAAACAGCGGTGTTATGATGAAGGATGATGCGATGTTATCGACTGTTCCTCCTGATTTCATAGATGACTCCTGACAAACAAATTCGTGTGTACCATTAAGCATTAGCTGTTCTTCGATCCTCCAAGCATTGCTTGCGACATGTCCAGTACAATGAAAGAAACAAGCAATCATTTTCTTGAAAGTGCTTCATGAAAGAACAACTTTTGTTGGGTACAGTTCATCAACACCCAAACAGTTGATTGTTGCTTAGTTTCCGGCTCGTACAACGTTGTATACGCATTTTATCGAATTTTCTAAGTACTTCCTTACGCTTATTAACGTAAACAGACTATTCGGCCAATTTCTGTGCTGTCAGTGTTTGAACAAAAACAAATGCCAAATCTTACGAAAACGGTAATGTCAAACCTCAATAACACCATCTGCTGGTCGTTTGTAAAAGCTTATGATGCTACGTGTCATACCTACAATTTATTTAGTTATTCTCTGGATATATGCTGTTGTGACATTTTGTAATTAGCAATAATATATCAGTTTACTTGACTATCTTTGTTTCTGTTGCAACAAGTTCACTGCATTTGGCATATGGTTAGCTATAAGTATGTTGCTGTTCAGATTTTTTTTCTTTATTTTTGTATAACCGTGTAATTAGTTATTGTTAGGCTGGGCACGGAGAGCTTCGCGCCAGGTTAGAAGTGAGGTTGCCGCGACGTATGTATGCAGATGAATCGGCACAGGCTACCTCAGCGAATGAGATTATCCATTTATTGCAACAGTTTCTCATCAACTCTTCGCAGCGTTAGTCGTAACTATAGAGATAAATATATGTATGTAAGTATACACGTTGCGACACAGATCGGCTGTACATACAACATGAAGAAAACAACACAGTTCGACAACAACGCATATATCGATTATATTCGCCAGCACGAGTTCGTTCGACAGAGCCAGAGCGGATGCGAGAGGAGATACAGTTAGTAACGTTGTCGTAGAGCGGTTTAGAGTTTTTATTTATTAGAATACTTTTCATTTCTTATTTAGAATTACTTTTTGGTTTCGTATACGCCTCCTAGCAGCAACAACATAAATATGAGAACTCATTTTCAATATAATTTGCGAATACATAACATATAAGTTCCGCAATCGTTCTCTGTCCCAACGAAATTATGCCTACTGCCTCTGTTAACGCACTGAAGGCATACGCTGCTGAGTGAGACGAGTGTAATCTGAATCACAATCGCCACGATGCACATATGTACATAGTATTCCACTGTTGCAATTGAAACCCCGTATGTACAGCCGCTCAGTGTCGCAACGTGTATCTAATATAATAAAGTCACTAAATTTATCAGTGAATTTCCGGATTTGAACTATAATGGAGCTAAAGTACTGTGGAAAGTGTATGGGCTTTGAGAGCCCTTACTGCTGCCTGTGAATATATTCATGGTCACACGTCGTATCACGTTCGCGAGGCTCTTTACGGCGCATAAATATAGAGTAAAAGTTTCTGCTTGATGTACATTGGTTTAGATCCCCATGAGCATTTTGGGTGGTACTTAGGTCCATCATTACCTTTGGCTATTTCGACTTCTATCCTCGACCCGTCTGTGCTTTAAATTGAGATTCGTTGGCTGCTCACTCATTACGGTTGGTTGTTGAATAGTTAACTTATAAGACTAGTCAAAGTTGTATTCCATCGGGATCGTGTTTTTGAAGTGTGTATCAAGTAGGTTATCTTCAAGAATGATAAAATTGCCTCTAAGATCTCTCAACCTTAGCCCTTATTGTATTATGGGCAAGGCCACCTGTTATAGTCTGCTTCTGAATGTATAGATGGAAAGTTACTTTATTCCCAGCCAAAGTTCCAGCGCTGGTGTGAAATAAGTTTTCATCACACTTGTACTGCTGAGAGATGGGAGCCTTGTTGAAGCTGTTGCTGTATAGTGTTCTGGGTTGTTTTTATCCACCAAATTAAAGAAGCGTAGGTGACCATGGGTCCAATTATTGATGTGTGTGACCAAAAAGTAATTTGGGGCTTCAAACCCCAGTTCTTTCTGAACAGTCTTAACTGAAAGCTAGTGATGTCACGAAGACTTAAGTTAGAGATGGAGGAGCTTCACGTTAGCTTTTTGTCTAATAACATCAACATAGCACTTGTGTTTTTAATCCTATACTTCGCGAATAGACGATCAACTATGACATAGTTTGATTACTTGTGTGAAAATGAGTCTTTGTTAGAAACCAGCTCATTCTGCTACTACAATTGATGATTTCGCATTCTTTGATATAAAATAACTACTGTCGTACTGCAGTTATTACTTCAGACAAAATGAACTGTGCCAACAATTTCTTGCAGTGGCCATAAAACATTCGATGCTGTAGGCATATGACAAGGAATTTATCGAAAAACATCATGAACAGTGTTGTAATTACATTAGCGACTAGGCTCCCAGAAATGTAAAATGAGACATGAGTGTAATATCCGTGATACATCTAATAAAGCTGTTAAACGAGGCTTTTACTGAAACCTGAACTTTATACTCGCCCATCTAATGAATATGCCATCAATGCGTACCGGTTAGTACCTCAAACTTCGGTGAGTAGTTCGTAATTACTTCTAAATACAACGTGAACGCGTCGTCGACTATAAGAGGTTTATACAGTTACATATAGATGCCAAATTTCTGGATTGGTACATTACATGTGAATATAAAATACATTAAGTGCTATACGAGGGTAGTCCGAAAAGTTTCAAGCCTCAACATGAAGATGGCGTTACTCGCCAAAAATATTCTGGTAATATAATTGCACATGGGTTGAAAAGTACTTTTGAAAATTTCATTTGTTGTTTAACATTCATTTCTGTCAGTCGATGTTAGTGTTTCTGTAGAAATGGAAAAAATCGAATATCGAGCCGTCATTAAATTCTTTCAATTCGAAGGCAATATGTCTACGCAAATTAAAGCTGACATGGATACTGTTTACGGAGACTCTGCACCATCATTTGCGACAGTGACATTTTGGAGAGTTGAATTTAAACTTGGTTGTACCAGCTCGGTTGACGATAAACGTCCGGGACGGCCAAAAACTACAACCATAACCGATAACATCGGAAAAGTTCACCAAATGGTGCTAAGCGACCGTAGAATTAAGCTTAGAGAGATAGCAGAGGCTGTGGAAATTTCGAAGGAACGTATTTGTTGTACATTGACCGAAGATTTGGGCATGAAAAAGCTAACCGCGCATTGGATGCCACGCTTGCTCACTCAGGACCGATCACGCATGGGAATGAATATTTCCAAAGCCCTTTTGAAGCAGTTTAAGCGAAATAAATCGGAGTTTGGCATCGATTAATAACTGTAGATAAAACTTGGATATACTAGTACACTCCTGAAGCCAAGACACAGTCGAAACAGTGGACTGCAGATGGTGAATTGCAGTTTATGAAGAGATATTTTTAGGATTTTGCGTAGAATTTTCCAGACCGTGATATTTGAAGTTCTTTGAATATTGCATTAACACTCCTGATTTCTAGCAGATTAATATTGGCTATGTTTTGGTTTTCCTGAAGAACTTCTGCCTCTTGAACACTAATCCTTGGTCTTCCCAATCTCATGAGGTTAATAACAGATCCAGTCCTTTCAAATTTGCTAATCAAATTACGGTACGCTTTCATTTTACAGGAACCTGCTTTCAAACCTATTCTCAACAGTGTAATTTCTACCATATTCATAATAACATTGTGCTAAACTTATTCCTGTTTGCAGATTAATTTTTTTAAATTCAACTTACTTGTATTTCCCCTAAGATCAGTTTTATTTTGAGAATAAATCATTAAATTGCAATCGCTTTGTTTTGAGACTTGCGTAAGTAGCTGTCACAACGAAACTTTTATTTTACATAGATACACTAAAATCACATTATTGTACCAACTAGGATCCAATTTCTACTTGCAATTATTCCAATTTCCTGAAACTGCATATGAAATTAAAGTACATTTCCTACTTTGTGACAATGCTATACAGGCCGACGCACCACATTCACGTCGACTTTTATAGGAAAAGCGGCAAAATATTTGTAAAATATTTTTGTTAAGAGCTATGTAGGTTCATTGGGAGCAAGTTTTGAAACTGCTTTGTAATACACAGGGGGACTTACGTATTTAAACTAGATATTTCTAATTGTATTTACTTTTAGTCGAAGCATTAGACTTGACAGAATAAAAATTATCCCTAAAAATTATACAGGTTGGACGAAAACATACCTTTGATTTGGACTCTCAAAATAATTTTCTTATACTAAATGGAACATCCTGTATTCATTATCGTATTTAGATTCTAATTTTAACCATTTACAAAATTCCATTAGGATTTCCTATACTTATATCTAGAGCCCGGTAACTGGAAAGCAATCGCAGCGGCGGTGTGACTGTGTTAGGTGGGCGGGGAGGGCTGATCGATTATGATACGACACGACAAATCATCATCACTCCGTTCAGTTTAGCATTGGATAGCGGATAGGGCGTGTTGACTTTATTTTATATAGACGTAGTTATTAATTGTAGCTATTATTTAGCGTAGAGCGTTTTGATTTTATTGATACAAACGTAGTTATTAATTGTAGTTTTTAGTGAAAATGTCGAAGGCTAAAAAACGACCCTTTCAAGACATAGTAAATAAATTTATTTCTGACTTTCCCGATTTGTTTTACAATGGGAGTAAGATAGTTTGTTAAGTGTGCAAAATACATATGATGTCAAATAGGAAGTGGAACTGTACAAGACACGTAAATTCCCCACAGCATAGAAAACGAAAATTGGGCATGCCACTGAGAAATGCATTTTTTTAATGTAATTTTTATGTTGATAAACTGTAATTTGCCACTAGGCTTACTCGATAAACAACCGTTTAAGGACTTTTAGGACAAATACAACCCTGAGTTGCGGTTGTCAACGGAGAAAGCGGGCACGTAAGCATATTGCATTTGTACGCGATGACGTGGAAAAGAAAATGAAACGCGTATTGAAAAAACAGTTTCTTTGGTTATGTGTTGACGAGACAACAGACTGTAAAAAAAATTCAATTGTAAATATTATGGTACGCATACTAGACCCTAGTAAACCTACATTACCACTGTTACTAGCTAGCGGAAGAGTACAAGAGTGTACTGCTGCAGCAATTACGAAGTTTGTTCTTAGTACGTTGGCAAAATTTCAAATTTCAAATGATAAAGTGTTGATGTTTATGAGCGATGACGCAGCGATAATGCGTTCGGTAGGCCGTTCTCTTCTAGAACATGGTTGCAAGTGTTTACATGTTACGTGTAAAGTGCATGCTTTACACCTTGTGGCAGAAACCATTCGACAATGCTCTCCCGAGGTAGGTGCATTAATAGCAAGCACAAAAAAAAGTATTTTTGAAATCTCCCAAACGCCTACGATCATTTCACACAAAGTGTCCTGCTATTCGTCAACCACCGGAACCAATTTTTACACGTTGGGGAACATGGTTGCAGGCAGCTTTTTATTATGCTGAACATTTCAAAATAGTAAAAGCTGTTGTTGCATAATTCAATCCTGCCGAAGTTGCAGCTATTAAGGAGAGCAGGGCGAAATTTCAAGATATTTCCGTTGAAACAGATTTAAAAAATATTCCTAGCTACTATAAAGGATTAGCTGACGCAATAGACCAATTACAAAATAGGTCGTTATCATTATTGGAGTCTCTGCAAATTGTGGACGGAGTGCATACACAGCTACTGACTATACATGACGCAAAATATAATCGCGTTTTAGAAAAGTTGGAGAGTGTGCTACAGAAAGATCCCGATTTTAGCACACTAAGACAAATTTATGATGGTGTATCGAATAATCCACTGACTAAGTACAAAGAATATTTTAGTCATGCATGTATAACATCAGTAGACGTTGAACGCTCTTTTTCAAAATATAAACTCATTTTCTCACCACGGCGAACATCGCTCACCGAGACAACTGTGGAAACACATCTAATGGTGTAAACTTTTTGCCTCTCTTATCCATATGATGTTAATACTGATAATAGTGCTTCTAATTTTACTGTTCCGTAGCCAAGGCTGCTTAAAAGGGTAAGTGTTTCACTACTTTTCACATATTATAATTATGTATTAGTTCTGTTATTTTTTTCTATTTTCCTACTATTGTTTTTGTATGCTAGGCAGGTACGGCTATGGTACGGCTCCCTGTTACCGGGTTCTACTTATATCTTATACTTTCTTGGTAATTTAGCATTTTCGATTTCGAATATTAATTCCTTACCATTTATTTTACGAAAGTACGCTTTGACGGAACTGACATTATTATTACTGCTCACAAATAGATGATATTTATCAGTCCAACCCTTTAACTGGTTTTTCTTTCATGCTTATTAGAAAGAGATATAACTATAAATAGCAAGTACATACTTTTATTGAACAAATAATAAACTTAAATGTAAAAAAGACTAATGTTTTATCAAGTGTTCAAAATGATGTCCATTATCTTCAATGCACAAGCGAACTCTTTCTTGAAATGACCGTTTCACTTTAAATAGATTATTTGGGGTTATAGAACGAAACGCTGCTCTTATTCGGTCTTCCATATTATCGGATGTGGTTGACGGTATCTCATAAACAATAGCTTTAGTTCTCATTTTAAAACGTCTTTTAACAATCTCAAAGAACAATAGTGGTTTAACTAACAACTACTGTCAAATAATATTCGTGTATGAGTAATAATGTCAGTTCCGTCAAAGCCTACTTTCGTAAAATAAATGGCAAGAAATGAATATTCAAAATGGAAAATGCTGAATTACTAAGAAAGTGCATATAAGATAAAAGTATAGGAAACCTTAATACAATTTTATAAATGGTTAAAATTAGAATCTGAATACGATAATGAATACACGCTGTTTCGTTTAATACACGAAGGTTATTTGACTTTACTGATAGTCCAAATAAAAGTGTATTTTAGTCCACCCTCTATAATTTTTAGGAATCATTTTTATTAGGCATGCCTCTTAAATTTTCAAGAATAGTTAAATATCTCAAAAACGGCTTGAGTTAGGTATAAGAAACATAACAGCAACTTGCCTTTATTTAGTCTGCATTATTAAATTTTCACAACTTTGGTGTGTAACTTCATTTTGAGTCAGCCTATATATTTCAAAACAATTTTGAAACTTGCTTCCAATGAACCTACATAGCTCTTAATAAAAACATTTTAAAAATATTTTGCCGTTTTTCGTATATAAACCGACGCGAATGTTGTGCGCCAGCCTGTATATCTAATAAAAAATATCGGAAATGTACTGCAGGAACCAAAAACGATATAATATACAGGATGTATTACAAAAAAAGTTAACATAGTTGGGGCACATTCTAGATAATCATTCTGTGAAGTCACAAATGTTTTTAAACCGTTGACTCACCCTATACATCTGTGAATGAGAAACGATGTTTGCGAACTTCAGTTCAACTTCTACCATGGAGAAATTGTAGCAACAACTTCACACGTCCTGTGGGGAAACGCCAATATACTACTTATAAGCCAACAAATTCAATTATTAAGCAGTAAAACTCAACAAATTAATTTCTTCGCAAATTGTGTTTTATTTCACTTTCTGAACCTTCATGCCAATAAATGTAATAACTTTTTGTAACAAATTTCTAAGTGCTGCATTTTCATATGCAGACAGTGTAATAATCAACAATAAATAAAACCTTCAGTCAACACATTTTTGTAAGCAACCAAATCCTATTTCCCCAATGATTCTCTTTTTTTCTTGGTTTTTAAGTGCACCAGTCCTTTCCACGCACTTTTTACAATCCTGTGGTTAGTGCTACAAGCAAGAAGAATTGTCTGTACCATATTTTAGTTTTAAATATACTTAATTTGACTGTCTGCGTACTAGATGGCGTTACATTACGAAAGTTTACTATGCAGGCAGTGATAAAACCAATACCGAAGATTATCTTTAAAGAGAACAAAATCAGTCGGTTTTTTAATAATTACAATTCCAGTTAAAAAATTAAGAGATATTAATACAAAACACAAACTCCATTAATATAATTTATGAAGAACAAAATAAAACATCATTCTATAAACACAATACCTACATTTAATGACGCGATTTCACCTTTTTCAAAAATTCATCAAAGTTAGGTCTTTTAGTTCCTGTACTTAATTTTCTTCCATTAATAATTCACTCGGTTCTTGAAGGGCAACCATTTAAAATGGTGCTGTCATTCTTTGTTAAACTTTCCATGATAAAGCTTTTATACCTTTCGAGGTAAAGTTGCTGATAAATTCTCGTGTCATCACATGTTTTAGAAAAATCTTAATTATTCTGTTTATCGCTACATTTAATTTCTATGCATCTACAAAGTTTACATTTTGTTCCTTTTTTTCTCATCACCGAACCTATAAAATTCATTCCTTCATATTGCTTTTAATTAATGCGTCACATTGTCACCAGTATAAGTTGCTACCATATAAGTATTTAACCTACATCACACCACAAACTACACACAACCTCCTTATGACCACGATAACTAGACCATAACTCCCATCATTCAAACTAGTTAAAACCAATATTAATCGATCCAAGGTGACTCTGTGTGAGTAACTCATAACTGGGAGTAACTCCTTTAATAAATCGATGCTACCAGTTTCGAGCAAGTCTGCTCATCAACAGGCAGGCTGAAAGTTATCCAATGATACAAGTCGCAATATATCAAAAATTAGGTCATAATATATACCAAATTATTTTTCTTAAACATTATACTAGTAAAAAATATAGTATACATTTGTATATTTTTTGTATAAATGTATAAAAGAAAATTGAAAATTATATCCACGAATAATAATAGTAATAATAATAACTAACTAATAACTATCTAATAATTATATCTATAATTTTCAATTTTCTTTTATACATTTATACAAAAAATTACAAATCTAGACTATATTTTTTACTAGTTACAATGTTTAAGAAAAATAATTTGATATATATTATTACTCAATTTTTGATATATTGCAACTTGTATCACTGAATAACTTTCAGCCTGCCTGATGATGAGAAGACTTACTCGAAACCGGTAGCCTCGATTTATTAAAGGAGATTTGTGAGAATTTAGACCATTATTATACCTACTCCCAGTTCAAAACCAATATTGCTAGCAAGAGGAATACGTTCGTACCAACTTTCATTTTTGAAAACCAAAAATAAAGCTAATATAGCTCATGATATCGGTGGAATCATTCATGGTAAAAACAATGCGAGCAGAGAAAGAAGCACTAACACACAAGAAGCACTAACACACAGACATGTTTCTGTCTACCCGGCGTCATCAGCGTGGCTACGAGCACTCGTTTCTGCTGCCTGTATTGTGTTTACCTCTCAGTTTAAGCCACCAATCTCCAAAACAGCACTGAAAATATCTCGGCGCCGGGGTGCTCGTAACCACGCTGATGAAGCCGGGTGAGCAGAAACATGTCCGTGTGTTAGCGCTTCTTTTTCTGCTCGCATTGTTTTTGCCGGGAATCATTTCACCAATATCATGAGCTGTATTAGCATTATTTGTAGTTTTTGTTAGTAGGCACTTTCTATGTGTATTCTTATACATCATGGTGAGCCTGAGGAATCATTTGTATGTGCAGTTGCCATAGCGTTTAGCCGCAATGCCATCTTGTGTTCAGCAGCCCATAAGCTGCTCGCTAGGTGACGAGCATCTGTACTCCGGTTCGTGTCGCTACGTTCTAGGACGGCGTGACTGTGTTTCTTGACGCTAGGTGGCGTCGAGAGATATTTTCAGTGCTGTTTTGGAGATTGATGGTATAAACTGAGAGGTAAGCGCATGCAAGCAGCAGAAAGGGGTGCTCGTAACCACGCTGGTGACGCCGGGTAGGCAGAAACATGTCCGTATGTTAGTGCTTCTTTCTCTGCTCGCATTGTTTTTACCGGGAATGATTCCATTTATTATGAGCAATATAAGAATTTTTTTTGGCTTTTGTTGCTAGGCTTTTTTTACGTGTATTTTCATTTTTGCACCTACCAGATTGGACGATCTGCGTACTAGATGGTGCAAGATTTCTTACATGAAAGTTAACTGTAAAAGTGAACTATCTCGTCGATCAATAGATTATAGGTAATGATGATAATTGCAAGATATTTACCACAATCTACGTTTGCCGTCTACTATAAAACCGAGTTGACGGTGCAAACATATTTCTTTTATTCGTTCGTTAAATGAAAGAAAATAAAATCTTTCCTATAAGCTGCAAACGTACTAGAAAAATGCTCCTGCGTACATGGAGAAAAATATATAGTCCATATAACAACAAATATAGTAAAATATGTGACAAAACAGTTTTTGTTAGAGCAACTACATATTTTATTGGATTAAATAAACGTGTCTTACTATAAACTGTTACTATTTTAAAAATACAAAGGACTGTTGTCCCAAATGTTTCTCCATGTGGCCTAAAAGACGAGGTGTAATCGCACTGTATTTTGCGCGAACATATAAGTGCTAGCAGCACTGTGAATTGGAAGAAAAGAGTGAAACATATATATAGAAGACAAAGAAGGAGAACATTTGCGCTCGTCCGATCAACTCCACAAGGAGTTTGAGGGAGAGCACACACAGGGGATTAAAAAGTTCACGCCAGGTCTGCTTCCGAGTATACACAAGTTCGCAAAATAACTCCTTTTTTTCGAATTGCAAAATGTAAATCTCGACTACGAGTAATAATTCTAAAAAAAAAAAACAGGTGACGTGTCGTAAATTCTCACTTGAGTAATTTTATTAATTGCTACTGTTTGTACATGTGCGTGAATCCCAGTGGTATCCAACCTTAACAAATTTATAACTGTTTCTTTTTTCCACGCGGAATATGTAAATATAGAACAAAAATTGCGTGTATTTTACCGTTTTATTGCTACCGATTAAACATTTCCCTTGGGTTTGTATGAATACATTTCGCTTTTCACACCCGTTGTTGCAAGGCAATGATGGTAAACGTATATAACGTATTGATTTCAGTGCTTGTACGTAATACATTAATTCATACAATATATTTTGCCATTTTGTTTGTGATATTTAAATTATGTTTTAAAATTTCTTGAAAATATTTATAATTATGATTATAATATGTAGTGCGGTCCTAAAGTATCCCTCACCATGCTAACTTTTAAACGACAGAAGCTAGCGTTTATAGAAAAAATTAGTCGATTTCTATTTTTTACGAACTAACTTTTGCCGTTATCGACAGGCCAATTGTATTTCCAGTGTCACCGGAAGTGAAGTCAACTATCTTATTTTAAATAGAACACCATGTATATTTTTACGTTTTCGGAAAGGCAATCAATCGAAAGGCAAATCCGACGATATAACATATGTTATACTTTAACTTAAGAAACATGACATGTAGCAATAAAGGTTTTGGTAATCTGTTTCTGTTGTTACGCAAAGTTGGCTAGGAAAAAGCGCCACATTGCTTCTTATGACGCTAGGCTGATCTAAAAAGCTCATTGCAAAGCAATCATAACAATTACCAAACTGTCAAATCCCAATTCCAAAAGCGTAAATTATTCTTATTATTTATTGCTATTATGACCTTCATTTGCCATACTTTATTTCTTTGTGCTCGTTATTATTTTGTCATTTTAACTTATTTTGTTAATTGTTGTTTCTGCTTTACTTTATTGAACTCTATTGTAATTAATTAGTTCTCCGTCACGGACAAGGTCTGAAGTCTTCGCACGGCACCATTTCCGCACCTCCGTTATCACCTCTGCATCCGAAGAGAAACGCTTGCCCTTGAGATGTTCCTTAAGATTCGGAAAGAGGAAAAAGTTACAAGGCGTAAGATCTGGGCTGTAAAGTGGATGAGGTAAAACGTCATGAAACCCAAGCTTCTCCAGTGCTATACGCTTTCTCTGACTTGTGTGAGGCCGAGCGTTGTCATGATGCTGAATTGGCACTTTGTCTGGACGAACCCTACGCAGCCGTCACTTCAGATTTGTTAGGGTGTTAGCATATCCTTCGGAGTTGACAGCACAGCCAGGTTCCAAAAATTCAATATGAACGATGCCATCGCAATCCCAGAAAATGGTAATCATGACTTTCCCGGCAGATGGAACTGCTTCGAATTTTTTCGGTTGTGGCGAACCCTTATGTCTGTACTCCATGGACTGACGTTTCATTTCAGGGTCGTAATGATGTGCCCACAACTCGTCGCCGGTCACAATTCTGTGGAGAAAAGTATCACCTTCTGCCTCATATAAAGTCAAAAGTTGTTCGCAAATTTGTTTTCGATTGACTTTCATTTCATCAGTAAGCATTCGGGGCACCCAACGTACGTATATTTTCCTGCACTTCAGCACATTGCAGATAATGTGATGTACTCTTTCTTGTGAAATACCCACCCTAGTGGCAATTTCAGTTTGTTTACACCGTCGATTCTCACGAACCAGTTCATCCACGAGAGCCACCTGCCTTTCACCACACGCAGACACTGGTCGGCCATTGCGTGCCTGATCATGGAGATCCGTTTTAGCAGGATTTTCGTCTTTCGCAGTCCTTACCCACCTCCTAACAGTACTCACATCAACACACGCATCACGGTATATGGCACTCAACCTTCGATGAATGTCAATGGGCGCTACACCCTCCGCAGTAAAAAATTCGATGACAGCTCGTTCCTTTAACCGTACGTCCATGCCGGTCGCTATTTTTAGAACTGTTGTGCGCAAACGCGATGCTGCTGAGAATCTCCACTAGGGAGACTTATGTACCAAGAGTTAAGGTAAATGGCAAACTACTTTTGACACTGTCTAGCCCATCATTATGAAGGTTATGGCCACGGAGGCATTAGTTATCACTACGCCCTCACAGGGAAAACTGCTTTAACAGACGATAACATGATTTAAATTGTTGTACAATTTGTTGCGCAATCATGGCAAATAAGGTGATAATTGTTGCCAGATTTACATAGTGTTAAAATTGGCCCAGTAATTTTGCATAGTTCCTGCCCAAGCCATCATAAAGGTAACACAAAAGAATCTAAAAGACAAACATTTTGTCTATCAAAAACACATTTAAACAAACTTACCATATTTAATTAATTGCAATAAAATTCGATAAAGTAAAAAAATAACAACAATTAACAAAACAAGTTAAAATGAGAGAAAATAGTAACGAGAACAAAGATGGAACGCATGACAAATGCAGGATATAGTAGTAAACAACAAGAATAATTTACGCTTTTGGAATTGAGATTTGACAGTTTGGGAGTTGTTATGATTACTTTGCTTAGCAATGAGCTCTTTAGATTACTCTGGCATCACAAGAAACAATTTGGCGCTTTTTCCTGACCAACTTTGCGTAACAACAAAAACAGATTACCAAAACGTTTATTGTTGCTTATCGTAATATTTTGTTGTTCTATTTAAAATAAGAAACTTGATGTCACTTGCAATTGAACTGCGGATAACGGCAAAAATTAATTCACAAAAAATCTATTTTTTTTTAAATGCTAGCTTCTGTCGTTCAAAAGTTAGCAGAGGGGGAAGACTTTAGGACCACACTGTATAATAATTACACCTCTTAAGTACGACAAGGCAACTTCGTTAATTAGAAAAAGCAAATTGTTATAATGCTATAGTCCACTTTATAAAAATAAGTATTTTCCACAAAAAGAATATTACTTTGAAAATTACTACATGCGAAATTGTGTAGTACCCCACAATCGTTTTAGTGTTCATTTATCTGCACAAAATGTTAAATACACCGTATTTCTAAAATATCAATATTTTTTACAAAAATGCTGTTGTTAGATGGAAGGATGATATGAAAATTTTCAAGCCCCTATTAGACCATGCGATTATTTAACTACCCGCAGTACCTTCCTGCTGACACCTTATTAAATATTGCTTGAAATTTGGTCGAGAATACATTGGCATTCACGTTATACGCACTTGGCTCGCCTACATCAAACGCGGCATAATTAATTCTTGCGAACTAATTTATGAAATAAGATTACTTCTGGTTTGCAAGTTTGCAGTGTATTCACTCGCATAGGTGCTAGTTAGGTTTTCGTGAAAACCAACACGCAGGAACGTCACGATGGGTACCTAAATTATGTACATTTATGTCAAACTGTGAATTGAAATTTCATCAGCTAATAAATAAGGAATTTGATCTGCTGTACCCAAACTCCGCTAGTTTTGCAGATAGTGATGCATACAATGATAAGCCCGACATTTTTAGAATACTTAACCGTCATTTATAAGACGACAAGGCCTACTGAAGTCTACTAGAATTTGTATAGTTAAAAGATTAATTTCAATAAATATAAAACTCACGTAGCAATACATACGTAATATGATTTTTCATAAATGCCATTCTATTATCAATTTTTCGAAATTCTTAGTAAGTTGGCTCTTTTGTCGCTGGACCTCCCCACCGACAAAGAGCCCACTTCGCAAATAAGCCGCCATCCTTCAGGTGGTAGGCTGTCGCAAATTCACCAGATAAAATTATCATATAATTTTCAACAACCCCCATACCGGCAACTGTCTGATTCATAGGAAGTCTAAGTATTTACCAAAATGTTTCTTATTCATTGTATAACCAGACGTCGAAATAGATTGGTGTAGTTGTGAAAAAGTAGATCAAAAATGTTCCTGAACTTATTCTAACGGATGAAAGAGTTTTCTGCAAAGTATGTGGGAAAACGGTGAGTTTTGTTTTGTATATAATACATTAGTATTTAGAATTGTACAGCCATATACGATTTTCTTGTAAGTTTTTGGTGATATTTTTTTTCTTTACAGGTGCAATGTGAATGCAAATTTCAAGTCATCCAACATGTTGCAGCTGAAATGCATAAAAGAAACTGTCGGAAACTTCACGTTTCAAAACTTTGACACAATCTTTTGCCGGAACCTCAAAACAAAGTGAGCAACAAACATTTAACGCAGATTTGTGCAAAGCGATAATTACTGCCATCCGGAATACTCTTTTGGCAGTACTTTTCTAAAAATTGACGAAAACATGGATTTTGCAGCTTTTTGGGCGGTATCAAAAAGCTGCAAAATCCGTGTTTTCGGCAATTTTTAGAAAAGTACTGCCAAAAGAGTATTCCGGATGAAAGTTTGCTGAGAAAATAGCCGATATTTATTCTGAAACGATCAATAGCATTAGAGGAATTGTTAAAAACGAGTATATATATTTTACCGTTATATAGTTTACCGTACAGATTCCTGTAGCCGCTATATAGTAAATTTATTAATTAGTAATCTAAATAATAAACAGCGTGGTAGATCGTATTTAATTGCTTGTAAACAATTAGAAAAAATAAACCATTTCACAATATTTAGATTTGTTAATGAAAGTTTCATGAATTTTTTTCTTCCCGATGTTGTCCGATGCAGCGGCATATATGATTAAAGCGGGTCAACAGCTTAAACTTTTGTACTCTAATTTAATACATGTTACTTGTTTGGCTCATGGATTAAATAGAGTGGCTGAGGAAATTCGGCAGCAATTTCCAGCAGTATATACATTAATCAGTAACGTTAAGAAAATGTTCTTAAAGTCACCATTGAGAGTTCAGATTTATAGAGAAAAGCTGCCGGATACTCCTTTACCACCTGAACCCGTCATTACCCGATGGGGTACTTGGTTAAACGCCGTAATATTTTATGCAAACTATTATCTAGAGATCAAAAACATTGTTTCAGAATTCTCTACTGACAACTGCAATTCTATTGCAAAATGTCAAGAAATTTTGAAAAACTCTTCTTTGCCTAATGAATTGATATTTATTAAAGCCAATTATGAATTTGTTTCTTTGACAATAACAAAACTTGAAAAAGAATCGCTGCCACTAATTGAATCAGTTAAATTAATCAATGATTTAGAAAATAGTGTTTCAAATATTCCGGGGAGAATAGGAAACTCAATAAGTCAAAAGTTTAAAGAAATCATTGATAAAAATGTAGGATACAAAAGTTTAGCAAAAATCAATTTGATTTTAACTGGTGAATTAAAAATGGATGAAACAGAAACAAGTATAGAACTAAGTCCTGAGATTATGAATGCATTGAAGTACGCACCAATAACTTCCGTTGATGTTGAAAGAAGCTTTTCGATATATAAATGCATTCTCACAGATAGGCGACATAATTTTTCATTAGAAAATTTAGAAAAGCATTTGATTGTAAATTGTTTTGATAATAAAAATATGTAGTGTTTATATAATTGTGATTTTAAAATATAAGTGGGAATAATGTAAGAACAATAATTCTTGTTTTATAACATTTAACAAGAAGTTAATTGGTATCAGAGGCATATGTGCATAAAACTGCATATTTAGCAAAAATTGTGCATATTTCGAAGAATTTTTCTGCATATATATGCGCATATTTTGTCGATTTCCGATGCATATAATTCCGCTCTCTAGTCATAATACCTCACATAACAACATTTTCGAATAAAAGTCATTATAGAGTAGAAAACATTTTTATTAATAGCAAAAAGCAAAGATAAATGTTGCTATTCAAGAAATGAAATAATCATTTCATTTAAATCAAATGTTCAAAACGCCATCCACTGATCTCTTTACAATAAGCAAATTTAGGGGCACATTAATTTTGTACGTTGCTAATGACTTCAAGACTAATTTGATTCATTTCATTCTTAAATCTATTTTTCAAATCTACATTTTGTGGTCTATTAGCGTCGATTTTTGATTTTAAATACCCCCACAAGAAAAAAAAAATAAGATAAGATTGCGTAAGATCTGAGGATCCAGAGGGGCACTCTATTGGTCCTCGCCTACCAATTCACCTCCCAGGCAAGCAGTTGCTTAAAACCTCACGAACATTTGCTGAAACCAAATGTCGCCATTTTGTAAGTCAGGAACTTCTTCATTTGGAAAATTTTCTGCACGAGTAAGTTCAAGTGCATTCCTCAAAGAATCTAAATATCGTGGCCCTGTGAGAGCTTCGTCAAAGAAAAACGGACCAATGAGCCTATTGTCAACTACATATTATTAAAACTTGGTGAAAGAAGCGTGGATTACGGTTATATAAATCCTGCATTATATCACTAAACTGCATTCGGCGATCAGGATTTTTGATTTAAAGGAAACAATCGTTTCATTTCTTGAATAACAGCATTTACCTTTTGCTTTTTGTTATTTTCAAATTTTTATGTTTTCCACTCTTTAGATTACTTTTAATCGAAAATGTTATTATGTAAAGTATTAAAATTTTGATGGTACCATTTACACAATTAGATGATCTATCAAAATAAAGAAGATCGGGAGTTGTCATTCAAAAAAAATGTCGATGATTGTAATTATTTGAAAACCAAAAGTGGCGGAAACTTACAATTGATGGAAAAATGTTTATTAAAAAAAGATGAATAAAATTGACCCGTCCGAGCATTTCTTCGAAAAACAAAGTGTTTCAAATTTAATGAATTTATTCCATAAATTTGTCGCGCGCGGTATGTATCCATATAACTAACGCTGGCCACGAGCGGTACCGCGCATCGGCGTAGAATCAGTTCGGACCGAGAGGAACGGTAGTATTACTTCGTCTGCGGAGCAGTACGGACATTTTCGCTGCCGGTTATTTGCGCAATTGTTTATCTGTCCTAGAAAAATTATGATTTCGTCAGCAAAACGACCACGGTCGGACAAACTTCGAAAATTTATTGCAGAAATTCCAGACTTAATATATGAAGGTGCTAAAATTAAATGTGTAATCTGTAAAATCCCGTTAATGTGTTGGTCCAGACAACATTGTCTACGACACGTAAATAGTGAAAAGCATGTCTCAAAAAGAAATTGCGCACGAGACAATGAAAAATTTATATTTAATTTATGCGTTACGTTTATTGCATGTAATATACCGTTTAATTTACTAGACAAGGAACCATTTATCTGCTTTTGGAATAACTATTCGGAGTGCAAATTACCAAATCGAACATCGTTACGAAGAATTGTGCCATCTGTGCGCGAACATATTGAACAAAAATAAAATCGGAGTTGAAAGATCAAAAATTGTGGTTATGTGTCGACGAAACAACAGATCGGAAGAAACATTCTGTTCTTAATGTAATGGCACGCAAATTGGAACCTCATCAATCGGCACCTTCAATTCTATTAGTCTCCAAACGAATACAACAGTGTACTGCCGAAGTAATGTCAAAGTTAGTGTTAAATACATTGGACAAGTTTGAACTTTCAACAAACCAACTCCTGATGTTAGTGAGTGTTGGTGCTGCAAACATGCTTTCTGTAGGCCGGTCTCTTAAAAAGCATTCTGCTAATTTGTTACACATTACGTGTAAAATTCATGCTCTCAATCTTGTGGCGGATAGTATCAGAAAATGTTATCCTGAGGTAGACGCTTTAATAGCGCATACCAAAGCAGTATTTGTCAAATCAGTCCAACACGAATTTCACAGACTGTGCCCCCGTATACCAAAGCCACCAGAACATATTCTAACTCGTTGGGGAACATGGTTGCAGGCCGCGTTTTATTATCATAAATATTTTGACAATATTAAGAACGTGGTTTTACAATTCGATACAAAGGAAGCTGCCGCTATCCAGAAAAGCCAGTCGAAATTTCAAGATAGTTAGGTTAAAATGGATTTAAAAATCATTCACGACAATTACTTCCGGCTAGCAGATGCAATAGAAAAATTGCAAAATCCTGCGGTGCCGTTAGAAGAATCTCTATAAATAGTGTAACATGTTCACGCACAGCTATGCGCGATTGAAAACGCAAAAGATGTTTCTGTTCTAGAGAAATTTGAAAGTGTTTTTGAGAAAAATTCTGATTTTGGCACATTAAGACACATTTGTGAAGGTGCGTCAACAGAATCGAAAGTTATTTGAAAGATTATTTTACTTACGCAAATATTACGTCACTGGATGTAGAACGCTCGTTCTCTGCATATAAACGCATTTTTTCCTCATGCCGTACTAGTTTTGCCGAAACAACAGTTGAAACATATCTAATGTTGCAGATATTTAACAGACATTATTCACTTTGTGATTTCACGGAGGACTCTTAAAATGGTAAGTGTTTGAGCACGTGTTATTTAATTTTTATTTAAAAGATGAGCGAAATTATTTGCGGCAGCAAACATCTCTATTAGCAGAATAACTCTAGTGGAACGCGAGGCCTGGTCGACTCTACGCTACTGGGCGGCACCGCTCGTGGCCAGCTTTACATATAACGACAAGTTGGTTAAAGATTGCGTAACGAGGGAAGGAAAATTCAATTCATAAAAGTAATATTTGTACCATACTCATCAGATTCTGAGTTACATTTCTTAGTAAATTAAATAAATGCAGTAGACTCCCAGTTCGTCTTCAAAGAGATATTACATTTTACCATACAATATGCATATACTGCAATACATATGCACATACTGCAAATTCTCATTCAATTTCAGTTTCGCTATATGAAGGAAACTCCCTTATGTGCTGCCTGTTGCACTCACAAAATTTCTAGATATCAACGTTGTAAAAAGTTGGGCAGTGTATGTATTGTAGGTATTCAACGCTATTTACGCATTATTACTAACTTTCTTTTGCTGGTATACTAAAGTGAATCAAATTAACATGCAAATAAGTACAATTTTTTCTCCGGATTAAAATCACCAAAACGGAATTATAATTTACTTTTATGTGAAAAACTACTATACGAAAGACCTTATGCTGACTCTTCAAAATCGCGTTGGTAGTCCGTGTCCGTACTTTCCTATTTTTACCGCGAATCGATTAAAATTTCTCATCAAATCAATATTCCTCAATTACAAACAAACAATACGATACAAAGTGGATAACCATCGTTCCAGCCGTAAGTCAAAATATTTACTTTCATTTACAAACATTGTTGGCACCGAAAAAATCGTTGCCGTTCACATTTAGAGCATCGTGTCTGTCGTTTTCATATGGGTGACATGTTAATGGGAGTGTTAAGTGATGTCGGGTCTTTGTTTGCGCTCCACAATGTATTTTTTAAATTTATTAATTAGATTTACTACATTACGTACTTGTTTTTTGGATACGTAGATCGTACGCTCATGTGAATTTTCAGGATTGAGTTTTTCTGATAAAAATGTACTAGGTCGCTGAATTATTATACTAGATATTCATCCAGTGAAATAAACGCCTATAAAGCAGGTAATTCTACCTACTACTACCGTAGATAATGTTTTTTCTGGCGTTGCAGAAATGCAAAATGTTTTTATTATGGATTCTGTTTTTGGATTCGTATTTTAGTAACTTTACGGATGGTAATGTATTAAATTTTATCGAGATGTTAAATAATTTACCTTAGGATCAACTCTTTAAGTACCTATGATAATGCAAATCTGTCATTTGATTTCTTTTTTGATGTTTTTATAAAATATTTTGACCAGTGTTTTCCTTTAATAAAAATAAAAACAAATAAAGATGGTTTTAAACAATGGGATTTGTGTGAGATGAAGCGTTCAAGTAATAATTATTTAAAGATCTATTTATACTATCAAAAGGCTTTCCAGTTATGAGTAATATTTATTCAGAAGCAAAGAGAAAACATTAATTGTTTTTTAAAAGAAACTAAACGTAATTATTATTCTCGTAAATTAAGTCTTCTGATTCATCGAAGGCTGTGTGAGAAATCACCAATGAGTTGTCAGGCAATATTAACAGATTGAGAGGCACTAAAAAAGTCTGGGGGTTTGTGAAAATGCATAGCCAACTTCTGTTAATAAGAGATAGTATGAGGGTTATTACGATATATATTAAACATACGGCAAAAATTCAAGTGGTTATTCCATGAACTATTCTAAGAATATTTTGTCCTTTGATGATTTTTGAAAAGCCCCTTTGTTTCGAAGATACAGGGCGAGAAAAATTTTCGACAAAACCAACATTTTATTACCAAAAATTACATTTAAAGTTCCTTAATCTACAAGAACTGTTGAAAATGACTACCTCCAGCTAGGATGCAAGAATCCAATCTTCTCCTCATTGACTGCCGAACTCTTTCAAAAACACCAGGGTTGTTTCTTATTGAGTTACACCCAGCAATTATTCGATTTCTTTAATCTTCCACATTTTCTACTGGAGTAAAATAAACTAATGACTTTAGATGGCCCCATAGGAAATAATCTAGGGGGTTTAAGTCGGGGATCGAGCAGGCCAGAAGTGAGGTCCACCTCGACCAATCCAACGATCTCCGTATGTTGGTGTTAAAAACTCACGAGCAACCACACTAAAATACGCTGGTGCACCATCGTGCATAAACCACATTGCATTTCTTGTTGCCAATGGTACATCCTCCAGAAACAGTGGTAGCGTTTGTTCCAAAAAGTTTCGATACACCTCGCCGGTAAGTCTTCCTGGTAGATATACCGGTCCAATTAGCCAGTCACCCACAATTCCTAACCAAACGTTCAACGAGAACTGATGTTGAAAACGATCTTCAAGTACCTCATGTGGATTTTCTTCATCCCACACATGGTTATTGTGAAAATTCCTTATTGCATTTCTTGAGAAATTCGCTTCATCGGTAAAACGAATCAGTGTCAGTAGTTGAGGGATTTGAACCAATGTGTGCAAAAGCCACTGACAGAATGCAATCCGTAGAGGAAAATCAGCAGGAAGAAGTGCCTGAACGCGTTGTATATGGTATGGGTACAACAAATACTCCCTAAGAATTTTCCAAACAGTCCCATTACTTACATTCAAAGTATTTGCAATTTTTCGAGTAGAAGTACCTGGATCTTCCTCTATCATCTCTAGCACATTCTCTTCTAATTCTACCGTTCTTACTGTCATTGACCTTCCTGGTCCTCCATTTCGTTGCAATGTGCCTGTTTCATAAGGACGTTGATGAATACTTTGGAAGGTTTTTCTATCAGGAACATTACGGTCAGGAAATCGTTCAATGTACAACCGTTTAGCTTCTAATGAATTGCCATCAGCAAGTCCATAAACGAAATGCATGTCAGTCATCTCGGCGTTCGTATAGCGATTCATGATAGAGGACTTCACTAACAAAAGTTTAAGTATTAAAAGAGAGAAAATACACGTCAATCAGTCTCAACAAATTTGACACATGCAAAATGATCAATCACGAAACGTATTCAAATGAAATCCACGTTTTAATTGATTTACCTTTCTATATCTGCACTTACCTATTGTTAGTGGGTAAAACGGCCATTCTTTGTAATCAGAATGTTGTTAAAAGATAACGCGTTTTTACAATTTTTTTATACTCGGTAAGTCCAGTGTTGTACGCCATATTTTTATTTCGGCTACATTAATAATTTCAAAAATATCAAAATTGGTTTTGTCGAAAATTTTTCTCGCCCTGTATCTTCGAAACAAAGGGGCTTTTCAAAAGTCATAAAAGTACAAAATATTCTTAGAATAGTTCATGGAATAACCCCTTGAATTTTTGCCGTATGTTTAATAAACACCCTGTATATCTCAAAATTAAATACATAGCCATCCGTAGAACATAACTCGTAAAATTGGATGCCATATTTCGCCTTCTTTCCTTTCCTGTAGGTACGAAATTTTAGTCGACCTCGATGTAACAGTAGAGACTCATCTAAAGAGAGGCATCCACCTGGCGAGTACGCTCTTTGAAAACTCTTCAACAATAAGTTCATGAACGCTTATTTTTTGTAAGCGATCATTATTCTCGAGATAATTGCATAAATCGTCTACCAGACATGGTTATAGCGAAAACAGGATGGTAGTATAAAGGATTATAAGAAAACAGTTTTTTATACTGGTACCATTCGTTTATCTAGCAAGCATGCAAAGTCCTAAAAATTTCTTAATTTTCAACTCGTCAGTCGCTCTGATTGTTTGTTTTCTACTACCTCTGGTGTCTGGACGACTTTGAGTTGTCAATTTTTCTCCATACCTATTCGTAGAATTTACAAGCAGAGTTATTTCCTCGTTCCATATTTACACCGAAGGCGGTTACAAAACTACCGAACTGCACAAATTATAACTATTGAAAGATAAACGTAATGTACGCATGCCCATACCATAATAATGACTTGCATTTTTGCTTGTAGTAACGCAATGTTTTAAAGAAATGTATAGGTTGTGACACACTAGTTATTCCTACGTATTGATATACCCAAATCTAGACAGTTATTCTGAGACAATATATCTATGACGACTATACCAGTCGTGTCATATTACGAATGAAAGCTAAGACGGTTATAGCAGTCAGTGCCGCTCAATGTGCTAAGAAGCGGGAAAATATTATTTTAGAACCTGATGGTCGAAGAGTAGATATTCCCAATATTGTAGTAGCAACTTCTACACAGCAATCTCTTTGATCAACAACAAGAATGTTATTTTGAACTCTAACGCCCGTATTCATCAACATTCGCCGTGGCGAATCTCTAGCGTTTTACCGGCGAGCGATGCGTCGCGAGTTGCGGTATCGCATCATCGTTGAAAGTACGCTAGCGAGCGAAGACAGACATATTATTAATCGCACAAACATTGTCTGATTTCGCATTAGTTATTCACAAAAAGATAAGGAAGTGTTAATTCAAATCTTAAAATGTTATCCTACCATAGAAAGTAAATTATCAGACGGAAGTACTATGAAGAAAAAGCAAGGGGTATGGAGTAAGGTAACAGAAGATTATAATGCGACAAGAACAGAGCAAGGTATTTAATCCGCGATTTACGAAAATGTACAATTCCGTTAATATCATCTTCAAAATCTATAAACGGTGTTGTATGTCTAATTTTACACCGTATATGTGTGCTTGCAATAAAGTAGCGATATTAACTCTAATTTGTGTTTATCACAGTTGAGAACGATGATCCAATTAAAAAGATGTTGGGACAAGATCAAAAGGTGCCTAAAACTACATTGACAGAGGACGCCGTTCTCGGATACGAACTGGGGGTGAATTATGCGAACCTGACAAAAATATTTTGCCGGATATAAAAGCGGTTGCTCCCCACCTTTCCGTAGAAGTTATAAATACCCTTGATAGTGATGCAAATTTTGGGGCGGCTCCTTCACCTCCGCCAAGGGCCCAAAAACACCTTCAGGTTCCTAATATTTGTAGGTAAAAAATACAACTTTACTCGTTATGTATGGCCAACTTCTCATTTAGAAAAATATAGTACCTTAACAATGCGACAGCAAGGATATCGGAATAATCACTCCACAGAAACTGCGATTCGTGCATGTTACGAACATGTTGGGCCTGATTTAGATGGCCAATTCCCTACAGAGATTTTTTCGATCTTAGTCGTGCCTTTGACTGTGTCGACCCTGATTTATTGGACAACAAGTTGAGTGTCAGCGTATTTAAATCTCGTGTAAGAGAGATCCTATTCCGAAGACAGTTTTCTGTGTGCTAGTCTGTTGAATATTAATTGTATGCATTACGCTTTACCTTGGATTTGTGTTAATATTTGAGCTATTGAGCGTACGCAGTATATTTTTGTTCGCTTGTTTTAGTTTTCCGTTAGGCATTTGATATATTACAGGGTTAGAGCAAGCAGAATCACTCTGAGATTCGCCCTGAGATTGCTTGAAATTGTGCACGTTATTATTTGTTATTCCGCAATTTCGAAAAAATAAAGACATTATTATTATTGTTATTGTTATTATTATTATCATCATTATTTATTATTATTACTATTATTGTAACAACATTTCATTTGGTGACCATAGTATTACAAGTAACATTAAGATTTGTTATAGCATGCGGGCAATGCCATGTAATGAATTTTAAGTTTATTTAAGAAACTAACAGATAAAACGTCTTCTGGGCCTGATGGGGTACCATGTAATTTGCTGAAAGGCGTATCAAGTTGTTTAAAATCCAATTACTCTAAGGATTAATTTGTCACTTTCATCAAAATTGAAAGAATCACGTGTAACTCCTTTACAGAGGAACGGTAGCAAATTACATATTAAAAATCATCACTTACAATTTCTGCAAGCTTTATAAAACCTGAGTATGTTGTACGGGTGAATTTCTCATTCAAAAAAATATATCTTAACGGTGCAACAACAGAGATATCGGATTAATCACTCCACAAAAACTGCAATTTGTGAATTTTACAATCCTGGGTCTAGTTTAGATGATGGCAAATTCCCTATAGGGTTTTTTTGCGATCTCAGTGGTGCTTCTGACTGTGATTGGTTGTCTACAAAGTTAAATTGATATGGAATACCAGGCGTTGTTTCTAAATGGTTTGAAATTTTCCTGGGAGGAAGAAGTCAACTTGTTGACATTCAACATCAGTCAGCGGGCAGTAAAATTTGTATTAAATCTTCTACTTACCAATCAACAGGGGCATCCCTCAAGGAAGCATTTTGGTACAATTTTGTTTTTAATATATTGTTTAATATTGTTAACGATATTACTAGTTTTTATCAGAGTATTACTTGACTATGTATGCTGGATGCTGGCGATATAAGTGCCTAATATGAATTTTGAAGTATACAATCGACCACAATAGTTTAGTATTTTACTATTATAGTAATGTTCATAGTAGACTCTTTTATGGTATCATAGTACGGAATAAGTTAGCTTTTGCTATAAAAGTTTTTTAGCACAAAGGAGAATTGTTAGATGTGTGGCAGACATTGTTAATTGACGATCATACATACCTTATTTTCAAAAACGGAATACTCTGCCGCAATCGATACGTATGATCTCATCTACATTTATAAAAAAAATCTGATTTTGTGTGCAACAACGAAATCCATCAGTGTAGCACTAGATCTAACTTTAATTCCTGTACACCTTCTTATTCTTTAATTTTAACAGAAGGGTGCCCAAAATTCTGGAGTTACATCTCTTTAGCGCTTTGCCTCGCGAGCTGAAATCAATTTCAAATATAAAATGTTTTAAGGAGAGTATTAAAGCTTTCCCTGTATATGCGCATGTAAATATTAGGTCATTAACTAACCATTTTCTTAATTTTAGGGATTTTGTTTTATCTAAAAACTATGCCCTTATTGCTGTTACTGAGACCTGGTTGAATAAAGATGTGCAAGAACTGATAGGGCTGGACGTGGTGGTGGTACAGGTATTTATCTCAAAAGTAACTTTTCATTTACTTCAATACCTCTTGATGAAAATATTGAACAAACGTGGATTAAACTTAAAATTAAAAGTAAAACCTATATTTTTGGTTCCGCTTATCGTCCCCCCTCCCTAGGTTTTAATTTCTTTTTTGACTCTTTACATCAAGTGTTTTCACAACTTTTGCCTCAATGCGATGAAATAGCTTTGTTAGGTGATATTAACATACTGTCAGGAAGTGGGCCTGCGGCGCTTCGACTTTCTTCCTTCATCAATACTTATGGCTTGAGACAAATTATCTCTGCTCCAACCAGAGTTACAGCTAAATCAGCGACATTAATTGATATAATATTGGTCTCAGAGGAACTTTCAGTTACTGATTGGGGAACTGAAGACCTAAACAATATTACTGATCATTACTTAATTTATTTCGTGTTACCTATACAAGTAGCAAATAACTACCCGTTCTATAAAATAATTCGCGATTTCTCCCACTTTAGGTCAAAAGCATTCCAAAGTGATTTGGAAAGTATTGCTTGGATACCTAAAATTGCTAAACCTGCTGAATATAAAGATTTGAAACCAATAAGCATATTACCTGCACTTTCTAAAGTTTTGGAGAAGGTAGTTGATGCTCAGATTCGTGGTCATCTGGATGCCTACAATATTTTACCTGCCACCTAGTCGGGATTCAGACCTAGTCACGGCTGCAGTACTGCACTATTAGATATTACAGACGATATTAACAGGGGAATTGATGGCAGCGAAATAACGTTGCTAGTCGTTTTAGATTACTCTAAAGCATTTGATATGATTAATCATGATATCTTGTTAGCTGTTTTGGATTGCATTGGCATGAGTGAAGGAGTAATTAATTTTTTTAAGCAATATTTACAGAATAGGAAACAACAAATTAAGATTTCAAATAATATTTCATCTGCAAACCCATGACTTCGGGTGTACCACAGGGCAGCGTATGTGGCCCCTTATTGTATATAATGTATACATTTGGATTTGTGAACTATATTAAACATTGTAAATTTCATGCTTATGCGGATGATAGCCAATTGTACTTTACATTTCATTATACCGATGCTGCTCATGCCAATGCGATCATTAATCAGGATATTCACTCACTTCTTGGTGCCTCAACTTCGCACGGCCTTAAAGTCAATGGTAACAAATCTGTCGCTATCCTTCGGTAATAAAAATAAAATTGAGGAAATTTTACCATTAATTAATATTAAGATTGATAACGACACTTTGCGTGCTGTAAATTGTGTAAAGAGTCTGGGTCTCTGGTTGGATAGCGAATTAGGATTTGATACACATGTCAATAAATTGATTCAGAGGTCATACGGTATACTTCGGGTTTTATACTCGTATCGCCACGTTCTTTCTGAAAAAAATAAGCTTACCCTTACCAATTCGTTAATTTTGTCTCTCTTTAATCACCGTGATTCAGTATACGACTCCTGTATTAGTAGCGGTGTTAGGATGAGGATGCAGTATGTTCAAAATTCCTGTCTGCGCTTTTGCTATGGTATTCGTAAATTCGAGCGTATTTCATATAAGTTGGGGGAGTGTGGGTGGCTTAACATGTCGAATCGCCGTAGGCTTCACTCTGCAGTTTTATTCTACAAAATCATAGCTACAAAACAGCCTGCATATTTGTATAATAAAATTAGCTATCGTACGGCATAAAAATGTCATAACTGTACCACTCCACAGAACTGCTGCATATCAAAAAGGTTTCACGTACCGTATTGCTTCATTTTGGAACGACCTTCCTATACATTTCAAGTCACTTAGTGTAGCAACTTTCAAGAGTAGGTATAAACAATACCTGTACCAGCGTCAACAATGTGAAGATTGACTCGTTCCCTATTTGTGTTTAATTTATGGGTGATATATGAATTGCTTATTATCAATGTGAACTATTACAAAAGTAATGCACATGATGTTAAATGTATGCAGTAAACCGCTTTCTTTTGTAAACGTTTCTAAATATACGAATGTTACGGTCGGATTGAAAAACAGACATATCTGAATCCGACCTTTTAACCTCATACTAATATTTGTGTAAGCAATTGTATACTTATATATATTGAGGTTAATAAAATGCATTATTATTATTATTGTATCACTGTATACAGGATGTTTGGCACAACGTTATAAAGTTTTGAACATCCGATAGGCGTGGTCTTTAGGAACCATATTAACCACATTTACCTTAGTCCAAAGTCTAATGGATTTTAAGATATTTGAACCTTTAGTGAATTTTGATTTTCTGGCAAAAAATCGCCATTAAACATTAATAACTCTTCTTATTTTTATAGGTTCACGCTAAAAGTTGTTTTTTATGGAAGTTTAATGTATCTTCCTTTGAAAAGAAGCAACTAATTAAAGTGCGAAGTTATTTAGAAAAAAATATAGGCCTGGATGTCTCACTTAACGAGATAGAAAATCTATAATTCTCAAGTTTGTGATTTTTGCTTTTTAAATAAAACAATTCGAATGTTAAAATTACTTCAAAAACTTCCTTACTTTGTGCCCTTTCTATTAGTACCTCACTTGTAACACAAACTTTTAATAATACCAAGAAATTCAACATAAACTATGCTATTCAGTGATCGAGACGTTAAGAAGTTCTTTCTGTTATTGTTGTTATTTTTACCATTACGTTACGTTATTATTTGTTTCTTTTTCGTTATTATTTATTACACCCGTTATGGCTACTTATAGCAACGAAGAATACAATGACATCCTCGCAACGTATGGTCGTGCAAATTGCGCTGCGGTGGAAGCAATGACTGTATGGGCAATTATATCCAGGGAGAAGATTACCCAATCACGTTTTTAGCAATACCTATCAACGTATGCGTGAAACCGAAAGCGTTCATCACCAGGACCCCAAATTAACGTTCGACAACATAATATGGATGTTGATGAACTCATTTTAGCCACACTTGAAGAGGGCCCTACCACTAGCATTAGAGATGTAGCCGCCAACCTTAATGTGTCACCGTGGAAGGTCTAGTCTGTACTCCGCACGGAAAGGAAGCACCCCTTTCATTATACACCATTGCAAGGTTTAGAAGTAGGAGATCACGTCCGGCAGGCGATTCCTATTAGAAGTGGACATTGAAAATATTTTTTTTTTGCGCAGCATCCTGTGGGCTGATGAAAGCAAATTTACCAGAGAAGGATCAACTAACTTACACAATTTGCATTATTGGCCGAACAAAGGAGAGAATCCTCACGTCAAGCATCAAACATCGTTTCAACACAAATTTAGCGTAAACGTGTGGGCCGGTGTAATAGGTAATTCTTTCGTGGGCCCATATTATTTTCCCGACAACCTCATTCGAGAGATTTATCTACAACTTTTACAAAACGATCTGCCAGGGTTGGTATAGGACTTGCCACCATTTGTAAATGAAAGACGTCCTATATTTTTTCAAAATGATAGTTGTCCAGCTCACTATTGTTTAATCGTGAGAGAATTTTTAAACAACGCTTTTCCGAATGCATGGATTGGAAGAGATGGTCCCATTCCGCGGCCGCCACGCTCACCAGACTTTCCCTTAATTTCTTTGTTTGGGGGCGTGCTAAGAACCTTGTATACAACGAGGAAATTCAAAATCGGGACCATCTAATTAGAAAAATCAATAGTGCATTCGATAGAATGAGGGAAGAAATGAGACTGAAAATTACCACGATATAGATGAGGAGAAGATGAAAATCTTGTCTAAGGGATGAAGGAGGACACATCGAGCAAGATATTTAAATAAATTGACTATTAACTGTTTTATTGGGTTTACACCTAACACTAATAAATACGCCTTACGTTTTTTGGCGTTCTTTACTAACACAATATCTGATTACCCTTGTAATATTAATGATCATCTAACGCATGCCCTATTATTCGAAAGGACATAAAGTAAGGAAGTTTTCGAAGTAATTTTAACATTCGAATTGTTTTATTTAAAAAGGAAAGAATCACCACAAACTTGAGAATCATAAATTTTCTATCTCGTTAAGTGACATATCTAGGCCTATATTTTTTTCTAAATAACCTCGAAGTTTAATTAATTGCCTCTTTTCAAAGAAAGATGCATTAATCTTCCATAAAAAGCAGCTTTTAGCGTGATCCTACAAAAATAGGAAGAGTTATTAATGTTTAATGCTGAATTTTTTTCAAATATCTTAAAATTCATTAGACTTTGGACTAAGGTAAATGTGATTAATATGGTTCCTAAAGACCTAGCTTATCAGCTGTTCAAAACTTTGCATCGTTGTGCCAAACACCCTGTATATTCACTAAATGATTTTTTTCAAAATGGGTTGCGCATCCAATACCTAATAGCTATGAGCTATGAACTGTGACATTGGCGCATGTTTCTTATGACGCAATGTGTACTTTGCAATGTCTATGTTCATACTAATTTGTGACAAATATACCAATTATTATTAATTCCTTAAAAATAGAAACAAATAAAGTGCATCTATAGAATATAAAAACATTTTCTATGGAAAAATTTGTACGTTAGCAATACAATTGTATCTTTAGTTAATAAATTATCTCCCATTTAAGTTATGTAAGAAATATTGGGGACATTGGGGAATGACACACTTCGCAAAAATTTACACAAACACTTATTGCTTAAAACAATAAATTATCAACAAATTGGGAGGTGTCCATTAAAGCAAACACGATGGGGTTAAAATTAATTAAAATATACACATAGTGGTGCGATGTGTGCTGATAACTTAGTATTTGCCAAACTAAAACCTATAGTAATATTCAACATACCGTTCTTGATCCTTATTTAGGACTGTGGTCACTGAAGGGATCCACCCAGACATCTGTTCGTAATTGGGGTATTCGACTCAAAAAACTCGTCAGGAATGGAAATCCATATTCCCAAAGTATAAAGGCAACGATGAATTTAGATAATTATTGGATAAAAGAAAATGTACACTGTAAACTTATCTCGATATAGAACCATCCGGTTAGTAACTAAATTGCAATATTATTTGGTTTAATAAAATTGAAGGGTAGCAGAAAGATTTTAATGGTCTCCGTTACAAGAATACTTCCTAATATTGGGAAAATATTGTCCCAACTTACCCGAAGTGTTAATCGCCGACTTTAATGAAACTGACACGCAAAGAAACGTTTACTTGCATCAAAGCTGTTGGCCTTAATTCAAGACAATTACTGTTTCAATTATCCGCAATACAGTAACTGTTTTAAATCAAAAAAATATTTTCTTAGCGTTTTTTTCTCCGCTTAAGGGAGGTATACACTTGTAATGAAATAATTGTATTTCTTTGCTTAAGACACTTGTTAGCTTGATTCAAGAAAATCTTGCAGAAATTTTGAAGAAAGCGATTCTTAGTATAAGTAAATAGCCATTATAACACAAAACGATATTTTCTTAAGGATAGTAAATAGTTTTCTTAATTCCATAATGCGTTTAAGTATTATCCACAAATCAATAGTGTAATTTTCTTAAAATAAAGCATTTTTTACTTAGAAATCTTGAAAGGCATATTATTTATATGCACATTACTAATTGCGCTTATCTTATTTAAAACAATACGACATATACGTACATAATAATGCTAACAATTCACATTTCTTGTGATTTTAAAAGGGCTAATGGTAGAGATTTTATCTACAAAATAACGTTCGAACCTAATGTAGAAGTACACATGGAAAACACGGCTTAGAAACAACAACCAAGACAGATAACGCTAATAAATAGCTCCTGGTACTATCAGCAATCAATATTAAAATTAAATTATTAGGTATCAAAATTTATAAAAAGACTCTTCCTCCTCTTGTCTCTTTTATCACAAAAAATCTTACTATATAGATTCTGGAAATTATGTAGTGCAATTAGTGCACGTGGTCATTGGTAATGAAAGGTAGAGGAAAAATTATCTTCAAATTCTACTTGCAATTATATCTGAGCAGTAGGAGGTGATGTCTTCTTCTTCTTCTCCGTATTCCTTATGCCCTTTAGAGCGTCGGATCGAATTGCATATTACTTGTCTCCCTTATCCATGCTTTCCATCTCTTCCGGTCCCACGCACATATTTTCTTCTCACCTAGGGTTTTTCCGCATCCTGCACCTATTTCTTTCATTCCTTCAATCCATGTCTTCCTTGGCCTGCCCCGTTTCCATTCTCGTTATGTGACCAAACCAATTTAATTGTGTATTTTCTAGTTTGATTCTAATTGGTTCTTGCATTGTCATCTGTCTTATTTGTATGTTCCTTATTCTGTCGTATTTAGTTTTCCCGGCTATCCTTCTGAGATATTTCATTTCCATAGTATTTATTTGTTGGTGATGTCTTTCCAGGGGTACCCGAGTCTCACTTGCATATAATATTGATTGCAGAGCGATGGTATTGTATACCTAAGATTTTATGTTTATGTCTATTTCCTTTTTACTGAGTATTGTTCTATTAAATGCATGGTATATATTTGTAGTCTTCTGTGTTCCTTTTGGTATTTCCAGATCAAGTTTTCCATCATTTGAGATGCTGCTGGCTAAGTATTCATAGACCGTTACTACCTCTAGCTTTTGTTGATTGCATGTTAGTGTTCTTTCTTCTTCTGTTAATGTTGTATCAATTATTATCATTATTTTACTTTTTTCTATATTTACCATATTCAGCCGTTCTAATAAATTTGTCCATATGTCTATTATTGAGTGTATTTTTCTTTTACTATCAGCAATCAGTATTATGTCATCAGGGCACATCAGACCATCCAGGTTTAAGGGAGTAAGGTTTATGTATCCAATTGTGGTTTTTTCAGTTTTTCTTCTAGTGTTTTTCTTTATTTTATCCAACAATATGATAAATAATAGTGGGCTCATACTATCCCCTTGCTTCACTCCTCTGTCCATTTGGAAAGTTTCCGATCTTAGCCCCCCAATCTGCACTTTTCCATTCACATTCTGGTAGGTACTTCTTATTACATTTATTAATTTGTTATTTTCTTTACTGCTCATGTAAGCATCTCCAAACTGATTTTCTCTCTACTATATTAAAAGCTGCCTTTAGGTCAATGAAAGCCAGGTAAAGTCGTTTCCCACTGTCTATAACTCTTTCGATTATATTTCTTATAATATTTATATTGTCATTTGCTTGTTTGTTTGTACTAAATGCAGCTTGCTCGTCCTCTAGTTTTCCTTCTATATTTTTCCTTAATTTTTTCTCTAAAATTCGGGTAAAAATTTTAAATCCTACCGAGGATAGACAGATCGTTTGTACTAGCAATCAATGCATTTACTAGTGGAAAACATGTAGGAATCGTTTGTGCCGCAAGATTTAGAGTATGGATTTTACACGTTACATGTAAGAAGTTACCACTGTGTTCTTTAAGAGATCCGCCCAAAGAACGCATGTTTGCGGCACTCATAAACAAGTTGCTTAGTTGAAACTACAAATTTGTTCAATGAGTTCAACACCATCTTTAAAATCTCATCGGCAGTACAATTTATAACTCTTTTGGAAGCAAGTAAGAAGGAGGATGACGGTTGATGTGGTTCCATTGTACGTACCATTACATTAACTCCAGAATGTTTTTGACGATCAGTTGTTTCGTACACACACAACCACAGTTTTTTATCTTTCAATTCCGTTTTCATTCATTTTTTTTTTCGTATCGATGTCCGACTAGGTAATTTGCAGTCCGCATATTTATTCCAGAAGGAGGCAAATGCTTCTTTGTCTCGTATGCCACTTTTTGCAGAAGAATGCTGTTTGATTTCGACGCGACGTTGACAATGGCTTCCGGACCAACATATTAAAGGGATTTTACAAACTAGACATTGAATTTTAGCGCCATCAAAAATTAAGCCCGGCATGTCCACTATAAAGTTTTTAACAGTGTCTGTCATTGGTCGTTTTCGCGGCGTACCTAACTGCGACATTTTTAAAGCAAACATAAGCGTACAATTACGAAATAAGTTACGACAGCCTACATATACACAGAACTGCTCGCATACAGCATCGATTTAGTACTGACGCTGTGAACGCGTGAAATAAATAGTCGCCGACTCCGCACCTCTACTATACTGACTGTTACCGCTGTTTGCCCAAGCTATACATCACATCCTGAAACAGCATAGGCAGTTAGAAATACATACTTCCAGTTTCTTTTCATTTTAGACAACGCACTAACACTAATAAAGTACTTTATATTTTATCCTCAAAAATACAGTACTGTCACTATTAGTATTATTAGAGGATATACAAAAGAATTGTATACCGTACACGTCGAGCGATTATAATAATAACTACTTGTTTGTTAGTGTATTGACATAAAAAATAATAAAAGAGCCATAATATATTCTAAATATATATATATATATATATATATATATATAATATATATAAAATTTTGACTATGACACTGTACTGATTCTATAAAAAACAACACGCATTATTTATAAAAATAAGGCAAATGACGCGTATTCCATTTGCGCACGGTGTTGTTTATAAGGATTCATATCAATGTCGTAATCATATTTTTTATATATATTTAGAATGTGTCACGGCTTTTTCATCTGCTCACTATAAACAATAGAATATAAATATTTGAATTTAATTTATTCAAATATTGGTATTTAGTTTAATTTTATTTTTAGTGCACATTTAGCTATAATTTTTTACTCTTACTATTAATTTTTCGGCTCTTTAACTGCGGTTTTGAGAACGAAGTACATGTCACAGTTGCATAAAAAGTTACTTTCTTTCTCAGCGTATGCTAATAATAAAATTATATCTCGACGTCTTTACTTCTTCAGTACAAGTTTTTGTGCTCGTGCGTTCAATGGTTTACTTATCGAAATCTGTAACAAGTAGGTACTTGGTGCCTAATACGAATTTACACCAATTTTGAACGTGCAATTCAACCACGCAACAATATGCAGAATATCTCATCAAAATAAGGAAGTATTTGAAAAGTCATCATATTGTGGACAGGCTGTATAATTATCTGTGTCACCTTTGTGTACCCTATTTTATAGCAAATACAGCCATTATAAAATTTTTCTGAAATTTCAATACCTTCTATATGCATACCCGCACCAGCCGAAAGAGGTCACTAAATGATATAAGCCGTCATTGATACCTTTTTGTATTTTTAACAAGTCAAAACTTATTTTGTAAAAACGAAATTTGGGGCGAATCTCAAGGGCAAATTTCATCCCTTAAATATGCAGCTGTGAAGCAACGGAAGGTACCGTTGAGCAACACTTCATGAGGTCTACAAACTGACAAAGTTTCACTAAAATCAGCGATTAACATTTCGGGCACTTCCCTCGTTAGTTAAATCTTTCTGAAGATTATTAGACTAATTGGCATTGCTTGAACAACGAAAGAAACAGTGATTTGCATTCTTCAGGTGCGACACAGTTTGGATTTTCTAACAAATTTAGATTATGTAACACGAATTTTATAAATTATATTCACAAAAGAATTTCTAAAAAATAACGAAACTCCTACACAAAACATTCAAACATTCGGTTACGTTTATGTTTTGAACACTACTACGGTTGTTCAGACGTGCGCCTAAAAATTTGAATTCCATGGCTTTGCATCAGGATAATCTGTGTTCTTGGCCAGGTCTCATTTCTCTGCTCTTGTAAAGTTCATTACTCCTACAGTCGATTGGCTTTGTTTAATCGTGTTTCGATCTCATTTATATCCCCACACTTACTGATTATACTAACACCTATTAATTTGGGTTTCTTTTGGAATTGTAAAGACAAGGAAATAGAAATTGTTGTAACGGAATAGTAATTATATAGTGTGGTTCTGTAGACATTTGATTTTGAAATTCATTCCATATATTTACATAGGTATTTCTAGGATATTATGCATACTGATATCAAGATGCATCTGTGTGATAATCAGAAATAATTACAAGTTAAGGCATTAATATTAATGAGGCAATGGCATCTATATTCTCGACAATCCGTAATTTGCATAATTGACTGCTTTGAAACTCAGAACATTTGAGTTTGCTTAGTTGCGGGAAAAGATCAAAGGTACTAATTGATTCTTGACTTCAGCTCTCGGGCACGATATAGAATTGTAGCAAGAAATTCCGGCAAATGTCGCCGGGAAATAAATAATTGTAAATCCCTGTTCTGATATTCGCTCGTTACGCGTAATTGTTCGTTTGCCTTGAGTAAAATCTAATATTTATTTACAACGTTGAATTGCGCGACATGTAATGTGTAAAAAAATATAACTAGAGAGCATTGTATATATTGTTGTGATATTCGTTTATGAATACAGTAACCTAAACTTGCGGACTCGCATAGGCGTCGCTACTACGGGTTAATATAAGAATACGAAAAATTCATAAATAAACTAAACCGGTAGAGAAGCAGGCATGTAGTGTCGACCTTGAATATAAATCATGTTAAACCGCGCTGAGAGAGATTTCGTTTTAGTACCGGTTGAGCTGTTGCAGAGATTAGTCGATCGGTCAAGGTTATGTACTTACATGTCGCTTTTGAAAATATAGCTGGTGTTTTTTGTGTGTTGTAGTATTATACCAAGTACATAACTAGTGTATCGTTTCATATAGAACTAATATTTACATACCTAAGAAAACAATGCCTCGTAATAGATTTGCTACTAATGTACATAAGTATGTGTCACTTTTTCCCCATTTAAAATATGACGGTAGTGCATTGGACAGAACTAATTGCCAGTGGCATGTCAATGGTATTAAGCATATGAGAAATGCAAGAACTGAAATACCATATACACTATTCCTCATACATTTATTAATTATGTTTACCTCTTGTAATCTTCCGTTGTCGTTGGTGAGAAAAGCAGCTTTTAAAACGTTTTGGCGACAATACGTTCCAAAGTACCCTTTACCCTCACAAACACAATTACAGAATCATTTGCCGCGAATGTAAGAGATGCTAGAAAATGTGTGTAAACGTGATTTGTGTTCCAAAAAAATATGGATTACCGTGGATGAGACGACCAATATAAAGAAACACAGTATTGTGAATGTAATAGCTCGCGTTTTATCTAGCGAGAACACAGCATCTCGATATTTGTTAGCTTGCAAACGTGTTCAACAATGTATCGCGGAAAATATTCAAAAAGTGATAATGAACGCTTTGAAAAAATTTAAAATTGCCCAAGATCAAGTTGTGATGATTGTGACAGATAGTGCAGCAACGATGTTAAGTGTTGGGCGATCCTTAAAACATATATTTCCTAACTTAATACATATAACCTGCGTGCTGCATGCTTTGCATTTAGTTGGTGAAGTTGTTCGACAACATTACGGAAACGTTGATCGGATGATTGGAAGTACTAAAGCAGTGTTTCGTAAATCTCCTAAACGTTTAAAAGAATTTCGTAAATTTTGTCCAGGTATTCCAGAACCTCCTGAACCAATTTTAACGCGATGGGGTACTTGGCTAACAGCAGCTTCTTACTATTTGATCCATTTTCAACAAATTCAATCAGTTATAATGCGATTTAATCGAAATGGATCCAAAGCAATTAGAGAAAGTCAAAGAGAATTTCAAATTCCTCAACTTTTAGAAGATTTAACAACGATATGTACCAATTATACAGTATTACTAGATGCCATCAGAAAACTACAATGTACTGAATTGTCATTGCAGGAATCATTAGACATAGTGGAGAACGTAAAAAATGAATTACACACATTAAATGATACGCCAGGATTATGCGCTAGTCAAAAGTTGGCAGATGTTTTAAGGAAAAATCCCGATTTTAATACTTTAGAGGCCGTTTATAATAAGTGTAAGAATAGTGAACTTGTAAGTGATTTTGAAAAACAGTTTCTACATGCAAATGTAACTTCCTTAGATGTGGAGAGATCGTTTTCTATGTATAAGAATATTTTTTCTTGTCGGCGCACAAGGTTTAAAGAAGTAACTGTGGAAATATATGCAATGATGCAAGTTTACAGAAGTTCACATCCTGATGCCTCTAATTTGTTGAATAATTAGCAAGTAAGTTTATTTATGAATTTTTCGTATTCTTATATTAACCCGTAATACCGACGCCTATGCGAGTCCGCAAGTTTTGGTTACTCTATTTATGAAGTTGAAGGTGTGTTGAAGTTGCAGTTTGAACAATGTTAGTTCATCACGAGGCGAAGCAGTGTTGTAGACCTTTTCCCTCAATTTTCTCTGTCTTACACAATAAGACGTATGAGATTTTCGTTAAAAAAAAAATAAAAAGATAAGACCAGACAACAACAGTGAGGCACTAATTTTTACTAACAAAATATAAATTATATTTCTTTAAAAATAATTAACTGAAAATGTACTGAAATTGGATAAGCAATTTGCTACAATTTGCTAAACACTACAGTTAATGGAATTAAAGTCATCGTTTTTATGGTAACCACATTTATATTGCACTACCATACCTACAACATCAAACTACCGTAACCACGGAAGCGAAGAGAATTTCAAATGGACATACAAGAGGCAAGCTTATTTATGAAAATATAGTCAACTGGTGCTTCAGCAAACAAAAAAATTATCAGAGAGAACATAAACAAGTTTCGACACACAACTAATTTCCAAATTCCTCGATAATTTCTACAAATACTTAAATATAAATGAACTTTTCCTCCGTATAAGTTGCAGTAGGCCTTTCGCAATTGTAATTTGTAATTATCAAGACTCGAAGACCAAGCTTCCAGTCCATGTATTGAAGACCGGTTACGATCCAAAGAAACAGATGCCGAAGTAGCATATCAGTGCACAGGTACCCAACATTATTAAAAATTTGGCCAAATAAATAAAAATTTGAAACTAAATCCATTCATTTAATTATAAAATCCGATTTCATAAATATAAAAATTTCAACTTTACTATTTAACTTATAAATAGCTATCGGTTAGGGTTTGCGATAGGTTTTTGTACATCTACTATTGTGTGAAAGAAATACAATTTATCTTGTTTTAAATTTATATCAAAATTGTTTTTAGTAAATCACTGTCACTCT
Organism: Dynastes maya; assembly: GCA_029619315.2. NCBI lineage: Eukaryota > Metazoa > Arthropoda > Insecta > Coleoptera > Scarabaeidae > Dynastes > Dynastes maya. The sequence continues at coordinate 55,009,855 of JAROYE020000003.1, read as the reverse complement.
TTAAAATTATTGAATCGTTTCATTTTTCTATCAAATAGTTTGATTGCAAAAAGACAATCACTGCGATTTCCCACGTTTTACAACAAAAAGTAAACCCTGAGATAATTTAGCATAATTTGTTTAATTTAATTTATTAAGATACAATTTTTAATTAATACTTATTCAAATATGTCACTTCAATATGTAAATCAATCCTTGATTTAAGTACTGGATGCAGTTTAGTTCTAGAACAAAGAATAATACAAAATGATAAAATCAATGTAAGTAAAAACAAAATGCGCCAATGAAAATATTGACGTCATTATTAAAGAATATTCAATGGTTTGCATTTTTTGAACCTCAAAATGTTTTCCAAGATATTTTTTTTTATAATCATATTTATAATATCTCATTGATATTATAAATATAGAAATTTATACGTCCACACTATTTTAGGAAAATTTCACACTATGAATTTTAGTAAGGCTTACCAAAACTCTATAGTAAAACCTACATTTTAAAATGTGTTAGTGTTACATTTGGCAGCGTGCTTCGAACTTTTCCAATGTATTTAACACCAACATTGAAATTACTTCGGCAGTGCATTGTTGTATTCGTCTGGAAGCTAGTAAAATTGAGGGTGATGGTCGATGTGGTTCCATTGTGCGTATCGTTACATTAACCACAGAATGTTTTTTACGATCTGTTGTTTCGTCCACACATAACCACAGTTTTTTATCTTGCAACTCCGATTCAATTCTTTACTCGACATGCTCACGAGCAGACGGCACAACCCTCTGTAATGTTCTCTCACTTGGTAACTTAAAGTCCGAATATTCATTCCAAAACGAGATGTATGCTTTCTTCCTTAGTAAATGAAATCGTAAATTACATGCAATAAACACATAAATTAAATTTAAATTTGTCATAATCTCGTGTGGAATTTTTTTTGAAACATGCCCTGCATTATTTACGTGCCGTAGACAATCACTTTTCGACCAACACATTAAATCTATTTTACACACTACATATTGAATTTTAGCGCCATCACACTTTAAATCAGGCATTTCTGGAATAAATTCTCTTATTGTGTCCAACTTTGGTCGTTTTCGCGACTTAGGAAACGTTATTGATATAGTATACGACAGCGTAGATGCATACACAACAGATCGGCTTTCGACTCGCAGTTATACTGACGCTTATACCGAATTGTCCCGGCCGTGTTTATTTTGTGTAAACTTTTATGCGTCAGCCACTGGCTTTCAGTGCAGTTTGCGTTGCTCTAGTTATAAGTCCACACTATTTTAGGTAAATTTCACACTATGAATGTTGTTAAGGCTTACCAAAACTCTGTAGTAAAACCTACATTTTAAAACGTGTTAGTGTTACATTTGGCAGCGTGCTAGAGAATAAGTTACACTGTGGCGTGTTACTTCTACACTTAATAATGTTCTGCCTTCTTACGAATGCGTTTTGTGTAGTGTGATAATTGTCAAAGTACTGTATTTCGGAATTTGTCATTTTTATTGCAAGTAATGTGCTTGATATTTCGCTGAATATACTACCAGTTGTTTTTCAGGATGGCTTGTTCTTAATTGAAAATTTATCTACTGGTTTCTGTATTGAGTGCGCCATTCATGATGAAAATCACAGCCGTGTCCTTATTTTAATCAATGAATTCAGTCGTCTCGTCCCTTCACTTCTTTGCCAGAGATAGCATTTGACAAAACCCATGACCACTTATAATGCACACAATATTTCATATTCTTACCAATAAATATTCAATCAACAAAAATCTCCTTTTATTAAACAAAATACCATATTATAGCGTGTAATATGCCATACGAGTTCACGATTTAGCGTTCAATGATTTATGACCTGACTTGACGTTAGCGAGTTTCGATAACTTTAAAAATATGGACATTTACTAACGGACCTGACAACTTATTATGCGGTAATATTTAATTATTTGAAATTTGAAATTATGATAAACACAAAATATAATTTATTTTATTGATTTTTGTAGGGAAAAGTTACATTGCAAACGAACATTTACGACGTGAAGAGAATAGAGCGAAGACGAGTAATTTAGCTACTCCCCCAGAATTGTCGTTGATTGGACCTAATAAAACCTCGGACCCCGAGAAAGGGAAGCCCCGCGGCTATAAAGATCGCTGAAAGAACCGAAAAAGAAGTCCACATAGCGCTAATGACAGCAACTTCCGATGTTGAATTTGTAACATCATAATACATACATACGTACACTAATTGGATGGCAAGACTGTATATACTAGAATACGATGGATTGCTTTAAATAATGAATACCACTTGTATGAAATTACTCAAGAATATCAAGGTAACATCTATGTTTTGCCTGGATCTTATTTATCTTCAAATACATTAAGTCGACATACGAAGGCGATAACACTTAACGTAAATAATGAGTTTTACAAGAAACTTGGAAAAAAACAGGAGAAATAAACAGTAACCGTTTATTTGTAGCAATGTTTTGATAATTTGTTTTTAATAGTAGTAGAAGATATATCCAAGGCATGAATCTAAAAATAGCGAAATCCCATTTTTCAATGCATAAGTAAAAGCACACATCCGATGGAGCTAAACTATTCGTCTCTTTATTTGAAGGATTAACAAAAATATTATCCTTTACGACAACCCGTATATATCTAGACACCCACCATGTATGTGTGTACATACACAGTCCTTGTTATGTTTTGGATCTTCCGTCACTACTAAGTAGAGTAGAAATCGTACAGCAGATTGAAAGGGTACTCACCCTTTCAATGTGCTGTGCGGTTAGTTGGCCGGTCGATGGGAGACACCTGCGGCCAAGTTCGAGTTTTCAGTAAACATGTGTAACGTGAGCGACCACAACCAAGGTAAATTTTCAGTGCAGTAACAATACATACTGTGAGTTAAAATGATGTACAAACTAATCCCAATTGTATATATTTCAGTGTATTGTATATATTGTGTATATTGTATATATTTCATTAAATTAGAAAACCTAAAATTGATAAAAAACGTGATTTCGCCGCTTGAACTGGACGCTCATGAGACTATTTACATAAATAAGAGTGCAAACCTAATCAATAAGGAGAAGGGACCTTTACACTTTACCTGCCTTTTCAATTTATTACAACAAAGAGGTCATATTTAGTTGAGGGGTACAGGCGGAAGGAACACAAATTTGACGGATAGAAAGGACATAACCGTTGTCTCACTCGATATTTATTTTTATTAGGGTGGGATGGCCACATGTCCTGTGTTTCGTGGTGACAAGACCCTTTTCCGCCTTTTCTCCTTATTTTAACTTGCTTTTTAGTCTAAGGAGTAAAAGTAGGTACTTGTATGTATTTTTTCTTGAAGAGCAGGGATAGAGCGGGTTCGTTAGATTTAATATATGTTCTCTCACATCAATCGGTAGGCGGCTAAAGATGAAGACCCACGTGTCCTCGAAATGGCCTTTCCGAGTTAATTAATAATTTGTGTGGTGCAGAGTGTACCGAGAATATTGTTGTTTGATATATTTCAGTATTTATTTTATCTATACTTGAAGCAGGATAAATATCGATGCACGTAATATATGCTGTATACATATGTGACGCCACACCACCAACTGTAAAATACGAATTTTTCATTTTAGACGTAGTAAATATTACATACTACATGACATGGAAATTTTGGAATAAACTTATAACTATTCAAAGTTAATAATTAATTATAATTTCAAGGAAAAAGAACAAATGATTAACACAATTTAATTTTATTTTTATTAATAATGTGTTGGGCCCTTCTTATTAGTTTCACACTCCCTCACTTTTTGTGGCATTGATTCCAGTAGGTGGTCGATGTCCTCTTGGTGTCCTAAGGAATCAGTAATTTATGCCGGAGAGCTTCCAGTGTTTGCGAAGGATTCGCTAAGTTCCTCAGTTTTCATCCCATAATATCCCACACGTGTTCGATTGGGTCGAGAGATCTAGGTGGCTATGGCAAGATGGGCCTCTTCGAACCAATTTAGAGAAGTTCTCGCTACGTGGGGACGGGCATTATCCCGCTGGAAAAGTGGGTCTTGGAACTGCTGAATATATGGAAGGATACGGGATTTCATCAACGTAACGCTGGACATTCATAGTGCCTCGGATGAACACCGAATGAGACGTACTCCCATATGCTATGACACTCCATAACTTCCACAGCTCGGTGCACACGCCTTTCAACAGGAAATTGAATATTGCGACGTTCCCCACGTCTTCGTCTCACCTTCATGCAGCCATCATGCATCCCTACAAAAAATTGAGATTCAACACTGAACACCACTCTGTGCAGTTCCATGTTCCAGTGCAATCGCAACCTACACCACTCCAAACGTTGCTGTCGCTGTTGAGCGTGGTAACGCAAGATAGGATTGCAAGCCGAAAGCCCTGATTCGGCGATATACAGTTCGAAGGGTGACAGAACGACTTTGATTACCTAGCCATAGATCAGCAATTGACCCGGCGAAGGTGGCGGTTCTGTACTTCATTAGTTCTTCTTCGGCTACTTTCCTGCCCCACCCTAGTCCATGACTGATAACAGCGCCTGATGGTGGATTGGTTTCGGTTAAGGCGACTTGTAATTTCCCTGAATGAAAAACCAGATTACTTGTACTACGTGAAGTATAGACAGTATCCTAATTTCGATGTTTCGTATGTCGATCTGCTTGAAGAATTTAACTTTAAATCGTTGGATAATTGCCAAGGATTGGCTGCTTTAAATTATCTCTTCAAGCTTATCCACGGTATGGTAGATAACGCAGCATCTTTTTAAAAAGATTTAACTTTTACATTCCCCGATTCAACTCGCGCAACTCACAGACTTTTATGTGCGATATAGCCAATACAAACTACCTCATTGATTCTCCTGTACATATTCTTTGCAAAATTTACAATGTGCACAACTACGCGTTGGACGTGTTTAACAACAATTACGCCGAATACCTGAATGGCGCCTGAGAATGTTTGTTTTAATACTTAGTCTAATTGCAGCGATGCCTTTTTTCTTTCGTTTTTTGAGTAGGTAGTTGTTTTGTTTATGCATGCATATTTATCAATGTTTACAACGCTTTTTTTTCTTTTCTTTTTCGTCTCTCTATTATACATTTTCATTTAGATAGGAATAGAACTTACCCTGTAATTGGTTAATCTGTTGGGTATATTATACTTAAATAAATAAATAAATAGTTACCTTTGAGGTTATACGTTTCTGCCAAGTTTGGTCAAAAATTCGCACCCTTTCTTGGTGTTGCAATTTCCATGATATGTAGCGTAGCTTAGTATTTACATAACTTAACATTTAATAATCTGTAAGTACATTCACAGTCGACGTACAGAAGATGATTGTATCAATACCAATCGCCAAACTCCCCGGAATAATATTGCAATGTTTTTAGATGTTGTATAAATAAATTCATTGTCGATGATTACGAAAAAATGCAATTTCGTAAAACTAAAGCAGTTGTTGTCATAAAGAAAGAAAAACCTCTTCGTGTTTTAGTATATCTAAAAATTGCTAAACAAAACAGGTTTGTCGAGCCGAATAGATTTGATGGGCCGACGGCGACGGAAGGGCCGGGTTGGCAAACGTGATAGGCTGGGCCGGGCAGAGCTGACAGACGTGCTGGACCGGGACGAGCTATGTTCTACATTGTACATGCCATCTTATGTCCTGCGCTGTACATGCTGCACCCTATGTCGAACGCCTAACACATACGTCTGCTAAAATTACTTCTTTGTAAAAGTAATTCTTATTTTTCAAACATACTTTTACGCCGTTATAGTAACAATCACATGTTGAAGGAGTGTACGATGGAATTTTAGTACATTACACACCCATTTGAAATACGTAACGGCCTTTGAAGCTAGTCTAAACGTAAACCAATTCTCCACTTTATTTTAAAAGGCACGACGTTTCGTTTCCTTTGAGAGTACTTCTTTCATGGAACTTCCTCATCTGTAAAAGTTCTAATGTCCTCTCGGCAAATACACAAAAGTTGCATACAGAATCGGTCTCCGGTAATGATGTCTGGAATATTCGAGCTAGAACTTTTCAGAGTTGAAATAGAAAACTTCACGAAATCAGTAGGAGTTTGTGGTTCGAGAAATTGACACTGTGTTTTCAAATTAAATTTTATACGGCTTTACTTGGATGCGATGGTTTTGGCTTTATTTTAGAATGTATTGAGATTTATATAGAGGAAAAATGTAGATATACTTCACTAGTGTGCTCCCTTACATTTTAAAATCTCATTTTCTCTTGTTTGGTATTCATATCAATGTATATAACGATGATTTAAGTTACTCTCGCGTAAATGCATTTACATTTCAATATAGAAGATGAAGCGGAAGATGATAGGCGTAAGAACGTCTAAGCGTTACTGAGAGGCGTTATATATTGTGCTTCACTCGTGCACGTTAAGATGTTTGAGACCACTTTTCCTCTTCAGTTTCTTTTTAATGCCCTATAAAGCATTATTTCTTGTAACTTGTCAATAACATATACAGCGTCTCCATATAGTGCACGCGTGGAAGATAATTTCTTCTCTGACCAATTTAGAAAAAAACTATTCAAACAAAACTTGTTCGGGGTCCTGCATAACGAATTAATAACTTTTTTATATTCTAGAATACAGGATATTTAGTTTTTTAAATAGAACACTCTGTATATGATTGCATTTTTGGATGATAAACTCCAATTCATATCATCGTTCTTCAACAATTCCTATATTTTTCTAGCTTAATTTAGTTGTTACATAATTGGGATAATCTGAGATTTCTGCGAATTAACAATGCTTCTTTCACGCTCGATATACTAAACACTTTACATACTAGAGTGGTGATTTAATTTTATTCGATATAATATTTCTTGAAGTTTCAAGCAGCGTGTCATAATTTTTTTATCAATTAGTTTCTACAAGATGGCTACGGAAATCGTTGCCAAGTTAGATTGTTGTTATTTCAATTTCCTTAATGGAATACCCTGTATATTTTTTCGAATCTAATCAAGAAACTGTTTTAACAAAAATTCTTTGTAAATGTCCCAATGATTCAGTGGTAAGGGTGCCTTCGTTTGAGTGGAAAAGTTATGCGCTCTGGATTCGAGTCCTGCCAGCCAGGCTTGTCTGATCGGTCCGGTACAATCCCGAATCACTATTCGCATAGTTAACTGAGCTGAGTGCTTGTAAGAAGGCTGTGGAATAGGTTACACACACCATTGGTCATGACAAGCTTTAAAACTTATACATCCCGTTGGACCATCACGACACGTTAACACTAGAACCACCAATTTGACGTCTTTCAATTTTAAAGTTTTTTTTTCAACGGAATTAATTTTCATATGATCTTGAAATCATGTGACTTTTCATAAATTTAGTTTGGCAATGAAATTCGTTCTCGAGTTGTTGCGAGTGAGGAACAAAATAGTGATGAATCTGACAGTTACACAATTTGTGATGTAACGGTTGCAGTGACTAGTGCTAGTTTCAGTGATAAGCAGGAAGTGAAAACGTCTGTTCGTTCTAATCGCCAGCAAAAAAAACCAACAGAAAAAGGATTTCCCTTCAATCTTGGTGCAGTTTGCAAATCAAAAGACAATTCCCAATGGCAAGTAATTTCTGCGAGTCAGCCTACTGCAGGCAGAAAAACCCAACCCAATATATTCAGGGACAATCCAGGGTCAACAGGCTATGCAAAACAAAAAGTAACTGCAGAAAATTTTAATTAGTTTCTGGAGATTATTTATAGATGACTCGATGCCGAGACACATAAAACAATGTACCGAGGCTAAAGCTAGAAGACAACTAGACAGTCAAGACTGGCAATTATCTTTATCCTTTATTGCCATTCTATACGCACGTAGTGCCCAGGGTTCCAATCACGTGGAATTAGATTCCTTGTGGTCTAAAAGGTGGGGAATATTGTTTTTTAGTCAAACGATGTTTAGAATCAAATTTAGAGAAATCATGCAATATCTCAGATTCGATCTCAAGTCTACAAGGAAAGAAAGATTGGAACATGACAAGTTTGCTTTAGTTTCTGAAATATGGCAAAAATTTGCGTTATGTGCGCGGAGGAAACATAACAATAGACGAACAACTTTTTCCTACAAAAGCAAGATGTCAATTTATGCAATATATGTCCAATAAACCGGATACGTTTGGCATTAAATTTTGGTTTGTTGTTGACACTGAAGCTAAATATGTGTTGAATGCCTTCCCATATTTAGAAAAAGATGAATCGAAACCAATAGGATAACCGCTTGATGAATACGTCGTTCTAAAATTATTAGAGCCTTACACTAAGAAAGGAAGAATTGTGACAACGAACAATTTTTTTACCAGTTTGGAATTCGCGGAATTCTCCATAACCATTTGGGTATGAATAAGATTAGTGCAAGATGGGTACCGCTTCTTTTTCCTGCTCCCCAACGTGAGCGTCGAGTCGAATGTGTGCCCTCGTTTTTAAACATGTGTGGAGACGACCCGAAACCGACTTTGAAGTCCATTGTCACAGAAGATGAAACAATGATTCTTATTTACTTTCTCATTTAAAGAAGGACCTTGGGGCACGTTGTTTTAAGGACGATAGTGACTTGCAAGCAGTTGTAATACAACATTTTGAGGGAAAAACTTTAGATTGTTTTTACAAGGGTATAGAGTTATTAATTGATTGGTGTAATAAATACATATATTGAAGTTAGGGGAGACTATATTTAAAAATAAAGATTGTTATATTTTACCAAATTTATTTTTTCTATATCAGGCCGAGAATTTATTGCGCCTATCTCGTATAAACAATGTTTTCGGTTGAAACTTATTATTCATGTAAATCCTTATATATGGTCAAATTCAGAATTTCATGAAACTCAGTGGAAATCTAGAGCATACTAAAGTATGTACATAGCAATTTTGTTATCTGCCGTAATTCACCTTGAAGTGGAAAGCACTCCTTCGAAGGGTAGTGGATCTTCGGTTTTCTCAATATAGGAGCAAAACTACGAAAAAAGAAGGAAGTAATAAAATCGTAGTACGAGGTGTGGCAATTAAAGAACCGGACCGGTGCTACAAAACATTTTATTGATCACTAATTACATTACAAAGTCTATCCGCTTCAATGTACTCTCCTTGCCGATTCCTACAACACTCCATACGAATTTTCCACTGTCGGAAGCAGTGCTGGAAGTCCGTTTCTGTCAGCTTGTTGAGAACCTCCGTCGGTTTCGCTTTCACCGCTTCCACATTGTCAAATCTTGTCCCCTTAAGCTCTGATTTTAGCTTAGGAAATAAAAAAAAGTCACAGGGGGCCAGGCCGGGCGAGTACGGTGGGTGGTTCAACACGGTGATGCCGGATTTCGCAAGAAACGCCTTCGCAGACAAGGCTGAATGGGCTGGCACGTTGTCTTGGTGGAGCATCCAGGATTTGCTCTTTCACAAATCGGGTCTTCGTCGTCTCACTCGTTCACGAAGGGTAATTAGAACCTCGTGTTTCACAAGAAACTTGAGGTTAACTCGTTGCTCGACCTGAACACTCTGCATTTTTTCGACGCGACGCTAACGTAAGGACTTGAACGGACTATTGCTACAGCGAGACCGAGCGACATACAACCATGTCCATCGAGCTCAGGGTGGGGGAAGCATCTACAAGCACAGGCATGTTCAAACCTGCCGTGGCGTGCTAGCTGTTTGCCGATAGTAGCACCAGCCCAGTTATTTAATTGCCACACCTCGTATAGTAGCTAACAACCTTTGAGAATACGTAATTGGCCTATATACATGGTGGCCTATACACATTTAAGCCTTACTCTTATAGGTCCCATTTTTCTGTAACAATATGAGAAAATATTTTTAGTTAAAATGGTTTGCTTTTTAACTGTTAACTAATTGCTACAAACTGTCTGTGTCGCGGATCCTATATAATTATTTGTAGTGGCATTTGCTAAAATTGTAAAAGTTATTCTAACACTTTTTCCGGCGTGCAATTACGTTTACTACTTTATTGCTGACGCAAACAATATTACTAATACAGATAAGTGCTTAAGTTTATTGATCATCCGCCACTACTACCATCTAAACTAACCCCTGCACACACCTTCTTCATGTTTCATTTACAGATTTCTCCAACAAAGGCAATAATATTTTTTGATAAATAATCGCTCAACGGAAGAATAAGAAGCGGGGGAACGGAAAAAGAAACGTATTCGCCATACGGATTCGAGATTTATCGCGCTGCGAATGGAACAAAACGTAATTCCGAATTTCCGCATCTTTCACTTCAAAGTCGGGAGGTACCCAGCTGTGCCCGTTTTACTCAATGACTTGGCGTATAGTTGGTGAATCGATACGCGGGCTCTGATTTGCCACGACACGTTGTTTTTATAGCGAAATTCCTCCGCCTTACGTCTTTTTCTTTAGCCTGCCATTCTCGCCCAGAACCTCTTCGTTCTGCTTATTTCGATTTCGCACCAATACCGCGCTTTGTTCCTTCAGCTCACTCCAAATATGTTTGCGTTTGTTTAGGAAAATGATTGGGGGGATGTTTTTTCTTAAATATATACATAAGGGTTTTGACCGAAACCGACTATGTAATACGGTAAGAGAGAAAAGAGGTAGGGGTATTTTTTTCGATCACAGAAACACATTGGATGGAAATCGTTTATTTTCAAAAACAACCGATCGAAAGCAGAAACATGCACTAGTTGTTATAGGTTATAATTAGGGTTGGGATGATTATGCACTAAAAATCTTCAAAATATGCATGTAAATACGCACCAGAAACAGCAAGAATATGCACTTAAATACGCACCAAAAATCAACTTTTATAGGATAAATACTAATTTTGTATATTAACGCATATTTATTTTAATTAATTACATTATACAAACAAATTATAGTGACATTCGGTGTCCCGACATTCCACCACAGGATATTTCATCACTGGACATCTCACCACGGACATTTAATCACGGCGACAATTCATCACTGAGACATTTCATCACGCGGCATCTCATCACTTCGCCAACCCACCATACACAATTTCATCTCACTAATTTGTGAGATTTTTTAATAGGTTTTTATTGTTTATAAAATAACACAATTATGTGCTCTTTCACTGAAAGATGTTGAGGATATATTTTTAAAAGCATCAGAGACGTTCCCAGATAACCTCAAGGATGGTAAAGAATTAATCGCTTATTTTGAAATTACATTTACTCCTGGTCGCCAGCTATGTAAAAGAAGAAGAGAAGCTATGTTTCCAATGCGGTATCAGCGGGACATTGCTACTGAAGGGATTGCCTGAACCATAAATTACGTTGAAGGATGGCATAATGGCTTGCAGTCACTCTTTTAATATCCACATCCTACAATGTGGACTATCTTTGACGGCCTGGTGAAAGAAACCAAATTAGCACACACACATTATTTGCAACATATATCTGGACAACGCGTTCCAATGAAGAGTAGGTACACACCTTTAAAACTCAGAGGTACGTACTAGTATATTTAATATTAGTTTGTTTTACTAAAGATGCGGCTATATAGCCGCGAAATGTACCTAGTTTCAGTTTTTCTGCGGAGACGGATTTCTATTTCTTTTTATTTATTAAATACTCCACAGTAGAGCAACGCAACTGCGCTGAAAGCCAGTGGCGGACACATAAAAGTTTACACAAAATAAATTAAATGTGATACGTGATCAAACACCTACCGTTTTAAGAGTCCTCCGTGAAATCACAAAGTGGATAATGTCTATTTAATATTTGTAACATTAGATATGTTTCCAAAGTTGTTTCGGCAAAGTGAGTGCGGCGTGAAGAAAAAATGTTTTTGTACGTTCTACATCTAGTGACGTTATATTTGCGTAAGTAAAATAATCTTTCAAATAACTTAACGGTTCTGTTGACGCACCTTCACAAATTTGTCTTAACACAAACATTTCTTGCGTCTTCTATCGCGCATAGCTGTGCGTGAACATATTGCACGATTTGCAAAGATTCCACTAACGACACCGAAGAATTTTGTAGTTTTTCTATCGCATCCGCTAGTCCCACGTAATTGTTCTGAATAATTTCCAAATCTGTTTTAACTTGACTATCCTGAAATTTCAAGCGGCTTACCTTGACAGCCGCAGCTTCCTTTGGGTCGAATTCTAAAATCACGTTCTTTATATTCTCAAAATATTTAAGATAATGAAATGCAGCCTCTAACTATGTTCCCCAACGAGTAAGAATAGGTTGTGGTGGTTCAGGAATACCGGGACATAGTCTGTGAAATTCCCGAATACGTTTTGGGGATTTTACAAACACAGCTTTTGTATGTGCTATTAGAGCGTCTACCTCGGGATAACATTTTCTGATACTATCTGCTGCGAGACTGAGAGTATGAATTTTACATGTAATATGCAACAAGTTAGCATAATGTTTTTTAAGAGATCGACCTACAGCAAGCATGTTTGCGGCACCATCACTCATAAACATCAACAGTTGATTTGTTGAAAGTTCAAACTTTTCCAATGTATTTAACACCAACATTGAAATTACTTCGGCAGCGCATTGTTGTATTCGTCTGGAAGCTAGTAAAATTGAGGGTGATGATCGATGTGGTTCCATTACATTAACCACAGAATGTCTTTACGATCTGTTGTTTCGTCCACACATAACCACAGTTTTTTATCTTGCAACTCTGATTTAATTCTTTACTCGACATGCTCACGAGCAGACGGCACAACTCTCTGTAATGTTCTCTCACTTGGTAACTTAAAGTCCGACTATTCATTCCAAAACGAGACGTATGCTTTCTTCCTTAGTAAATGAAATGGTAAATTACATGCAATAAACACATAAATTAAATTTAAATTTGTCATAATCTCGTGTGGAATTTTTTTTGAAACATGCCCTGCACATTAAATCTATTTTACACACTACACATTGAATTTTAGCGCCATCACACTTTAAATCGGGCATTTCTGCAATAAATTCTCTTATTGTGTCCAACTTTGGTCGTTTTCGCGACGTAGGAAACATTTTCAAAAGAAACGTAGAACTATGATGTAGTATACGACAGCGTAGATGCATACGCAACAGATCGGCTTTCGAGTCGCAGTTATGCTGACGCTTATACCGAATTGTCCCGGCCGTGTTTATTTTGTGTAAACTTTTATGCGTCCGCCACTGGCTTTCAGCGCAGTTTGCGTTGCTCTACTCCACAGTTTGCTCTTTTGTTTATCTGTTATACCTCTTATTAAAAAATCTGACCGTTCCTAGATAATGCAAGGTACAATAAATTATATTAAAGGATACGATATTTCTCATGCCTATTTTTTTGAGTGCACAACACAAAAATTGTTAAGCCTAATTTTTAGTTTAATTTTCAAAAAGTAGGTGCCAAGAAATTAACAACAAGTAAAGCAAAATATATCGTCCCTATTGCAATGCAAACATTAAATCAATTAAAAAGGTAACATATCAAACTTAATTTATGTTAGGTACTTTAATTGTTTACTGACAATGAAGGTTGTTTTATGGAGTTCCTATTGTGTCACGCGGAAGCGATATTTTTTTCCTTCTACGACAGCAAATTCATGCCGGTAATAATTCTTCGCAAAACTTATTTTCCGATCGTTATAAATCACCATTTATAGAGATTTATGAGCCGTGTTACACGCTACGGAATCTAATAAAAAAATCATAGGCATATAAATGAGATAGTCACAAACGAGAAATACAAAAGTGACATAGAGATAATAACGATATGACGCAGGCGACATAAATCAAGCAAGCGCAAGCCTTAATAAAGAAATACAACGTACTATTAAGGTGATGTATCTTTTCCACAATATCGTCCCGCTTGTAGATTTAGATGGCATTCTGTAACATAGGTGGATATGGACGCTTGACATATTGTAATCTTAATATTCGTACATATTTAAATATGTTGACCATGGAAGTAAAACTAGTTAGATGGATTCGGTCGTAATTGTTCCGAATTAATCAAATAACTTGTGTTGTGTGAAGTATGCCGATAGTTTGGAGTTAGCCATACTGCCCTACAAGTCTTGACTATCATTATAGATCGAAAAGGAATTTGAGCTCAGTCTCAAAAACAGTACTCGTCTTAAGAACAATGTAAAAATGGCATGCAAAGTCCGGATTTGAATATGCGCTTCCTGTGTGATTTAGGCGAAAATATGAGAGGTTACGTGTAGACAAAAAGTTGGGTAACACATATTACACATTATGTTAATTTTTCACGTATTATATTTTGGTACTCGTGGCGACATCTTGTGAATAATAGAGCAAGTATTTCTGCTTTGATTGGAAATAAGGGAATTGTTGAACGTTATATTAATTTATTATTAATTACACGTTTTTCTATCTAAAATTATCAAGTATTCCTTTTCGTTTTCCAAGATCGAATACAATGCATAGTTCCTTTATTTTTTTTATTTCCTGTGCGCAGTTGGTAGCTTTTACTTTTCCGCTTTATGTCAAGAAAGACTAATATCGTCGTCACGTCATGCCGTCTCCGGTGCTTGGCTACTGATAGTGTGGTAGCTATTGGAACTACAACATTGCACTCATTTTATTACCATATGAAATAAAACTGATTTTGGTAATTCTGTAATTTCGCCCAGATCACGCTGAGGAATCCTCCGCTGAAATCCGGGCTATGACTGTGGGTATTATATACATGTGTTGTTTTGATCTGAATTATTCCATTCTATCACACTATAAGACATTTAATAGTGGAATACTGAAGAACTCACTTTGAGTACCAATGATCCTATCCGATTTGAATGTGAATTTTGGTTATAGAAGAAGTACTTACAGCAATATGACTTCCGTCGGTACATGATACCAGAAAAATCGTATCACCTTTTAAAAAATTACTAACCTTGAGCATAGTGTAGGCCACTTGGTAAATAGCTCCCGTTTATCTATTGATAAACTTAGTGCTTTTGGAGAACAAAAGGGCAAAGAGGAATCTTTCATTAGGTTATGTACCTTATTCTAGTATCCAATAAAAGAATGCTCATGATGATTCAGTTCAGCCACTTTGAATTATACAGGCTATTATACGAAACTAATTAGTTAGAAGTTTTGATGATGTTATGGAACACTGACATTTTGGAGCAGGTAATTATAGCATCGAACCTATTAATTTAAAATATTTTCGCCTACGAAACACTTCCGGTTGAACCGGAAGTAGTTCCCAACCTTCTTATTTCAAATACACTGGTATACGTTTTGTCAGCTTAATCGATTGTACACATCACATGTGAGTAATTTGTATTAGGGTATCTTACTTCCAAAGTACACCGTTTTCGAGATATTATGCGATCATGTTGAAATTTTAGCATTCGCAGGGCTCTTGTTGAAATTAAATATTTGAGCATGTCATTCCAAATACAGATATTTTCAAATTAAAAAAACTCCTTTTTTTCAAATGGACCGTGGTATCTTTAACTGCACTACTGGATTGGAAAAGAAATTCCAGATCGATTCATATTAGGATTTAATATACCTATTTTTAATAGTTTTCAAGATATTAACGACTCTTTCCTTAAACTACTTATAATGGATTAATGTTTTACAATAGTGTGCCATGTAATTAAGTGACATTATAATATCTGAATATCTAGCATCAATAACTGTCAAGTAGTTGTCAAACAGCGCGACCTTTTAAGTAAAAATTACAGAATGAATACTGTACCATTTATTGCACAGCACACTATTGTAATACATTACCCTTTATATGCAGTTTACAGAAAGAATTGTTAATATCTTGAAAACTATTAAAAATAGGCACACCAAACTTTAATATGAATCGATGTGGAATCTCGTTCCTGGCCCAATAGTGCAGTCAAAGATACAGCGGAATTCTTTCAGTTTCAAAATATCTATATTTGGAAATAGCTTATGAACAGCCTGTATAAAATTTAGTAACGGTAACGATAAGGCGTGGTACGCATGGCCTTCCATTTCGTTCCTACAAAAGTAAATACCTTAATCTTCATGACATTCTCAAAAATTCAATTTCAACAAGTGTAGTGCAAATGCTAAAATTTCAACATGATCATAAATATCTCGAAAACAGTTTACGTTAGGGGTAAGATGCCCCAATTCAAATTATTTACATGCGATGTGTATAATCGATAAAGCTGGTAAAAAAAAAATTCCATTGTATTTACAATAAGAAAGTGAAAATATTTTAAATTAATAGGTCCGATGCTATAACTACCTATTCCAAAATTTCAGAGTTGCATTAAAAACTTCTAACTAACAAGTTTCCTGTATACATTGAAGTGTGGTGTCGATTTCAAGGAGCTCGTAACTTAGACGATCTTCGTAAAAATGTATCACTGCTGCAAATGGCATAACTCCCGACAAACGTTCAAACGTACGACAGGGATTTCACTATCGATTAGGATAACGTCAACAAAAAGAAACGGGGGATTTTTGAGCATTTGGTTTAATTTATTGACGTAAATCATTCCTAAGAAATTCTGGTTTTGCGTATGAATCAAATTTTTCGTTGCATTTATTGGTCGTTTGTAACAATAGTTCCAGCTATTGTTTTTATTGGGTAAACAATATTGTGCAATTTAGTTTTTCTCTTTATTTTAGAATCCAGCTTTTATTTGGAATTTAAACAAGCACACCATAATTAATTACTGCAATAAAGTTTGATAAAGTAAAGAAATAGCAGCAATTAACAAAACAAGTAAAAATACCAGCGTTCTATTTAAAATGTTAATGTCACTTCCGGTGGCACCGAAAATGTGATTGAAATGCCGTTAACGCCAAGAGCTAGTTCACCAAAAATAGAAATGGCTCTATTTTCTCTAAAAACGCTAGCTTCTGTCGTTCAAACGTTAGTATAGGAGGGGGAATACTTTAAGACCTTACTGTATATATGAATATTCACGTAGGCGAAAACTAGTTTGATAGTTAGAATTTCACGAAACATACGCATACAATTGAGTTAGTGAAGAGGTTAGATTGAAATTTGTTATTTGCTCGTTCAACAAAATTTTATTGCAAATCTGGAGCAATTACACTAAATCTATACCATTGACAGACATATAATACAATTTTGTTTATATAATTTCGTATTGAAGTCGGAGCAAATATTTCATATTAATTTATGTTCGTGCTCTCTCTATTTATATAAGCGTTCGACTGCCACACCATAATATCGTTTGTATTTACCCCACGGACCAATTACGAATAATGTTTATTACTGGAATTAAAATATAATTTATCTAATGTCGCCCAAACCGGCATTACCCTACGAACGATTCTATATCTCTGTGTGTATATGTGTGTATGTTTATAGGAATGTGCGTAATCACGTTATCCTGGGGTAAATGCATAATTCTGGCCGACCGATCCGCCAAAACCTAGGCACCGGACCGGCAGAACCAACACTGATTTGTTTCGCGAATTTCCCCAACGGCGAATATGATATATTGGATTGTATTTACATTTCGCTAACAACGGACGGCCGATCCATTAGTTCCGTAGCTATAATTTACCGCTGTTGCCTCACAACCAATGCCGCGCCAACGCCGTCCTTTCCAACGGTTTTGTTTCAGAGGCTATAGAATTCGCAGGGCTTGCTTTCATATTACTTGTATTTCTGAATTAATAGTTATAGCGAATTATGTTGCCGTATCGATGCGATTCTATGTTAAAATAAGACCATTTAAAGCTATTTGGCTGAAAATTAACCACACTGCATTTACTGTTATTAAACACTGTAATTTATATACCTTTCAAATTCATTAGCTATGAAATCGTGCAGACGACCCGTGCTTCGTTTAAAGATTCTCAGAAGCTGTATAATTGCTACTTCCATTTGAAAGCAAACCAGAAATATTTCGTAACAGCTTTCGTTTTAGCCTATAAACTCCTACCACAGTTTGATTTTCCAGCTGGACAAAATTCCGAAAACATAAACACCAACGTGGCTCATAATTAAAAAAAATATATAAGGCTTATGGTTCGGACCGAAACATTTGTTGTTTTGAGATACCTACTATGGTTATGGGCAACGAGCAAGTGAGATGGAACTCATAGCATTTAGGCGACAATAGGGCCATCACGAGTCCTCTCTGTACTGGGAAGTCTTCAAGGCCGTCAACCAACTCACTGCCTTGGCATAGTTTAGGACGTTGTCTAGAAAATTGCCCTAATGGCGAAAAGACACAACCATTCTTCAACCAGCATCATCCTTCTAATCGATGGTAGCGCAGGACACTTGCAAAGAAAATGTTTCATCCTGAAAAGGTGTTTCTTTAGCCAGAAACGTCCAGTCAGAATCCCAACGGCTATACGCAGGTTCTTTCTGGACAGTCTCAGGTATCCTACTGATGTTAGCTTGTTTAGATACGTTAAAGTGACATTAGCAGAACGGCAGGAATTAATTTCATCCAAGTTCGAGAAACTTTCATTGGAAATAGTTGTCATTCTTTTATAAAGCGTAGACATAGGTGGTCGAAAGAGGGTGTCAGCATCTTCATTGCCAGCCCTTCAATCATATTGTGTTGATGTTGTAATTTAATTTCTAAGGTCGTACAAAACTTAAGAAGACGATATCACAATGGAAGCCACTTTGAGCAGTCCTTTTAAATTTAAATTAAGTAATGGATAAGTTTTTGTTAAATATGTTTGTTTTTCCATAAATTTCCTACCGACTATTTTTTTACGTTTTCTTAATAAAATGAGTCGCTAATTCTTTAAAATATATAGTATGATATTTTTAGAATTAGAAGATGAAAGGCTGCGCAAAAATGGAAAAATACATAGGTGTCCCATTAAAAAACGTTCTGTTGGGCGTGCTTTCTACATGCAATTCTGCACATTTGTAATCGGTATAAGATAAAAAACACTATAACTGTTTTTTTGTAGCTGCAATAGTAGCGGAAATAAATGCTGGTCAAAACAAAATGAAAAACCCTATGCTCTCTTCGAGTGTTTGTGCAGAGCAACTGTGTACTTCTGTAGAAACCAGGTTTGCGATCTAATATGTTTAACATTCTCAATGGAGTTATATAATCTAGGTGATTGAATATTTATATTTGTGAATGCTTTTCATTTAAATATTTTTATAGTGGTTTGGATTAGCCAAACTATGAATTATATATCAAGCCACCATTAATAGATCTGTTTTAGCTTTTTCGTTTTTACTCGCATTCAGCATCTTTTTTGTTTATTATTCTGTAAATGTTTTCCGTCTATATGCTTACGATGCGGCTTTCCAACTGCGGGTTTATTGATTGCCAATAATTTGTAATTCCTTAAGCAAATGCGCCAAATTTATTTTTATAGCTTAAATCCATCACAGCGAGGTAATAATAAATTTTTCGGACGTACAGGAATTTGTTAGTCTAAGAACGCGGGGATTACAAAATAAATTTGCAGAGTTTACAAGGGTTGGCAGTTTCCCTCTTCTTCTTCAGATCATGATAAATATAAAAATGAAATGATAAAGAATTTTTTCGGAGTGTTTTGATAGCTTAAATGCGATATATATGTACAACCTTTTTACCAAGATCTTCTATTAATGTTGTTGGAAGGTAAAATGGTTCAGTACTTCAGCACATTGTATAGAAAACAAAACTATCAAGATATAATAAAATCAGTAGATAGATCATTTTTGCTTAGGCTGGTAAGACTCAGATTGTGGTTAATAAGTAGAGTTTGTTAAAAAGGTGGTACCGGATGGCAGTAGCGTAGCGGAGCGGCGTGGGTAGGGGTAATTTTCAACTCGTAGTCAATCTCGACAGTACCGCGAGAGAGTTTAAAGCGACAGTACGTTGCACGCTACACGCCAAATAAGTACTCAGAGATGGGACGCCCAAAGGGTGTAACGTTCCCTTCGAATGTGAATAAATATCTCAGGCATTTCCCTAGATTAGAATATAGAAGTCCGCATATTTATTGCACAATATGCAATAGCGGGTTGCTAAGTCGCGATAGGTTTGAATGTAGAAAACATTGTAAAAGTAAACGTCATGTATTGAATTTAAGAAACAGTATTCCATACTGGCAATTTTTGTATGATTTTATTATTATGTTAAGTGTGTGCAACACCCCACAACATCTAGTATGAATGTATAAAAGACGAGTTGAGAAATAAGAAAATCTGCCTGTTTGGATGAAACAACTGATGCTCAGAAATACAGCGTCATTCATGTTGTAGCGCGTCCTTTAAAACGTGATGGTCCACCAGCTTCATTCTTGTTATCCAGTAAAAGCATTCAGAAAACTAATGCAGAAACCGTTGTCAAGATAATAAAAGATTCGTTGAGAGAATTTTGATTCACAGGAATCCACGTCACAATGTTCGTTACTGACGGAGCCACAACAATGCTGAGAGTTGCTAGGATATGTAAAAATATGTTTTCCGATTCTTCTTCACATAACATGCCTCATACACGCATGCCACCTCGTAGCAGAAACCATTCGGAAGAAGTATCCGATGGTGGATAATTAGCATTAATAGCATCTACTAAAAATGTGTTCATCAAATCTCCCAAACACATCCGTGTATTCAAACAATTGTGTCCGAAATTACCACCACCACCACCTCAGCCTGTAATAACGCGATGGGGAACGTGGCTCCAGGCAGTATCTTACTATCAGAAATATTTTTCACAAGTGAAAAATGTCATCTTGAAACTTGATTCAAATGATTCTGCAACAGTTCGAGATAGTCAGCAACTTTTTTCCAATTCGGACGTTCAACAACAAATAGATAGAAATTTCCATGAACTATTCTGAAGTTGCACAAGCTATTGAGCAATTAGAAAACAGTCACTTATCTGCACGAGACGCATTAAATTGTATAAACAATTTACAAGCCGCTCTAGGAAACTTGACGAACACTATAGGAGTCGGTGTTGCTCAAAAATTTGGTATAATTTTAACGAAAAATCCCGTTTTACAAAAGGTTCGGTCTATAACTGAAATTCAAGAGTGCTCAGATGAGGAAAAGGAGGAAAAGGAACGATCATTTTCGAAGTATACGACAACGTATTCAAAACACCGTCGACGGCTGAATGAATCGACAATGGAAGCGTTGCTGATGTTGCAATTTTACGCAGCTTACCAGGGCGGTTGCCTATTGCCACAGTGGACATCAAGACGACAGGAAAAGGTAACAATATTATTTTTCACTAATATTGTATATTACGTACCTGCTTTTATGCGGTGCGCCACTGCCGGTACCACCTTTTTAACAAACTCTGTTAATAAGGGTGTGCGAATGTATTATAATAGTTATTTGTCGCGATTGACTTAATACAGCGGAGGCTAATAATAACAAACAACTCTCAACATACAATCAATTTTTAACAATTCTCAAGATATGGATGTCTTAAATACTTTTTAAATATTTAATTTCAACAAAACCAAAAAATATGTATGAACATAAAGAACTAAATAATTCGATCAATTTTACGCTTAGCGTCATATTCTAGAGTGCTGTGTAACCTTGATTAAAGGATATCAGGCTAGCTTATATATTACCATTTTAGGATTAATCAAACAATACAATAGTGGTTATAAATAAAGAAAATATGGAAATAATTCGACTTATTAGGTCAGATTTGTGAAAATGAAGCATTTACTTTAAGGTAAAAGGTGGAAGTAAAAGGTAGAAGTAAAAGGATTTGCTTCAATTCGTATTCATAATTCATAATCTTTACCTTTTGCTTGCAACAAAATACTTCAGATAAATAAAGTAGACGGTAAAGGTTTACCAATTCAAACAAGTTGACAATGTGACTCTCTTTGGTAAACAAATTGAAATTAAAGCTTTCATGAAGAAGGTAAACAATATGAAAACACGACATAAAAATAAAACAGCACACAGCTTCAACGATTGGTTTTACTTGAGCAACTGAAGGCTACTCGTCTCTAACAAGAATATTTCCCCCCCAAGCTCCAGAAATTGGCCGAGACATCCAAGAAGGAACCATCGGTCGTATATATTGACATGGGACATGAAAGTTACCGTAATCTTTAATAATGAAGTATGTATGTAAAAGCATTTCATTTCAGAAAATACAAAGTTGTAATACAGGCTATCTAATTAATTATGTTATACACTACATCAGATACTGTTTTAACCTGTGAATGGTTTACCTTGCATCAATATCAGTACTTATCCGTCTATTGTCTATTCAACGTCCTGTCAAAAATAGATGAAAATTATGTGGTATTGTGGTATTACCTTCCAACAAATGTTTAAGTTTTATTATCCTTTTAAGCAAATATTTTACCTCTACATTTCCGTCCTCCAAATGTGGCAAGTCCTAATCTTCCTCTTCTTCAACTTTAACACTTGCATCTCCTAAGTACTTAGCTATGTTGTGTAACACAGCACATGCAATTATGACTTTTGAAATACTGGGATATTTCACTCTGCGTCCATAGTTCAGAATAGGAAATCGCCGTTTTAGTTGTCCAGATGTACGCTCAACTACAACTCGCTCTGATGCAAACAGCCTGTTGTAAGCTCTCTGATATTCTTCCTGGGGGTTGGGGTAGGAAGTCATGAGTCATGAGACATGGCAGTATACCATACCCACCGTCCGCTAGCAGAATAGCGTTTCTTGTCCTTTTCATGACTTCTCTCACTGATTCTCAATTTAGCTTTTATTATTAAATCATAATTACTTCAAAATGAGCGAGGTCTGCTATAAAAGGCGTTCGAAAATCAAAAGAAAGGTAACAGCTTCTTGATAAGTTCTTCATTGATTGTAGTAAGAGGTAGACGTATATTTTTGTGATCTAGAATCACCATTTTTGTTGAGATTCTATTATGTCTTATAGTTGGGGTACTGCTAAGTATTTGGGGTTGAGGTGATTGGAGCCTAATTGAAGTTTTTCTGGATTTAGCAAACCAATTTACCGAGTCTGGGATTTGTTCCTACTTCCACGAGGTAACAACGTTCTTTTCTTTTGTCATACCCTTAATTTTTTATTTTTTCTGTTTCTCTTTCCTGTTTCTTAGTTTTCTTTTGGTTACCTTATTCTCCTTACCCCTCTTCTTGCTTTCCGCTTATTCATTCTAATGCCTGTCGATTATTTAGGAATTTCACTGGGGTTTCGAGTACGTGGGATTTCGTTGGGAGAAGTTTAGAATAGAACTTTGACCACGAGAGATTTCACGTGCTAAAGACTTCGTTATCAATAAATTTCACAAACAATGAGTTGAATTTGATGTCAGTTCAGCAGGCTGAGCCAGTTGAGACAACAAACGAATGGGGAAACAAAAGTTACGATCGCGGACAGATCTGCTGTAGTTCCCGCTAAGCACTTTGTCAGCTAAATACATTTATTTGCTTATTTTTATTACTGCTTTGTGTTCGTTAGTGTTCGCTACTTATCTACCTTGAGCATTAGATATTTTAATTTATTTAGAAATACAAAAAGACCTGATGTACAAAACTGTGAACAGAAATTAATTTTTGGTGGATTTCTTATTTGGATATATACCGGGTGACTGACAAAAAACGCCCCAAGCCATAGTTCCATTATTTATGATCCGATTTTAAAAAACAAAACGTCAAATGAAACAAAACGTTAAATAAATACTATCAATTGGCGTAATCAAAATATTACTAGGAACAAAAAGTTTCCACATGTGGTAGTAACTTTTTTGTAATGGCAACGTATATCTTCAAATGATTCGGATAAAGAATTGTTTCTGAATTTGAAGATGCAAATTGAATTTTTAAAATAAGTTTCAAGTATGCCGTGGATAACAATATTTTATAGAAATAAGAGAAAATACTTAAAAAAATACTAAACCTTTCCGTCGCCTTGTTCAATGCATAGTTGACACCTTCTGATTACTCTATTAGTCGCGCTTAATATAAAATTAGGAGGTATTTCACACTGATACACAAATGTCACAATGACATTTGTTCTTTATTAATTGATACATCTACTTGTTATCCACGGCACACTTGAAACTTATTTTGAGAAATCAATTTGTTATACATCACTCAATTCAAAAAAAAATCTTTATCCGAAACATAAAAGAATATATACGTTGCAATTACAAAAAAAAAAATTACTATCACATATCGAAACTTTTTGTTCCAGTAATATTTTGATTAAGCTAATTAATAGTATTTATTTAACCAATTCATTTGATATTGTTTTTAAAAATTGGGTAGTAAATAGCGGAACTATGGCTTGGGGCGTTTTTTGTCAGTCACCCGGTATATATATATTTCTGTTAATTATATATCTCGTTTATAAATGTTTGCATAAGGTTTGCAACATTTTTTTACTGCAGATTGTCTAATAAACTGTCATACATGGCTAAACAGTCATATCATTGTTATTTACTATATCACTACCTAATTAAACGTAACTTTGATTCTATTTTTGTTTTCGTTCTTGATAGTATATCCGCGAGAAAAATTTAGGTTGATGGTTTATCTTTTTATTAGAAAGTTACTTGGCGCCCAAATTATACATTTAAATTACAAAATAGAGAGATCTACGGCCACCCCGTCTCCACTGAGTTATCGGTCCCCTATATTGGGTGTAGCAACATGTTACAAGCATTAGTATTTTATGTTATTGATAGCATGCTAAATCCTTAGTCTAGATCATTAAAATTGTCTTCTGTTTAATTAATATAAAACTTAGAATGTACTGTTATGTTAAATATGTGCATCGGAAATCAGCTGTCAGTCTTAGATGTTTAGGGTGTTTAGTATGGCCACCCAATAGTAATGAATTTCCCTCTGGCGGATAAAAGCAATTTTTCGAAAGCAACAATTTCTCCTCAGGCCGACTGGCCTTGGAGTGTAGACATTAAAGAAAATATTGTAATGTTCAATATTTACGACAACTATAGCCTCCGTTGTCAACCTCCGAACGAGTAGGTTCTCTCTCTCTGAACGAGAAAGGTCAGGTTAGCCACGCGTTGGTAATTAAATATCCCTCTTGCGGGGAAAATGGAAATTTCCCAGTCACCATCTCCCCTCCAGCAAACCGGCTGTGGGGCGAGGACATTGTATTAAAAATATAAGTCCAGATAATGACGATCGTAGGGTAACATGGACAAATCTACTCTTCAGTTAATTTTCCTATTCACGTAATCCGTCCAAATTCATGTAGAAATCGGCTAAAATAAGAAACGGCGTAGATTGAAAGGTATTTTAAACATTATTTCATGAATGAAATCTTTATCTGAAAGGTTTAAGTAAATGGAGAATTTTCACGTCTAAAGCTTGTCAGTAAAATTTTTTGTCATAGAATCCTCGAAATACAACCTCCTCGTTGCGTCACTGCATTCATTCTCGTATGCTATGTGCAGAAATAACTTCATTTCATCGAAATTCATCGCAAAAGTTTCTATTTGGGTTAAATTATCAAGGTTTGCTGTGGAATAAAACAATCACCGGTATTTCGCGATTTAAAATAAAAGAAAGATGAGCGGCGCCATTAAATTTTCATCAATCCTTATTCAGCCTTCGTTGAATTAAAGTGTTTCTTAACTCCAATCCTAATTTAAAGTGTTTGATTGTGAAATCAAAGTATTTATTCGAATAGAAAGAGGGTTAAATTTCCAGAACAGGCAGTTTCCTGTAAAGGTTATATAAACAGAGAGTTTATATAACATTGGCATCGTTCAAATTTCAAGGTTAGTTACATTTATGATTTTAAAATTCGTTAATTTCGTTTATTTAACAAGCTCACTTCGGCACCGCTATCGACCAATGCACTTAAGGTTCCCTCATTAAGAGTGAGTTTTATGAATGGTGAAATATTTGTAATTCGCGGGCTTTCAATTGAGGGTGTTTCAGAGAATAAATCTTTGGGGTGTTGGTGACTTATTGGTCTGTTATTGTTAGCTAAGCGACTGCGGACGGTATTTATAAAAAAGACTGACTTGTCTGTGAATTTTCGGGGCTATCTACCTGTTCGTCGATTACCTGAACGGTGTTAAAATGGTGTTGGCGTTGACCGTGATCTTGACCCTTCGGGATGTTGTACCACTTTGAACGTTATTTTTTTATTACAAGTCCAGATAACTTGGATTGAAGACAAAACTATTCTTCTTTTATTCTCCTCATTTTGTAGACCTTCAAAATTAATGTAAAATTCTCAGACAACAAACAACAGGAAAATTCAAAGGTATTTCTAACATTATTTCGTACATTAAATATGTTCCGTGAAGGTATCTTCGTTTTTAGAGCATAGAGTCATCTAGTTTGAGTCATCTAGTAGCGTCACTACATTCATTCTCTCATGCTACGTCTAAAAATAACTTTATTCGTCAAAATTCCTCCTTTGATTGTATTTGAGTAGATATCATCAAAATTTGTTGTGGTCAGAAACAATCGCCATCGCGAGTAAAATAAAGGACAAAAGGAAAGCCAATAAATTCATCAATCCTGATTAAACTTTCGTCGAGTTAACTAGTATTTTGACTGCGGTCCCAATTTAAAATGTCCGATATTGAAATTAGAGAATAACTTCAAGGTAGAAGAAAAGGTTGGAGGGTAGAACCAGCAGATTCCTGTGAATGTCATAAGGAACGTAGAGTTTGTATGACATCTTCGTAAAAATCAAGGTTAGTTTCATTTTTCAATTTTAATATTTATTAATTTCCATTTATTGACATCAAGATTCATTAAAAATTGCCGAAATGGTATCAAGGAATACTCCTGAATCCCACAAAGAATTAAAAATTTTATTAACTTACAAAATTCCAATTTTTTTTAACAATTTCCCTGAGATAAAAACACTTCAGTACATATACCTAGGCTGATAATTTGCTTTCCTAAAATTATTATTGTACGTATTGCAATTCAGTATGTTCTATTTATGGGTGGTAGAAAGACAACCTAAAACGTCTAATCATTTTAGGCTGATAACGTTAATTCAAAAAACTGTAATATACCTTCATGGAGAACGCGGTATGTGTCCAACAAATACAAAAAAGTCATATGTAGGTATGTATAAAAATATTCAACCGGTGTTGTGATTTTAACACACTTCACGTGAAAAAGACTCCCACCATCACACACAGTAGCTTCTAGTAATTTCTGCTTTGGTTAGATTTCACTGTCAAAGGAAGCGTGTAAAAAGCGGAAGCCGCAAAGGCTACCGATGTGCCAACCCCAAAAACACAAATACAAACCCACACATCGACATCTAAAACCGAGGAAGGCAGACGTACAAAAATGCGGATAGAGGTCGACAGGATTGGCGTTAACAAAATATTTGAATAAATTGAATCGGGAACCCGTTTTGATAAAACATAAATTCATGATTGAAATTTATTGTCCTGTTTTATAGTCAACACACGCAATGCCTCGCTGTAACAATGTAAAAATTTATTGCCACGTTCTTAACACAGAAAATGGGCCGTTGAGGTGATTTCGAGATAATTTCAGCTTTACAGTTGTTTTTGTAGATAAACATTTACGGCAGCACCACCCAGAGTCTTTCTTCTGATGTCAGCTTTATTGCTAGCCGTTACTAATTAAATTTTAAAGATATGTATGTACCATTTTCTAAAGAGGTTCGTATAGTTCAGTCTCGTTCTGTACATTTTATAGTCACAACTTTGTAACACTTAATTTACCTTTTCGTAGTGGAAATACAACGAATATTCGTTGAATTTGAAATTTCAAGAGTATTTGTTCAATGTGAGTGTAGAGCTAAGAAGAATAGAAGAAAGGTAATGCTAAATTGGAATTAAGCGAACACTTATTGTTAATGTGTCTACGATGTAAGCGCCTATATCTTATAGAACATAAGCGCCTTACGTTAGAATTAAAATTCCATTTGATTCTATAGGGTCTTACAAAATATGTCACAAATCTAGAGAGGAGGTTGTATGGCACAAAAATATGCAGAAAAGTCTTAATGAAAGTAAGTGCGCAAATGGACAGTTTCGAGGATTTGAAACATTTTACGTTTACACATTTTTAAACAAACAACAAAGACAAAAAGTCAAATGAGATGTTTAAAGTGCGCTCCCTCCATTTCACAACAGCCACGACATTTGCGCCGCATCAAGGACCTTCAAACCCTTTCGAAAATCGCTACGTCGGCGTCGGTTTGGATTCGGGACGGGATCTATTTATTGTAGCAACTCCTCAATGTCATTCACAGGTATATCGCACACTAAAGTTTTGAAATATTCGCCGGAACCGCATTTGTTACCTTTGGGTCAAAAGAATTACGTCTAAAAGATCACCCATTGTGTTCTGCAGAAAGTTTAGGTAAGATCTGTTAATCGTAGTAGTAACTTGTCGCCCAAAATATCCATCCAAATGTTCACTTAAAAACGCCCTTAATGTCTGAAATCCACAATAGCATAGGAGCTTTTGTCGGCCCAAATATGAAAAAATTAGAAACAAAGCATGTTTCAAAAGGCACTTCTTTAGGTAGGTAAAGTTTTTGGTGGACATATTTTGTAACGAAATGCACGTGGAAAGAATGCCTAGTAACAATAACCAACAATTAATGCTAATATAGCTCATGGTATTGGTGGAATCATTCCCGGCAAAAACAATGTAGCAGAGAAAATAGCGCTAACACATGAACATGTTTCTGCCTACCCGGCGTCATCAGCATGGTTCCGAGCACAATCTTCTGCTGCTATAATTGCGTTTGCCTCTCGGTTTATGCTGTTAAATTGTTTTTGCCGGGAATGATTCCACTAATACCATGAGCTATATTAGCATTAATTTTTGGTTATTGTTACGAGGCGTTCTTTCCACGTGTATTTCTATACATCCTGGTAAGCCTGAGGAATCATTTGCACGTATAGATGTCGCTGTGCCTAGGCATAACGTCCCCTTACGTTTGCCAGCCCAGGAGCTCCCCGATAGGTGGTGGACATCTACACTCCGGTTTGTCTTGCTACTCTCTGGGACGGCGTGACCATGTCTCTTGGCGATAGGTGTCGCCGAAAGACATATTCAGTACTGTTTTGGAGATTAGCAGTATAAACTGAGAGACAAACGCAATTATAGCAGCAGAAGATTGTGCTCAGAACCATGCAGATGACGCCGGGTAGGCAGAAACATGTTCATGTATTCGCACTAATTTCTCTGCTACATTGTTTTTGTCGGGAATGATTCCATCAATACCATGAGCTATAATAGCATTAATTTTTGGTTATTGTTAATAGGCATTCTTTCCACGTGTATTTCTATACATCATGGTAAGCCTGAGGAATCATTTGCACGTATAGATGTCGCTGTGCCTAGGCACAACGCCCCCTTGCGTTTGGCATCCCAGGAGCTGCCCGATAGGTGGTGGACATCTACACTCCGGTTTGTTTTGCTACCCTCTGGGACGGCGTGACTATGTTTCTTGGCGATAGGTGTCGCCGAAAGACATATTTGGTGCTGTTTTGGAAATTAGCAGCATAAACCGAGAGGCAAACGCAATTATAAGAGCAGAAGATTGTGCTCAGAACCATGCTGATGACGCCGGGTGGGCAGAAACATGTTCATGTATTCGTGCTATTTTCTCTGCTACATTGTTTTTGCCAGGAATGATTCCACCAATACCATGAGCTACATTAGCATTAATTTTTGGATATTTTGTAACCTTTATTTTTCTGAGAAAGTATTAAATTAAGCTTATAATAATTTTACATTTACTAATAAATAATAAATATAAGTATCCTGTGATACATTTAAGGTTTTTATGCACATAAACATTTGCTACAAAAAAATGTATCTTTCCATTATAAAATCATTTTCCTTTTCCGCCTTCGTCTCAAAGTTAATTTCAGTGATAGGGTGATTAACGGAAAGTGATTTTCAAATTCTCTAAATATCTCTATATTATTAAATCACTATACAATTTACTGAACTTCCTTTCCATGATTGCAAAGCAACGTCGCATTTCTACTGGCTCCATTTGTAGATGTGCACGTGGTTGAATAGCACTATTACAATAGAATCTAAGTAATTAAGGATGTACGCTTTACAGCGATTTTCATTTAACTGACAAGCTATAGAAGCTCCACCAGTTTCCATTATTGGAAAACACAATCTTTCAGAGGATGATATGAAAGCAAAGAGAATTCGATAAGCGATTCTTCTCCATGTTCTATAAGTCAGTAAAGTACTAACCGAAAAAATTGCCCATAATTATTTTTTGGACAATTCTATTGACTTACATGGTTCGCTTAAATATAAATAGATTTATTTTGAGTATGCTCCCCGCCTCTAACACACACATCGAAAACAAGCACTGGCGTATATTACTATAAAATTACTAAGAGATTGTAGTATATTGTGCTACAATTACGTCAAATATTACTATCGTATTCTTATAATTTTTTACATATTTTTGTAGTTTTCTTTTTGTATTAAATTCTACCATATTGTACGTAGATTATACGTTAACTTCTTTGTTGTGCTAAGATATTGTGCAGTTGTTAGAATTAAAATAACAGGGTGTGTATGGACATATGCAAGAAGTACTTATCGTACTTTAAAAATCACAAATGGAAGTTTTTGAATGTAAGTTTTCGCATAAATTTGAGGTTAGGACGCTTATATTGACCAGTCTATGTAGTAAAAATTACTACAGTCTTTGTGTATATTTGGTAAAGAGTACTACAAACTACGTCTAGAGCCTACTTTACTATAAATAGTATTACAGATCTACAATTGTGTCAGATAGTACTATACTTTTTTGAGTGCATTATTATTTTGTCAATTTGCCGCTATCTAGAATGTTATCAAATTCAATTAAATTTATTTGAGGCAGATATATTATTTTTATATATTTGCTTGGATTAGTGCTTTGAATCAAATGGAAATTTTAACGCGAGAAAATGTCTAAATAACACCAACAGAAAAATAATACTCAGAGGAGGATTTAACTTATGAAAAACGTCCTAGAGGGTCACAGAACGACAACTTTACGGCCAATAAAATTTTATTTCCACAATTAAAGGCAGCTCGTAAAAATATAAAATTTATGTAGCTACCATTTTTCTTCCATTCTCTTGTCGAATATGTAAATTTATTCGATATTTTATGCGAAGTTAACATTTTCTTTTTTCGACATCTAGAATATTTCATATCGCACATATGTATGTATATAACATAAGGCACTCTAACGTAGGTCGTAAACAAATATAGAGGCCGAAAAAGGGGAGCTTGAAGGGAACCTCTTAAAAGCCGAGCAGAGGCAATTAAATTTCTTATTTAGAACATAATCTCGAACTACTCTTACGAGAGGCAATTCCGCCTGCGTATTTAAGAGGCACCGAATAATACATGAGCTCTCCTCTCCAGTTAATACAGTTTTAAGCCGCTTTAAGGGCAAGTATTACATTAGGTTTGTGGGAGTCAACAGCTGAGCCATTCCCGCTGGACGACTTCACATTACTTAACGTAATACCGGTTTTTAGTAGTCGAATATTTATTTTTAATGTTGGCAAAGATTAAAAGTAGAAATTAAGAAGGCGTGGACGTACTAGATAAGAAGCTAAAGCGTCCTTTGCCGCTGAGATGTCTCCATCCTGCATGTTCAAATTTGAAGCTACGTTTATTCAGAAACAGGATGCAAACACTGTGTTAAAGCTAAGAAAGATATTATTTCTATAAATTTTATGCTAACAATAGGACAATATAATGAAATGCATCGAGCCAGTAATAAAATATTAAATTCCGAAGGAAAGTAAAAAAGAGGACTGAATTCTCGTACTCCTTTTATTAAAAAAAAATAGGCTACCGGTTTCATTCAAAAAGGCACACCATTAGGGCAAGGATAGTCTCCACTAACAAGGAAATATCCCGAACCCGAAAATTCAAAAAAAATTTTAACTTTGTGAGCAAGTAGTCCACACCCAAGGATGTTTGAAAGTATTTTCCTAATCGGCCCAATCTCGTTTTAAGAGGGTGAAACTACCCTGAAAGTTTAGTAGATTTTCGGTTTTCTTAAAATAACTCGGCCATGGCTGGAACCAATATCTCAAGTAGCGGTCTGCTCTCCTTTAGTAATGCCACAAAGCACGTCATGCAGAGTTTGGTAGATTGCTCTGTTCGTATTCCTTCCTTGTGGGAAGCTATTTCGTAGATTGCTAAAACATTCGTGTTCTTTAAGAAATTAAAAAGTCTTTTGTATATTATTTTGTGAAAAATTACGCTATTCAAAAATTTTTACGGGTATATCATCGTGCCCGGCAGAGCTAGTAATTGTCAAATACGGAATTACGTCAAACATTTTCTCATGAGTAGCTGGTGTCATAAACACCAATGAGTATAGTGGTCGCTAGGAACTAACACGGGATGACAACCAAGGTTTCAGAAAAATGTAACTCTTTTAAATTTCATTCATCAGTCATAGCTCCTTTGATGGACATCATTAAATCTTTAAGTTCACAAGTTTGATCTGTCTACTTTAACTCATTTATGACCCTGATGAAGCTTTAAAATAAAAGCAAAATATTGGCGAAATTTAAAAGAGTTACATGTTTCTGAAACCTTGGTCATTTCGACAGTTTTAAAACAGGTGTCATAAACATCGTGCAAGGGTTTTTGTATAAGAGCGTCTCAGGCATGATAATAAAGTAATAGAATATCATATCGTTGTAAATTATTGAAGTGTGGGTAGTGGTAATTATTCGAGTAGGCCACGCGCGCCAACGGGCAGCGGCGTTGTTTCGATTAGGCCTCGGGTTCCACAAGAACTATTGTGTGTAGATGTTTGCTGTCGTAAATACTTTCGCGTAGTTGTTGAATAAAAATAAAATAATGCGTGCTCAAACACTTACCGTCTTAAGGGTCCTCCGTGAAATCGCAAAGTGAATAATGTCTGTTAAATATCTGCAACATTAGATATGTTTCGACAGACCGAGTGCGGTGCGAAGAAAAAATGTGTTTATATGCAGAATATATTACTTTTCATTACATTCACAACAAGACATTGTTTAATATGTGAACACACATTTATAGAAAGGTGTGCGCTATGGTACATCGAGCTTCTGAAACTAATTTTTTGGGCTTGGGTATTGACAGTTAATTAATATGGCAAACTCCAATACTACCTGGAATTAAATTATGAATGTATACTACCATTGTTACAAATAATTTATTATTCCATTATTATGCTAATGTTCACAATAAATTACCCTATGCGATTCCCGTTTGGGGTATATCATCCCTTCTTGGCACAAAGAATTAGTAGGTGTACGGCGAGCATTGACGGTAGGGAGTCATGTCGTTCGATATTCTAAAATGTGGAATATTCTGCCCGTACCACTAGACACTATTCATACGTTTAAGGTCAAACTGAAACAATATTTGTATAGATATAACTTATTTTCTTTGAGAATATATGAACTGAACGCATTTACAAATATTTTAATTACCTGTTTCAACAGCTGCTGACTAGATATTTAACTTTCATGTACATATTTGCATCTACAATTTGACAATGATGTTTTAGACGGAATTAAACATCTGAAGTCTAAAAGAACTGCTGGCCATGTATCCAGTTTTCTAATACATAAATGTGCTCATTGTTTCACTGTACCACTCACTCGAATTTTTAACTTATCTGTTAAAACAGGAGCATTTCCAAAGTTATGGAAAATCGCCAGAATAACACCAGTCTTTAAAAATGGCGATCCAACTCAAGTGGAAAACTACCGACCGATTGGTATTTTATCGAATTTTGCAAAGATTTTTGAGCACTTGATATACACCGAAGTCTCCAGATACGTCAAGCCCTTTTTATCACCATTTCAACATGGATTTCTTTCGGGTAGATCCACTATTACTAACTTAGTGGCGATTACGCAATTTTTAAGTGAAGCATTGGATAAGAGACAGCAATTCGACGTAATATATACAGACTTCTCCAAAGCTTTTGATATTATAGATCATACATTGCTAATTAAAAAACTTGGACGCTTTGGATTCTCAAATGGCTTGATACAGCTTCTGTCTTCATACCTCAATGATAGGTCTACTTCAACGGATTCTCGTCCAAACTATTTCAAATTCACACGGGTGCCCCTCAAGGTTCAAACTTGGGACCACTCTTATTTAACATCTTCGTCAACGATCTGCTATCCTCATTGAACTGTAATGTGTTGGCGTATGCGGATGACTTAAAAATCTATAGACAAATAACGAATATTGCTGATGCAGATAGTTTACAAGATAGGAAAATATACATAAGTGGTGTATGAACAATGGTCTATTGTTAAACGCAAACAAATGTGCTGTTGTATCGTACTCTAAGGTACGGAATCATATACACAAAAATTACTACATAGGCAACAATCTGGTCTCGCGCAAATTAACAATGAAGGACCTAGGGGTAATATTTAATGATCAACTTCTCTTTTCGGAACACATTTTCGCAGTATGCAGCGCAACGCCTAAAACCCTAGGGTTTTTGTTGAGATCTTGTCGTACGTTTACTACCACAGCTCCGTCAAAAACACTGTTTAATGCATTAATAAGAAGTAAACTGGAATATGCATCCAGCCAAGCTATCATCATCAGCAGCAAGACTGAACTGTTCAGTCTTGCTGCTGATGATGATTGCTTGGTTATCGAAACGTGCGTCCAGTACGAATTAAGTGTTGTGGTAAGGGTTTTAGTGAACTGTTTCAATAAGACAATAATTCTTGGATAGGTATATTTTTTGCCTGTAACCATTCTATCATTTCACTCTTTCGGGAAGTCGATGTTGGTGGTTTGGATTTTTGGTCATTATGATAAGGGGCATTATCAATAACTACAACACTCCTTTCAGGTAAATTGGGAATTAATTTCTCTTCAACCCATTTCGAATAATTTTGGTAATTCATTTCTGAATGATATTCCCCCGTTTTACTATTTGATTTAAACATTAAAGATGCGTTAGGAACAAAGCCAGTTTCACCACCTGCATTAACAATAATTAAGCGTTGACCTTTTCCTAGTGGTTGCAATAATCCTTCGTCTGAATCATCCTTCCATGCTGTTCTACCTGTATGATTAGCATAAATATGTTTCGTCCATAAAAATGATTGGACGCCCTTGTGACCGATAATTTTTTATAGGGCGTAAATAATCTGTTCTCAGTCGTCGTATATCTGCTCGTTCCATTAATATTTTCCTGTTTGTTCTTGTTTTTCGCCAATGAAATCCTATGCGGCCTATTATTGTTCACAGGCTTTCGACATATCCTTTAAAACCCGTCTCCTCTTTAAATTGTGTGTGGATTGGTTTTAACGTTGGAACAATGTTCTTCTGTGTGTGCATATTAAAAATTATTCTTTTTCTTTGCCGGCGTTGTCTACGTCGGTAATCCGCTTTGGTTGCTTTATTTGCTTTCTTGGTGAAGAAAATCCGGAACACTCGTCTATTTCAAACAATAACAATTATTGTTATTATATGCAAATAAACTTTAATCGTAAGCACTTTCTGTTTTACGAATACATAGAAAATTACTCTACCTACCTTCATTAATCATTCTTTCTTCTTTAACAATTCTTTGTATTGTGGCCACTAAAACGGCCGTTGCCGCTGAAACACGTTCTTGAACAGAACTTAATTGAATTAATAACTCTCCTGCGTACTTCTCCTTTTTCATAAATTCATTAATGTTATGAATGATTTCACGATTCTGAGTATTTAACGCACGACCACTTACGTTGTTCACTTCCATTATTACTCCGCTGTACATTGCTCTGATCTAAACGCTTACTACCAACAGACTGACACCACTTCCACTTTTTCTTCGGTTGCTACGGCGCATTCTATCCCCACCCCTCACGAGACGCTGGTTGGACTTTATAAATGTGGTTATGAAACCATCTTTAAAAATATTTTCGAAATGTTGCCCTAGTGAATATCAACTGGTTTTCAAAACTTGAGCTCATTGTGAAGAAATTATGAATGTTTGGAGAACTTAACATTATAAAACCCATAATAATTTATAGAGGAAGGTGCTCTACCTTGCGACAAGCGTTAGGCTGCTTCCATCTGTGCACTTGACACTGAAATCTACACATGCAGTTTTGCGTTTGGCTACTTACATTAGAGCGCTCTCATTATGTTTTAATAGTTTTTTGAATACTGAGAACAATCTTATGAGTCTTCATGTGGTAAGTAAAATTTTTCGTCTTTACTTATCATTTTTTTATTATTATCATGAGTTTAAGATAAATATAAGCAAGTGTAAAAGAATACTGGATTCATTTATTTTAAATTGCACTTACTTTAGTTCACCAAACATAACCTATAACTGTGCTACAAGAAAATCTGTTAGAGTAGAGCACGTGTTGTACCTCAAGACAGAAAATGAGTTGTACCTTGGAACATCCCGAGGTAATGGCGCCGTATACATCTTCTTCTGGCTACATTTTTTGAAAAGTAATAACTCTTGTGCTTTTTTTATTACTTGGGGTTTAACCCCATTATTCTTAGTCTTTTTGCAGTTTAGGCATAATGTTTATAAATATGTAGATAAAAGTTTTTATTAATCCAAAAATCTATGCCTACATTAAAAGAAGATGAAATTGTAAATTCACTAACTTCTATTAAATAATTTCTACGTAGGCCTACATTTAAAACTGGGGACTACGTAGTGGTAAAACTAGCAGGCAAAAAGAGATTCATTACTACGTTGCATAAATTGTGTTATTCAGAAGAATGGCACCGTCTATGAATTGGACGAAACAGATATTGAATCAAAACTCCCTCCGACATCGACATGTGGAACATCAAAACGACAGAAGGCACACTTGAAATTTCCAGTGAATTTTAATTCAGACAATGTTCATTAATATAGCCCTTTTCCTTTCTTTTTGATTAAGAAAGATTATTAACTTTCATTTATATCAGAAAATTATTTTGGTTATACTGCAAGTCTTAGAATTTAGTACCTAATCTTTAGCAATTGAAATAACCTTAAACACAGAAAATGTATCCTGGTTACGTTATATGTTAGCCTATGTAGGTAAACATGCAATATTGTAATCAATATTTCTAAAAAGTTATAATTTTTACAGATTTTAACTTGTTTTCCTACCGCCTCAAGGTACAACATACCCCGTCCCAAGGTACAACCCTGTATTGTACCTTAGAATGTTAAAGGATATTAAAAAAAAAATTCTAAAAGTTATTTAAATTGATAATCATAAATCAATAAAAATATAAATGAGTTCCTAGGTTTGGCTTAAATTATAGTTTTAACAGGAAAGATAAAAGTAATTGATAAAAAAATATGAAATGAAAGGTGTCCCAACGTACAGCACTTTCCCCTGTCTAAACGCTTAAATTATTAGTTTTAGTTAACTCTTACAAAAATATCAAACAAAAACAAGTGAAGGTGTCTTGGTTCCATAATAGGTCGATAACAAAGAATAATTTAATTCTAAATTTGCTGTATTTCTGACTCTTGTTTGTAAATTATACGTCAAAATGCTTATAATATTTTGCAATTTACAAGGTGAGCTAAAACTCGAAATACGTTTGGAACGACTATATCAATTTGAGGTTTCAACCGATTAACCATTCTCATTTTCCTGGACGGATTATGGTTATACCATCTCATTTTAAATTTTCGAGAAAATTGCCTAAATAGGACAAACCGGCACACAACATCAATTACCTGCCATTCAAAGCAACAAAACAAACACTATTATTTACCTTATCAACCTAATTGATATACTCTTCACAATTAACTCAAGCTATTAAGCATCCGTTGACATTTACTAAGGTTACAGGACCTTTTGTATGATAAAAAGTATGCCTCTCGCACTACTTTATAAGGCTGAATCACAAAGTGTCATGAGATATGGTCGGTCGCCATCCTTAACGAATCACCCGGTATATATGTAGGTCCATGAAAGGAACTATTTTGTGTCTAACATGAAAGAACATATTATTATTATTATAGTAAATGGTCAACACTTATATGCTTTCTGAATCTTTAACGTTAGTTATCGAAATATTTATTTGCTGAAACCTAGTTGAGTAATCTTTTCTGGGTAAGTTAATCATCGTTTGCTAATAGCTTACGTATATGTTGTATATTACTGTATATTCCCATTCTACTACATTCACGATTAAAGAGATATACAAAGTGTGGCAATTAAATAACCGGACTGGTGGGGCACGGTTGTACGTCGCTCAGTCTCGCTGTAGCAACCGTCCGTTCAAGTCCTTACGCTAGCGTCGCGTCGGAAAAATGCAGAGTGTTCAATTCAATTTCTTTATTTCAACTAGTGTATATTTTATACAGTACTTGAATAGTCAAGAAAGTATTTAGTATATAACATATATGTAATAAATAATATGATATTTACCTAAGTATATATCAAGTCAAGATATTTGTAAAAATTTAAAATAGCATTAATGATGTATATATAAAAATGTATAAAAATGTATAAAACGTAAAAAATGTATAAAATGTATATGGGACAATTACAAAACAAAATGTATATGAGACCACTACAAAACACACATCCCGTACATCAAAAGTATTCTATAACCAGATACACAGCGGAGTATCGTTGCTGAGGTATTCTTCAATGTTGTAAAAAGTGCCAGTAATTAGGTGTTTGTTTATAACCGTCTTGAAACGTTTTGCGTTTAGTTCTCTCACTTCCCTTGGTAGATAATTGTAGAGCTTAAGTGCTACATAGTTTGTACTGGACTGTGCTCGGCTTATACGGTGGTAGGGTATCACTAAGTCGGATTTGTGTGCAGTCGGATTTGTGTTCAGATCGAGCAACAAGTTAGCCTCAAGTTTTTTGTGAAACTGGGAAAAACTGCCGCAGAAACTCAAAGGAAGTGTATGGAGGTGAGAGTTTGTCGCGCACACAAGATTTTGAGTGGTGTAAAAGGTTTAAGGAGGGACGTGAAACGACCGAAGACGATCCGCGGCCTGGACGACCCTCAACATTAAAAACGGACGACAACATACAGAAAATTGGTAAATTGATCCACGAAAATCGTCGTTTGAGTGTCCGAGCTCTTGCTGAAATTTCAGAAATTAACAAAGAATAATGCATGAATCATTCAACATGGAGAAAGTTTGCGCAAAAATGGTGCCAAAACTTCTCACTCCAGAGCAAAAGGAATCGAGAATGAACATTTGTGCTGACCCTTTAAACAACATTGCTAATGACCCAGAATTGTTAAACAGAGTGATTACTTGTGATGAATCGTGGTTTTTTACCTACGATCCTGAAACAAAGCGCCAGTCGATGTATTCGAAGAGCCCAAGCTCACCACGGCAAAAAAAAGCCAAAATGAGCAAGTCTAAATTCAAGGCCACGATAATTGTTTTTTTTTTTGATACGCGTGGAATTGCCTACGTTCACTGGGTCCCCGAAGGTCACTCAACATTACTACGTCGAGGTTCTAACTACCCTTCGTGAACGAGTGAGAAGATGAAGGCCCGATTTGTGGAAGAGCAAATCCTGGATGCTTCTGCGTTCTTTGCGAAATCTGGTGATGCCAGATTTCGCAAAGAACGCAGAAGTATCCGTACACGCCCGACCTGCCCCCCTGTGACTTTTTTTTTATTTTCTAAGGTAAAATCAGAACTTAAGGGGACAAGATTTGACAGTGTGGAAGCGGTGAAAGCGAAAGCGACAGAAGTCCTCACCAAGCTAACAGAAACGGACTTTCAGCACTGCTTTCGACAGTGGGAAATTCGTATGGAGCGTTGTAGGGATCGGCAAGGAGAGTACATTGAAGAAGATAAACTTTGTAATGTAATTGGTGATCAATAAAATGTTTTGTAGCACCAGTCCGGTTATTTAATTGCCGCACCTCGTATAACGTTTCTATCACTTGTATTTACACAGATTTAACAAGCAAACAATAATGTCTTCACAAAATATTTAGTACATTCCATATCACTAAAGCTGGCCACGAGCGGTATCGCGCAGTAGCGTAGAGTCGACCAGGCCTCGCGTTCCACTAGAGTTATTCTGCTAATAGAGATGTTTGCTGCCGCAAATAATTTCGCTCATCTTTTAAATAAAAATTAAATAACACGTGCTCAAACACTTACCATTTAAAGAGTCCTCCGTGAAATCACAAAGTGAATAATGTCTGTTAAATATCTGCAACATTAGATATGTTTCAACTGTTGTTTCGGCAAAACTAGTACGGCATGAGGAAAAAATGCGTTTGTATGCAGAGAACGAACGTTCTACATCTAGTGACGTAATATTTGCGTAAGTAAAATAATCTTTCAAATAACTTAACGATTCTGTTGACGCACCTTCACAAATGTGTCTTAATGTGCCAAAATCAGAAGTTTTCCCAAAACAACTCTCTAAAATTTTCTGGAACAGAAACATTTTTTGCGTCTTCAATCGACATATTGCACTATTTGTAGAGATTCTTCTAACGGCACCGCAGGATTTTGTAATTTTTCTATTGCATCTGCTAGCCCGAAGTAATTGTCGTGAATGATTTTTAAATCCATTTTAACCTGACTATCTTGAAATTTCGACTGGCTTTTCTGGATAACGGCAGCTTCCTTTGTATCGAATTGTAAAACCACGTTCTTAATATTGTCAAAATATTTATGATAATAAAACGCGGCCTGCAACCATCTTCCCCAACGAGTTAGAATAGGTTCTGGTGGCTCTGGTATACGGGGGCACAGTGTGTGAAATTCGCGAATACGTTTCGGTGATTTGACAAATACTGCTTTGGTATGCGCTATTAAAGCATCTACTTCAGGATAACATTTTCTGATACTATCCGCCACAAGATTGAGAGCATGAATTTTACACGTAATGTGTAACAACTTAGCAGAATGCTTTTTAAGAGACCGGCCTACAGAAAGCATGTTTGCAGCACCATCACTCACTAACATCAAGAGTTGGTTTGTTGAAAGCTCAAACTTGTCCAATGTATTTAACACCAACTTTGAAATTACTTCGCCAGTACACTGTTGTATTCGTTTGGAAACTAATAGAATTGAAGGTGCCGATTGATGAGGTTCCAATTTGCGTGCCATTACATTAAGAACAGAATGATTCTTCCAATCTGTTGTTTCGTCGACACATACCCACAATTTTTGATCTTTCAACTCCGATTTTATTTTTTGTTCAATATGTTCGCACGCAGATGGCACAATTCTTCGTAACGATGTTCGACTTGGTAATTTGCACTCCGAATAGTTATTCCAAAAGCAGATAAATGGTTCCTTGTCTAGTAAATTAAACGGTATATTACATGCGATAAACGTAACGCATAAATTAAATATAAATTTGTCGTTGTCTCGTGCGCAATTTCTTTTTGAGACATGCTTTTCACTATTTACGCGTCGTAGACAATGTTGTCTGGACCAACACATTAACGGGATTTTACAGATTACACATTTAATTTTAGCACCTTCATATATTAAGTCTGGAATTTCTGCAATAAATTTTCGAAGTTTGTCCGACCGCGGTCGTTTTTCTGACGAAATCATCATTTTTGTAGGACAGATAAACAATTGCGCAAATGACCGGCAGCGAAAATGTCCGTACTGCTCCGCAGACGAAGTAATCCTACCGTTCCTCTCGGTCCGAACTGATTCTACGCCAATGCGCGGTACCGCTTGTGGCCAGCGTTACATATCACCATCTCACATTACGTGTTATTTCATATTGTGCAGACAATTATACAAAGAAGCGATTTATTCGTTAAGATTTTAAGAAGTTCTAAATTTAAAACTCCCAAAAGAAATTACAAATTATATAGTCGAGTGCCTTTAAGCGTCTGGTGATGAGCGAGCAGAAAT
Organism: Dynastes maya; assembly: GCA_029619315.2. NCBI lineage: Eukaryota > Metazoa > Arthropoda > Insecta > Coleoptera > Scarabaeidae > Dynastes > Dynastes maya. Next base: position 54,968,050 of record JAROYE020000003.1, on the reverse strand, counting down.
AAATTCGTAATTAGTTAGCAGCAATGAATTCCCGCCAAGTAATCGGTACGCTTGATAACAACGTTTCTTCCCGTTGAAGAAATATTAATTATTCCACGCGGCCAACACGCTCGACAGCCAGCCCCTAAACGCACATTTGTAAGTATGTTGGTACGGTTATTTAATTTAACTTCTACCATTGTACGTCGCTTCTAGGTGATTGCAGTTTACAGTGAATTTAATGTGAATAGGTGGGTAGGAATGTAAATTAATTACTCGTGATTACATATTAAACTAGTCCAGCTCCGGAAATGGCAATGGTACAAATGTGCATAGCAGCACTTCAACCATAATAATTTAGCAACTATTTTTAACTAACTTAGTAACAGAAAATGGAAATCAAATATAATATCGGAGCACGTAAAATAATTTTTTGTTTAATGATTTGATTATTTTACGGGTTTTGTTGCCCGTTTGTTCAGGATCCGTATCTTCTAACTAATCACTAGAGTAACCTAAACTTGCGGACTCGCATAGGCGTCGGTATTACGGGTTAATATAAGAATACGAAAAATTCATAAATAAACTAAACCGGTAGAGAAGCAGGCATGTAGTGTCGACCTTGAATATAAATCATGTTAAACCGCGCTGGGAGAGATTTTGTTTTAGTACCGGTTGAGCTGTTGCAGAGATTAGTCGAACGGTCAAGGTTATGTACTTACGTGTCGCTTTTGAAAATATAGCTGGTGTTTTTTGTGTTTGTAGTATTATACCAAGTACATAATTAGTGTATCGTTTCATATAAAACTAATATTTACATACCTAAGAAAACAATGCCTCGTAATAGATTTGCTACTAATGTACATAAGTATGTGTCACTTTTTCCCCATTTAAAATATGACGGTAGTGCAGTTTTTTGCTTAATATGCAATGTTCGTTTGGCTGCATTCGACAGAACTGATTGCCAGAGGCATGTCAATGGTATTAAACATATGAGAAATGCAAGAACTGAAATACCTTATACACTATTCCTCATACATTTATTAATTATGTTTACTATGTGTAATCTTCCGTTGTCGTTGGTGAGAAAAGCAGCTTTTAAAACGTTTTGGCGACAATACGTTCCAAAGTACCCATTACCCTCACAAACAGAATTACAGAATCATTTGCCGCGAATGAAAGAGATACAAGAAAATGTGTGTAAACGTGATTTGTGTTCCAAAAACATATGGGTTACCGTGGATGAGACGACCAATATAAAGAAAAACAGTATTGTGAATGTAATAGCTCGTGTTTTATCTAGCGAGAACACAGCATCTCGATATTTGATAGCTTGCAAACGTGTTGAACAATGTACCGCGGAAAATATTCAAAAAGTGATAATGAACGCTTTGAAAAAATTTAAAATTGTCCAAGATCAAGTTGTGATGATTGTGACAGATAGTGCAGCAACCATGTTAAGTGTTGGGCGATCCTTAAAACATATATTTCCTAACTTAATACATATAACTTGCGTGCTGCATGCTTTGCATTTAGTTGGTGAAGTTGTTCGACAACATTACGGAAACGTTGATCGGATGATTGGAAGTACTAAATCAGTGTTTCGTAAATCTCCTAACCGTTTAAAAGAATTTCGTAAATTTTATCCAGGTATTCCGGAACCTTCTTACTATTTGATCCATTTTCAACAAATTCAATCAGTTATAATGCGATTTAATCGGAATGAATCCAAAGCAATTAGAGAAAGTCAAAGAGAATTTCAGATTCCTCAACTTTTAGTAGATTTAACAACAATGTGAACCAATTATACAGTATTACTAGATGCCATCAGAAAACTACATTGTAATGAATTGTTATTGCAGGAATCATTAGACATAGTGGAGACAAAGTGTAAAAAATAAATTACACACGTTAAATGATACGCCAGGATTATGCGCTAGTCAAAAATTGGCAGATGTTTTAAGGAAAAATCCCGATTTTAATACTTTAGAGGCCGTTTATAATAAGTGTAAGAATAGTGAACTTTTAAGTGATTTTGAAAAACAGTTTCTACATGCAAATGTAACTTCCTTAGATGTGGAGAGATCGTTTTCTATGTATAAGAATATTTTTTCTTGTCGACGCACAAGGTTTAAAGAAGTAACTGTGGAAACATATGCAATGATGCAAGTTTACAGTAGTTCACATCCTGATGCCTCTAATTTGTTGAATAATTAGCAAGTAAGTTTATTTATGAATTTTTCGTATCCTTATATTAACCCGTAATACCGACGCCAATGCGAGTCCGCAAGTTTTGGTTACTCTAATTATTAGTTATTTTTATTTTTGGTTTTGATGGAATTGTATTGTTAATAAGATCTTTTTTAAGTTTAAATTATGTTAGAATTTTGTGTTTTGTTTTCATATGACGATTTATGTACACTTTGTGTGTTTATTAAATTAATATATGTTATATTCTATTGTAATTCTTACTACTTGGGTAAAGAATATACTTTAATAAACATTTAATAAATTTATCTAACGAAAATTTAGAATTTCGTTATTCACTACTATACCGACTCAAAAAATTCTAAGAGGGCCACACAAATTAGGTGAATTATTACATCTTTCCGGTGTTTCTGCATTACATTTTATAAAAATGCGTGAAATATTACGAAAGAACCCAGGAAGTTGCGTGATTGTATCGCGTACCCATATAATCGCATATTGGCCGTCCCCCAAACTTTGGGTTTTTATAGTATTACATCACGTTACACCGTTTCATGGAGGTTATATGGTCGTCGGTGTATAATAGAAAATGAGTTTGTAAGTAAATCATCATTTATCTGTACAGGCGATTTCATTATCGAAGCCTACGCAAATGCTAATGAAAAAATATGTTCAAATCATCGCTACCGGTGCCGCTAACGATGAATAGCGGCACTGGTAGCGTAATGCCTAGCGCGCCCAGCTATCGGTTTTCAAGTTCTGAGATCGAGTCCCGGGCTCGCAGCTCTCTCGGACATGTAAGGTGCTCCGTAGTTTTTAACTTTACTCTTAGTGAAAGTTGTTGGAGATGCGAAAATATGAATTAATTATTGTTATTTATTCCCTCTTTCAGCCATCATAACTATAAGAACACGGCATAATTTGTGTTAGTTGTTAATGTTTTAATTATTGAAATAATTGTTATAATTTGTGTAATATTATTTCACTAATTGCTACAAATTGTACGCGTCATGGATCCTACAACTATTTGTAGTAGTATTTGCTACAATTGTAGAAGTAATTCTAATATTCCACCTTTCCCGATAATTCTAATATTATTTCTTCTATGTAGTTGTATAATATGGAAATGCCATCTAGTGAAATGGTACGAGCAGCTCCCTCTAGCGACAAATTAAATGTTGCTTGCTTCTAGCCGCACTTTGTCTGTCCCTGATGTTGTGTGTTTAAACAAGCCGACTAACCACTGAAGTCTCCTATAGAGTCGTTGCGTAGAAATGTAGGCGGACTAATATGATGTTGGTTTTATCACTGGAAGCGCTTAATGCCTATTTAGGCATCTATTTACTGGAATTCAAACTGCCTATTCATGTTGAGTACACATAGAAAGCAGTCTTTACCGACAAGCAAGACTCACTAAATTTACGTGATTCCCACTCTTATATATATTGAAATATTTTTCTCGAGGGATTTTTGGGAAAAATTTGAAATTTTCTAAATTAGTCTAAATTTTTAAATTCTTCGCGGGATCGGGAGTATTTCTCAATACTCTTTGGGCAATTTTCTAGGGAATTCTCAAATTAATAAATCGAAATTAACGAATGTTAGAATTAAAAATGTAACTAACCTTGAATTCGAATGAAGCTAATGTCATATAAACGCTTTGTTTATACTAACTCCTACAGGAAACTGCCTGCTCTAATCTTCAACCCTTTCTTCTTTGAATAAATACTTTAACTTTACCATCGAACACTTTAAATTGGTATCGTAGTCAAGTAAACACAAAATGATTCGACGAGATCGGAATCGAGATTGATTCAAATTTTGGCGTCGCTTGTCTTTCTTTTATTTGTAATCGCGAAAGATGGCGATTGTTTCATTCCACAGCAAATTTTGACAATTTAACCCAAATATAACTTTTTTTTGATGCATTTCGATGAAATGAAGTTATTTATGAAAATAACATAGAAGAATACATGCAGTAACACTACAAGCTGACAGAAGGTAGGCAAATCTTTGACCTAAATGCTGTCTAACAACATAAATAAGACGAAATACACTAACGATTTACTTAATAATGTTCGGACAAAGATTTAATTTATGAAATGATGTTTGAAATACTTTTCAATTTACCCTGTTGTTTGTTTTAGATGACTTTTACATTAATTTTGACGATTTACAAGATTAAGAAAATAAACTGAAGTGTGGATTTGTCCGTGTTACTCTACGATCGTCGTTATCTGGACTTAACTTTATTATTCGACATCAACGCCCCAAGGCCAGTTGGCTGGGGGGAAATGGTGACTTGGAAAATTGCATTTTTACCCCCAAGAGGGATTTTTCACGACCAACGGGTGGCTATCCTGAACAGCCTAATCATTCCAGATTGACAGCCAATGTTGTTGTTGTTGTAAATATTGAACATTACAATATATATGTATATTGAAATGTTTTAATTCAGGGAAATTGTTCAAAAATTGGAATTTCTGTTAATTAAATAAATTTTTAAACGAACTGTGCGATTTGAGAGTACTCTTACACACTCTTTTGGCAATTTTAAACGAATTTTTATATCAAATAAATGGAGATTTACGAATGTTAACATTGAAAAATGCAAACCAACCTTTATTTTACGAAGATATCATACAAACTCTATGTTCCTTATGATATTCACAGGAAACCTGCCTATTCTAACCTCCAACCTTCTCTTCTACCTTGAATTTATTCTCTGATTTCAATATTAGGCACTTTAATCTCGGAGTGCAGCCGAAATACGAGTTAACTGGAAGAAAGCTTGACCAGAAGTGATCAATTTAATTAGCGTCCCTTTCTTCCTTTATTTTAATCGCGATGGCAATTGTTTTTATCCACAGCAAGTTTCGATTTTGATAAGCAAAGTTATATGGAATTTCGAGTGGCCATATTGAATGCACTATACGTCCACGATTGACAGTTGCGTTTGACGATTTAAAATTTCATCATAACAATATATACATATTGAAATGTATTAAAACATTTCAAATTGGCTCCACGTTGGGCGCCAAATTGAAATGTTTTAACTCAGAGAAATAGTTCAAAAAAATTGAATTTTTGTAACTTAATTAAATTTTTAAATGAACTGTGGGATTCGGAAGTGTTTTTAAACACTTTTTCGGCAATTTAAACGACCTTTTAATATCAATGTATGAGATTTTAAAGGAAATAAAAACTAAAAAACTAACCTTGATTTTACGAAGATGTCGTATAAACTCTATGTTCCTATGACATTCAAAGGAAACAAGCCTATTCTAACCTCCAACCTTCTCTTCTACCTGGAATTTATTCTACGATTTCAATATTAGACACTTTAAACTGGGAGGGCAGCCGAAATATGAGTTAACTCAATGAAAGCTTGACCAGAAGTGATCAATTTTTATAAATAAAGTTAATTTTAGAAATAGCATGAAGAGAATGAATGGACTGACTCGACTGGACGACTGAATAGCATTGACAACCAAACAATAACAAAATTTACGAACGTTCTACTTAATAATTTATAAAACCCTGCTGGAAATACCTTTGAATTTATTGTGCTCTTTGTTGTAGGAACAATTTTTATTAATTTTGAAGATTTACGAAATGGAGAAATTCTACAGAAGAGGAGTTTTGTCCACTTCACCCCAAATTTATGCTAGACTAAAATAAATTATTTAGTACCCTCATTCCGAAAATCGGAGGCTCGGGGTGGAGAGGAGGTTTCCGAAGAATAACTAATATCCGCTAGAGGGAATTTCACATTGCCCGAATGGCCATACTGAAAACACTATACATGCTAGAAAAACAGCTGAGTTTGACGATGTAAATATACAACACTGCAATATACGTACACTGCTTTAGAAAGATCCGTAGGAAATGTATGCATGCCGTTGCAATACTTGCTCGCTATGAAAGCATAAGGACGGGAAGTCGCCCAACGGGAATGAATCAGAATCAGTAGTAATCCGACCGCTATCATGAGAGCATCGTAGTAGACACTGGTTATGCATTATATTCCTAGTTTATGTCTATAATTGATCATCCTCGCCTCTCTCCATCTTTTACCCCTTTGTTATTTTGATTTGTTTTGTATGTACCTCGTAGTTATACTGTAGAGTAGTTTTCTTTTTATTTATGTCCTTATTAACTAAGAAGTCGTTGAATAGTACTGAACTTTTACACATGCGATCTATTAAATTTGCATTTAGAAATGTATGAGTTTGTTATGCACTTATACTATTTGAACATTTAATATATTGGATATCTGGAAACGAAAAAATATAATCCAGTTATTTTACAATGAGAGGCTTTACTTACTTTTGGAATTCATTGTACTCCCTTTTAAATGGAGGACGATTTACTTTGCTTTATATATGACACTATTACATTTAAGTATTTATTTAATGAAGGGCCAGCCCATCAATAGGATAAAAGTCAAATAAGATGTGTTACATATTTCCTAAAATCTGTGTTGAGCTCATATCGCAAGCACGTATGACGTTAGCGCGTGGGGTTGCCTAGGGAAACTGAGGAGTAAGGAGCGCGTTCCTAGCACATATATGGGACTAGCGCTTATTACCAACGCTAGTATACGTTTTATATTATATTGTTTCCAAAGTAATATTTTAACTTCTTGATATATTGAGATAAAGTTTCACGGGACCCCCAACCCCTACGGGATCTAACACTACCTCACCCGGGTACAGGACAATTCGCCGCGGCCGTTTCGCCACGGCCGTTTCGCCGCAGGGCCATTCAAATGATCACAGTAATTGACGCCCAGAAGTTTGAGGGTTATTCCGTAACCTGACGCTTCGCCCAATAATACAACAATAATGATAGAATTATATTTAGCATATCGGCGTCAAATGTAATTTGCTTGTCAAAATTAGTAAGTAAGTAAGAAAGTAAGTTTTTTATACGGTATAAAATACGTCATACTACAGCGGTGTTATTACATTCTAATTGCATTACATTAAATTACATGTAAAGGATTCTGATAGAGAGTAAAAAGGTCGCGGGTGTAACCATGTTTCGAGAGAGTTTTTGAAGAGTTTTTTAATACCCAAAATATATAGACTTCCAGCAGTTAACTTTAAACTATGTTTCATGGAGTGTACTTGTGAACATGAATTCAGTTGTGCATTACAACCACGGTGAAACGACTCGCAAAACGGCTAATTATCTTGCTTCATGGGAGTCACATTGATTGCTTTATCTTGCCTACGTCGTAAATTGCTTCGCGTCGTTTTTTTTTCACAGCCTCTATCTGTACTTCAGTATTTAAAGGATCAAACTGAAACTGCGTTAATCAATTATTCTTTAGGAAAAAAAAGGAACTAGACGCCGCTAGGAATTACTTCTTATTATGTGTTTAGTGCTTTCACTTCACATCACACACAACCTTAGAAGTTTTACATCGCCCATGTTTATAATATAGAGGCAAGGTTTGATTTTGGTAGCGAGTTAACATAACAAACTAAAGCGTTATTCAATATTTACGATCACTATGGACTGTTACAAACAGTAACCTTGCTCATTTTCCAAATTTTCTTATAACTACACGATTAATAATATTAGAGTAGTCACTATTTTGCAGTTAGAAAATACTTAACGTGCACTATGGTATTCCCGCAAAAGCATAGCACGGGAGGCATAATCTACATATGTATATGCAAATGCAACGGAAGTACGTACACATATATGCACATTAGAAATTTCCCTGTTCTAGTTCATGATCTGCATATTCATATTTGAGTGTTCCAGCGAACAAATTTTCGTTTAAATTGCAGTTTTCTGTTGTATAATTAAGAGCGTGGCATTGGTTAGTATTTATTGTTCTTGATACAGTTTTTCAAAGGTTATGTTGTCAAGACGTGAAATTGTCGAAAAAGGAATAAGCTAAATGCTTTATATTCTCTAAAATTACGCGAAAAATCTATCAAATGTCTAAATATACAACAAAATAATGAATTAAAACCTATAAATAAAGCGAAAGAGAAAATATCTCTTAATAAACTCCCCAAATGAGTGAAGAGCATTGCTTGTTAGCTGCAATTTTAATTTGTGTTTTTGATAATAATGATCATTCATGCCTTTACATACTCCAATAGCTTTCACAATTACAATGGGCATCGGCCGGCTATGAGGTATTACTATGCCTGTCTTAAGATGTTCATCCTCAGCATTCGCCAAATTTGAAATAAGGAAAACTACGGAAAACCACTGCGCCACCAGCCCCTGGTGTTGTATTTTTTGTCTCGAATCCATTGCCTAAACAAAGGCAAAACTGTCGCATCTATTTAGACAAGTTTGATTTTCCAGCAATGAACATTTTAGCTTCTGGTTAAGACAATTAAATTGTCGAAACGTTATAATTGTGGTTAAACAATAGCATCAATAAAATCGACGTTTACCAGGAGCACCAACCCCCCGTTTTTTTTTTTTTTTGGCGCAGGTTCATATCCCGGCCGGTACGGTTGGTTTTTAATTACTGATGAAATTACAGATAAGGATTCTAGTGAGGTCGGCTAATGATCATAGTAATCAATGCCTAGAAGTGCGAGGTGTATTCCGTAACCCGACACTTCGCCCCTTAAAACCACAACAACAACGACTAAGAGAAAAGTCAAAATTCCTTAATTTGTAGGTATCTACACCAGAGCAGCGGCTTATCTATCAAGTTAATACTTCCAAACAACTGACAAAATATTTTTTCAAGTTATAATTTACATTTTCCTTAAAATGTAATACGCTTGCGATCGTTTGTGGATTAATGTAAGATATCTATACAGGGTATTAAAAAAAAACGAATAAACATTGGTCCGCAAATCAACCGTTTTCGTGATAAGTGCATTTGTCTTTTTGTTTCCGATTTGCAATGCCTTATTCAAATGCTGAAATGGCCGACATGGTTTTCATGTATCGACGTGCCGATGGGAATGCTTTGGAAGCACGTCGCCTTTATTGCGAGATTTTTCCCAATCGTCAACGGCCTTCGCATGTGTTGTTTGGAAACGTTTACCAGCGGTTGAGGGATAGCGGTTCCTTCAAAAAACGCACTTACGTAAGCGGACGTTCAAGGTCAGTGTGTATGCCTGAGGTTGAAAAACAAATCTTGGCAGTAGTAAATGAAAACATCGAAACTAGTGTGAGAAAAATTTCAGCTGAAGTAGGTGTACGTAGTCCTCTTGTTTGGAGAACTCTCCACCAACAACTTTTATATCCGTACCATATCCAACGGGTACAAGCCCTTACTCGTCCTGATTACCGAGCAAGATATTTTGTCAGTTGTTTTTAAGGAAATCTGCTGAACACCAGAATTTTTCTTCTAACATCCTTTTCACTGATGAAGCCGGTTTCACTAAAGATGGGATTTTCAACTGCCATAATAATCATGTTTGGTCGTACGAAAATCCGCATGTTGTTCTTGAATCCAGACATCAATAGCGTTTCAGTCTAAATATCTGGCTAGGTATTTTAGGAGATCAGTTATTAGGACCGGTTGTTTTGCCACAACGTTTAACAGGTCCTGCATACCTTAACTTTCTGGTAAACACCTTGCCCGAACTTTTGGAAGATGTCCCTCTAAATCGGAGATTGAATGTTCGGTTTATGCAAGCATTTTACGCTTGCTGTTAGGGAGCATCTGAACGAAACATTTCATAGGAGATGGATAGGTCGAGGGGGTTCCATTCCATGGCCTGCTGGGTCTCCCGACTTAAATCGCTTAGATTTTTGTATTTAGTGTTACTTGAAAAGTTTAGTGTACGAAACACCAGTAAATAATCTTGTCGAATTGCAGCAGCGAATTGAACAATGTCAAACAATTCAAGCAAAACCGGGATTTTTGGAAAGGGTGCGGTGTTCCTTCTTAAGATATACATCCTGTGTTGAAATGGAAGGAGGACATCTCGAACATCTGTGATTATCGTGTTCTGTAGCGCTAAACGCTAAAAAATGCAAAAAAAAATTAAAAAAAGCAGTTGCAGTTATCTCGAAAGCGGTTGTTTTGCGGACCCATGTTCATTAGGACTTTTTTACTTGCTTTTGATCGTAATATATGCTCCTTAAATATTTAAACGGTTTTTTAACACCCTGTATATTCATTAAGAAAAAATATACAACCTCGCGTAAATGCAGCTTGGATCGAGAACCTAAGTCAGTAAAGTACGTGTTCGTTGTTTGTTATATATTTTTCTTGTTTGGATTTCGGTTTCGTTTCATCGGATTATCGATATAGCAAAGGTTTTTTAAGTTTTGAATTTTGAGAACTTGTTATTAATTTTTATTTTTTAATGTGTATATGTGTGAATCGGTGGTGGAAAAAATTAAACACTTTTTAAATCTGAATTATTAAGGGCCGATCTTATAATAAAATTTAATCATCTACTAAACTTTAATGCCATTAAGTAAAAGTCGGATTTCATAATTCATTTTGAAATAAATTGTCCGTTTTAATGGAGAATTAAGCTAATGACTAGTTTTTGGTCCATTATCTTCTTAATCCTGGCATTAAACTATTATTGCGGTTACGTTCTATCGACTTCGCACCTGAATTGACGTGAATATTTGTTTCGTGAGTGTCATTTGAAGTTATTTCTTGCACGAAGTTAATGCCGTTTATAAAAACATCAGGGACCAAAGGGATATGAATATTAAGCAGGGTCAGCGGAAGTAACTTTTCAATTTGCGACTGCATTATATCGAATATTACAATAAAGGAATTTCTTGTTATTCGGAAACGGCGGAAGAAAACAAGTTCGTAATGTATTTCCAAGTAATTTTCGGGCTTTCTATAAATCTTTCTTCTTCGCACAAACTTATAATCATCATCCAATGACGAAGCGCTTGTTCTGAGCAGATTCATTCTTTCCTTCAATTGAAGGAGACAATGAAGAGCACTGCGACGTGCAATTGTTTTCTTCTCGACATCATTGTGATCAGCGGAAAAATCACTACATACATCACTACTATAGGATCAAAACTATAAAAACAAATTGACGTGGTTCGGACGATGTTGACACAAAGATGTTATTGCGGTGGATGCATCCGTAGGATACATTAATAGCAAATACAAAAAAAGTGTTTCTCAAATAAATCTCGCAAACGGATTCGAGCACTTCACAAGCTTTGTCGCGGTATGCGCGAACCACCACAATCGATTCTTACGCGTTGAGGAACATGGCTGCAAGCATCTTTTTATTATTCTGAACATTTCCAAAAAGTAAAACCTGTGATTTTACAATTCGACACTGGGAAAATCCTCCCAGGATCTCCTTAATAGCTGTATAAGAAGAGCCAGAAATGATTTCTAAATATTTCTGTTGAAACCGATTTAAAAAGTATTAGCAACAACTGTAAACGATTACTAGACGCAATAGAACAGTTGCAAAATGCTGGATTGTCGTTAGTAGAATCACACGGTATAAACGACGCAACGGTGTAAACGACGCAAAAAACTGTCGCGTTATAGCAAAGTTCGACAGTGTTTAAAAAAAAAATTCCGATTAGACGAGATTAAGACAAATGTGTGGTGGTGCATCTGCAGATTTATTAGCTAATTCTAAGGATTATTTTAGTTATGCTTGTAGATGTTGAACGGTCTTTCTCGAAATATAAGAACACTTTTTCATGAAAGCGAACAACCATCACCGAGACAAATGTGGAAATATACCTGATGGCATAAGTTTTTCAACAATCCTATCAATACTGTTAAGGGGTTACGTTTATTTATTATATTATTATTTATTGTTAAGTGTAACAGATTTTTGAAGAAACTGCTTTGTTTACTTTTTACGGTTATTACTAGAGCCCGGTATCACGGAGCCGTCCCATAGCCGAACCTGCCTAGTATACAAAAACAATAGTAAGAAAATAGAAAAGAATAACAGAACTAATACATAATTATAATGTGTGAAAAGTAGTGAAACACTCACCCTTTTAAGCAGCCTTGGCTACGGAACAGTAAAACTGGAAGCACCGTTATCAGTATTAACATCATATGGATAAGAGCGGCGCAAAGTTGACACCATTAGATGTGTTTCTACAGTTGTCTCGGTGAGCGATGTTCACCGTGGGGAGAAAATGAGTTTATATTTTGAAAAAGAGCGTTCAACATCTACCGATGTTATACATGCATGATTAAAATACTCTTTGTACTTAGTCAGTGGATTATTCGATACACCATCACAAATTTGTTTTAGTGTGCTAAAATCGGGATCTTTCTGTAGCACACTCCCGAACATTTCTAAAACGCGATTATATTTTGCGTCGTGTATAGTCAGTAGCTGTGTATGCACTCCGTCCATAATTTGCAGAGACTCCAATAACAATAACGATCTATTTTGTAATTGATCTATTACGTCAGCTAATACTTTATAATAGCTACGAATATTTTTTAAATCTATTTCAACGGAAATATCTTGAAATTTCGACTGGCTCTCCTTAATAGCTGCAGCTTCGGCAGGATTGAATTGTGCAACAACTACTTTTACTATTTTAAAATGTTCAGCATAATAAAAAGCTGCTTGCAACCATGTTCCCCAACGTATAAGAATTGGCGCCGGTGGTTGACGAATACCAGGACACTGTGTGAAATGATCGTAGGTATTTGGGAGATTTCAAAAATACTTTTTTTGTGCTTGCTATTAATGCATCTACCTCGGGAGAGCATTGTGGAATGGTTTCTGTCACAAGATGTAAAGCATGCACTTTACACGTAACATCTAAACACTTGCAACCATGTTCAAGAAGAAAACGGCCTACCGAACGCATTATCGCTGCGCCATCGCTCATAAACATCATCACTTTATCTTTTGAAATTTGAAATTTTTTCAACGTACTAAGTACAACCTTCGTAATTGCTGCAGCAGTACACCCTTGTAGTCTTCGGCTGGCTAGTAACAGTGGTAATGTAGGTTTACTAGGGTCTAGTGTGCGTACCATAATATTTACAATTAAATTTTTTTTACAATCTATTGTCTCGTCAACACATAACCAAAGAAACTGTTTTTTCAATATGAAGAAAATGAAACGCATATTGAGTTTCATTTTCTTTTCCATGTCATCGCGTGCAAATGCAACATGCTTACGTGTCGTTTTCTCCGTTGGCAACCGCAACTCGGGATTGTATTTATACCAAAAGTCCTTAAACGGTTGTTTATCGAGTAAGCCTAGTGGCAAATTACAGTTTATCAACATAAGAATTACATAAAAAAATTCACTTCTCGGTCGCATGCCCAATTCTCGTTTTCTATGCTGTGCGGAATTTACGTGTCTTGTACAGTTCCACTTCTTATTTGACATCAAATGTATTTTGCACACTTTAGAAACTGTCTTACTCCCGTTGTAAAACAAATCGGGAAAGCCAGAAATAAACTTATTTACTATGTCTTGAAAGGGTCGTTTTTTATCCTTCGACATGTTAACTGAAAACTACAATTAATAACTACATCTGTATCAATAAAATCAAAACGCACTACACTAAATAATAATTACAATTAATAACTACGTCTATATCATTAAAATCAACACGCCCCATCCGCTATCCAATGCTAAACTGAACTGAGTGATGATGATTTGTCGTGTCGTATCATAATCGACCAGCCCTCCCCGCCCACCTAAACACAGTCACACCGCCGCTGCGATTGCTCTCCAGTTATTACATTACATATACAACGAATGCCGTTTTCAAACAAAAAAACTAATAATGGCAATAAAACCACTTCAACGTGTACATATATTGGCTTTATTTACCAAACATTTTTTTTGCGTAAGCTTTTATTTTTTACACTGCGGTATTTATTTCAAAATATGACTTCTGTCGGCTGTGAGTCACACATACACTACTTATAATCCACGACCCATGCAACTAGTCCGATTCTGTTGTGAAGACCAATTGTGCCCAGCTTACTCATCAGTAAACGAAGAGTCTCAAAAGATATAAAAAGTTTTTCTGGGGGAAAACAAAACTTAAGCTAAAGTTATAAACTGGGGTTATTAACCGTATTTTAGGTTGTAACTGTTTTCCCATGTTTCAATAATAAGTAAAAGAAAGAAGTTTGTGGTACTCTGCATATTAGGAATATTTTTAATTCATTTGTTGTGATTGAAGGTTTATGCATTTTATAATGGTATATTGCTACAGAAAAATTGTCTTGTTTTCTCCCTTTTATGGATGCCTAGCTAACTACTGCATAATTAAGCGGCAGGTACATTACTGAAAGGTGTCAAGTAGAATCAAAGCGTTAATCAAGGTATGCCGAGAACAAGTTAATTGCAGGTATTGATTTAATGTTCCTTTGATGGCTGTTCGTGTTGAGTATCGATTAAGTACTTTCATTTTACTCTAAGCTGTATTTTGGCCGTTATATTGAATGAATAATTTTAAAACGCAAACATTTTATACACCCAAATGGTATGAAAAGGTAAATCTCCGTCTATATATATCCACGCTAACTTTTGAACGACAGAAGCTAGCGTTTTTGGAAGAAATAGGTCGATTTCTATTTTTTGTGAAAAAGATTTTGGTAATCTGTTTTTTTGAAAGAGCGCCAAATGGTTTATCGTGACGCCAAACTGATCTAAAGAGCTCGTAGCAAAGCAAAGTAATCATAACAATTGCCAAACTGTTAAATCCCAATTCCAAAAGCCTAAATTATTCTGATTATTTATTGTTACTATAACCTGTATTTGTCATACTTTCGTTCTTTGTGCTCGCTATTATTTTATGTCATTTTAACTTGTTTTGTTAATTGTTGCTTCTCCTTCACTTTACTGAACTTTATTGTAATTAATTAATTGTGGTAGGTTTGTTTAAATTTGTTGGTTTTTGATAGGGAATGTGTTTAAGTTTCAGTTTTTTGTGTTGTTGATTTTCTCCATTGACCACGTAAAATAGACATCATCTATCTAATTTTAAGATTGGGTGAATTTGCCAACAAGATAAAACACTGCCCTTGTACAGCCGGAAATATTTGAACTTTGCGCTAGGTAAGGATAGATAGCATAAAATTTAGAAGGCGAAGATAATATGATTTAAATTATTGCACAATTTGTTGCGCAACTATGACAAATAAGGTGATAATTGTTGCTAGATTTACATAATATTAAAATTGACCCAGCAATTATACATGGTTCGTGCCGAAGCCATCATAAAGGTAACACAGAAAATCTAGAAAACAGACATATTTTTCATCAAAAACTAACAAATTTAAACAAACCTACCCCAATTAATTAATTGCAATAAAGTTTGATAAAGTAAAGAAGAAACAACAATTAACAAAACAAGTTAAATTTAATTTCTTATAATATACGCGAATATTGCAAAATCCGCAACGCACAAATTAAGAAACCACTTTAATAATTTAAATATCTGTACGATGGAGCTACCGCTAGCGCATGTATTGGGAATTAGAGATTTAGATGAGGACGAGTGCTAGACAAAGAACTACCACCCAGACAAAAAGCATAATACAACGATTGTCAACCGTCGTTCCTTCGCCGATGCGTACTACAATAAACATCGCACAATTTTTGGTTTCCATCTTTCTCATTTCTGTAGAGGACAGCAGCACGGAGCAGTGGGTACTAAAGGTAGTGTATCAAATTAGTGCATGAAATAACGAGAGCATCTGGCTAACTGTGAGTTGTGTATAGCATTGTTGCTGTAGTGGTCGGCTATTTGCTGCTGTCGCCCGACCAGGAGGCTATAACGCAAACACTACCATTGTTACAAGTCCACAAGTTATAAGTAATCTGCCTGTATCTACAAGTCCTACTGAATTCGGCAACACAATACAAATTGCTACAATTGTAAAGAATCATCAGTCATTTTTAACATATCTCGGACAAATTGAGAAAGCAAGATTAAGTAGAAAAGCGGAAAGAAAAGGAAAGAAAGGATTGGACGTATGTAAATGGATACAATCTGACAGAGTTTCAAAGAAACTGCAATGGTGGGTATCCTGTGACTTATCAACCATGGGACAACGAGACCATCCCCACCCTTCTACTTTCGGGATCATTTGACCACATACCGGAAATCGATGTTCACAGTACGAAGGTTGCCGTAATTATATGCAATCACCCACAGTTATAAATAAGTAGAACATGATCTACACTTGTAGCAAATATTGAAACACAATCATACCAGTGTTTACGTTGTGTTACAGATGTGTTGTGTTATGAGATCATTAAAAGTGTAGAATATATTTTTACAATTGTATAACTTCTAGTGTTTGTGTTACAAGCCCCAGATATTCAGGCTCTGGTAGGATTTAGAAAAAGGTGCAGAATTAAGGAAACCGAATTATGTAATTAATATGTACGAAGTTATGAATTTTTTCTTTTGTATGAGAAATAGGACACGTTTTTACTTTTTTGTATTCTATGTAGTGTAATGTTTTAAAACAGGGAAATTGTTAAAAAAATTGAATTTTTATAAATTAGTTAAATATCAGATGAACTGGGGGTTCGGAAGTGTTCTTACACACTCTTTCGGCAATTTTAAACGAATTCTAATATCAGTAAATGCAAATTGACGAAAATTAAAACTGAAAAATGCAAACTAGCCTGGATTTCTAAGACAATATCGTATAAACTTTATGTTTATATGGAATTCATGGGGAACTGTCAATTCTCAAACTCCGACCGTCGCTTTTCTACCTTGAATTTTTTTTGCTGTAATTTGAATATTACACACTTTGAAACTCAGAACACAGTCAAAATACGAGTTACCTCGATGAAAGCTTGACCAAATGTAACCAAATTAATTGGCGTCCCTTCACTCCATTATTTTAATAGCGATTGTTTTATTCACAGCAAGTTTTGATAATTCCTTTCCAAACATAATTTGATGCTGAATTTCCGATAAATAAACCTATTTATTAATCTAGCATAATGTAATGAATGCAGTGACGCGACTGGATGACTCAAATATGATATTCTGTGATCCAAAATTTCAATGGTAAATGTCCAATAATAAATTTCACTGACGTACTTGACAAAAAACGTTACCGAAGGTATTTAATTTATAAAATTATGCTCGAATGCCTCTGAATTTAGCCTGTTGTTTGTTGTAGGAACGTTCTTCGTTGATTTTCAAGATTTACGGAATGGAGAAATTGTACAGAAGTGAAGTTTCGTCCCCATTACCCCATATTTGTCGTTGTCTGGACATAATTAAATTATTTAGTACCCCCACTCTGAACATCGGAAGCTCGGGGAGGAATAGAGGTTTCTGAAAATGAGCTAATATCCGCCAAAGGGAATTTCACATTGATCGAGTGGCCATACTGAATACACTATACGTGCTCGAATGACAGCTGCGTTCGACGATGTAAATATACACCACTACAGCAGCAAGGGAACTGTTTATTTAACAAATTTATTTTTAATACCTACGTACTGTATTTAATTTAGGAAGCAACTGAGTAAGCGAGCAAATATACAAGCTTTACAAATATCTAAACATAAGCAATTGGTCATTACTCTTTGCGCCGAAGCAGACGACTAGCAGCATTGTTCTTCAAACCAGATCTTGATAATAATACCTCACACCTGTAACCGCCCTTAACTAAGCTATCAGAGGAACAATCCGACAGAATTGGAAAGTAATAAAGCTGTACCTCGCTGCCACACTACCAATTAAGAATTCAAAATTACACCTGGTTATTATACCGACGCTTGACGTAGCTGCATCGCTCTGCATTATTGTTCCGGTATTTTCATCCTTCCTCATAATGGTAAATTTATGTTTATATCTTCAGCATTTAATGCGAACACACAAAAGGCCGACGCTGAGTAATACATTAACATGTATATGTATGTGTATACGCAGTCGCTCGGATATGCTATCGTTCTTCTTCTTTCCCAAGCCGCTTCTTTTAAAAATGATGTGCTCTTTAGTTGGGAGATGGGTAAGCCTCTCCGAATGCCCTAATATAAAGTATACGAGAAAGGTTGTATAAATAGAGATAGAGAAAAGTGAAGCACAGAGAAGCAATAAAGAACCACGCTAGATGCTATCGGCTGCAATTTAACGAGTACAAAGTGGATAAAAAGGGAATTTTCTTCATGACTACTATACGTTTGTTTCAACGAGGAATAGCTACCAAAATGAAATTTACGATAATGTAGCGATGCAAGGGTTTATAACGTAGATCTGTGGGTATACACCGAGCAGAAATGGACAGTATTTTGTCAAGTGGTAGCTTAAGTACTAACAATACTATCTTCAATTGTTAATATTTTCTCTTAAATGCAGCTTATGGATAGAAGCAAAATTAACGAAAAGATTTGCATTTAGTAGATTAATAAAGGAAGATTATGTTGTACATCATTTATTACATGACTGCGAAGACACAAATTAAATATGCGCCACTGGTTGTCAAATTATATGAACGGAAAGAAATATATTATGTATGGTGCTAGCTTAAAAATACTATTGTTTTGACAGACGCATAGTGGTCGAAATTCCCCGATTAGCCGATACTAATCTCACGGAGTTTAGAAATTAATATTTCTAAATTCCATACTTTACGAGTGTACTAAATGTATTGTATCAGTAATGTATATGTAGTATAATTGTGTTGTTGAATAGAAAATATTTTGGTTTCTTTGCTCTTTAATAGAGTCCAAATTTTAAAGAACAAAAACGCACAAAGTAAATTATACAGCATTAGATAAGCAATTTCATAAGCTTTACAAATATGTACGATTTATAGCCGTAAAGAACCACATAAGTAAGAAAAATTGTCTTGTTAGGTGGAAAAAAAGCCATTATTCAATTCAATGTTTTTACTTGTTGCAAATATTGAAGCTATTCAAATAAATAACAATAATTTATCTATCCTTAATTATATGTTTTTGTATTAGCAAGTAGTATTTTATCATTTCCTACCTTGAAAAACGTTCTATCAATCGAAATAATATTTATCTTATATCCGAAGCAAGTTTCGCCTAAATACGTTATTTCGACCATCGTGAGACGTCTATGGGCGTGTAGGTTTGATATAAAATAGAGGAGAGAATGGTACATATAAAGGTGCTTTTATACGAGCAACCAAAATTGAACTGAATTTACGACAATTCCTGACGATTTTGACGTCACGGCAACATTTGGCAGTACAGAGCAATGGTACAAACAGAATAACTGTTGCTCTATTGATTGCCAAATCTTATCGAGCCATATAGATCGATATGCATCAAATGGACGATGTGTTCTTACACGATCAATTCAGTTTACTTCAGTGTTTAGGTTGCCGCGGCTGCCAATAGTTTCATTATAATGCATTTAAATAAAAAAAAAAATAGGCGAGTATGCATGCGATCGTGCATATGTAGACAGCAGCTTCCACATTGCATGCATAACAAACTGTGACGATAGCTTTCCGTTCACCTTTCTATAAATTTCCATTTTTATATCCTTAGCCTTTGTTGTCGCACCAGCACCGTCGCAAATGAACAGTATCAATAAAATGTTTTCGTTATTCCAAAGATAACATTATTAACAATGCAACAGACGCGTAAATGCGAAACATGCGCACGACTAGCATAGATAACAGTCAGTTGCGCACGCTGTGGTAAAGTGAGGCGTAGATATAAAGTAAATGTGATAGAAACAAATATTGTTACGAATTTTCCAAACCAGTAGATATATGGCAACTTGTAGTCGGCGACGTAATGTGTAGCGTGTGGCGCAACACGCAACTATATTTCCGAAATAATCGTCGAAATTTGAATGATGTTGCTTCATATTGCTCCATTAATCGCTCTACTATGTCTAGCTACAATCACTAGGCAATTAATTGTTGTAAAATTGCTGGTGATGAAATGATTAATTACCAGTACAAACTATAAAATTAAACGTAAACAAAATCTGTCCAATCCGACGATATTCAACATCACATACAACATAACATACGAGGATGGTATGATAAATACCTGTATTAAGGGAGACAACGCAACTATTTGGCATTTAGTAAATTTACTTCTCGACACAATCTCATTAATAAATAGGATTTGTCGAACTCTGCAAAACAGCCCTTTGTTTCGGCAATAACCTCCTCATTTGATGCGAACCTTTTTCCGCCAAGCCATTTTTTTGGTCTGGAAAAAGGAAGAAGTCATAGGGGGGCAAATCTGAGGAATATGGGGGATGGAGCATCCTCATTTGTACGTTTTTGTCGAGTAAATTACTGCAAACGCCTCTACAGAACTGAACAAATCGTTTTGCTACAAATTTTGACGCGGCAGTAGTCCCAACTACTGGCTTAAACCGCCACAAGTTAACTAATTGAAAAGTAAGTTGTTCTGTAGAGGCGCTTGCAGTAATTTACTTGACAAAAACGTACAAATGAGGATATCTAATTAGATTTCCTCATGCGTACATGTAAACATCTACTTCGTATATATACGATTTAAAATATTGAAATCCCATTACCTTCCACAAAGCTATGCCGACGAGATGTATAACATCGAAACGCGCGTCCATAGATGGTGGATAGCTGATCGCATTACTTTTCAATTAATTAACTTATGGCGGTTTAAGCCAGTAGTTGGGACTACTGCCGCGTCAGAATTTGTAGCAGTACGATTTGCTCAGTTCTGTAGAGGCGTTTGCAGTAATTTACTCGACAAAAACGTACAAATGAGGATATCTAATTAGATTTCCTCATGCGTACATGTATGCATTTTTGAAACGACCCCAAAGATAAAAATCTGGAGGAGTCAGATCTGGTGGTTTAGAGGTCCATTCAATGCGTCCCCGTCTAACTATCCGTCTTCCCGGAAAATTTCCACCAACTAATGACTTCTGACATGTGCTGGTGCCCTACCTTTTTTGTGGAAACCAGACGTCGTCCCTTAATACCTGGTCGTTGACTGGATTAGGAACTAAGGTCATTAAGTTCGGTATAGTCCTTTTGCGAAGTGAAGCTAAGGAAGAATTAGCCCTCAAGTTTTCCTGGAGAAAGAACGGTCCCAGAATGTTGTTCCCAATTATGCCTGCCCATACGCATATTGCCTATTCTGTTTCATAATCAAAAGGGGATTGTGTTCGGACCAATGCCTGCTGTTGTGTCTGTTAGCAAACCCATTCAGGATAAATATGGGCTGATCGGAGAATATAATATGGAGTGTAACCCATATTCTAGTCAGACTGTATCTATGTATGCAATCCATCACTATTTGGCAGAACTGCATACATCTATTCAGATCATCTACTGATAGCTCCTGAAGCAACCCTACCTTATGCGGGCGCATTGTCCTTTTGAGAATCCGTCCAACTGACCTTTCGTCGTTATTGAGTAGTACGACATGCATTGAAACTAAAGTTCGCGGATTATCTTTGCAGGACAAGCAAAATATCCAAAGATCTTTCATCTTTGGTAGCTGTTTTCGCACGATCTTTTATTGTCAAGTTTTTTGCAGTATGTGTATGTTCGAAATTGTAAAGAATTCTATGGATTGTTGATTTAGAAATAGGATCTCGTTCAGGAAATGTTAGATTGAAAAGGTTGGCTGCTTCTTGGAAAGTCTTATGCCTATCCCCGAATCCTATATTAAGCAAAGTTATAGGTCCTTGTTCTGTTAGCTGAACCATAGTGACTCTTCGAAATGGTAATAATTAAATCAGTATTACTAACTCGGACTAATAACGGTGTGACTAAATTTAAAAACGTTAAAACGAAAAATTAAGTGTTATTGAAGTTGACAACTAAAACAGATTTGGTGGATGCAACAATGGGCCGCGCCCAACAGAATCGCTGAGTTGAAACAATTTAATCAACAACGCACCACTAAATGTTTGTGCGCTAAACGTGCGCAATGACATAAATAATTTTTCAAATAAAATGCATTGCGGGGTTTTTATAACGAATTATCAACATTTCCAAAACAGTTGAATTTGGACATAGGATGCTGTAATAAAAAATATTCTAAATTAGCCGAGGATTTAGAATAAGCGATAATATACATGATGCTCCATTAAAAAATGACAAGTGGTACGTACTACTTTATGACAGCTAATGACGTCACTCACATATTGATGGCGTAATAAAATAGTCCTAAATCAGCGTTCTAGAAATGAAATCCCTCTTAAAAAAGAAAACAATCAAGAAAGGAAACCGAAAAGACAGAAACCAGCAGCGCACATGCGACTGTATCTCATTTTCGAACTAAAGCTAAACACATAAGTAATTAATATTTTCTATAACTGGTAAATACAAATCCAATAAAAATGTATACGTAAATACGTTTGTTTACTTACAGATGTAACATCTTGGCCCTCTATTTCATTGACTAATAAAGTGAAATAATCAAAAAGTAAAAGCGTGTTTTCTCCTATACGCTCTGAAACATTTGTTACCAGCAATTCCTTTCCTAATAAATTCTGACCCCCACTTTTTACATTGACCAAACCCATGTTTTCATATACCACGTACAAAATACATTTGAATAGTGTGCGTAGGGCCATATCGTCCTCTGTCTCACGCAGAACGTACCATCGCTTTCACAAAAATCTGGAACAAGCGATACTACTATGACAATATCCATTTTAAACACGTCCTGTAAAATATGACAATTAAATAATTTAATGTCAAATTCCAACCCGGAAACCAAGAGTATAGTATTATTGACGACCGCCGAAGCCTACCTACCAGATTAATGTCAAATTGTCTGGCAGTTATTTCTAGTAGGTGCATCTTTTTGTTCGTCGATGTGTAAGTTTTCGAAGCTTACGTGTTGACGTAAATGGAAGTAACATATTTTCGTGTGCAATGAAAATCATAACGTCGGGGCAGCCTTACTTTCGATGCACGTCATTGGTCGTCAATGCTGCCATATATTGCCCTGTTGTCATATGATTTGTCATTTGTGATTAAAAGTAAATATTAGGTTATGTTATTTATCGTGGATAGTATATACCGAACGGAAATGTTTTTCTACTTTAGATATTTATTAAAACAGTACGTTAGTTATGGAAGAAATGCGAAAGATATATCAAACATAGTATCAAACGGGTTATATCAGGAGAATTAAGTATTATTAAAAAAAAAAATCAGTTTTGTAATTATTAATCGTAACCTGGAAGAACATCTAAGCATGATTGTGTACAAAGAAAAGTTTTCAATCGTTAGTTATGTAAAGGACGCTACACTAAATCCTTATAACACATAAATTGACGACGATTATACACAGGCAACTTTAGAACAATTATTATAGACATTCACAAACATTTTTATTTTACTTATTGTAGTTTATTCACTGTCATCACTAAAGCTGGCCACGAGCGGTACCACGCAGTAGCGTAGAGTCGACCAGGCCTCGCGTTCCGCTAGAGTTATTCTGCTAATAGAGATGTTTGCTGCCGCAAATAATTTCGCTCATCTTTTAAATAAGAATTAAATAACACATGCTCAAACACTTACCATTTTAAGAGTCCTCCGTGAAATCACAAAGTGAATAATGTCTGCAACATTAGATATGTTTCAACTGTTGTTTCGGCAAAACTAGTACGGCATGAGGAAAAAATGCGTTTATATGCAGAGAACGAACGTTCTACATCTAGTGACGTAATATTTGCGTAAGTAAAATAATCTTTCAAATAACTTAACGATTCTGTTGACGCACCTTCACAAATGTGTCTTAATGTGCCAAAATCAGAATTTTTCTCAAAAACACTTTCAAATTTTTCTAGAACAGAAACATTGTTTGCGTCTTCAATCGCGCATAGCTGTGCGTGAACATGTTGTACTATTTGTAGAGATTCTTCTAACGGCACCGCAGGATTTTGTAATTTTTCTATTGCATCTGCTAGCCCGAAGTAATTGTCGTGAATGATTTTTAAATCCATTTTAACCTGACTATCTTGAAATTTCGACTGGCTTTTCTGGATAGCGGCAGCTTCCTTTGTATCGAATTGTAAAACCACGTTCTTAATATTGTCAAAATATGTATGATAATAAAACGCGGCCTGCAACCATGTTCCCCAACGAGTTAGAATAGGTTCTGGTGGCTCTGGTATACGGGAGCACAGTCTGTGAAATTCGCGAATACGTTTCGGTGATTTGACAAATACTGCTTTAGTATGCGCTATTAAAGCGTCTACCTCAGGATAACATTTTCTGATACTATCCGCCACAAGAATGAGAGCATGAATTTTACACGTAATGTGTAACAAATTAGCAGAATGCTTTTTAAGAGACCGGCCTACAGAAAGCATGTTTGCAGCACCATCACTCACTAACATCAAGAGTTGGTTTGTTGAAAGTTCAAACTTGTCCAATGTATTTAACACTAACTTTGAAATTACTTCGGCAGTACACTGTTGTATTCGTTTGGAGACTAATAGAATTGAAGGTGCCGATTGATGAGGTTCCAATTTGCGTGCCATTACATTAAGAACAGAATGTTTCTTCCGATCTGTTGTTTCGTCGACACATAACCACAATTTTTGATCTTTCAACTCCGATTTTATTTTTTGTTCAATATGTTCGCGCGCAGATGGCACAATTCTTCGTAGCGATGTTCGACTTGGTAATTTGCACTCCGAATAGTTATTCTAAAAGCAGATAAATGGTTGCTTGTCTAGTAAATTAAACGGTATATTACATGCGATAAACGTAACGCATAAATTAAATATAAATTTTTCATTGTCTCGTGCGCAATTTCTTTTTGAGACATGCTTTTCACTATTTACGTATCGTAGACAATGTTGTCTGCACCAACACATTAACGGGATTTTACAGATTACACATTTAATTTTAGCACCTTCATATATTAAGTCTGGAATTTCTGCAATAAATTTTCGAAGTTTGTCCGACCGCGGTCGTTTTGCTGACGAAATCATAATTTTTCTAGGACAGATAAACAATTGCGCAAATAACCGTCAGAGAAAATGTCCGTACTGCTCCGCAGACGAAGTAATACTACCGTTCCTCTCGGTCCGAACTGATTCTACGCCGATGCGCGGTACCGCTCGTGGCCAGCGTTAGTTATCACCGTCACTCGAGTCGCTTTATCCGATGTGTATAATTATTTGGCTGACATCTTCTTTATCAAATCCTACCTCTCTATTCCACCACTTTAAAATTTCTATTTCGCACCCAGATTTGAATATCGCCCTTTTTGCAACTTGCAGTAGGACACTGAACTTTACTATGATAACTTGGCATCCATTAATCAATCCTTCAAAATTTGCAACACCCTATTCCGTGTAGTATCTTGTTCTCAAATATTAAAATATCTAGAAGTAAATTAAAATCGATACATCAGAGACTTACTATTTCCCTGACATATTTTTTACGTTTTTGGAAAGGTAACCGAAATGCGAATCCAACAATACCACATATGTTATACTTTCACTAAAGAAATATAACGATATGCAGCAATAAAGGTTGTGGTAATCTGTTTTTGTTGCTACGCAAAGTTTGCTAGGAAAGGGCGCCAAATTGTTTCCTGTGACGCCAGACTGATTTAAAGAGCTCGTTGCTAAGCAAAGTACATAACAATATTCAAAATTACAATACAACAATAACCAAATTCATAACAATTGCCAAACTGTTAAATCTCAATTCCAAAAGCATACATTTTTCTTGTTATTTAATGTTATTATATCCTGCATTTGTCGTACGTTCGTTCTTTGTTCTCGTTATTATTTTCTCTCACTTTAACTTGTTTTGTTAGTTGTTATTTCTTCTTTACTTTATCGAACGTTATTGCATTTAATTAATTATGGTAGGTTTGTTTAAATTTGCTGGGTCAATTTTAATATTATGTAATCTGGCAGCAATTACCACTTACTTGCCGTGGTTGCGCAATAAATTGTGCAATGATTTAAATCATAATATCTTCCGTTAAAGCAGTTCGCTCTGTAAATTTTATACTATCCTTACTTATTGTTAGTGCAAAGTTGAAATACTTCTGGCTGTACAAGGGCAGTGTTCATTATGTTCCACTTCGTTGTAATTGTTGCCAAATTCAGCGAACATTAAAATTAGGTATTTGAAGTTTATCTTGGGCAGTCCATGCGGAGGTCATTGTGAAGTCAACAATATAAAAAACTGAAACTTAAGCACATTGCCTATCAAAAACTAACAAATTTAAACAATCCTTCCATAATTAATTAATTACAATAAAGTTCGCTAAAGGAAAGGAGAAACAATAATTAAAAAAATTACAAAATAATAACGAGCACAAAGAACAAAAGTATGACAAATACAGGTTATAATAACAAATAACAGGAATAATTCATGCTTTTGGAATTGACATTTGACAGTTTGGTAATTGTTATGATTACTTTGCTTAGCAGCATGCTCTTTAGATCAGTTTGGCGTAAAAAAAAAAACAATTTGACGCTCTTTCCTAGCCAATTTTGTATAACAACAAAAACAGATTACCAAAACATTTATTGCTGCATATCGTCATATTTATTAAGTAAAAGTACAACATATGTGATATCGTTGAATTCGTCTTTCGACTACCTTCCAAAAAAAATACGAATATATAGGATGTTCTATTTAAAATAAGAAAGTTGACGTCACTTCCGGTAATACCGAAAATACAGTTGAACTGCTAATAATGGCAAAAGTTAGCTCGCAAAAAATAGAAATCGACCTATTTTTTCTAGAAACGCTAGCTTCTGTCGTTCAAAAGTTAGCATAGGGAGGGTTACTTTAGCACTACACTGTATAATATTCCTTATAGATAAATTTGCATAGCATCATTGATACCTGACACATGTTTAGGCCTTTGTCGATTTGCCTTGAGATCCGTCAAGGGTTCATTGTTTTTCACTGCTTCCGATATCGCACTAACAGGAGATATGTCAATATTCAAAACTGCGACAACACGTACCCAAGCTATAATTCTTTGAGTACTATGTTCATGCAAACACACTATTTACTTTCCTCACTGCTTCAAAAGGTATCAAAGGTTGTCCGTGAATGCGAGTACTATCACGTTCTTATTGAAAGAACGTCATTAACACTGCAACCATTTCTTATGCTGGTTTACACAAAAATTTCGGCATTTTGGCGTAATACAGTCATTAAAAAACGTGATCATTTACTAAATCCCTGATAAGGACCAATTTTAATAGAAAAAGTAATATAATATCAAAGAAAATAGGCCTTGAATAAACAATAATTTAAACGAATGGGACAAATGTCAGATAATGTTGACAGAAACGTTCCTACAGCAGTGTGCTTCAATGCCAATAGTTGTACGAAAGTCGAATTGCGTTAATTGATAACAGGCGGTTTGAAATAATTGATTAATTATGATAAGTGATAATGCATACTAAACTGGAGTAATCTATCTGAATTTGTATATTAAACTATTGATTATAACTCAATTGACACGTATTTTAGAAAATGACAAATTCGTATTTTACAGTTGGTTACGTTATAGATACAGGATACATGACGTGATTCGAAAGCAACGCTGCCCGTTACTGCCTGCAAAACCTAGTAGTTCTGTCTGAACAGGACAATGTCACACTGGTGTGGATGCCAGGACACAGGGGTATAGCGGGCAATGAAATTGCAGACCAGCTAGTGAGGGAAGGTTCAAACATGAATTATATAGGCCCTGAGCCGGGTCTAGGTATTACTAAGAGTGCAGTGCGTGGTGCAATCAATCGTAACACAACACCAATTGAATTGGAACCTTGTAGCTGGACAAAAGCACAGCAAACGGATGATGAGAAGATTGTCGCAACATCTGACTGTTGACTTGCTTGAATTAAGCAAGATACAGCTTAGGGCAGCAACATGTCTAGTAACAGAACATGGCTGTTTGAGAGACCACCTGCATAAGATGGGGATCTACAAAGATGAACCTTTATGTAGATTTTGTAATGAGGAGGAGGAGGAAATAGCTCCTCATATCATTTTCGCATGTGCAGCGCTAGCTCAACGTAGATTCGCTATGCAAAGCACAATTGATCTACCAATGGAGAAAGATTTACTACATAGGCTCTTAAACCTGAGGCACAGCGGTTCAAATGCCGTTGGCACACTTCCATACGATTCCGTTTTTGATGTTCGGCGAGAAGACGAGGAACCCACCTTGCGGACACCTTCTGAAACCCAAGGTGGTCAGTAATGATCGCGTGAGCACTGCCAAAGCCGATTCCCACCTCAGTAGCAATTTCGGCTACTGTTAATCGTCGGTCGTCCTCGAGAAGTCGGCCAACAGTATGAATGTCCTTCGCTGTCACGCTGGTTCTTGGTCGACGTTGGCGACCTTCATTTTCTACGGCTTCTCGTCCTTCTACAAATTGTTTATGCTATAAATACACTTATGTCTCTTTAAGTGTCTTATCTCCGAACTGTGCCTCAAGTCTTCTCAAAATTTCTGATGGTGTTACGCCCTCTTTCGTAAGAAATTTAATTATAATCCGTTGCGCAACGGACGACGGTACTTCTCGCTCCGACATCGCGACAGTTACTGACTAGATGGTAATGTGGCGTTCCCTAGCGGTGGAATGTCCTCGAGACATCCCCATCGATAAACCTCAGAAGCCACGTCCCTCTTTGTTCACCTCACTATCGGTACGAAAAGCATTCAGGTTTATATTTGATTCACCCTCGTATATGCAAATCAAATCTAAACAAACCAGAATCTCAAAAATTTATGATGACATCACAACAATATGTATTTTTTATTTCCATCAAAGTATATTATCTTACAATTTACTAATTTTCTCATACTTTATCTAGCGGGCCCTCATTTATGGCCGGTAGTGCGCATACACAATATAGGGATAAAAAGTAAAAAGTGGTAAAAAAAAAAATTTAAAAGAGGAACATTTTAACGAAAGGGTTTTTTTAACGTTAAAGCTTAACAGATTGAGTGAATATGTAATTTTGGTCTGTATACTAATGAGCACCCACAACCCCCTCAACCACATTAAAAAGGATAAAATAGAAAAAGGTTTGAATAATAATAATTAATCTTATTCCGTGGGAAAAGGTGGATGCAAAAACGAAGGAATAAGAGGCCTATTCTATGAGTAACTTAAAATTTATTTATGTTTTTATATTCAGGAATCTCAGCCTATTATTTTAATGAACAATGGAGCGGAACAAGAAATGGAAACATGTACGTCGGCTAATGATCTATGAATCAACCGTTTTAATAGATTGAAGGTAAACAAAAATTTTTGGAAAAATTACTTTATTCATTTTAGACTTTCTATACTATTGAATTAATGCTCTAAAACCGTGGTCGTCAAACTGCGACCCGCGGGCCGCTTGCGACGCGCTGCCGATATTTGTGCGGCCCGCACAATTTTATTGAACAATGACTACCAGACCACCAAAATTTTGCGTTCGAAGATAATCAAATAGATGTATGCGGGAGTAATAAGCAGAGCGGGTAGTGGGAGGGGAGTCATTACAACACGCGAAATGTTCGTATTAAATTGTAATATAATATATTTACTAACTTCTGTGGTAATGATCGATATCTTCTTTTATAATTTTTATATTGTTACAAGACTGCTAGCGCCATCTGTTGGAGATTAGCGGAACTACTAAGTAGTGAAGAGAGGGGACGTTTGTAGAATATACACCAGAGTGCACGAAGATACTCGAAAGTTCTAGACATCGTTAGATGTGGTATATAAGGGAGTGCGCGGACGGGCGTGAGTTAGTTTATTCGAAGCGAAGAAACGATAAACCTTGGAAGTGATATAGTCCAGTAAAGTGTTTTAAAGACGAACCCGGTTGGTAACAATATAATGGCAGGGGTATCATCCAAAAGTGCTACTAAAAGGAAATTAGGTGATAAAAATAGGAGTTTTCAAGGAAGATGGGAGGAAGAATTTTGTTTTATAAGTGGACATAGGGAAGGTACTGCCATTACACAAGTAAGCATAATACCTTTACCGAGACATTTCCTTTGGAATCCAATGAAAGGAAGAATAAAGTAGCTCATTTGATATCGTCAATTCGTCGTCAACAAAATGTTATGACGACAGCAGTCGGAAAATGAGGCTGTTACGAAAGTATCATACCAAGTTTGTAACATTCTTGCAAAAAGGATGAAACCCTTCACTGATGCTGAATTAATAAAGGAGTGTATGTTAACCGTTTCCCAGATTTTATTCCAACATTTCCCAAATAGTAAGCAAATAATGGCAGAAGTAAAAAACCTTACGCTTTCTGAATCAACCTGTCGCCGCCGCGTTGATAATATTTCAAAAAACATGTTCGAGGCAATAATTAACAAACTGAAAAACTGCAAATACTTCAGTCTTGCGTGTGATTCCAGTACGGATATAACTTCCATGTCTCAGCGCTCATTATTTGTGAGGTACTGCACAATGGGCGAGATCATAGAAGAAGATTTCTTGGCCGTCATAACCTTGAAGGGTCATATGAGAGGTAGTGATTTTATGGATGTTCTGAAAGAATTTGTGGAAAAATATTGCATACCTGTAAGCAAATTGATATCAGTGTGTACTGAAGGTTGCCCGTCGATGGTGGGCCCAAACAATGGTTTGATTGCCTTAATGAAGAGAGAATGGAATTTACCTAATTTGCTGCCCATTCACTGCTTGCTGCATCAAAAAACTTTGGCATGTCAAATTTCGAATAACAAATTGAAGGATGTGATGAATACTGTTATAAAAATTATAAATTTCATTGACGAGCGTGAACTTAGTCATCGAAAATTTAAGGAATTACTTGAGGAATTACAAGCTAATTATGGCGATGTTGTCCTACACACCGCTGTCAGATGGTTAAGCAAAGGAAAAGTTCTCGAACGGTTCTTAAATTTAAAATTTGAAATAATTCTATTCTTACAACAAAGTGGTAAAGAGTATCCCCAACTTCAAAACGATGATTGGTGGGCACTTACTGCTTTTTTGGCCGATATTACTGTGAAGTTCAATAATCTTAACTTAGATTTGCAAGGACCCAACAAGATAATCGGACAAATGACGAATAAAATATTCGCATTTGAAGCTAAACTCCAATTATATATAAAGGAGCTTGAAGCAGAAGATTTTTCTAATTTTCCAACTGTTGCTACACTGCGATCCGACGTATCTGTTGCCAATAGTATCTATCAAGATATGGTATCCTACTTGAAGGAATATTTGGAAAAAATTCAAAAAAGATGTAATGACGTGAGAAATATCACGAACTGTTTTATTCTTGTAGAAAACGATTGGCATATTGGAAACGATAACACAAAATTATTCAGTCAGTTTGGATTTCCGAAAACACAGTTAATGAACGAAATCATTGAACTAAAATATGACACACAACTCAAAGCTCATTTCATTGAACATCGTGAAAAGCAAGAGTACATTTAATATAAATGTTTACGAGACTGCGCACAATTTATTTTGACGATATTCCCTTCGACATACCTATGTGAAGCTTCATTTTCGAAAATGAGCTTTTTGAAAAACAAATATCGTAATCGCCTTTCCACCCATTTACACGACGCAATGAGGATTGCATGTAATCCCAAAGACGCCGTTATAGAAGAAATAATTAAAAAAGTACAACACCATATCACTTAAATTACATAATGGCATAAAGTTTCATAAATAATTTAATTTGTAGTTTCAATAAAAATCTTGAATAGACTATTTCCTTTTAATTTATAATTGTTTACAAAATTTATAACATATGTGTCCACACCCATTCACATAAAGGTAGGTCTGCATTGCTAATGTACCTACATAATATCCAAGTCATAAGTGTGCAGCCCGCAATAATACCTCGCATTGCCCTATGTGGCCCTTGACCAGAAAAGTGTAACGACCGCTGCTCTAAAACATTTCAGGCGCCGTAGAGGACAGGAAATTTGGTAATCCAAATATTGTAAGTGCGTTTGATATGAAAGTAATCGAAAAACATCATATTTATATACTTATTTATGAAATAATTTTTATAACATTAGTAAGAGAATAAAATTCGGGGATAAAATATCCATAAAAATAGAATAAATTAGAAGAATTTTTCTGACATTAGTAACCAGCCTAAAAACCAGAAACAGCTCCTCTATAAACAAACTAAGAACTCTGCGAAAGTAATCAAGCACATAAATCGTGATTCATCAGAAAGTTATATGGAATCGTTAGCTTACTGTTTTAGTGGTTTATGTTAAACTACTAAACATTGCTATACCTCGTTGTTTACATAATAATAATAGCAAATGGTCTTTATAAAATGGGGCGAAGTCTCTACATAAAGCAATAGACTCCACACATACACACAGAAATACAATTAAACTATGCTATAAATGCAAACCATTCCATACACAAATTTACCTACAATAAGCGAGATCTCTATTTCCCTAGAAGTAACGTTATTACTTGACTATACGAACGAAGAAAACGCTATTGTTTTTTAAACTATTGGAAATTGCATTGAGACACTTGAACTGACGAACTAGGCATAGTGATGCTGCGGTATATGCACCACCATCAACGCAAATTCCTATCATGTACTATACTTCTTGAAGTCAGCATACCAGTGACATATCCGGGTGACCCCTCCACAAGAGCTTGATGTATAAGTACAGATAGGTAGCTCTCTGTGATTTTGCATTTTCTACCACGCAGCTCAGAGATACGTGATCTCCCCTTCTCACAACGAACATAAATCTCATGCATGAGATTTGTACCTTTTGTATTCCTTCTGAATACTCAAAGTCAAAACATGGACCGTAGACAACGTCATCGAAGAGTTACAGAGCAGTGACTTAAGTTCGGCATTCATCAATTTCTTGTTTGCGTTTAAACATTTTAAAATAGAAATGATTTTTAAAAGCACTTATTTACATGTTCCCTAAATCTATGTCTTTATCGACTATTAGTCCCAAATTCTTAACGGTATTAGCAATTTTCAAAGCATCACCGTCAACTTTAATGGTTATATTGACCAGAGCTCCATGTCATCGTTTAGAAAATATTACGATAGAACACTTCATGCTAGGATACAACTGACTACCGCTGGCAAAAGAAAATGTGGTATGCAGTATTGGAGGTGTTTACAAAAATTTGCTGCACATGCTATACTGTGTTAGAAAGTTCCCTAATAAAGTGAGCCACTAAAATACATGCGCACTGTCGCAAAATTTGCTCACTATAAAAGTATAAAGGCGAGGGGTTGCGCGACGGGAATGAATCAGCATCAGTAGCAATATAACCCCTGTCATGAGAGGATCGCACTAGGCTCTAATCAAGAGATGCGTTATGCTCCTAGTTTATTTCTTTAGTTGATTATTAGAGTGAAGTAATCGTCTCTGCGACACATAGGCATTTTACCGGAGTAGCGGGCTGTTAATGTTCGGTAATTCCGATGCAGCCCCCCAACCTACTTGATAACGCTGCTTAAAAGGGTGAATATTTTACAACTTTTCAGATATTATAATTTTTGATTGGTGCCGTTATTATTATTCGATTTATTACTTATTTTTTAGTATTGAAGGAAGCGCACGCCTATACCGCACAAAGACATTACCTCACTTTATTGATTATCGTTGCATTTCTCGATCATTTGCTCCTTTATTATTTTTGATTTGCCTTGTTTGTATCTCGTAGTTATACTACGGAGCAGTTTCTTATGAATTATGTTCTTTAAAGGAAATCGGTAAATGGTACTACGTTACGAGCAGTACTGCAAATAACTCCTTATTTGAATAACTATCCATTATCTAACGTAATGATAGATTCAATAGAATTTTTACATATATAAAGACGATTCTTTTTGATATAAAGTTCCATTAACTAGATTTAGAAAACTTCTTTTTGTTTTGGAATTCAATTTACACTTAAAAATTTATGTTTTTATTATGCACTTTCTGTTATTTGAACGTTTAATGTATTGGATATTTGGAAACGAAAACATGTAGTCTTTATAATGAGAGGTTCTACCTTTCTTTTGGAATTTTTCTTTTTTTTTGAATTGAAAATGATTTCATTGCTTCATATACGACAATAATACAATTAAAAATTTATTAGGAAATAATCAGCGATTAGAGTTCATCAATACTATAAAAAGTAAATAAGATGTATTATGTACTTCCTAAAATCGGCAGTGAAGTCGAGCTCATAACTCATAGCACGTATGATAGGCTACTGACTGACATCTGGCATGTGCGTGGTGAAACTGAAGAGTGAGGAGGGCGTGCTTACACATAGATGACAACGTTATTCATTTTGTGTATGGGACCGGCGCTTACAAATGAATCATTTCCAACATTAATGTATAGTAAAAGACCACTACTAAGTTCTAGTTCAGATGACAAACAGTTATTAGTACTGAGTGTCTCGGTTCTAGCACTGAGGAAGGAAGTAAGTAATCTTCAGAAACCTACATTAAATCCAAATAATTAAGCTTGGCTATCAGCATTTCATCGATCATCGTATCAAACGCTTTAGAATAATCTAGTAAGGTTAAAATTATGATATCAACGCGATTTAGAGCTACGATTACGTCATTAGCCACCCTGATAAGTGTGTTTGTTGTATTATGGTGCTTCCTGAACCCGAACTGCATTGGCGATAGGGTGCTTTTCGTCTATGTATAGGAGGAGTTGAGGAGAAAACCGCATTTAGACAGGGTTAATAAATTTCAAGGGCGAAACTCGTTAAATTTACTTTGAAATATCTAGAAAATCATATAATTTTAATTAATTTATTGCTTGACTAATGCAAAATTTTGTACTGTATAGATTATTACAAGAAACCAGATTTACGTGTTTGTTAAATTTTATCTCAGTCCAAACACAGAATAAGGTTTGTACGTGTGACACATAAAATAACTCCATTTGATTACATTAAAATTATTCATTTTCATTTTCTATTCTGTGTCACTATATACTCTGCCAATAGCACTGGAATCGCCAGTGATAACAGAAATGATAAAAGGTGTTCTATAACACCATCAATTAGACCATCTAGTTTACATATCCTTTGTTCTTCCTTAATAACATGTTCAACACATTTCTTTCCAATTGGAAGCAGTAAAATTTTGATTTGATTGTAACAGATGCGGTTTTAGCCACTACGTCGTTTTTTATTTAAGTCAATATTAGCATATACAGTGCGGTCCTAGGGTGCCCACCCCCCATGCTAACTTTTGAACGACAGAAGCTAGCATTTTCTGAAGAAATAGGTCGATTTCTATTTTTGTGAGCTGACTTTTGCCGTTATCCACAGTTCAATTGTATTTCCGGTTTCACCGAAAATGACATCGACTTTCCTTTTTTAAATGAACATCCTATATATTTTTACTTTTTGGAAGGTAGTCGAAAGGCGAATTCATCGATACATAATTATATCTTCACGTTCTATAAGAACACTTTTGAATCTGTTTTAATGTACTTGTAACAATTAGTTTTCATATTATGTTACACTGTAAAATGCTACGCATGCAGAACGTATTATCTCTAGTAAATATTCATGTTGCTTCACTGCATTGAGAACTTTATTCAATGTAAAGTTTCTATAAAACTAATGGAATCCTCGAAAGGTTGAAGGCAATTAAAGATGAGTGGTATCCAGTCACTGCTGATTGAAACATTATATTTCTGGCGGATA
Source organism: Dynastes maya (assembly GCA_029619315.2). NCBI lineage: Eukaryota > Metazoa > Arthropoda > Insecta > Coleoptera > Scarabaeidae > Dynastes > Dynastes maya. The sequence continues at coordinate 54,932,274 of JAROYE020000003.1, read as the reverse complement.
TAAAATAGGTATTTCTCGATATTCCAAATATCTCTATTTCGCCAAAGTATTCATTATATAATTTGCTGTTTATAATCAGTTTACGTCATCCACTTCAAAGTGAATTATGGTAAGCTTTCTATTTTTGACTAGACACTGGGAAATCTCAGTAATTATTTTAAGCCGCGGATACAATTTAGCGAAGAGAAAATCGGGAAATTTTGAAACTTGAAAAGAAACGGCTCGGGAAATCCAAAATACACCGACCGTTAATAAACAGGATGACGCCGATCCAATCGAAAGGGCGTAGCGGATTCCGAAGTCCAGCTTACAATTAGGTTTTTATCGTAGGTCAATTAGAAGATGCGAAATTAAAGAAATGATTTATCTAAGTTAAAGTTGAGCCGTCCTAGTTATAATGTTGTCACGTGCTTTCCTCAGAATGCGGTACTTTTCTTTTTGGGTACACGGGTATCTTACAGTACAGTGACTTATTTGTTTACCTCAGGATGCTCTTGGTGGTGTGGATCTTTTAAGCTTATTACAAATAGAAATGTCTAATTACGTTTATTCTGGTAATATAAATCAACGCAGTTGTTCTTAGGTAAACAAAGAAGATAATGAAGTCCGGAAAGCAAAGAAAATAATACATCACAAATAGAAGTACATACAATAATTGGGTAAAAAAAAGTGTAATATACGGGGCAATCAAATAAACGTGACACGTATGATACAGCGTTAACTAATTCATCGGATAACTGCGTTTGCTTAACAAGAGAAAAAATATCTACATAAAAGTTGCAGACAGATACCAACAATATTCTTTTTCATGGGATTAATTGAAATATCAACGGAACGGTCAATGACACGTCAACGGTAATGGCATAATGACTATTCCACTGCGGGTAATAAGTCCCTCAATTAATTAGCGGGGCGAAACATATGTCAGGAATTAATAGCCAACTGTAATGATGGCGTATCAATCGGACTACGGAATTAATTAACAGTTCAATTAATAAACGGTTAATGGAATGTGAACGGTAATGACTAGCATAGGCAAACAGCGGTAACAGTCAGTGTAGTAGATATGTGGTGCGGAATCGGCGATTATTTATTTCACGCGTTCACAGCGTCAGTACTAAATCGATGCTGTATGCGAGTAGTTCTGTGTATATATAGGCTGTCGTAACTTATTTCGTAATTGTACGCTTATGTTCGCTTAAAATTTCGCAGTTAGGTACGTCGCGAAAACGACCAATGGCAGACACAGTTAAAAACTTTATAGTGGACATGCCGGACTTAATTTTTGATGGCGCTAAAATTCAATGTTTAGTTTGTAAAATGCCTTTAATGTGTTGTTCTAGAAGCCATTGTCAACGTCACATCGAAAACAAACAGCATTCTTCTGCAAAAAGTGGCATACGAGACCAAGAAAAATTTACATTTGACTTATATGTTACTCTTTAAGTGTTTATTTTATGTAATCTATGGTTTCGTTTACCAGACAAAGAAGCATTTATCTCATTCTGGAATAAATATGCAGACTGTAAATCACCTAGTCGGACATCGATACGAAATGTAGTGTAATTTGCTCGTGAACATATAGAAAAAAGAAAACGGAATTGAAAGATAAAAAACTGTGGTTGTGTGTGGACGAAACAACAGATCGTCAAAAACATTCTGTGGTTAATGTAATGTTACGTACAATGGAACCACATCGACCGTTATCCTCCTTCTTACTTGCTTCCAAAAGAGTTATAAATTGTACTGCCGATGAGATTTTAAAGGTGGTGTTGAACTCATTGAACAAATTTCAACTAAGCAACTTTTAATGTTTATGAGTGATGGTGCCGCAAACATGCGTTCTTTGGGCCGATCTCTTAAAGAACACAGTGGTAACTTCTTACATGTAACGTGTAAAATCCATACCCTAAATCTTGCGGCATAAACGATTCCTACATGTTTTCCACTAGTAAATGCATTGATTGCTAGTACAAAGGCAGTGTTTCTAAAATCCCCGAAACGTACCCAACTATTTCACAAACTGTGTCCTGAACCACCACAGCCGATTGTTACAAGTTGGGGAACATGGTTGCAGGCTACGTTTTACTACAACAAATATTTTGATCAAGTAAAGAAGATAGTTTTAAAATCCAATCCGACAGTAATCAAGAAAAGCCAGGAAATATTCCATGATAATCAGGTTAAAAGAGATTTACAAACTATTCACAACAATTACTTCGGACTAGCGGAGAGAATAGAAGAATTACAAAATGTTTCGATGTCGCTAGTGGATTCTGTTCAAATTGTGAATGATGTTCACGCACAGTTATGCGCTGTAGAAGGCCAAACAAATTGGTGTATAATACGAAAATTTGAAAATGTTTTAGAGAAAGACTATCGTTTCTTATATTAAGATAAATTTGTGAAGGTGTGTGTGAAAATGCATTAAGCTGTTTCAAAGATTATTTGGATATGCAAATGTAACATCGCTAGATGTCGAACGGTCGTTTTCGGCATTAAAAAACATTTATTCCGCACGTCGTACTCACTTGACTGAAACAGCTGTGGAAACATATCTAATGATTCAAATATTTAACAGATGTTACCCAGTTTGTGATTTCACGGAAGACTTTTAAAACGGTAAGTGTTTCAGCACGTTTTATAATTTATTTCTTACCTTCTATTTTATGTGTAAACTTTTATGCGCTCGTCACGCCTCTGACTGTTACCGCATATTTGCCCAGGTTAGTAATGACGACTCTGTTAAAACGGGTAATTAATTAACCACCATTAATTTCCAATTAATTAACAGGGTAATGTTACGGACTGATAGCCAACTGCAATGACAGCATATCACGGGAATGACGATGCGTAGCGGATTGAAAAGCCAATTGATGGATTAACAAACGGAAAATGGCACATCAATAGGAATGCCGAATTGATTCCGCATTAATTAGTGGGGTACGACAAATGTCACGGATCGATAGCCAACAGTATTGACGGCGTATCAATCGAACAACAGTCGGGAAACATGCGTCAACGGCAATGATGACTGCACCTGGCGAAAAGAATAGCCAACTGCAATGACGGTGTATTCGAAGGAAAGACGATCAACGGTAATGCCGACGCGTCTTATCGGGAAAGCGGCCAACTGTGATGACGGTGCGCTTGCGGGAACGCGGGGGAACAAGTCGCCAACGGCAATGCCGGTAAACTCTGCCCACATCGGTGTCCCTGGTGTGATTATATCCCTACCGACGGTGACTTCGCGCATGGTCTTAAGATGAGTCAGGTAAGAGAAGCACATGACAGTTTTAATCGTACAAAGACTTGTGTTAAGACTTTAGTTTAATATCCTATATGTTTGTACATAACACAATTTAAGGATAGGTTTAAAAGTGGTGTTTTAATTTCTAAACCAAATGTTAATTTATTCTGAGAAACATTCTTGATATTATTTATTATGGTAAAAACCACAATATAGGAAATTCCCAATGTAATTGTAAGCACCCCAATTTCGTACCCCCACTTCAATTTTAATTAGTTTTAAGACCTTAGGCGAGCGGTACGTAGAAGATAGGATTAAGACAGGGTTTTTCTCAATCATCGGACAATAAGTTCACGGATACCTTATTCAGGTTTTATTTGACTACCATAAAACTTTCGTTTTTGCCTCATTTCCTGTACTATTTAATCCTTTGAAATTTATAATTCTATTATTGTAAACTGCAATTACACTCTTAAGACATAATCAAGATAAATTCAGAATTTCAAACTACACCTTAGAAACACATTATGTTAATTGTAGGGGTTATGATGTCACAACTATTCCTACTATATAAACTACCTGTTTTTAGTTAGTAGATATTACTTGTACGAATGAGCGCACGTGTAGAGTAAGTTTGTCTTGATTCGACCAGAGTTGCAATCGTGCCGTCAACCGATAAACTCTTTAAAATAAATGGAACCTCAGCTTGTACGTACATAGTTGTTTTGTTTTAAGTATTAGGCAATATACTATACAAGATTTCAAGTGTTTTCTTTTTCATTAATTGTGTACTAGAAGCAACTTCAACATTTGAGAAAGGGACTGGTCCTTCGAAAATCATACAACTTGCTTTAAGTTGTTATCGTTAAGGATTTTGAATTTGTATGTTCATGAATTCGAAATTAATTTGTAAACGCAGATATGACATAAAGGTAACAAATGAGTTCGTTACAATCTCTTCTGTTGTATATAGCAGTGTTGTGCTGTTATATTGCTGCATATAACAGAAATATTCAGTTGCATTAAAAAATCACTAATGATTTCTAACAATCAAAGCTATTGCTTTGAGTACACCTAGTAGCAATACTCTCCGGAATCAATTATCTAGTACTTTCTCGTCAATAGACGGAATTAAATATAATTTGCGAGTAGTATAATTCAAATTATCTCTGGAATTCATTGACGATAGAACTGCGTGTATTAATTATGCCTTTGCATTAATTAACATACTGATAATTATTATCGGTACAATACGTACGTAACATGTACACGCACATAAATATTAATTAAATATCCAATCGGGAATATATGTGTGTTACTATGTATTATTTCACTAAAAACAAGGATGCGATAGAAAGCGTATTTTGCTCTGATGCCGGAGAAATATCATAATAAGCAAAGATAACAAATATAATAAATTCGCCGTCTATAGAGGAAAAAACAATTGGTTTCAGCGATGAAGCATTAAAAGCTCTTACCACATTAGCCTACAGTGGGCACTACCAAAGGATTGAGGGAAACGAAAAGGCTAGTAAGCTAGTTAAATAAACAGCGAATATACCTTTTCCAATCCATTATTACGCGCAGCAAAAGAGCCCCCTAAAACCCTAAAACACAGGCAATTAAGAAATGTGAGAAGAGTCAAAAGACCTCCTACTAGCAAAATATACGGGGACAAAATCAGGTAAAAGTATGCATATCAGGCTCGTTAAAGCCAACACAGACAATGCAATCTCTCAGCAAAGGGGACCTTAGAATACTGGTAGGTTAACTGACAAACATAACCCCAAAGTATTGTTTACAAATACTAGGAAAGTCTGACGATCAACTTTATGTCAGGGATATCTAAAGACGGTAGAACATATTCCATGGAAATGTGTTGCCATTGGTCACAAAAGACATCAACATTACAGTACACTGCGCCCAACATCTACTGAATCGAAGGAAGAAGACCATCAGAAGCTTCCAACTGTTCTAACACACACGAGGACAGGGTTACTTTAGATGTATTCAAATCGCAGCGACTAAAGAGATCAATGCCCAAGTCGATAATGATAATGATGATTAGAAAAAATCAGCCGCTTCATATTGTACACACGCCAGTATATATGCCGAAATAAACAAATATGGATAACTTAATACTATATATTATTAAAAACACAATGGTGGATCGTTTTAATGAAAGAGCGTCATACTTGATGTGTGTTTTCTCTTGCACATACATATTTCAATTATTTACTATGGAGACTACATACTAATGTACGAGGGTAGTACAAAAAGTTCGAAGCCTCAATAAGAAGATGACAATTGCGCATGCGTTGAAAGATACTTTTGGAAATTTCAACAATGTTGGACGCTCGGTTGTTGTTTAACAGTCGTTTGTGTCAGTCAATGTTAGTGTTTCTGTAAAAATCGAAAAAATCGAGCCGTCATCAAGTTCTTGCATTTGAAAGGCAATACGCCTACGCAAATTAAGGCCGAGGATGTTCGGGAGCCCAGTACTGGAAGTTCTGCTTATTCATTGTGCCACAAATATGGAAATGAGCTTCATCGCTGCTCCACACAATAGCTTCCGGACGCACATTTGTAAGGATTTCTTGACACAAATGTCTACGCCTTTCCAAGTCTAGCGCACTCAATTCCTGGACTATCATCATTTTCTACGGGTGAAAATGTAGCTCACCATGCAAAATGCGCCATACAGATCGATCAGAAATCCCGAGCGCAGCCGCATGTTTTCGAGCAGGACGCTTTGGAGACTGCTCTACAGACGCTGTAACGACAGGTGTTCTGATGTTCCTAGGACGGCCAGATGGTTTCTTTAGTAATACAAAACCAGTTGCCCTTAGATTTGCGACCCATTTCAGTATTGTTCTGTCGCACCCTGTATATCATAATTTTGTTAAATTAGTAAGGAGGTTGGTTTTGTTGTAATATTTTGTGAAATAAGCAAATGAATAAAATATTATTCCACAGATGGAACTAATTTTTGACGTTCATATTTAATAGTAGCAGACTATATATGTGATTATTGAATTCGAGTATATAGAATTGTTTGTCATAGTGTTCTGAAATTTGTTCAGTATGAAAACTGGCAATTCATGGAACTGTTCTGAATGAAGGTATTTTAAATAAATTCAATAAATCTAGCAATGTTGTCTACACAGTTCCTGTGACCTTGTATAAAAACTACATCTTATTTTTCTTGTTCTTGGCCTTGGTTTAATTATGTAAATAGTAATTGTTTTTTCTTAGGCTTAAGGTCGTTAACAGAAGATAAAAAAACCCTTCTTTCTTTTCCTACATTTATTTAGTGGCTACGTTGTATTGACTTATTGTCAACTTTTTTCAAGCTATCTTGTCATCCCCTCTTTGTTTTCATTTGTTTTTTCGAAGTTGACACAAAATCAACGAAACATAGCTACGAAATAAAAAAGATATTTTTTCTCGTCTATCAACGACTTAACACCCCAAAAAGAACAATTAATATACAAGTATAAAAACTATTGGTGGTTCACAACGCTAAAAAATATTAAGAGACTGGCACATTATTAAATAAAAAACAAACAGGACGACGGAAAGTGACAACACCAGCGGAAGATCGTTGAATAATTATGACAGTAAACGGAATAGACGAAAAACTGCGACTGAAATAACGGCTGAAATAAATATTGAGCGTGAAGAACGAGTTAGTTTAACTACCGTGAAAAAGAGGTTAAGAGAGGGCGGCTTATTTGGCCGCGTAAACCACTCTTATGCAAGCAAAGTAAAATAAAACGGCTGCAGTGGGCTAGAGAGCAACAACATTGGACAGTTGATGAGCGGAAAAATGTTTTGCAGACCGATTAGTCCAAATTTGAACTCCGGTTCCAAGAGAAGAACATTCGTTCGAAGGTCGAAAGGTGAACGAGCAGCAGAATCATGTGTAGTATCTACGGTCAAGCATCGAAGTGGATCGGTAATGATTTGGGGTTGTTTTGGCGCCGCATCTGTAGGAGGCTTGATTAAAATGGATGGAATTTTAAGAAAAGAGCGCTACCGGGAAATTTTGGAAACAAATGCTATACCATCTGGAATGAGAATAATCGGTGACTATTTTATATTTCAATATGGTGATGATCCGAAACACGCCTCTAAACTGTGCCGCGAATATTCAGAATGGGTGGAACGCGAAGGCAATACCAAAATAATGAAATGGCCTCCGCAAAGGCCAGATGCAAATCTCATAGAGCTTTTGTGAGAGAAACTCGATGTGCAGGTGAAAATAAACCTCCAACATCCAAGGAATCGTTGTGGAAAGAACTACAAGAAGTCTGGCTTGAAATAGAACCCGCTATTCTGACGAAAAAGATAGAAAGAATACCGCAGGTGTGTGCCGCAATTATTGACAGTCGAGGTGGACATTTCGACGAAACAAAGATTTAATTTTTTTGTGTCAAATAAATTTTGTAGTTGAATAAAGACTAACAATTTCTTTGTTTTAGGAGTATTTTATTAAATACAAAACCTTAATTCCTTTTTCACTTCCTTTATTTATGCGTATTTCTTTGAGTGAGGAAATAACTATGGCCGGTAGAGTACATATCATGAGCTCAATGCTGTTAGCAACGTGGCGTGCAATAAGGTGCTGTAAATCTTCTCGTTTATTTTCATGCTGTCTGACCCCTTTGCGATTCGTTATATGCACCTAAAGAAAATCGAAATTTCTCACTAAAGGCTTTAGAATTCCATTCGTAGCTTTGTATAGATAGATGCATAATTGCGGATGTTGAAAACGGCGTTGAACTAGATGCAGTACGTAATGCGGTCTGTCAGACGTCAAGTCAAGTGATCTAATTCTACGACATACGGTAGAAATTTGACTACTTGCGCCAGTATTAGCTACTTTTCTGGTGCTTGTAAATCTGTCTCCTAAAGAAAGAAGTCGTAGAATTCGATTTACACACTCTGTAGTTTTTCATCGAGCTCCCGTGCCTCAGGAGCGATAGTGGCAGTCACGTTTTGCCCATGAACCAGAACAGCGAAGTATTGTAGCTTATTTGGTTCTACTTGCTATTTCATCAGTGCACATTACACCTTCCTGAAATCGAGCAATTCTTTAGCTTTCGATTTTCGTTAGGTGACATCCTCGATCTCGAAGCTTTATGTTACAGTAACTGTATAGTAATAAAACAAATCGAAGAAATTGCTCAGGTTTGTAATACAACAAGGGTGAGTTGAGCACCTGCACTCAAAAAAAAGTAAATATTACCAGCCATGAGCAACATGAGACCTTTTAATATAATTTATTATACCTCTTGTATTTGTAGGGACAACCAGATTTTTTAAGAAGAGGTGTTTTAAAATTAAGCACGTCATTGGTTCGGCATATACAGGTGTCCCAACCCTCTGCAATTGCAAAATTGCATTTATTGTATAAGTAGTAGGAAGCTAAAATTCTCTGATATCAGAATAGGCTTCATATTAGAGCAACGCAAACTGCGCTGAAAGCCAGTGGCTGACGCATAAAAGTTTACACAAAATAAACACGGCCGGGACAATTCGGTATAAGCGTCAGTATAACTGCGACTCGAAAGCCGATCCGTTGTGTATGCGCCTACGCTGTCGTATACTATATCGTAGTTCTACGTTTGTTTTGAAAATGTTTCCTACGTCGCGAAAACGACCAAAGTTGGACACAATAAGAGAATTTATTGCAGAAATGCCTGATTTAAAGTGTGATGGCGCTAAAATTGAATGTGTAGTGTGTAAAATAGATTTAATGTGTTGGTCGAAAAGTGATTGTCTACGGCACGTAAATAGTGCAGGGCATGTTTCAAAAGAAAATTCCACACGAGATTATGACAAATTTAAATTTAATTTATGTGTTTATTGCATGTAATTTACCATTTTATTTACTAAGGAAGAAAGCATACGTCTCGTTTTGGAATGAATATTCGGACTTTAAGTTACTAAGTGAGAGAACATTACAGAGAGTTGTGCCGTCTGCTCGTGAGAATGTCGAGAAAAGAATTAAATCGGAGTTGCAAGATAAAAAACTGTGGTTATGTGTGGACGAAACAATAGATCGTAAAAAACATTCCGTGGTTAATGTAACGGTACGCACAATGGAACCACATCGACCGTCACCCTCAATTTTACTAGCTTCCAGACGAATACAACAATGCACTGCCGAAGTAATTTCAATGTTGGTGTTAAATACATTGGAAAAGTTTGAACTTTCAACAAATCAACTGTTGATGTTTATGAGTGATGGTGCCGCAAACATGCTTGCTGTAGGTCGATCTCTTAAAAAACATTGTGCTAACTTGTTGCATATTACATGTAAAATTCATACTCTCAGTCTCGTAGCAGATAGAAAATGTTATCCCGAGGTAGACGTTCTAATAGCACATACAAAAGCTGTGTTTGTAAAATCCCCAAAACGTATTCGGGAATTTCATAGACTATGCCCCGGTATTCCTGAACCACTACAACCTATTCTTACTCGTTGGGGAACATGGTTAGAGGCTGCATTTTATTATCTTAAATATTTTGAGAATATAAAGAACGTGATTTTAGAATTCGACCCAAAGGAAGTTGCGGCTGTCAAGGTAAGCCGCATGAAATTTCAGGATAGTCAAGTTAAAACAGATTTGGAAATTATTCAGAACAATTACGTGGGACTAACGGATGCGATAGAAAAACTACAAAATTCTTCGGTGTCGTTAGTGGAATCTTTGCAAATAGTGCAACATGTTTACGCACAGCTATGCGCGATAGAAGGCGCAAGAAATGTTTGTATTTTAGAAAGGTTTGAAAGTGTTTTAGATAAAGACTCTGATTTTGGCACATTGAGACAAATTTGTGAAGGTGCGCCAACAGAACCGTTAAGTTATTTGAAAGATTATTTTACTTACGCAAATATAACATCACTAGATGTAGAACGTTCGTTTTCGGCATACAAAAACACTTTTTCTTCACGCCGCACTCACTCTGCCGAAACAACTTTGGAAACATATCTAATGTTACAAATATTAAATAGACATTATCCACTTTGTGATTTCACGGAGAACTCTTAAAACGGTAAGTGTTTGAGCACGTATCACATTTAATTTGTTTTGTGTAAACTTTTATGCGTCCGCCACTGGCTTTCAGCGCAGTTGCGTTGCTCTACTTCATACAACATCTTTCAAAAATATATCGGTACATATAGGGTGATCGATAAGTGGCGAATTATACACTCTCTGTTATTTTAAATAGAACATCCTATATATCATTACGCTTTTAGTTTCCCCTTCTAGAAATAAACCAATACAATATGGGCCTGTTATGTCTATTTCTAACAGATCAGATTCAAAATATCCGAGATGTAAATATATTCTAGCGTAAATTTTTAAGAAATTGTTAGAACGCATTCGAAACACACAGAGTACCTACTATTGAATACCAAACTTCACCAAATTCAGATACCAAAAACGTAAGTTGTTTAAATAGCGCCATACTTTTTCTGTGTCTACCGAAAAGGAAATTTGTATCTCCAGCGTTTTTATATAATGATGCATCTGTCTGGCATGGAAAATAAAACAGATATTTACAGTTAAACGTGAGTCCTGCGTTTGAGTATTGCATCCAAGGGGTTTCTGATGTTAGTACTGTTTGGTTACCATGACAAAACTAAGCAAAATATATTAACATGGACGGTTTTAAACTGTTGATTTAAAATTTTTAAGAGGCGATGCACTTTCAATGTTTCCTTCTTCGAAAGTGTTAAAATTATTTACAAAATAAAGATCAAATGAGCATGGAAGATACAATTTGACTACTGGGTTTTTCTATAAAAGGATATGAAGGATGCTTTTTGCCAAAACGGACATTTTTTTTGAAAATCTCACTTATATGATTAATAATAATAATAATAATCTTTATTGATTCAAAGTATCAGAGATAATAGAATCAGTCACAGTTCCCAAAAGAAAAACAAAAAAGTAATCAAACAATGCATAAACCATTACAAATGAAACTAAAAATAAATTTTAAAATAGAGAGAAACAAAGAAAATATAAACAAAAACATAATTATTACTACTGACAAAATGAACAAGCTGCTTGTTTTAGCTACAATAAAAATTCCTCAATAATGTAATAAGTAGAGTAACCTAAACTTGCGGACTCGCATAGGCGTCAGTATTACGGGTTAATATAAGAATACGAAAAATTCATAAATAAACTAAACCGGTAGAGAAGCAGGCATGTAGTGTCGACCTTGAATATAAATCATGTTAAACCGCGCTGAGAGAGATTTCGTTTTAGTACCGGTTGAGCGGTTGCAGAGATTAGTCGAACGGTCAAAGTTATGTACTTACGTGTCGCTTTTGAAAATATAGCTGGTGTTTTTTGTGTGTTGTAGTATTATACCAAGTGCATAATTAGTGTATCGTTTCATATAGAACTAATATTTACATACCTAAGAAAACAATGCCTCGTAATAGATTTGCTACTAATGTCCATAAGTATGTATCCCTTTTTCTCCATTTAAAATATGACGGTAGTGCAGTTTTTTGCTTAATATGCAATGTTCGTTTGGCTGCATTGGATAGAACTGATTGCCAGAGGCATGTCAATGGTATTAAGCATATGAGAAATGCAAGAACTGAAATACTTTATACACTATTCCTCATACATTTATTAATTCTGTTTACCTCTCGTAATCTTCCGTTGTCGTTGGTGAGAAAAGCAGCTTTAAAACGTTTTGGCGACAATACGTTCCAAAGTACCCATTACTCTCACAAACACAATTACAGAATCATTTGCCGCGAATGAAAGAGATGCTAGAAAATGTGTGTAAACGTGATTTGTGTTCCAAAAAAATATGGATTGCCGTGGATGAGACGACCGATATAAAGAAAAACAGTATTGTGAATGTAATAGCTCGCGTTTTATCTAGCGAGAACATAGCATCTCGACATTTGTTAGCCTGCAAACGTGTTCAACAATGTACCGCGGAAAATATTCAAAAAGTGATAATGAACGCTTTGAAAAAATTTAAAATTGCCCAAGATCAAATTGTGATGATTGTGACAGATAGTGCAGCAACGATGTTAAGTGTGGGGCGATCCCTAAAACATATATTTCCTAACTTAATACATATAACCTGCGTGCTACATGCTTTGCATTTAGTTGGTGAAGTTGTTCGACAACATTACGGAAACATTGATCGGATGATTGGAAGTACTAAAGCAGTGTTTCGTAAATCTCCTAAACGTTTAAAAGAATGTCGTAAATTTTGTCCAGGTATTCCAGAACCTCCTGAACCAATTTTAACGCGATGGGGTACTTGGCTAACAGCAGCTTCTTGCTATTTGATCCATTTTCGACAAATTCAATCAGTTATAATGCGATTTAATCGGAATGAATCCAAAGCAATTAGAGAAAGTCAAAGAGAATTTCAAATTCCTCAACTTTTAGAAGATTTAACAACAATATGTACCAATTACACAGTATTACTAGATGCCATCAGAAAACTACAATGTACTGAATTGTCATTGCAGGAATCATTAGACATAGTGGAGAGTGTTGAAAATATAAATTACACACATTAAATGATACGCCAGGATTATGCGCTAGTCAAAAGTTGGCAGATGTTTCAAGGAAAAATCCCGATTTTAATACTTTAGAGGCCGTTTATAATAAGTGTAAGAATAGTGAACTTTTAAGTGATTTTGAAAAACAGTTTCTACATGCAAATGTAACTTCCTTAAGTAGAGTGTCTCAGCCGATTCTGGAACCTCCTCCTTGACCTTGACCATGCATCTGCATAGGTCAAGGTCAAGGAGGAGGTTCCAGAATCGGCTGAGACTGACCAAGGTCGAGCAACTCCCAAGGTCACGGGAATGCAAAGGTCAAGGTCAACTTTAAGTCCAGGACCGAGCAACCCCCAAGGACAAGGTCAATGCGAAGGCCAAGGCCAATGTCGAGATCAAGGTCAAGGTCAAGGTCAATGCCAAGGTCGGTGCCGATGTCAAGGTCGGTGCCGAGGTCAAGGTCAGTGTTGAGATCAAGGTCAGTGTTGAGATCAAGGTCAGTGTTGAGGTCAAGGTCAGTGTTGAGGTCAATGTCAATTTTGAGGTCAAG